>OW203991.1:25537664-26896500 GCA_934047225.1 Ypsolopha sequella
TATTTGTTTTATTTCTTTACACTATGCCTTGAAAAACGTATTATGATACACGGGCGTAAGAGCAATAAATTATTCGGTTATATTAAACTACTATTATACAACGTGTAACAGAAAGGTGTAACCATATTTGAAGAGCTTATTCAGTCAATGGTATAGAACGACTTTTGCTATGGAGCCAAACCTGAGATCTCGAAAAATAAATCTGTCCTTCCATACGTATCGGGCGAGCGGTATTGCATTTTTCTATGAAACAGTAATTTTTTTTTTCGAGATTCAGGTTTTGTTTCATAGTAAAAGTTGTTCTATACCATTGACTGAACAAGCTCTTCAAATATGGTTACATCTTTCTGTTACACGTTGTATAACGAAGGGCAATATTGACGAAATAGATGTAACAGCTAAGACTCACTCTGTCAACTTAAGAGTAACATCAGGTTCCGTAGGGTCTATTTAGATAGATAGATGTCTTAGAGCATATAGGTGTAATTATAATATGTATTTTATTAATTATTTTTCAATGCATGTGCTCGTAAAGGCCCACTTTTTATGCATCAAAACCGAACAGAAAGTCGATTATTTTGCCCTGGGGCTTTATTATCATTTACTTTTTTAATTTATTTACAATGGTTGGCTAACCTGCAGCCTTTCCTGTGTACCATAAATGTCATACTTTTTTTTTCCACAGTTTAACAGCTCTGGATACGGTCCTTTTGAGCCAATCATAATTTAAAGTTCACAATATTATGTTTGTTTTATTTCCTCACACTATGCATTGAAAAACGTAGTATGATACGCGGGCGTAAGAGCAATAAATTACTCGGTTACGTTTAAAACACTCGCTACGCTCGTGTTTTAAATCGTCCTCGTAATTTATTCCTTTGCGCCCTTGTAGCATAAACTACTATAATGTACATTGGTTTTGTAGTTAGTTAAATTAGTGTGTTTCGTTTATTATTTGATAGTAAGTATTAAGTTTGTACACATATGATTACTGTTTTCTTTTTATGTATTCCTGATCGTTTTTTCTCGTAGAGATAAGCTCGCCGCTGTACACAAATTTTAATGTGCAATTAAATATTTAGTGTACAATAAATAATAACAATATTTATTTATAATCGACACTAACCTTAATTTTAGTGGCAATATTGACACTATGACCTTCTTGTAACAGGAGGAGGTGGTACCAAAGCCACAGTTCCAGCTGGGTCCGCTGCCCGCCGCTGACGATAGCGACGAGCTCTCCAGCACTGATGATTACCACCACGTGAGTTAATAGGAACATAATGATTGTATTTATTTGAAAATGGATTCGTGGATACGAATGGATTCGTCTGGATTCGTGCTGGGGGCTCGGTTGGTGATCATTGAACCTTGTTCCTGAGGGCCTATTATGTATCTCAAGTTGCCATCTGGACTGGGTGTCTATCATCAAAAACATACATATACTATCGAATTCCGATTGTTTTAGGATATATTCGCACTTGAAGTGACGACACGGTTTGTAAGTAGTTCAGTGCCCATTAATGGCAATTTTGAAATTTCAGTTTTTAGCTATGTTTTTGATGATAGGCACCTAGTCCAGTTGGCAACTAAAGATACAGAATAGAGGGGCTGGTCCCTGACCGGGTCTCCGGTGTGGGTTCGGGCGGTTGATTGGATCTCACCTTGTATAATAATATTTTACCTATAATTTTAATCGTATATATATTGCTACAGAAATTAAATAAACCTTTAATCTAGTTTATGTACATTTATAATTTTATTACATATATTTTTATAAGATTAATTTTGACTTGCGAAACGTGTATTATACAGGTTGATAATGATCCCTCTAGCTATATTCAAGAAACCTATTCTATGTTCGAATTAGAAAATATATGTTTTTTTACTTTTGTCTTGTTTCATACTAAAAACAAAAGATATCGACTGTCAAAGTTTTCCTACAAAAACCGAATAGCGTTGTCATATCACTGTCAAGCTAGACACGTGACGCGCGTCACCGCCTCGCCTCGCCACATGGCCGACCGGCCGGCTTCCAAACGTTGTCGGCAAATTACCCTTTGTCGCGAGCCGACAAGTAAGTATTCTTTATTCGAGCCACCAAAGGGCACCGCTTTTGTTTTGCATGCCGCTCTGAAAGGAGAAATCAGCGATCATAAGTTGCAATTTTCCCTTCATACTTTTACTGGCTTAGGACCGTCAAAATACAGAAGTTGTTTAGATTGCGCTAAAGAATTACTCGTAAGAATGCTTTGAATAGGATTTATAATTTACAAACAGCAAGTAGGTAAGTAGCTAAGTTACGAAATCGTTAGGTACTTAGTCACTTCTGTATTCAGGCGTACTTAAAAAATAGAAATCAACTTATGTACAAGTAATTGAAATCAACGAAGTTGTATACCTAAACTAACATTAGCTGTACTTCAGCAATTGTTCGAAATGCAGTCCGTTTCTCTCTAAACAGAGTCTAGCACGTTTTACTGCATTCCTTCTCAGTTTTCTCAGCACTACAAAGTCACTTTTTACAGCGTTAAATGCACTGATAATACGGTCTTTCAGTTCTTCGCGGCTTTGAGACTCCTCCGAGTATACGCGGCGTTTGATTTCTCCCCACAAAAAAAAATCACAGGGCGCGAGGTCTGGTGACCTGGCAGGCCATGCCACAGGCCCGGCGCGACCTATCCATCGGTCTCCGTACTCTTCATTGAGGTACTCCCGTACCTGTTGGGCGTAATGAGGTGGTGCTCCGTCTTGCTGGAAATAAAAGTCATGCAAGTACGCGAGCGGCACATCCTCCAAATAGTCTGCAATCACACCTCTTAGCATGTCTAGGTATGTGCCTCCGGTTAAACGTTCTTCAATAAAATACGGCCCAAGCACTTTGTCACCAATAATACCGGCCCACACATTAACACTGAACCGCACTTGATGGTGATGTTCGCGAATCATGTGTGGGTTTCTGTACGACCACCAGTGTTCATTGTGGCAATTGTACAGACCCACACGTGTAAACATTGACTCGTCAGTCCATAAAATGTTTTTGTTTTGGTTCTGAAGGAACCACTCACAAAACGTGCGACGATTTTGCGCGTCAGCCTCATGCAGGTGCTGCACTGTCTGAAAATGATATGCATGAAGTCCAGAATAGTGCAACAATTTCCACACTGTTGGTTGGCTAATTTCAAACCGCTGAGCTGCGTCTCGCGTACTGGCTCGGGGGTGCCGCTCAAAGAAGTCGAACACAACATTAAAAAGCTTAGACATGTGGCAGATAACAATTTACTCATCACAATCTATTACTCCCTGTGTCAATCTCTTATTCAATACTGTATATCGGTCTGGGGCGGTTCAGATAAGACTTCTATGCTGCAAATCGAGAGAGCTCAGAGAGCAGTCCTGAAGGTGATGACTTTTAAGCCATTTCTCTATCCTACGCAGCAATTATTTGCCAACTGTCAAGTCTTAACAGTACGACAGCTGTTTATCCTTAACGTAATTCTAAGACAACAAAGACTTTTACCATATAATCCTAACCTTCTCAAGTCTAAGCGTAGAAAGGATCGAGTTTGTGACAATAAACAATATAATACATCATTTTACTCTCGCTTTTTCGGTGTACTCGGTCCCTATTTGTACAATAGACTCAGCAAAATTTTATCTCTTTACGATTTATTACAGCCGGAATGTAAAAAGGGTATGATTAGTATGCTGAAAACATTTACCTACAACCAAACAGAAGATCTTCTAAAAGTCTCCGAATAGATTTTAATTACGTATGACGTAAAAACATATAATTTTTTTTTTTGTAAACGCTCCCTGTTTCTTTTCTCTTCTCACACACTCATACTTACATTTACACACCCTCTCACATATACACACACATACTTACATACACTCATGTTAATTTTTATATAATTTTTGTAAATTTAAATACGCTTTAATAAATTGCATGCTTTTCTTTTTTTCGGCTACCTGTATTAACTAAACTGTGTCCCTACGAGCAGAAGCAACTGACTCTTAAATGACAGGCTTTGCCTTACTTAAGTTTCAGTTGAACACATAATTTTGTGAATACCTTAGCCTTAACATTGTAATTTTTAGGTTAAGATTTTTTGATCCAATAAATAATTTTGTATTTGTATTTGTATTTGTATCTTTTACCTCAATAGCCAGACGTGGCGCGCCAGCCCCTTGTGCATGGCTTGGCACGGTAAACTGACCATAATCCAGTAGCCGCTGGTTTACCGCTAAAATCGTTTGACGATGTGGAACCGTGGCGTTGACAAGTCCTTGAGCACGAAGCCGAGGAATGCTCTCCTCTTCGTACAATTTTCTCGCTCGGTAAAGATTTTCTCCACTGAGGATGTACACTCGCACCATTTCGTAATATTCGCGAGAAGAGTACATCGGCATCGTGACGACTCGAAAATAGTTGCGCGGCGGGAGAGAAAATTTGCACTTTTAGGGTACGTTTCGTAACGTGCGATTATCACTCGGAGCGATGCGAATTTTACCCTGCATCGTTCAAAAATCGACCCGAGTGAAACCGAGGGTAAACGAACTGTTACCTGACAGTTGCGCTAAGTGTTTAGAAACGCTTTCGGGGAATGTGAATATCGCACTGACAAGTGCGATTTCTAACTCTGTTTGGGTACCGTTAAAATTCGCCTGACAGTTGTCATTTCGGAGTTTTCTCGGGATTCGGACAATTTTTGAAAACAGAATTCAACATTTCCGTACGAATACGGGAAAATGTTTCGAAACTGCTTCGACAGGATTATGGCTTGCAAATGCAAAGGTTGCAATGCCATCCATATTAAAAGCAATAGGTATTTAGGTACTTTACTTAATTTATTTATTTTGATTTGAGGTTATGTATTTACTTGACGTGTGTCACTCCAGACCGTTTCAAAACGCTTTTCTCACGGGAATCACTCGCAAGCGTTTCGAAACCAGATCTTTCTTTCTCTTTCTAGTATATAGCTCTGTCTCTTTTTTAAAAACGAGTGAAATTTCGCACGAAGATCACACGTTCTGAAACGTAGCCTTATTGTATTTGCGCATGCGCTCGTGACGTCGGTGCGCCGGCGACTGGCGATCGCGGGCCGGGGCGGGGGTAGGTGGTACACAGGTGTACGGGAATGTTTTTCATTGATGGTTGGGGCGCGGCGGCTAGTCGCGTAGGCTAGCCATTTTATTCGCAATTTGGAAACTTTTCCCGATAAAAATATGGGGGAAAAAAAACCTTTTTTTTACGATTCTGTGTTCTATTAGTGATTTGGATTCATAGATTTCAATAAAGCTAGGGGTTTCATTATCAACCTGTATATACCTACTTTGCAAAATAAACTATTTGAATTTGAAATTTTGCCTATTTATCGTTTCTATTTTTTTCGTGTATTGATCTAATTTATTAATTTTTGTTCATGTCTTTTAAGTAGTTTTAAAATATAATTCTTTTTGCGTATTCAAAGTTAAAGTTAAAGCTGTGCAAAGTTGTATAATAATATAAATAAATTAATTAAATGACAGTACGTTTTTGCCCAATTATCACGTTACACCTTTGAAAAGTGTGTTTACAAGTTTTTTGACAGTTTAGCAGCCACTGGAATCATCTCGTGAATATAGACCGTTTATTCCATTCCAGCCCCGAATAATCGACGGACAGTCGTCGAGCTCGGTGGACAGATCGCCGGAGGAGAGACACCAGCGAGCCAAGTACAGGAGGAAATTGAGTATGACTCTTTCTCAGTTTTAACTTTACTACCCGACCAACACAATTAGGCCAATGGCAAAGATTTTATCAGCTTTTGATAGATGCGATTACTGGTTTGCCCATTGGCCAAGGGGGCGTCCTTAAATCACGTAACGCATATATGGCTAAATTTTGACCCCTAGGGTCCTCTAGTGGTATGATTGTGATATTCTTGTTCACCCAACAGTCCTCTCCCCCAATGTCACGTTACTTTTATCATAAGAAATGGGTTAAAAATATAACATCAAGGAGTCTAAAGCGGTTGGTTTTACCTAGCGATAAAAGTCAAGTGACATTTTGAAACTCTCTCTCCCCTGCGTGACCTATAGTGACACTAGACGACAAATCCCCTCCCCTAATATGCGTCACATAATTTATGGACGCCTCCTAATTGTCTTGGACGGGTAGTACTTGGGTTTCACAATTTAGTTTTTTCAGTAGACGAAAAATTGACCGAATAGCCAATTTTATTGAGAGAACGGAAGACTATTAATTAGAAGGTCGCAGGTTCAAATTGGGTCTGCGTGCTTTGGGAGGACGTTAAGCAGTGGATCCAATTTGTGTCCAAAATACGTCCGTGAAAAGTGGGTGTTTGAGTGTGTAGTGTGACTTTCATTAAACAGTAAATATTATATACTTTAACACCTTGTATATAAACCCCCTTACCACGTTGTGATCATCACCATCATGTGCACCATCCCTAAAAAGTTAACTCTGCTATTGACACATGAAACCCCTCCCAGCTCCCTCGATCAGACGTGCCGTGACGTGTTCAATTGTCGCGTTTAACACCACGCATCGTTCCAGCGATGAACTGTGCAACGGGTTGTGGCGAAATAAACGACCATTTTTTATCTGTAAAAATGACAGATAACATACAGAGCTACAAACTTATCTGTTCCGGTGGGCAAAACTAAAATGGCTTCTATATTCACTGTGTGACAGTCTTCACCACCGAAAGAGATAAGTTTGTGGCTTGTATACGAATACGATGCAGAGAGCATCGAAAATTATTTGCTTGCATTGATGCTTGTTAAAGTTATGCGAAATGGTCGTTTATAACTCATCGCTACGGCGATGCGTGGTCGTTAAACGCGACAAATATCTGTGTACAGATGAGAACAAGAGCGGCCGGCGCCAAGTGACCGAGGCGGAGGCGCTGCGCGCTATGCAGCGGCTCTGTCAGCGTATCGCCTCGCAGAAGATGTTGGTCATATCGAGCTTAGAGAACGATTGCTCCAAGGAGGAGCTTAATAGGCAGATCGCGGTAAGATATATCATTTAACTAAACATTATTATTTTTTCATTTTATTTATTTAGGTTTGTCAACAGACACACACTTAAGGTTTACAAATACAAGATATAACAAAGCAAGCCACAGTGAACATCCAATTGGCATAGATTAAATTATGTTAAGGTGTGTTAATTCGAAAGCCATTTCGAGATTTAGGTTTAATAAGCGGTATTTTCGAAGTTTTGGCCTAAAAAACCTCATGATGATGAATATTTTTACGAAAAGGTTGCAACTTTCATTTGCCCTCGTGTGACGTCACTTGAGTAATGGCTGTTTAGAAATGTGTCCTTTGCTATCAAGATAAATTTACAATAATTTGCTTCAGACTAATTTGACAGATGGATGACAGATGAGTAGACAGACAGAGACAGACCTCTTTTTTTATAAGTCTGTGTGGTTAAACATCACAATCAGTATAATGTGTAAAATTCTCAAGTGACAAGGTCATCGAACAATTCTTTAAAAAATCATGAAAAAATTATGGTTAATTTATATACCAAAAATAATGAAAACTTTGTCCTAAAATAACCTAAATTATCGGAAAAAAAAACTTTTAAAAATTAAGCTATGTGAATTACAGAAAAACTACGAGCTGGAATAACTTAAAAGATAATACAAATAAAATAAAAGAAGTAGAAGATAATTTAGAAACCATAACTATGAGACTAAACTTAAATTTATTAAATTGAATTTTCTAAATGAACATGAAAATAAATCAAATGCTTGAGAAACTTTTACGAAAAGTTCGCTATGCTGTCTGCACATTCTATTTACGAGTATAATGTAGTATTTATCAACATTGGTTCGTGCTGAACGAAGATAAAATGGACGGAAGTTAACAACCTGGGAACCCTGATGAGGAATAACATATTCGTCTTCGCAGGAACTTACATATCCTTTCCTTTTTATATAATGTTCTTCACAACCCCGTCTACCCCAATTATTTAAAAGAAAGAGTTGTCCTTCGCACTGACCGTAGCAACAGAACGCTTCGCTCCTGTCACCTTTTCGATCTGGCGATGCCTGCCCACACCACTGATCGTTTCACCAAATCCTTCACGGTCAATGCTGTTCGACTCTGGAATTAACTTCCGCAAACCCTCAAACATCTTCCTTCTGTGTCCTCTTTTAGATACAACTTGAAAAAATTTTACCTCTCATCTCTCTGAATGACTTACTGACTAAGCTACTGTATGTCTGTATATATGTATCTGTGTATATATGTATCTGTGTATTTATGTATGTATTTGTATGTAGTATATTTTTATGTTTATGTTATAGGTTTAAAATTACTTTTACATATTGTTATGCACTGATAAAGTTAAATTTTCAAGATAAAAATGTTTTTATGTTTTCCCAAGGTTGACTGGAAGAAATTTCTTTTAGGAATAAGTCCGCCCTGGCCTTATATCTGTTCTTTGTGTGTATCTTGTCTTATTTGTGTGCAATAAAGTGTTTATTCATTCATTCATTCAACAGTATTAAATTTGGAAAGTAGTTAAGGATACATTACTTCGTTGTTTTGGAATGGAGACCACGTACAGCAAAGCGCAGCGTAGGCCGCCCTCGTACCCGCTGGACTGACGATCTGAAGGACGTTGCGGGTGGCGGCTGGATGAGGATGACTGAGGGCGGGCTGATGGATAGATGGATGGACTTCGTTGTAACAAGAATATCTGATCCGCAGTTTTCGTTCGTTTCTTTGTGAAAGTTGCTCAGTTTGACCAGTATATCGTGTAAAGATGCCTATCCATTTACATCTGGTGTAATATCGTAGTTCGTGTTATTGTCAGGTCCTGCAAGAGTTGCAGAAGAAGTACGTCCGTCTCGAGATGGCGCTGCAGTACTCGTTCTTCGACAACCAGACCAACAACCGACGGAACATCATGGTTACGCCCATACAGGTAATGCTCTTTTCACGTTCTTCTGTTCGTGGCCGGGTTAACTAGCCTCCGATTAGTACTAAGCCGGAAATAGAATGTTAGATAAAACAGCTTAGACTCAGTTTGAATTAATGCCGATACGTCCCAGAAAGCCTCATCAAGGTCACTGTTAAGTTTAACTGAAACGTTTAGTTTTTCTCTTAAAAATCAAGGTTGGTCTATTATCTAATTAAATATTAGATCTTTACCTATGAAATTGCCGTTTTCTATAGAGAATTTTAAGGAAACTTAATTTTCAGTACTAATATTTTTGCATTTTGTTTAGGAATGACAGATCCAAATTATGTTATTTCTTTTGTGTATGAAAGAGACATCAATAAGCTAACAGCAACATCAATTAAATTTTTGAAAAGTGTCGGCTGTAAAAAATTATTACGAATCTTATCATAGAAATGGCATTTAAGACGAAATGTTTTTGAAGATTTAATTTTGGTTATCAAACTGACAATAAAAACAAAATTTAATACGTAGATGTAAAACCTTGAAATCAACTTTCAAACAAAAAACTAATAATGGAAATAGCTATTGAATTACAGGAACTATGAACTCATGAATCTGTAAGAAAATTTCGGCAATTTTATATATAAGACCTATTATATGAACTGTTTGTAAAATTACCCAGGAGACACCGTCCCTGACGCTGAGTGAGAGCGACATGCAGGTGGCGAGCGACGCCGTCTCCAGCAGAGACCTCAACGAGAACTCGCAGACCTTCGACGATCCACTCATGAGCAGGTATCCCTCGTTCACATCGTCACGACATGTCCCAGAGTGATCGGTGGTGAGCTCTATCGCCATACTTCGGCCACAAATATGGACCCACAGTTTACCGTGCCTTCCGAAGCAGGCGGACCGAACAACTGCCCGATGTGATTTGAACTCGTGATCTCCAGACTAGTGGTCGAGACGTGCGAACCACTGGACCGCAGAGTGCATACTACCATAGACTAAGTATTACTACGTGTATACTAGCAGTTCCCATGCATCAGTTTGTAGCCACAAAAAAGGTGTAAAATTCTAACAAAATCTAGATGGCGTTGCTAAATCCTCTAAAAAACACGATGCTAAAAAAGACCGATTGGTGACGCTAGCGGCACAGCGATGTCACGTAACATTAAAATAATTCCTACTTCGATAATAGATGGAGCTGAAATATTCACTGTTAATGTTGCCAACTTATCGCCATCTAGTTTTTCTAAGCAAAACTATTACAGCCACATGTTTACTTGGTAACCATGAGAGTTTACTTTCAGCCAATTATACAAATTATGCGTATTTGCAATACTTGGCGACACCTAGTAACGCGTAAAAAATTTGCTACGCCTTGATGTTGTCGGTCTATACGTAGTAATACTTAGTCTATGGTACTACATCATTATCATTACAATAACAACATAGTGGTGGGCGGGAGTGGTAGCCTAAAGTTAACGACGTGACCAATTGTGGTCGTGACCAATTGTAATGCTATTTAATTTCGCTATTATCTGCACGCGCGATGAGTCTTGCGAAGGCAATACAATCGTACCGTCGTCATAGACACAAAATTGAAAACTTGTGTCAGGAGAAATACAATTTTGACAATATCGTCAAGGTTTTCAAACATTATTATAAGTTAAAATTTATCTAGATAACATTTTCGATGCAAAATTTGTATGACTTTTTTAAAATCTAAAGCAATAAAAACACATTTGGCTACACTTTTGGTAAAAAAATGTTAAATTTACGGTTTTCTGGGGTCTATTGTTAAAATATGATTAAACTTTACTGATATATATTCCTAATTTGGCATAGATCTAGGTAATCTCAATAGACTCAAATACAAATACAAATACAAATAGTTTATTTTGCAAAGCAGGTATAGATATAGATACTCAGCCTAGAGTATTAAAAAAAAAACATTAAAAAGACACCTCACAATGTTGTGTTTCGTTCATATGGAGGTTTGAGCTCGATGACTATTGTTAACAGAAGACAATGAGTCGACTGACCACCGGCTCGGTGGTTTTTGTTTTTTAATTCTAGTTATTTTGTCTTTTTAGTTACGTTTTTCATTATGATCAGTAGATCCGTACAATGTCTATGTAAGCCCGGTTTGTGTCACAAATTTAAGGAAAATGACAATTTCCAGACTGAAAGAATCAGAAATCGAGGCGTCGGACAACGTGTCGACGTCCAACGACGACCACTCGGACCATCAAGAGTGGAGCGACTCGGAGCTGCGCGCGCGGCGATCCGATATCGTGGGACCGGTGAGAATACATCTGTCTCTTTTATTCATTTATTATTAAGGTGAGGGTATTCACATAAATCTATCCTGCACCAACGCTTTGAATGACGTTCTATGTAACATTTTTTACGAAGTTTAGTTTGGTAAAAGTTTTATTGTCAAAAACTCAAATGAAATGATATTTAGATCATAGTTTAAGCCTATCTTTGCGATTTGATTGGATGCAGGAAAATGCAAGTAATCTGTTGCTTTGTGCAAATAAGGTGGTAGAGCTGATGCCGGGATCGACAGTGGAGTTACCACCATCTTACTTGGAGAACCCCTCGAAGTAATTCGGGGGAGAGTAAGAGGACAGCTCACAGGCAAAAAACCAGGAGGCCCACCATGCCTGGGACCGATCAATGGCGGTATATGAATCCCTAATAGCCGGGCCTTATATGGAACAGACTGGTGACGGGCAGCGGCGTCACTGGTGCGAGGGTTCCGGTACCGCGCTCACCAACCCGCCTGCCCAGCGTGTGTGAGTATGGGCAATTCTTCCAGGATGACCGCCGGGAGTGGCAAAGTCCTGGAAAGGCTTATGTCCAGCAGTGGACGAACTAGGCTGATAGATTGTGCGAGTTGCGTGACTTAACGAAAAAAGACATCAATAACAAGAAACATTACAAACTAATCAAAAACAACAAAATCGTCTAATATTAACCTTTCATTGCAGTCTCCAACGATATCACCGGGTCTACCACATCCAATTAACTTTGGTAAGTTTAATACACTTCAATAACTTTTCTTGCCCTTCTTCTTAGCAAGGAACTTCCATTGGAATGGATGGAGCTAGGCATATGTATTTATTTACTCAAAGCATTCATGTTTATTTAAAGTTTATTTATATATCAACTTTGTTGTATTTATTGCATTACATCTATTATTTACTTATATATTTTATTTGTGCAAGTACATTATATTATTAAATGCAACTATTTTATATCGGTTTATTTATTTAATAGTAAAAACGTATTTTTATTGTTTTACCATTAATAAATAAACCAAAAAAATAAATAAGCTTAAAAAACCACAATATAATATATATATATTAATATTTTATATTGCATATATACAACGTGTAACAGACAGGTGTAACCATATTTGAAGAACTTATTCAGTCAATGGTATACAGTAATGGACTTAAGTGTGGACACTTTTTGAAATTTCTTGTATTTCGCAGTTTAAGTGATAAAAATAGTACTTTTTTAATGTAGAACCTTACGAAGTAAATTTTTTCTTGTTCTTTATACTATGGTTCATTATTAAACTGCCATAATATTATTAAAAATTATTAATAAATAAAATAAAATTAATGTTATAACAATATTAATAAATAAAAATTTCCCTTACGAACTATGAAATTTCGGGAATATTTTCTTTCGAATTGCGGCAACACATAACTACCACGTGTTCAGTCTAAACCAATCACAGAGAGCGTGGGATGATCGCATGATCCAATCAGGACACTTCAAAAAGCAAAATGGCGCATGTTTGGCAATTTGTGTTAGTTATCCACTGCTCAATGTCAACTGAGGTTGTTTTTAAGCCATTTTGAAGTAAAATTTGTGTTTTTTTAACAAAAATGGCTACAAAGACGCCCAAACGTGCCTATTGGTCACCCGGAAAGAGATCCAGAGCTGTTATACTACGTGAAGAAGGCTGCACATATGAAGACATAGCAAAACTTAAACTGCGAAATACAAGAAATTTCAAAAAGTGTCCACACTTAAGGGAATCATTGAGTTAGCGGCCGCGGCCGCGATAGGTACAGATCGTTCACAGTTATTTTACCTCTAGGCTGATCGAAAATGTTTCTTAAGTATTGGACATAGAACAGCTGTCAGAGGTAAAATACCTGTGAACAGTCTGTATTTGAAAAAAACTATCGTCTTATTCCTGCTGCGCGGCGCACTTGCAAGCGAGTCGCCCCGCGCGCTTCCCGCAACCTTATTCTGTGAGGCGTCCGTATTCTGGTAATGTAAAGAGGTGCGATTGTGTAAGGTTGGTCATAGATGATAAATCTATACCATTGTCAAGGATCGTGTAGGGCAAATTCGAATTGTGTAAAACTGTCCATAAAATGAAGACCGAAAAGTAACCGAAGGTTTAGAAATGACCGATGGTTTAAAAAATGCGAAATGAAATTGCGTTTTATTGTGTACTACCTACGTAAAATGAAATTTGATAACTTATTTACTTTAAAATTATGTCAAACACAAAAATAATAGATCTTTTTGATTACATTTTTTAAATCCACCACAAAAATTAATTTTTATAATTTAAAACATAGAATTCAATCGAAACTTATCTCCATGCAACTCGTATAACCAAACGCAACAATTGAAGGAAAACCGAGTTTCAGCTGCTCGACCCCAGGTGGTGGCATAAGTTTACTACTACTCAACAGTAGATGAAGTTGAAGAGCTTGACACGGGATTACTTTTTTTACTAGATGTGATGTCTGAAAGAGACAGCGCTATATCTTATCGTATTATTTGTCTTCGTCCGAGTTTTGTAGTTATAATAACGCGTCATAGTTTCGAATCAATTCAAGTGTCAAGTCAACTGCAACTGCAAAATATTTTTGATTCGGTCGGTGTTTTATTTTATAGTATGTTTCTTTATTATATTAGTATGACGAAATAGCAACCGAACCAAAATACAAAAACCGGCCAAGTGCGAGTCGGACTCGCGCACGAAGGGTTCCGTAGCATTATATATAAAAACAGCGAAAAAACATGTCTGTTGTATGGGAGCCCCCTTAAATATTTATTTTATTCTGTTTTTCAGTATTTGTTGTTATAGCGGCAACAGAAATACATCATCTGTGAAAATTTCAACTGTCTTACTATCACGGTTCATGAGATACAGCCTGTTGACAGACGGACAGACAGACGGACAGCGGAGTCTAAGTAATAGGGTCCCGTTGGTTACCCTTTGGGTACGGAACCCTAAAAAGTAAGAAAAAATATTTTAATCTGTGGCCGAACTGCCCTAAACCTTTTCATAATATCTTTCCTACAAAAATATAACCCAAAACTGTGTTCATATAAAAAACAATTCTTATTTCTGTGCCAAAGCCAAGGGTTTTGACTAAAAAGCTCCACAATTTTAATTTATTGAACATCATTTATTGATTTTAATGGTAGAATAAAAATTGTTTTACCTAATTTTATTCCAAAATAATCAAAAACACTTACCGTTAAACGATTGTCATAGGCAACAAGTCGCCGCAATCATTTGACATTAGCGATGAACTAACAAAATCTTAGACAATTCGAATTATCTGTCAATCTTAACAAATCATTCACTCATTGTCTAAAATAACAATACAAATCGTAAAGCATCTATGAATACCATAGACCAGGGGTCGGCAACCTTATGACATAGGAGGGCCACAAATGTTACCAGAGGATCAGCGAGGGCCGCATATAATAAATAACGTATTAGTCAATTTCGTGTCATATTTATTGTACTTTAAAATATAATTTATTATTAAAATGTAATGCGATTTTTGCGGCTGGATTTGACTTGCATTTTAGACGTTGAAATGCGCAGTATTAGGTCAAAATGTGCATCCATTAACTGAGAATAATGCTTGCTTTTTCGTTAGTTCAAAATAGAAAATGTCTGCTCACACAAATATGTACAACCAAACACAGTTATCATGCAGCGATTGGAAACCTTGAGGGCCGCACCGAAGTGGTTCACGGGCCGCATGCGGCCCGCGGGCCGCCAGTTGCCGACCCCTGCCATAGACAATTCAAATTGGCCGTTTGACAAGTGAAATGATTATTTTTAAGCTATCAAATGAATACGATTTCATGACTATTTTCTTACACAATCGCACCTCTGATTTTCATGTTTAGTTTATGAGTTTAGCGAAAGAATCATTAATTAGAGTAAAATAATAACACATGTTATATACGTAAATAAATCCAAAATTTGGGTTGATTGGTTGTTTAGTAAGACTAATTGAACGGGCAAAGTTAGGCAGATATTTAAATTTATTTGTAGCGTATTTGGATATTTATTTGTAGCTCTTCTGGAAGGATGGGTTTTTTATGCGAAATTTTTCTGATCTGTGCAGAGGTGTATATATTGTATGTAGAGCATGTGTGTAGAGTGTAAGGCGTTCATGTAGTTAACCATAATCATGTTGCTTCTGATTATTGGTGGTATTGCACTGAGGGCAATTTTTGGTATCAGCCCTTTCGGTGCTGCACCAATTTCCAAACATTTTCCTAAAAATTGTAAATGGGTATAATATTGGGAAAGTTTGGCTGTTATATTTTTTATTTTATTTACGATTTCCTTCATTTACGTTAAAATGTAAGTAAGAAGGTTCTAATTTGATTAACTGGCACGTTGCGAGTATTTATGTTCATCAAAATTATACTGACTTTGACAGAAGGCTGTAACAGATGATCAAGATTTTGGTATTTGTCAAAAATGCACAAAGGAGCATATAACAATAATTAAAGATGTTTTTGAAACGTGGATACGCTATATTGAGACGGCAGTAAGAAGAACACAGTGTAACCTATATAGCACAAGATTAGAGTCCATCAAACGAGCAGCAATAATTGTGTGGGTTCTGTTCCATATGCCTGCTTCAAGCAGTCCTCATCGAGTTACGTATTGATATTGGAGACCGTCAATAGCCCTCTGAAGAATGGAGAGAAATCCTTTGAGTCTCTGGCTGCCTTCGAATGTCTTGCGCACACAATGCACTGTATGAAATCAACTGCAGCTCTTGGGACAAATGCACGTGTGGTTGCGTCTCTGCAGTTTTTCAATTATGCACCTCGACGTGATTCTTCAATCTTTGTTGCATAAAATCTTTTTATTGTTGTTGCACTCGAAAAGAGTTATTCGTTCATAAGTTTATAATATAATCACATGTGCGAGTAATACTTTAATAAATATATAATATTGCCTCTATTGGCCTTTTATTTGTTTTTTATTTTGATTTATTTTATTTTTGACGTAAAGATTATATTTTATGCTCTGTACCTATTTGAGACCGAGGAGTCGTCGACCTTTATTTTGGTAAACTCGCTTGGCTTTACCAGAACCGTAGTACTTTATTATTCTTTTATTACCCATTATTTACCATTTATTATTGTCTTCTACAATGTTAGTTTATTTAATAAATGATACAGCAAACTAACCTAACCTATACATTACACTTACACTTATTGCACAAAAACAAAACAAAAGGGAATATTTACATTACTATACACCACATACCACTAGTTCACAATATTGATACAAAATCGGAATCGTCAAATGCACTACACTACCACAAAAACACCTGATATTAGCCAAAATTTTCTTTCCACTTTCTATGTGTTTTTCATTGCCCGAAATAAAGACATTTTATTTTTTTATTTTTGCGTGACGGGAGCGTGTCGTTTGACTCTAAGTGCCTGATTAAATTTAAAAGCAATAATCAAAATCGTTAGATCTTGTTTTGGTATTTTTTTTTTCAGGCGCTTTTAAATATTTTCAAGCTTTTTCCTTCTAAAACAAATTGAGTAAAAAAAGAATCTCATAGGAATCTTTACTTCTTTGAACCATACCTGAATATGTGATGTCTTCTGCATTTTAGCCCGTATTTGGTGAGAAACTGATGATAAACAGTTTCTTATTTTTATGACTTTGTAGTAACGCGTGAAGCTTATTATAGCTTTAAATGATAAATTATGTAAAAACGAATTCCAAGGGGTCTTAGAATAAGAATCAACGTATGTTTATGCAGAGCTGCAATTTTCTAAAGCGACAGGATGCAGCGTCTTCGAAATTCTAAAATGTCGAATTTCACATTTTGTCCGGGATAATCGCCTTAAGTCCACTACTGTAGAACAACTTTTACTATGGAACAAACAATGTATCTCGAAAAAAATATTTAACTGTTTCATAGAAAAATGCAATGCCGCTCAGCCGAATTGTATGGAAGGGAAGATTTTTTTGAGATTTCAGAGTTGACTCCATAGTAAAAGTTGTTCTAAACCATTGACTGAATAAGCTCTTCAAATATGGTTACACCTTTCTGTTACACGTTGTATAAATCTATTTCTAGTGTTTGAAGCTTATCTTTGACAAGGTAGTATGTCACGCACGATTCAGTGTTCACGCCCCTATCTATTTTCTGCTCCTGTTTCCACAGACCAAGTGATAAGCATCCCGGGCTGGGTGACGCGCGGCGCCGGCCCGTCCACGCACCACGAGTACGAAGTGCGGGTCGACCTGGGGTCAGAGCGCTGGGCGCTACTGCGGAGGTACCGCCGCTTCCGGGAACTCTACATCAACATGAAGCAGCTGTATGGAGCTAAGGTATCATTTAGCTATATCAAATATTACCCTGACGATCCGTCAACATCTAGACCGCGGTGCCAAAGACCAAGGGTCAGTCCTTGACCCTTGTAATTTTCGAAATAAGTCTTGCTAACTTTTGTGAATGTGATAGAAATAGAGAATGTCCTGTAAGCAGGAGTGAGATGCATATAGTCAAGTCTGTGCAAAAACAGTGGTTATTTGGTTAAATCACAGAGACCGCTGGGTGCTCGATAGAGCCAGTGTACGATAAAGACTAGTATAGCAATTTGAGGTATGCAAACGATATAGCGTTTCTGAGCCATACATAGGCAAGTTAAAAAATTTAAAAGCCAGTGTAAAATGACACTGCGGCCCTCTAACTTGTCATTTATTAGTCAAAAATAAAAAACAAAAACAGATATTGCACCTTGCACTTACAGTTCAGATTCTAAAAACAATCGAGATGGGAATAATCGATCGCATATTCAATCGATTTTGATGCAGAATCGATTATTATTATGAACAACATTTTATCGATTTTATATTATTAATAATTAAAATATACTTAAATTGTGTTTAGGTGCTCAGTTTCTTAAGCTATTATTGTTGGAAAATCAGCGATTGAAATTGTTTATGTATAAAATACATCCAATCGGACAAAAATAAAACAGTTTTGAATTTGTAGTTTATTTACGTAATGTCGTAATTCAAATACTTAATATAATTAAAATTACGGCATTCTATTATTACACCATTGTACGGTTTCATAACCGCACATTGTTTTGCTTGCGTTGCAGCCTACTTTATTTACTTATCCACAATAATTAATTTTATATGTTACCGTTTTTTAAGCAGTACCAAACTAACTGTCGATACCGACACACATAGAGAAATAGACGCCAAACTGAACTCTGTTTACTTTAATATCAATATTACACCTTAACTGAGGTTTCTTAGTTCTTTTTCTGTTACGATGTCTAAACTACTGGCTCCTACACACCATATTTTTATTGTAAGTGTATTTTTATCGATTACTCATTTTATTATTCTTCAATAATCAGAAAACATACCAGCAATCATAGCTTTTCAACATAATTAAGAATATTATTTTCATTAGTTTAGATAAAGATGGTCCATACAATTTAAGACAGATACTATTGTTATTTTTAAAAACGCATATTACAATTTCTTTCAAAGTTTATAGTGTTATAGAATTATAAATTGTATCTTGATGAATAAAAAAGTTGTTTGCGTGGAATGCAATTTTTCGGAACTGTTAGAGCTCATCGTATAAAAACTGTTATTATTATTAATAATAATAAAAAACAGTTTATTGCACACAAAAAACACAGACAAATACAAATTAGAGTTAAGAGAAATACAAGGCAAAGGAGGACTTATTTTTGAAAGAAATTTCTTCCAAATGACAGAGATGACTACATGCCAACTGTTTTACCGTTACAGTTTGACAACGACTCAGTTCGGGAGTGATTGGTTTCGCGAACTTGATCGATGCTACATCTAGGTAGCGTTCCTAAACGCCGGGTAAAGATGAAAATTAATTGTCAACCGTTCCACAACCACCCGAGTGAAAACGTACAGTACATAAACGTTGTCAGAAGTGTAAAATTCACTTTGATAGTTTTAATTTTACATTTACTCAAGCGTTTGGAACCCTACCTTAAGTTGTATCGTACTGTCTCTAATATCTATTTATACTAATAATAAAATAGTAAAAAAGTCGTGCCTGTACATTGAATATGTTTGCGAAATTGTGAATGAAATGGGTCATTTGAGTATTTTATTAGTATTGTACTGATATTAAATTAATAGTATATGTTTTTTTTGTATGTCTGTGTTTCTGTGTGTCTGTATGTAAGCATGTTCCGTTTTAACTAATCTGAGAACGACTCGATGGACTTGGATGCGGTTAACTCTATTATCACCGTAGTGACACAAAATAACCACTTACAGAATATTCACTCCGCATAACTAGCGAAAACAGTCGCACGCACACATAGACGCGTACTTACGACGATCTCAGAGATATTCGGGTGAATGCCAATATGAAATTCTGCCGAGATCATCATACGTACGCGTTTATGCATGTGTGCGTCTGTTTTCGCTCCGTCTTTGAGTCGGCCTTCTGGTTGTATCTATTTTGTGGTAGTGACTCTAACATATAGGCTATATATAGGTATAGACATATAGGTGTTGATAAAATAACCACCAAGCCGAAAACGTGATTAAGATTGAATAAGCGCGGGCGAAAGGCTAGTGAGTCACTAAGAGCAATAAAAAGCTAACTTACCGACAAACCCCGTCAGGTGGCCTCAATCCCGTTCCCGCCGCGTCAGCTGTGGTCGTCAGCGGGCGTGGCGCGGGCGCGGCGCGGTGCACTCGAGACGTTCCTGCGGCGGCTGCTGGCCGCGTGCTCCACGGACCGACGCTGTCCGTTCCATCAGGCGCCGCTCACCGGGGACACGCTGCGGGCGTTCTCGCCCTTCTTTAGAAAGGTATGTTTAGTATTTCTACTCAACAATTGCTAAATAGCACTTGAGATGAGACCGCGAACGGTTTTTTGTATGTTAAAGTGGCAATTATAAAATATTTTAACCGCCCTTCAGGTGAATATTCTTGGAATAATCAGTTTTGATCCTGCACTTGGTGATTGTAAAAATTCACTGTCTATTGGTGAGAGTGGTCAGGAAAGTTTCCTGCGTTACACGGGCAATTCGTATTTATAACATATATTCATAATTATAGAATTAAATGAGACTTGACGATAATTCATGATTTATATAAAACGGCTCACCTCAATACGTGTTATGATCGGGAAAGCCGATCAGTTTCAGCAGATTTAGACTGCCTTCACCTGGGCGAGTGAAGACGTTTACGCGACGACGTAAGTCTATCTCACTCTATCAGTATGAGGCGTAACGTCGTCGCGTAAACGCCTTCACTCGCCCAGATGAAGGCAGTCTAAATCTGCTGAAACTGGTCGGCTATCCCGATCATAACACGTATTGAGGTGAGCCGTTTTATATAAATCATATATTCATAAAATCAAATCTTCTATTTAGTTCAGTCTATTTTGTTTAATTTGTAAATTATGAAATATTTAGACCATGAAAGAGACGAGCAACTAGGACAACAATAACAACAGCAGTGGTTCTGAAAGAATAATCAAATTTGGTTCATAAACTCTTACTTACATAGTGATTCAAAAGCAATGAATATTTTTCAAGATTTTATAGTTCGTTTTACGACAGGAATAGTCTATTGTTGTGTTCTCCATTATTGTCTGATCCTTCGTAACAAATGATAACTCGTTAGCCTTTTTCAAGTGTAATCTGTTAAATTTTCCGTAGACAAACTATTAAACTGTATATGGTCTTAACTTAGGGTGGTAACTTACGTCTATGGTGGTTTTATTTTTAAATCATTTCACGAAATTAGACAAGGCAACCAAAATTCTGTTTATTTTACAAAGAATCATGCAAACATATTTTTATTTCAACTTTTCATTTTGGATTCAGGAATTATCAAAAGTAAGTACTAAACTTTCAGCCTGAACCAGTTCAGTAAACCACTTGTGGTGGGCTTTTCAACATTACAATACAGGCTTAAGGTGGATGCGACGGATCTTACGGGCAACTTATTATTGTTTTACTTGTTTTTGAATAAAAAGTATCAAGTTAATGTGATTTATGGCATTACGCGACAATAGTTTAATGTCAATTAGGTTTATCTAGCATAGTTTTTTTATTTAATGCATTACTCTGTAAATTATCCTGCACAACTTTAAAGCGTGTTTATAGTTGTACAGAATATTTTACAAATTATTGCATAAAATAACACCACTATTGTCGTGTAATGCCATAAATTAAATTAATTTAATACTTTATTTATTTATTTTATTGTTATTACAAAAACCACAGCCTTAAACATTTATAATCGTAGCTAATAATATCAAAACTTATGCCAATTACGGTTTTACATTTTCTACAATACATACATTTATATACAGAAAAATAGTAATATTTGTGTTGATTCGGCGCAACACGATTTAACTTATTTGACAGAACTAAACTTAATTTGAGCCTTCTGTCTTTTTCTTTCCGTATCGAAAAGACAAAGACACAACGCTTAAAATAAGGTTAGTCCTGTCAAATTAGTTAAGTTGTGTTTACCCGAATCGACACCATTGAAAGGTTAGCGGTGTAGGATGTCAGAGTAAGTGTAAGTGAGGGTGTGTGTGTATGGTTGGGTAGGGAACTAGGATAGAGAAATGTTGATAATTATTTGTTACGAATACTTTTTAGAAAAATTAAGAAAAACAATAATAAGTTGTACGTTTGGGAACGAAATCCGTCGCATCCACCTTATTTCGTTATCTTTATCTCAACGCACATTACACTTGACAGAAATGCGTGCATTATTTTGATGACATTTAAGCCCAAATCAAAAATGTCCGCTCCGCTCTGTAGTTTTTCTATCTATATAACTAAGCTCTTGTCTGTATAATAACCGCCAATCGTTTCTTCTCTCCCTTCTGCTAATTTGACCTCTTTGTAAGACATATCATTAACTTTTTCCTTCACTTGAGTAAAGCGTCAGTTTGTTCCTCTTGTTCTTTTCCCCACGACCTTTTCCATGATATTTTTCAAGACATCTGTCACAAAATCTGCATAAAATACGGAATATCTGTCAGTTTGACATCTGTCACAAAATAGGAGTAGAAAAGTGAAATCATCTTTCAATGGAACTAATCCGAATTCAAATTTGGTATTCGGATTAGTTCCATTACTCGAAAACAAAATGCATAATGGAACTAGTGCGAATAAAATCTTTGCGATGAATCTACTGCGAATTATTAGTTTTTCTAGTGGTGAGAAATTATTTCACATGTTTTATGTATTCGTCAAAAGTCGATTTAGATTTGCGTTTCTATGTGTATTTCCGCAGCACACTAACTCAAGACTGTGATGATAAAGAAACTCGAAAAAAAGATCTAATTTGTTAATGATGTCGCATTAAAAAAAGTAAGTTTACAAGTGGTGTAGGTAGAGTTTGTCTAGCGATCGTGTGGGTTTTTGAATGAAAAATTGTTTTATTTTGTTTTTTCCATGCCAGTGTCAGGTAAATTTGTGCCATGCATGATTCGCTGGACAAACTCTAATAATGTTAAGTTATTATTGTACAAAACATTTTAAATTAATATTTGTGGGAAATAAATGGAAACAAACACCACAACCACCTAAAATTTTTATATGGAATATAAAAACGGATCATGTTTCGTTGGGTTCAAATCCGTATCTCTGACCATCACAAACCAGCCTTTATGCTGTTTATCCACAGAAATCCACTAGACTCTATACTTGTTACACAGACTAGTAATGTACATTATGAACGCTCACGAGGGTGTTGTGTGTATTTCACGCCTTGTTCTATGGAACAACCTTTTTAGACTTTTTCGTAGCTCTAATGAAAGAACCCTAATTAGATCACTTTGTTGTCTGTATGTTAAAGCCCTTTTTCAGAAACCGCTTGTGGTGTCAAGTTGGAATTAATATGGAATACTAGAAATATACCTTAATGTGCTCATGCTGCTGTAAAATCCGTTGATCTTGTAGTTTGGTATTTTGGCAAAACTGAAGTAGAATCATTCAAAAATCATTAATTTCCAATTCTATGTGGTGTAATACTTGACCAACTTAACTTCGCAGTTTTGTTTAATACATTTTGTACGTAATGATTTTGTAATCTTTGTTTAAATTATTCAAGTCTACTAACTTATTTAAATTTGAAATAAATATTTATACTTGCCTTTTTAAGGTTAATTTAATAATTATAAACAACAAAAATAACAGTTTTGAGTATTTTCGAAATATACTTGGGGGCCCAAAGTAGGCCGAAATATACTTGGGGGCCCAAAGTGGGTCGAAATATACTTGGGGGCCCAAAGTGGTCCGAAATATACTTGGGGGCCCGAAGTGGGCCGAAATATACTTGGGGGCCCAAAGTGGGCCGAAATAAATTTCGAAAAAAGTCAAAATTGTAATTTTTGTTGTTTATAATTGGCATAGATTAAATTATTTTAAGGTGTGTTAATTCGAAAACCATTTCGAGATTTAGGTTTAATAAGCCGTATTTTCGAAGTTTTGGTTAAAAAAACCTCAAGATGATGAATATTTTTACAAAAAGGCTGCAACTTACATTTGCCCTTGTGTGACGTCACTTGATTAATGGCTGTTTAGAAATGTGTCCTTTGCTATCAAGATAAATTTATAATAATTTGCTTCAGACTAATTTGGCAGCTAGATGACAGATGAGTAGACAGACAGAGACAGACCACTTTTTTATAAGCAATCATACATCACAATCAGTATAATGTCTAAAATTCTCAAGAGACAAGGTCATCGGTCAATTCTTTAAAAAATCATAAAAAAATAATGGTCAATATATATAGCAAAATAATGAAAACCATGCCCTAAAATGACGTAAATTCTCCGAAAAAAATTGAAAATAAAATCTTTTAAAAATTAAGCTATGGGAATTATTAAATTATTTAAATGGTACAGAATCTTCAGCGTGAATCCTATTGTCATTTGACCGTCTTTGTTTCTCAGGGAGTGTTCGAGAGCGGTAAATGCGGCACGGGATGATGGCGGCGCGAACTCGCCACGGCTGCGGCGCTCGGGCGCGGACTGATGCACCTGTCAGCCGTCGCCGCCCTCATGCTCTACCACTGTCTGCTGCTGATCTTCCTGCTGCTCTGTCTCTTCTTGCAGCCGAGGAGGAGGAGATAGGGGAGGGTTGTCGCCTGCTGGACTGCGAGCGACAAACCGATGCCAGTGAAGGGAAACGACTGAAGTTTTCGTTAAACGTACGACAACGTATACATGAAACGGTCATGTCGACTTTACAGGTTCAGTTCGTTTCGATTTGGTAAGTGATCGGAACTATTTTTGTACCCGTATTTGTTCAAGGTCAAACTCAAAGTCAAATAGTGTGACGGGAAGACAATTTTTTTTTTGTTATAAAAAGTTAATTAAATACGATTTATACTTGCGATTGTCGGCACTTGATGAAACATAGAAAGCATCTTGATTTTGAACACAAACACTTGTACCATTTGTTTCATAACATAATTATATTTGTTGCACACTTCCCAACCGGTTTCGGAAATCAATTCATATACAGACACAGAATAGAACAGACAAAAATAGAACTATTCTGTATCCCATGAAGATGGATTGATTTCCGAAACCGGTTGGGAAGTGTGCAACAAATATAATTATGTTATGAAACAAATAGTACAAGTGTTTGTATTCAAAATCAAGATACTTAATTAAATCTTAGTATAGGTCACTTACCAAGTCTCGAGTATGTATTTGACTATATCAATTAAAATCATCATATATAGTCAAGCTAGAACACAGTCTATTTCGTTTGCGTGCATAGGTTTGTCCCTTTCAATCGGAACGGAAGCTCAATTTGTTTTTGGAACGTTTACACAGGCAGACAACTATAGACTAACATCATATAGCAGTGAAGGCAATAGATGAGTGTAGGGCAACAATGGCGTTGCATTAGTGGACCTTGGGTGCCTTTAAACACATACATGATATTATTGTAAGAATTGTTATAATTCATAATGACACATATTACATTTGTAATGAACGTAGTTGTGGGATCGTCCTGACGTGATGTTACTTTGTTTGTTATTACTTTTATTTATTGTCGATGTAAGGTTGACTTCTTGTATCTTATATTAATTTTATTTGTATTTTCGTGAGTTATCTGTATATTTAGTTCTAAATATGTGTTTTGTTTATATCTATAAGAAATTTAGACTTTTGCGTCTTCCTATTTTTCGGACTCGAATTTTCTATATATTTCGTGTTTATTAACAATTATATGTTTTTTTATGGCTAAGTTCCGTATATTTTACATTATTATATACAAATAACGTATTGGGTTACAATATTACATATTTATCGACGTAATTGATAAACTCCAAGTATAGTTATTATAAAAGCAATTTTAATAAATTTTAAATTTATTCATCATTAAGGGACATCCATTGAAATGAATTTAGAAAAAGCACCCAAAATCAAAATATTATAATGAAATTATATATTTTTCCACGTGGCGAGTTCGTATAGATTAAAAACTTTTTGCTAATATCTGGACCAGGCAAAGAGTCTTTATTAGTCTTAATTGAGTATAAAATAATATATAAATAGTTAATATAGTTGTGGTATCATAAAAATGCCAAGATTAATATTTCACCTGAATATCCGGTGAAAACAATAAAATTGTTTTCATATTTAGATAAAACTTGTTGAAAATATTATGACTGCCGTCGAATTAATGTTGTGCTTGCGCAAAACATATGACAGCTATTCAATGTATGACACAATACTAACAGCGGTCCAGCATCTAAATTATAGTAGAATAATTACAAAAAAGGATTGCTTAGGCATTTTTCTTGAAATGTGATATATAGTTTTGCAATACTAAGTGTGTATAGATAATTCTTTAAAAGTTGGTTTGTAAAAATACGTACAAATCGTTCACAGCAAGAAATCAGTGAGCGATCTGTACATTACACTCCTTTGTGTGAGTGTATATAAATAGGCGCTCGCCAAGACAGACGTGTGGGTGCGGCTTACTTATTCACACTCACGCACTGTTATTTACCATGTAGTACGAGCTAACTTTTATCAAATGGCCGATATATTCGTATTGTTTGTTTGTGTAATTTGAACTATACTTAGGTTAGGTTTATCAAACACTCCACTTTTATCAAAAACCACTTGACATCTTAAATTGTATTTCTAGGAAGTAAATTTTGTATGTTTATTGTGTAAGAATGCATAATATGACATGATATCTACGAACGATTATTTGAATTTTTTTTTTAAGTTAACGATTTCATATTTTAAATCAAGTGCTACTTGTTTGTGTTAGTGTTACAATTAGAGGCGGATCTAGGTCTTGTTTTTTTGGAGGGGTTTACGCCTGATGGTGGCGGCAATGAAATGCCTGCGAAGACATTAATTTCAATTTACTCGTAGGGATTTTTAGTGGCATCATTGTAAACAGGTGTTGCCGTTATTCAGTATTCAAACTCAATATTCTCAAGATCGTTTTGGGGGTGATAGGTTCACGTCTTAGCTTCCAGCTTCTTTTAGCTGTTACATAAAAAAAAGAAAAAGAGAGAAATGGTCTAAAGATGTTTGAGTGAAAAAAATGCGTTGTAAACTACTGTTTACTTGGTGGCTACATTTCTGCAAAAACAGGAAAATTCACGGATTTATTTAAATAAGTAATAATTTATCTAATTGTATTTAAATTAGCAGGTGGTAGTAAATTATAGTTTATTGGCTTAATTATAATTTAAAATAAAAGACCCCATAAAAGACCTAATAGATAACGAGGTGTAGTTACATGGTTGTGATTACTACGATATTCATTTGTTTTGCTGCACAAGCGCTAAACGTTTTTCTTTATTTTGATCTATGTACATATATAAAATGTTACTTTATTTTTATACCATACCATATTTAATAACTTATAATAAGTATTGTGTTTATTACTAAACTGTTTTGTTCTTTTCTTTTTTAATTTGCGAGGGTAACGCTTCTATGAGCTTTCCATCAAACTGAAAAGCCATGATGCATGCGTACAAGACATCGCGAATGAAATTCGATAGTTTTTGAGTCGGTTAGGTGCATTTCAAAAATTCACTGTTTATTTCTAGAATCACTTTTATTTTGTTGCCTCTTGATAAGATGACTATATTTATTTGTAGCGAATGTGTTATAGTGAAAGGCCGAAGCTCGGTAAATTTAAGAATATCTGGCCAATTGCCATGATTTAAAACGGAAATCGTTTTTAATTGATTGCTGCCTATAGACAGAAAGTCAACAAATATGCGAGAAATGCAAACCTAAACATCGGTTTGCTTTAGCCTGAAACTATTTTATTAGAATCGTCGTTTTTCTATAGTTTGGGCTAACTAACAAGGCGTGCTTGATCTTGGCAGTCAATGTCAAATCATCCCTGTAGATGGCACATCGTCGACCTGGGCGGCTATTCTGGCATTATTGTTCACAAGCATATCAATCATTCGACTTTTATTTATTGTGTGATAAATACCATGCGTTATAAAGTTAAATGACTAAAACCTTATCCAATAAAGACTACAAAATGTAAGGAATACAAACTTTAGGTTTTTAATAGAGAAAATCGATACACATTCTTAGAAATCCTGTTTTAATATCACATGAAATCTGCTTTCGCAATTTTTCCGCACGTGCAAGAATCGCCGTCCTGGCCATGAAAATCTGCCATTCAGTACATTGTTGTGATTTTTGCGTAAAATATTTGTGATTTTCGGATAATACCTGTGTGGCAAGTTGATTTATTCCCAAAAAAAGCATATTAAAAATGAATAACATAATAACAATAACAAATATAATAACATAGAGGAAATTAAAAAAACGCGGGACATTGGAGAGAAACGGTAGGAGAACCGGAGTACACACAACAACAAAATTTGACATAGCGGACAGTAGTATCGAATATTCTCCGCACTTATGCTAGCGACAGCTGCGATTAGCTTTGCCTATGGATCCCCATTGCACAGTATAGGCCCGCGCACCCTCTCTTCCCCGTCGTAGCTCCGAGAATGGCAGCATGCCATCTGTGTGACTCAGTTCACGCCTAGTATCATCTTGAATGGCTTGAACTAGAAAAATGTATCTTAACCGTGCATGTCTGCCTTTTACTATAAATAACATAATATGTGTAAGAACAAGTGCATTTTTATTTAAAGTTTAGTTTTAGCTAAGAATTTGATTAATGACTTTACTTCCTCGCGAACCCCATAGTAGAAATGAAGGCCTTGTAGATACATAGTTCCAAAAAATATTTTCTATATATCACTATGAATTGTTGGAAGAGAATCGATGTAGGTATATTGTTAAAATGAGACGGCAATATTTTCTTCACTGCATTGAAGATGAATCCAGTTAATATTATTATTATTTTTAGTACAAATTATTATCATTGTACACATACAGGTATGTAGTCAGGTAAGTAGGTTACATTAGTTTATTCAAGATTAATTCCATCCATGAACTTTGAGTAGATAATCCAATGAATATCATTGAGATAATCCAATCATTTTCTCAATTTTGTATTTAAATTACTATTCACCAATTTATAAGTGTACTTCATTTTTAACCAAATTTTTATATTTAATTAATGTGATCTTATAATCCATATTTAAATTGATATTTTGAGATTTATTTATTTTAGCATTCTAATAGGAACAGAATTTATTATATAATAAGATATTACATTGATGTCAATTTAAAATATCTAGTGCGATCTTTTATAAGATTAAAACTGCAGCTAAAAAATTACTTTTGGCTAAGTTATGATACGTGTGAAATTATATAGCAACATTGTATGAACCACCACAATGGTTATATTTTCCTTGAATCATCTTGAATGTACGGTCGGCGTCAGAGATAGTGCAGTCACCCTTTTGAAAATATCGTTGATTAATTGATTTTATTTATTAATGATAATGATTAATTATATTTATAAAAATATATAGAATCGAACACATCTCTTAAACTAATAAAAAAGGTTAATATTATTAGGTATTTTTCTAGGGGGGTGTCAACACTCTCTGGACGCGATAGTACAACAATACAAGCTAAGTCTCTGTTTAAACCTCTAGTTTATCCGCATTAATGGTTATTTCGATAATTGTTTTTTAATGTAGCCGAGAATATATGAGAAAGATTTATCAGAAGGAAATAATTGAAAATGTTAACCAGCATAATTGTATTATTATTAGATAGATTGTTAAGAAGAAAATAATTAATAAAAACAAAACCGTTTTACATAAAATTGTTTTATTTAATTGCAATCACAGTCTTGTGTCATTATCCTAATAATATTTTAAATAAATGCATCCGTCAAACGTACAAAATGTGAAAAAGTTCTATATTTACCAGCACAATGGTTCTGTTTGATACTTGTTGAGGTACAGACACAAACCTCAATATATGTAAATATTGGTACCGATTCGGCGCAACACAACTGACAAGACTAACCTTATTTTGAGCGTCCCGTCCTTGTCTTTTCGATACAGAAAGAAAAGGACAGAACACTTAAATTAAGTTTAGTCCTGTCAATTAAGTCAAGTTGTGTTGCGCCGAATCGGTGTTATTGTGATACTTCCCTTACAACTTACAGATCTTATTGTACAACCTAAATCACAACTCATCTTAAAACACCATCCAAATCGAAATTAGCATAACATGAGAACTCATTCGCTAAATTATTTCTATGATGAGGTTGAAAGTCGCACATCTTGAGATTTAGTAGGTTTTCAATATTAACCTTCATAATGGCACCGGTGCACACGACAATCTTCTCTTTAGCCATTAGTTTGATGGTCTGAGAGGTTTTGGTGATGCATTCTTCAGACAGGAAGGGCGGATCAGCGACCACCAAGTCATAGGTTTGTTCAGATCCTGAAGGAAGTTTCTCCGGTTCGTTGTAGTCGTAGAAGATGAAGTCTGGTGCGTGGACCTCGAATCTTCTGTCATATTCAAGAAGGACCACTGAAAACAAGCGGTAAGGGATCAATTACACTGGTTATTATTGTTCTGAGATTACACTACACGTTTTTGAGGAAACATAATTATTATAGGATGTAGAGTGCGGACAAGTGACTTTGTATTATTAAAAAAATGATTATTTTTTAACTGAGGATGCATCTGGTTGATCTCACTACATTGAAATTCGGGATCAAAATCGAACGACTGATAAGCAAATAGATTTTTAATATGATTAAAACACGCGTGTGATTGTTGTTGACTATATGCCAACCATTTCACCGATTCAATTTCTGCATTATCAAGGCGAGTGTCGTTCTTAGGACGACGACGCGGCGTTCACCGTCGTTGTCAAACGGTCACTGGCAGCCGCCGATCGGCAAGCTGCACACGTTGCTCGTGCGCTAAGCGTTGGCCGCGACGTCGAAGGAGGTGGGATGGTGGTGGATGCACTTGATTATTTTTGTTACAATTGTTCGTTATTAGGGGCGGTTATTGAACAGACCGAGCTCACAACGTCGTCACTGGGCACTGTCCTAAAGTTGCTCGATCCATCGAGAAGGAACCGGTTTTCAAGACGGAGCCAGCTTCCAACCATGATCCCTGTTGAGGTTGGGATGAAGACTTATCTCGATGGCTTCGTGTATTTTTGCGAGGAATGGTATATCTCTCCTTCACTAATACCGTACCCTTGTCGAAACCGAACTTAGTGCATGTTCTGCTACTGCTGACCCGTTAATGTACAGTTCAACAACAATCACACGTGAGTGTTCAAGCCGTATCTGTTCCGACAGCAGGTTCTCAAACAAATAGAGCTTGCTCTGCACCGACAGCAGGTTCTCAAATAAATAGAGCTTGCTCTACACCGACAGCAGGTTCTCAAACAAATAGAGCTTGCCAAGTTCTCAAACAAATAGAGCTTGCTCTGCACCGACAGCAGGTTTTCAAACAAATAGAGCTTTCTCTGCACCGACAGTAGGTTCTCACACAAATAGAGCTTGCCAGGTCCTTAAACAAATAGAGCTTGCCAGGTCCTCAAACAAATAGAGCTTGCTCTGCACCGACATCAGGTTCTCAAACAAATAGAGCTTACTCTGCACCAACATAAGTTTCTCAAACAAATAGAGCTTGCTCTGCACCAACATCAGATTCTCAAACAAATAGAGCTTGCTCTGCACCAACATCCGATTCTCAAACAAATAGACCTTGCTCTGCACCAACATCAGGTTCTCAAACAAATAGACCTTGCTCTGCACCAACATCAGATTCTCAAACAAATAGAGCTTGCTCTGCACCAACATCAGGTTCTCAAACAAATAGAGCTTGCTCTGCACCAACATCAGATTCTCAAACAAATAGAGCTTGCTCTGCACCAACATCAGGTTCTCAAACAAATAGACCTTGCTCTGCACCAACATCAGATTCTCAAACAAATAGAGCTTGCTCTGCACCAACATCAGGTTCTCAAACAAATAGAGCTTGCTCTGCACCAACATCAGATTCTCAAACAAATAGAGCTTGCTCTGCACCAACATCAGATTCTCAAACAAATAGAGCTTGCTCTGCACCAACATCAGATTCTCAAACAAATAGAGCTTGCTCTGCACCAACATCAGGTTCTCAAACAAATAGAGCTTGCTCTGCACCAACATCAGATTCTCAAACAAATAGAGCTTGCTCTGCACCAACATCAGGTTCTCAAACAAATAGAGCTTGCTCTGCACCAACATCAGATTCTCAAACAAATAGAGCTTGCTCTGCACCAACATCAGGTTCTCAAACAAATAGAGCTTGCTCTGCACCAACATCAGATTCTCAAACAAATAGAGCTTGCTCTGCACCAACATCAGGTTCTCAAACAAATAGAGCTTGCTCTGCACCAACATCAGATTCTCAAACAAATAGAGCTTGCTCTGCACCAACATCAGGTTCTCAAACAAATAGAGCTTGCTCTGCACCAACATCAGGTTCTCAAACAAATAGAGCTTGCTCTGCACCAACATCAGATTCTCAAACAAATAGAGCTTGCTCTGCACCAACATCAGGTTCTCAAACAAATAGAGCTTGCTCTGCACCAACATCAGATTCTCAAACAAATAGAGCTTGCTCTGCACCAACATCAGGTTCTCAAACAAATAGAGCTTGCTCTGCACCAACATCAGATTCTCAAACAAATAGAGCTTGCTCTGCACCAACATCAGGTTCTCAAACAAATAGAGCTTGCTCTGCACCAACATCAGATTCTCAAACAAATAGAGCTTGCTCTGCACCAACATCAGGTTCTCAAACAAATAGAGCTTGCTCTGCACCAACATCAGATTCTCAAACAAATAGAGCTTGCTCTGCACCAACATCAGGTTCTCAAACAAATAGAGCTTGCTCTGCACCAACATCAGATTCTCAAACAAATAGAGCTTGCTCTGCACCAACATCAGGTTCTCAAACAAATAGAGCTTGCTCTGCACCAACATCAGGTTCTCAAACAAATAGAGCTTGCTCTGCACCAACATCAGGTTCTCAAACAAATAGAGCTTGCTCTGCACCAACATCAGGTTCTCAAACAAATAGAGCTTGCTCTGCACCAACATCAGATTCTCAAACAAATAGAGCTTGCTCTGCACCAACATCAGGTTCTCAAACAAATAGAGCTTGCTCTGCACCAACATCAGATTCTCAAACAAATAGAGCTTGCTCTGCACCAACATCAGGTTCTCAAACAAATAGAGCTTGCTCTGCACCAACATCAGATTCTCAAACAAATAGAGCTTGCTCTGCACCGACATCAGGTTCTCAAACAAATAGAGCTTGCTCTGCACAGACAGCAGGTTCTCAAAAAAGAAAGAATACTTGTTATTAGTCAGGTAAAAACATTTCAAGAGGCAGTTCTTACACTTTGCTTATTCACTAACTTATTTATTTATTTATTAAGTAGCTCCAACTGCATACTCCGATTACAAACATCTACTTGTTGAGTATACATTAGTCATATTACAAAACTATCTATTTTTACCATTAGCTCTCTCGCCTATCTGTCTTTTGACGGGTACGAAGAGAGTGGGACACGAGATGAGCGCCACATTGCCGTCGTCAGGAACAGACTTGTCTATGACCTTCACCAGAGCCTGGACTGTCGCCTCGTCGTACCAGAACTGACTCAGTTGCTGAAATTGAAATTTTTGTTGTTATTATTGACAGGTATTAGTGACAGGTAGGATGAGCCCTTTTAAGGTGGAAGATAATTAAATGGCATGGCAGTGAGCAAATTCAGTCCAAGCACCGCCAAGATCAAGACATATTTTAAATGAAAGGGCATAATGTAGTACTCAAGCAAGCAGAACAACATCAAAATATATCGGAGAGATTTTGAGAGATGAGTAATTATAATTATGTTTTACAACCTCCCATACTTCAGTTCTTGTAATTAACATGTGGCCCCAGTGAAAGTTTTTGCAAATGTAAAAATCCCAATGAATACATTTTATTTTATGTTTTGATGGGGTTCTGCTTGCTTGAGGACTACAGTATGTACTTTTATTTAAAATACATCTTAATCTAGCAGTCCTTGGACCAACTCCCAGACAAGTTTCTCCCGTCATTTACACCCTGTATTAGAGTTTTTGTTTACTAACGGAATTTTAAAACAATAATAAAATGTCTCAGTTAACCGCTTGTTAAGACAATACCGCCCACAGGCGTTACGGCGAATTCCGGAATATGACAGTACGCCTGTCGACTATTGATTTTTCAATCGCATAAAAACAGTACGTCTCACGGCAATCGTTTTTCTTTACTGGTATAAGGGACAGCACAAGTACTGTCACCACAGAAGTGATTTGAATGGACCTACTGTCACAACAATAGTTCTTACAGTACAAGTTTATAGTCTATCATACATTTTACTGTCATATAACAATGTATATATTATATGGCAATGTATGAATATTAATATTGTCACAGCAGGGTAAACCAATTGGTTAATACTGTCCCTCAATGTGTTAAATGTAGTAGGTTATCTTACCCAGTTTTCATCAAAGAGCACATTCTCCTTCAGCTGATTGTCAGCCTCCAGCTTCACAAAGATCTCTTGTCTCTTCTGCTGCTCCGTGTAGAACTCCTGCAGCGCTGAGAATGTCTCTGCTGACAGCTGTGGGACATCATCATCATCTGCCATTGGGAGGAAACTGGAAAGGTTATACTTTATTTAGATATTATTTATACTATCTAATGTTAAACACACATGAGATCTGATAGGTACCATGACTAAGTATATATACATGCAATTATTAATTTGTTATTGGCTGTTAGTTACCTGTGTATGGACAATATTAAATATTTAACTCTGAGTAAATGCAAAAGATCGTAGCAAATCGAAATATGTAGTCTCTGTCTACCACTCTGACAGACTTTGTATGTAAATGTAAAGCTGTAATTTCTAGAATATGTCTGGAATGTTAACACTCTCTTTGGCCCGTGACTGCATTATGCATTATTATTTAATCAAAACACTTGTACTGCAAGCAATATATGAGATTACGCAAAGAGACGAGCAGCTGTTTCTTGACAGTTAAAAATAGGTTAGTTCGCCTTGATTCATTCATTACCGCACAGCCATGCACGATAACTCGCATAAAAATTCTAAAAATAAAATGGAATTACCCGGTTTCAGTGTGGAAAATGTCTCGCAGAACAATTAGGAAGCGTTGTAGACGGTAAGTGCACAAAATTATTGATGGTCTGTTGGGGAATTATCTAAAAATATGCAAATAATTTTAGAAAATTCACCTATTTTTGACATTACTGTATTGCCAGCAAAAAATGATTGCCAGATTATATCTTGTACATTCTACTAACCCAAAAATAATAAGTAAAACTATTAAAAGACCTAATGCAGGTTCGAATCCCGTTTAAGATGAACATTTTTCATACATTTGTTATTCCGCTATCATTTTCAAATAATAAAGTACTCTTCCACATCATCATAGCTACGCGTCCACTATTCGACATTGGATCTTATACAATCCTTACGACTTCATACGCATCGCATTTATCCTTGATTAAGAAATTCATATGATGCGAGTTAGCGTATTTCTATTAGAATTCATATAAAGTAAATCTATCCGATTCTAAGCGTTGCCGAAATGTATGTCGTGGGCAGATCGTAGAATTGGGCAGATCGTGAAGTGCCTATGTATGTAATCCAAAATCTTTCACCAAAAGTTAAACATAGGTACGACGACTAGCGGAGCTTAACATGTAAGTAAATAAATTTGGGAAGCCGAGCGAAGCGAAGCGACCCTCCTAGTTTTAACAGACATCAGGCAGATTATTTTGTTCCCCAATTCTACGACGTGCCGATGACATGTAGACGCGTAACTTGAAACACGCTGCGCCAGACTCTTGGCAAGTGTTGTCAAGTAAAAGTATAAAGCGATAACGTGGATAACTTGCTTCCCGAACTAAAACTTAGCACATTCTGCACTTACTCGTAGCACATTCTGCAGATTCCGATATTTGAGCTTTAAAGGAAATTGGCAGCAAGCGTTTGCACGGCTTCCACACTCAGTTTTCAACTCAAACTGCTGCAACTTATCTATCCGCTATAATTAAATGCCGAGCAGTAAGCATCTTCCGGCGCGCTTGCCAAGGGTGCAGCGGCAGCGCTTACCTGCAGTCCCTAAACCTTTTGTACAACTGTATAAACGATTTGGCAAGAGTGTGACTGTAGCTTAAATATCGTTTTCATGTTGTATGAAAAGATGAAAATGGTGTCGATTCGGTGGATCACGATTTAACTTATTTGACATGACCAGTGCCGGTTTTAGCATTAACGGCGCCCTGGGCGAGAATTCTACGGCGCCCCCTTTCTGTTTCCTAAATTATTCATGTGCAAAAAAGAAAAAAAAAAAACATTGGGAAGATTATTTCAATCTTCAATCATGACCAATTATTTTAACATAATTTAACAAAATTTTACCGCGCCATCCCGTGATCCATACTGACGAGGGGGCGCTGGCGCCCTGGGCGGTCGCCCAACCACGCCCTACCCTTACGCCGCCACTGGACATGACTAAACTTAAATTAAGCATTCTGTCCTTGTCTTTTCGATATAGAAATAAAAAGACAGAAAGCTTAAATTAAGTTTAGTCCTGTCAAGTAAGTTAAATCGTGCTAAACCGAATCGACAACAACATCCATCCCTAAACTTTTTGTATTGTATCTGAACTCCTTCATTTAATTTTATGGAATGGACTAAATTTTTTATCTTTACAGAGATGGAACTAAAAAATCTTGAAGTATTAGCTATCCACAAATATCCAGAATTCTTGCAACAATGTTGCGAGCTAATAAACGAAGAGTGGTCAAGAAGTGAAACTGCTCGGATGATGATGCTGAAATCTTCTTGTGACTCTTTACCAACAAGTTTAATTTTAATAAGCGACAGAAAACTAGTATTAGGCCATTGTAAGCTGACTCGCATACCGAGTATACCTCAAAGTGTTTTCTTGGAAACAGTAGTAATAAGAAAAGGTTTACGTGGAATGAAGTTGGGTACACTTCTAATGAATGAAGTAGAAAACTATTGCAAAAATGTACTGAAATTAAAAATGGTGCATCTCTCAACGAAAGGACAAGAAAATTTTTATGCTAAACTAGGATACAAACTTTGTGGTCCAATTACTATCTATGGTAGTGCCATTGGATCAAACAACTCAAAATCTGTAAATACTACCTCTAAGAATGATAAACCAGTGCCAAAACCAATTAATGTAATCAACGATGCAATACCGCCGCCTCCGCCACCCCCACCGATGCCGAACAATAATAATATATATGTTGATGCTGTTAGAAATACAACTTACATGTTTAAATATTTAAGTATGTGATTAATTTGAAGCTATAGATTTGTGAATAAATTATATTTTATTTCGCTGTTGGCGTTGTTATTTTTATAGAAAATAATACAAGTTATAATAACCATAGCAATTTTATTGTTTATTATTCGAAATAATTAAAACTTGGCATTTTCTATGAATTCGACGGCTTTCTGTCGTATCCTTTCAATCTGCTGTTCATCCCCAATTTTTTCTTCAACTTCGATCCACTTTTTGTAAAGAACCTTCATCTTGCGCGCAGGTATCTTCTGTGACGTCATCCGCTCCATGACTTGCCTGTCGGAAAAATAACCCTGTTTTAGTAGAAATTCGATTTTTCATTTTGCTTTTGAGCTTGCTTCTCAATAAAAGTTGTTCGTTTAACGAGCACTATCTCCTCTATCTATAGTTTCCAGCTTTTCAGCGATAAAAAGTGCAGACTGCAATTACTACAATAAGGTACTAAATGAAAACATCTTCGAAATCCATTCTGTAGTTTTAACGTAAATCGCGAGCGTACAGGAAGACAGTCAAATGTTATCTTTTTAAATTATTTTTAGGCGTCTAAGGAATTAATTTTTTTTCAATGCATGTGCTCGTAAAGGCCCACTTTTTATGCATCAAAACCGAACAGAAAGTTCGATTATTTTGCCCTAGGGCTTTATTATTATTATTATTTTTTAATTTATTTACAATGGTTGGCTAACCTGCACCCTTTCCTGTGTACCATAGACGTTATACTTTTTCATCCACTGTTTAACGGCTCTGGATACAGTCCTTTTGAGCCAATTATAATTTAAAGTTCACAAGATTATATTTATTTTCATTTCCTCACACTATGCATTGAAAAACGTAGTATGATACACGGGCATAAAAGCAATAAATTACTCGGTTACGTTTCGTAATTTATTCCTTTTCGCCCTAGTAGCATAAACTACTATTATTGTACGTGTACGGAAAAAGCCCTATTTACGATTTCAATGTAAGTAAGATCAAGCAAGGGATTACAGAAAAATCACAAATTTAACAAAACGAAATAAAATGAGAATACAGTTTGAGCGTCTACCATACCGGCGCCTCGACACGCACTGGTCAAGCTGCAGTAACAACAGTCTCACCTGACTTGGTCCAGCGAGCCACTCTTGAGCAGCATGTCAACGTAGGCGCCGCACACGTCCACTCGTTGTGGGTACACTCCCAGCGTCTGCTCAAACAGTGCTTCGGCTCTCTCGCGGTCGCCAGCGTTGTTCTCCATTAGGGCGAATTGAACGAGAACTGTGACGTCTGTGAAACATTATTAAAAGTAAACAGGATAATCAAATTCGGTAGTCAAGTGTGCTTCCCGGATCGAAATCTGTGACTTTTCTTTATAGGATTTTTAGTATGAAACCGCAAAATGAGTCGCGATACTAGCGCCATCTAGGCGGTCAAAGCGGCAGCGAAGCGAAATAATAAATTATTGTTAAGCACCGCCGTGACATGGAAACGGCGTGCTAAAAAAGCTAATGGAAAATCGGAATTTAGGAAAGGCACGCAAAGTAAAAGCAAAAGCTTTTTTTTGTTCCGGGAATGAGCTAGAGATTCCTTTTTATGTATTTGCCTGGTCGCTACACAAAAAGGCGTTTTTTTTCTTTTCTTTTCTAGTCACCAAAGTGTGCCATGACCAGCTCCATGATTCATGCTCAAGTTCAAGAACAACCATAAGACAACTCACGTTCTTTCTTATCCAGCACACTGATGGCCTTCTGCATGACCTGCCTTGCCTTCTCCAGCAGCCCCAGCTTGTAGCATGCGCCGGCGCAGAGCACGTAGGTCTGCGGCTCGCGCCGATACTTGCGCACCATCAGGTCGACCAGGGATGCCAGTTCCTGGGGCTTGGACGTCTCCGTGTAAATGTCCAGGAGTTTGGAGTGGATCTTGAACGTGTCGTTCATCTGGAGGGCATCCTCGAGGGTTTTTTGTTGGGTTTCCTGGTGAGAGGAGTTTAATGATTCATTTTAGACACTGGAAGGTACAGCTCCACCAGTGGGCCTATTATGTATCTTTAGTTGCCATTTGGACTGGGTGACTATCATCAAAATAGTATTTTATTGTATAATGTAGACATTGGGAAATGAGTGCTTGTTTACGAAACGTACGAAGTGAGTTTCGTAATAGTTTTGCACGAGTGTCCCAATGTCTAATTATGTTCAGTTGCACACAATACTTTATCTATGACCATCAAAAATATCGTCTTTATTTATAATATTCTCAACTAACAATTTCACGAAAAATAAGAAGAAAATTCGTTCGTGAACCTCGGGTGCGTCGTTTCGGTAATGCGGCTTGAAGGCCAATCAGGATAAAAGGGGCGTGGCTTAAGATGTCGGAGATTGAAGACAGACTGGGCTGCCGGTGACGTTACCACCGGCAGTCATGAAAAGGGAGTGGAACTGCCGGTCGTAATGCCGGCGGCCCGTCACGACACGATCTCCGACATGCCGCCAACCATCATATTGGCGGCCCCCCCCCGGACCCGCGGGTTGAAGCCCGCGGAGTTGAAGCCCGGGCAAAGATGTATACATCAAGGCCCGTACCTTCGACCGCCCTTCGGGCGGCCGAAGACGACCCACGTATCGTATCGTGGCTTAAGAAATAAGATCGGGACTTATTTCTCGTCTCTGTTGTTGATTGGGTTTCTAACGGTTTTATAATAAATTGGGCCAATCACAGCGCTGAATCGCGGTGTTATAATGTAACATTATAACATTGGATAAACAATCTAGGTACTTATAAAACTGCTTTCGATGTTGCAATTGCCTTATTGCAGTATGGGAGTAGATAAACATAGAATCTAATTCCGATTGTCTAAGGATATGTTCACATTTGAAGTGACGTCACAGTTCGTTAATAGTTCAGTAGCCACTAAAGGCAATTTTGAAAGTTCAGTTTTTATCTATATTTTTGATGATAGGCACCCAGTCCAGTTGGCAACTGATGATACATAATAGAAGGGCAGGCCGCCCTAGAAGGACGCATGCCGACCAAATTGGTGACATACTGAAGAAGGGCCATGTCAAAATAGTCTGTCTACCCCTCCGTGAGACAGCCGTGAGTATAATATGTATTTTTGCTTAGACACTAGAGATGCAAGAAGTGTTACCATTAATAGTGGTTTAGTAGTAATCCGGAGGACAATAATCCGGAGGTCGTGGCGGGAAATCCCGTATGAACACATTAGTGTTCGGTCTACCTGCTCCGGAAGGCGACCAACTCAGTTGTGGGCGTGGCCAAATGTCATGCTGTTTCATCTCGCTATAAGGTACACGCTCCATGAAACTTGTGAATTTCGTCGCGGGCGCAAAATTGAAAACTTGTTTCAGGAGAAACCAGATTTTGGCAAGACTGTGGACGTTTTCACACATTATTTTTGGTTATTATTAATCTAGATAACATTTTCGATGTTTGACTCGTATTATTTTTTTTGATTTTATCTAAAACAATAAAATCACATTCGGCTACACTTTTGGTAAAAGAATCGTTAAATTTACGTATTTTAGGGGTTTGTTGTTGAACTATTACTCAAATTTCATGAACTTTAGTTCGACTTAAACAGAGATTTAGATAATGTTAATGAAGTCTACCTAAAATATTACAATAACATTCCATAGACACCCCACAATGTGATGATAGCGTTTGTATGGAGGTTGGATGTGATGACGCCTCTTAAGCTGTGCATTTATATTTGTGCCCAGAGTATGGCGATAGGGCTCAGCCATTACGCTGGGTCGTAATAATTGTCTGTGAAACGTGGGTGTATTAACTACATCTAGTACTAACATACAACTTGTTATTACAGCTAGGTTTTACAATTTTTACAAAGGGCTCATTATGGGCCATAGGCCTCTTTAAATCTGAAGCTCACACATTGATATTGCGTTCTTGCTACATTAATAAATCTTATGTTACGATACAAACATACATAATTATTTAATTTGTTCTAGTTAAACTATGTAATATGTTTTATGTTATTATTACATTATGTTGTATTCGTCTATGGTTACGTAGCAACATCCATAATTACTTACTTTATGTCAGAATGCAAACATGTAAATCTTTAAATAAATAAATAATACTTTTTCATCTAACACTAAAGTCTGGATATCTAAAGAAGAGTATAAAAAATAACCTGCACCGGTTCTAGGTGATAAAGAAATCAGGGGAATTTCAACCATAAATTTCAACATAACCTATGTATGTCCCCGATAGCAAACATGTTGTGTGACAATCTATCCATAGACAAAAAACTCACGTCTCATCTCTCGACAGCGAAACCTGATTATATTCTTGGATACTAGCCATTCTCCAGCTAGTCTAGCATAGCAAACCATATCGCCGTGATACAGTGCTCTCTCTCTCACTCTGTTGATCTACCTCGGGAGGGATAGACATGTTGTATCGAGCGGTTAAAGCTCGGTATAGTCTGCTACACTAGACCCCCTGAAGAGATTATAAACAAAGAGTCCTGACCTTGGTACCGAACCGGTTCTCCACGTTGATCATGGCCAACCACACGTTCAACTTCTCCTGCTCCTCTCTGAACGAGATCGTGCTGAGAGCCTTGCGGGCCACCGCGCGCGCCTTCTCGATCTCCGTCGACTGGGGACAACAGTGGATTATAGTACCGGACGCAATGTGTGCTTTTCTGGCAACTACTGCGCAGATAAATAATTCTCTAGACTACATCAAAGTATGGAACATTTTATAATTCTGGAAAAAAATCTTAGATGGCCTCATGTGCTGCTTTGTGCAAGTTGTTTAAGTTAATCATTATAAAACTGTTGAAATGTCCAACCAGGAAAAATTTGGCAAACCACTATAGGTTTTCACGGATTGCAACAACGACTTTTAGGCATAACGTTCCTCTTAGTTGTAACCAAAACTATCTAAAGTCTACAAAACTTTAGATTTATGCTACTGTAAGTGGAAGCTACAAAACAATCTTCACCTGTAGATGGAAGGCCATGTACGCGATCCACAACTGACTGTTGTCCGGATTGGCCAACAGCGCCCTCTCAAACTGTTCCACGGACTGCGGCCGCGACGCGCTCTCTATGGCGTTACGTTCTAGTTCACGCAGACGTTCCTCCTCTTCGCGAGCTTTGGCCACCTTCTCGGCCGCTGACAGCTTCTTGCGTTTTTTTTTGGGCTGTTCTTGGTCCTGTGAAACGAAAAGATTATTGGTGTAACTTTCTTGCCCCACACATTGTCCTACCAAGAATATCAGAACCCTCTTGTTGAAGTCCTAATTCGTACACTGTACGTATCTTAGGTAATATACTACGTTTTTACAATATAAAAATGGGTTTAGGAACCGCGCACAATGGTGTATTCTTGCAACTTGCAAAGTATTTTTGTGAAATGTGGTGTTGCCAGGCTGTGTTCCGATTTATGGATACCTAACACCTATTTATGCTCCCACTGGCCTGCTTTTTTAGATTAAAGTTTTATAGTGACAAGTTTCGGTCTATCTGCCTTATATGAATCACAAAAATATATATGTATATTAGAGCACATTATAAACTAGAAAAGATCAATCAGAAAAAATATCAAGTAAACAAATATTTGAAAAAGTTCCCCGGGCAAGTAGTCGAACCTGCGACCTCTTGCTTACATGAAAGTGCGCTACCGATTACGCCACCGAGGTACTCACATTTATTTATACAGTAGTAAAAAGGTCATGTCTGTATGTACACTCGACAAGATTCCCGCCTATCCAGTTTAAAAACCTTGTTGCTTGCGTATAGCGATCTCAGTTAGCCCCGCCTTTTATTTTATTGACCATTATGAGACTTTTTATGGTTATTCACAAAAACTCATGAGGATCATTTAGAACTATAAAAAAAGTTTATGGTTGAACGTGAACGACTATTGGCAGACAAAAACTGGCAAGGTGGACCTAGCGGAAGTTGCCGCAAACCACTGCACACAAAACTACCTCTAATCTTGTTGAGTGTACATTGAATAATTATCAAAATATTAAATTGAATGGGTCGTTTTATTATATTACACTTATAAGTATTGTACTGAGGTCGAAATTACAATTTTTGTCTGTTCTGTTTTAACTCAAAGACGATGAAGATATTAAAGGTCGCGCGCACCTCAAGTTATGTCGAAATTACCCTAAGTAGTAAGTAGTAAGGTAAAAACCACTTACATCTTCATCACTGCTGCTGGACTCTTCATCTTGTGGCTGACTCTTGTTCACATTCTCTACATTAGATTCTGACCAGAAATCTTTAACACTCGGCACTTCTAAAACGGAAGTATTACTATCTGCTACCTTAATTACTTTAGCCTTTTCTTTAATTGATTTGTTCTTTTCTTTTTCTGTATCTGTCTGTTTAGATTTCTTACTATTTTTACCTTTTTTACTAGAAACTTCAGTATTTTCTTTACTATTTGTTTCTTTAGCTGGTTTTTCTAATTTCCTTTTCTTATAATCTTTAGGTTCTTCTTCAGGGAATTCTTTAAGTTTCTCTTGAGCTTTTTGTAAAGCTTCGACGAGAAGTTTAATTCTTTCTTGAACCACTAACTTTTCTGAATGCATAGCAGTGTGATATTTCTTATTTTTTGCTGTCAATCCTTTTTCTTCTATCGCTATTATTTTTTCTTCTATCACAGCTATTCTTTTAGCTCTGCCTTCTATAGATTTTATCAACGAAACTGTACGTTTCTTAAAGTTTTTCGGTGTAGTGCAATCAGACATGTCTATAAGATGCATGTCCTGGGGTGTCAGTATTTGGTCATCGGAAGGGAGATCTGTATCTATGGCGTCACTTTCTTCTGAAGCTTTATTGTCATTTTCGTCATTGGAATTATCCTCCGGTTGTTCTTCGACTTGCACTTTAGTTTTCTTCTTTTTAATAGGTTTAATTTCTTCGGTGGCTTGAGGTTTGCTTTTGTCTTTCTTTTTTGTATTAACTTTTTCGTCTTCTGTATCTTGTACTTGAACTTTGTCCTTCTTTTTCTTAGATTTCTTGACATCTTCTACCTCTGTCATTTCAGTGTCTTCTTGCTCTTCCTGTGTAGATTTTTTGTCCTTCTTTGGCCTTAGTTTGTCTGCAGTTTCTGTTTCAGATTCAACATTGTCAGTTTTACGTTTCTTGCTTGGGATTTCATTGCTGTCCTGTAGTTTTCTCTTACTTTTTTCTGGCAGTTTTTTCTGAAAACAAAAGAATTCATTCAAAATAATTTTAATGAACAATATTAATAATAAATTTAGTATATAAAATGCTTACAGCTGGCCAGAATGGAGTCGTTTTAAGACTACCGGACATCTTCTTGTTTTCTGGATCTACCTTCAATATCGTACATTTGACCTAAAATACAAAGAGATACGCTTCATTAGACACACCATAGAATAATTTTTGTATTTTTAGCAGAGTTTCCTGATTAATACTGCCTAAATGCCAAATTTTAGCTCGATTGGTAAACCCATTCTTTTTTTACAATGCGGTAACGTTTCGTTACTGCTATGTCTGATGGAAAGCGCCGATGTGACCTAAGATGAAGGGCGCTCGTGCATAAAGTGAGAAAATGAAAGCAGGGGAGGCGCTACAGGATCCTCTGCAAAATCTACAGAAGTCGTTCACGAGCGAATGATTGATACAACGAAACTGGTACGATCTCCCATCCTTGAGTTATGGTCATCAAGTACTTGACAGAGAAAATATTCGTCCAATTCCAACAACCAATCAATATTTTTGCATAGACTTGACTATAGTTATACATCTCACTATCACTGCGTTGCAAGCCCATCAGAGCCTGTTAAAGCGCGACAAAAGTTGGCGGAATTTATTTCGAACCAACCGATATTTTACCTCTTGTTGTTAGTTCCTCTGTGGTTACTGTGTAATACTCACGATCTCCCCGCTATGGAACGGTATAATACTCACAATCTGCCCGCTATGGAACGGTGTAATACTCACGACCTGCCCTCTATGGAACGGTGTAATACTCACGATCTGCCCGCTATGGAACGGTATAATACTCACAATCTGCCCGCTATGGAACGGTGTAATACTCACGATCTGCCCGCTATGGAACGGTGTAATACTCACGATCTGCCCGCTATGGAACGGTGTAATACTCACGATCTGCCCGCTATGGAACGCCTCGGCGAGGTTGTCGACGGGCTCCCGACTCACGTACACTTTGGGCACGAACGCGACCACGTCGTTGAAGAACGACACCAGCACGTACTCCTGGCTCGCGTACTGGAACACACACGTGGCGTTGTCAACAAATTTACTCAAAAAGCGCGAATGAAGGAAATATTCACAGCGATTCAATTGAGAGAGAAAAAGTTTCATATTTGACCTTCAAATTATTTACCTTTCAAGATTAACAGAGACAGCGCTTCACTTGGAGAGAAAATTTGCGTGCGTCTTTCAGTATAGGTTCGCAGTACAGTCAGTTATATACTTGTGGTTGTTATTGGATGTATCTACAACCACCTGAACTTGGTCTGGAACTTAGGTTTAGTGCAGCGGAGCGTAGGTAACGAAAGGAACTATTATGGAAGTTGGAGAATAGAATAGAATAATTTCTTTAAGAAAGTTGGTTACAGTAAATATTAAAACACTAATTTCCACTGAAAGTTCCTTGTAGAAGTTTTGTTTCCTTAAAGATATGTTTAAGGATTTTAGGAGATGGAAATCTGTAGATAAAAATAAAGCACGGAATTTTAAAATATGACATTACTTCTGTCCTTATCTTCCAAGTTCTTACCTTAATAACCCCGGTGTACCCCTTCCCGACCGCCGCGTCGCTGTACGAGCTGAGCACCTCCACGTCCTCAGCCAGGAGCGAGGGCTTCATCGTCAGCACCAGGCTGTTGGAGTTGGGGTCCACCACTAGCACCCTAGCGCACACCGCCGTGCCGGGCTGGAACGAAACATTTAAAACATACTGAAAAGGTAAGTTACGAGTACACAGAATAAAACAGCTTGAAAGAGGATTAACAAACCATAGATAATGATGGAGGGATTTTCTGACAGCTAATTTAAAAATAAGAAATAGTTCGAAATATCTCAATAGATGGCGTCGGCGAGGCATGTCGAGAGTTGCTAACTCAAAAACATGTTTGATGTGAACGAATTTATTTCTAATCAAAAAAGAAAAATGAATTTATTAGTGATCTGAACGATAATGATAACGAAATATGTGCAAAAATTGAATGTTTTATGGAAGTCGCAATAAATCTATAAATTTTTATCTTAAAACATGTTGTCATGACATTAATCCCTGTTAAAACGTGACGGTAAAAAATATCGTGCCGTGCCATTACCGAGCAAAGTTATAAAAGCGTCCATTGGCAACACGTAGTCGGACCACGTCTCCTTAGCGCCATCTGTCTTGTAATTTGGAACCAAGATTTTTTTTAATGAGCTGTCAGAAAATCGCTCATTATCGTCCTTTTTTCCATTTGCAAGGTTGTTTCTTGGGAAATTTGTTCAGTAGATTATGTGGTTTCATTTGGAGATATCCTTCCATTTACACCCGGTAATTTTACACACATGAATCACTAATTATAAAAAGGGAAGAAGTCTGAAATTTTGACAAGCTGTAAATTAATTATTTTTGATTCATTTTTATAAGTACAATTTACTATGCCATCTTTGCAATTAATAATTCACCCATGGTGCTTGTGCTATGCGTATTGGCTTTATTATTGTATATATTTCGTTTGTATTCGTATTTTAACATAATCATAAGCTGTTGTTGTTCCTAATGAAGAAATAGAAAATTTAAATTTATCAAAATTACGTCATCCTTGATTATGCTATAAGCAGGTTAACTCTAAAAATAACAAAACCATAGACACTAACCTTGTACTTCTTTTTAGGCATTTTGTTTGCGTTCGGTTTGTTCGGGTCGACGTAGACTCCAGCGTCAGTGATGTGAGTCGGCGGAACGTATCCTGAGGAAGTGACGATCAACTTCAGAACACAAATCCTTTAAGAGATTAAATAAATAACAATTTTATAAGTAAACGTTATATTTTTGACGGCTGTAAATATAGTTTCATGGTGAAGACTATCAAAAGCTTTGAAATAATAGTAATGATTTTAAAAACTTTATTTCGGCAACCCATATAATACAGGCTATTTTAATTATTAACTCTAAAATATACTAATAAATAAATATCTAAGAATAATACAGGCTATTTTAATTATTAACTCTAAAAAAAACAAACAATAATAAAGACAAAAAATTCATACCCAAACTAAATGTGTTAAATAATTACAGCCATAAAAATCCTTAAATTATGCAAAACTAGAAAAAATAATTAAATTGTAAAATACATGCTCAAAACTGTAAATATAATAAAATTTATAATATCAAAAAAAAAAAACAAAAATGATTTTATTTTATAACTTAAATCTTATCGCAATACAAGGTTGAGGCCTCCTATTAAGTATAAAAATACTTGTACCAGGAGGTCTCGCTCTCCATAACAAAAATTTTCATTAATTTGTCATGAAAATAAACTAAATAAAATAAATTTAGGCAAAAAAACTTAAAGAAAAAAGTAAATTATATAATATCTAGAGAGGGTGTTTTTGTGTGTGAGTGTGTGAGAGAGGGTGTGTATGTGTGTGTGAGTGTGCGTGACAAGAGGTGTATTTTTAGGTCATATATAAAATACATGCTCAAAACTGTAAAATTAAGATAATTCCAGGTGATAATTAACAAACTTCAGGTATAATGGTTAATTAAACTGATTAAAGCCCTATATTACAGCGTGACATTACTAAGTGACCATGACCGTATTGCAAAAAACGAAACCCTCTTGATATATGGGATTAAAATCTAACAATGTACATCCACACCCCTATTATAAATGCGAAAGGGTGTTTGTTGATTTGTCGTTCTTTCACGCAGCAACGAATTGACGTGATTTTGTGCACAGAGATGATTTATGGGCCGAAGAGTGACGTAGGCTACTTTTTATTCCGAAATAATGCAAACTAAAAGTCGCGGGCAAAAGCTAGTGTGACATACTGCATTAAGACTTTCGCAACAGTTACCCATCTGGGTCACAACATAATCAAATAATGTGTTTAGCTGTTAATTTTATACTTCATACTTTATATATATTTTTTGGTATTCAGTAGAGAGACTTCGATCTAACATGTTCTATCATTTATAACTCCTGAAACCTTCACATAATATTTCAGTAGTAATTTGAATGAATGAATGAATACACACTTTATTGCACACGGTTAAATAAAAATTGAGTACAGAGTTTTGAACACACAATGTTGTACAAGGGCGGACTTATCACTTAAAGCGATTTCTTCCAGCCAAACTTTGGGTGGTGAAGAAAGTATTATTTTACGTAACGTGGAAGTGGATACCAAATTTACAAAATAAACAAAATAAAAGAATCAAAACCAATAAAGTGAATTGAATATACATAATGCCTAATATATACTACCCAAATAAACTTACACAATATATTTTATGATTGATATACAATACATACAAATAAAAAATAATTACTTAATATACTATACATAAAAATATCAATAGACTGATATTATTACATAATTCATATTATTACAATCTCATACTACATCGAAGTCTTCAAAATTGACTTAATTTTAATTATCGCTAGAACTTTGATCGCAGTCCAGATCGAGCCTCGCATCTATGTTACAGATTATTTCTAAGATCGATAGCGATGATGTAAATGAATAAGTTGGATAGCTGTTTTAGCGATAACGAGAATTAAGAGTGTTAAGCAAAATAAGTTACCTGTGAGTCTCCCAACTTGCAATGCGAGTCCGTTCCCCTTCGCCGCCTGCACCACCGCGGAGACCCGCTCGCCCACTGACAGCTGCTGCAGCGAGAAGTAGCGCTCGTTCAGCGCACTAGCGCTGTCTGACACAGAGTAGCGGAAGTCGCTCAGGTTGTAGCGCAGGATGCGGACTCTGTGGTCGCTGCCTGGGAGTGGTAGGGAAATATTAATATTGTTAGTGCATCTAATGTGCTTTATTGACTATTCCAAAGCATTTGATTGCGTGAGATGGGACACCCTTAGGGACATCCTAGAAGATATGGGCGTGCAAAACCACCTTACATCTTTTATTTCCAATCTGTACAAGGATGGAGAAACAGTAGTGAGAATCTACGATGCCATATCACAGCCGTTTAAATCGCAAAAAGGGGTCCGTCAGGGATGCATTTTGTCCCTCATACTATTTAACATTTATGGGGTACTCGTAATAAGAAGAGCCCTTGAAGGATGGGAAGGTGGCATTACTATTAGCGGCAAGAAAATAAGTAATTTTCGTTACTCGGACGACTCCACATTATTTGCATCTACAGTTAGCGAACTTGCTGAACTTATTGACAGGATAGAGAAAGAGAGTAATCTAGTCGGGCTACAGATCGACAAGTCAAAGTCTTGTGCACGCTCTTATTTTCTCCATTTCCGTGTATGGCTCTGAGTCATGGATATTTCCTGCTTGCGAGAGGAAGAAAAAATCACAAGTTGTGAGTCTCGGAACGAGACCCATCGCATTAAGACATAGGCCTTAGGTGTTGATCATCGAACTGCCACTCACCGATAGGATAAGACTTGGCGATGATCTGCTCATCAGTGAGGTTCTCGTCCACTTGTACGCGCTTCAGGCTCATGTTGCCGATACTGTCGCGGCCCAACTTGAACACTATCGACCTGCTCGTTATTTTGATCACCTGAGAGAAAATACGGACATGTTGGTACAGCCAAATTCTTGTTGGAGACAAGGTGAAGTTATTAACATCTACGTTCAATGTCCATTAGTACGGAAATCTAAAAATTTAATTATGGTTTATCTTATTGTTGCTATCGAATGACTTCAATTTTTATTTTATACTGTACGGTGTACGGTATATAGTAGCGCGTATTCGCGAATACTTTATTTATTTTTCAATGCATGTGCTCGTAAAGGCCCACTTTTTATGCATCAAAACCGAACAGAAAGTCGGTTATTTTACCCTAGGGCTTTATTATTATTATTTTTTTTTATTTATTTACAATGGTTGGCTAACCTGCAGCCTTTCCTGTGTACCATAGATGTTATACTTTTTTTTCCACTGTTTAACGGCTCTGGATACAATCCTTTTGAGCCAATCATAATTTAAAGTTCACAAGATTGTATTTGTTTTCATTTCCTCACATTATGCATTGAAAAACGTAGTATGATACACGGGCGTAAAATCAATAAATTACTCGGTTACGTTTAAAACACTCGCTACGCTCGTGTTTTAAATCGTCCTCGTAATTTATTCCTTTGCGCCCTTGTAGCATAAACTACTATTAATTTATTTGTTTACCTTTTTCATTTGCTCCGACGATGTCATAAAATAGACGAAGCTAGTCGCGAGTAATATAATAAATATAGTGGACAAAAAAACTTAAGTTCGAATCTTACAAAAAGAAATTTGAACCTTGGTTATTGTGTTTACAGAGGCTCCCCAACTTCTCTACAAAAAGCCCTCATAATTAATAAGCGGACGCCCCGCAGCGTTTACCGTGTGGATCCCATTTCTCCCGATCCCGTGGGAATTCCCTAAAATCCGTTCTAAACAAAAACTATATCATACAAGGAGCCTACAGTCAAAATTTCATGTTCCTAGGTTCAGCAGTTAGGTCTAGTCATTGATAGATCAGTCTTTCGTTTATATATATATCATAATGTATATAACCTGTGCATTCTCCACAATATCCCCCTGCTGATACTGCTGCTCCTCCCCGAGGTCCGGCAGGGCGGTGTCGAAGACCCCTCTCATCGTGAGGAAGGGTGTCTTCCTCGTCGGCATCTCGTAGAGGAAGTGGGCGCGGATCCTTTGTCCCAGGGTCGGCTTCTTCCCGCGCACCTTGTCCGCATGCTGCCGCTGGATGTAAGCGGTGATGCCGTCGAAGATGTGCCCTTCGATGCCGTTCTCTAACGCCTTCAAGGGAAAAGATATTGATCTTTATATTATTAGAGTACATTACAAACTAGAAATCAATCAGAAACAAATTTCACAAATATTTAAAAAAAAAATCCTCGGGCCAGGATTCGAACCTGCGATCTCTTACTTACAAGGCAAGCACGCTACCGACTGTGCCACCGAGATTCTTACCTGGAGCGGTGAATTTATTCTCTTTGTGCAACGCATTTTTGACACCAGCCTGTAATGCACATACCGAGCGCTCACGAGGGCGTTATGTGATTTCACGCCTTGTAGGATCACTTATAGGTAAACTCGACGGTGGTCCCCGGCACGAGAGCAGTGACTCCCTTGCTCGGTTTACGTCTGAGAGGGTTCAGTAGTGCGGCGAGCTGGCTGCTCAGAGTTATCTCACCTTATCGACAGTAAACTCGACGGTGGTCCCCGGCACGAGAGCAGTGACTCCCTTGCTCGGTTTACGTCTGAGAGGGTTCTGTAGTGCGGCGAGCTGGCTGCACAGTGTCACGATGCTAGTGTCTGCTGACACTTCCAACTTCTTCACGCAACACCATGTCAGCACGCCGTTGTCTGTACAGAAGGGATACTTTATATTTGAACGCATCAATGATCTTAAATAGCATTTTGCAATAACAAATACTAGTTTCATGTTTTATTTATAATATAATTTCGAAAATCGATTGAATATCTAAAAAAAAATATTGTTTGTATTTAATTCATTATTAAAGATATATTACATACTCTTTTTGAGCTTTATTAATGATAGTAAATGATTATATAAAACAATAAAACATATTATGTACGTTTTATTGTTTTGTATAATCATTAACTATCTCTTATTTAATGCATATAGATCATAAATATTTCACAGTTCACACTTGGAATACCTCTGTCACCCCCTGGGGGATTCATTTCACGACGATGTATATCAGAGGGCGTACTCCGAAGTGACAAAATTCGATCGAATATCGTTCGGTCATATCTCCATCTCTATCACACTCTCTATGCGTGCATCAGAGATGGACGTATGCTCGAACGACAAACGATCGACCGAATCTTTTTGGGAGTGCTGGGGAGTTTTGGTCTCAAATAACTCACCAAGTTCAACGTCTTCGTTGACATTGTTTTTGGGTAAGAAAGCTCTTGTATTGGGAATGCCGAGTTCCATCACGTAGCCGTGGTCTTCCACCGAGGATACCGCCGCCTGGAGCACCGCTCCTAGAATTGACATGACAATCTGTAGTGTCAGCACTGACCAACATAGTGTTACGTAGGACGCAAGGACAAGAAACCCTGCGCTGAGCTAGTGGCGGAAACTGGCCGATCTGTTCCAGAAAGTTCTACAACTTACTAGACGGACTTGCGAGAACATTCCACAGTTTTCTAGAAGGATAGTATCGTATTGGAATATTCCAGGTCGTTCCCGTCCCGACCATGCTAGTATGTTCTCGATTCGCATCGAAGTTTCTGGAACTCTTGGCTCGGCATATAAATATAGAACCGCGTCTGCTGTGTATTAGTTGTGTTCAGATTGTGATACAGCGAAGATCACTTTTTTTATGCGATGCGAGTATAGCGAAGTACAAGTTAGTTAAGCACATTCAAGTGAAGCGAATACTGTTATTATCTGTGACTGTCTAAATAAAGTGTCAGTGTTTTGGTGTAAATTGGTATAAATTTATTTATTCCGAACCACAGCGCGTAACAATACTATGCCGCCATCATGACGCTACAAACTCAGTTGTGGGCGTGGCCAAATGTCATGCTGTTTCATATCGCTATAAGGTGCACGCTTGTTTCAGGAGAAACCAAATTTTGGCAAAACTGTGGACGTTTTCTATCATTATTTTTGGTTATTAATAATCTAGATAACATTTTCGATGTTTGACACGTTAATCTTAAAAAATAAAAGCACATTCGGCTACACTTTTGGTAATAAACCGATAAATTTACATATTTTAGAGGTTCGTTGTTAAGATATTACTCGAATTTCACGATTTTTAGTACGATTTAAATATATGTTCACGCCACAAGCGTGACGCACGCGCATGCGCATGAGTAGTCTCGCGCCACAGCGCCTCGCGCCGGGGACTTGTGCGCCGGCGCTTGCTCTCTCTTCCGCGGTGGACGTCTCCCGAAACACACGTGTGCACACTCGCGCCGCCGACACGCCGATAAATCTCGCGTACCTTGCGCTCATACCAGTGTCGTGTTCACATTACTCCAACCAATACACCCCTGCTCATCCCTGCCCAAGACCAGCTCAATCAGCCCAACAAGGAGGGACGCCACGCGGCGCATTCGCCGGCCCATCCAGAACAAAGGTTAGTTCACTCACGTTTTTTCCCACATCTTACCCGTGTCACCTCATCCATTTTCCCTCAAATCCCATCTGCTCTGCATTTCATGTACTAGCGTGTACAATATAGATCTAGATAATGTTAATGGACTCAGCCTAAAATATTATAATAACATTCCATAGACACCCCACAATGTGATGATAGCGTAACAATGCCTCTTAACTATTTAATACTATTATTATTTACACAAATTTACATTATCTGGAATTGGTCATTAAACCACTAGGCACCATTGTTTGCTTAGTTAATCCTGATAATACGATGGACGCCAGTGTTATTCACTGTGTATCAAAAGGTGATCATATAATAGAAACCAAGTCACAAATAGTAATAATACCTTTCTGTATATCAGTGTGCAGTATCCCGGAGTGAATGTGGTGCGGCATCAGAGAAAGCATCAAGTTCTCCTTCTCTACTTCCAGCACTTTGAGAGCTACATACTGTCCGGGACGGAACATTTGGGACAGCTCTCTCACACTTTCCACCTGAAAAATATATAAGTGTAAACATACTAGTATATCAATTACCTGCATTTCGCTGATGACTTATTTTGGTTCTGTTTTAAGAGGATCCAAAAATCTTAGAGAAAATTATTACAGATCTAGCAACAAAAAGTAAAGAAGTAGGACTAGAAATGAATGAAACCAAAACTAAGGTGATGACCAACTCCAACCAGGTGGACATAATAATGAATGGAAACCTTTTTGGATATGTTACCGAATATGTCTACTTAGGTCAAATGACCTGATGGAAGAAATACTAGGCTCTGAAAGAAATCACGAAGAATAAAGAGTTAGGAATTTATATAAAAAAGACCTTTCACAGATGTATGTATACCTAACTTACGGCTGCGAGACTTGCGGGTCTACCGCGTAATTCTCATTTTCATCAACATCAACTTGAGATTGAAATTTGACGTGCGTGCGACAACGCCCGCCTAACATGCCATCTCTTTTGCACGCGTTGAATTTCGCATGCAGTTGCTTGAAGTTGATACAAATGAGAATTACGCGGTAGAGCCCTTGGTCCCTAACATAGCACCATGGGGAGAAGCTTGCTAAATGTCAATGTGCAATGGAGAGAACCATTCTGGGAGTGAAATGGCAAGAAAAAATCTGCAAAGAAATAAAGTCAAAAAAAGGAACAAACATACTAACACATGTTGACCAATTAAAATGGAGATGGACAAGCACCTACTGGAATGCAGGCTGGATAAGTGGAGCACATGGGTAACGAATTGGAACCCCCGAGACGGCAAACGAAAAAGAGAATGCCAGATAAGAAGATGGAAGGATGAAATCCGCTACACCCTGGGACCATTCTTGACGAGAGTAGCAATATAGAGTCCAGTGGAAAGAGTTGGAGGAGGCCTTTGCCAAAAGGCAGAGGCCAGAGACATAGTAATAAAGGCAATTTTTTTTCAAGCAATGTAAAAGCCTGCCCTTCTAACTTCCGTCTAACATAGACAGGGGGATAGCATATACAAATTCAAAGCATGCAAAAGAGATGGCATGTTAAACGGCGGTCATCCAACTACCAGACTGAAAGCCACTAGACTGTACACTTGCAGAAAAAACTTTTATAATATAAAGTAAAAATCTCTATTGATGTAACGTAAATATCATCTTGGAAAAACCATGAATGTGATAAAATACTTGAATACTTACAGCCATCATTTTTCAAAAATTTTGCGCAGAGCACAGTACTAAAGACAGGACGGTGCAGGGCTCATCTCCCCCTGAATGAATTCAGAATTCTTAGAGTGAAAAACTCAACCCACCTCATCAGCAACGTAAGCCTCCAATAGCTTGTTGTATGCCTCACTAATGTGGCACGCCATCACCGTCCCCTGCATGCGGCATGGCAGAGACACATACAGCTTGGTTTCCAGGACTTGGCTGATTCGGCCCAGGATCTGGAGCCCTTCTCTCACTGTCTGTGACAATTTAGAAATGTTGTAGTCTGATAGATATTATTAAAAACTTACTTTTAATTATGGTACAAAAAGCAAGCAACTTGAACAATAAAGCGGCATTGTGGGGGAAATGGAGGAATTTCACTATATGGTCTGCCAAATAGACTATGCACTTCCCCTAAGTGCAGACTAATCCGACTACACTGCTTTTTTTTTCAAGTTTGACTAGGTCAGGGATGGCGAACCTTTATGAATCAACGGATCATTTTTCTAAAGAAATATTTAATGAGGCCATAGACGTGCCGACAAATAATTTTAACTATGTGATTATTGGAAAAATAATGAAGCTAAATACTATCAACTCGTAACTTCATATAAACTTTTTAACTTTAAACTTAAGTGCGAACAGTTTCGATTGGTGGCGTGCCCGAAATATTTTGTTACGTGCCACTAATGGCAAGCGTGCCATTGGTTCACCATCTCTGGACTAGGTCAATAATTTATTTTTCAAATGCTACGGTCACTTTTCAGAGCGCCATTTTGCCACAGATCAATTTAAGATTCTGTCAAACGAAGTAAAGCTATCATGGTATATCGTTGAAAATAAGCAAATGCTAAAAAGTTGCTTTCAAAGTACCTGAAACAGGACAGACAAATACTAAAACGTCACAAAACAACACAATATGGTCAATACTTACAAACAATTTTTACACTAATTTAATGGAAATTTAAAGACAGTTTATTGAATAAATATTGTTTCCTTTACCTGATAGCCGATGCCAATAGCACAATTTTTCGTGGACTGATCAAATTCAGTAGCGATTTCATCCGACAAATAGCCGTCATCGCCTTCAGTCTTCTTCTTAGGCCTCTTTTTCTTTTTTTCTCCCTTTTCAACTGTTCCTAAAAACTAAACAGAAAATCTTTCATGAAACTGGAAAAATTATTCAGATCTTATCTGTTATTATAAAATCTTAGACTTACATTGCTTGTTTGTTTGAAATCCTTGAAAGCGGGTTTCTTCCCTCCACGAGGAAAGTATTCCTCTGTATCAGCCATTGCCTTCTCTGTTTTAAATAAACAAGAACAATTTTTATACTGCGTTCATTTGTGTTTTGAGACGTGCATGACTTTTTGAGGTTATAGTTAAGTTTTGTTATTGCACATGTAATTTATTTCAACCTCAACCGTAAACAGGGAAAATCTCATAAAAACAAAGGCTTTTCTTTCGCTGCATCCTATTATCCAATCCGTTTGACATCGTAGGTTTTGTTTTGCTCTTGTGAAATCGTGGATTATTATTACAGATAAGGCTAATAACAAGAGCAAAACTAAAAAGTTTCAAACTTATTTGCTGTACTAAAGTACTAATGACCGTCCGTAGGCTTTGTTTATGCTAGTGCAAAAATAAAACGCAATTGATATTAAGTGCTGCCATTACTCTAAAAATTTCTGCCAAAAAGGTCGTTTTTGGAACGCAACCTTAGTAAGTCTTTGCTAAGGTCACACACACACAGATGAAAATCATCAAGCCCCCCAACAGAAAAAAAAAACATTTTCGTGTTGTTGAATTTTTTTTTCCTAAAATTTCGGCGTAACACGACTTAACTTATTTGACAGGTCTTAACCTAATTTAAATGTTCCGTCCTTGTCTTTCGATAAAGGAAGAAAAATACGGGTCGCTTAAAATAAAATAAGATAAGTCCTGTGTCGTCGACCCCTTAATTGCCAGCGAAATTATATTTCTAAGACTCACCAGAAGAGATTCTGTGAAAGGGTATCTGCTTCGACTGGGTATAGCTGCTGCTATATTATATTATATTATATCGGCTGTCACACGACTTGTAATTATTCTTGGTCAGCCTTAGCATACTTTATATTCTCTGGCCTTAGCATGCACCTCCTGTAGAGAGTTACAGTCCCATGATCCTGGCGACCCAGGACCAAGGACACGGTGTGGACTCTTTATTCTTTGGAGTCAAACACCGTGAGACAGCCTGAAACTGAAATGGATATCTTTAACTCAGTGTATAAGAACTTCATACATTACTGATATGCTAAGTTAGTCTCTTATTAGATCCAATTAACTTAATTTCCTTAATTCAACTAACAGGCACACACACATGTCTCTTCTGTCTCTAAGCTCTTCCGTTTCACCAACGGATATCTCTAACTCTTCCGTTCTACCAACGGATACTTCTAACTCTTCCTTCCTACCAACGGATATCTCTTACTCTTCCGTCCTATCAACGGATATCTCTAACTCTTCCGTCCTACCAACGGATATCTCTTACTCTTCCGTCCTATCAACGGATATTTCTAACTCTTCCGTCCTACCAACGGATACCTCTAACTCTTCCTTCCTACCAACGGATATCTCTTACTCTTTCATCCTATCAACGGATATCTCTAACTCTTCCGTCCTACCAACGGATATCTCTTACTCTTCCGTCCTATCAACGGATATCTCTAACTCTTCCGTCCTACCAACGGATATCTCTTACTCTTCCGTCCTACCAACAGATATCTCTTACTCTTCCGTCCTACCAACGGATACACATATGGGATCATTACCTGCTGGCCAGCCAAGTTCACCCAAACTTAATTCTCTTATGTTCCATACGTCCCAGCGCTCTAACCAGGCGCTCAGCACTACTACTCTCGGGACTGACACCAGGCCTTTACCTGTGTCACAAGGTCTCACTATACCTTGTATTCCTGCAGGAATTGGAGCCTTCTTCCACTCAGCTTTGGAAGGATTATTAACTGTCTCTATAGATGCCCTTAACAATTTCTTATAAAGGTTCTATCTCTCTTAGACCACTAATTGGTAAATAAACTCACCTCATTATCTATCATACTGACTAAAAATGATTCTCAGATATTTTCTCACTTTCAACTAGTCTCATTTTACCTTTACTTTCTCTAGATGATATGTCTGGGACATATGAATCTAAATTCTTACCATAGACAAGTTAGATAACCTTCTTTGTTCAATGTTGCTATGTACACATTTGCAAGTTTCGCGATCTGTCGCGACATCCTGTCCTTAGAGCAACGCGGACTCAGACCAATAAGCCAATAGACAAAGTCTTGGTGCCGTCAAAACGTACTACCCAAAACTTCATTTCGACTCCTAATGACTCCTGTCCAAGTCACCAAATTATAATGTACTGTTACTTTTCTTAAGTGACAACATTGGCAATCCTTTGTAATTTGGTCGCATTATAGCTTGTGTTTATGTTGGGAAGTAAGTCGGCAGATTTTTAAACAAAATTTTATTTAAGTTGTGTTTTGCTGCGAATTATCGTATGGAAAAGGGTTGAAGATACAAGGACAATGTCCTGCTACGTGCGTGGTTGCAGATCCCATTCGGGGAATAAAGAAAACTCGAACAGCAATATCAGTTTTCACAAGTGAGTAAAAAGTGATGTTTTCCGAGTAAATGAACCAGAAAATGGAATTCCATCAAGAAAGACCGCATTTTACGACGTGTCGTTTTCATATAGTAACGTAAATATAGCTTTTAGAATAAAAGTAAATCCTAATCATTAAAATAATTAAATCCGTTTTGAGGTTGTTAGTGAAGTCAAAACAGTTGTCGGTAATTTTACTGATTTTGTGCTAGTATGAAGTATTGATTCAGCTTATTTTACTTAAGGTTCCCCAAAAATTAAGACATTCGTAAACGATGGTTTGTTGCTATTAGCTGGAGTTGGAAACAGCACAAAACTAATTGGAAAGTGCTCAAAGCACTTCAATCCAGAGTGCTTTCTGAAAAGAACTATTGCGACCACGCTTAAAAGACGATGCGGTGCCCACCTTGAATTTACCTAGTAAAACAGAAGTTGTTTTGGTTGAATCCTTCACTACGCTCAAAATTATAACTTGGAATCACGAGTCTTGCTCGAGATTCAAACTCGGCACTCGCAACAAAAATAAACTTTGCTCTCTTGTTGCACAAATTTTAATGCTTATTTTACTACTATCTGTTTAAAAATGACCAATAAGTGTTATGTTTAATTCTAGGATTTGAGGACTGCAATGGAACCATCAAAAGCTGGCTTTGTAGTGCGTAAATTGAAAAAATTCTTGCATTGAAAAAAATTTCTCCAAGCCCTGGAAGGACCTGCTAACAGCATGCCCCTAATGAGTGTAAAAGATAGAGGAGGGCTGACTAAGCCATCAAAAAGCATTCAAAAAATCTACCAAACCGCAGAGAAAATCCTGAGAGAGTTTGAGGATGTAGTTACAAAAAAAAGTGTAGGAAAACCACAGCACTTCACATCTATGATAAACCAAATTTCACAAAGATAATTGGTACAGACAGACGTACTTGACGACCTACATGACCATTCGTTGGATAACTTCGTGTTCAACACGTATTTGAAACTTAGAATACATCACATGACGAAGGGAATTACTGCACCCATCGAAAATATACGCTCATTTCTGACGAAAACAATAATTTTCAAAGGTCAATAAATAAGTTTATTTTTGGCTGCTTTGTAAGTCTTAATGACATGCGAAAATCAAACGTACTCACTGGAGAAAATTGAGAAATTAAACAACCATGAAGTTTAAAAAAATTAAGCTTCTCAATAAAACGATTCAATTATGCATTTTGTATGCGAAGGTCAAAATGTTATTTTTATTTTTGATGTTTTATATAATAATATGTAAAATAGTAATTCTGGAGTTTGCAACAAATTGTTTCTTTTACCCACTGATTATTTTTCTGAGTTTTATTATTATTATCATTATTTCACAATTATTTGAGAGGGATCCTTTTGAGTGTTAAGGAGGCTAGTTTTCATAGCGGCGCGTTCCTCTCAAAATATGTATTTATAGTGGGAGTGGGACCGTGTGTGTGTGGATGTATGTATGTAAACGTGGTATTCTTAGTTTTGAAAATAAAGTTGATTATTTCATTCCATAAATATTTGGCAGGTTTCTCAATTTCATATATTATTTTATCTACTCCCATAAGGTGATTGCATCATCAAAATCAGTTTTATAAGTACCTATACTGTTTATCTGATAATATTACATAATAACACCGTGATTCTGCGCTGCTATTGGCCCAATTTACTATAACACCGCTAGAGAGCCAATCAACAACAGCGACGAGAAATAAGTCCCGGCCTTATTTCTCAAGCCACGCCCACTTTATCCTAGTTGCTTCTAATTGGTACTCAAAGGCAGCATTACCGGTCGATGAACTCGGGGTTCATGAACGAGTGTTCTTCTCATTTTTCGTGAAATTGTTAGTTGAAAATATGATTAAAATACGATATTTTTGATGGTCGTAGATTAAGTATTGTGTCCAACTGAACATAAATAGACATTTCGACACTTGTGCAAAACTATTACGAAACTCACTTAGTTCGTTTCGTTAACAAGCACTCGTGACTTGAATTATGTTACAGTTGCACAAAATACTATGATAATCTATGTATTTTTCTAACTGTACAACAAGGTATTATTAAGGCTTTTTTTTATCCAAATCGATATCGATAAAGTCTGCAAACCGGTAGTCCCGATACATGCCTAGTTGCAAGCGTTTGAAAGATAGGGCTGTAGCCGGCTTGAAATCGACGTACTGATAAAAATACTGCCATCTTGTTTTTTCATACGGAGAGTTGTATATGTGAAAGTAGCATAGCTTTACCATTCTACGTTTCTGCTTAATTAGATTTTGTCTATTGGTTTATTGGTCTGAGAACGCGGACCTGCCTACTCCGCGTCGCTCTATGGTCCTGTCAAATAAGTTAGGCTATTTTGCAATGACAAAAATTTAGTTTTGTCAGCCGTAATTAAAATTAAACCCCCAAGAGTCGGCTTTAAAATGCAGTTTATTGTGAAGATCAAAGTGTCTAAAATCGATGTACTATATGAAGTTTTTGGTGATAATGGCGTATCCTAAGTCTATGGTTAGTACTTTAGCTTCACCGTAACCGCTGTGCCCCACCCTTTGAATAACTAAGGCCCCACCAGAGGCCCCGCGCGGTGGCGTGGCGGGGGAGGAAAAAAGGGTGGATCCGGGATTTGATTTTCTGGGCCCATTCTGATAAGATTTATCACAAAGTAAAAAAAGGGAAGTTTTAAGGCGCCTTAAGCCTATATTTAAACAAACCAAACAAATCATAGACACACTTATATTTAAACATTACAAACACAACAGTCCAAAAACGTGTTTTTGTTCCTGGTTCCATATGTGACGTCACGTCAAAAACAAAATGTTAAAATTGTGAACATTGTTCACGAAATAAAAAAATGCCTACTCTACTTGACTGATATGATTGTTATCGTAGAAAGAGAATACTAATAATATAATAATGATAATATTATATTATTAGTAATAATACTAATAATATAATAATAATGGTATCCTATGTCTATGATTGTTATATTCCCCGCGTTCCGAAATAGAATTATTTCGCTAAAATCGATTACGAAACTATGAAGTGAATGGCTTATGATCCATTGTAATTCTATTACGGACCGCAGGACGGACATCAGCAATTTCCGAAATCAATGTAAACAATTGCACTTTTTTATTGAGAACAGCATCACGTTCACTTTTCTCGTCCTGGTAGTTTTTAATTAAACCATATAAAATCTTTCTGACACCGCTTCTTATTGTTTTAGGCATTATTTAGGACGAAATACACAAAATTATTCAGAAATACGGTTGGGTGATGAGGTTATAAAAACAAGAATTGACATTTAACGCAGTGTGAGCCAGTGTGGCCAGTTCCTGAAAACGATTAATTATCACTCTCAGCTTTCATTAGACACACTCTATGTATTTTTTTTTTATTAATATTTTAACGGCTCTGGATTCTTGTCCTTTTGAGCCCGGCAGGGTATATGTCTGCTCTGGCTGGCTGGTGATTATCCCTCTATAATTTGTGATATGATAAGTTTCTTGCCTCTGTAGGTAGGTAGGTAATCTATTTTTTTGATAAAACGCTCACGTTCACACGATTCGATGACTGGTAAGTTCAATCAATTAACTATGTTCAATAGCTTCCTGATTTTATTAATCATACTTTCTTCGGCCGTTACGTACGTACGTGACAGAAAGCATTCGATAAACCACTTTGCAGTTGCGTGATTTACCCAGATTGCAATCATTTTCAACAACCATTCAGTAATATATACTCAGCAGTAACTGGTTACACTGGTTCCTTGACGGTTCTGTCTGTGCCCGATATTGCTTAATCATTTGCTGCAATTTAGCTTCAAAAAGTTACTAAACAAGTGCATAATTTTCCTGTACAGCTATGAAGAAAGTCGTGATTTTTGGTGGTACCGGCATGACGGGCCTCTGCGCCTTGGAAGCTGCTGTTAAAAAAGGTAAAAACCCAAAGTTCTTAACATTCAAGGCAAAGTAGGTAGATAATAGAAACAAGTTATTTGCTTGGTAATGGTAATGTCAGTAATTTTCCGTCGTGTGGTTTGGAAAAACTAATAGCTGAAAATGTTGTTTGTTAAATTATGTCCAATGTTCAAGGATAGGCTTAATGAATAAGTTTCTTGGAACTTCTTTTTTGTCTGAATTTTATTGCTGTTTTTTTATCCTGTTCCTTTGCTTGTGATTCTAAAAAAAGTCTTGGTTGGGGTGTAGAAAGGGGGCACTGTGGGAAAAAAGACTTAGAAAATTTTCGCTTGGGCGCCCCCTTATCGACACTCCGACCAGTCTTTTTACAGTGCTCCCAAAGTAATAATGCGCATACAAATGTTCTCCAGAGTTTGGCCAAGTTTGCATTTCCTTACACTTTCTATGCAAGCAATAAGGTCACGTGGTACTTGGCTCGCTTGGCTATAGATTTGTATGCACATTATTACTTTGGGAGCACTGTAAGTAGGTATTAATTCCTGGAATCCTTATATTACTCTCCACCTAGGAACCTAACTTCGGTAATCAGTCCCGTCGTTCTTGAACTATTCTTTGGATGGAAAGGCATCCAAGCTTCTTTTTAACCTTATTATTGGAATGTCTACATAAAAACATATTTTCAGGTCTCGAAGTTCGAGCCTTCGTAAGGGACCCAGCTAAAGTCCCATCACACTTAAAAGATAAAGTGGAAATCTTCCAAGGCAATGTCTTGGAACCTGACTCTGTGATGGAAGCTGTGGAAGGCATGGATGGTGTTGCCATCATCCTCGGCACCAGGAATAGCTTGGAACCTACCTCGGACATGTCTGAAGGCACTAAGAATATTCTTGAAGCTATGAGAGCAAAGAATGTGAAGCATGTGTCAGCGTGTATGTCATGCTTCTTGCTGTATGAGCCTGAGAAGATTCCTCCGAGGTTCGTGAATGTCAATAATGATCATAAGAGGATGTATGAGGCTCTGAAGGACAGTGGGCTCAACTGGATTGCTGTCTTCCCTCCTCATATTTCTGGTGAGTTGTCAATTCTCTCCTACTATACTCGATTTCACGAGTTGAACTTCTTAGCAAACAAAATACTCGCAGCTCATTGGTTACTGTGTGCAGCTAGAGGTAAGCGAAACAATAAGTGAAGACGGTCCGCTTTAAAGGGAAGGTTTACATGCCAGCAGTCAACTACTATATTTGTTTTTCTTTTTTTCTATTTTATTTATATGTATTGCAAATTGAAGTTTTTTCTGTTGACGAAAAAGGGCGTCTTTTACGTTTTCTCACTACTGAGTTCACAATATCAGAAGTCTTTAATATTTTTTCACTAACATGCACGTCCAATCACTATGAGAGCTATGAACGTACTGAAAAAATCTGACATGTAAGCCAACCTTAAGAAACACATTGGCTAATGAAGGTCACATGCATTAACCAACGAGCGTACACGGGAGATTTTGCTCGACCCACCTCACACAGTTCTGCTCTACGGGGCTCTTTAAAAACACAACCCGTGCGGCTGGTACCCGTGCCGGGCATTTACGCTCAACACAGCGTAATCTGCTACGTGTCTGCACTTACCTCATTTTCATTTCTTAGTTTAATTGCTTAGTCATCATCGCTATTATTTAGTACACTTCCTCTGACCAATACATTTAGTTATTTGTCATCATCCTTTAAGATTTGCTCAATATCCCCCAGATGACCCCAGCAGTGAGTTGACGATCGTAGTGAACCCAGCAGTGACCCCAGGCCGCGCCGTCTCCAAGTATGACCTTGGAGCGTTCTTGGTGGATTGTCTAAGTGAGCCCAAGTATTACAAAGCGGTTATAGCACTTGCCAATGTACCCAAGCAATAAATTACAATAAATTACCGTCTGATTAGTTGAATGAAATACAACTTTACTGGTAAACTAATCTACTGGTAAACTTTAGTAATTAAGTATACATGAATAAGTTATAACATTCTACGCACATTTGTTATTTTTTGGTATCTCTGTATAGGTATGTACAATGCATTTGGTTTCTGTTATGATTGTACGAGAATTTTTTATTGTATAGTTTGTTAAATGTATTATTTATAATATAGATATATTTGAAAATTTCTTTTACGCTTTCCTTTATGCCCTCCCGCACCGCCACGTTACCTAAGATGTCATCTAATAATAAAGTAGGTAAACAGTTGTGTCTGTTGAATCTATCCATCAGTCTGTGTTATGTGATTGTCCACTACTGGACTTTCCAAGATTTTGCCACTCTTGGCGGTCTTCCGTCCTCCTCATCCAGCTGCCAAACGCAACGCCTTTCAGGTCGTACGTTCAATATTTTTAGCGAAATTTTAAATGAAATTAATGATAGTACATTACGATACGAGATCGACGATCGATGACGAGTGTGAGTTTGCGGCACGAGCCGAAGGCGAGTGCTGCAATCACACGAGTCGAGAAAAAGTTTCTCGCACGAGTTTCGTATAATTTTTTATAGCACAAGTGCGGAAAATGCCCCGTTGTACAGTTTAACTAATGAAAGATACTTGCACGCGAGCGAAGCAAAAGCTAGTCCATTTGTTCCCAGTAGCTCCGTTGTACAGTTTAACTAATGAAACATACTTGCACGCGAGCGAAGCGAAAGCTAGTTCATTTGTTCCCAGTAGTTCCGTTGTACAGTTTAACTAATGAAAGATACTTGCACGCGAGCGAAGCAAAAGCTAGTTCATTTGTTCCCAGTAGTTCCGTTGTACAGTTTAACTAATGAAAGATTCTTGCACGCGAGCGAAGCAAAAGCTAGTTCATTTGTTCCCAGTATTTCCGTTGTACAGTTTAACTAATGAAAGATACTTGCACGCGAGCGAAGCAAAATATAGTTCATTTGTTCCCAGTAGCCCCGTTGTACAGTTTAACTAATGAAAGATTCTTGCACGCGAGCGAAGCAAAAGATAGTTCATTTGTTCCCAGCAGTTCCGTTGTACAGTTTAACTGATGAAAGATTCTTGCACGCGAGCAAAGCAAAAGCTAGTTTATTTGTTCCCAGTAGCTCCGTTGTACAGTTTAACTAATGAAACATACTTGCACGCGAGCGAAGCAAAAGCTAGTTCATTTGTTCCCAGTAGTTCCGTTGTACAGTTTAACTGATGAAAGATTCTTGCACGCGAGCAAAGCAAAAGCTAGTTTTAGCGGGGATTCGTTTGGATACTTTATAAAACAAACTATCTGTTGTAGTAAACTCTTGTAATTTTTACGATGGTTACAAAAAACAATAATATTATTAAGTTTGTTAGCTAGCGCAAAAGTCTATGAATTGTATCTCGTCGGCCGAATGCCTCTCGTTGCCCGTAGGGGGCGCGCGTGTCTCGCACCAGTGTTACCCGCTACATACTCCCCCTCCGGTGCATAATAGCGTCCCTGCTCATGCACTGGCTCAACTACATCTAACGTTTCTTGTATTGGATTCACCACATCCAATGGCTTTTGCACTAGCTCAACAGAATCAGATGGCCTTAAACTAACTTGCCTTAAATTAACTAAATCTAATGGCTCTTCAACAATATTATGAGCCTCAACAGACTTATCAACTTGCCTATCAGCTTGCCGAGGGCGACCACGGTTACGTTTAGGGATCAAAGGACTTGGTGTGGTGTTATCGCGACTATGATAGCGAGTTATTTCTTTCACATGATACTTTCCCAAACTCCTAGAAGTATCTTCAGGTGGCGCAATCTTGTAGGTAGTGGGGCTAACTTTGTCAATTATCACATAAGGACCGTCTTTCTTTGGCACGAACTTTGAAGTGACATGTTTGGAAGCGCTGCTTAGCACATGTGTGTTTAACAGTACTTGATCACCAACTTCATACTCTTCACCTACACGACGTGTCTTATCTGCATATTCTTTTCTTCTGTCCTGACTTCTTTCAACCTTTTCACGGATGGCAGACAATGAGCTGATGAAGTGCTTCAAGTAAGGCGTTATCTGCGGAATAAAGTTTTCTTTTTCTAAAATGGCTTTAGTATCACAGCCGACTTCTAGTGGCGACCTCATCTGTCGGGCGAACATAAGATAGGCTGGTGTAACTCCTGTTGTTTGACATTCAGAACTATTCAAAGCGAAACGAACAAAGGGTAAAAACTTAGGCCATGAAGGATGGTCCATTCCAACCAAGACAGCTAGATGTGCCTTGAGGTCTCTGTTTTTTCTTTCAGCAGGATTTGCCTCCGGATGAAAAAGCGGTATTAAATCTTGTTTAATCTTTAGTAAGAACATACATTGCTGCATGACCGCGGAGATGAATTGAACGCCATTGTCACTTATAATGCGACGTGGAAAACCGTATCTGAGAAAATACTCTTCAATGAGAGCCCGAGCACACGCTTCCGACGTTGCTTCTCTAAGTGCATAAATCTCAATCCATCTAGTCGCTGTGTCTTCTATAAGCAGGATCCACTTTTCTCCATTTTCACCTTGTGGAAGTGGACCAAATAGGTCAATGGCTAACACTTCACCACGCTGACTAAGAACTGGAGTCTGCAGTAATCCTGGCGGCTTTCTATTATCAGACTTATAACGCTGACAGGTAGTACATGTTTTTACATAGTCAACTACAGCTTGCCGCATTTTCGGGAAATAAAAACATCTTGCGATTCTCTGAAATGTACGTTCGACGCCAGGGTGGCCTGCGAGGGCAGAGTCATGACATTCCATTAATATTTCCTTCCTCATGTTTACAGGTATTACAAGCTGTGCATCCTCACAATCTAAGTCTGGGTTATATCGGTAAAGGACTCCCTGTTCCATAATATACCCTCTGTTGGTCCAGCGGTGAGCATTCACTTCCTCTTCGCCTTCTAAAGCTTGGATAATGCTCTGGAGCTCAGGATCAGCAAGCTGGCTTTGTCGCAACTCGGAGGGACGCCTTGCTGGTAAGTCTAAAACGACAGAACAAATTCCACAAGTGTCAACCGTCTCTTCATCGCAGTTGGGGCGGCTGAGAGCATCAGCGACTACGTTCGCCTTTCCAGGTGTATACTCGAATCGTAGATCAAAAGCTTGTAGCTTGAGCGCCCACCTGACAAGACGTCCTGATGGAGATTTTAGTGTTAAGAGCCATTTCAAAGGCTGGTGGTCTGTTCCTACTATTACAGTATGCCCATCTATGTAACCACGAAAACGCTCCACAGCCCAGACAACAGCCAGGGCCTCGCGTTCGGTTGTTGAATAATTCCGTTCTGCAGGCAAGAGTAAGCGGCTAGCATACTCAATAGGTTGTTCTTTCTTCTCTTCTCCTTGTAGGAGTACAGCACCTAATGCGTAACTGCTACTATCCGTTCTAATTATGAACGGCTTGGAGTAGTCTGCTTGAACAAGAATCGGGGCGGAGGTAAGTTTTCTTTTTAAATTCTCAAATGCTTCATTTTGCTCTTTGCCCCATTGCCATGGCTGATTCTTCCTGGTGAGCCGTGTGAGTGGTTCTGCAATCTGGGAAAAACCAGGAATAAATTTTCTGAACCATGAACAGGTTTGTACAAAACTTCTAAGATGCTTTAAAGAAGTAGGCTTTTTCAACTCCAGAATAGCTTTAATTTTCTCATTATCAGGGGCGATGCCTGATGATGAAATGACATGCCCTAGGTATTTAATTTCATCACATGCAAACCTACACTTCTCACGATTGGCTCTAAGTCTGAATGTACGGAGACGTTCGAATACTGCACGTAAATCCTGTACATGCTTGGTGAAATCTGAAGATATAATCAGCAGGTCATCTTGATACCCCAGAAGAGTCACATCCTTCAGTGTAGTACTTGCTCTGAATCTATCAATTAGACGTTGGAACGTTGCCGGCCCATTTTTTAAACCAAAGGGCATGCGAGTAAAACGGAACGTACCCAAAGTTGGAATAGAGAAGGCTGTTTTATCTCTGTCTTCCTCATTCTGTATTCCAACCTGCCAAAATCCTGATTTCAGGTCAATAGTACTCATGACACAACCAGCCTTGGTGGACTGCAAGAGCTCTTCAATTGTAGGCATTGGATATTTGTCACTTTTCGTTATTGAGTTAAGTTTCCTATAATCCACGCAGAACCGAAACTCACCAGCTTGCTTCTTAGGTACCAACAGTGCTGGTGATCCCCACGGTGACTCACATTCCTCGATAATTCCTTCCGCCAGCATCTTGTCTACTTCCTGTTGCATTATCTCCTTCTTTGCTGGGGTCATGTGGTAAGGTGGCACGAAGATTGGTGGGTGCTCACCCGTATCAATTCGATGATCAGCATAACCAGTGGCGGGTCCAGTAGTATTGAAGATATCACTGTAACTGTCCAAGAGTTTGGTAAGTATCACGTGATCATTTGTGTTTTCGAGGGAGGTGGCACACACTGGTTTCGGAACTGATTCATAAGTTAGCTCATAATTAACATCAGGACTGTTTGAAAAACACCATACTGATCGACCAAAATCAAACAACAAGTTAGCTTTATTGATAAAGTCAATACCCAACAGTGATTCGTTATCTTTTGCTTCAGGAAATATTATAAACCTGGTAGGTATGACCTTATTTACAAGTTTAACTTGTAGGTCAGTTAATAGAACTTCTACAGTTTTTATGTTACCATCGGCAAGCTTTACATTCAAGTAGTCTTTGTGCATAGGATGATTTTTCTTAACAAGGTACGCATATAAGGTGCTACCAGCTATGCAACCCTTAGCAGCCGTGTCAACCAAAGCCGTTCCAGATTCACCCAGTATATTAATGTGTAATAATGGACGACTTTGTTTGTCAATAGGCTCCCCCTGGTTATTAACATTATCAAGTGCATAAAAAGACGCTTGCGTTGAAGTACATTTAGGACAATTTGATCTAATTACTCCAATTTCACCACAACCATAACAAGCTAACGGAGCTTGTGACAACACTGGTTCACTTTTTGACTTTAGTTTTGGACAGTCTGCTTTGTAATGATTGTTTTTTTTACAATAAACACAATACATACGTTTTAACGTTGCCGTTGACGAAGTACCTGAGTCACAACCACGCTCTGGCTCATGCACTGGTTGCAGAGGTGGAGATGAAGCAGTGGCGGCGGATGCTCCCACACTGTCGACAAGGGGAGAGCGACGCATCTGCTGAGACGACCGAGCCTGAGGCAAGCGCCCACCTGATTGTGGCCCAGGCGGCGCAGGAGGCGATGAAGTCGCAGCTGCTGGCATCCTTGGTGCTGGCAACTTCTTGGCTTCCTTCGACGCATCTTCGATGCTCCTAGCTTTCTTCAGAAGCTCTTGGAATGAGTGCAGCGATTCTCTGTCCATCCTCTTCCTTAATCGTCTGTCTAACAAACCAAACGTCATGTCTAATTGTGCATTTTCGCTAAGATCGCCCTTTGGAAGTTTGGCAAAAAGGGCACGGATTTTTGATACGAAAATGTCTGTATTTTCTGTCCCTTGACACATGTTGAATATCTCTTGATACACCCGAAATGGAGGCTGACGATCACCAAACGCCGAACGAATTTGATTGACGGCGTCGTCCCAGGAGCTGACGTTATTCTTTACGCCTTGCCACCATACAGCTGCCCCGTGACTCAGCAACAACGATAAGCCTCGAAGCGCGTTCTCATCGGATACGTTGGTGACATTTTTGTACACCTCTACGGCATCGATGAAGTTGTCGACGGATTCGGATGCAGACCCACTGAAACGAGCGGCACAACTCGTGAAATTGGCGCGAGCAGCGTCAACAGCAGTCATGCGAGTTTCCAGGGGTGTCGATGATCGAACCTCAGACAGCAGTCGTGAGCAAAACTCGGCTTGAGTTTGTTGCAGAGTGTTGATGAGCGCGGCAAAATCGCCATTTTGTATAGTGACGCTTCCTGTAGGAGCCGCGTCTGAATCAGATGAATTGTTCAAGTTTGTCGTCTTTTTACGACGAGTCATTGTTTATGTATATAATCACCGAAATCACTCGAGCACAACAACAAGTTTGTTCTTATTTTCACGGCCACGACACGACACTTTCTTGAGTAGCACACGTGAAGAAGAAAATATCCCACTCAATCCACGTTGGGCAGCCAGTTTAGCGGGGATTCGTTTGGATACTTTATAAAACAAACTATCTGTTGTAGTAAACTCTTGTAATTTTTACGATGGTTACAAAAAACAATAATATTATTAAGTTTGTTAGCTAGCGCAAAAGTCTATGAATTGTATCTCGTCGGCCGAATGCCTCTCGTTGCCCGTAGGGGGCGCGCGTGTCTCGCACCAGTGTTACCCGCTACATAGTTTATTTGTTCCCAGTAGCTCCGTTGTACAGTTTAACTAATGAAACATACTTGCACGCGAGCGAAGCGAAAGCTAGTTCATTTGTTCCCAGTAGTTCCGTTGTACAGTTTAACTAATGAAAAATACTTGCACGCGAGCGAAGCAAAAGCTAGGTCATTTGTTCCCAGTAGTTCCGTTGTACAGTTTAACTAATGAAAGATACTTGCACGCGAGCGAAGCAAAAGCTAGTTCATTTGTTCCCAGTAGTTCCGTTGTACAGTTTAACTAATGAAAGATTCTTGCACGCGAGCGAAGCAAAAGATAGTTCATTTGTTCCCAGCAGTTCCGTTGTACAGTTTAACTGATGAAAGATTCTTGCACGCGAGCAAAGCAAAAGCTAGGTCATTTGTTCCCAGTAGCTCCGCTCTACAGTTTAACTAATGAAAGATTCTTGCACGCGAGCGAAGCAAAAGATAGTTCATTTGTTCCCAGCAGTTCCGTTGTACAGTTTAACTGATGAAAGATTCTTGCACGCGAGCAAAGCAAAAGCTAGTTTATTTGTTCCCAGTAGCTCCGTTGTACAGTTTAACTAATGAAACATACTTGCACGCGAGCGAAGCAAAAGCTAGTTCATTTGTTCCCAGTAGTTCCGTTGTACAGTTTAACTAATGAAAAATACTTGCACGCGAGCGAAGCAAAAGCTAGGTCATTTGTTCCCAATAGCTCCGTTGTACAGTTTAACTAATGAAAGATTCTTGCACGCGAGCGAAGCAAAAGCTAGTTCATTTGTTCCCAGTAGTTCCGTTGTACAGTTTAACTAATGAAAGATACTTGCACGCGAGCGAAGCAAAAGCTAGTTCATTTGTTCCCAGTAGTTCCGTTGTACAGTTTAACTAATGAAAGATACTTGCACGCGAGCGAAGCAAAAGCTAGTTCATTTGTTCCCAGTAGTTCCGTTGTACAGTTTAACTAATGAAAGATTATTGCACGCGAGCGAAGCAAAAGCTAGTTCATTTGTTCCCAGTAGTTCCGTTGTACAGTTTAACTAATGAAAGATACTTGCACGCGAGCGAAGCAAAAGATAGTTCATTTGTTCCCAGCAGCACAGGGGATCTAAAAAGGCCGACTTGGGTGATTCATAAAATGATTTGAAAGTAGGATGGAGTCAGAGTTAATTCACGCGTGCAAAAGAGACGGCATCAGAACAGAATCATAATATGATTCATCCAAAGTGGCCTTTTTAGAGGACCCATAAGAAAAAGAAGTAGGTAGTAGTTCTGTTATACAGTTTAACTGATGAAAGACAATTTAGAAACATGATTTATTAAATTAATAAATTTTATACAATGCATTTTAGATAATAAAATGATCAATAATTAAGTGGAAAACAATAAGTAGGTACGATATTTTGCTCGTCAAATAATGTTAATGATATTCCACAAAAGTTTATGTAGTGTAGCTTTTAAAATAATAACTGCCAAATACCAGTCTACAGGGATAGGTATAGTCTGTACTTCAACAGATTTTGAATGGCTTATAACTTTAGAGTTGCCAGAAGAACTGGAAAGTAAAACTGTTCTATTATTAGTGTGCTTATCCGAAACGGAACGGATGCTTAAGGAAGTATCCACTGGGGATCGGGAACTTTTTGTGGGCATATTTCTTGACTTGGTTCTCGATTGATCATTATTAGTACAGCGGCTCGTATTCGGTGTCTCCTGATTATCCGGAGTCACTTGCGTGACTGGATTCACTTGCGTGCCCCGTGATAACGGATTCGTTTGGTTACTCCCTTTGTCCAGCTGAGAACTCGAAGATTCACTACTGTCAGAGCTGAGATGAATATCCGAACTCCAAACCAACAGTTTGTCTTTGACTGGACCGAAAACTGTTAGATCAGAAATTGTTTCCAAGGCATACGGACCGCCAGAATGCAGTAGTTGTGACCCCTCCAAAATATCACCGAGAATATCGCATCCGAAAATAATATCTACCTTGGACAAATGTAGCGAATGCTCGTCATCTAAATACAGATGAGAAAAAAAACTACTGAACCGAGCTGGGATGTATGACGTAGGTCTTTTAAGTACAACCGCGGCAACCGAAAAAATGGTCGCTGAAGATTTCTTTTTGGATTTGAACCTGAGAATAACAATTTGATTACTGAACTTGGTGCTGGATCCGCCGACACCAGTGACTGGCACTTCGCAGTAATGTCGCCTCAGACCGAGAGCATAGACAAAATCTCGTCGCGCTATCGATATTTGGGACCCCAAGTCGAGTAGAGCTCGAGCGGGGACGAAGTTTCCGTGAACAGATTGAACCAAAACAATAATTGTGGGTAAAATTACATCTTCCTTTATGTTTGGGACTAAATTCGACATCAGATGTTAGGTGGTGTTAGGATCTCGTAACCCACGATCCCACATTACAGAATAGGTTATGGGCCCAGCGTAATCAATATCTACAAGTCAGGAGTGTAATCATCAAAGCTTTTATGCAAGTGTGTAGGTAAATATTTCAGTTGTAGATAACAGTTCCATGCTCTGGTGTAACGTTGAGTTATTTTTTTTCTATACTTCTCATCTTGTTCTAAACCCATCAGATTTTCGAAAGTTTGACGCAGTTTAGAAAAGTGATCGTCAATTATTTTATTTTCCTCAGAATTTGCCTTTTTATATGTTCTGAACCATTCGCATCCATCTTGAAATTTTCTTCTATAATAAATGTACTCGGCGAGTTCTTGATCCGAGTTTTTTTTCTTGAATAACAAACGTTTGATCTTCATACTTTCTGGAAAAAACAAACTAAATGTAAACCTGGTTTTGAAGGTCTGTCTGTTTATATAAAGATAAAATAACTTAATAGCTGACAAAAGACATGATTTATATCTTAGCTTAGAGAATATTCTCTAAGATTTATATAAGTAGTGTTTATTTTATATGTACCTTTTTTTTAATCCAATCGTAAAGACAAAAAAGAAAACGATCGCTCACAATTAATTTAAAAATGAAAACTCAAAAGGTTCGGAATAACTTGGTCCCAGTTCAGATTTGTTCAAGCAGAGTTATGAATTTTCGACAACATGAAAATGGGATATGTTTCTATAGCAATTTCGATAAGCCATCGGTAATCTTCCATAGAATTGCAGAATGTTTCTAAATAAATGAGTGGATCCATTCCTTTTTACTAATAATTACACTTTTTTGTTAGAACGAGAATGCTTATTGCTCGTTCTAACTTACAGATTTTCTTTATAGGTTACATTCTATTTTTTTTGTTTTAGACATGCACTGGGTATAATTTTGCTATGCAGTTGAGTCCATTGCTTTTTCATGTATATAATTTTTAATAATTAATGAAACTTGTTTCATGATTTTCAATGTTTTTGAGACTTCACTTTGATAATAATGTAAAGAAACCAAAGACAATTCATAGGTCTGAGGACTTACAAAGTAGGTCGCATACAATATTTGAATGTCTGCAATATTATTTAATACTCTTTTCATGTTTCCATGGCAGTGACAATGTTAGCGTCAACGAGACTGTATTTTTTCCTCATTTTTAGGGTGCCAAACGGGACCCTATCACATAGGCTCCGCTGTCTGTCTGTCACAGGTGTCTACAGCTTCAGCCGTTATAGCACAGATTGTTTATACTGTGGTTATACGTAGCCAGTTGAAAATTTCACAGAATACGTTTTAACACCGCCACTTGGTTCGTGGTCGACACAAAATAATAATATCTCTGAAACGAGGGTAGGTACCGAAAAATATGAAAAAAATCATGGTAATAGGTGGTTATGTAAATATTACAGGAAAGTATAGCGGTTAAGATATTAGGGTTCCGTGGGAGCCGTGAATTTTTTGCCAGGCGCTACCATTTTGCTTGTTTTTGTCACCTCAATGTTGCTATAGCATCTATACATCGCACATTGTGCGCGAGTCCGACTCGCACTTGCCCAAAATATTTTAATTATACACATCGTAGCGACATGACTGTCAAGTGTTGTTTCGAGTATGGACTGTGAAATACAAGTTACAGTCAACACTCGTACACCCACGTTTTACCGACGATTAATACGCCCTAATGTGATGAGTGTTGAGCCTTATCTGTGTACTTCGGGCACACATACGGCTTTACTGTTTAACGTGCCTTCCGAAGTACTCAGACCGAACACATTGTGCCTCTACGGGATTTGTACCCGCGACCTTTGGATCAGTGGCCGAGACGTTCGAACCACTAGGCCACAGAGGCGGTCAATTCAATTCGGTCGTTTTTTATTGTTCCGTGCCCAAAGAGTAACCAACGGGACCCTATTACTAAGACTCTGCTGTCTGTCCGTCTGTCACCAGGCTGTATCTCATGAACCGTTGAAATTTTCACAGGTGATGTATTTCTGTTACTGCTATAACAACAAATACTAAAAAACAGAATAAAATAAATATTTAAGGGGGCTCCCATACAATAGACATGATTTTTTTGCCGTTTTTATAGATAGTGGTACGGAACCCTTCGTGCGCAAGTCCGACTCGCACTTGGCCTGTTTGTTACACTTGTTGTTACACTTCAATGTGTATTCTTTGTCTGCTTTTTGGAATAAATAGATAAAATTAGGTATATAATTTCAATAACAAACTTTTTCATGCTTTTAAACCGAATTTATAAGTATTTTAGTATTTACAGGAAGTGAAGTAATCATATTAGGTTGAATGGTTGGATGCTTGTCAGACTTTAAGATGCGTTCAAGAAATACATTTTTCGTACTGAAATGTGTGGTGATGACGTTACTGAAGGTCAAGTGAAAGACAGCACCTTTTTCATTTAATAAGGCCCTTATTTTAAAAGATGTGTTACAGAAACAGTTATGGAAAGCTATTCCCCGAAACGATTTTCGAATCACAAATATTGGCGACAAAAAGAAGAGGCCAATAAATTGAATTCAATGCCATTTTATCTGGCTTCCGATAATGTGACTACGCAGTACTCCGCACATTAGTTCCGCTAATGTCGAGTTATAAGTAATAAGACGTACAGTGACTTTATCAATACATACAATAAAACAGTAGAACCCGGTGTGTCTGTACATAGAAGAAAAGTAATAAAAATAGAAAGGAGGTGATTAAAGAAGAGTCAATTTTTAGAATTCTTTCCTTTCTGTCTGTTTGTCCACGCACATCTCTGAAACTACTGAACGAATTTTAATGCGGTTTTTTTCATTATCATCGTAGTGACCCTGTTCAACATATAAGCTACAAGGGGCGTTAATAAAATTACGCCCAAACCGAAAACGGGGCCAAGATGAATAATCGCGGGAGAAGCGGCGTGCAAAATGCTATATCATATATGTAACATTTATCAGTCCAGTGGGTCTACCGCGTAATTCTCATTTTCATCAACATCAACTTGAGATTGAAATTTGACGTGCGTGCGACGACGCCCGCCTAACATGCCATCTCTTTTGCACGCGTTGAATTTCGCATGCATTTGCTTGAAGTTGATACAAATGAGAATTACGCGGTAGAGCCGCTGTCCGTTCTAAGGCTCATTGTAAAGCATGATGACCAGGGTCTGATGATGGGACTGGAAGGTGAAGAAAGGATCTCAACGGACAACAGTAGACCCTTCGAGTTTGGGCTTACTTGATTAATTGGTCTTTATCAAAAGTTCTAAGCCCGACCTACAAAGAGGTATCAAATCTTTGTAAATCTACCGTCATTTGTTAGTATGTTTTTTCGTGATTGATTGTGTGAAGTTGAAGTTCGATACTGCAAGCTATTATATTTTTGTGATATTTTGTTTAACGCAGTCTGACGGGATTTTTCACAATGGAGAAAATTTAACACCGTGCTGTGATTAAGTACCTCAATAAAAAAGGTCTTTCACCTAAAGAGATTCATTAAGATATGGAAACAACATTAGGGGAATCTGCTCCATCGTATTCCACTGTCAAAAAGTGGGTAGCTGAATTTAAACGCGGTCGGGAGACCATTGAAGATGACCCAAGGAGCGGAAGGCCTTCAACGTCTACCACTAAAGAAAACACTGACAAAATTTGTGATCTCATCCTAGGAGACCGACGATTGACCATTAGTAGGATACCTGAGATGACAGGCATCAGTTATGGCCGAGTGCAAAACATTATAACTGTAGAATTGGGGTTCCGTAAGGTTTCTGCTCGCTGGGTCCCAAGATTGCTTTCAGCTGACCAAAAACGAGTTCGATTCACAATTTCGCGTGACTGTTTGGAACTTTTTGAGGCAGATGCTGAGGATTTTATGTCTCGTTTTGTTACCATGGATGAAAGCTGGGTTCATCACCATACTCCTGAAATAAAACAGCAATCCAAACGGAAAAGATCTGGCTCACCCACGCCGAAAAAGGCCAAGTGCGTTTTGTCAGCCAACAAAGTCATGGCATCTGTTTTTTGGGATTCGAAGGGAGTTATTTTATTGGATTATTTACCTAAAGGTGAAACTATAAATTCACGCTATTATTGTAACCTATTACGAAAACTTCGCGAAGAAATAAAAGAAAAACGGCCGGGGATGTTGCGTAAGAGAGTTTTGTTTCTTCAAGACAATGCACGAGTTCACACTTCGGTTGAAACGATGGCTGTGATCCGTGAATGTGGTTACGAGTTGCTGCCTCACCCACCTTATTGGCCGGATTTAGCCCCCTCTGACTATCATCTCTTTCCAAATTAAAAAAAACACTTGGTGGGATCAAAATATTCGACTAGAGAAGAAGTGATAGTCGCAGTTAATGACTATTTTGACGACCTTCCGGAATATTTTTTTTCGAGGGTATAAACTGGTTGCAGGTCAGGTGGAAGAAGTGTGTTGATCTAGATGGAGACTATGTCAAAAAATAAAAATAATTTTGAACCCACTTTTCTTTCATTTTCACGGTCGGGCTTAGAACTTTTGGATTCACCCTCGTAGTACTTTGGTAAAACATGGTCACCAGAGTCTGATGATGGGATTGGATACGGTAACTCCTCAACGGACAACAGCAGACCTTTCGAGTTTGGGCATATTCCGTTGTTCTTGATGAGTGTGTTTGTAAAATATGGTGACTAGGATTTGATAATGGGACTGGAAGGTGGATACGGGATCTCCTCAACGGACAACAGCAGACCCTTGCGGTTTGGGTTTATTTGATTGGTCTTGATTATGTAAAACATGGGGACCAGGATACGGGATTACATTAAATACTTACACTAACTGTTCTTTATTACCTTTATAAAACCAACTTCTTGTTAAGAGTGGAGCCGCTGGGGACGCGTCACAATGCTAGTTTCAAGGCGTTCGTGGCGCGAATACCGACAAGCAGGCTGCCAACCTTCATGAAGGAGGACTTCTGGCCGAAAGGCGTGATATACCGGCGTTTTCGCGGTAGAATACCATCTACACCACCGGACCGGCACAGTAACGTTGTGCCAAAGTGACACTTAAGTGGGCCTTGTTGCCTGAAATAATTTAAACTCTAAAAGGAAAAACTAATTGGGCACATACCTACTAAAATACTTTATACACTAACATCTGAATCTATTCGTTCAGAGACTAATTGTGCGACTTTAGATTATAAAGTTCTTCGCAACGTCGCGGAAGCCGGGAGTAAGTAGCGAGGCCGAGTTGGGCGCGGTCATAGTCGGAACATGCGAGTTTTTCGGCCTCGCTAGCTTAGTTTGAGATATTGTCAGTTTGTATTTGTATATTTAATTGAGAGGAGTATTTTTGAAAAAAAAAATGCCATTTGTTTCTTGTAGGCCACGCGGGCGAAGCCGCGGGCATACAGTTGATAACAAAATGAAAATTTACAATCAATTTATAAATTCTGATTTTAAATGCTATTTAAAGGTATTAACAATTCGCTTTTGTCAGAAAATTGAAATTTATACCATGAAATAAAATAGATTTATATGCAATATACGCTGCCAGCCTTCTATAAGTAGGTAGTACCTTCAACATGATTTCACATGACGATGGCGATCTGGCAAATATTTTTTATTTAGTTTACTTTTAATACTTTTATATTTATAGGTAGGTAGGTAATATAGGTCTTTACATATAAAATTGCCGTTCTCTATAGAGAATTTGAAGGAAACTCAATTTTCAGTACCTTTACCTCATTTTAAAATTTTTTTAGGAATGACAAATCCAAATTATGTAATTTATTTTGTGTATGAATGAGACAACATTAAGCTTACAGCAACATCAATCTAATTTTTGAAGTGTCAGCTAATGGATTGCATTTAGGACGAACTGTTTTTGAAAATTTAGTAAGTGGACGTAAATTTGAATAATAAATAGTAAATCTCATTTAATCAACAAATAATAAATTTCAATTTTATGTTCATTAAAGTGAATTCCGTATTGGTAGGTAATTAGTAATTACATACAATAATTAAGTAATAATGACTGATCTAAACAAAATAATAGCACAAAGATTCTTTCAAAACGAGAGTTTGATTTATTTATTTATTGAATTTTATTAATTAAAAAACAGTATTATCGAAAATCTGCTAGGTACTGATTCACCGCACTACTCGGATACGCACATTTTCAGATATGTCCATCTCTTTCGTTATGCATTGGACCTACTGCGCTTTAAGGACTAAAATACATCTTTCCACCTGATGAAGGCCAGGCCAGATTTCTGAGTGAAGTCCCCATCAGGTCCTCTATAGAGGCCGTTTTGATTAATGAATCACATTATTATATATTACGTCTTTTTTGCACGCGTGAAAAAGCCCTGACTCTATCCTACTTTCAAATCATTTTATGATTCACCCAAGTCGGCCTTTTTAGATCCCATGGTTGGAGTTGAAGGTGCAGCCCCTTGGGCCTTGGGTGAGCTGCTGATGTGTACAGGCCCTAGCTACACCGAACATTCCCGCCAAAGCGTCCTCTTGCACGTGCTCTAGTTTAAAATATATAAACATTGTAGTTATATTATCTTTGTCACGGGACGCGCTACCGCCACCACAAAATAACCACTTACAGAAGGTTTACTCCGCATAACTAACGAAAACAGGCGCACGCACACATAGACGCGTACGTACGACGATCTCGGTCGAAGTCGGTCGAATGCCAATACGAAATTCTGCCGAGATCATCATACGTACGCGTCTATGCATGTGTGCGTCTGTTTTCGCTCCGTCGTCGAGTCGGCCTTCTGGTAGTATCTATTTTGTGCCGCCACATCTACCTTCTACTTCTAAGTACAGTGGAGACTGGAGACCACATCAAGCTATACACTTGCAGTACGACATTAGCCCCTAAAGAGAAGAATATAAGATAGGTACAGTGGAGACCGCATCAAGTTAGACACATTGGACTTTGTACCTATCTTATATTCTTCTCTGTAGGGGCTAATGTCGTACTGCAAGTGTATAGCCTGATGTGGTCTCCACTGTACAAAGTCCAATGTGTCTTACTTGATGCGGTCTCCACTGTACAAGAATAAAACGATCAACCTATATACATAATGGCGAGGGCTGCGATCGTACTGGAAAAGGCAGAAAAATCGTATAGGTACAGTGAAGACCGCATCAAGTAAGACACATTGGACTTTGTACCTATCTTATGTTCTTCTCTGTAGGGGCTAATGTCGTACTGCAAGTGTATAGCTTGATGTGGTCTCCACTGTACCCACAGAAACAAAATTAGGGATTTTTTTATCGTAAATGTTGTAAATTGGAGGCTAAATATATCCAATGCAAATTCTGAAAAAAATTATTCGTGCATGCTCGCAAATAATCGTATGAATCCAACTAAGGTTGCGTTCCTAAACGCCCGGGTAAATGTAAAATTTAAACTATCAAATTGAATGTTACATTTCTGACAAGGTTTATGAACTGTTCGTCTCTCTCAGGTCTGAGGTTCGTTTTCACCCGGGTGGTTGTGGAACGGTTGGCGGTTAATTTTTACCTTTACCCCGGTATTTAGGAATGCTAACTTAAATGGTACATCTGGCAGCCCTGCATATGGCCCTAATCCACGATTGCTTCTTCGTACTCAAACTAACTTTTGTTATCCGTTATTGATGTTTAAATTTGAAAACGTATCCTTTTCGAGAAAATTCGCTAAACTCTGACCACATCTTTGAATCATCGACCCGACGATACGGTAGGAGCAAGATATTGTAATTCCAGTTAGTTTTAGCGGCCCTAAACCTGTACGAAAAATAATACACTATCATTTTTGACATCTGTCAAAAAATCTGTACGAAAAAAAGACAAATTTTTGACACCTGTAAAAAAATCAGTACGAAAATAAAAATCAATTATGAAATCTATAAAAAAATTAGTACGTAAAAAAAATAACTGTCATTTTTGACGTCTGTCACAAAATCTGTACGAAAAATAAAATAACTGTCATTTTAGACATCTGTAAAAAATTTAGTACGAAAAAAAAACGAAAAAAAATCAGTATGAAAAAAAAAAAACAACATCTGTCATAAAATATGTATCAAAAAAACTAAAACTTGACACCCAACACTTTTTAAGATATGGTGCTATTAAAACAGGTATTAACTCAACAATAAAAAAAAGTTCGTCATGTCTAGCTTTTTTGTGACTTTTCTTTATACAGGAGGCAAGTGGTTATATTGTCTTTGCAGGAGGCCACTCAACTTGAGTATGACTGTCAGGACATGCATATCCCGACAGTCATATCAGTATGACAAAATAGTATGACACAGAATGGACACAGAGGAAGAACTCGAAGGCTGAAAGGTCTGAGCCATACCTCTCTCGACTCCTTGTCTTCCGTTCACAGAATGCCCGACCTGTACGGTACCTTAATTATGTTACTTGGTGACAAGGTGTTAGGCTCGACGGAGACCAGCGATGGCTGGAGGCTTATTTGACCGGGTCGGGATCTGCCTATCTGCCTATCGCTAGTGACGCTACACGCAAGTTTATTTTTTATTTTATTATTATTTACATTTATACTACACAATCCTTACAGGCTATCTTAAAGCGATTAGTAACAAATTATATTTAAGAGGCTATGCGAATTTTATTTTTGTCACTGTCACTCCAAGCGAAAAATCGCGCAGTGCGATAAAGCGAAAAATGTTAGTTTTATAATTTTTATAAAAAAACTAAAATAGCTAGCAAAATTTCAAATATAAAATCTCTAGATATTGTTGAAACACACCTAATAAACTATGTTTGAGTTCTGTATATGGTTCCTATTCGTCAAAAAAGTGTGTTTGAAGACCTCATTTCAACAATTATTTCTATCGAGGAAAATTTATCCAAACATGTTTTCCAATTTCAAATCCCTAGATTATATAGTCAAGATGCATATAACAGAAACTGATTATAATTTTCCGTGTATTTTATGAAATACACAGAAAAGAAACACCCGTATTTTTTTCACATATCGCCTTAAAGCAGGTTTTGCGAACTCCGTCAAAAAACAACTAAACAAATGGGTATCCGGCAGGTTGTCGATTCTGTTGAAAATATGGAGTGCCTTTACAACAGGTGACTCTATAGTGCGCGCATGCTGTACGCAACACAACTTATGATTTAAGGCGATTACCATCGCCAAATTAGCAGCTCGATATTTGTCACTACGAATATCAACGGAAACGACATTGAAATAACGTTCATATCAGCGCGCAATGCAAAGTGGCTGTTACGACGCTCGCTGCGTCCTTGATAGGGCGAAATAGGAGAAAATTATACTTTTCACTTGGACGTGATTACTCGATTGAATAATCTTATGTTATGTTTATAGCTATCAAGTTTATCTATTTATCAAAGCATAGATGAATTCAATCGGCCAAGCAACTCAGGAGCAGTAGGGAATTTGAGGTCAAAAAACACCATTCAGTAAAAAAAAAAAATCATGTACAAGTTTTGGTGGTATGAAAAAGAAAACTGTTGCATATGTTGTCTAAGAGTTGATTATTCATAATACATTTTTTCATTATTTTTGGTTTGGCCATAAACGAGGAGTACCCATTTGGCAATAGTAAGGCCCTTAAGATAGTTATCTGGCACAAACAGCTCCAAGGACGCTAGCAACCGCGGATTGAACAATATACCTCGCAAAACTTTAAAAAGATAAATTAATAGCGCCAGGTCTCTCCTCGCTTCCAACTTATTATATCCAACCATACCTATAACAAATAGGGTTGGATACATAAGTGGATAGTATGGGTAGACACCATAATGTTATTAATACAGCCAGCGAACAAACTTGTTTTGAATCTTTAGGTCAATGACGTCAACTATATACATACGTGATTTAGATAGGTAGGTACTGTACTGTATTATTAACATTTTAACTTTACTGATGGGTTTAATTTTAGTTGTTTTTGTAATTAATTTGTAAATATTGTAATTAATTCAACATTAGGTTTACAAATGTCACGTAGAGGTTAAAAATAAAATAAATTTATTTTTCAATTCATGTGCTCGTTAAGAACCTATTTTCTTTAGGCGATATAACATTATAACTTTTAAAGGAGAAATACCTGAATACTTATACGAACATTTGCTTCAGTGGAAAAAAAAAATATAAAAAAACCGCATCATTTTCGGAAAACTTTCACTTGACATACTTCAGTGAACTGGTAAAGAAATATAAACCATCTTCATTGTGGTCTATAGGTACATTTGATGTTGAAGAACACCATTAGGTATAAAAATAATATATAAGGTCTTTCAATTTAAATGGAAAATAATTTAGGAGGTGATTCATTATCGTTAATACATTACATTCCACTGCAAAACACTTTTTTGCGCGAACTTTTTTTCACTTCTCAGTACAAGTGGTCCGATCAGCTGATTCAGTTTGTAAGGAGAAGTGAAGAAAAAGTTCGCGCAAAAAAAAAGTACTTTGCAGTGGAATGTGATGTATTAACGATACTGAATCACCTCCTAAATTACTTTCCATTTAAATTGAAATACCTTATATAGACATTTTAACTTTACCTTTTTCTTTAATTATATTTACTTTATTTCCTTACACTATGCATTGAAATATCTCTCTCGCTACGCTCGTGTTTCAAATCGTTCTCGTAAGTTATTGCATCATTTCCGCACTTGTAGCATAAACTACTATTAATGTTTGTGCATTTGTCGTAATAAAATCATTGCACATTTCCCGCATTATCCTAGCTTTTATCTTATTGGTCATCTTACTCATAGATGCTGTAAAGATCTGCTAAAAGTATTCCCGAAAACAGCCGAACCCTAAATATTGCCCTTGCATTTGGAAACTTATTGGAGAAAATAGGAGTAAAGGTAATTTTAGAACATGTGCAAACAATCAGAACCGGAAGCAATTGTTTGTGTCATTTTGGTGGTTGTATGTAGCCTATCGGATGTACACTATATGTCGTGGAATACTACAGATATTCCACGACAGATAGTTTAATAATTTGTTATAAACAAAATTCTCTAGCCACTCTATGTAGAGACATCGTCTTTCGAGTGCTCAGAAATACGAACTTAGCCGAAGGGTGTCGAAGATTCCTATGTTTTACAGAGTCTGTAATAATTAGGCCCTAGCGCATTATAAATAATGCATTGTGTTTGGCCGTACCATAGATAAATAAAGGAAGGATAGATTGCTATCTCCTTGTACTGTTCGCAATACTGGAAATAACGTTGCTAGATGGCGTTACTTGTCTCGCTGGAAATAAAATTTGTCTGAAATCGACGAAATATAGCATTTTACTGTTCTGGTTCATCATATTTATTTATTTTATTATTAAAAACACACAATTTTCATAACATCGCATCAGAAAATAGTGAATTCTTAATCAGGTGTTTTTAACATTTTTTTCATTAAACTTTCGGTGGTAAGCTGGCAATCTAACTAAGCGTGCAGATGGTTATTCTGGATTCCGGTAGATGGCGCACAACGATCAATTAAACAAAATATGTGCATTAAAATACGCTTTATTTACCTAACACACACCACTCATACATACCGGTCTATAACTTTACTCTTTGACTCAACTGTCATGCACGGTTGAGCGATTTATCCTCAGATTTATCGAATGCCATGTGTCGCGCATTGTCGTATTCTAGCTTAGAGAATATACCAAAGGAGACGCCTTTAACAGGCTTTCCCCTCTGCCAAAGGTATGAGATTCTATATCTAACGCGTTATATAAAACTAGTTCAGCCGCCATTTCTGTCATACGATTCCCGAACGTCTTTGCATATAGAGCTCCGAGAAAAATGCCGTTTTGTGCTGTGTATGGGTGCAAAAAAATGTCTAACAGATCAAATTTACAAAAAGATGGTGTTACATTTCACTTGTAAGTATATTTTTGGTTATTTCATTCGTAATTTACTCATATCCAACATTTTTGAAAATGTATAAAATTCATATTTGGCGCCATAACTTCTTCACTTACTTAGTCTCGTAGGTAGTACGCCTACGTCACGATTCAGGAATGCGCCGCAGCGAGACTATTTTTGGTGTTGCCAACTACTACAAAAAATTACCTAGAAATTCATCAATACCTTAACATTAATTCACCTTAACTTGATTTTTGTGTTGAGAAATATGCTACTAGTTCATAAAGTGTACAGCAAAATTTAAGTATTTATATTTTTCTTGTACCGAATCCACTGTTATTTTAATTTTTCTAAAACTAATTTCAATTTATTCATCGTAGGCAGCAATATAAGCAATAGTTAATTAATATTTTTACTGAAAATATTACTAAATCTATTATAAATCTACTTGCTCGAAAAATTCAAAACTATATTTTTTCTAAAACTTAAGAATTTACCTAAAAATCAGAACTTAAAAACTATGGCAACACAATAGTCTCGCTAAATAGTCTCGCTGCTCCAAACAAGCTGCCATGTAGCCTCGTCGGGAATAGCTAGGCATGTATCAGTTATTATCGATGGTAGTTATCGATAAAAGACAATCAGTTTTAAAATTTTAATAATTTCTTGTTTGTTTATGACTAATAAATAGATCTATCTCCATAAATGTTTTCAATCTCAGATAAATTTAAGTTATCTGAAGAAATTAAATGTTAATTGTATCTTATAATATTATATATTTATATAAGGTCTTTCAATTGAAATTGAAAGTAATTTAGGAGGTGATTCAGTATCGTTAATACATCACATTCCACAGCAAAGTACTTTTTTTGCGCGAACTTTTTCTTCACTTGTCCATACAAACTGAGTCAGCTGATCGGACCACTTTGTACTGAGAAGTGAAAAAAAAGTTCGCGCAAAAAAAAGTGCTTTGCAGTGGAATGTGATGTATTAACGATACTGAATCACCTCCTAAATTACTTTCAATTTAAAGTGAAAGACCTTATATATTGTTTGCAACACAAGATGACGGAGCGCCCCTGCCGGACGAGCGTGGCAACAGTTTGAGTCATCGACGGCTGCGCGCGCACGGTGGATATAAAAGGCTGTAACTGAGCGGCGCGCGCCATTGTGTTTTGCAGCTTTGTGCTGAAGTGATTAATCATGGTTTACATTTCTTTCGTGACTCCTGACCAAAGACCTGCAGACCATCAGCCGCCTGTATCTAACAATATCATACCGTGATGATACATAGCCTAATACCTCCCTCAAGAAACTACGTTACAATGAAAATTGCATCAAAATCCAATGAGATGTTCCCAAGTTATAAGCAAGCGTCCATACAGACACACAGACAGATGTTGCATTTTATATGTAGATATAGAGAAGATTTTGTCCACCTGAACAGATTCTGATGGAATGGTGTCAGTAATGTATTTATCGATAAACGTGTTCCCAACTCTATTAAATTTAACGCACACATTCAAAGACCGTACGTATTTACGTAAATTTGTGTTGCAGGTGTGCAAATTGCATGTGGGTGCGTTTGTAGAAACATGATTCGGTTATGTAAGGGTGGTTACCTCGTCCCCCACCAAACGTGGCAGAACCGACTGTATGTGGAAATACGCCTAAAACTGGTCCAGTGTTATCTTGTCTAAGTATTCTAGCAAATTTTTGTTTTTGTGGGCGCAGTATAGTTGCTACACACACACACACATCGAATTTCGTTTCATCAACTGTTCGATAGATGGCACTAGGTATGTCACAATTTATCTAGTATAGTAGCGACATCACAAATAATAAGTCGAACTACTAGGTACCGGCGAAAATAATAAGTTTTACGCGGGCTTTGTTCTAATGTATGGAGTGAGCAATCTATCCTTCCTTTATTATTTATCTATGGCCGTACTGAATTGGCCGTATCAAAAACATCTTGAAAATCATAACGATAATGCTTAAAAGTCTTCTATATTCACCTTAAAATCTTACTATTTACATATCATACAACCAAATTCATAAACCTATCAATCATCAGAGGTACTCGTATCTTGGACTACCCTCTCCCTATCTTTTAGCATTTCGATGTCCAGCAGTACCCTCCCGAGCTCGCCGATCCTGAAGGCTCTGATCATGGTCCTGGCTGTCTCCAGGAAGTCTGGCACCTCGCGGACTGACCCGTCGAAGTCACGGACCTTTCGCACTCGGTTGAACTTGCACGCTCCAGCTATTAGCACCTGTAAATTCATTGGTGTGATGAAGCTACAAATTATTGTACACAAAGAGCTCCTTCACATTAGCACCGCGTTCCGCATGACGCTAATAGTGCCAACACTTCCATCAAACTTCTCACGACCATCAAGTCATTCCGAATGGACAATGGCGTCCATCACTGCTTAAACTTATGATCCATTCGGAACGCTTTTGAACGCGACATGGACGTTGACACTTGAAAGTGACAGAATTTGTAGGAATTTGTTTTACGTTACGTGAATACAAATGGTATACTACTTTACTAGGTCCAAGAAGTGATTTACTCTAACTTCAATCTTTGAGTTATGGTTTAATAATAAACTCTTATACACCTAATAAATTATTTTTAAAATTGCCGCCAGCCGGCTGTCACTTTTCATAGATCGCCCACAGTGCAAACGCTATAAAGCATGGACGATGATAGCACAACATGGCGTCGTTCATGATGTCATCTATGACGTCATAGCGACCATTGTAGGGCTATCGTTATCACGCTAACACCGACTCGGAATGGCCGTTGACGCGATAAAATCGATTATATTGTCATTCGGAACGCGGTGTAGGTCGCAAGCAGCGTGGCAGTAGCGGCTGTAGTTGTAATATCTGCTGCGGTCGCGTTGCTGCCGCGCTGCTTGCGACCTAATGTGAAGGGACTCAAAGGAACAAACTGTGTACATTTGTATCTTCATTAGAAGCCACGAATTAAATATATTTCTGGAGTTGTTGAAACTCGAAATCAGCAGGTGATGAACAATTAATTGACACCATTATAGACGCTGTTACAAAGTGACGAAATGTCCGCAGTGGTCGACTATCGTAAGTTCACAACCAATCTGAGAAAATTACAAAGTTAACTAAACCTATAATATTATTAAAACTCGCGTGAGCTGACATACTAAATTATTATTACATACGGCTTGAACACACTAAGAACGACACCCGCCTTGATAATGCCGAAATTGTATCGGTGAAACGGTTGGCATATAGTCAACAACAATCACACGTGAGTGTTCAAGCCGTATGTAATAATAATTAACTAAACCTATATATACATTATATTTTAATAACGGATTGGAGTCACTTTTTTGTTACTGTGTAAACAAAACCTTATCCCGTACAGCGTACATACAAAATAAGATTCTCGTGAAACTTACGGAAGATTTTTAGACGAATTTTTAAACAAATAAAATTTTATTTCATCTACACATAAAATTTCGTGCTTTTTTCCTTTATTTTTGTTTTTGATCAAAGTCCTCCAGTTATCGAGATATTTGTACCGATACTCACTTTGTTTTTGCTTTTTCATGGAACCAGTGTATGGAAATTTTAATAAAAAAACAGTGTTTTTCGGAATAATTAAACTCTAGTTCTAAAGTTGAAGGCCTAAAGTAAATACACAAAACATTTGACGAAATCTGATGTATTTGAGTGAAAATGTACCGTAAACTTGCTGAAAAATTCAACAATTTGTAATGGGACACATTCAGACTTAGTTAATTTAAAATTAATAGAAATAACAATAAAAACAGTGGAAAGCACTACAAAAAAATACAACTATAAATAAATATTACGCTTTTCAAAAATAATACTTTTCATTCTTGGACTAATTCCATAACAAAATTAATGTGTCACAAAACAACGTTTTCTGGCTTGTCATAAAAATAACCACGAAGGTTATGTATGGCGGTCGCTCGACTACGTAACCTTCTTACTTAACCTACCGGCTCTCCTCTTCGCTAGTTTTATAAAAATACTTATGGTGGAAACCATTATTTTTAAAGTACATTCTTTTATACTGAAAGTATTAATATTATAGTGCAAAGTATTAATTTTAAAGCTAAGAAACTTAAATTGGGAACCAATACTTTTATAGTTCATTTATATATATCCCTTTTGTAATAGTCGTCGTGGTTCCAGTACAAAATTCAAAATAGTATGTGCAACTGCGACATAATGGGACATGAGCGAGTGTTAAAAGAACGAAGTGAGTTTCGTAATAAACTGCACAAGTGTCCCAATGTATAATTGTGTACAATGAAAAATATTGTCGTCGCGTGACAATATTTTTTAACTAACAATTTCACCAAAAATTAGAAAAAGAACACTCGTCATGGTATAGTCGTGATACTCGTCATGATACCTGAGAATAATCAAAAGCGAGAACGAGTAGAGGGAGTGGCTTAAGAAATTAATACGGACGGTTATCGCTTGTGATTAGTTCTCTAGCTGTGTTATAATAAATTTGGCTATGCACAGTGCAGAATTACGGTGTTATAATGTAATATTATAACATCAGACAAACAATTCAGGTACTTATAAAACCACTTTTGATGTTTTAATAGGCATGATGACTAAAAAATTCTAATTAGTCTGTCAGTTAGATTATCAGAAAATATTGGACACGTATTTTTTCTTTTGTTAATTTAACAAAAAATTATGAAGATATAGCCCGCTAAAATTCCGCCTAAGTACACTTTTTGCCTAGGCAAGACGTCACCAGCCTCCACTCCCAAAATTTGACGCGCTTTATCTCTTGTCATTTGTTGTTCAATTGACAAAAGAAAAAATATGTGTCCAATATTTTTTGATAATCTAAGTGACGGACTAAATAGAATAATATTTTGTTTACCCTGTCATCTCCTCTATTACCATATTGCAGTATTGGAGTAGATAAAATGTATTTGGGGACACCTGGAAAATGTTTTTACCTTCTTTGCGGATTGTATTTGTATTTGTTATTTTTAATCTCTGTTGTGTTTTATCTATATCCAATAAACTTATATTTTATTTATTATTTTTATTAGTACCTCACTCCTGCGTAAAATTCAAGGTCATGCCTCTAACACAATGCTGGGGAGTGTACTAAACTTATATTATGGAAATAAGTATATTATAATTAAAATGAAGTAAAGACCATCCGAAGCTAAAAGGTGAAGCAAACTAACCTTGTTAATATCATCGGATGGTTCTTCTAAGCCCATATAGTCCACATATCGGAATTTCCCATGTTTGTTTAGCCAGTACAGCATATAGTCTGCAATGGCTTCTTCTCCGACTAAATGATCCTGGAGAGAGGCACATAGTGCCAGCTTCAGTCCCATCTCAACGTCTGATACTGTTGGTTCTAGGATACCTGGAATTGAGAAAATTAAATTTGATTAAAATATATGACATATGACATACGATTGTAGACCACAGGGGAAAGAAGAGAATCAAAAAGGGGTCTGAGAGTGGACTCACTCAGATGCCCTTGAGGGGCCGGGCTCCACAATGCTAAACTTCAGTCTAGCTTTATTTTTTTAATTGTCTATCCTGCTCTATTTTGAAAACTGTATTTTTTTTAAGTCTTAAAGATAGTCTTTTTTGTAAGTATCTGCATGTGTTAGTTTAATTTTAATTTGTTTTGAAAATTAAGAGTTACTTAACGGTTACAAGATTAAAAGTATGCACATAATAATTAACTGTAATTAATAATGGTCTTGAGTCAAAAACATACAATATTCTTTTTAAATTTTTATCATCTACATAGACTAAACCTGATCCAATACAAAACTGAAGTTTTGAAGAAGAACAAAACATTATCATATTATACATCCATATCTGATCGATGCAAATATAACAATGAATAATAATGTAAATACTGTTATTAAAGTTTTGATAATCCTAAACTAATCCACCACCTACAAATTATACACTTAGGTAGTGTCACTAAATGCCGGGGTAAAAGTAAAAATTAACTGGCAACTGTTCCACAACCACCCCAGTGAAAACAGTTCATAATCCTTGTCAGAAATGTAAAATTCACTTTGACAGTTTAAATTTTACATTTACCCAGATGTTTAGGAACGCTACCTTAATATTATATTTAATTTTCTGCCCAACGCAGCCAATTATTTTATAATTGTGCCGCAAATAGAGAGACATAAGAATAAGTAGTAGTAATAATCATTGTATAAGCATCAAGCAACGTAGCAACACTGCTGACATTATTTTCATGTTGTGACGAAACCCATAAAACTTGGTTGTAAATTTTATTGAAATCTTGAAACATTAAAAGGCTTACCAGGAGTATCAAACATAAAGATCTTGGGGTCATTGTTTATCCTGACTTTAGTGTGCATACTCCTTGTGACACCAGCCTTCGCTCCGACCTGTAGCGAATGTGCAGTTTTCAAGTTTCTGGACCTCAGCATGTTGATGAGGGAAGATTTACCAACATTCGGAACTCCTATAATCATAACATTGTAATCCTCTTCTTCGCTTCGATTGTATCTGTTTGAGTCTTTGATTAGGTCTATTATTGAAGGTCGCACAGCTTTCATACCACGACAAAACTGGTCTTTTGCGTTTGTGAATATGACATTTTGTATGTTTTGTTCTGCTCGCAGTTTATCTTTTATTTTAGGTATTAGTGATGGTGTTGTTAGGTCTCTCTTGTTGAGGACTAGTATGTGAGGTTTGGCTCCGGTTATAGTGCTATTGAATATGGGGTTTCTGCCAGTAAATGGTATTCTAGCGTCATGAACTTCGATTACACAGTCGACAGATTTTAAAGTCCGTTGTATTTGTTTGAGTCCCTTGTTCATGTGCCCAGGAAACCATCGAAGAAGATTTTTGCTAATGTAAGGACATTTTTGTCGGAAATTGTAGGCCGCGACATCGAATTGCGCTGCCATTTCAAGAGATATAGGTTTATTTAGTCTTGTCGCTTTTGAGGTTATGGTGGTAAATCTGAAAATTTTAATGTGTGAGAAATGGTAATCTTGCTATCCAGTAAAGATGAGAGAATAGAATACTTTAGGTACCTACCTAATGTAATTAAAGGAGAGTAAAAAGAAATTATTATAAAATTTTGAGAACCAAAACAAATTTGTTTTGACGTTTGTTATTCCGTTTCGTTCGAAAATCGGAAATATCCGACCGAATGTCTTGAATTTGATTTTGACTGCGTTCAGTTTGATCATCAAGCGGCCGACACGCGCAAGTGACAAAAATTATATTTAAAGTTAGTAAAATTAGCTCAAAATTAAGGACTTCGTAAACAGTAAAGCATTTTAGTAAAGTATATTCTTAGATAATTATTACTTTAAGTTTAAGTGCTGTCCAAAGAAAATTTTCTTAATTGAAAAATATTTCATAAGTGAAAAAACAGAAGTTAAATATGTAAGTTTGAAAAAATTCAAGTTTTGACAGCTCAAAAATCTAAATTTAAGCCTTTAGAATCGACTTTGTCTACTGGTTGTGAAGGATTTTATTAACGGGTAAAAACTTTTGAATACGGCATATATAACAAACTTCGGCATTCACGGCCTGTAAAGCTGGCTCCTTTTTCATATTTAGGTGGGCGTTCCTAAACGCCGAGGTAAAGATAAAAATTAACTATCACCCGAGAGAAAACGAACAGCTCGAAGCTCAGAACAATAAGTCCTTCAATAAACCTTGTCAGAAATGTAAAAATTACTTTGACATTAAATTTTAGATTTACCCAGGCGTTTAGGAACGCAACCTAAAACAACAAGTGTTTACCACGCTTGCATTGCCGCATCGATGCAGTAAGCAACGGATTGTATAGAGTTAGGCCTACTGTCCACGTAGCCGCACGTCATACGCACGCTTTCGTTATTTGACGATTGCATACATCTTACATAGAAACAAACTAAAGTGTGTCCACAGAGCGGCAACGTCGCATTTGCCTATCGTCATGCGTTCGGCATGCAGTTCGCGCGGGGCAGCATGTCACTACTCAAGCGGATTGCAAGACGCAATTACCTGATTATTTGACAAAATGGCTGCCCCCCCAAAAATTACACATTCTCGCATTGCAAAATTTTGTCTTAATGGCCCAACAATAACGACTAAATCTTGATAAGTATTTTTAGTCATTCGGTAAAATGATTGAAATACAGAATCAACTTCTGATAACTCTCTGGCAGCAACAAACAATCTGCAATTTATATTTCTTTCGATGTATGGATGAAGCCAATACAATCTACGTCTGGTTCGTCGTCTTCTAATGAAGTTGTATGCCATAATCTCATTGTGATCATCACTTGACATTTTTCTAACTCAAGATGTGCTTCGACGATGGTAGTTGAAGGAAAACTGAAATGTTTTGTAGCTTGCATGTCGATTGCATGACGATAAGTACAATGAACAGTAACAACATGCAAAAAATGCGTGTCGTCATTTGTAGCATGCATGCATTCGTCAAATGACGCCTCCGTGGACAGAACGCCTTATAAACGACTGAGCACGCGATGTGACGGCAGTGCTTTGTATCACCATAGGTTTTAAAAATAGCGGGAAGTGAAGAGAAAATTGGTGAAGATGAAAGATCTGACCTTGGGAAGGAGCTGCATGCACCACAAACCACGCTTCGCCTGAGCCACCAAGTCTCTGGTGTTCTCCAAGATGGTTTTCTTCTTCCTCTTCGTGCCTGGTTGCGCTCTTCTCGGCTAATCTTCTTCGTAATAGTAATAGATGAAAATGAGGCGCACAGCGGGTGCGATCTCAAAATGGCGGGCGGTAGGGTCTAGGTAGGACCTAGTCGAATGGCAATCAGCGTAGACCTCCGGCGTGAAAGGCTTCTGATTGACGACTGATTGATTTGCGTCCAAAACTAAGCGGGTGGAGATGCAGCGAAAATGACAGTTGCAAATATTAATTCACAACTACCTCGCAGTATGAGAGCCACAAGAAGTGGCGCGAACATTTGCCCCCGGCGTTAAAACCATTGGTTTTAAAATAAGAATAGAAAAGTAAAAATAAGACAGAGAATAACGAAATTTTGAAGCGGGGGCAAAGAAAGGAGTTATTGAGATGGGAGAGGGCAAAGACGCACGACAGGTCGTTTGTAAACACCTGTCGTCGTTTTGACAGAAGCTACCCTAATGACATTATCTTTGCCAGGGTATACAGCTACAATGACACCGAGCGGCCATTGAAGCGGTGGAGTATTGTCGGTAACTACAACGACAACAGATCCAATTTTGATTGGGTTGGTAGGTGTATTCCATTTTCCTCTAGACTGGAGAAGATGGAGATAATCATTCTTCCATCGCCTCGCGAACGATTCTACCATTTGATCAAGCAACGCGTAGCGACGTAATAAATTAACTGGCTCATCAGCCACCTTGCAAGCGGGTAATTCTTTTAAAGGAGTTGACATCAGAAAATGTGCAGGAGTTAACGCGCTAAGTTCAGATGGATCTTCACTCAGCAGCGTAAGCGGACGAGAATTTATGACACATTCTATTTGCGTAACTACAGTTAATAATTCTTCGTAGGTCAACAGTTGAGTACCTACTACTCTATGCAAATGCGTCTTAAATCCTTTGACATATATCTCATAATGTCCCCCAAAATGTGGGCTACGTGGAATATTAAATTTCCATTGTATTCTATGATCGGCAAGTTCATTCGCGAAAGACGTTTTAAATTCTTCGGAATTTGTCAAATTGTAAATTTCTGAGAGGGCATTTCTAGCGCCTACAAAGTTCGTAGCATTATCAGAATATACGAAAGACACTGCTCCACGTCTAGATAAAAAACGTTTGAACGCGGAAAGAAAAGTGTTCGTGCTAAGATCAGTTGCCAATTCAACGTGAACTGCACGAGTCACCAGGCATACAAATATGCAGAGGTAACATTTGACGGGACGGACTCCACGTTTTCGATACGGAGTGATACTGATAGGACCACAATAATCCACAGCGCAGTGGACAAAAGCTTTAGCCTCATTAACGCGGCATGATGGTAAATCTGCCATGAAAGGGAAGGTTTGTCTCGGCTTCGCCTTAAAACAATAATTGCAGCTATGTATTACGCGACGAACAATATTTCGACAGGAAAGTATCCAAAATTTTTGGCGGATTATTGACATTAAAGCCACTGGTCCAGTGTGACAATTTTTGCGATGATAATGAATGATAATCAATTCGACAATATGATTTTTACGAGGTAACAACACAGGGTGTTGTTGATCGAACGTCATGTCTGTGTTGCGAAGTCGACCACCAACGCGTAACAATCCATTTTTATCTAAAAATGGCGATAGTCGATTTAAAGCGGGAGAACAAAGTTTATTTGACTTTAATCTTTTTATTTCATCAAGAAAATAAAATGCTTGAAGAGCTTTAATCAATGCAACTTCAGCGAAATCCATATCGGTAGCGGTAAAAATATTAGAGCGCGGTAAAATACGTAAAAATCGGTATATGTAAATGATTGTGTGTAAAAGCACAAGCCATGACGAAATTCTTTCCGAAAGAGAAAGAAGAGGATGCGGTTCTTCATTACTAAAAGCGGGAAGAGAAATTGTTTTTGATTCCGGCAAGTTTTCTTCAATAGAAGCTGATTCTATTGTTTTGATTGGCCACTCTTTAGCGTCCAGATAAAGCCAAGCAGGTCCAGTGAACCAGAGCGGGTGACTCATCAACTGCATGGGAGTGAGACCACGGGAAAGACAGTCGCTCGGGTTTTGAGAACCAGCTGTATGGTAAAAACATTCAGCGGGAATAGCGGATATTATTTTTGTTATACGCGTCGCGACAAAGGTTTTAAACCTGTGCGGTGAGGAATGTATCCAGTGTAAAGTTACCATAGAATCGGTAAAACAGTAAATACGTTCAATATTGTGACGTATTTTATAAGCGTCAACTACACGACGAGTTAATTTCGACATGAGTAACGAGGCACAAAGCTCAAGGCGGGCGACACTGACGGTCTTGAGCGGACAGACTTTTGACTTTGCGCATACCAGCCGAATGCTAGTGCAAGTGTCTGAGTCATCTTGTACTCTAATATATACGACACATCCGTATCCACGTTCACTTGCGTCTGCAAATGATATTATCGAAATTTTCGAATTTTGGAACACGTCTAAGTGGCGTTTAATACGTAAATCCCGCAAAACAGGTAGCTCCTTCAAATAGTTTTGCCAAATCTGCGCAATATCAGAGGGTAGTGTTTCATCCCAGTCTAATTTTAAAATACAGATTTTCTGCAAGAGTAATTTTGCGTACAAGATCACAGGAGCGGTAAAGCCGAGGACGTCGTACTGACGTGCTATCACGGACAAAACATTGCGTTTAGTACATGGGCGACTATCTAGCGATACAGTAAAAGAGAACTCGTCAGAATCAGGCGACCACTGTAAGCCAAGAACTTTAAGAGTTTGAGTTTGTTCTTCAAAATTCTTACTAGAATTTAAGCGGTGAGTATCAGGCAGTGTATCAAGTAACTGTTGACAGTTACTAGACCACTTGACGAGCTCAAAGCCACCGGCCTTAAGCAATCCTACCAGCTCATCTCTGAGCTGTAAGGAGCCCTGCACGGTGGGCGTGCTATAGCAGATGTCGTCCATGTAACAGTTTCGTGCGGCTACAGTAGCGGCGAGCGGGTACGATGAACTCCCATCCTCACAGAGTTTCCTGACTACTCTCATCGCAAGGAAAGGGCTACTACGTAGTCCAAAGCAGACGCGATTGAACTGATAAGCGATAAGCGGTGAACACGTGTCAAAGCGGTATAAAAACTTTTGAAATTTGCGATCATCGGCGTTAACCAAAACTTGTAAGAACATTTGTTTGATATCCGAGGTAAAAGCGATTTCATACAAGCGGAAGTCAAGTAAAATTAAAAACAAATCGTTTTGCAAATTAGCACCTGTGTGCAGCGTGTCATTTAATGAGACACGAGTACCATCAGCGGAGTCAGTCTTAGTACTGGCATTCATACAAATACGCACCTTTGTCGTTGATTTATCAACACGCACTACGGGATGATGCGGAATATAATAACCAAGAGATAATTGGTCATCATTATGAAGCGGGGATATGTAACCTTTAGTTAGGTATTCATTTATTATATTGTTATACTCGGAACGTAAATCTGCGTTAGAAACAAACCTACGCTCAAGAGACATAAAACACTTTTTTGCGTGATGGTACGAGTTTCCTAGTATGTTAGGATTCCGTGCGAACGGTAAAGAAACCGAATAGCGACCAGCGGGGTCACGTGACACATTGTTAATAAATAATTTTTCACATTCATCATTTGCGGGACTAGAAGCAGGTTCACAATGCACCTCTTCTAATTGCCAAAATTTTTGTAAAATAAAATCTATTGGCGGTTCAATCTCCATATAAGAGCATAACGAAATTGAACATGCGGTATTTTGGTAAACAGGCGTATTACCAATTAGCGTAAAACCGAAGATGGTCTGAAATCCCGTCGGCGTACCCGGGGGACCAGAGACGCGGCCTGATAACAAGATATCCGCGAATAAAGATGCACCGATAAGAATATCAATCTCGCCCGGTAAGTAAAAGGTTTCATCAGCAAGTGTGATATCTTTTAAATACGAAAGCGTAGACAAATCCACCTGCACCGATGGTAAGTTGTCGGTAATACGGTCGATTACATAAGTGTCAAGCGAAATTGAAACCGAATCATCAAATCGTGAAAACAATTTAAGGTTTGTCGCACCCTTAATTGGGTTTGATGAAGAGCCGATGCCCTTAACAAAAGCGCGGGGAATTTTCTCATATTTTAAGTTAAGCTTCTCACAACAGGAAACCGTCGAAAAACTGGATTGTGACGCAGGGTCGCAGAGCGCACGTAGACGGACAGACATACCATTAGAATCTTTCACGATCACTTGAATTGTACCTAAAAGGCATGTTTCATTACGCTGCGAGTTAGGCTGTAAGTTACATAAAGAAATATTATTACTCGCAGTTGGTACGGATTGAGAATCATTAGTCATATGTTCTGTGTTAGTCGCCGATACGGCAGGATCCACCAACCTCGAAGATTGCGTATGTGTGCGTGGAGACACGGTAATATTTTGACCAAGCGCGGTGTGAGTATTCATCACATTTTGTTTGCGGCACAACATCGAATGGTGTTTACAATTACAATGGCGGCAATTATAAGACGATTTACAAGCGGAATTGTTATGCGTAATACTTAAACAATTGGTGCAACCGTTATTAGATTTGATGAACTGAAATCTTTTCTCGATATCTAGTTTCACAAATTCGGGACACTTATATAAATTATAGTGTTTTAATTGTTTACATAGCGGACAACAATTATTATTGGTCGAAGCGGAGACAAAAGCATGGGTTGACTTGGTACTGTACCCGGTTTTGTTGTTATTATTATTAACGGAGCGGTTCGGAGCGGGAGCGGTAATTGCGGGTGCAGTGCGGTTCAGTATCTTAGTTTGTTCCCGTAAAAATGATATTAATTCATCATAATGGGGTAAATCGGAACCACGTTTAAACATTTCAAATGAACGAGCGGTTTCAACATCAAGTTTTTTAAGGGCCAAATACATAAGGATAAAATCCGAAAGATCTTTAATATTCAGCGATTTTAAACACGAAACAGCGGAACAGAACTTGTCTAAAAACAAGTCCAAGTTTTTTGAACTAGCGGTAGTTAAAGGGCGAAATTCAAACATTTGATCCAAATAAGTAGTGGCTAAACTACGCGAGTCTTGAAAAGTAGAAACGAGTGTTTTCCAGATTATGTCGTAGTTAGTTGCGTTCGGTGTGATTCCAGAACAAATCGAAAGTGCCCGGCCAGAAAGTTTACCCATCAGGTATTGTACTCGTTCGTTGTCGGTCAAGTCCGGATTATCGTGAATCGTGGTTTTAAATGTTTCATAGAATGTTGGCCACATAGTAGCTTCACCAGAAAAACCAACGAGTTCCAGTTTTGGAAGCTTGATAGTAGGTTTTTTGGGACATTCCATGTCAAGTGGAGCTTTAACTTTAGAGTCAGCCGATTTCGAAGAATGTGATAACTTCCGGTTGATGTATTTGCAATGGGAGTAAAGATCCTCAAAAGCTGACCAACTTTGATAATTTGGTTCAAAATTAGGATTTATCAATACCTCTGTGTCATTAATTTCATCTATGATTACATGAATTTCTGAGCGTACAGTATCCAAAGTTTCGACATTGGCCATAAACAATTCTGCCGAAGAAACATCCTCTAAAGCGGTTTTAGAAAAGTCATAAACTCTCTGAAGGCGATTAAACAATTCTTGCCTTTTATTTTTAAGCTTCTTTAAACTATACGACATCTTTAATTTTGCAGCTTCTGCGGAATTTGGCATGTTATATAGTACAAAGTTAGGCAAGTACCAGAACTATTGAAAGTTTTATACTGACTACAACATAGAATAATGCTAATGAGTTAGAGATAACACGGGCGGCGGACGAACCTGTGTACGAGTACCTCTCGATAATATTAAGAATTAGCAGGTAGGCAGATAATATTTTCTGTGAAATGATCAAATGGTATAATCGCAGCGGATAAATTAACAGAATGGCGTATTTCACTGTAGATAATTTATAATTTCCAGTATATAGGAAATGGAATCACTAATATTTTGACGAATGCGGGGTTTTAATGCATAGATAATGCAAATAAGAGCGGGAATGCGGGGTAATACTGCGGGCAGAGTGAAAATTAGAGCGGAATTCACGTGTTCTTTAGACAAAGAACATGAAGATAGCGGTTGGAAATACCAAAAAATGGTTATAGATCGCAGATCAAAGGGCCTAAAATGGATCTAGATCCGGCTCGAATGGCCAAAAAATGAGCACGCGATGTGACGGCAGTGCTTTGTATCACCATAGGTTTTAAAAATAGCGGGAAGTGAAGAGAAAATTGGTGAAGATGAAAGATCTGACCTTGGGAAGGAGCTGCATGCACCACAAACCACGCTTCGCCTGAGCCACCAAGTCTCTGGTGTTCTCCAAGATGGTTTTCTTCTTCCTCTTCGTGCCTGGTTGCGCTCTTCTCGGCTAATCTTCTTCGTAATAGTAATAGATGAAAATGAGGCGCACAGCGGGTGCGATCTCAAAATGGCGGGCGGTAGGGTCTAGGTAGGACCTAGTCGAATGGCAATCAGCGTAGACCTCCGGCGTGAAAGGCTTCTGATTGACGACTGATTGATTTGCGTCCAAAACTAAGCGGGTGGAGATGCAGCGAAAATGACAGTTGCAAATATTAATTCACAACTACCTCGCAGTATGAGAGCCACAAGAAGTGGCGCGAACAACGACTATTTCGCATGGCTTTGACAAGTATCGCAAATAATTTCGTTGAATGAGTTGCGTTTGTTCCGTATTGAGCGTGACGCACATGATGCAATCATCAAAGACAATCAGATAGTCGTTCATAACCTCACACCGAGTTGGGTTTCCTACCCGGGTCGCAACACTAACCCGTTCAAAAATGAACTCGCGACTCAACACCGACCGTTCAAAAATGTCAGTGTCGCTACACTGGTGTCAAATTTTTCAACATCAACTCAGATAGTCGTTCATAAACTCACACCGAGTTGGGTTTTCTACCCGGGTCGCAACACTAACCGGTTCAAAAATCAACTCGCGTCTCAACACCGACCGTTCATAAATGACAGTGTCGCTACACTGGTGTCGAATTTTTCAACATCAACTCTGAGTAGGGTTCGCAAGGTTCGTATAGGCTCCAAATCACCTGACATTCACGTTAATTTTCGTAAATGACATGACGTTAATTTTCGTACCAAGGGGGTCTTCCAACGTTAGAGTTGATATATTTACGTTAAATTTCATACAGAGGGGGTCCTCTCAACGTTATTATACTAAATATAATGCAAAAATGACAACTGACGTTTGGAGTGTCGCTACACGACGAAACCCGTTCAAAAACTCAGCGTTACAACCTCAGAATAAGGAATACAAATAGAAGCCTGACTAAAATAAGAACTGGGCATTAGCCATTGTACTCATCTAACGTAAATTACTCCTGTGTGCGAGTGAATGAAACGACGGACCACACTTACTTTATATTTTTTCCAGGTGTGTCACTAGATTGAACCAAACAAATGTCAGATGGATGTAATTTGGATGTATTTTAAAAATTATAATACCATCAAATTAAATATGTCTCATCATTGTATCGTTGTGTTGTAATATCGTACGTTGCGTGCATCACATCTTAATTTGGTGGCATCGAAATGTCTATTGCATTTTGCGAAAGTTTACAGCTTCACCGAGAGAAATTAAATATTTTGGTGCTCTTCCTCTCAAAATTCGTGAAAGTGTGATTTATTATTGTTTGTGTTGATTGTTTTTTTAACATTGTAATAAAATGTCTTGTGCGATTGAAGGCTGTAAATCGCATACAGGAAGAAAAGAAAACAACAATGAAGCAATATCATTTCATCTGTGAGTTTTGATAGTTTTTATGTTAATAAGTTGCAGGATCATACCTAAAACTCAGTAACAATAATAGTAGTTCTTGTAAATCATACTCGTGTTCAATTCTACACCGATATTTGCCTGTTTTATATAGATTTTCTGCCGACTACGAGAGGTTATGTTTTTTCGTATAGTGATGTACTAAAGTCCGTGTGGCCGTGTGGCAAACTATCGAACATTGGTTCCCGCGGCAGCCGTGCATAAAGGATAATAGATTAATGAGAGGTTTTCTTTTTGAGTATTAAAAAAAAACATAGTTTCCCAGAACTCTGTAGATGGTGTTGAACTGACTACGTTGCTAGGTGCCAAAGCCAAAACGATTGAAAAAAAAACATTGCGTCACGTCACGTCACGTCACATACGCTCGTTGGTTGATGACATGTGTGCTGAGCATATTATGTGCGAATGCTTTGTTATGGTCCGTCCAGGTTTAAAATGTACCATGGCTTGTACTCATTGCGCTTTACGACTTTCATCTTTAGGAAAAACATGTATGCCTCCATTTTTATACAAATCCACAAGGCACAGACTTCTCTTCTTTTTCTCTTGGGAGATTTTCTTTCTGGCTTAGAAAACTCATAAAAAGACTGCTAATTATTTTTTTCTTTTTCCTTGTTGTTATTATTTATTTATTTTCAAAATGTCATTGTGATGTGATGTGACAATGACATTAGTTACTTTTTTATATACGTTTCGTTTTGCGGTCTCAAAATTATATCCAAGTGCAATAATCAAAAAATTATGTGACGTTCCGTTCCTTGCAGTAACTTACCAAGTTCAGCGCCATCTATCCAGCGACTAGGGAAGAGTAAAAAAAAAAAAAGAAAAGAAAATCCCTCATTGCAGCGCGAGTTAAAAGAAAAATAATGCCGAATAAATATCGCTATATTTTTTTGTTACAGATTTCCAAAAAGGGAAGAATTAAAAAGTGAATGGCTTAGACGAATAATTTGACCAAATTGGGCAATTAAAAAAGCGGTCATATTTGTTCGAAACACTTTACGTCGGATTCTTTTAGACCAAACGAAAATTTAAAATGGAGACTTTTAAAAGCAGATGCCTTACCAACGTTATATTTACCAGATACAGACACATTGGTAACCTTTAAATAATTATGTATAATTGCATTATCAATCTTGTTTGTAGGTACGTGCTTGTACTATACTATAGTATATTAACTCGATAATTTTTCAATTTTAGGCAACAGAACCAGTACCTATGGATGTCTGTGGTTTAGAAAAGTGCATACTTCTATGTTCGCAAATCGTTCTGAAAGGCCTGTTCGTTCACGTTACTGCCGTGATCGACTTCACGAAGAAATTCCGCAGATCAAGACATTTTCGTACTTAGTGGTTGACAATAAAAGTACTTTGACAGGGTAGTTCTATCGTGAAATGAATTTTGGGAATGCTTATTGACTTGAACTGCGCATAATTTGATTTCTTATTACAGGTTATTAGGTATTTTAATCGTTCATTATTTGTTATTAGTTTTTATTCAAGATAAGTTGATGTTTATTTCATAGAAATAACAAAAAATGAAATTACCTCTGTAGTAATTGCGCTGTCATCGCTCATCATTGACATAATATTATTATTACGAATCCTATAAGTCTATGATTATTATGATTTCTATTGTTGCGATTAATTCCTTATTCCTCGATTGAACAAAGACGCGACATCAACGAACATCTATTTGATTGAGTTAAGAGGCGACTTAAAAAGTATCCACTTAAATAGTTCACGGTTATATCTCTGATACAAGCTACAGCATTTTTTGTACTAGAAACAAGCACAATTTTGGACTTAACTTATGTACCTACCTGCCTACTATATAGTAATTTGTACTTAATAAAAAATATGCTAAACGAAAGATATCCTTTTATTAATTCCTTATTTACACAATATAACATGTGTCCCACTGGGGTAGACAGAGACCACTTTGCTATTAATTCTCTTGGCCTCCTTCCAAAGCAAGAGGATGTCACCAGAAAGGTCGGTGCCTCCTGCATTCTCTTTTTTTTCACACTTTGATACGATATGATGTGTGGTAAGGAGATTGGTCGCGGTTCATTTCGATTTGGTTTATTTATCGTAGTCAAAAATCGACATTGTTACATCACTAGCAAAGCAACGAACTAGTGACAACCTACCTAATTAAGAAAAAACGAATACATATCCATCTCTCTCTAACGCACTAAAATGTCGTAAGAAAATCAAGGATAGGTGTCTTTCTCCGCGTATTATTTTAGCCAGGTTTCTATTTGTATTCCTTATTCTGAGGTTACAACCCCAGTGTTCCTACCCAGCCCAGCTCAGTAAATGAAATGACGTTAATTTTTATACCGAGGGGGTCTTCTCAACGTTATAGTTGATATATTTACGTTAAATTTCGTACAGAGAGGGTCCTCTCAACGTTATTATACTAAATATAATGCAAAAATGACAACTGACGTTTGGAGTGTCGCTACACGACGAAACCCGTTCAAAAACTCAGCGTTACAACCCCAGTGTTCCTACCCAGCCCAGGGCTATTTAATGAACGCACTTCAGATAGTCGTTCATAAACTCACACCGAGTTGGGTTTCCTACCCGGGTCGCAACACTAACCCGTTCAAAAATGAACTCGCGTCTCAACACCGACCGTTCAAAAATGACAGTGTCGCTACACTGGTGTCGACTTTTTCAACATCAACTCTGAGCAGGGTTCGCAAGGTTCGTATAGGCTCCAAACGTCACCTGACATTCACGTTAATTTTCGTAAATGAAATGACGTTAACTTTCGTACCGAGGGGTCCTCTCAACATTACAGTTGATATATTTACGTTAAATTTCGTGTAGAGGGGGTCCTCTCAACGTTATTATACTAAATATAATGCAAAAATGACAACTGACGTTTGTAGTGCCGTCACACGACGAAACCCGTTCAAAAACTCAGCGTTACAACCCCAGTGTTCCTACCCAGCCCAGGGCTATTTAATGAACGCACTTCAGATAGTCGTTCATAAACTCACACCGAGTTGGGTTTCCTACCCGGGTCGCAACACTAACCCGTTCAAAAATGAACTCGCGTCTCAACACCGACCGTTCAAAAATGACAGTGTCGCTACACTGGTGTCGACTTTTTCAACATCAACTCTGAGCAGGGTTCGCAAGGTTCGTATAGGCTCCAAACGTCACCTGACATTCACGTTAATTTTCGTAAATGAAATGACGTTAACTTTCGTACCGAGGGGTCCTCTCAACATTACAGTTGATATATTTACGTTAAATTTCGTGTAGAGGGGGTCCTCTCAACGTTATTATACTAAATATAATGCAAAAATGACAACTGACGTTTGTAGTGCCGTCACACGACGAAACCCGTTCAAAAACTCAGCGTTACAACCCCAGTGTTCCTACCCAGCCCAGGGTTATTTAATGAACGCACTTCAGGAGCGTTCATAAACTTTGGGTCTCGACACTGGTTCTATTGCCACCTTTGTCGCACGCGTTGAAAATTATATACGCTATCCTGCTGTCAGGGTTGGAACCTGACGAAAGTGTTAATTAATGAACGGGGGTCGTCTGCTCAAGTCTGCTGCTTTGTTTGACGTTTGATTTGACGATTTTTTGACGTGAAAGAAAACCGTGTGTCGTGGATAGTTGTTTGTATTATTTTATTTTAACCAAAGATCCCCATGAAGTGAAAATGAAGACCCGATTCAATACCTACGATATAATATGCATGGTCACGGAGTTACAAAGGTAAATATGACCATTTTGCAATCATATATCTTTATGTAGCTTGTTGTTTCTAACTTTTTAATGATTCACGAAGTTTATTCTCCTAAAAACATTAAGGAACTAATGATCCCGCCTATATTATCATCCTTGAAAGCGTACAAGTCCTGTATCGCCTACAGTAAAAATATTTCTGATAAATGAACCGCTGATTGCAAAAACAAACCTTATGTAGGACATTTTGGTTTGGTCTGAGCTTAGAGCATGTACCAAGGTTTGAGTGTCGATAAGGGGGCACGTTACCGGGCTCATGAAAGTGAGTTAAGAGCAATGTGCTCGCCTGAAGTCCCAATATGTGATGTTCGCTAATAGCATCCTTATTTATTAATACTTTCCTAAATTTTGAATTTCGTAATATATCCCTTATATTAATCCATATCTTGAACCTAAAACACTTACCAAAATCAAATACACACTAAATTTAAAAGTGTTTAAAAGTAAATAATTGTATTTACATTCTGTGACTTTTGTAAAAACGCTTTTAACTTTTTTTTTTTAATTTGGTAAATGTTTTAGGTTCAAGTCTTGGATGTACCTACAATTTAAGTTACACAAAAATTCTAAATTTAGGAAAATATTAATAAATAAGGATATTATCAGCAAACAGCGCTTATTAAGAGTTCTGGTGAATATGGTGCCCTTAAGTATACAAAATCATTCATAAAAGGCAGATACAAAAAAAAACTTGTGTTTTTTATTGTTTTATATGTAAGAATGTGAGAAAACTACATAAATTAAGTACATGGTTTTCAGTTTCATTTTTATTGAACCTTAACAAATTTTACTACTGGAATTGCTGACCACATTTTTTCCAATATTTTAGTTTTTTGTTTTTCTAAAAGTTTTGTCTTTGTCCTTTGGTTTGTTTTTGCAATTAGCAGTTGAATGAAATACATGTCTGTTTTGGTTTCTGTCAAGCATTTAAAAAAATATTCTTTTTCAGTTTGGTTGGCATGAGAGTGAACCAGGTGTACGATATAGACAACAGAGCGTATCTTATCCGTCTGCAGCGGTCAGAGGAAAAGTCCGTACTCCTGCTGGAGTCCGGAAATAGGTTTCATACAACGCACTTTGAGTGGCCCAAAAATGTTGCACCATCCGGCTTCACTATGAAGGTATGATGTCAGTTGGTTTATCTTCTTTTTGTTTATTCTATAAGTCATATGATTTATAGAGGTGGCAAGAATAAAAAGAAAGTGAAACCTAAAATAAACATGATGCTAAACAACCTGGTTGACTGGAAAAAATTTCACACTTGTAAATATCTTGTTATTTGTGCACTAAAGTGTTTATTCATTCATTCATTCCCATTGTGAAGAAATTAAGAGTCCATATAATGTCAAATGCGCAACTTCAAATGATCATTTCACATTGCGTAACTTGGTCAATTGGTTTAATAAAAATAATATAGATGGTAGACTATACTTCTGATTCGGCAGATCTTAGCAAAAACGCAATACCTGTAAGTTATGAAGTTCGTAAAAATTACGAAGTTATCTCTATGTTTTATGTTTTTCGAGTGTTAAAGGGTCATTCTTAAATCATACAACTTTGGAATTTGTATTAAAAATAATACTTGTTAATTATAATAATACAATACTTGACTGATGACGGCCCACTAAGAGCCGAAATATATTTCAAGTTTTAAATTTTCTTTTATTTATTGTATATATTTAAAGTTATATTGTGTAATTCTAAATATTAAAAATAAGTGTACTAAAATAAGTATTTTAATAATTTCATCTAGAATATTGAATAAAAACATGGTTTTTTTGTGTTTCATGTTTTTCTTGATGGTCGTAACATCTTTATACTATACAATACACCCTTGAAAATTATGTAGGTGCTGGTTACAAGGTATTATCCTATTGTCACTTATAAAAACAACTTATTACTTGTAAAAACAAGATGCAATACAATACAAATAAAAAATACATAATTATTTATTTCCTTTTTTTGAAGATAAAAAAAAATACCTGTAGTAGGAGACTCTGCTCTTCCAAGATGGATTACAATTTTATTTTCATTTTTATTATGATGAACTTAAAAAAGAAAATGATTGGCTTAAAAAATAAACATAAAATTATGCTACTATGTGTGGTGTATGTAAAAGTGACTGATGTTCCCTAACCCAGCAACCAAAGTCTTATGATCATAGATCAAGATAAGTTTAAGCAGGGCCGTCTTTAGCTTATCACCAGAAGAAATATTGTTTGTAAACAACGTTCTAACCTAAACATGATGAAATATATTTTCAATTTGTAAAGTACAATTAAACATATTATTGTACAGGAGTTTACTTTTATGAATTTAAACTAACATGTATGTATTTATAGATACCAAAATGCTTTTGAATATTATTTTTCATCACTTTTGGGTTATAAAGTTGTTTACAAACATTATTTCTTCTGGTGAAATAGGGTATAGCCATTTCAGGAACCCCGTCAGTGTGGAGGGAGGGATGGAGGGTTGTGTAACATAGTAAAAATTTTAATGCTATTTCTGTTTATTTTGTATAAAATATTCACTTCTTACTATTTTGCTAACTTAACACAAACATAACAAAGTAACAAGAGATGTTGTGATCCTCAAAAGGTATCTATAACCTTATTATTAAATTACTAATATATCTTTGGAAAGTAAATTAATCATAAAACACTAGATTTAGATCCCTTGCAAGAGGTTTGTTTAATGTTCATAAATTACTGTTTGTTAGATTTAAAATAATTATAATTATGTAGTTATAGTATACAATACAGGTAGGTACAATGATGAATGTAGATAAGTTTGAGCTGTTTGAGCCTTGAGACCCCGCCCCCCCCCCCTCGGAGGCTGAGGCGCCGATGCTTAAGCCAGTTGCGCCCCATGCACCCGGTTAGAGAAGACCTTAGTTTTAGGAGAGTGTAGTCATCTAAAACTCACGATTCATATATTTTAAATTGAGATTAACAATAATAAATCTGCATTCTGGCATCTTTCTAATTTCATTAATTACAATTTCAGCTTCGTAAACATCTCAAGAACAAGCGTCTAGAAGTGCTCAGACAGATTGGTATAGACCGAATCATAGACCTGCAGTTTGGCAGCGGTGCAGCGGCATACCACGTCGTACTGGAGCTGTACGACCGAGGCAACATTGTGCTGACTGACCATGAGTGGACCATACTCAATGTGCTAAGACCCCATGTGGAAGGAGATAAAATTAAGTAAATAGATCAACATAGCATTTGACCAGGGCTATATGTGCTGGTGCTGAAGAAGAAACTGTGCCCCCTACACCTTTCTCTCTAACTTGGTTCACAAAAATGGGTTAGGCGCAGACCACACGGGAAATACGCAAGGCGAGGACGAGGCAAAGACGTTTTGTTCCTGCGTGCGTCCCGTCTTCTCAGTATCTTGAGCATCGCGACACTTCTATACATTTTGTATGAAACTTTTCTCCTCGTCCTCGCCTTACGTCTCTTCCGAGTGCCCTGCGCCTTTAAGTGTCGATAAGAGGGCACAACTTAAGGATTTCTGGATCGGTATGGCGAGTCGCGGAACGTAGTGGTGCTTCTAACCTAACTACCAGCTCACTTCTATGTTGAAGGATTTCTGGGCTGCAAAGTCTTTTTTGTCTATAGTGCTCCCATATGCCACCCCAACCTAAAAGTTAAAATAAATTAGATCAGGCCAGCGTCGACGGCCACTTTCACCATGTTTACCAATCTTATCTTATGCTTTTCATCCTTTAGGGGTTTCAACTGCCAAAGTTCCTCTAAAGGGATCTTATCCAGACCAGCAAAGTTATCAAATGAGTCCAAAACATCTACACGGTTGTCACTTGCTCTTAAAGGTATAGATGACAAGGCTGCAAGTAGTCCAATTCTTCCATATTTCTTTAACTCTTTTTCAAAATCTTCCCAAGAAAATACTTCATCTGATTTCAAACCCATGTCTTCTAAAAAATAACACAGCGCGTCATAGTACTTTTTCATAGCATCATCAAAATGTTTTTTGTTCTGTATTACATTGCCAAGCATCATTACAAAGTATGTCGCATCACAAACAGGGGAACAACATCTTAATAGTTGAAAATCTATAGCGACGATTCTGTCCTTGCAGTTCAAAAAATTTGGACACCACGCATCCCCATGATTGAACACGGCATGCTCGCCTGGAGAAGACGTTAGATAGATAAGTTGTCCATATGCGTCGTTAGACGTTACTTGAAGAAATTTCTTGTAGTATACGCCATTAGCATCTTCGTATTCAGCTAGACACTCTAAGTCTATTTCTATAGCAGTTTGAAGATATTTTCCGTACCACTTACGCAAGTCTTCTCTGTAGTAAACATCTGGCTTTAAGCTATTTGCGAGTTTTACAAAATCGTCTGAATTTTTCACTCGCAAAGCCATTGAAGTGGCATGGAGATGAGCTATAGATTTTAAAGTCATTTCAAGCTCTTGAACAGTTATATCTTCTGAGACACCGGTACATCCATCTTCGATCATATCCTGCATTAGAATATAATCGTTTTCGCCGTCGCAGTGGCAGGAGTAGCATAAAGGAACTATGCTTTGAATTCTTTCTTTGGCTCCAGAAGCTTTTTGTGTTTCCACCAGGATAGGGAGGACATCTTCGAAGAACTGGGCTTCTCTTTTGAAGAAACGCACACAGTCAAGAGTCTTCCTCAGGAGCAAATCTGACACTAGTCCTTTAACAATGAATGACGACTTGTGTGAATGTCCTCTGACAATAATTCTATACACAGCACTGATCAGGCCTTCACCAGCTGCTGTTGCTGGAGTAATTTCTATAGATTTTATACTATCATTACTTTGAGTACTGATTTTAAAAGCTCGTTCGAGGACGGCTTCTGTTAGGTTTTTTGAAATATCTGACAACTTTAGCACTCCCATTGTGGTCACGAAATTGACTACTTAGAATTGAAGGGCACCTCTCCTATAAATACTCGTTTGTCTCAAATGTTTACAAGATAAAGCCTCCGATCATAAATCACTGTTTTCACTTGTATTTAAACAAGGGTATTAGAATGAGACAAATTAAGTAACATTTTAAAATAAATATAAATAAACGGTCTATAGGGTAGCGACAGTACACGACTCACAAACAATATTGTTTGCATGTCTCTTTGGTTTGTAAACTGACTGGCAGATGTGATTTATTTATGTGACGTCATTTCAGTAAAGTGAGTAAAAGTTAATAATAAATATGTAATCGTAACTCCAAAGCAAGCAATCAACAGATAATAGAACAGAACAAATAATAAAGACAAGCAGGGTCCAATCACTGGTTGGCAACCAGACATATTCATATTCACCTGCTTTATTGCACGTTTTCGAGCATTTTTTTTAACATGTTTTATCAATCACGATATGGGTTCGTATAAAGTCAGATTCACAACTTCAAATGACCATTTCACATTGTGTAACTTGGTCAATCGATTTCATAAAAATAATATACATAGTAAACTATAGGGCTTATCTAAACACTTTAGAAAAAACGTAAAAGCTTTAAATTCGCTTGATAGAAAAAAATACGAAGTTACCGAAGTAGTAATTAGAAATATTGGATTTAGGTAACATCCCTTCATATTTCTATTGCCAATTAAAAAAAAAATAAGTTGATCTCTTAACTGCGTGTTTGAAACGAACGTTTGAAAACCAAAAAAAAGAGGGTGGAAAACTTTTTTTTTCGACAAAAGTATAAATCTTAAAACATTGTTTATAGGTGGAATCCCTAGATAAAAGATCGATAAATCAAATATATTTTCTTCAATATGAGGAGAGACCTAGTTTCTTCCAATGAACCCTTGAAAACCTGGTGTTGTTGATATTCTAGCGTCAGGTGTCCCGTTAAAGCTGTTGTGCAGGATCATTTACGAAGTAATCAATAAAATAAGACAACTTTGCTAGAAAAGCCTAATTGACTTAAAACTAGTGGTGGACATAAAAATCGACTCAAGCATTGTTGTTCTACATTTAAGGAAATATAGGCTGAGAAATGAGTGCTCTCTAAGGGTATGTGGATGGAAAAGTCGAAAGCAGGGTCTTTGACTTCTTAAAAGTTCTTAAACTTTGTTTGGACTAGTTAGGAAATAAACATACTAAAAGTCCTTATCCCTCTGAGTCGAGCCCAAGGGGGGGGGGGGGGGGGGGGGGGCACAAAGAAGATCCCGTTTTTTGGTTTTTTGCTTACATCTCAACAACAGCTGGACCTATAGACTTGAAATTTTGCATATAGATACCTTATATAGTGAAGGCGTCCATTAAGAAAGGATTTTTCAAAACACACCCCTTAAGGGGGTGAAACGGGTGTCCAAAGTTTGTAAGGGGAAACAAGATTAGTTAGACTATTTTATTCGAGACTTCACAGGAGTACTCTTATCTATAAATGTGTTTCAAGTTTTTTCAGAATTCAACCCCTAAAAGGGGGAAATGGGGTAAAAATTTTGAAAATCAACATGGGTTTGAATGGTTTATCGGGTCGCTGATTACGAAAACAACAACGATTTTAAAATCCAACGTGGTTGACGTGAAAAAGGCTTTGAAATTCGACCATTTTTCGAAGCTCATAGCTAGGCAAAGATTGGAGATAGATAAAAAGTGTGAAAGCTAAAGTTGTAGAAAATTTTATCAGCTTTCATTATGTAGTAAAACAAAATTTCGTACTATGCACGGTTTTCGAGATGTAAGCAAAAAACCAAAAAACGGGATCTTCTTTGTGCCCCCCCTCCTCGGGCTCGACTCGGAGGGGCAAGGACTTTTAGCATGTTTATCTCCTAACTAGTCCAAACAAAGTTCCTAAGTCAAAGATCCTGCTTTCGACTTTTCCATCCACAAATTATTCGTTGCTTAAGCTAATAACCCAATCATACAAACATAAACATATGAAATATATAACATATCATTTTAAAGGTATAGGCCTCCACCTTTGATTAAATGCATTTTTGTCTTAAAGTATTTGCTATACAGGCTGTAATTTTTTTTTAAGTGATGAATTAATAAATATTGAAATAATCAAACAGCGAAGAATTAAAAAAAAACCTTCTTTTACAAAATCATACATTTATTCATTAATTAAGTTTTCACATTAGTACTTCGTGTTCCTCCCTCTAGCCCTTATAACTGCTTGCAGCCGGTTCTTCATTGACCTAATAAGTTTTAATTAATTAAATGAATTTAACGTCCTGTATAGCGAATACATTTAAACCAAAATGCATTTATTCAAAGGTGGAAGCCTATACCTTTAAAATTATATATTTATTTCATATGTTTATGTTTGTATGATTAGGTTATTCCCTTGAATGTAGGACAACAATGCTTGAGTCGATTTTTATGTCCACCAGTGTATGATCGCTTCATGCCATAAATCATACTTATTTGATACTTTTTATTCAAAAATAAGAAAACAACCATGAGTTTTGTGTTTGGGAACGCGTTCCGGCCTCGCTTTATTAGGGTTCTGTACGACCAATGAACTTTTTTTGTTTGTTTGTTTTTGGTCATAGCTTATTACGAACTACTATACTTTTTGTTTAAATACAGTCATATACAGAAATTTCATATTCCTAACAATCTAAAATTTACATCTTCGACTGCACCTTGTAAAAAAAATTATTCCATGCTCAATCAGCTCTAGACAATGACAACCCCACATACCACTAAGTCAACGTGGTCTGTGAACAACCAAAATGCTAGGGTAAGAAAACAATTTTTTCTCATCTCCCTTTTCATGTATGAGATGAGACCTGAAAAATAATTGAATTTCACAGTTCTTGGGAGCACTTTCGACACTACCTCGGGGATTCATGCCGTGACGTTAACTTATTGAATGTGTAATTGTAATCTAACTAAATCAAGGCTCAAAACGTCTGGCAATTCTGATATTGATATAATTGCCTTATGAGCTCACCAACGCGGTTGGTTGTAGTACATTCATATATGTCTTCATGCCTGTCACCCAGAAGAGGGAGGCAGAGAGTACAGATTTCTATCTGCTACGATCCAGACACTCCTCTTTCGCCTCTTCCACATCCACCAGTCTAGTCATACAAGCTCTTCTATTCCGGGTACTTTTAACATTGCCCTTCTTCAGTACGTCACCAATTTGGTCAGCATACGTCCTTCTAGGGCGGTCTGGTCGAGCTGTACCTTCCACTCGCGCACCATAAATTTCTTTTGTCACTCTACTTTCATTCATCCTCTCTACAGTCCAAACCACCGAAGCATTCCTTTTTCTGTTCTAGTCACTACGTCTTCTTTCAGGCCGCAACGATCTCGTATGTCAATATTTTTCTCTCTGTCATTCACATGTCACACATACTCCGTAAGGAACGCATTTCCAATTTTGGTTCTAGTGAGATAAATAGTAATCCTGTGCGCAATTACAAGTGTGTTATTTAAACAAAGATGTATAATAAATAAGGTCCACCAAGCATCGACAATCACAACCATCAACACTTTATTATTTTGCAGGTTTATGGTAAAAGAGAAGTACCCCCTGGACAGAGCGAAGACATCCTTCGAGCCGCCCACCGGAGACGCACTGAAGGAGATCATCTCTCGATGCAAGCCCGGAGACACATTGAAGAAGATACTCAATCCTAATGTAGGTAAGTGTCATACAACCGATATACAGGTAACAAGAAAAATATGACCGCGTTTTCTATTGCTCGTACTAAATAAATTGTCAAAGAAACATACCTTAGGAAAAATTAAAAACAAGCGCAGATATGTTTCATTGGCATAGTATGATCAATACAATATTGTTGGCCATACATTGCTGGCTGACTGAACGGGGGGAAGTGCACAATATTCACGATTGCCGAGAATCAGTGCAGGACTGGAACGCCCCTGGGACAATAGGATACCAAAGCTCAAGCAATGGGAATTGGATGGAATAGCTCCAAATAGAGAGCTGACCATCCGCCTGAGCGCAGCAGGTGTCCCACCTCAACATCATCATCATCATCATAATGATTGATGGGTACGGAAGCCACTTCGTTTGTTTCGTAAATAAGCACTCGTGTCTCAATGTCTCACATTATGTCACAGTTGCACAAAGTACTATTATGGGTCGTCGTTTTAATATCTTAACATTCATCCCTTTATAATGGTGTAATAACCGAAAGGGGTCGGGAATAAAAGGTGATGTAAACCAGTGAAACAAGTACAAGTGAATTTTAATCAAGATGCTTTTCAAGTTTCACAAATCGCAAGTATACACAATACAATAAACAACTAATCCTCATGTCTTTACCACAGAGTACGGGCCAGCGATCATAGACCATGTCCTGTTGGAGAACGGTCTGACTGGCAACATGAAGAACGGGAAGGAGGCCGGCAAGGGGTTCCTGGATTGTCTGGGGAAGCTGGACGCGGCTCTGCAACAGGCTGAGGAGCTGATGCAGAGAGCCAAGACTGAGGTCGCCAAGGTAAACATTACGATAATATACAGGGTGAATTTTTGAGACGGAACAGTAAGTGCAGGTACCTTAACCGTTATAGTTACAGGAAAATGCTTTTAGGAGACTATCCATAAATTTTTAAGATATTCTGAACTGCATTTACAGATTTTGGAAAAATGTACAGTCAGCAAGAAAATGGTCATTTTAAACAAAATCTTTTTTTGATGCCAATCAATCCTGTTTCTTATAAGGATCAAAAGTCTCTATTGGACCGACTGAGGTTTCAGTACTAGAAATGTCAGAAATCACAAAAACCTTTTCCCATACATTTCGGAAAAAGAGTCAAACCTCTAAATTAGCCAAACTTTTTGTTCTTCAAAGGTTTATCACAAAGTTAAAAAAAACAAGTTTTTGGGTGCCTTAAACTGTGTAAAAGAGCACCCGAATCGAATTAAAAAATCGAGTCAAATGTATGGAATTCCGGGGTGTTATAGGGAGGGGAGAGGGCATCCCCATATCTGCCAATGGAGGTATTCACGAGTAACAAGTGTGATGCTAGTCACGGTTCATACTCATACACCGACGTCTGATCGACGATTAAGGTAAATGACCAATAATAAATTAAAAGGGTTGAAAATTAAATAAATATTTCATTAATCAATCGCCCGAATTTCTGTGGGAGGTTCAGTGGATGATACATGTGAAGTTTCAGGTAGATCAGATAAAGTAATGGCAGGTCACGTGACATCGAGAAACATATTAATGTTTGAATAAAATTTCGATTCAGTTGTGTGGGTGGACTTTACACGGTGACTCCAAAGCTTTAACTGTACACACATGAGTCCACCCACACAACTGAATCGAAATTTTATTCAAACATTAATTCAAAATTCAAAAATTCAAAATTTAAAAAGTTTATTTTGCAAAGTAGGTATATATAATACACGTTTCACAAGTCAAATTTTAATCTTATAAAAATATATGTAATAAAATAATAAATGTACATGAACTACTTAGATTAAATGTTTATTTAATTTATGTAGCAATATATATACAATTAAAATTATAGGTAAAATATTATTATACAAGGTGAAATCCAATCAACCGCCCGAACCCATACCGGAGACCCGGCCAGGGACCAGGAACAAGGATCAATGATCACCAACCGAGCCCCCAGCAAGAATCCAGGCGGCCGACCAAATCCCATCCTATATACTACATAGTTATAGGTTACATATATAAATACATGCCTACCTCCGCCCATTACAAGACATATGTAAGTACATTATGTTTCTCGATGTCACGTGACCTGTCATTACTTTATCTGATCTACCTGAAACTTCACATGTATCATCCACTGAACCTCCCATAGAAATTCGGGCGATTGATTAATGAAATATTTATTTAATGTTCAACCCTTTTAACTCTTATTGGTCATTTTACTACCTTAATCGTCGGTCAAACGTCGGTGTATGAGTATGGACCGTGACTAGCATCCGGGCGGTTGATTATATTTTACCTGATGTACGTATAATAATAATTATTTGTGAAGAAAAAAAATATTCCCTGTTTTTCAAAAGTTATTTTGTTGCGATTTTGCTTGAAAAATACATCTACATCTGTCGTTTCTCTACCAGGGCTACATAACGCAGCGGAAGGTAGATCGTCCGACCCCGCAGCCCGGCGAATCCAGCTACCTCCTCACCAACGTGGAGTTCCACCCGATGGTGTTCGCTCAGCACAAGGATGTGCCGCTCGTGGAGTACGAGACATTCGATCGAGCTGTCGACGAGTTCTTCTCGGCTTTGGAGGGACAGAAGATTGATCTGAAGGTGAGACAGTTTTTAGATGGTATTCGAACATCTTGTATAAATTGTAATTTCTTTTTGGAACTAATATCCTTATCGGTCTTTACACTCCAGACACTTGGTGAATGAGAACTAGGCTGAAAAAAGTGTAGGACTTTGACCGTCACGACACTTACAGCCATGCATGTAGTGCAGTGTAGTTATATTCGTTACATGTGTGTTTGTGTGTTTACAAGCGTACAGTACCAGGCCGTTTGAAGGTCGCATCGTGCTTTAAAAAGAGATACTCGGCTAGCTTCGGCTACCTTCGGCTTTGTAGAGCGTCATCTCTGTCACACGAAACACTTGTCAAACTTGTTTTATGATTTTTTTTTAGAAATCAAACCAAAAACAAAACATGTAGGTAAAAGACAACGTATATGTACTATGTATATTAATTTATTTATTTGACTGAAAAACTATAATTTTTATTTCCAACCAAATAGCAAAATACAAAAAACTAATAGATATGTGAAGCCTCTCCGTGTCATTTTACTAATCAGATTCTAAATTCTCAATTCCTTCCATATCGTCATCTCTGTCACTATCCCCCGTATTTATCACCAGCCTATCATTATACATATCATATCAGTTTACTTACATGTTTTCTTTTTGTTTTGATTTCTAAAAAAAAATCATAAAACAAGTTTTAGCAGCTCCTAATAGATACCGGACTGTTAGTGTTTCGTGTGACAGAGATGACGCTCTACAAAGCTGAAGGTAGCCGAAGCTAGCCGAGTATCTCTTTTTAAAGCACGATGCGACCTTCAAATGGCCTGGTACTGTATGTGTTATTTTATTTCTTTGTGCCTGTTATTTAATACAAATATATAGCCAGGGCTGGGCAATTGAAATACAAAATACTTTTCTTACAATGATCTTTGTTTATTTATAAACCGTGACATTTTATATTTTGAAAACGATAACGGGCGATATTACTCGTCCATAGGAATAATTTTTACTATGGAGCCAAACTAGAAAACGTGAAGAAAAAAAAACCGATAGGTATTTAGGTACCGTTAGGTATGTGAAATACAAAATACATTTTGAAGATTGATTTGAAATAGAAATACAAAATACGTATTTAAAGCAACTTCGTTCCAACCAGATGTCCCACCACACCTCTCGTTTTATTTTTCTTTGTTTCGACAGTTGTCTGACAGAAATCTTTTTGCGTGTCACGGTTATCATGGCTTCCTCATTACAAATTATATATTTTTATGAGAGTGAGACTGTTCGGATCTCTGTTCGTTGGGCGGAACCCTTTCTGTTTAAAATACTAGGGTTATTTGATTTTTTGACTTGCGACTGTCGGCACTTTGTGAAACTTGAAACACATCTCGAGTTAAAAGCACTGTAAGTTTCACTTTATTTATGTTTTCTCCCAACCGGTTTCGGAAAATGGAGTAAAATCCGAAACTGGTTGGAAGAAAACATAAATAAAGTGAAACTATACTGTACAAGTGCTTTTAACTCGAGATGTGTTTCAAGTTTCACCAAGTGCCGACAGTCGCAAGTATAAATTAATTTAATTTTAAATAAATTAAATTTCTACTGTATTCGACTGATGATGACTCCATAGAAGGAGTTTAAATATATCGTATTATTTGTTTTTGTTGTTTATATAATATATTTTATAATCCATAAATGTAAAATAAAAAAAAATTATCTTCACTTTTTTTTATAAAGCTCTGGTCTCATTTTCCGATAGTCAGACTACATCTGTATCGACGGAAGTTAGTTGCATTCGACTTTTCACGCCTACCCTCCATTCCAGACGATCCAAGTGGAACGTGAAGCCATGAAGAAGCTGTCCAACGTGAAGGCGGACCACCAGAAACGTCTGACGGAGTTGGAGAAAGTTCAGCAGCACGACAGAGACAAGGCGGAGCTGATCTCCAGGAACCAAGAGTTGGTTGACCAAGCGCGCCTCGCCATACAGACTGCACTCGCCAATCAGGTGGGGGCTTTGGACGTTAAATCAGCGCAGTTACGCCACTTTACATATCGGCACAACATGTATTCGGGAAAGGGTTTCAGAGGGTTTTCTAGAGGGGACTGTTATTAAAACAAACAACACTCGTACACCCTCTTTTCACTTACGATTTTTAAGTTCCAACGTGATTTTAGGGCATACAAGTTTGCTTCACAGTGTTTTCCTTCACCGTTAGCAAGTGGTAAGTATATAAATACCAAGCTCATTTCGAAAAACTCATTGTTGCATGCTTGACCGACAGGATTAGTACCTGGTTTTCTAAATTTCTCAAGATTCAAATTCAATAATATTATTAAAACTCGCGTGAGCTGACATACTAAATTATTATTACATACGGCTTGAACACTCACGTGTGATTGTTGTTGACTATATGCCAACCGTTTCATCGATTCAATTTCGGCATTATCAAGGCGAGTGTCGTTTTTAGGACGACGACGCGGCGTTCACCGTCGTTGTCAAACGGGCACTGGTAACCGCCGATCGGCGATCTGCACGGTTGGCATGTAGTCAACAACAACCACACGTGAGTGTTCAAGCCGTATGTAGCAATAATTCAAATTCAATTCAATTCAAACTTTATAAAATAACCGATCCGTTGCTCCGTTGCTGCGTGAAAGAACAAACCAACAAACACACTTTCGCATCTATAATAGGGGTTCGGATTAAAGTCCACAGTCCACACTAGGAAAAACCACTGATCCCTTCAGGGATTCATGTAGTAACGATGTATTTTTGTTGTATTTATTATACTTTATTCTAGAATATTTGGTATTTCCACATTTTGACTTAAAACTAACAACTAGAGACTAATAATAATACCAAATAGGTCTCCACTCAGCGTGTGTCAAGAGCATGGCGAGCGCCATGATGCTGATTTTCAGTGGATGCCTATATTAAAAATAAAATAATAAGTAAAATTTTCAATTACAAGTTTGACAGAACACAATCACATCTAGACTATTTGACAAATTAAATAAATTTATTTGCTATCCATAAAATTTGCTATTAAACAAGTAACCCCCCACAGATGTCCTGGGACGACATCCGGCTGCTCGTGAAGACAGCGCAAGAGAACAACGACCCCATAGCGTCCGCCATCAGACACCTCAAGCTGAACATGAACCACATAACGCTGCAGCTCTCGGACCCGTACGGGGCGAGCTCGGGGGAGGAGGACGAGACGAGAGGGCTGCAGTCGATGATGGTGGACATTGACCTCTCGCTGACGGCGTTCGCTAATGCTAGGAGGTGAGGAAAGAAGCTCGACTGGTAACTATCCTCATGGGCACCAATGTCCTTCACAAAGGACAAATAGTAACTCAATCTCATTTTCTCCCAAAATTCGTTATTGTTGTATATCATATTATCTGATCTGAACCATACATTGGCGACGTTTTAGGGTTCCGTACCCAAAGGGTAACCAACGGGACTCTATTACTAAGACTCCGCTGTCCGTCTGTCTGTCCGTCTATCTGTCCGTCTGTTACCAGGCTGTATCTCATAACCGTGATAGTTAGACAGTTGAAATTTTCACAGATGATGTATTTCTGTTGCTGCTATAACAACAAATACTTACTAAAAAACAGAATAAAATAAATATTTAAGTGGGCTCCCATACAACAGACAGGTTTTTTTTGTCGTTTTTATAGATAAATGGTACGGAACCCTTCGTGCTCGAGTCCGACTCGTACTTGGCTGTTTTTTTATTACCTGCTTAATACGTAAAATGTTTAGTTTCTTCCAATGCAAAAAAAAAATCGATATTTTAGGGCGGTAATGTAAAATATATTTTTTGTTCTTTAGAAAGGACACATAGACAGTAATCAAAAAGTTACAAACAGGTGCTTGGGATCTTTTCGTTTATCCGGTTATTTATGACCCAGTTATTTTTTTGCCACTTTATTACTTATATTTTAATTTATTTTTTATGTGTGTGTTTGTTTTTCGTGGCAAATAAATACTTCTCACTTTCACATTAAATAAAAATATTGAAGTACTTTCTGGGCTAGCGCTCACTCTCGCTCACTTTGTTCGTTTCGTAAACAGGCACTCGCGTCCCAATGGCTCACCAGTTGCACAAAATACTATTTGTTATATTTCAATGCAAGTGCTCGTAAAGGCCCACTTTATGCATCAAAACCGACCAGGAAGTCGATTATTTTGTCCTAGGGCTTTATTATTATTATATTTTTTAAATTTATTTACGAGGAGTTGGCTAACCTGCAACCTTTCCTGTGTACCATAAATGTTATACTTCTTTTCCACTGTTTAACGGCTCTGAATACAGTCCTTTTGAGCCAATCATTAACTTGCAAAATTGTAACAATTTAACTTTCAAATTTAATAATTAAATTGTTTTCTTTGATTATATTTGTTTTTTTTTCTTCACACTATGCATTGAAGAATGTAATATGATACACGAGCATAAAAGCAATAACTTACTCGGCTAAGTTTAAAACACTCGCTACGCTCGTGTTTTAAATCATCCTCGTAATTTATTCCTTTTCGCCCTTGCAGTATAAACTACTATTATAGTCACGTTTTTTCAAAAATCATCTTACACTTGCGTTAACAAAACTTCACCCTATTACCAATTCGTCCAGGTACTACGACCAAAAACGCACCGCAGCTAAAAAGCAGCAGAAGACCATAGAGTCGGCAGGCAAAGCGCTGCGCTCGGCCGAGAGGAAGACCAAGCAGACCCTGAAGGAAGCGCAGATGATCAGCAACATCAGCAAGGCCAGGAAGACTTACTGGTTCGAGAAGTTCTTCTGGTTTATATCTTCTGATAATTATTTGGTGAGTGGTGGCCGTTTTCGTCCCCAGGATGCCTTAAAAGATCGTTCTTTTTAGGGTTCCGTTGCTAAAGAGCAAAACGGAGCCCTTTGAATGTCATTCTGCCGTCTGTTTGTTCGTTCACATGTCCCCGGTCTCTAACTCGTAGATGAAATTAGTTACAGACCTGAAATTTGTATATTTTGTGTTGAATATGATCCAAAACCGAATAACATTATTTTTCAGTGGTTCTATACAACGTGTAACAGAAAGGTGTAACCATATTTGGAGAGCTTATTCAGTCAATGGTATAGAACAACTTTTACTATGGAGCCAACCCTGAAATCTCATAAAAGAAATCTGCTCTTCCATACATTTCGGCCGAGGGGAATTGCATTTTTCTATGAAACAGTTACATTTTTTTTTCGAGATACAGGGTTTGTTCCATAGTAAAAGTTGTTCTAAATCATTGACTGAATAAGCTCTTCAAATATGGTTACACCTTTCTGTTACACGTTGTATAGGGCGCATTGTATGTTTTTGGAACTGGCCACTTATAAAAACAATATAAAAAATATATATTACAACGTTTGAAAATGGAACTCTTTGTTTGTAGAATACAGTTTGTTTCATCTAACTGTCACTTGTTTTGACATTGTGGCGTCAATTGTAGCGTTTAACACGCACGTATCGCCGCAACGATGAAGTGTGCAACGGGTTGCAAAGAGTTATAAACGACAATTTCGCATGACTTTGACAAGCATCGAGCATCGCAATTAATTTCCGATGCTCTCTGCATTGTATTCGTATACAAGCCACAAACTCATCTATTCCAGTGGCGAAGACTGTCACACAGTGAAAATAGAAGCCATTTTAGTTTGGCCCATAATGTATTTAAACATAAAACTGCAACATACGTTTGTCCCGGCTATCATGAAAACAAAACATACATAAACATGTTATTATGTATCGAATTGTCTTTGGGCCATAACAGAGGCCTGTATGGCGGCCTGAACAACTCTGACACCAGATTGGCAATCAGCCACAAGATAAATAGTAGGTGACAATCGAGAGGGACGAAAAAAGCTCATGCCTTCCCCCTATCCTACCTTTCCGCTATATCCAGTATTGGCTCTAGGGTGAACACTCGGCTGATTATAATCACCTTCCTCTCCAATCCATTGAGAACATGTCTTCCCCGCCCTATATAAATACCGTACCCTCGGTGTACCGGCCGCTAGACCGGATCAGGACTGTTCCTGGCTGAGGGATACTAGGTTACTGTACAGCCAATGTTGATAGACTTTTCAATAGATTAAAGAAACATTTGGTCAGCACCCGTACTATATTATGACAAAGATAGAGCTTCCCCCTCCCCCCTCAGGTGATCGGCGGTCGCGATCAACAACAGAACGAGCTGCTGGTGAAGCGTTACATGAACTCTAACGACGTGTATGTTCACGCGGACGTGTCGGGAGCTGCCTCAGTGATCGTGAAGCGCGCCGGGACGACGCCGCCGCCAAGGACGCTGCTCGAGGCGGGGCATGCCGCTGTCGCTTACAGGTTGTGTGACGTCACAAGTTAACTTTGTTAGGTTATACATTCTGTAACTGTAATTTCTCGTGTTTCGTTTCAAAAGTGTGGGTTTTGGACTTATTGTATTGAACCCTAAAAAATCGCTTTGGAAATAATAATGTTGCAAACAGCAATGTACGCACCGAACGCATTTAAAAGCATTCGAGTATTTCTTTATAATAGTTTTTGTCCTACGCCATCACCATAGCTAACACAGTAAAATATTGTATCGACTGTCATCTTTTTCTAAAACTCTATCGTAAACGTCTATCGATTGTATCGCGTCCACAGAACAGTGGGTCTACCACGTAATTCTCATTTTCGTTGCTCTAAGGACATTTAAATTAAGTTTAGACCTGCGGGTCTACAGCGTGATTCTCATTTTCATCAACATCAACTTGAGATTGAAATTTGCCGTGCGCGCGACGACGCGCGCCTAACATGCCATCTCTTTTCCACGCGTTGAATTTCGCATGCATTTGCTTGAAGTTGATACAAATGAGAATTACGCGGTAGAGCCCCTGTTTGTATAATAAGTAGCCATGAATCGAGCAAATAATCGATTTATTGAACGAACAAAACCTCTTATAATTCAACTAATTTAAAGAGTCGTTGTTGTACTATAAAAGGCATGTATAAGTAAATGTTTTGAAAATACTACGATAGCATTACAAACCCGGAGCCATTCTTGTTCTTTCTTGTCAAATGAAGTTAAGAATTTGGGATGAGGCTAGTCCGAACGGTGATTAAATAAAAAAGATTACACACAAAATTAACGTGCAACTTTTACATTTTATTGGTTTAACGTGGAGTAAAGAGGCACCGAGGAAAAAAGCCTTGAAAAATTGTCAAGTTTCGATAAAAAGCGAGGCCGGAGGCTGCTTGTAGAAAACATACAAACCATTTATTGTACTCCGTAGGTATGTCTTTTAATGATCAAGGAAGGCGAAAACGGAGAAGAGAATTTCTATCGAACCCTATCACCACCTCCTTGGGTCGGTGATACAGCTTTACTACATAAACCGCATAAACGACAAAAAGTAGAAAAAAAGCGGTAGCAACGTTAACTAATGAAAATAGAACAAATAAAAAAAAAAAAGATATCTTCTAATCAATAAGATTTAATTTAAGATTTATTTTAAAATTAATTCAATAAGTTTGAATTAACTGTCAAAATCGGAGAGACACGCTCTTTCGGCTACAATGCTAGCTATGCTGAATGCGCCGAATCTTATGACGCGTTCGGTGTGAATAAAGTTGTGTTCTGTTTTGTGAATCTACTGCATCATAAACATAGACATATATTTATTAATAATATTCATTACTGTAAATTGTGTACTATTCTAGTATTAAATTGTTCATAATGTCAAATATACTATAAGACTTTTCAAGAAGGCATAACATAATTAAGTCAAGTCAGTGGTCTCAATCAAAATTGAACAATCTTTATGTTAACCTGTCATCATCTTTGTTTATTGTTAACAAAAAATAAAACGAATTGATTGCATTTAAATGCAGTGTTTAGTTTTGTTACGCTGTTAATAGATGCTAGATGCGCGCGCTATTTTGATGCAACCGAAACGGAACTCATCCTATTTGATTGAGATTGCACAGAATTAAAACCAAGAATTTATTCGTAACGTGCGGAGCGTTGTCTAGCACGCAGCACCCAACCACAAAATAGATACTACTTACAACGAGCGAAAATACACGCACACGTGCATAAACGCGTACGTGTGCTGATCTAGGCAGAATTTTGTATTGGCATTCGACCGACTTCGACCGAGATCGTCGTACGTACGCGTCTATGTGTGCGTGCGCCTGTTTTCGCTAGTTATGCGGAGTGAACCTTCTGTGTTCAGGCTATGTTCAGTAGTGCACAGCTACAACGCTGATGATTACAATGATTATTCTCCCCTTCGATAAGTAATTGAGTTGTTTAAGGTAATATAATCATCTATAAAGCTTATATAATTAAATGATACTTGAGGATAATTCATGATTTATATAAAAACGGCTCACCTCAATACGTGTTATGATCGGGAAAGCCGACCAGTTTCAGCAGATTTAGACTGCCTTCATCTGGGCGAGTGAAGACGTTTACATGACGACGTAAGTCTATCTCTCTCTATCAGTGTGAGAGGTAACGTCGTCGCGTAAACGTCTTCACTCGCCCAGATGCCGTTTTAATATAAATCATCTATAAAGCTGTACTTTTATGTAAATAATAAATAACCGATAATTCCCGTATTCCAGCGTGGCGTGGGAGGCGAAAGTGCTGACGTCAGCGTGGTGGGTGCACGCGCACCAAGTGTCCAAGTCGGCGCCGACGGGGGAGTACCTCACCACCGGCTCGTTCATGATCCGCGGCAAGAAGAACTTCCTGTTGCCGCAGCAGCTGCAGCTGGGCTTCGGATTCATGTTCAGGGTGAGGGGGGGGTGGTGATGACGTCACTATTGCATAGAGATAGATATTAAATGCTGTTTTTTTGTGGCGCACCAAATTTTATAATTGCTTAACTATTTATTTACTTCTAAAGCTTTTGTACCCCAATATTCAACGAAAAGGAAAATATTAATTTTCTTACTAAGACATATGACAAACAGTAGTAAGTTCGTTCTAAAATGTGTTTTTTTATTTTTTGTATGTTGTATTTTACATAAATATAAACACTTAATTTAATGGTTTTAGGCGCTATATTTCGACCCCTTTTACATTCGCCTGATGACGACCTCACTGAGGGGTCAAAATATAGCGCCTAAAACTATTTAATGTTTTTTATTTTTTATTTAATGAATTGTATTTATTGTCAACCAAGAAACTTAAATAACATATAAATAATAATACTACTTTTTACAAAACTAACTTAAAGTTAAATAAAATATAAAGAGAAAAACAAAATTAAGTGTTTATATTTATGTAAAATACAACATAAAATAAAAAATAAAAAAGCCTTTAAATGGTATTTTATAAAAAATATTTTATTAACATATTCTATAATGTATACTATTCTTTCAGCTAGAAGACAGCTGCATAGATCGTCATAAGGACGAGCGGAAACCTCTGCTACAAGACGACAATGCCTCTGACGTTACTTCCTCCCAGGATCAAGATGAGAACGAACAGGAGATCGCCGTCTCTGACGATGGTGAGTACTTGATGGGTTGACGGAAGACTTGCCTCTATGTTTTAATTTAAATCGTATTGTCCGACCGGGTTCAAGTATGAACTTGCTATCGACTCGGTATCGATTCGTTAAGTATATCGATTCGACAAGTATATCGATTCGATAAGTATATCGATTTTGATTGATCTCTTATTGGATTGCAATAAGGGTTATCGTTTAGGTCTGTCAAATTTGTCGAATCGATGCTAACGTACTTGGACTACCAGCTATGCGAGCACGTACGCGTCGATTAGATAAATTTGACAGATAGAATCGATAAATTCTAACCGATAACCCTTATTGCAATGAAATAAGAGCTACATTTTTATTTATCGATACCAAGTTCATGCTAGTACCCCAGTTTTGGCACATTTGGTTCGCTTCGTAAAGCACTCGTGTCCTAATGGGTCACATTATATCACAGTTGCACAAAATATATTTTATATTTGTACCAGTCAATCAAAGAGTTGCAAAGGGTTATGTAATTATAATGATACATTTGTGTACACATTTTCCAAAGGTATATGAGAATACTGACTGACAACAAGACATTAACTTTATTTATTCTCTGTGTAGTTAAATGAAAACCAGCACCCGTAGCACAGTGTTAGTTGAATCACAAGTCCATGTTTTTGCGATTAAACAGTATGTCACGCTCCTCGCACATGTGATTCAACAGAGTCGCGTCGCGCGATCAAACACTGTGCTACGGGCGCTGATTAGTTAACTCGCGTGACATAATTTGTTATTTAGCTTGCGTCCTTAACGCGTCTTGAATTTTTTTTTACTTGAATCTTGTTTAATGTTAAATGTATATATTTTAATTACCTTACTTACTTTTTAAATTAAAATTAATTTCTTTTAAACATTTATTTATAAATATCTCCTAGATGAGCCATCAGACAAAGAAGACTCCAGCACAAAAGAAGGTATCCAAAGACTATCATCAATAACAGAAGAAACAAACAGAGAAGTGAAAGAAGAAGAGACTAGACAACAAGAGAAGATAGAAGAAGATAATAACGTTGCGGAGGAGTCTGATAGTGACAGTGATTCTTCAGACGGCGCCTTTCCTGATACACATATCAAGGTAATGGTCATATGTACATCATCTAAATGTTGTCATATCTTATTAGTTTGTCCTGAAAAAGACACTAAAGTGATTGAATGGAACTAAATTATTTATAATGTAATAAAACTAAAGTTATAATCTTTTTATGAAGACAATCGAATCTGTTAATATTTTTCGAATTCTTAATTTTATAAAACGTTGGCATTATATCATTGCAGTATAGAAATGTAGAAAGAAAAGTAAATCTGGTTGTGAGGAGCTCTGAACCGGGATCCAGATTTACTTTTCTGTCTGCGTTTCTATACTGCATTGATATAATACTAATTTATATCTCCTTGCGATGGATAAATCGCCAAGTGTTCAAACATTATTTCTGTCATAGTTTATAAAACGTATTTATTTCGACTTTCGTTTGAATGGAACTATTTATTGTTAACTAAATTTATTCTCTGTTAAACTGTCTTTGGCAAGGCCAAAAGCCGAGCCGCGTTTCTGGACGAAATTATTTCTTGACCTCTTGTTTGATCCCCAGGTGTAGTGTCTTTGGCGAGACCGAAGGTCGAGCCGCGTTTTCCATCTAAAATATTTATTGTTCTCGGAATTGATCCTCTGCTAAAGTGTTTTTGGCGAGGCCGAAGGCCAAGCCATGTTTCTGAACGAAATCATCTGACTGACTGATCTATAAACGTCAAAACCGTACAGCTGAACCTAGGAACATGAAATTTGTGCTGTAGGTTTCTTGTATGATGTAGACATCCGCTAAGAAAGAATTTTAAGAAATTCCCACGGGATCAAGAAACGGGATCTACGTGAGCCACCCTGGTTGTGTATAATTAAACAGGATCTACGCGAGCAACCCTAGTTGTGTATAATCAAACGAGATCTACGTGAGCAACCCTAGTTGTGTATAATCAAACAGGATCTACGCGAGCAACCCTAGTTGTGTATAATCAAACAGGATCTACGCGAGCAACCCTAGTTGTGTATAATCAAACGAGATCTACGTGAGCAACCCTAGTTGTGTATAATCAAACAGGATCTACGCGAGCAACTCTAGTTGTGTATAATCAAACAGGATCTACGCGAGCAACCCTAGTTGTGTATAATCAAACAGGATCTACGCGAGCAACTCTAGTTGTGTATAATCAAACAGGATCTACGCGAGCAACTCTAGTTGTGTATAATCAAACAGGATCTACGCGAGCAACCCTAGTTGTGTATAATCAAACAGGATCTACGCGAGCAACTCTAGTTGTGTATAATCAAACAGGATCTACGCGAGCAACCCTAGTTGTGTATAATCAAACAGGATCTACGCGAGCAACTCTAGTTGTGTATAATCAAACAGGATCTACGCGAGCAACCCTAGTTGTGTATAATCAAACAGGATCTACGCGAGCAACCCTAGTTGTGTATAATCAAACAGGATCTACGCGAGCAACCCTAGTTGTGTATAATGAAACTTGTTATTTTGTACGTACAGGTGGACCATGGAACTGGAAAAGTAATAATCCAATCGAAAACAAGAACCATATCGGAGGTGTCGGACAAAAGTGATACCGTGCTACCAGGTGAGGTTTAGTTCAAAAACTAGTTAGTGCGCTAAAATACCGTCCTTTTATTAGGGTTCCGTACCCGAAGGATGCCAAACGGGACCATATTATTATTAGGGCTTACCTGTGAAATTGGGGAAATTTTCATACAGATTCATGAGTTCATAATTCCTGTAATTCAATAGCTATTTCAATTATTTGTTTTTTGTTTGTAAGTTGATTTCAAGGTTTTACATCCACGTATTAAATTTTGTTTTTATTTTTAGTTTGATAACTAAAATAAAATCTTCTAAAACAGTTCGTCTTAAATGCCATCGATTTCCATGATATGATTTGTAGTAATTTTACAGCTGACACTTTTCAAATATTAAATTAATTTTGCTGTTAGCTTAATGTTGTCTCATTCATACACAAAATAAATTACAACATTTGGATATGTTAGTACTAAAAATTGAGTTTCCTTCAAAATCTCCATATAAGACGCCAATTTCATATTTAAGGACCTAATACTGCCGGTGATAGTGCTCCGCGGTTGACACGCGGTCGCGTGTGTTGTTGCTATGCAATTCTATATCAGCGTACAGTGCTAGGTCACAAAATAGATACTACCAGAAGGCCGACTCGACGACGGAGCGAAAACAGACGCACACATGCATAGACGCGTACGTATGATGATCTCGGCAGAATTTCGTATTGGCATTCGACCGAATTCGACCGAGATCGTCGTACGTACGCGTCTATGTGTGTGTGCGCCTGTTTTCGCTAGTTATGCGGAGTGAACCTTCTGTAAGTGGTTAATTTGTGGCTAGGCGGATCGGCCCCGCTTTCACAGGTGTTCCGCTGCGGTGTCACAGGTGTTCTAAAGTGTAAACTGAGAAATGAAAGTCACAGTCCACACTTGCTACATCCGCTTTTCACCGACGATTATTACGTGGGTATCACCGTTCAGGTAAACTTGAAACTCCATGGGGACCATCGAACTATATGTATTCTACTAGAAATAGCGTTCCGAACTACAATTTTGCGCTTTAAGTTTCGGTTACGTGGCAACAACTCGAGCGAGCGAGAGAAGTGGTCGCTAGTTATAAAAAACCGCCAGCGCTGAAGTCGACAGAATACGACCTGTTTTGTTGTCATTTAAAATAAATAATGGTGCAAATATAAAAAGTCGACTAAAATAGTCATTTCATGTTTATTTTTGGTAAGTTACTAATATGTTTTGTATTTATTTTCCAATAAAACAGTATTTTAGAAATAGAAGAGAAATAGAAAAAGCTCATTTATCTAAAAAAAACACATAAAAGTAACACAACATAGTTAAACACAAAAATACATTAAACAAAAAGGACACAGCTCAGCATATGCTGTGAGCATGGTAAAACATGTCTACACAGCGCTGATTTTCAGCTGATCCTGTATCATATACAATTAAACATAAAATTCGGTAGGTGATGCACAATATACAAGCACCTACGACATAACAATAAAATAAAATAAAAAATATATAAATATATATATAAAAAAATACACACCAATTACAATTTTGCAGAAACATTTTATCGTAAAAAAGGCCAGTAGGCGTTTCGTATATCCATCTCGCTTACTCTTTTAGTCCTTATCGCGCGCAAATTCCCTGGGCTGCGTTCAGTTTGATCGTCAAAAGACGCCCGCCTTACACTGATAGCAGGATAGCAGATACAAATTCTACGCGTGTAAAAGAGATGGCAAGATAAGCGGGCGTCATCCGACGATAAAACGGAATGAAGGCCTGACTGTGGCATGAATTTAACAGGGAACTGCGAGTCTAGTAGTTTATGTATCTAATCGGGACATATTATTTATTCAACAACTCGCAGGTAACGAAAAGCCGCTTTCCTTCCCGCCGCTCCCGAGAAAAGGCGGCAAGAAGCCGCCCAAAGAGAAGAAGAAAGAAAAGGAAGAGAAGCAGAAGGGAGAGAAGGAGAACTTGAAGCGAGGACAGAAAGGGAAGCTGAAGAAAATGAAGGAAAAGTACAGGAACCAGGATGACGAGGATCGAGCAATTATGTTGGAGATATTGCAGGTCGGTTGAAGTTTATTACGTTGTTAGTAACAACATAGGTAGGTAAAATAGTAGTTTATGCTACTAGGGCGAAAAGGAATAAATTACGAGGACGATTTAAAACACGAGCGTAGCGCGTGTTTTAAACGTAGCCGAGTAAGTTATTGCTCTTATGCTCGTGTATCATACTACCTTTTTCAATGCATAGTGTGAGGAAATGAAAACAAATATAATCTTGTGAACTTTAAATTATGATTGGCTCAAAAGGACTGTATCCAGAGCCGTTAAACAGTGGAAAAAAAGTATAACATCTATGGTACACAGGGCAGGCTGCAGGTTAGCCAACAATTGCAAATAAATAAAAAAAAAATAAAGCCCTAGGGCAAAATTATCCACTTTCTGTGCGGTTTTGATGCATAAAAAGTGGGCCTTTACGAGCACTTGCATTGAAAACAAAATTATTCAAAAATCAAACTTAATTTTATATATATCTTTACATATGAAATTGTCGAAATTTTCTTACAGATTCATGAGTTCATAATTTCTGTAATTCAATAGTTATTTCAGTTATTTGTTTTTTATTTGAACGTTGATTTCAAGGTTTTACATCTCCATATTAAATTTTGTTTTTATTTTCAGTTTGATTATAAAAATTTAATCTTCAAATGTAATAATTTTTTACAGCTGACACTTTCCAAAAATTAAATTAATGTTGCTGTTAGCTTAATGTTGTCTCATTAATACACATAAGAAATTACATAATTTAGATTGGTCATTCCTAAAAAAATGCAAAAATTTGTTACTGAAAATTGAGTTTTCTTCAAATTCTTTATATACAACTGCAATTTCATATGTAGAGACCTAATATTAGTCTGTGAACGAATTAAAAAGCAAAACTAATTTTTTTATCGATGAATAAAACACTTGTACTGTTTCACAAATTCTTTACTTACATCCTATAAGGATCTAATCCCTTGATAATGCCGATAAGGTGAAACTAGTTGGGTAATAGTGAAATTTGTGAAACATTACAAGTGTTTTATTCATCCATGATGATGTATCAAAAAGAGCCGACAGTCAAAAGTATTAAAATTAGCTATTTTTTTTCACTTATTTTATAGACGGGTAGTTATACTTTCGTTCATTGCACGTATCCAATCATAAAATATGAAATTACAGTGGATTGGTCTCTTTTTTGTTCAGCCCATATGTATGATTCGAAAACTATTTCGAGGAAAAGCTTTCTTCACCTGTTTTCAGCAGGCATATTATAAAATAAGGGTATATATAATTGATTAAATAAGCGAAACCCTCCGGCGAACTTAATAAATGAATTCATACATTCATATACTCACGCCTATCTCCCAGGAGCGGTATCCATAGACTATAGATTTCCATCTGCTACGATCCAGACACACCTCTTTCGCCTCTGCCACAACCATCAATCTAGTCATACAAGCTCTTCTATTCCGGGTACTTTTGACATTGCCCTTCTTCAAAATGTCGCCAATTTGGTCAACATACGTCCTTCTAGGGCGGTCTGGTCGAGCTGTACCTTCCACTTGCGCACCATAAATTTCTTTTGTCACTCTACTTTCATTCATCCTCTCTAGATGTACAAACCACTCACCTGTCATTTTGACCTGTCACTTTTACGTCAGGGTTGAAAGAAATGTAAACGTGTGAAATAAACATTGTTTATAAAGTTGAAGTTGATTTTGATTGGTATTAATTAATTACACCATCCTAGATACAACAATTCCTTTTTCTATTCTAGTCACTACATCTTATTTTCACACATACTACGTAAGGAACGCATTTCCACTGCATTTAAATAAATTGAAATTGTTATAAACAGTAAAGTGTTTGATTTAAACAAGATGTCTATCTAATAAGTTTCGTCAATGTTTCCTAACTTCACAGTCAGCGAGCACAACGAAAGACACGAAGAAGTCGCAAAAGAAGAACGCGCCCGAAACCAGAAAGTCCAAAGGTGCTAAAGTGAAGATACCGCAACCCGTGCCGCAGATCTTAGAGGCAGAGTCCGACGGGGAGGAGCCCGAGCCTGAGGTGAACTGAACCTTATTGATACCTCATAGAACTGAACCTTATATGTATGCTTACTGATAAGGATCTTGAAGAAAACACTCTTGTACACAGTTTCACAATCATGTTTTATTTCCTCACACTACACCCAACCGGTTTTGAATATTAATTCATTTTTACGGGCTTTTAGGTCTTAAAACGCAAAATTTACGTGCTGTAAATAATGTTGTTTACGGAGTGATAAAAATTAAGTTAATCTTGATTTCATATTTGATTTTATTCTATTTATTTTATTTTATTTTCATAAACAACATTGTCACTCCGTAAACAACATTATTTGTTTATAGCTCGTACTTTAGTGTTTTTAAGACCTAAAAAGTAGGGATGCAACGATTAATCGTTATTTATTACGATAACAGATGCTTTACGATTATTAAAAAAAAAAACTCTTATTATGTGGGAAGGTAAAAGGAAAAAAATATATGGGTATTAAGCCCATACAGCCATGTCTAAGGTACTTTTTTTTCTTGTTTTATAGATGTTGGAAATGATGGTGAATCGGTGATGATGATGATGATCCTTGATATGAAATCAAGGACCACTTAATTTTTATCACTCCAAACAACATTGTTTACAGCACGTAAATTTTGCGTTTTTAAGACCTAAAAGCCCGTAAAAATGAATTAATATTCAAAACCGGTTGGGTGTAGTGTGAGGAAATAAAAAATAATTGTGAAACTATGTACAAGAGTGTTTTCTTCAAGATGCTTTCCAAGTTTCACAAATAAATTATATACTGATATGGATATGTATTAGATTTAGTTTAGAGCCAATTCAATTAACGAGAAAGTTAATATAATAATGTATTGAAGGCGGAGGCGAGGGACACGGGTGACGCAGACACGGACTTGCTGAATCAGCTGACCGGGTGTCCGGTTCCGGAGGACGAGCTACTGTTCGCTGTGCCGGTGGTGGCGCCGTACTCCGCGCTCAACAACTACAAGTAATGTTACAAATTATAATATACCGGATGTATACAGACAGGAACATTGAGGGCTGTCGACAGTCGAAAATGTTTCTCTCGAATATCGTCTACAAAAAAGTAAGGTACACTCTTAATCTAAGTAGAATCAATCTAGGTACGTTGGTGGGTATTCTAACTGGCCACTGTAGGCTGAACAGACATCTGTCAATAATGAAGGTACAGGAGGACTCCTCTTGCCCGCACTGCGGCGAGGAGGAAACGAGTAAGCACTACTTAGGTGAATGCTTTATATATTCTAGCCTAAGATGGGAAGTATTTGGTAATGATCACATTAAAGAAGAAGACCTCAAGTACCTTGGGTACTCAGACATTAAGATATATTAAGAGAAGTGGAAGATTTGAGGAGGGAATGCAACTGGGACAATAGGATACCAAAGCTCCAAGCAATGGGAATTGGATGGAATAGCTCCAACTGGAGAGCCGACCATCCGCCTGTGCCCAGCAGGCGTCCCACCTCTAAATCATCATCATCATACAAACCTTTTTGTAGGTGGTAGAGCTGATACCGGGCTCGACTGTGGAGGTATTCGGGGGAGAGTAAGAGGACAGCTCACAGGCAAAAAACCAGGAGGCGCACCGTGCTTGAGACCGATGGATGGCGGTATATCCATCTCTAATAGCCGGGCCTTATATGGAACAGACTGGTGACGGGCAGCGGCGTCACTGGTGCGAGGGTTCCGGCACCGCGCTCACCAACCCGCCTGCCCAGCGTGTGTGAGTATGGGCAATTCTTCCAGGATGACCGCCGGGAGTGGCAAAGTCCTGGAAAGGCTTATGTCCAGCATCCTCTCTTGTATTAATCTCCAAAATTTGCTGAGCCAGGGCCAGTTTAGTATTTGACAGTACATGCGACAACTTTTTTACGTTGACACTTTTTGTATTTAGACATTATTGGTGTAACTACAAAACGGTGTTTAACTTTAGACAGTGTTTAAATCTGTTGCTGTCACTCTTTTACAATATGAAAGAAAAGGCGACAACAACAGATTTAAACACTGTCTAAATTTAAACAGCGTTTTGTAGTAACACGGTATATATTTAGAATTATGTTTAAACATTTTTGTGCTTTTAATTTCTTTGTGTATTTTTGTATTGTGTCGTTTCATGTACTGTATGTATTAATAAACATTTATTTTCACACCACCTGCTCGACAATGTCCAATTACATATCATGCAACCTCAACGTAAAGTAATGCATTCCAAATCCCTAGGGATTAAAGTGATTTAAATTTGGAACGTCAAATTCGTGTGGAAACTCATATGGGATTGTAAAGAGGTTTGTTCGAAAATCGAACTGGCCACCATAAGCAGAATTCAACAAAAAGAAAAAAAGCGTTTACAAAGAATGTTTGAAACAAAGAAAAGACGGTGTTCGGTGCTGTGATTGTCAGTGAATTTTATTGAATTATTAATGTTGATAAAAAATGTCGAGCTTTTTATTGTCTCGCAGAAGGTGTGAAAAGTAGAGTATGCTCCTCTGGAATAAAGCCTGTCTTTGTGTTGGGCAGCTTGAACCCCTCGCTTTACTCAGGACTCTATATAACTCCCTCGCTACACTCAGGAGTTAACTCTAGAGTCCCTCGTTACGCTCAGGGTTTAATATGCCGCCCGTGACGTAAGACACTGCTTTATTCCCTTAGTGTATAATCTACTATTATTCTATTCTCTCTCCAGGTATAAAGTGAAGCTGACCCCCGGCACCAGCAAGCGAGGGAAAGCAGCAAAGACTGCCATTCAAGTGTTCCTGAAGGAGCACCTGTGTTCACAACGGGAGAAGGACTTGCTGAAGGCTGTCAAGGAAGAGAATATCGCAAGAAACTTCCCAGGGAAAGTCAAATTATCCGCTCCTAATCTACATAGGAATAAGAAATAAAGGTATTTAGATAGGACTATTTTTTGTTGGCAATTTTTTTTAGATACGATTTTTTTTACCTCAAATAATTTTTCAGATTCACTAGAAATAAAGTAAAAATAAAATGTCAGCTAAAAACAATGTACACAAATATATGTTATCGGATATATCAGATTTTAGGACAAACTAGTTCTGCGTTGTCATGAAAAGTAACCACGAAGGTTATTTATGGCGGTCGCGCCGACTTGCCATATATAAACTTATTACCTTACCTACTGGCTCTCTTCTGCGCTGCAGGACTTCCGGAAAACTAACATACTAAATGACTGGGTAAGTACTCAGTAACAAGGTTCGATGACACTTTTTGTGAAATTCGTAAATTATTATTCACCTCACTAGCTCGAAAAGCGCGTCTTTGTTGCTTAAAAGCAGTGAGCAAAAGTCAATTTTGCTCACTTAGTGAAGAAAAGTGTTTTGAGTTAAGAACCTGTGAATTGACATTTCGTATTTCATTGGCTCACGAAACTTTCAGCAACTCTTTAATTAACTGCTCAAGGGAAAAAGGGATAGGAAACATCAGCGTAGTGGCTATCTCTTTCACTCTATAAATATTCCATACACATTGGGAGGCTATACAATACACAGCCCTGCAGGTTGTCGGAGACCATAGACAAGGTAAACTTCTCGTAATTCTGCGTATAGCCTCCAAGCGTGTATAGAATCTGTACCATGGACTATGGACATAAACTAATGAATTTCTACCGGAAATGGATAGATTAAAATGCCCGCGTGATGATTGTGTTTTCGATCGGTTCATCAGAGACTTTCCGATTTTTGACGCCTTTTGGGATTCAATTAACATTTCTTACATTTGTTTCATGTGCAATATTTTTATATGGTGTATTATTTAAAGTAAACAACCATTGAATTCTTATAAGTTTGTTCGAAAATAAAGTGTTTTTTCGCTATTAATTACTTACTAAATTATTATGACATACGGCTTGAACACTCACGTCTGATTGTTGTTGACTGCCAATCACCGATACAATTTCGGCATTATCAAGGCAGTGTCGTTCTTAGACGACACGTCGACGACGCAGACAACGCTCAGCGCACGAGCAATGCGTGCAGCTCGCCGATCGGCGGCTGCCAGTGCCCGTTTGACAACGACGGTGAACGCCGCGTCGTCCTAAGAACGACACTCGCCTTGATAATGCCGAAATTGTATCGGTGAAACGGTTGGCATATAGTCAACAACAATCACACGTGAATGTTCAAGCCGTATGTCATAATAATTTATTTACAATTTCCTAAGCGGTATATTCCAAAAATGTCATAAAATCCCAACATGGAATATCTAATTATTTTAAAGGTACTGAGATATAATTAAAACATATTTTTGCGTACTTTGTACATTATTTGCATACATTGTTTTTAGCTGCAAGTCGCTGTTTCGTCAATTTTAGTTAGAAAACTAAAGAAACCTTAAATCCTGGTTACAGCACCAAATTGTAAATGTTAAACATAAATCAGAACAGCTCATTTCTGAAGTTTATGTTCAATAGTTAATTTTAAAAGTAATATTCTTAGTTGAAATGTACCTCAGAAGATATTATTTGAAGAGATATTGTGGATGGAGATTTGTTATTGTTAATAATGAAGCTAAAAATAAACAATTTTAATAAAAGCTCAATTGTTTTAATAATACACCTATTATTTTAAATAATAAAATAACTTTTATAAAAACTAAAACTAAAATAAATCAGTATGCAGTCCTGGAGTACTTCGTTTAAAGAATATTATAATCACACTATACAGGATGCTTGGGAATTCTACCTTTTCCTTGAAAGGAGTTATACTAGAGATCATTTCCAATAAATAATGCCTATCAACTAGGGGTCAAAAATGTTTTTTTTTTTTTTAATAAAACTCGTCGATATTGCAAACCTCTTATTTCTGAGATTATTGGAATTCAGGGCATGTATTTTTTTTTATTAATGATCAATCATTTATCATTAACCAGAAAAATAACAAATAAGTACCGAGAGAGGAGTAGTTATTTTTAAATAATTTGTTTTTTGTTACCGGTCTGAAAGTTCGAAAAATATCCTAAAAACCACCGTAACTCGGAGACCATTACTTTTCGACACCTAGTTGACAGAGCTCAATTTGTCGGAAATGATCTCTAGTATAACTACTTTCAAGGAATAGGTCGAATTTTAACAAAAATTATCATACTATCCCACCTTCATTTTATTATAGAGGCCTGCAACACAATTACCGTATTTCTCTGACGTGAACGCTAGACTAAAGTGCGTGCAAATAACCTGGCACGCAGGCAAAACTTTGTATAACAATTTTCATTCTTTTATTAATGACCACTTAAAGCACTCCCTAAAAGCTAGATTATAAACAAATCAAGGTAACTTCTACTTATTCTAGCACTAAGGGGGTGCTTAAAACGTTAAACCAAGTTTCGCCTACGAAAATGACATCTATGACGTAAAAGTCATTGTGATTGGTACCGAATTAGCATTGCATAGAATACGGCAACACGCTGTAGAGCCTGCAGAGCTAAACACAGTGTTGCCACCTTGGTTTTTGAAAAAGAGCAGTTGGACAAGCTAGAAAGGGCTTGATTTAGCTAATTTTGCCATCAAAAGTGCTAAAAATTGTTTATTTGAAATGGAGTAAGTAATTTCAGAAAATGCAACAGAGTAATTAAAACTGAGTTATTGAATTGTTAAAAATCGTACGCTGAAGCAGAAAAAGTTGATGGCTGATTGACATCTGCGTTTTTTGCGGATTTGAACGAAAATTTTAAATTAATCCTACAGTTTTTTATTATTTCAGTTGACACCTTGTGTGAACAGCAGCACTCTCTCAGTCGTTTTAAACCCCATTGTAAACGTAGTATGGATATCATTGTTTTTAGCCCCATTTTGTTTCTGGTTTTAGTTTTAATTAGGTTCACAGAACTATAAATATACACATAATGAAAAGGGCTAGATTACTCTTTTCGGGCTAAATCATCAAAAAACGAGTTCAACTACAGTAAAAAGTGCTAGATCTAGCCCGAAAAGGGCTAAGGTGGCAACACTGGCTAAACAATAAAACTATCATAATCTAGCCATCGTTTTGGATATGTACGATAACGTAGCGTTGTCCTTTACAAACTTATAGCGTATAAGCGAGACAGGAAGTTAGAAACGAAGAATAAAACTCATACCGAATGCGCTCGAATGGTGCTACAGTATTAAAGAAACAAGGTAACATCATGGTGTCAACGCTTGGGAGTCTATAGGTACACACCAAACCGGCTGACAGCCCGGTCGCCGGGGCTGTGTCGGCGGGTTGTGGTGTGTTGACTCCTTTTCTTGTTAAATCCCTTTTTTTATGCTTCTTCGTCTTCTTCACCCAGTTCGTCCATTTCGAACATCTCCCCCTCTCCGGGGATCTCGGGGGGTGGTGGAGGCGGAAGGTGCGCGATGCGATACGCCTGCGAAACAATTAGTATTTATATGAGGGAAGTTGTCTTTGGTTCTCGCTGAAAAAAAGGTTTCTGGAAAGCAATTCTTGTTCTTTTTTTGCGACAAGCGGCTAAGTAAAGATATCAGGAGATTTGCCTTATTAGTCTAATTGTTTGTTTCCTCACATTTATTTCACCGACAATACAATACAATATAGCTTTATTGACACACCAAAAAAAAGAAGAATACAGTCAATTGAACTTAAAAATACGAGTACAAAGGGTAACCAGACAACCTTTGACACCGACATAAACACAAAAACTATAACTATTAAGGTCTCGCATGAGGCCTATATTTAGCCTCATGCGTTCGTAAGCGCCACGCCCCCTTTACCATAACTCCTGATATATGTGGTCTTAGGCTTGTTTGGTATGGAAATAAATTTTATTTTTACACAAATTGTAAGATTTCACACAAGTCCGGCTCATTTACTGTAGTACAATACCTTAAAGCATATATGGGCAACGCCCGGCCCGCGGGCCGGATTTGGCCCGCGCTGGGGTTTAAACCTGCCCGCGGAACGTCTTAAGAAGATGGCATACTCTAGCAACTTTTTTTATTACCCGTCCAGCACAATAAGTCCTACGGCAAAGACTTTATTTGCTTGTCATAGAGGCGATTATATGTTTGCTCTTTGGCTTCTTTTTCTTGAACGCGTAATACTAGTGATCACGCAGCGAAACAACAAATTGGTGTGTTTTTAGCTAATACTGAAATATTTTGTAGGGAAAAAAATATAAAATTTAGGTGATATACCTTCATATTTCTATTACCTATTTTATAACAAAAAAATCAAGTTGATCTCTTAACCGCGTTCTTCAAGCGAACGTTTGAAAACCAAAAAAAAAGAGGGTGCAAAACATTTTTTTTTGACAAAAGTATAAATCTTAGTACATTGTTTATACGTAAGATCCCTAGAGAAAAGAATAATAAACCAAATATATTTTTTTTCAATACAAGGAGAGTCCGAATTTCTTCAAACGAATCCTAGATAGACTGGAGTTGGTCATGCTCTAGGCTCAGGTACAGTCTTAAAACCGCGCGCCAAAAATCGTAATATTTTTGGGACACGCTACAAGAGAGCTGAGTGAGAGCTTTCATCATAAATTATGTCCACTATATTTGTTCTACACTTCTTACATATTAGAGGTGAATAGCAGTGTGTGCAAGCAATGAATAACTAAGATGTCGATAGCCACAATTTTATCGCATTAACTTGATAAATGTATAAAATAAACAGTTTTTTTCACGACTACTTATTATCTACGGCCCGCGATTTCGTTAACATCCTAAAGTTTAGCCCGCAACTTTCAAAAGGTTGCCCATACCTGCCTTAAGGCGATTACCATCGCCAAATTAGCAGCTCGATATTTTTCAGTACGAATATCAACGGAAACGACATTGAAATAACGTTCATATCAGCGCGCAATGCATAGTGGCTGTTACGACGCTCGCTGCGTCCTTGAAAGGGTGAAATAGGAGAAAATTATACTTTTCACATAGACGTGATTGTTCGATTGAATAATCCTATGTTATGTTTATAGCTATCAAGTTTATCTATTCATCAAAGCATAAATGAATTCAATCGGCCAAGCCACTTAGGAGCAGTAGAAAATTCAAGCCAAAAAACACCATTTAGTTAATACATTTTTTCATGTAGAATTTTTGGTGGTATGACATAGAAAAATGTTGCATATGTTGTCTAAGAGTTGATTATTCATAATACATTTTTTCATTATTTTTGGTTTGGCCGTAAACGAGGAGTAGGCTTTAGAAAGTACCCATTTGGCAATAGTAAGGCACTTAAAGAATCGCGCTCTGCAACGTACATTGTGTGCAATCTATAGGAGTCGATACCAAGCTACGAATGGCAAGGGGTCGCTTGGGTACCATGAATTGAATGGAGAGTGGTTACAGGCTGTTGCGCAGTATCATTCTTCCGTCTTCCGACTTACGGAGATTTTGCGGAAGCCTGCCTTTACTCTCACTTTCCATCCTACGTTTTCATTGATGCTTTCCATCAGAAGCGATATTGGCCGCGCGACGCACACCGTGTGTAAAATATATATTAGGTCTTTACATATGAAATTGCCGTTTTCTATAGAGAATTTGAAGGAAACTCAATTTTCAGTACTAACATTTTTGCTTTTTTTTAGGAATGACAAATCCAAATTATGTAAGTAATTTCTTTTGTGTTTGAATGAGACAACATTAAGCTAACAGCAATACTAATTAAACTTTTGAAAAGTGTCGGCTGTAAAAATTATAACGAATCTTATCATGGAAAAAGATGGCATTTAGGACGAACTGTTTTTGAAAATAAAATTTTGGTTATCAAACTGACAATAAAAACAAAATTTAATACGTACCTAGATGTAAACACTTGAAATCAATTTTCAAACAAAAAACCAACAATGGAAATAGCTATTGAATTACAGTAACTATGAACTCATGAATCTGTAAGAAAAATTCGGCAATTTCATATGTAAAGCCTATTATTAGTTCATCTGACCTCCTCATCCGCGAAGGTGGGGTCCATGACCTCCATGACTTCGGGCCCCACGATGTACTCGTCCATCACAGTCGGCAGCTGCTGCGGAGAGAAGTTGGGCGGCTGGAACTTGAGGGCCCACCCTATGTACATGCATTCCGACTTCCTGGTGAAGTTGGAACAATGTGGTGTCTGGTGGTGCTTTGATGAATGGTTGGGGAGGGCTTAATTCGAATATTAAATAATATATAAGGTCTTTCAATTTAAATGGAAAGTAATTTAGGAGGTGATTCAGTATCGTTAATACATCACATTCCACTGCAAAGTACATTTTTTTTGCGCGAAATTTTTGTTCACTTTTCATACAATCTGAGTCAACTGATCGGACCACTTTGTACTGGGAAGTGAAAAAAAAGTTCGCGCAAAAAAAAAGTGCTTTGCAGTGGAATGTGATGTATTAACGATACTGAATCACCTCCTAAATTACTTTCCATTTAAATTGAAAGACCTTATATACATAATAATAATGTTATGTAATAAAATACAATAAGAAAGAAAGAAAGAAAGAAAATGAAATTTATTCGTCACCAATAAAATACGGAAATACATAAAAATAACATAAAAAACTAAACTTACAAGAAAACAATTATATAATATACTACAAAATGTGACGAAAAGGGGCAGACTCAGCATCTGCTGTGAGCTATCGAGCAGCAACACAGCGCTGGTTTTCGGCCTGTCCCAGTACACGCACTAAACATAAATATAAAACATTTTTTTTTTGCAGGCAGCTTGTACATCATCTGTATATATAAAATTCAAAGTCCTGGCTGACTGACTGACTGACTGACTGACTGACTGACTGATATATCAACGCACAGCCTAAACCGCTGGTCCTATAGACTTGAAATTTTGCATATAGATGCCTTATATAGTGTAGACATCCACTAAGAAAGGATTTTTCAAAACACACCCCCTAAAGGGGTGAAACGGGTGTCCAAAGTTTGTTTGGGGAATCAAGATTAGTTAGACTATTTAATTCGAGACTTCACAGGAGTACTCCTATCCATAAATGAGTAAACATGTGTTTCAGGTTTTTTCAGAATTCAACCCCTAAAAGGGGGAAATGGGGTGAAAAATTTTGAAAATCTACATGGGCATCGTTTGAATGGTTTATCGGGTCGCTGATTACGAAAACAACAACGATTTTAAAATCCAACGTGGTGGACGTGAAAAAGGCTTCTCCGGAATTCAACCCCTAAAAGGGGGAAATGGGGTGACAAAGTCTGAAAACCAACATGGGTATCGTTTGTATGGTTTATCGGGTCGCTGATTACGAAAACAACAAAGATTTCTGAATCCAATGTAGTGGACGTGAAATACCATCATCCCCTGTTGGGTGCGATGGGGTTGATATGTTGAAATGTGTAAATATCAATATGGGTGTCGTTTTTATGGTTTTTTGGGACGTTAATTAAGAAAATGCCATCGATTATGAAATGTAATATAGTGGACATGAAAATTCTTGAAAGTATGTGTGCCGGAGCAAATCGGCTGTAACAGACGGACAGACAGACAGCCACACAAGTGATCCTTTTAGGGTTCCATTTTTTTCCTTTTGAGGTATCTATCTATATATCCACAATCTGTCTATCTATCTATCTATATATCTATCTATCTATATCTATCTATATCCCAGCAAAATATCTTTGGAATGGAAGGTGGTACATCCCTAAGGGTTGGACGTTGGGGAGCCAAAAAAAGTTTCCTTTTTTAATGTCGAAACTTTGACAGCCTGTATCTCCCAAATGGCTGGAGTTAGACCCATGTTGATGGGTGTCTAGGAAAAGGTCTCGACGAGATCTACCTACTGAAAGTGTCAAAACTTTACAGGCCTGTATCTCCCAAATGGCTGATGCTAGACCCATGTTCATGGTACTCTAAGAAAACGGTATAAAAAGGCGAAAAAAAAATTGCCAAAATTTTGATCGACCATACCTCCCGAACGGCTAATTGTAGGGAGTTCGGGTTTCAACTATAGTGATCGGTCAAGCTGGGGCTACAGGAACAAAAAAAAAATTGAATTTGACAGGTTGTGACAGTTTTTTGACAGGTCCAAAAAAGTATTCCGATTTGCATGAAACTCGGTATCAAGGGGCATTCGGGGTCGCCGATTACGCTGCCGTATTCAAATTTGACATTTTTTGACAACTGATAGGGATTTTGACACTTTTTCGGAAAAACTTTGATCGGTGATTCCCCGTATTTGGCATTCGATTTGGTTCCACGAGGCCGAAAAACGAACATGTGAGGACGGAGAACGCGCCCGCGAGGCCGAAGGCCGAGCAGGGTGCGTTAGCAGTCCGAGCATGTGAGTTTTTCGGCCGAGCACTACACCTTGACTCCCAGAGGGAGTGAAAGCACTTATAATGTTTGTTTCTGAAAAAAATGTAATTGTTTCCTTTAGGCCACGCGGGCGAAGCCGCGGGCAGAAGCTAGTCATTAATAAATAAATATAAATCTAAAAATACAATTGAAAATAAATCAACGAATTATAACGACACTGAAGGTATTTTATTAAGCGGCTACTTACTAAATGAGATTTTGTAAATCAAAGAAAATTTTCTTTACGTGTATTTTAAAATTCTTATAATAAGGTAAGTACAATATCAAAAGCGGTTTTATTGTTTGACCAATGTTATACGAAGTGAAATTTATTCAATCGCCCGAATTTCTATGGGAGGTTCAGCAGATGATATAAACTACATATCTGAAGTTTAAGGTGGATCAGACGAGGTAATGACAAGACATCGGATTATATGCACTAACAAAGTGCCAAAATATGCATGCAAATATGCACTAAAAACTATTGATATGCCCAAAATATGCACAATGCAAAATCAAAAAACCATTTTTATCTTTATATATTTTAATTAAAGACGGTACAAAACAGCGAAATATACTTAAAATGATGCATAGTTATTGTGACAATATACAATTAAGTATTTTTCCAAATTTTCGAGCGCAAATTTGTGACCTTTGTCACCTAGTATCAATTTGTACGCCGAAAACGACCTCTCGTCTTTGGACAAAACGCACGCACTGGTCAGTCAGTTTGCGCTCGCGCCTTACACGTCTTCGCACCTAGATCCCTATACGTACCTCCCGCTACTAAACGAAATATGCACGATTGGAAAAAATATGCATTAACGCCGTAATTAGAGTGTTATATGCATTTGCATATGCAAATGCATAAAATCCGATGTCTAGTAATGACAAGGCACGTGTGGGTGACCTTAACACAATTAATCCAAAGCTATACACACACGGTGTCCACCCACACTACTGAATCGACATTTTAATCAAACATTAATACGTTTCTCGGTGTCACGTGACCTTCCATTACTTTATTATGATCCAAATGTGTAGTTTCTATCGTTTACTGAACCTCCCATGGAAATTCGGGTGATTAATTAAATATCACCTTATAATATTACATTGTAACACCGCAATTTTGCGCTGTGATTGGCCAAATTTATTATAACACCATTAAAGAACTAATATTGGCGACGACAATTAAAGAGGGCGTGGCTTAAGAAATCTAGTTCTCGCTTCTGATTGGTTCCCTAGCGGCAATACCGTCAGACGCACCTGGACATTATGACCGAGTGTTCATTTCTCATTTTTTGTGAAATTGTTAGTTGATAATATTATAAATAATGTCACGTGAAGACGAAATTTTTGATGGTTGTAGATAAAGTATTGTGTACAACTAAACATACCTAATTAGAAATTAGGATACATACTCGTGCAGTCTATTACGAATTTCCTTAAAAAAACATCCGTGACTTAATTAATACCATATTTTGTTATTTTGTATCGCCTCTGTGGCCTAGTGATTCGACCGTCTTAACCACGTCTAATCTAGAGACCGCGGGTTCAAATCCTATAGCTGCTAATAATCGTCGGTGAAACGTGGGTTTATGAGTGTATCGACGTACAAGGATATTGTTGCTACCAACATAACCACATAGGAACTATCTTATGAAACGCACTATGATACCCTCACATAATATAGTACTCGGTAAAACGTGGACGTTCGAGTGTTGGTCGGCTGCAAAGATATCAAAAGTAAGGATAAGCCCTTACCGTAATATGACAGCACAAAAATGTTTCCGGATTTAAATGGGTGACGTTCACACGTTTGGAATCAGTGCTCATCTAAACACAGTGATAGTTGGACGCCTTAAATGCACTTAAAGTTAATCATTTTAACAACTTTAGTAGTCTGATCAGTTTGCTGACCGTAGGTAGACAGATTGCGCACTCATAAGTGTGTGTGCGTCGGCATTATGTTAACGCACACAATCAAAAACAATGCAATAGATTTAAGGTGCCAGGGCTCATCTTTGGTCGGCTGAGCTTAACTTACTAACGCGCCCGACCACAAATCTCTGTCCGGCGCCTGCCGGGAGCTGCAGCGAGGGGTCCAGGGTCCCGTGCCTTCCACCTGTGCGTCTTCAGATAGCTTTACTTACTTCCCATTAGTAGCATAAGCAACCGCGCCCGGCCACACATTGCTCCTGATGGTGACTAGCGCTCTGTCAGGCGCCAGCTGGGAGCTGCAGCGCGGGGTCCAGGCTATCGAGCCTTCCACATGCGCGTCTTCAGAGAGCGGCGACATGAGGTGCGGGCCGCGCTCTGGCTCTATCTTTGGACCTTCATCTTCATCTTCATCCTCTATGGCTTCGTCCTGGTGTGAAAATTGAGGGATACGTAGTAGAACAGCAGTTTTAGGATTAAGAAAAAAATTACTCAAGATAAAACATTAAAGCCGATTCTGAAGGCTTTAATTCTAGTTTTAGTGCTGTCAAAACTTTAAATTTTCCAAAGTAATTTAGCTTCTAATCCTAACACTTAAGAACTAGTTTGCAATGAAGAATATTTAGTTTTGACAGCACTAAAACTAAAATTAAAGCCTTCGGAATCGGCTTTATTACATATACATATAGGTACTTACATAAAAATATACGAGTAAATTTACGCCCGTAAGTAAATTTACAAGGTGACTTTTTCATCATCGTCCAAATTCATACTGGAGGCTTGGTAAGTGATCAGCATCATGAATCGATAACAATTTTTGTGAAATTCGTGTGATGAAATTTCGACTTCCCACAGTAATTCACTCCCAGTCCTGAGTGAATCACTATGGGGAGTCGAAATTTCATTTTATGAATTTTACAGAAATCTTTATTGGTTTATGATGCTGATCACTTACTAAGGCTCAAGTATGAATTTGGACGATGTTCACAAATTCACCTTGTATATATACTAGTCAAAACAAAATAGGGGCCACTAAGTATTTTTGATGTAGCATAAAAACAATACAATTAATAACAATTTTTATTAAGTTAACAGTAAAATAATGTTCTTGCTATAATTAAGGCTAATGATTATTTAAAATAATGCTTAAAAATAAAAAATAAATGAACTTAAGGCAAAGTATGTAATTTTTATGAAAAACAAACAATGGAAAGTGACTGTTTTTTTTTAAATCTGCACTTATCATAACTTTTAGTAATGGGTATGCCCTCCTCTCTTTGCTATGCACTCCCGAAGCCTGGATTGCATGCTCTCGATCAAATGTCTCACGTTTTCAGCTGGAATCTCTTCCCAGGCAGTTTTTAATGCAATAATCAGCTGCTGCTGGTTGTGGATCTCTTGCTCACTCTCTCTGACTTTTCGTTTCAATTGATCCCACATATGCTCTATCGGATTTAAGTCCGGACTGTTCGCTGGCCACGGTAACACTTGAATATGAGAGTCTTCCAGTACAGACTGGGTTGCTCGAGCTGTGTGTGCACGGGCATTGTCTTGCATCAGGATGAACCCAGGACCCACTCGCTGTGCAAATGGGATCACATGGGGTCTGATGACATCCTCGATGTAACTCTGTACAGTTACGCTACCTTCATTCAGAATGGCGAGTTCAGTTTTGCCGTGTAAGCTAATCCCACCCCAAATCATCGAGTTGGGACCACCGAAACGGTCAACTTCGTGGATACAGTCATCCGTAAATCGCTCGCCAGATCGTCTCCACACCCTAATACGCCGATCGTCACTAAGTAATTTCATTTTGCACTCGTCCGTGAAGAGCACCATGCCCCACTGGTTTATACCCCAGTCCAAATGTTGACGAGAGAACTTAAACGGTTTGCACGTTGAGCCCTGGTCAAAGGGATTCGAACTACTCGTCGTCTTGTTATATGCTCTGTGGTCTTGATCTTTGCTGATCTTCATGCAACCGATTTCGGATTGTTTGGTCACTGACACGGGTACCCGTTGTCAGCCGAAGACGAGTTTGTAATTTCCGAGCCGTCATTGTTCGAGTTCGACGGGCACTCAAGCGTATGTATCGGTCCTCTGAAGCAGTTGTAGGCCGAAGTCTCCCCGAACCAGGTCTTCTGGCAACAGTGCCTGTCTCTTGGAATCGATTCCAAGCATTTTGGATAGCTCTGCGAGAAAAACCCAGCTGCAACCCCACTGAACGCTGTGAATGTCCATCTTGAATCAATGTAATGGCTCTGGTTGCAGTAATCGTGTCCAAATGCCTTCGTGCTCTTAGCATTGTACACTTGAAAAGATAATTGCACAAAAAAATTACGATTCCTTTCTGAAAATCAACGCTAAAATGATTCCAAGCTAAAACAAAAATCCATACAAAACGCCGTAAAGAATTCAAATTTAAAGTTTACTGAAAATTATGGCCAGCATCTGGTTTCAAATACCACAAGCAAAGAGTTCAGATAATAAAGAGTTCGTAAAATCAATATTTTGCTAATTATCAATTAGTTTTGTTAAATAAAATACGTATAAGTTATAAATTAATTAGTAGCCCCTGTTTTGTTTTGATTAGTATATATTATATAGTTTAATTTGTATTTCAAGGTCAATATGGATGTGTAAGGTAACCGATTGTTACACCCAACAAGTTCCATAGCAGAAGCAAAATCCAAGGTAGCCGACTGGTTGCTTACTTTAATTTATGACAAGACAGGATCTTTACTCTATAGTGAGTTTGTCTTTGATAACTTTAAATGATGTTTGTGTTTAACGATTTATTCTAAGTATGTTCTCATGTTTGTTTATTAGTTTTATATATAAGGTTAAGTAATATTAGTTGGCGAAACTCAAAACATAGGTAGTACTAGTATACAGGGTGTAATTGTTCAGTGTGACCAGGCGATTATTCCGTAACTATTACAGATATCAAAACAATTTAAACTGTAATCGAAAATACGTTACGGTACCTAATCAGTAAAATTACATCAATAACTTTTTGAAAATCAAACGAGAAGTATCCAAAATTTTGACATTAAACATTCCCATACATTTAGTATGAGATTAATAGAAAGGTTTTAGTTTCCTTATTTTAAGTGGTCTAGTACTCATTTTAACTTAATCTTATTTTATGATTACGTGTGATATGATAATAATGATTATCAAGTAGATACACGTGTAGATTAATTATATTACCACTTCAAATTAGTAAAAAACCTTGTTTCAATATAGCATTAATTTGAACTGGCTGAAAAGCAACACACTACAAAAAAAAAGATGCTCTTTGGTGTTCGTTCTAAATTCAAAACCTTTATCGCGGGTTGTTATTCCCGCCAATATTTCAATATCCCACTAATCCTACTAATCTCATACTAAATGTATGGGAATGTTTGATGTCAAAATTTTGGATACTTCTCGTTTGATTTTTAAAAAGTTATTGATGTCATTTTACTGATTAGAGTGATTAGGTAACGTACTTTCGATATTAGTTTTTGATATCTTTGATATCTGTAATAGTTACGGAATAATCGCCTGGTCCCACTTAACGATTACACCTGTATATGAACAACTTTTTGTATGGGAGCTAAGCGAAATTCTTAAAATTTGTTTTCACCTTTCCATACTGGACCAGTCAGCTGATCGGGGATATTTGTATGGGAGGAAGAGAAAAAAAGTTGCGAATTTCGCTTAGCTCCCATACAAACAGTTGTTCATATAGACTAGTACTACCTATGTTGGAGCGGAGCGGATACAAAACAAATTCGTGCGATATCTGTAATGAGGGAGGACGGGGTATATCCGTTTTACCCACTTATGTACCCTACCATTTTTATTTTGGGAATGGTAGGGTACAATGAACTCATAGTAAGGAGGGACCTCGCTGTGGTATCTTATCTGCACAAAGTACTAGTCGGTAGGATTGTAAATCCGTGTGCGTACCAGATGGGTATGTGGAGCGCCGCCACCGGCAGCCGTTGTTGCTGGTGCCCCGCGCACGAACTAACTTACTGGCACAAGCGCCGTTGACGCGACCACTCCGCGCCTTAATAGTAGTTTATGCTACAAGGGCGCAAAGGAATAAATTACGAGGACGATTTAAAACACGAGCGTAGCGAGTGTTTTAAACGTAACCGAGTAATTTATTGCTCTTACGCCCATGTATCATACTACGTTTTTCAATGCACAGTGGGAGGAAATAAAACAAATATAATTTTGTGAACTTTAAATTGTAATTGGCTCAAAAGGACTGTATCCAGAGTCGTTAAACAGTGAAAAAAAATATGACATTTATGGTACACAGGAAAAGCTGCAGGTTAGCCAACCATTGTAAATAAATAAAAAAAAAATAATAATAATAAAGCCCTAGGGCAAAATAATCGACTTACTGTTCGGTTCTGATGCATAAAAAGTAGGCCTTTACGAGCACATGCATTGAAAATTATATTTCGGAAATAGCGGATATATTCCATGTTGCTCGGAATGAGTTTACGAGAACAGCGTTGTTTGTGCTGTGCTACAAGAAGGTGTTTTTGTAAAATTATTGAAATTGTATACATATAAAGGTTGTATAAAGTTAGATTTGTGGTTGTAAATATACATATCTATCGAATTAGGCTAGCCTGTAAGGATAGATGTTTGTGAATAAATAAATAAATGAAAATTTTTCGAGTTTCGCCAATTAATATTATTTAACCTTATATATATATATATATAATATATATATAACGCGGTGTACCAAAAACTGTGACAAAGGGTATCATTAATATATATATATAATATATATATAATATATATATATATTAATGATACCCTTTGTCACAGTTTTTGGTACACCGCGTTACTGGCCTCGCCGAGTTTGGGGACCCCTGTTCAAATTGTGTGTGTTTTTATTTCTGTGCAGTGTACGTATTTGTATGATTTTTAAAATACTGTAATAACTTTTTTCGAAGCAATAAAACTCATTTTACTTTTTTTTTACTTTGTGACGATGTAACCTGGTTCAATGGAACTAACTATCCCGGCACCAGAATTGAACCAGATGGTTCGTCCTTGCGGCAGGATGTAGGCGCCGTGGTGCACCCAGTAAGTGAGGCCGGAGTCGAGCAGGTCCTTGATCGTGTGCCCTTGGTAGAACGGGTTCAGGTTGAAGTCCACGCCACCTGGGACGAACATATGTTTATTAGCTAGGCGCCATACAATACAACTACCACTACAATGGAAAACTTACCTGTAGCCTGTGCAACCGCACTTTCACAAACAAGATAGGCTACATAAGTCACATGAGGGCACATGACCGACGCTCTCCACAGCCGCAACAGTCGCCGTGACCGAACTCGGTCGGACGAATCATCATCATCATCATCATCATCATCATCATCACGGCGATGTAGGCGTGACGTGAAGCGGAAGAACTCCTAAGCTATGCGGATCAACTTCGATGTAAACAAGGCGAGCGTTTTCAGGGAAATCAGTCCTGCTCCAACACCTTCATTTAACACTAGTCTATGCTGCTCAGTGGAAAGCGAGCCGCTCAAAAAACTCGCGATATTGAGGTGATATTTTTTTTTGAATTCTTGGATTATTACTTAATTATGACACAGGTGGTAGAGCTGATGCCAGGCTCGATTGTGGAGGTATCACCATCTTACTTGGAGACCCCCTCAAAGTAATTCGGGGGAGAGTAAGAGGACATATCAATCCCTAATAGCCGGGCCTTATATGGAACAGACTGGTGACGGGCAGCGGCGTCACTGGTGCGAGGGTTCTGGCACCGCGCTCACCAACCCGCCTGCCCAGCGTGTGTGAGTGTGGGCAATTCTTCCAGGATGACCGCAGGTGTGGCAAAGTCCTGGAAAGGCTTATGTCCAGCAGTGGACGCACTAGGCTGATGGATTGATGGATGGATGGATAGAGTGATGGGTTTTTAATAGTCTTATATAATTTTTGTACGACATTTATTTTGGTATTAGTTTTCTTGTCCAAAACTTAATTATCCAAAACCAAATGAAATTATATTTATATCATAGTTTAGGCTTATCTTTGTGATTTTGTTGGATGCAGGAAAATAGAATCGTGTATTGAACGGCCGAAATATTAAAATCAAAGAGTGAAATATGACATGTATCCATCCATCTATCAGCCCGTATTCGTCAACTGCTGGACATAGGCCTCCCCCATATCACATCACTATTACATATATCTACATATGTTTATAGTGCATGTACAGGGACAGGCTGAAAACCAGCGTTGTGTTGCTGCTAGATAGCTTACAGCAGATGCTGAGTCCGCCCCTTTTTTCACATTTTGTAGTATATTAAATAATTGTTTTCTTGTGTTTCATTTGTGACGATTAAATTTCATTTTCTTTCTTTCTTTCTTTATGTATCTTATCAAAATTTAAATCCTTGTAAGTAATTTACAAATAAAACACAAAAATACGACGTTTATCCGAGACAATACGAATACTCTCGCCTTAAAGCTTTGCTGGATTTAGTGGGTCTCTTCGTGGTAACGCGTGGTCGTTGCTAAACTTAAAGCTTACTGTTGGATTTAGTGAGTCTCTTGGTAACGCGTGCAGCTAAACTTCCTCAATTGATAGTCTAAATAAAAGAATACTCTCCTGTGGTCTTACCTCCTTCTTCCATACCCAAGTCTTCTTCTTCCTCCCCCGAACCGAAGGTGTAGAACCCCTGAGGAGCTATGGACGTGGAGGCCGCTATACGCGCTATTTGAGCTCGCAGGTAGTTGCGCTCGGAGCCCTCAAACGGTGGGAATGTCACAACCTGATTGAAAAATACAACGCAGCTGGATTTTTGCTGGACCAACGTCAATCCAGCTCAATACATTCATATATCTAAGATACTAGATACTCATTAATTCAACTACATATATTAAAGTAGTTTATCTCAGTTTCTCATTAAATCTCACAATAAAATATCCTAGCCCACTATTTAACCACTCAGATAATTAAAGTTAAAATCTCTTTCGAATCCGCAGCGCTGGATCCAGCAGGCCAAAAAATGTGCCGGGTCCAGCTGGATTGCTGGCTGAGGAATCCAGCTGGAGTGCTGGATGAAAGATCCAGCAATTGGAATCTCTAGTCGCATTCTATGAACTGTTACATCAATATTTGTGAATTTTCAAAATTGACTCGATTGGTGTGTGGAAGAAACGAAAATGCCAAGTGGAGATCTTTTGGAAACAAGGGAGAGTAATACGCATTTTGTCGAATATTTATCTAAATTTTATCGATTACTCGTATTTTTTGAAAACTCTGCAGCAATTTAAGCAAATTATCTACGAGTAAATAACAATTTTTAGCTAAAAAGTGCCAAATTCCAGGTTTTAGCTAAATCTACGGACCAGTTGTATATCCTATCATGGCAGAAATCCTGAAATTCTGGCGAGTAAAGCTGGTTATGGTGGATATAGAAAAGGGCAATCTGAACTACGGTAAGGGCATGTAGATACCTCAGCATCGAGATCGCCAGTCATGATGCGGACGGAGAGCCTGGCGGCGCGGATCTGATCCGGCGTCACGTCGGGCAGCCCCACCCAATCCTCGCCGGGATTGTTGCACACCCAGTACACCTGCAGATGGAGGAGTCAGGGATTATATACATATCTAAACAAGCACTTACTATATAAAGTGTTGATTTAGCTCGGGTATACAATTACCATATACAAGCAAGGTGACAATGATTTATGCAGCCACATTCGTCAGTGACGTATTTACCCTAGGGCCAAAATAGCTATGGCCCGGGGCGGCAGGCTGCGAGGGGCGGCACAAGCCGCATCTCGCGCTCATCTCTGTACGCCTTTCATAAGCAATTGTTACTTTGAACCTTTCTTAGGTACTTACTTACTTTTAATTTATATTGCTTTTTGACTAGACACTGTCATTAACTAGACATTGTATAATTATAATATGTATGCATGTAGCTATCAGTATCAGTATGTATTTGTTCTACTTTTGTGGGCATAATCTCATTCACGAATATGAGTATTATTCACGAATTGTAGTATCAGGACAAACTCATGTGAGTTTATTGATACTATTCACCATGTAATAAAATAGTATAAAATTATGAATAAATAAATTAAAAAAATAATTAAAAATATTGTCCATTGGAAAAAATATAAATGTTGAAGTATAGTTGAATATAAATGTTTATTTATTTGGCCTTTTACATTTTTTATTAATGATCATCATTCTCAGCTCACATCAATACACTGCTGGATTTAATTAAATTTTTCTCGTTAATTTATGGGGTGCAAACCTCTACAGGCCCAGGGCGCTATATCTTAAAATACGCCACTGACATTCGTACTGAAGACTTGGTAAGTAGTCGGTATCAAGGTTCAATGGCTCTTCGGGAATTTAGTTTTTTTTTTCTGTTCCCTAATAGATGCAAGCAAGGCTAGTCTTGAGGTAATACTGTGGAAAGTCTGAATTAAATTTTTCAAATTTTGCAGTAACCGTTATTGATCTGTAATAATAACCACTCACCAAGCCAATTTCGGGGTTTCAACCTCTCCTCCCCCCGACAAGTTCAAAATATTACAACCTTCCCCTGCTTGGTAATTTTCCGCGTCAAGTGCCACTTCTGTTAGTAGTTGCTAGATCAACCTTTCACAAACATAAATAATATTTATTTTATTTTCTTGACCCCCCCCCCCCTCGACACTAAATCCCGGCTAAGTCCGCAAGGTGCCCCCCCATTTTTGTTCGGAATGCGTACTTTTAAAACCACGTTACCCCTCGGCCATAGCTTCAGGCTTCTGGCGGCGCTTCTTGTTGCGCTTCCAGGCGGTTTTTGCGACGGACTTTGCCCTGCCACGACACCCGTCGGCGCCTTCCACCGCATCGGATGTATAGCGTGCTCGCTCGCTCAAAGCGCTCGTCACTAGGTTCGTCCCGTGCCCTCGATCACTGGCGCGGCTCCCCGGCACACCGCCGTCGAGAGAGCGCAAGTCACTCGAAGCCGGACAAGGCGGGCGAGCGGCGACTCATGGCCGGCCCTATACAACTTCATACATTTGTTCTCTCCACCGGCGCCTTCGCAAGAAGAACCGCTTGGCGCGCCTCTCGAAGCCTGAAGCTATGGCCGACCGGTTAAGCTGTTAGTCCATATTTGTGCCCGAAGTATGGCAAGGCTTCACACCAAGCTGGGAAGTAATAATCGTCGGTGAATCGTGTGTGTTCGAGTCTGGACTGTGACTTGCTTTTCACAGTCCATACTCGGAAACTCCTCTGACACGTCTTCGGGGATTCATGCCGTGACGTCAAGCAAATTACGGGGCACTTCGAAATTTGATGCAGCACCAAAGTGTGTCTATGAAAGCGGCTCTCATCGGCAGTACCTTCTTATTAACGCCCTGGCCTGGTCTCTCTCTCGGGACCGGCGTCGGCGGCTGCCACTCGGACTTGGGCATCGGAGGGAGGGGGGGTGGCACTGGTCCTGTTGGTTTCTTCACTTGCTCTTCTCCTCCTTCACCTTCAACCTCTAGGTTGATGGAATGGAAGTATATGTTTTTTATTACTGTTAATACAGGAAAGGGTGTTGAGATGGGTTAGTATGTGGAAAATCTAAACTATAGGGGATAGAGAAATTTATTAAAAGGACTCTCGTCAACGATAATAAGTTGAATACTGTATTATGGCATCATGGGCTGTTGATCCTCCCGTCTCAAGTATTTAAAATTCCAGAAAGTAGTAAAACCTTGGTGGCAACTGGACATTTATGTGTTAAAGCCTAACCTATTTGTTCCTTATGTTCTTCATCTTCTTGATTTTCTTTCCCTTCGTTGGCCTCCTCGCCCAAACCTTCTCCTTGCATGTCTTTCTCGTCGAACTCCTGGAAACATCGTGCTAATATGGAACAATTTTCTTCCATAAACTTACCATGAATTGGCGTAACCAGGTTTCTGTTATGGGGACCTAGTAGGGGCCATCTGACACAAAATTGGTTTTGTTCATAATGATGGTTTCTTCAAATGGAATTTCCTTAGGAATCGTATGAAACTTCCTTTAATCACACGTTCATGTTAAGTCAGTCACACTTACGCTTGCTTGGTTAAAACTTCTATCCATCCATCCATCAGCCTAGTTCGTCCACTGCTGGACAAAAGCCTTTCCAGGACTTTGCCACTCCCGGCGGTCATCCTGGAAGAATTTCCCACACTCACACACGCTGGGCAGGCGGTTTGGTGAGCGCGGTGCCCGTCACCAGTCTGTTCCATATAAGGCCCGGCTATTAGGGATGGATATACCGCCATCCATCGGTCCCAGGCAAGCCCAGGTGTGGGCTGTCCTCTTACTCTCCCCCGAATTACTTCGAGGGGGTCTCCAAGTAAGATGGTGGCACCTCCACAGTCGAGCCCGGCATTAGCTCTACCACCTGTTTAAACTTAAATAAGTATATTTGTTCGATTTTTACGGAGGGGAGGCACCGGGTTTTCTAGAGGAGGGGGCGTGCCCCCCCATGCTCATACCTGGCTACGTCAATATCACCACTGAACTAAAGAAAACAAGGTTTTATTTACGTTAATTCTCCTTTCCAGTTCCAATGTAGTGATGTCGGTCTCGGCCACGTAATAATTTGCCTTCGTGCCAAAGATTTTCCCAAAGAATCTGCGTCATAAAAGAATCACCAACTAGCGTGATGGTAAAAACCGGTCAAGTGCGAGTAGGGCTGGAGGCCTTGAGGGTTCCTAACATTCAAAGAAGTTAACATACTTAAATAATTTTAACAAAAATTACAAATTTGTGTAACAAAACTGCAAAATTAAGTTGGTTCAGTATTCGGAGACTGATCCTAAAACTACATTAAAAATCGGTGTTTTTTATATTTGTTGTTTAAGGTAATATTTATGTATCATCATAGACTAAAATTTATTAGTCTATGGTATCATACAGAAATTTTAAATTCCTGACTACTTCGCTACTAACTTAAATAATTTAATTGCATTTTTAACTAAATACTCGGTTTTGGGTCAACATTCTACACCAAATATCAAACTTTCAGGTTTGTATTTTTTCGTCTACTTATAACTTATATAACTCAATGAGCTCTTCACATTTAGATTAAATTTTCTTTCCGCGTTTCTATACCGTAATGAATGATACCTACATTGTTATTTTGTATGTCCTTGCGATAGATAAATCGCCAATTGTTTAAATATAGAAATTTATTTTTATCATAGTAACTCATATAATTATCTAACTTATATGACATATATCTCTATATCTCGTTATATAACTCTATAACTTGTTTTGGTCAACAAACTACATAGAGACCGTGCCATACGGACGGACAGACGGACTAGGGCTCCATTTGCCCTTTGCGTACGGAACGCTAAAAAGGAGCGACCGTTGAGACCTCACTTGGAAACTGGGACGATTCCAATGCGGATCTCAAGGTAACCTCTGCAAGTTGTAATTAGTTGTAGATTTTCAGATCTGCTAGCAATAGGCCAAGTAGTGACACAGGTTGAATGATGAATACCTTTATTGAACTTGCACTGACCTCACAGTAGCGACAGGTTCTTTGGTTGCAAGCATCTGCAACGCTATGTAGATAGAATAGCACTCGCTGTCTGGCAGACCATAGCCGCCCTGAAATGAGGTTGACCACTGGAAATCTGAATCACCACCATTCCAAGCACGGGCGTAGCCAGGTGCGTGCTTTGTGGTCATGACCCACTCAGAAAGCCTTAGCGTGTTCCGATTTTATTAAATTATAACATATTTCCATATTCTCCAGGTGACCCTCCCCTGTTAGAAAGCTGGGTACGCGTCTGGGCATACCCAGAAGGGTGGGGGGGGGGGTGTTGGGGGTTCAAACCCTTCGCAAAATATTCAAAATCTGTACTATTAGTTATGACACTGATCACTCTACTGCTCACACACACTCTAGTCTAGGTCGGTACGTACTATTAGTTATGACACTGATCACTCTACCGCTCACACACACTCTAGTCTAGGTCGGTACGTACTATTAGTTATGACACTGATCACTCTACCGCTCACACACACTCTAGTCTAGGTCGGTACGTACTATTAGTTATGACACTGATCACTCTACCGCTCACACACACTCTAGTCTAGGTCTGTACGTACTATTAGTTATGACACTGATCACTCTACCGCTCACACACACTCTAGTCTAGGTCGGTACGTACTATTAGTTATGACACTGATCACTCTACCGCTCACACACACTCTAGTCTAGGTCTGTACGTACTATTAGTTATGACACTGATCACTCTACCGCTCACACACACTCTAGTCTAGGTCTGTACGTACTATTAGTTATGACACTGATCACTCTACCGCTCACACACACTCTAGTCTAGGTCGGTACGTACTATTAGTTATGACACTGATCACTCTACCGCTCACACACACTCTAGTCTAGGTCGGTACGTACTATTAGTTATGACACTGATCACTCTACCGCTCACACACACTCTAGTCTAGGTCTGTACGTACTATTAGTTATGACACTGATCACTCTACCGCTCACACACACTCTAGTCTAGGTCTGTACGTACTATTAGTTATGACACTGATCACTCTACCGCTCACACACACTCTAGTCTAGGTCTGTACGTACTATTAGTTATGACACTGATCACTCTACCGCTCACACACACTCTAGTCTAGGTCTGTACGTACTATTAGTTATGACACTGATCACTCTACCGCTCACACACACTCTAGTCTAGGTCTGTACGTACTATTAGTTATGACACTGATCACTCTACCGCTCACACACACTCTAGTCTAGGTCTGTACGTACTATTAGTTATGACACTGATCACTCTACCGCTCACACACACTCTAGTCTAGGTCTGTACGTACTATTAGTTATGACACTGATCACTCTACCGCTCACACACACTCTAGTCTAGGTCTGTACGTACTATTAGTTATGACACTGATCACTCTACCGCTCACACACACTCTAGTCTAGGTCTATACGTACTATTAGTTATGACACTGATCACTCTACCGCTCACACACACTCTAGTCTAGGTCGGTACGTACTATTAGTTATGACACTGATCACTCTACCGCTCACACACACTCTAGTCTAGGTCTGTATTAGTTATGACACTGATCACTCTACCGCTCACACACACTCTAGTCTAGGTCTATACGTACTATTAGTTATGACACTGATCACTCTACCGCTCACACACACTCTAGTCTAGGTCGGTACGTACTATTAGTTATGACACTGATCACTCTACCGCTCACACACACTCTAGTCTAGGTCTATACGTACTATTAGTTATGACACTGATCACTCTACCGCTCACACACACTCTAGTCTAGGTCGGTACGTACTATTAGTTATGACACTGATCACTCTACCGCTCACACACACTCTAGTCTAGGTCTGTACGTACTATTAGTTATGACACTGATCACTCTACCGCTCACACACACTCTAGTCTAGGTCTGTACGTACTATTAGTTATGACACTGATCACTCTACCGCTCACACACACTCTAGTCTAGGTCTGTACGTACTATTAGTTATGACACTGATCACTCTACCGCTCACACACACTCTAGTCTAGGTCTGTACGTACTATTAGTTATGACACTGATCACTCTACCGCTCACACACACTCTAGTCTAGGTCTGTACGTACTATTAGTTATGACACTGATCACTCTACCGCTCACACACACTCTAGTCTAGGTCTATACGTACTATTAGTTATGACACTGATCACTCTACCGCTCACACACACTCTAGTCTAGGTCGGTACGTACTATTAGTTATGACACTGATCACTCTACCGCTCACACACACTCTAGTCTAGGTCTGTACGTACTATTAGTTATGACACTGATCACTCTACCGCTCACACACACTCTAGTCTAGGTCGGTACGTACTATTAGTTATGACACTGATCACTCTACCGCTCACACACACTCTAGTCTAGGTCTGTACGTACTATTAGTTATGACACTGATCACTCTACCGCTCACACACACTCTAGTCTAGGTCGGTACGTACTATTAGTTATGACACTGATCACTCTACCGCTCACACACACTCTAGTCTAGGTCTGTACGTACTATTAGTTATGACACTGATCACTCTACCGCTCACACACACTCTAGTCTAGGTCTGTACGTACTATTAGTTATGACACTGATCACTCTACCGCTCACACACACTCTAGTCTAGGTCGGTACGTACTATTAGTTATGACACTGATCACTCTACCGCTCACACACACTCTAGTCTAGGTCGGTACGTACTATTAGTTATGACACTGATCACTCTACTGCTCACACACACTCTAGTCTAGGTCGGTACGTACTATTAGTTATGACACTGATCACTCTACCGCTCACACACACTCTAGTCTAGGTCTGTACGTACTATTAGTTATGCTCTGCTTGTACTTCTCCCCCCGTTCGGCAGCCTTTCCCAAGGTCCCGGGTAATAATATTTCTTACCTCTCGAAAGTAGTAGTTATGTTCGATCAAGTCGGCGATTTTAGGTTTGACGGTGTCTTCTTCGAGATCGAGTTCTGGTTCTTCGCCTATATCGTCTGTCCCGTGCGCTTTCACTTCCACCAACTGAATCCAGGATATATTATAATTTATAATCTCTATTTAAGACGAGTTGTAACCATGATTTCGACGATGGGATCAATGAGTGGCGAATTTTTTGTTACATAGCTCGAGAATTTGATTTCTGATGAAAAATCCATGAATTCGGAGGTGTACGTTTATGTAAGCTAAAGCTTCTCGTTTTTGGATTTAAAAGAATAATAAAACTGCAAGATTTAAAAAAAAATAAGGTGGTTGCCGTTCAAAATTCTGAAATCTCGGTAATAAAAAAATATTTTCAAGGATACTGGGAAAACCAAAATATCTGGACAATAATTCAAAAAGTCAGGATTTTGGGATTATGGTCGGGACAAATAAATATTACGAATCAAAGAATATTTTTTTATTATTAAAATTAAGGCTTGATCCGCCGATTTAAGGTCGCTCAACGAGCTATGGAGCGGGCTATGCTTGGGATCTCTGATGGATAAAATCCGAAACGAAGATATCCGTCAGAGATCGAAGGTGACCGAGATAGCCTGCCGAATCAGTAAGTTGAAGTGGCAGTGGACTGGCCATATTTGTCGCCGACGTGATAACCGTTGGGGCCGTAAGGCATTGGAATGGAGACCACGTACAGCAAAGCGCAGCGTAGGCCGCCCTCGTGCCCGGTGGACTGACGATCGTTGCGGGTGGCAGCTGGATGAAGACTGAGGTGAGGACCGCCAAGAGTGGCGTAATATTGGGGAGGCCTATGTCCAGCAGTGGACGAATACGGGCTGATGGATGGATGGATTAAAATTAAAGTAATTACAACAAAATACTTTTTTGCCCGCCGATCGTTATTATTTGTAATTTGTCGGGACAATTTGTATTGGATAGGTTGATCATCTAAAAAAAACTAAATGAGCATCTAAATTACTAAGTTGGTATCAACTAGGTAGGTTAGGTTTCAACATATTATTTTTGATGCCAACTTAGTAATTTTGATGCTGATTTTTGTATATTTTGATGGTCGTTTAATTACAACCCATTTGTATTTTGTCGGGACTCTGGACATCATATGAAATGTCGGGACAATCCCGACGAATTCCGACGATCTGGCAACCCTAAATGCAATTTATTTTTACTGATAAATATCATGATTGCACCCTGCCTTAATAGTTTATGAGTGTTTTTCACTATCTACTTAATAGTTTATGAGTATTTTTCACTATCTACTTAATAGTTTATGAGCGTTTTTCACTATCTACTTAATAGTTTATGAGTATTTTTCACTATCTACTTAATAGTTTATGAGTATTTTTCACTATCTACTTAATAGTTTATGAGTATTTTTCACTATCTACTTAATAGTTTATGAGTATTTTTCACTAAAGCCAATTCTGTAGGCTTTAATTTTAGTTTTAATGCTGTCAAAGTTTAAAATTTTCCAAGGAAATTTAGCTTCTAATCCTAACTCTTAAAGACTATTTTGTATCGAAGAAAATTAAGTTTTGACAGCACTAAAACTAAAATTAAAGCCTTCAGAATCGGCTTTAATATCTACTTAATAGTTTATGAGTGTTTTTCACTATCTACTTAATAGTTTATGAGTATTTTTCACTATCTACTTAATAGTTTATGAGCGTTTTTCACTATCTACTTAATAGTTTATGAGTATTTTTCACTATCTACTTAATAGTTTATGAGTATTTTTCACTATCTACTTAATAGTTTATGAGTATTTTTCACTAAAGCCAATTCTGTAGGCTTTAATTTTAGTTTTAATGCTGTCAAAGTTTAAAATTTTCCAAGGAAATTTAGCTTCTAATCCTAACTCTTAAAGACTATTTTGTATCGAAGAAAATTAAGTTTTGACAGCACTAAAACTAAAATTAAAGCCTTCAGAATCGGCTTTAATATCTACTTAATAGTTTATGAGTGTTTTTCACTATCTACTTAATAGTTTATGAGTATTTTTCACTATCTACTTAATAGTTTATGAGCGTTTTTCACTATCTACTTAATAGTTTATGAGTATTTTTCACTATCTACTTAATAGTTTATGAGTATTTTTCACTATCTACTTAATAGTTTATGAGTATTTTTCACTATCTACTTAATAGTTTATGAGCGTTTTTCACTATCTACTTAATAGTTTATGAGTATTTTTCACTATCTACTTAATAGTTTATGAGTATTTTTCACTATCTACTTAATAGTTTATCAGTTTTTTTCACTTTCTACTTTTGCGATGATTCATTAGTTCACACCAATGAGGTTAGTATAATACAGTGCGCGCCATTCTTTTAGTCGCCTCTGAAGATAGCCGCAAGGGGCGACGCAATAGCCGTTTTACAGTGTCAGGGGGACGTTACAGGAGCGAGGGCGCGGAGCACACCCGCCTGCGTGCCGCACCACACCCCCCGCTCGCCGTTTAGCAGGTGTCAGGGTTGCCAGACGTACGAGAAATCTCGTACCATTACGAGATTTAGAGGGTCTGTACGAGATTCAAGATTAACAAAAATCTCGTACACTTTTTTACGAGATTTTAACAATGACGACTTCTTTCGCATACCTATATCAGCCAAAAAGTTAGTTTAGTTAGTAGTAGTAGTAAATATGCAAATTTATTTACTTTTTCTTATCCATCCATCCAACACAAAACGATCGACTCGGCGCATCACTAAATGCACTACCTCATCACTAAATGAAACTTGACAACTTTGAGTGGGGAATTCCCGTTCATAATATTCTTTTGTTGTTGTCCTTATTATACTAATGTTTTGCTATATTTGTGTGTCTCTCTTACTAAAAGCTATATTGAACGGGGATTCCCCTGACACTGAAACATGAACAGTGTTGCCACCCTAGCCCTTTTCGGGCTAGATCTAGCACTTTTTACTGTAATTGAACTCGTTTTTTGATGATTTAGCCCGAAAAGAGCAATCTAGCCCTTTTCGTTATGTGTATATTTATAGTTCTGTGAACCTAATTAAAACTAAAACCAGAAACAAAATGGGGCTAAAAACAATGATATCCATACTACGTATACGATGGGGTTTACAACGACTGAGAGAGTCTTGCTGTTCACACAAGGCGTCAACTGAAATAATAAAAAACTGTAGGATTCATTTGAAATTTTCGTTCAAATCCGCAAAAAACGCAGATGTCAATCAGCCATCAACTTTTTCTGCTTCAGCAGGTACGATTTTTAACTAATTCAATAACTTAGTTTTAATTACTCTGTTGCATTTTCTGAAATTACTTACTACATTTCAAATAAACAATTTTTAGCACTTTTGATGGCAAAATTTGCTAAATCTAGCCCTTTCTAGCTTGTCCAACTGCTCTTTTTCAAAAACCAAGGTGGCAACACTGAACATGAAGGTTAGTTAGTAGATTTTTACTTTACCGTCTGCTTTTGTTGTTGAAGTTTCGCAAGTTTCCGTATTTTGTTATTTAACGTTTTTAATTACGAAATGAGTGACAGCAGTGACAGTGAATCGTCGTCCACTCCACCTAAAAAAGTACCTAAAATGGGAGGATGGACTGCAAAGAAAAAAGGTGAGACACGTTTTGAACATCATGCACAAAAATTTCGGGATGAGTGGTTAAAACATCCGATGTTAAGAGACTGGTTAGAGCCAGACCCAAAAGATTTAAAGAAAGCGAAGTGTGTATTCTGTCCAGCAAGTTCCTTGGTTGTTGAAATAACAAATCTGAAATCTCATGCCGAATCGAAAAAACATTTGAAAAACAAACCTGGTTCGTCCCAAAAGTTGACTTCATTTGGTTTCAAGATGGGCGCAACTCCAAAAAACAAACAAAAGGATCGTGCAGAAATAAAACTAGCTGCGTTTTTTGCAGAACATAATATTGCTTTTTCTGTTGCTGACCATTTAACGGATCTACTTAAAGACATTTTTACGGATTCAAAATTAGTTCAAGAAATTGAACTTAAGCTCACAAAAGTTACAGCTGTAGTAAAAAATGCAATTGGAGAGGGTCATAAAGCAGACTTAGCGAAGAAATTGACGACCACCCAGTTTTCTGCGCTTACTGATGAAACTACTGACGTATCAACAATTAAGACAGCTTGTGTGGTTGTTCGCTATTTTGACAATGATGCTCAAAAAATCTGCAGCGTGTTCTGGGAACTGTATAAGATTTTTAAAGAGACGGGCACCGATGACGTTCCTACAGCGAACGCTGAAAATATATACAGAGCGCTGATGGATTCATTTAATAACCGTAATATCCCACTAACAAATATGATTGGTTTTGGATCTGATGGATGCAATGTTATGATGGGCGACAGAGATTCAGTCAAAACTCGTTTATTGCGAGATTTACCAGGGATAACAATTTCAAAATGTGTTTGTCATTCAGCCCACTTATGTGCAAGCCAGGCTTGTAAAGAAATTCCGGAATCTGTAGAACAGCTTGCTCGTGACATATATAACTTCTTCAAAAACAGTGACAAGAGACAGTTTGATTTTCGCAATTTTCAATCATTTGTTGAAGTTGACCCACACAAAATATTGAAACCGTCTCAAACAAGATGGCTTTCGCTGGCTGCAGTAGTCGGAAGAATCCTGGAGCAATGGGATGCTTTGCGCTTATTTTTCATTGATTTTACGGCAAACCCAACTCATAAAGTAAAAGCTGAGGTGAAAAATCATGCAGTATCAATTTTAGAAAAACTGTGTGATCCTTTCCACAAGTTATACTTCTGTTTTTTGGAATGGTCATTGCCTTTGTTCACGCAATTCAATCTAGAATTCCAAAGTGAAAAAGTTGTTATTCACAAGCTGCACGATAAAATTCGAGATCTATACCAAGAAATTCTTCTGCGTTACTTAAAACGAGAGTACGTCATGCAGCCGAATATAACTCAAGTAGACCCTAAAAATGAGCAATTCATGTTAAATGAAGCTGCAATGTATCTCGGCATTAAAGTATATGAAATGCTTAAACACCCTGACGTAGTTAGGCAACCCCTGAAGAAAACAATGTTCTTTACAAACTGCAGAAATTTCCTCAGGACTGGTGCGTTGGAAATAAAAAAACGTTACGACATGGAAGATCCCGTTCTTTCCAAACTCCAAGCTCTCGGACCAGCATCAGCTCTCTCCAACGATTTCAGAGAACACGTCCCAACATTGATGCCTTTGATGGAAGTCGTGCCACGTATAATTGCATCGTTTGATGACACTAAAAAACAACAAATAGATGATCAGTGGAGAAGATTACCGATTGCAAAAGCCCGCCATCCTGCAGAGCTTAAAAATACCACAGAGCCTGATGAGTTTTGGGCGATGTTACATAAAACAGAAGATTTCTCCGAATTGGCCAGTTTTGCCCTCGCAGTCTTGGCTTTGCCTCATGCAAATGCAGACTGTGAGCGGGTATTTAGTAAGACTAACCTAATAAAAACAGATTTAAGAAATCGTCTTATTACAGATACAGTAAATGGTACACTTTTAGCTTCCGAAAGCGCTAAAGGTCCAAATCGCAAAGGTAATTGCGTAAATTTCGAACCATCAAAAGAAATGTACGCCAGAATGACAGCTGAAAAGCTATACTCTAAAAATAAAGATGATTTTACTAACATCCCTGATGTCGAATATAATTAATAAAAAATATGATTTTTAATTGTTTTGTTTGAATTTAACAGCCCCAAGCGCAAAGAATATGACTACACAAGTTACATAGTACAGTAAATAGCATAAACTCATTAATTTTATTTGAGTTTCTTTAAATTTATGCTTTTACGAGATTATCTGTTGAAATTACGAGATATTTAGCAACCCTGGTACGAGAAAAAAAATTTGTCATCTGGCAACCCTGGCAGGTGTCAACACTATGCGTTAGTGTTAGTGCTACGTCTGTACACTATCCACGCGCGCGTTGCATGAAAAGTACCTTCAAGGAAAAAAATCCATGATTCGTTAAGTTTATCGTTGAATCTGTTTGTTATAGTTTATTGTTTTTGTTGCCTTTGTTGTTTTGTTGATTAAGTTTGTTAAAGTTTTGAAAATGAAAAATATTTATTTCTGTAACATGGTGTTTTTACATAGTGGGCTGTGTATATAAATATAGTTTTGTTGATTTAGTTTGTTAAAGTTTATTGTTGTTGTTATGCCTTGCGGACGTTATAGCATTTTAAGGTGACAATGGAGGAAAATGGTGTTTATATTAATGCGTTTTATTTATATAGTTTAGATAGCACTAAAATAATAAGTAAATAATTAAATAGGTAGGTAAAACAAGTACACCTTCCCACTTTTAGTAAACATTTAATAATCAACCGTTGATATTATTGTTTCCTTGACTGTACCTGCGCAAGCTTGCACTCTTAACTCATTCAGAGGCGACTAAAAGATTGGCGCGCACTAGTGTGATGTTTTACTCCATTTTGTTTATAATTACTTGGCAAATGTTGTGTACAACTATACATATATATATCAGAATATTTATAAAATTGTAAGCTCTTTTTAAATGCATTAATACGTGTGCTGTTGGTGTACCTTTTTAAATAAATAAATCACTAGATATCTAGGTCAGGGACGGGGAAACTTTTTCCTACGCGGGTCAATATTTGCAACAATGGGGGCCAGGTTTTTGATTTTTGACTATAATATAAATTATTCATTGAAATGAAAATATTTCTATTTTCCGCAGTAAGACTTCTTAGGATATAACTTGTATCATAGGTTTCAACAGCATTAAACTATCTCTTATTTATGCAAAATTAAAATGATATGAACTATAGATATTGAAATCAAGTTTAGTATTAAATAGTTTGATTGATTGATTGATGGAGCGACACTCACTTGATGAATCTTCGTTTCGTGATTCATGTCATGTTATTTTATTATCTACTTCTGGACCAATGGTTGCGGGCCGGATTGCAAACGTTTGCGGGCCGTAGTTTGCCCATCCCTGATCTAGATTCTAGAAGGCGACGCTAGAAACGCAAGAAAGGGTGCATAGCTAAAGTAACAAAGTCGAGAGGTATCAGGGACATGGGCTCATCGCCAAGCATCTGGAGTTTTTAAGGCGATTACCGTTGCCAAATTAGCAGCTCGATATTTGTCACTACAAATATCAACGGAAACGACATTGAAATAACGTTCATATCAGCGCGCAATGCATAGTGGCTGTTACGACGCTCGCTGCGTCCTTGAAAGGGCGAAATAGGAGAAAATTATACTTTTCACTTGGACGCGATTATTCGATTGAATAATCTTATGTTATGTTTATAGCTATAAAGTTTATCTATTTATCAAAGCATAGATGAATTCAATCGGCCAAGCCACTCAGGAGCAGTAGGGAATTTGAGGTCAAAAAACACAATTCAGTAAAAAAAAAAACATGTATAAGTTTTGGTGGTATGAAAAAGAAAAATGTTGCATATGTTGTCTAAGAGTTGATTATTCATAATATATTTTTTCATTATTTTTGGTTTGGCCATAAACGAGGAGTAGGCTTTAGAAAGTACCCATTTGGCAATAGTCAGGCCCTTAATGTGCGATAAGGTACTTCGTTCCAATAACTGACCCTGAACATCTCGTCGACCCTCCGAACGAGCTGTAGCTGCTGCGGTGACATGTACAAGTCGTTCAGTAGATCGAAGTTCGGTCGGAACTTCTCCTGCTTGATCATCCAGGAGTACTGCTCCAGATTGTCGACCACGTCCGGGGGTCGGTGCGTGAGGAGCTTCTGGATTAGATCCACGAGGTGGTCGTACCTGTTGAGTTGTCATCACTCATGAAGGTTGGTGAAACGGAAGTTTGTATTGGACGAGGCCATTCATTTATTAAATGTAAGGTTTGAAAAAAATATTTGATTTTATCATAAAGTAAAAAAAAAACAGGCAAACTACCATCACAATAGCATGTCGGTGACGTGACCCCATAAGATTTTCCTTACCAAAAATCGCTCAACGCACATAAAGAAATTTTAACTTCAAACATAAGTACTTCAAAAAAAGTCGAGTCAAATGTATGGAGTTTCTGGGAGTTTTGGGGGTGCCATGGCCCTCACCATCCCCCCCACCAGTGTCCGCCAATGGTAATTCAGGTTTTACTTCAAATTCAGGTTACTATAAACCTACACTTATGTCCACCATGGTTTCCAACGTTTGGTATTCTATGCAGCTCTATTGATTTTCTTAAAATATCTTTACGAAGCGAAATGTAACAAGTTCGTGAATGTTTCGTCGATAAAAATAAACTCATGCTTTTGAATTATGCCGTTAACGGTAAATAGACAACGAAGCCTCGCTGTGAGGTTTCCGGTATTTCACGGAATCCTAAAACAGCTCCATTTAAATGTAACACATTACTAGGTAATAGAAGGCTTCTTATATATGGATGTGTAAAAGGCGAAAGAGTTGTGTCAGGATCGTAGCAGATGGAAATCTGTGCTCTGCCTACCCCTCTGGGAGACAGACGTGATTATATGTATGTATATAAAGCTAGTTAGAGATACTCACAGGGAATCACCAGTAGCAGCGCTTTGCTGCTTGAGGAAGTTTTTGGCAAGAATCAGGTCGGTGTTGAGCTCCGGCATAACATTCTCTGTGGCAGCTATTATGTCTGGCTCCAGCATAAATGTTTGCGACATGGTTGCAGCTTTTTAACAAGTATCTAATTATTGATAAAATTAAAGGTTTATTTTGGTTTGGTAACGTTTAATTGAATTGAAAGTTGTATTTGTTTTGTTTTTTGTTTTTACAGCTTTTCGTGAGTTTAGTGATTTTTATTAAACATGGACTCTTTGTTATTTATGTATGTCGTGAAAATAGAATTAGGTACTGATGATACCAAAGAATATAGTAACCTTCTACTGGATTATACTGAGGTGGACAATGACATTCATGACGCTAACTTTTCTGATTATTTATCTTTTTATACTTTACTGGTAAATATGCTTTATATCTGATAATGGTGTCGATTCGGTGTAACACAACTTAAGGCGATTACCGTCGCCAAATTAGCAGCTCGATGTTTGTCGACGGAAACGACATTGAAATAACGTTCAAATCAGTGCACAATGCGTGGTGGCTGTTACGACGCTCGCTGCGTCCTTGAAAGGGCAAAATAGCAGAAAATAATACTTTTCACATGGGCGTCATTGTTCGATTGAATAATTCTATGTTATATTTATAGCTATCAAGTTTATCTATTTATCAAAGCATAAATGAATTAAATCACCTAAGCCGCTTAGGAGCAGTAGGAAATTCAAGCCAAAAAACACCATTCAGTTGAAACAATTTTTCATATAGAAGTTTTGGTGGTACGAAAAAGAAAAATGTTGCATATGTTGTCCTAGAGTTGATAATCCATAATACATTTTTTCAATATTTTTGGTTTGGCCATAAAAGAGGAGTAGGCTTTAGAAAGTACCTATTTGGCGGTATTAAGGTCCTTAAGTTATTTGACAGGACTAACCTTATTTTCAGCGTCATGTCTTTGTCCTTCCGATACAGAAAGAAAAAGACGTTTAGCCCAGTCAAAAAAGTTAAATCGTGTGACACCGAATCTAAGTTTACCAATATTTTTATATACTTACACTAAATTTACGTGAAAGGTTTCAAGCAAAGCGGTCGGCCGCCATCTTTGTGACGTCAAAGCTCGCCCGTCCCCACCTCAGCCCCTTCCACTTGCAGCATGTTTTTTACTAGAAGTAGACTTTAACTCGGGTTAAGTCAAAAAAAAGAGGGTTAAAAAAAGCTCTCTTGCACCAATCAAAATCTCGGGTTAAACTAGGAGAAAGTCATCAGAATTTAACCCGACTTTCGCCTCGAGTTAAACTCGGGTTAGCGAAGTAGAGGAAAATAACCAAATATGGAATACCTTTTTGATATTTTGTTTAAAAAAAATAAAAAAACAAATATTAAGGAGTCATACAGTTTTTCTTGACCTAGTATTCGTTGTTTTTAATATAACTAAACAATTTTTTATTTTTCAAAAGTAAAATTATCAAAATGGTAGCTATTTATGGAATAGCTACCCAAATATGGAATATTAGAAAAATACACGTGATTCCTATTCAGAAAAAACAAAAAGTAAGGAAATTTTGAAACAAAAAATGATAAACTTAGTCTTCTTACAAAAATCAATTATTTATTGATAGTAATAAAAAAATACACTTTATGTTTTTCGAAATATTTCGACCTCAGCAGTGAGGCCGTCATCAGTCGAGTGATTTTTACAAAAATCACAAATTCGAGTGTCAAACTCTGGACCTGCACAGACATTATGAACCCAGAAAAAAGACATTAAACTTTTGACCCATAATTTTCCTTGAGTATCTTGAGAAAACAAAAAACGCCTGCCATAGCACTCCACCTGACTGGTCAGACAAAATAAGTGCGACACTAAAGTGAGTGAATGTGATAAATAATTACTTTGAATTGCATCTTGAAGTGTTAGTTTTAGAGAAATGGTGGTATTCCATATTAGGGATACTATTCCATATTCGATATTATCATGGTGCAATAGAACTAATGAAATGTCGTGTTAGTTAACTCTTCCCTTGGGTTAGTTAACCCGAGGGTTAAGGATTTTTTCTCGATCATGCTTCAAGTGGGCTTAAACCCAAAGGAACACAACCGAGTTTCAGGTATACAGAAGGGCTGGCTATGAAAATTGTGAAGAAGACTTCTTAATGATTTGACTGTAGACTATCTTCTTAGGCAGAGGCGCTTTATATCACGACTCTGTCTTGACCCGGTATTTTTTAAATTTATGTACTTATATTGCTAGATTTTCATAGCCATCCTTTCTACATTGCGTCAAAAAAGGAAATTCCATCATTATTGACAGTATAAAAAAAGCAAGAATAGAAATAAGTATATATATAACATACAAATATTACAAAAATAAATATATTTCATTTCATTTCACATTTATTCTTTCACAATTTAAAAAGAAGAGGTAGGGTAATATTATTAAAATGTTGAATCGAGCGTGCGCGGTGAACAGCCCTTAAGAGAAAACCTAGAAACTTACCAATTATCGTAAAGTGGACCTTATATGAATTCAAAGCGTCTTGTGAAATTAGATGTGTCTATTATATTTCCATAAAGATTACATATTGTATACAGTAGGAATTAATAAATTGTTTATCCTTGAATTTTCATCTGAAAATTCGTCCTAGCTGCAGAAATACAAGAAAAAACAAAAATAAAACAAATTGCATGATTAACCGACCAAATCCGAATGAGTACATAAAAGCGGTAGTACCTAAATTGTTAGTATTATTATTTAACTTTATAGTACAGATGCCTACCAATTGTTTTTAAAAATATTTACCTTTAAACAGGCTTAAATAATATTTATTATTAAAGAGAAGGTAATCTTGAATAACTCTGAAACCTCAAGACGCACAAATTTAGTTTTATGGGCACAAATTAGGCACTAATTATATATATATGTAGCTAGTTTTATTCTGCCATGTCCACGGGTAAAAAAATATTCTGCTGGTACCCCACTGGGTTACCACGTTACTCAGCAGAATCTGCTTTTGGCAAATATCTTAAGATCAGCTTGACGCACAAATTCTAAGGTACTAATTATCTGTCAAGCTGAAATTCTGAAGGCAACGCACACGATTTAATTATCCTTTTCGTGATCAAGGCAAAATAAAATTTTGGCTTTCTCTACTAATTTATTCGGAGTTGTTCGTAAATTAGAATAGTTGCATAAAATTTTTTTTTGGATTTTGCAAAAAAGGTCATTGAACCTTGGTCCTGACCACTTATCGAGTCTACAGTATGAACTTGGCTATTTTAATAAAAGTCAGCTTCAACAAATGCGTTACGACGTTAAAAATTCCGCTATCGCATACTGATTTTGCCATAACTATAATACTAAAGAGTAATACAAAAAACTACCAACAACTATTAATACATAATCTTAAGTTTCATACAGTACTCTTACAATCTTCGTCCGTGCTTTTTCATCATATTCGTTCGTGCATCCAACTATCCAGGACTTCAACAAAAACTTTAACTGTAATGGCGTCGTTCTTCACGTAACCGTTATTTGGGTCAATTAAATTTTCCCAAATTATTGACTTTGGCCAGCCCCTACCACCACCCGGACGTATAATAGATCGCAGAGATTTATATTTACGATGATTTGGTATGTCTTTGTCTTTTAGAATTAAAAAATCGAAATTTAACATCATGGTCCACCTTTGCATTCCTACCATTAGTAAAAACGTTGATAGATAACAAATATCATCTTCCACATGTTTTCTCAATCTTACCCTCAACGCCTTGTTGCATAAATATATATGTTTATAGTTGTACTCGTTCAGCTCACTTATATTGGGAACGATGAAGGTGAAAGTTCCATGCGTTTTGAATTTATGTCTTGGTGTTGACAATATACATTTATGAACAAATGGATCTTGTTCAACCCCAGCATCATTATAAAGTGATATCCTTCCTATCCAACCAATACACTTTTTTTCCAACAAATTTAAAACACTTTCTATTTTATAAGATGTGACAGTAATAAAAAGGTTTAAAATTTCACCATCATCACGATCACCAGAACTAACATACAAGTTCCCTGTATAGATATAACTCAAAAGTTGTTTTGCTACACTCAATGTTAGTCCTGTAAAATTCATGATGTAATTTGAAGATACAGGTTTATTGAAATTTATTTCATCATCAGCAGATGATGTTACATCTTTTTCAAGATTGTCTCGAAAATCTTTAATTAACCTGCCTAAAGGCAAATCTTTTATATTGTCAGCAATGGCAAATATTGCAGATACTAGTTGCTGCAATTTCGTTTTTTGTTCTTCCGTCTTTGATGTTGCGCTGTCTTCAGTTGCATTCTTATTGAGTGGCAGGATTGAAATAGCTTCACCTAAGCTTTTGTTTGTGAAACATTGCAATTCAGTGTCTTTTGAATTTTCAGTGACAGATTTATTTTTCTCAGTTATTGCTGAAATTAAATTTGTACTTCTTTTTGCATTGTTATCTTCTGTTGAGCTTTTATTGCGCGGCAAGTTCGAAACAACATCACCTAAGCTCTTACTTGTTAGGCATTGCAATTCAGTTTGTTGTTCTCTTACATGTTCAGTGTCAGCTTTATTTTTGTCAGTTATTGCTGTAACTAAATCTGTTCGTGTTGTTGCATTGTCCTCTTCTATTGCGCTCTTATTGAGTAAAAAGTTAGAAGCAGTTTCTAGTTTTTTTACATTTTCGGTGTCAACTTTATTTTTCTCAGTTGTAACTGGAACTAAATCTTTACTTTTTGTTGCATCACAGTCTTCTGTAGCGCTTTTATTAAATGGTAAGTTTGAAACAGCTTCGTCCAAGAGCTTGCTCGCTGCCGCTACAACTGCTCGATGTGCAGGCCATTTACCTTGAACTGTCATATCAGAAAACTCATAATCTTCATACAATGATTTCAAACATTTATATAGACGTAACATTTCTTCTTCTTCTACTACTTGGTCGAAGAGCTGGATATTTTCTTCTCCAATTCGAATGTAGATTAGAAGCTCGTCACGTTTATTAAATTCAAAATCCCTTAGTGTATACAGTTCTAAGGTTTCTTTAGCCAGCAACTCTTTCAATGTGCCATTGGTATTGTTATCGTACGGATCATCATAAAGGATGACATGCCGAGTGCGATTACTCATGCTGGTCACACAAAGAATCAGTCTATCATCATAAGATTCAAGATCAGTGGTGAAATGGAACATGAGTTCCATCCGCTTCCCGCAGTATGTGCCACCGATGGTATTGTTATAAGTAAAGTCAGTGTACCTGACTACAAGATGTGTGGCATCTTCTGTTTGACAGATGCTGGTGCCATTGTTGATGCAGTGCTCTGTCATCTGTAAAGTTAATATTACCTTAGCAATTTGGAGTTGGACTGTCTGATTTACAACGTATGTGTATGCTGGCTACTCCAAGCTGAATAGACAATTAAGTAGACCATCGTGTCAGGGCATAGAAAAGGGGCCGAGTTGATTTTGGGTTCAGACCTAAATGGTGAGGGTCACATTTTGAAGGAGATGTTGAATATGTGAGTCTTGCAAATTTTGAAAATAGCTACAGATTGCAAAAAATTATCCATCTGTTTTTGGTAAACTGATGTAGGATCGTCCACATTACCGTCTAGAATACATTGGACCCAACAAGGTGAGCTATTTTGCAGGATATTATTATGATGTGGGTACCTAATAAAGATTAGTCTCAGCTCGTACTCCGTGTTTGATTGACGTTCAATACACATATACTTTACATGGCGCAGCCGCGGTTTTACTGCGAACTTACAATATAAAATTACGGTGTTGTTATACGAGTATAAATCAGAAAAGTGTAAACAAATAGAAAGTTGGTGCTACATATAGTGTGTACTACATACAAAGTGCAATGGAGGCCGTGTTACAGCCCCCGCTACCATTTGAGTTTGACAATAACGTGTCGAACGTAACTTCTGGAAACCTGTGCAGAAGTTGGGATAACTGGAAAAAGTCGTTTAAAGTATATTTTGCAGCTTGTGAACTTGATAAGAAAACGGCAACGGTGCAGATCAACATATTGTTACACGTCATCGGCGCGAAATGCCGTGAAGTTTACGATCAGTTTCCGGGAAAATTTACAACATTGGATGCGGTGTTAACCAAATTTGACGATTTCTTTTCACCAAAAAAGAATATCACATTGGAAAGAAATAAATTCTTTTGTCGTAATCAAATGGAATCTGAATCGACAGAACAATACGCATTCGAAATTACCAAAATGGCGTCATCCTGTGAGTTTAAAGATCTTTGTAACGGATTAATACGGGATCGCCTGATTTGTGGAATACGAGATAATGCAATGAGAGAAAGATTGCTGCGGGAATCTGATTTAACACTTAATAAAGCACTTGAAATATGCAAATTGGCAGAAATGTCGCGTGCGCAAGCTAGCAGTTTTATAAAAAGCGTAACAACGGCACATCACGTTCACGAAATATGTCAGCAAGCTGGATGTTCTCAGTACGAGCAAAGCAACGAAAAAGTGCATTGGGTGCGAGGTGCTCAATGTCAATGTGTAACGTCAGCGCCGCCGGGCGTCTCCGGCACGCGTGGCTCGCGTGACCGTCGCAGGCGCGGGCGCGGTCGAGGGCGCGGACGCGGTCATCGCGCCGCCCAGACAGCTGATAGCAGGAGTACACCCGCCCAACCCCGTCGGCCTGTCAGAGTCTGTTCGAAGTGCGGTTTGACTCATGAACTTTATAAATGTCCGGCGTTTGGAGTGCAATGCGATAATTGTAACCGATATAATCACTACGCTAAGATGTGTAAAGCTTATTACATCGACGGTGCATCCACTGATCAGGTATGTAGTCTTGTATCTTCTGAAAGTGACTGGTCAACAACGTTGTGTATAAATGGTTTTGAAATAAAATTTAAGCTGGACACGGGGTCTGATGTAAATATTCTTCCCAAAAAACTCCTATCGAGTATTTCGGTGTTAGAAAATGAGTTAACCCCCTCATCGATAAAGTTACGTGGGTATTCGGGTGATCATATCGCGGTCATAGGAAAGTGTAATCTTAAGGTCATTTATAAGGACAAAACGTACATTCTAAAGTTTATTATTGCTAACGTAGATTCACCACCGATCTTGAGTAGGAGTTCATGCGAAGAACTGAATCTAGTGAAACGCGTTATGGCAGTAAATATAGAAGTAGGAAAGGAAGTAATATTAGATGAATACGCCGACGTATTTCAGGGAGTTGGGTGTCTTCCAGGAGAATATAAGATACAAATAAATGAAACAGCGCGCCCAGTTGTACATCCCCCTCGGAAACTACCCATGGCCTTAAAGGAGAGTGTAAAAAACAAGTTAGATGAAATGGTTAAGCAAGGTATTATATCAAAGGTGCAGGGACCCACGGACTGGGTCAATAGCATGACCTTAGCGAAGAAACCAGATGGTGATTTTCGAATCTGTTTAGATCCTCAGGACCTAAATAATGCTATTAAACGTGAACATTTCAAATTACCAACCCTTGATGAAATAACAGCAACACTGTCAGGTTCTAAGTACTTTAGCGTTTTAGATTGTAAACATAGTTTTTGGCAAGTTAAACTAGCGGAATCTTGCACAGACTTATGTACTTTCAATACGGCATTTGGTCGTTATAAATTTTTACGTCTCCCCTTCGGAATTTCGTCGGCTTCTGAGGTTTTTCATAAGAAACTCATGGAACACTTTGATGATATGGGAGAAGGAATTTGTCAGTTTGTCGATGATTTACTAGTGCATGCCCCTTCAAAAGCAGAACATGATCGTAGATTACGTAAAGTCTTACAAAAATGCCGTGAAATTAATATCAAATTGAATAGGCAGAAGTGTAAAGTAGGACTGAAAGAGATAAAATACCTAGGTCACAAAATAAGTGAACATGGCATATTACCTGATGAATCGCACACCTCAGCTATAAAAAATATGCCAGAGCCGAAAAATGTTAAAGATTTAGAAAGGTTTTTAGGGCTCATTACATATTTAGGCAGTTTTATACCAAATCTTTCAGAAAAAACTCAAAGCCTACGTGAGCTATTAAAAAAAGAAGTGGAATGGCATTGGGAAGAAAGACATAAGAGTAGTTTTGAACAATTAAAACAGTGTTTGATTAGCCCACCAACGCTGAAATTCTATAGCCTAGATAAGCCAATCACATTGTCTGTAGATTCATCTAAAGATGGTATGGGTGCTTGTCTCCTACAGGATGGTCACCCTGTCAGTTATGCTTCTAAATCACTTAACAAAACAGAACAAGCCTATGCACAAATAGAAAAAGAGTTATACGCGTGTGTGTTTGCTTGTGAAAAGTTTTACTCATATTTGTACGGTCGGACCGATATTACAATAGAAACGGACCACAAACCTCTAATTAGCATCATAAAGAAACCGATAAATAGCGCACCTCCTCGACTACAAAGAATGCTTATGAGACTGCAACCTTATACATTCAAACTTATATACAAGCCGGGTAAATATATGTACGTGGCGGACACACTCTCGCGTGCTTGTGCTGATAATGGCAATCCGCGACACATTGAGCCACGTGATCACCTGGAAGCGCAGGCGCAGATATGTGCGATAGCCGGTAGTAATCCGCTGACCGACTCACATTTTTTGCTGATACAAAAATGTACTCAAGATGATGAAGAAATGAAATCACTTATGAAAGTTATTAGAAAAGGATGGCCAGAGCACAAAAGTCAGGTAGACAGTTTGTTAAGATGTTACTGGGATGCAAGAGACGAGTTAGTGGTCTCTTATGGTTTAGTATGGAAAGGTGACCGTATAGTTATACCCAAATGCATGCGACGAGAATTATTACAAAAAATTCACATCGGTCATTTGGGATTAGAAAAGTGCAAATTACGGGCACGAGAAATAATGTACTGGCCAAACATGAATTCTCAAATAGAGGACATGATTTCTCACTGTCAGGCTTGTTTGACTTTTAAAAAAGCAAACAGCAAAGAAACGCTGATTCAACATGAAATACCAGATAGGGCGTGGTCTAAGGTAGCAGCTGATATCTTTCACTTCTCAGGTCAACAATTTCTTTTAATTATTGATTATTACAGTAAATTTATAGAAGTAATAAAAATGAAATCTATTACTTCGGACTGCGTTATTAACCAATTAAAAATAATATTTAGCCGGCAAGGCATTCCTGATTATTTTGTATCTGACTGTGGTCCAGAGTTCAGTTCCGACATATTTAGAAACTTCGCAAACGAGTGGAAGTTCCAACATATCACGTCTTCTCCAAGATATCCGCAGTCGAATGGTCAGGTGGAAAGAGCTATTCAAACCATAAAAAATATTCTAAAAAAAACCTCATATGACCACACAGACTTTAGATTAGCACTTTTAGAATACCTAAATACACCTATAGACAGTAGGTTGGCATCTCCATCGGAACTTTTAAACAATAGAAAGTTGCGTAGTGTTGTACCATGTTCTCCGGCATTATTACAACCAAAAATATAGAAAAACGACGCAAAGTACAAAAGGAATACTATGATAGAAATGCCAAGGATCTCCCTCAATTAAATAAGGGTCAAAAAGTTAAAGCATGGATAAATGACAAGTGGGAAAATGGTACAATACTGGATATGCTACGTCCGCGGTCTTACTCAATTGAATTGAGCTCAGGCGGTACAATAGTACGTAACCGTAGACATCTAAGACCGGATTCAGAGCGCCGACATGACTCACCCCCATGCTATAAAAACTTTTCCTATGACGATATAGTAGTCACGCCTGGTACGTTAGATTCCTCTTCCCGTAGCCCCCGTGTCCAGTGTCGGGCAAACAATCCTAATCATTATGTTACTCGTTCTGGCAGGATAGTGAGACAGCCTGATCGGTGGACTACATTTCGTCCACAAACTCCGTGGTAAATCAAAACTAAAGTGTAGCTAGAATTAAGGTTTTAAAGTAAGCAGCATGTCACAATTGCATGTTTTGTACATTAGTATGTTTATTTTTGATTGTAATTCTGTTTAAATATATTGTAGATAGTCAGAATAATAATAATAAATAAAATGCATGTTATATAAAATAAAGTCATAAATTATTTATGTTGATTATATGGCATGTCATTAAATTGTATTTATCATCTCTAATTTAAGCGCAAATTAAATTTATTAAAGAAGGGAGATGTTGATATTATTATGATGTGGGTACCTAATAAAGATTAGTCTCAGCTCGTACTCCGTGTTTGATTGACGTTCAATACACATATACTTTACAGGAAGGTTTCTCAAAAAAAACAGCTGCTTTGAAAAAAAATATACATATATATTATTTTGTACTGACTTTGCTATCAGGGGGTGGAGTAGGGTCCAGTTAATAAGAAATAATTTGTCTTGGTTAGGTATCAGGGATTGTTTTAGAAATATGCCACTTTTAGTTAGCATACTACAAAACCACAATTAGAGGTAATTCAACTTAAATCCAACGCTTTTTTGGAATCAGGTATAATAAATACATATAATTAGATGCAGTGAAATATATTTGCCATGTTTTTTTTAACAACTTTGTAACAAAATAACTATTTAGATGTCTAAAATCTATTATTGAAAAGGCAAAAAAGAGGTTTTAAAATTTTATTTATAATATAATATTAAATAATATTTTTATAAAAAAAACTAAAATAGCTAGCAAAATTTCCAAAATCAAATATCTAGATATTGTTGAAACCCATTTATTAAAATATTTTTGAGTTCTGTACATGGTTTCTATTCGTCAAACAAGGAGAAAAAGTGTGTTTGAAGAATTCATTTAAACAATTATTTCTGTCGAGAAAATGTATTCAAACACATTTTCAAAAACAAAACCCTAGATTATATTGTCAAAATGCATAAACCAGAAATTTATTGAAATTTTTCAATTTCTTTTCTCTGTATTTCATTAAATACACAGAAAATATAATATAATATTCATTTATTTCAGATAAGTTAATCCATATTTGTAATATTGCAAAATTCTAAAATTCAATTAAATTACTAAAAAATACACAAGAAAATTAAAACGCACGCAGAATAACACAGGTACAAAAACATATGATAATTAATTACAAGGGGAATAAACAATAATAATTACAGTTTTGATGCTGACGCTATCTGCTCCATACTTGGAACGACGGAGTGTGTAGCACCTGCCAATGTTTCATAAAGGGCCCAAAGCACCCATATTTTTTTTACATATCGCCTTAACATGGTGTAAAAGTGGCATATTTCTTAAACACTTCCTGAGTTCCTGATACCTAACTAAAACGAGATATATCTTATTATTGGACCCTGCTCTACGCCCTGATAGCAAAGTTAGTACAAAATAAAATGGATAATTCTTTTTAAATAACTGGTTGTTACAAAGAGGCAAAAATATTTTTTATATTCGAAAATGATCCAAATAGATCAAGGGGTTGCCGAGGTAAGGGGTTGTAAGAGGGGGTCGAGAGTTCATTACTTCATTTGCCCACATACAGTGTAACAACAAATTTAAAAATTTTATATTGTTCAAAATATTTCCAAAACAAAAGAAAGAAAAGTAAAAAATATTATCCTAAAAATGCAATATAGGTATCAAATTGTAGCTATTTAAAAATAGCTTATTTTAAAAATACACACTTTTATTATATTTACTGACACTGGTTTCAAGAAATCTTTGGAAAGTAACAAAAAATGTATGTCCCCCCCTTATCTCCGTAACTGGTGAACCGAAAAATACGAAAAAAATGTCGATTATATATCATAATTGGCCAACTTAGAATAATAAAGTCTTTAATTATTCTATGCTGGCCAATTACAAGAAAACTGTAGTGATTAAAAAAAATAGGTATGTATATAAAATATATATATAAATATAGGTACCTACATAGGTGGTATAATATAATATACATGGGTGTCAAATTGTATGTATTAAGCTGTAAAAATATATAGCTTGGCTATATTTACTTAAATCTATTCCGAGAAATCCTAGAAAAACCACAAAAAATGTAAGGAGGGAGGGTTTATCTCCAAAACTGGTGGACCAAAAAATATGAAAAATATCATGGTAATATTTTACATAAAAATTACAGGAAAAATATCGTTGTCAACCCATGAACGTAAGAACGTACGTCCGTGTGTCAACCTTAGACTATTGGTTTAATATGGTTTAATACTATAATAAGTTGACAATCACTTGACAACAAAATAAAATTTTAGTTCGTTGACTTCGTTGGTTGTTGTAGGTACTTACTTTTTTTCTTCCCTAGACTGTTGCTTCAAGTAGGTAGGACCCACTGAGCAAATAAAACAGTAGGACCTACTTAATGCAAATATCAAATGCCGCGTCAATAACAGTAAGTAAAGAAAGTTTCACTGATTGTTGCAGTTGAAAAGTTGAAAAAAATATAATTATCAATTCAGCCACCACCACCCGATGTATTATCTATGCCCAATGTTAAAATATCAATGTTTGGCTATGGTTGATGTGATAGTTGTCAGTGGCGGATCGAGAAACATTTTTAGGAGGGGGGGGAGAGGCCTGAGGATAGGTTTCATCAAGCATTGTACCATGAACGTAAAATAAAGTCATGTCCTGTGCTGTGCTATTAAAATACGTAAATACGTAAAATTAAAATACGTTGCAGGTAAGTAGATTTAAGACTGTACCTACTTGCTGAACAATGACGGAAAACATCGTAAATAAAAAGCGTGTAATTGTGCCCGAAGTACGGCAATAGGGCTCACCACCCATCACGTTGGGATGTAATAATCGTCGGTGAAACGTGGGTACACCCAGTGTGGACTGTGACTTATCGGAACACCTCTGACACCCCCTCGGAAATTCATGTCATGACGATATTTATCTAGTACAAAATAAGTAGGATATTAAAGCCGAAATTATTTTAATTTTGGTTTTAGTGCTGTCAAAACCAAATTTTCATTATTGCAAAATAGTCATTGTGTTAGGAACAGAAGCTAAACTACTTTGGAAATTGTTTAGCTTTGACAACACTTAAACTAATATTAAAGCCTTCAGAATCAAGCCTTAGTGTCATAATATAATATAGTAGCATAAAAAAAAATATGTGAGTCCTATCCTATATCTCATATTTTGGGGTAGGAGGGCTTCAGCCCTCAAGCCCTCTCCTGGATCCGTCCCGCCATGCTACTAACTGGGACTTTTTGCCCCATAGACATTTTTGGTGAGTTTGATCATTACATAAAGGAAGTGCCTCAACTGCCGGATCCGGCACTTGGGATGAGTGCCGGCATTTGGGCTAGATGCCGGAGGTCACGACGATCGTTTTTTCTTACTGGTATGAGGGACAAAACAACGTGGACCTACGGTAGGGAGTAGCCATACGCTACGTTCCCCTCTGCCAAAGTACAAGCCCAAGTGGGCATACGCATCTAATAATAATACGCATCTAATAATTCCTAAAGGTGTTTCTGTGGATACACTACATCCGATACCCTACTTGAAAGTTATTAGAGCTTTTTTTTATTAAATGACCGAATTTTTTTCAAGGAATTATTTGTAGTTTTTTAGGAAGAAGTTTATGTTAAAGTATTAGATCATGCGATTAGATTAATAAAAGAAGCAGCTACAATAGAAATATATAATAACGAAAAACTGAATATATACGACACAAGACAATAATTAACAATGTTAATTAATAAACATAGACCAATTAATCTACAAAGTGTAACCAATCTGGGTTTATAAACTGGCTTCGTCATCATATCAGCCAGTTGAGATTCCGATGAAACCTTTTTAACATCTAAGATTCCTTCATCTACTGCTTCTCTTGAGACTTGTTGACTTTTTTCTTAAACATGACGTTATAAAATACGATCAATTTGGCTTTCAGAAAAACAAGTCGACTACTTTAGCAGCTTTTCACCTTGTCGACTACATAGCTCGTAGCGTTGATAACAAAAATCTAACTACTGCTCTTTTCCTAGATATGTCTAAGGTATTTGATTGTGTAAAACATGATTTATTGCCAAGTAAAGTTGAACAAAATGGTATCAGGGGTGTGGCACTTGACTGGATAAAATTTTATTTAAGAGATAGGCCTCAGTACGTAGAAGTAGCTAAATTGGACTCAAAAAATGCGGTTAAACACTACCATTCTGATCATAAAATCAACAGCTACAGTTTTCCCCAAGGGAGTGTTTTAGGACCTCTTTTATTTCTACTGTATATTAACAACCTACCTAACATGACTATCCATAAGTGCATCCTCTTTGCGGATGACATATCTATAATAGTAACAGGTAAGAATCAAACATTGCTAAATCATGAATCTGAAATTAATAATACTATGACATCGATTATACAATATTTAAATGACTATATAATCTTAAGGAAAATTTGACAAAAACTAATTACATTAATTTCAATCAATTATCATAATCACCAATTTAACATAATGTACAATAAACAACTGCTTCAGCAAATAAATGAAACTACATTTTTAGGTAAGTATAGTAATTGGTAACAAATTAAACTGGAGCGGTCAAATAAATAAAGTATGCAATAAACTACACCGATTTTGCTACGTATTAAGAAGACTTAGCGCGGTAGCTTCCCAAAAAAACTGCGTTAGCAGCATATTATGGCTATGTAGAATCGGTATTGCGGTATTGGTTGTTGGTATGGGGAAACTGTCCCTATAATGTAAAAGTTTTTATACAAAAGAAATGTGTTCGTGCGATTTGTGGCATCCCTCAAGATGAATCATGCAAACCATTATTTACTAAACTAAGAATTTTAGGTTTTCCGTGCTTGTATATTTTTGAACTGGCTTTATTTGTAAGACAACACCTTCATCTATTCAAAATAGCTAAAGATGTTTATCCAAAAAATACAAGAAATTCTAACAGGTTAGTGCTAGATCACCAACCTAAAACAAACGTACATTAAATCATGCTATCCAATGTGCATAAAGATTTATAATAAACTTCCACAGAGCCTAAAAGATCTTCCTCTCACCTTGTTCAAATCTAAATTAAGAAAATGGTTATTAAATCAACAATTTTATAGTATTAAAGAATTTCTTGACATAAAAATTTTTGACGCTAGGTAAATAGATGTGTATAAGTTGACATATTTATTAAATTCAAGTTTAATTTTTATTGGATGCTATATAATATAATGCATGAATGATTGTTTGACTACCTATTATGTTCTTGTTTTGTGAATGTTTCTTTTACTGATGTCCAATATTTCTTTTGTACCAAAATTTGCATGCTACATTAAAACTAGCTAATAAGGAGCTCATTTGCATGTACCTACTATACACCTAGTACAGTGGAGACCACATCAAGCTATACACTTGCAGTACGACATTAGCCCCTACAGAGAAGAATATAAGATAGGTACAAAGTCCAATGTGTCTTACTTGATGAGGTCTCCACTGTACTACGAGTATCTACCCTTGTTAAAGCAAATAAAGATATTCTTATTCTTCTTATTCTTATTCTCTTACGAAGAAGTATCGAATCCGTATATGCTTGGTTCTCTGGTGAAACTCAAAAGGGGGGTTTCTGGCCAGCTTAATGGCCGACTCATTGTCAACATACAGCACTGGAGTATCATCTAAACCGTCTATGCTTTGGATAAGTCTTTTCAGCCAAACAACTTCTCTAGTCGTCTCACTAGCGGCAACAACTTCAGCTTCTGTACTGGATATTGCAACAGATGCTTGTCGATGACTTCGCCATGATATTGCTCCACCAGCATATAAACAAACCATTCCGGTTGTGGAGCGCCCGGTCTCCATGTCTCCTCCATGATCTGCATCGCTGAAGCAATGAAGGAGTTTCTCTGCGTTTCTTTTATACACTATGCCAAAATCTTGGGTGCCTCGTAAATAACGTAATATACGTTTCACCTTAACAACATCGTGTTTTGTAGGACTCTCTAGATGTCTCGAGGCAACTCCTACAGCAAAGGCGATATCAGGTCTCGTCCCCACCTTCAAATAAGCTAGTGCTCCGACAGTTTCTCTGTATGGAAACTGCTCAGTATTAAAAGCTTCTCTTTTTCCAGAGTCATCTTTTAGTATGGGTGTTCCAACTGCTTTACTATCCTGCATGCCAAATCTTTCTAATATTTTTTTAGTGTATGCGGCCTGAGTAACTTTAATGGTGTCATCTCTTCGCTCTATCTCTAGTCCAAGAAAATATGAAGCTGACTTCAATTTTATCTTAAATCGAAACCTCAGTTCATTAAAAACTGCTCAGTTTCTTCATCATGGGTGGAAGCAAGAAGACCATCGTCTACGTACAGAGCCAGTATTAACTTCTTCTCTCCTCTCTGCCTTACAAATAGACATGGATCTGCTTCACTCTGCTTAAACCCAATTTTCAGGAGGAAATCTTTGACACAGCTATTCCAACATCGTGGTGCTTGCTTAAGCCCATATAAGCTCTTTTTCAGTTCACATACTCTGTTGGACCCATCGTCATAACCTTCTGGTGGTTTAAACTGCCATATAGAAATGCTGTGGAGACGTCAAATTGTGTGAGCATCAAGTTATCTCTCGCAGCTATACTCAAAACAACTCGTATAGTACTCATTTTTTGCAACGAGACTGAATGTTTCTTCATAGTCCAATCCTTTTTTCTGTGAATAGCCCTTAATCACAAGCCTGGCCTTATAATGGTCTATGCTTCCGTCAGGATTAGTCTTAATTTTGAAAATCCACTTACATGGTATGGCTTTCCTTCCATTTGGCAGAGGAACCATCTCCCATGTTTCATTTTCTTGTAAGGACTCCAATTCGTCTTTCATGGCCATCTCCCACATTTCTTTATCATCACATGCAATAGTTCCTTGATATGATTTTGGTTCCTCTAAGGTTTGTAATATACTGTCTACAGTATTTATCACGAAGTCATCAAATCTGTCTGGACGTTTTAGTTTTGAGCGTTCTCTAAGCGTTCATTGTTCTGGTTCATCTCCATATTCTCCTGATGGAACTACTTCAATTTCATCCTCAATTTCAATACACTTTTGTTCGTTTTTAGGTTCTGGATGAGTCTGATTATCATCTTTATCATCTTCACTTAAAGTTGGTGAAACCACATCAGATTTTTCACCTTCTACTATAATTGGGAATGAATCTAAAGGTATTTCTACTTCATTACTTGGGTTAAGAGTATGTTCTTCAAAAATCATATCCCTAGAACGTATTAATGAACATTTATCTTTATTCCATACTCTATAGCCTTCGTCACTGTCATATCCAATGAGAAATCTTTTTACAGCTTTTTTATCTAACTTCTTTCTGGTTATCTTTGGAATGTGAGCATAGCACGTACTATCAAATTATCCTAAGGTGACCAATCCTTGGTTTCTTCTTGCACCAAATTTCATAAGGTGACTTATCAAGTCCTGTAGGGCCTGTCCTGTTGAGAATATATACTGCACTATTTACCAACTCAGCCCAAAGTCCTTGCGGTAAGTCTTTCGAATGCATTATGGTTCTCGCGGATTCTAAAACAGTTCTGTTATCTCTTTCTACGCAACCATTTTGTTCTGGGGTATATGTGCATCGTCAACCTCTGTCGAAAGCCATATCTATCAAGTAATGTTTTCACATTTCTGTTATCAAACTCACCGCCATTGTCACATAAAAGCTCTTTAACTGTGTGTCCCACTACTTTTGTTTCAACTAAGAAGAGTTTTAACTTGTCATGGACTTCAGATTTCTCTTTTAAAAAATAAACATATCTGAACTTTGAATAATCATCTTTAAACAACACAAAATATCTAAACTTGGAAATAGAGTAGCAGAAGGGGCCACAAACATCAGCATGAATTAACTCTCCTGGTTCCTTTCCTCTTTCAGGAAATCAGTCTATGTGATTAATAAAAGAAGCAGCTACAATAGAAATATATAATAACGAAAAACTGAATATATACGACACAAGACAATAATTAACAACTACGAAAACAAACGTCACACTTCACTCAGATGACCATAGCTTGGTAAAGCCAACTGATACAACCTCTTGAACAGTTTAAGCACCTATTTTGCGCTATCCGGAGACCCAGCGAAGTAATGCAGTGCGCGCTGATATGAACGTTATTTCAATATAGTTTCTGCCGATATTTGACCAACACAGTTTGACTCAAGGTCGTTGGTGGCTACAACAGCCTCAACAGCATTTATACATACCTAATATTTATTTAATTTTTAAGACCTAAAAATAACTTTTATATCGTGCATTGCATATTATTATTATTACGTCTACATAATTTAAGTGTAAAAATTTCAAACAAAATAATAAATATGTATTAAAACAACCGACCTCAATAGCAAAAAAACAATTTTGCTTTATAAGAATAAAGGAATTTTTAAAATTGTATCACATTTTAAGGAAATCTGAGGCAACATGATAAAAAAAAAACAACAAATAATAAGAAGATAAAATAAATTTTGACAGCATTGTTATTCCTAATTCCAACAGCCAAAACCTAAAATTAATAGTTTTCTTCTCAGAATAAGGAATACAAATAGAAACCTGGCTAAAATAATACGCGGAGAAAGACACCTATCCTTGATTTTCTTACGACATTTTAGTGCGTTAGAGAGAGATGGATATGTATTAGTTTTTTCTTAATTAGGTAGGTTGTCACTAGTTCGTTGCTTTGCTAGTGATGTCACAATGTCGATTTTTGACTACAATAAATAAACCAAATCGAAATGAACCGCGACCAATCTCCTTACCACACATCATATCGTATCAAAGTGTGAAAAAAAAGAGAATGCAGGAGGCACCGACCTTTCTGGTGACATCCTCTTGCTTTGGAAGGAGGCCAAGAGAATTAATAGCAAAGTGGTCTCTGTCTACCCCAGTGGGACACATGTTATATTGTGTAAATAAGGAATTAATAAAAGGATATCTTTCGTTTAGCATAATATTTTTTATTAAGTACAAATTACTATATCGTAGGCAGGTAGGTACATAAGTTAAGTCCAAAATTGCGCTTGTTTCTAGTACAAAAAATGCTGTAGCTTGTATCAGAGATACAACCGTTAACTATTTAAGTGGATACTTTTTAAGTCGCCTCTTAACTCAATCAAATAGATGTTCGTTGATGTCGCGTCTTTGTTCAATCAAGGAAGAAGGAATTAATCGCAACAATAGAAATCATAATAATCATAGACTTATAGGATTCGTAATAATAATATTATGTCAATGATGAGCGATGACAGCGCAATTACTACAGAGGTAATTTCATTTTTTTTTATTTCTATCAAATAAACATCAACTTATCTTGAATAAAAACTAATAACAAATAATGAACGATTAAAATACCTAATAACCTGTAATAAGAAATCAAATTGTGCGCAGTTCAAGTCAATAAGCATTCCCAAAATTCATTTCACGATATAACTACCCTGTCAAAGTACTTTTATTGTCACCCACTAAGTACGAAAATGTCTTGATCTGCGGAATTTCTTCGTGAAGTCGATCACGGCAGTAACGTGAACGAACAGGCCTTTCAGAAAGATTTGCGAACATAGACGTATGCACTTTTCTAAACCACAGACATCCATAGGTACTGGTTCTGTTGCCTAAAATTGAAAAATTATCGAGTTAATATACTATAGTATAGTACAAGCATGTACCTACAAACAAGATTGATAATGCAATTATACATAATTATTTAAAGGTTACCAATGTGTCTGTATCTGGTAAATATAACGTTGGTAAGGCATCTGCTTTTAAAAGTCTCCATTTAAAATTTTCGTTTGGTCTAAAAGAATCCGACGTAAAGTGTTTCGAACAAATATGACCGCTTTTTTTAATTGCCCAATTTGGTCAAATTATTCGTCTAAGCCATTCACTTTTTAATTCTTCCCTTTTTGGAAATCTGTAACAAAAAAATATAGCGATATTTATTCGGCATTATTTTTCTTTTAACTCGGGCTGCAATGAGGGATTTTCTTTTCTTTTTTTTTTACTCTTCCCTAGTCGCTGGATAGATGGCGCTGAACTTGGTAAGTTACTGCAAGGAACGGAACGTCACATAATTTTTTGATTATTGCACTTGGATGTAATTTTGAGATCGTAAAACGAAACGTACATAAAAAAGTAATTAATGTCATTGTCACATCACATCACAATGACATTTTGAAAATAAATAAATAATAACAACAAGGAAAAAGAAAAAAATAATTAGCAGTCTTTTTATGAGTTTTCTAAGCCAGAAAGAAAATGTCCCAAGAGAAAAAGAAGAGAAGTCTGTGCCTTGTGGATTTGTATAAAAATGGAGGCATACATCTTTTTCCTAAAGATGAAAGTCGTAAAGCGCAATGAGTACAAGCCATGGTACATTTTAAACCTGGACGGACCATAACAAAGCATTCGCACATAATATGCTCAGCACACATGTCATCAACCAACGAGGGTATGTGACGTGACGTGACGTGACGCAATGTTTTTTTTTCAATCGTTTTGGCTTTGGCACCTAGCAACGTAGTCAGTTCAACACCATCTACAGAGTTCTGGGAAACTATGTTTTTTTTTTAATACTCAAAAAGAAATCCTCTCATTAATCTATATTATCCTTTATGCACGGCTGCCGCGGGAACCAATGTTCGATAGTTTGCCACACGGACTTTAGTACATCACTATACGAAAAAACATAACCTCTCGTAGTCGGCAGAAAATCTATATAAAACAGGCAAATATCGGTGTAGAATTGAATACAAGTATGATTTACAAGAACTACTATTATTGTTACTGAGTTTTAGGTATGATCCTGCAACTTATTAACATAAAAACTATCAGAACTCACCGATGAAATGATATTGCTTCATTGTTGTTTTCTTTTCTTCCTGTATGCGATTTACAGCCTTCAATCGCACAAGACATTTTATTACAATGTTAAAAAACAATCAACACAAACAATAATAAATCACACTTTCACGAATTTTGAGAGGAAGAGCACCAAAATATTTAATTTCTCTTGGTGAAGCTGTAAACTTTCGCAAAATGCAATAGACATTTCGATGCCACCAAATTAAGATGTGATGCACGCAACGTACGATATTACAACACAACGATACAATGATGAGACATATTTAATTTGATGGTATTATAATTTTTAAAATACATCCAAATTACATCCATCTGACATTTGTTTGGTTCAATCTAGTGACACACCAGGAAAAAATATAAAGTAAGTGCGGTCCGTCGTTTCATTCACTCGTACACAGGAGTAATTTACGTTAGATGAGTACAATGGCTAATGCCCAGTTCTTATTTTAGTCAGGCTTCTATTTGTATTCCTTATTCTGAGGTTTTCTTAAACATTTATATAATCAGCTGATCGGATCAATAAGAAAACAGCTATTCACAAAAACTTGTAAGGATAATTTAGAACTATATAAAAAGTTAATGGTTCAGCGTGACTATCGGCAGACAAAAACTGGCAAGGCGGGGCTAGCGGAAGTTGCCCCGAATGGCCCCGAACCAAACTAGCTCATAAGGTAGACAGCAGAGTTGCCACCTGTCCCGATTCTGGCGGGACAGTTCCGATTTCGATGGTATTGTCCCGCGCCCCAACAACATACCCGACAACATACCAACTTACCATTGATAACACGCGACCACGACTCGTCTCTTTCGTTCGTTCCACGGTTGGAGAAGGCGGCGGGCATGGCGTGAGCGCGCTTTATTTTACGTCTCTTTCTCTTACACCGCTTCGTTTTATTTCTACTCTTATTGCTTAGTATCCTAACACAGCTCGATCAACATCAAAGTGTTGATCAAGAATGGGTACAAATATTAAAAAGTTCAAAGGACCGTAAGCTGAATGCTTTATTTTGTGTGGTGTCTCGCGCTTTGAGCATACCGCTTTCAAATGCCTATGTTGAGCGCGTATTTTCTCACGTGACGCTTAAATGGTCTAATGTGAGAAATCGGTGTTCTGTGGACTTAATGAAAGCCGAATTACAAGTTTCACTTAACATGGGCTTTTCTTGCTCAGAATTCTTAAATAAATATAAAAATGACGAGGATTTGTCAAGAGCCGCGCGCTGCAATAGGAAATATGTATAGAAAAATAAATATATAAAAAACAGGAAACGTTTTATTTTCTCGGTTTATGGTGTTGATTTTTATTTTCCTAAAGGTGGCAACCCTGATAGACAGACGGGAACCTTGCTGACTGTCTCCGATTATGGCGTGGACTTTACCTAGACTTAACCGAATAAAACATGGTCTGTTCCTTTGTTTTCCATTCCAAAACATAAGCTTACTACAATTTGAACACTGCCAACAGGATAGCATATAAATTTTTGTATGAGTGCGAATGAATAAGCACGAGAGCCCAAGGTGACGTCATCTTACGTGTATGCCATTTTATGTAATTATTTCATGATAAGGAAAAAAGTTTTAAGTTATTTCGTTTACAAAATAATTATATTATTTATAACATTGATAAGTATTTTTTGTTGTTGAAATTAAACATAAACAAATGTAATTTTGGTCAGATTTGCAGAAGTTGTGTGAAACGTTTGGGTAAAAATAAGCGCATAATACTGGCAATATCTAATGGCTTTTTTCCATTTGTTGTCATCCTTGTTCCACGAGAGTGAATTTAATAGTTTGTTTCATTCTACACAGGGATTCCCAAAGGTTGAACCGAGTTTCGAGTTGCATACGAGCTAAATAATTAATGATAATCCTAGGAAGCAAGAATAGGTGGTTGTTCGATCCGTAATTGTAAAATCGCGCTGCAAAAGGCGGAATAATTAATTTTTTTTTTTTCTCAAAACCGAATTGATGGCTCAAAAGTGGCTTCGCTATTGTGGCCCAAAAGCCAGCATCAGAAATAAAATTGTAAGTCCTATTTACCGCATTTATCCAATATATTTGTATATTTACTCACATAGTTTTTTAAAAGACGTCTCCAAGGATTTCTATAATTTTTAAAATGTGTATTTTATGGGTATCCATGCGCGCGCCATTGTGTTTTGCAACTTTGTGCTGAAGTGATTAAATCATGGTTTACATTTCTTTCGTGACTCCTGCCCAAAGACCTGCAGACCATCAGCCGCATGTATCTAACAATATCATATCGTGATGATACATAGCCTAATACCTTCCAAATCCAATGAGATGTTCCCAAGTTATAAGCAAGCGTCCATACAGACACACAGACAGATGTTGCATTTTATATGTAGATATAGAGAAGATTTTGTCCACCTGAACAGATTCTGATGGAATGGTGTCAGTAATGTATTTATCGATAAACGTGTTCCCAACTCTATTAAATTTAACGCACACATTCAAAGACCGTACGTATTTACGTAAATTTGTGTTGCAGGTGTGCGAATCGCATTTCGTAGTTTTTTTTCGCATTTCGCATTTCGGGTGCGTTTGTAGGAACATGATTCGGTCATGTAAGGGTGGTTACCACGTCCCCCACCAAACGTGGCAGAACCGACTGTATGTGGAAATACGCCTAAAACTGGTCCAGTGTTATCTTGTCTAAGTCTTTTAATTATTAATGACCTAGACATGGCTGTATGAACTAAGTTCCCTTTGCTTCAGTGGCAAAAGAAAAAGTTGCTGGTGTTTACTTTTACTTTGATTGATTTGCTTTACACATAAAATCCAAATTTAACTAATAGTATTCGAATATAATGGTCATGGAAGATAAAAAACCCGTTGTGTCTAAACTCAGACCTATGAAATGTGAAATGAACTTCCTAAGCAAATCTGACGGATCAGCAATTTTATCACAAGGTAAGTTTCGCACCGAATTTCAGCCCAAATCTTCAGTGCTGTAACATTTATCCTTCTTTTCTGATATAGTTTCTATTTTTGTTAATTTATTCGTAGTTTTTTCTTTCTATTATTCCTTTTATCTTGGTTTTTAGAAGAAAAGATTCACTCAAAACAAGGTTATGTTTTGATATTTTTCAGGCGATACAGTAGCGCTAGTAAGTGTAAATGGGCCTTTAGATATCAACATGAAGAGCCAAAACATAGAGAAGTCGACACTTGAGGTTCTCTTCAGCAGTAAAGGTGGAAAACCTTCAGTTGCTGACAGGTGAGCTGATTTTATCAATCAAATAGCTCACCGCTTGATATTATGACACCTTGCTGGTTGCTCATATTTAGGTTGCGTCCCAAAGCCAAATCCCTATCACTGAGAGGTTTGATTTTGGAATCCATTCTAGTTGGATGAGCAATATGTTTTGGAACCAGTCTTAATGGAATAGTCTTCAGACTAACTTTGGTGAGATTCGGAATGGACAGTAACATGTCAAAAGAAAAGTTTGGCGGGAAGAAGAAATGTTTAAATGATGGATAGAAAATTTACCAATAATCAAGTTTCAGACTCGTAAGAAATAACAAAAAACAAATTCAAATGGTGCAACATAAAAATATTGTTCTATGTGAGAAAATAGGAATAGTTCTCATCTGTGATTGAGATGTGTCCAAACATTTAACAATCTTCAGTTCATGTTTTCTAATTTATAATATCCATGTAAACATACAAAAATCATATCATGTCAAGAATCATGCTTCTGACAGGAGCAATATATTCTTGTTGATTTTCACAAAGCAAAATATTGGTTGTATCGGTAGAAAAAGTTGCTCAGGTTGGATCGTTCCAAAAATCTCATTTGAGGTTTTGGAACTAGCATTGAGCTACTTTTCTATGATAGATATCTACTAATATCTGTGGACAACATAAGGCGTTTTGGAACGCTGCCCTAAAAAGAGTGAGTTTTTTTTGCCAATGGTTTGCTTTTTGCCCTTGATTTCTGCCAATGTCAAGTAAACAAATTACACTATAAAAATGGAGGGAAAATAATTTAGCTTTAGGGATGTAAACATTTGTATAAATTATTTGTTTCTACCTTTTTAAATTGTACCATGCGTGATGAACATACAGCGTCTGAAAGTCTGAATAACTAACCATGTCATAATCTAACTTGACACTGGCGAAGACTGGCACTTAAAATAGAAGCTGTCACGAAGACAGAAAAAAAAAAAGGAAAAGCTGCTATTATGTGAATAACCTTTTTATTAGGCAATGGTAATAAGTAATTCATCACCTCCTAGCCATTATTCTGTTAGGTTATATTTGCATTTTTGAAAAGTTCAGCCAATGGTCTCCAATTATTATTAACTGACCAATTAAAAAAAATGTGATTGTCCTCTCCTCCATACTACATTTAGATAGGGGGGAAACGCGTAGTTTAAATTGAAATAATCTTGCAGGTGAGAATACATTACCTAATCTGAGTCTAATGAGCACACTTCTAGTCCGATCATTCCAGTTTGAAAGCAGATGTTTATCCGCCAAAGCGATAAGATTTTGAACAAAGATAGAATTGTGAATCCCTATTATAGTCCGTATAATATAGCTTGAGCCCTGTGACAGCAGGACAGCGCTATACAATTTGTATTTCTAACTCTTTTTCTCATGTTCAAATATGTATAGCGCTGACAGCTGTCAAAGGGCTCAAGCTATATTATACGGACTATAGTTATTGATTCCTTAGACAATGTCCACAAGCAAAACTAACTTTAATGTTATCAGTATGGCAAAGAAATACCAACTGTTTTATTTTTCAAATAAGTGGATTTCTCCAATATAGAAAAGGACTATTTATTGACAGCGGCTTGAATAGCGCTATAACAGTAACAGACAATAATAACGGGGGATATTTTATTGTTTGATATATATAATTGAATAAGAGCACTTAGCAGAGCAACATATTCGCCAGCATAAACAGTTGTAAAAGGGGGTAAACGATGATTTTCTGAGACATTACGGTTTATAATTCGAGGGCATCAAACTGAAAATTCCGTCTTTTTTGGGCGAATCTCTATATTTATTAGCTCTATGATGTACTAAAAAAGTAACGTTTGCTCCACTGGTATAGGTACTATTATGCGTAATTCTACGACGTGTAAAGGCGTTTTATAATTACAGAAAAATATTTTATGTAACTAGTCGATACTTGTATATTTTTGTAGATACGCCCTTTCAGCTTGATGCCCTCGTATGAACAAAGGCAGCTCCGAATTCCCCATCATCATGTAATTTGGAAGCATCAGCAAATATTTGATTCCAAATAGACCATTTGGATCTAATAACTCTGTCAAAAGATGCATTGACTGAATCTTTAATGATTCCCAAGAAAGACTTGCAACTGTTTGTTTGATTTTATATTGTAGTTTCAAAATTATTGTTTAACCACTCAAGTCCAGCTTTATAAAATTGCTAAAATGCGAAACAATTTGTTTTTTGAACCCAACGTTTTTTTAAATTATTTTGGACAGTTTATTGATTATATTGAAGTTGTTTGATTTAAAAATATTAAGAAATAACTTATTTAATCTTTATAATTATTGATTGCTAGCTTTTGCTCGCGGTTTCGCCCGCGTCGCCTATAGGAAACAAATGTCATATTTTTGTTCAGAAACAAACATTTTAAGCGGTCTCACTCCCTCTCAATTGAATATATAAACTGACAATCAATATCCCAAGCAAAGCTAGCAAGGCCGAAAAACGAGCATGCGAGGACGGAGAACGCGCTCGTTTTTCGGCCTCGCTAGATACTACCGGCTTCCACGACGCTGCGAAGAACTTTATCAACTAAAGTCGCACAATTACTGACTGAATGAATAGATTCAGATGTGAGTGTGTATTATAGTTAGTGTAACCGCTGGCTACAGGAATGCAGGGCTGATAGGATTTGACACGGGAGAAGTGTGGAAAACAATGTGGGTGCACTGACCTGGTTGGAATGTTGTAGACGAGCCGACGAATGCGCTGACAATGTACCGCGTGGTGTACTCCTTGTCGGGCTGATGATGACAGGGCTGATCTTGGACAGGGATGTGCAGAATGTCTTGGAGTAATACACAGCACTGAGATGATCACAAGATACGGTAGATACGCGAGATTGGTTAGGCGTCGCGAATGTGTGCACACGTATATTTCGATCGACGGTTGCGGCGGAACAGAGTGAGTGAGCCAACGCGCGGGTTGGCGCCAGCGCGCGAGTGCGCAGACGTGCGCCTCGGTTGGCGGCGCGAGCCGAACAGAGCGAGCGAGCGGCGCTCGCGCGCGCACCTCGAGCCGGCGCGCGGGGGGAGACTAGCTGTCCGCGCATGCGCGCGGATTCGTCACGTTGTAGCGTGAACATCCTGGGGGGGCCGGGGCTGCGACTCCTCTTGAGCTGAATCCAACGGCAGCCTGGCTATCTTGAACACAGGTCGTCGCAGATTTCCATGGGCTGTGTCCAGATCCACAACTTGGATCACTCCATCCTTGCCAGGCATTGTGCGGAAAATTCTCCCCAACTTCCATTGGAGCGGAGGCAGGTCATCCTCTTTGATGAGGACCAGTTCACCCACTTGAGGAGGGGAAGAAGGGGAGAGCTATTTGGAGCGGGTTTGCAGGGTATGGAGGTAGGATCTGGACCAGAGAGTCCAAAAGCGCTGAGAGAGCGCTTGAATGAGTTGAAACCGTTTAAGAGCAGATATGGATCTGTCGTCAAAAGACTGCTCAGGTAGAGCGGTGAGCGGACGACCAATAATGAAATGTCCGGCCGTGAGAGGTTCAAAGTCCGTAGGGTCGGATGAAATCGGGCAGAGGGGTCTTGAGTTGAGTATTATTTCGTGCAGAGCGCCGAACCAAGTTATGTGCTGATTCGCGAGCTTGTGAGTGATTGCATCATAGTTTGTGCCGCAGTCTGAGCGAATGAGAACTGGAGTACCGCGACGTGAGATAAAACCTAACAGGGCTCGTGCTGAGTGAAATTGAGTGTGATTGAGTGAATGTACGTCTGCTATTTCAAGTGATACGGTTGGCAACAAAATTGGTGTGTTAGTGACGTTCACTACACGTTGTGCGGAGTTACAAGAATTCTCTGTTGGAGTTGAAGTCATTGAGTGAAAATGAACTGAGTGTGTGTGTGATGAATGTGCTGAGTGCGCTGAGTGCTGGTTTCATTGAGTGAAAATGAGCTGAATGTGTATGTGATGAGTGAGTGTGTGAGTGAAAATGAGCTGAGTGTGTATGTGCTGATTGAATGTGTGAGTGAAAATGAGCTGAGTGTGTATGTGCTGATTGAATGTGTGATGAGTGTGACTATATGTGAAAATGAGTTATTAAAACTTGAGCGCTACCAACTCCAACGTGCGGATAGCTTGTAACTTGCGCGGGCCGAAATAACAAAGGCTATGTTCAAACGGAACACGGAAAATAAACACGCCAGAGAGAAAAAAAAATAAAAATTTTTTTTTTTTAAACAACCTGTATATGAGCTGATACACCAACTTGGAACACCCTATATGTGTACCACAAACAACAAGAGCAGAGATGAGTTGAAAAAACAAATTGTTTACTATATTTGTGCTATATATATATATACCCGGGTAAAAAAAAAACAGACAATAACACAAATAAACAGTCCGGCAATATATTACTGTAACACAAAATTACCGTAACATAAAATATCGGAAAGGGCTGAACTTGTTCACTAATTTAAACAACACTTGTAAAAATACAAACAGCTATGTATGCACTGTTCACTTTTATGTTATTTGCCTTGAAATCATGTGCCGACAATACGCGTTGGTTCGTCGTCAAAAATTCTATTTATAGAATAAAATACCTACCTACTGCTTTGAGAGCGTAAACAAACAAAGAATGTATTTACCTAGCCGAAATCGGATCTAAATGAGCGGACAATCCAATGATGCTAATCAAGCTTTAATCAACGTAATAATACGTAACCGTAATAACGTGTGTACTTATGTACTCAACACACGTAACTTACGTATATATGTGACGTATATAAGTGCACGAAATAAAGCAAATTTATACTCGCACCAAAAAATATCTCGCAAGATACCTACGAAAACTATCTTTGACAATGGGCAGATGTACACCTCTCCGCGGGCAAAAATTGGGTAGAAATAGGTAAATTGGGTCGGGTCGGGTCGAGGGGTTTTAATAAAGAAATATAGTGGACTGTAATAAACAATGGGGCTGAATGGATGGGCCGGTTCTATACCGATAAATGGAATGTTCTAGGCGGCGGCGGTTCTAATTACCTACCCGCAATAGGTATTCGAGACCACAAAATATTTTTTGCCGGGAAAGGGGGCAAAATATGTAACCGGGTGAAAATGGACTGTAGTAAATCGACGGGGGCTGGTTCAAACAAAGTTACGGGCCGGCGGGGGATAGGCGGGGGGTGATATAAACCAAAAATTTTCTTAGATTGAAAATGGACTGTAATAAACCGACGGGGGCTGGTTCAGTAACGGTTCGAAGGGCCAAAATGTTTTTCACTACCGGCTCGAAGGTCCAAAATGTAACCGCTGGCTACAGGAATGCAGGGCTGATAGGATTTGACACGGGAGAAGTGTGGAAAACAATGTGGGTGCACTGACCTGGTTGGAATGTTGTAGACGAGCCGACGAATGCGCTGACAATGTACCGCGTGGTGTACTCCTTGTCGGGCTGATGATGACAGGGCTGATCTTGGACAGGGATGTGCAGAATGTCTTGGAGTAATACACAGCACTGAGATGATCACAAGATACGGTAGATACGCGAGATTGGTTAGGCGTCGCGAATGTGTGCACACGTATATTTCGATCGACGGTTGCGGCGGAACAGAGTGAGTGAGCCAACGCGCGGGTTGGCGCCAGCGCGCGAGTGCGCAGACGTGCGCCTCGGTTGGCGGCGCGAGCCGAACAGAGCGAGCGAGCGGCGCTCGCGCGCGCACCTCGAGCCGGCGCGCGGGGGGAGACTAGCTGTCCGCGCATGCGCGCGGATTCGTCACGTTGTAGCGTGAACAGTTAGTATGTGCCTTGCACGCGACCTCTCAGAATTCACAATATACACAAAAAAATAAGGCTAAAGGTTGACCACCGTTTTGGCGAACATATCATTTCAACATTTTGGCTGAACGTCATCAGCTGCATTAAGCGTGCCTACTTGTAGTACGCCGTGTTATACGATATGGCTATGTATATGGCCAAAAATGGCTCTTAGGCAATTTAGCTAAATATAAAAAAAAAAACTTTTTTATAAACATAATAGAGAATTTAATCTTGTTTCAGAAAATAAAACCGCATTAGATTTTGATAACTATTTACAGATATATAGTGAAAATATAGAAACCGTGCGAAAATTGGCGGGAACACAAAAAACCCAATAATTCTACGGGTTAAGGCGATATGCGAAAAAAATACGGATGTTTCTTTTCTGTGTATTTCATGAAATACACGGAAAATTATAGTCAGTTTCTGGTATATGCATTTTGACTATATAATCTAGGGTTTTGAAATTGGAAAACATGTTTGGATAAATTTTCCTCGCTAGAAATAATTGTTGAAATGAGGTCTTCAAACACAATTTTTCTCCTCGTTTGACGAATTGGAACCATATACAGAACTCAAACGTATTTTATTAGGTGTGTTTTAACAATATCTAAAGATTCTACATTTTAAATTTTGCTAGCTATTTAAGTTTTTTTAATAAAAATATAAAACCAACTTTTTTCCCTTTTGCCCTGAATCCGCCCCTCTCGCACTGCGCGATTTTTCGCTTGGAGTGACAGTGACAAAAATAAAATTCGCATAGCCTCTTAAGAAGCATAATAATAATAATAATAACACAACACTATAAGGAGGAACAATTATAAAACTATATTTAATTTACAGATACAAAGAGAATGTAATCAGACAGACCTGTGAAGCGGCCGTGCTCAGCAGTCTGTACCCGAGGACTGGGATCACGGTCTCTGTTCAAGAATTAGAAGATTATGGCGGGGTCAGTATTTTAATACTCGAGTGAGCTGTAATATTAAAATTATATAAAAAACTGGCCAAATGCGAAAAGGGGCCTCGCTCTTTTAGGGTTCCTTACATTTGAGCAATTATTTCAAACTAGATATTTATTTAAGGCGCTCTTATCCCAGAAGAGTGACTCTCTGTCTTTTTCTTTACGTGTAAGGAGTAAAGAAAATAACCACACTTTTGTACATTTTCGTTGTTTTTATCGGTTTTTAAATTGTTTAAAAATAAGGGATATGTTTATTAAAACCCACTTACGTGGTCGACCTAGAAAATTTAAAGAGCAATATTACCAGATATGTTTCGTTAATAAAAGAGTGGAATTATGGAAATGGCATGATTTGAAAGGTCTTATTACATGCTGTGTTCGTGAATTATTTCTATCGAGCAAAGTTTATCTGATCGTGTAAAACATGTGTGGAAGACCTAGATAAAGGTTCGAACTATATTGCGTATTTTTTTTTGGAAGTTTTATACGATATTTGAAAGTTATATTTGACTTTGAAATTACTGATTTTGGGATAAGAGCGCCTTAATTTTAGTTAATGCTCTTATGGTCTAATGCTCTTAGGTAATGCTGTCAGACACGAAAACTGCAAAATTATGTTGGTTGAGTATTTGGGGACGTAACCCTAAAACTACATTATAAATCGGCGTTTTTAAACAAAATAAAATAAAATGTTTTTTTTTTTCAGACAATATTTCAGTCCATAGAGATATTAGTACTTAGGTCTTATGTTAGCAAAATGTATGAAATAAAATTATTTTAAATTTTTGCCCGTACAGCACGACCCTGCCACCTGTACTTGATTTTGTATCATGTGTCGCAGGATCGGGCAGTCAGGCTTCTCGCTAATGAGTTTGAGAATGGTGTTGGAGCTCCCGCGCATTCTGCGTAGAAGTGATGCGGTGCGCTTGCGCACTATCGCATGGAAGCCATCAGTGTGCGCCAGCGCAAACATTCCGGACGCACTACAGTAACGCGGGAGCCCCAACAACATCCTAATACCATTATTATACTGTATTCGGAGAGCATTGATAGCCCGCTGCGTGTAGTCGACCCACAGACCGCATGTGTGGAGGTCCCCATCAAACGTAACATTTCACTTTTTTACAAAAAAAAAGTTATGAATGCAAATATGTTACGGATACTGAATTCTATCGAAATCTGACATAGAATTGCAACAAAACGCATCAAATCGCTTGTTACGCTGCCCTGAAATCAGTCGATTGCACCAAAACGTAACAGTTTTGCAAGCTGGAATTGACGATGTACGTAATCACAACAAATCGTAACATTTCCACCATACTCGTACATACTGTACCATTATAGTCGCACCAAAGCGTAACATTTTTCTTTTCAAATGTTTGACTGTGTAATGGCGTGCGTAGTTTTAATGCTGTAAGCTCCATTCGGAACGCGGTGTGAGTTGGTAAGTTTTATGCAGTTTCTGAACGGTTGGTTAACCTGTCAAAACAAAAAAAAAATCAAACCGTCATTTCTTTTTCGCGCTAATTACCGGTGTGATGTGTTTTGTTGAGCTCAAGACACTGTGCTGTGAGACATTATAGCCGATTCTGAAGGCTTTAATTTTAGTTTTAGTGCTGTCAAAACTAACTTTTCTTCATTGCAAAATAGTCCTTAAGTGTTAGGGTTAGAAGTTAAATTACTTTGAAAAAATTTAAGTTTTGACAGCACTAAAACTAATATTAAAACCTTCAGAATCGGCTTTATTATCAATAAAACAGAGGTTTTTAATATAAAATATAAGTATTTTAAAATTTTTAATATAAGTAGTGTCGTTTTTTTGTAAAAAAAATAATATAATTGCGTATTTAAAAGTATCTATATTTTATTCCGTTGGAACCAAAAACTGACATTTATGAGTAGGTCATAATCAAAAAGAAACAATGATCCAACCAAAACGCAACATTACTACAATGATCCCACCAAAACGCAACATTATCAAGCAGTTGCACCAAAAAGTTACATAAATTTCTTTTAAATGAATCTCCAGGATATAAAAAACAATACTTCTGAGTTTTTATTTACCCAATGGATGTATCTTTATTTTATGTCAATTAATTCCCCTTGTGGAATAGAACTAGCTCTGATGACCATGATGTGATCAAATTTTGCCAATTTCTGTAAAATCACATAAGAATGTAATGTAACGTTTTGGTGTGGACCTCCACATGTGTATAGAGATTGGCAATATGCCTTAAAGAGTGTTATTTTAACCTCGTCACTACAACGGGCAAATCTGCGGGCCAACATATTACAGTGGACTGTCAATGCTCTCATTTCCCTATCAGTATCACTGTCATCCTTCAAGTCCTCGGTAACGACGTGACGTTTTCAGTATTTGTTGGTTAAATACAGCATATGGTACATAAATTACATAATATACAGAAATTACAAATGGGCGTTTTTCTTGTTTTTTTTTTTCTTAGTTCTTAGTTTTCCTCCAGATGGCGCTGTCCATGTCACCATAGATAAAATGTGTTTTGTAGCAATCAATGTCAAAGTGGTTTTTCGTTTGTTTGGAATTTGTACATATTTTTTCTTTGATTCTGTTGCTAAAGAATATGACAGTGCCATCTAGGAATCTTATTTAACACTAAATTTGACATAAGGAAAAACGCTCATTCCTAACTGCTTTGGCCTTTAACATAGACCCCGTAATAAAAAAGGTCTAAAAATAGCATCTTTGGTAGCCCCCATTTCTTTATTTTTTTAGATAAAAAAATAAATAAAATTTATTTATTTATAATCTACTTAATGAGCTCTAAATAATGACACGCCAAGAAAAAAAATGTTTTTCGGCCTGAAAAATAATTTAATTAGATTTTGGGTCGACATTTTACACAACATAAAAATTTCAAGTTTCTATCTCGTTCCGTCTAAGAGCTAGAGACCCGTGACATACGGACAGACAGTCGGACAGCGGAGTGACATTAGTAGGGCTCCAATTTGCCCTTTGGGTACGGAACCCTAATAAAAACAGATGCAATAACCTAAAATTGTAAACCGAAAATCTTAACTAACAGAAATAAATTTCTATGTTTGAACACTTGGCGATTTATCCATCATAAGGAGATATAAATTAACATTAATATAAATAATAACAAATAATATTTATATCTCCTTGCGATGGATAAATCGCCAAGTGTTCAAACATAGAAATTTACTTCTGTCATAGTTTCGGTAAGAGTAATGTGTATTCTTCACTACCTGATGCTGTAACAGGTGACGGTAGGGCATATAATGGTCTTTGACTAGCTTTAAATACACTAGCGTCCTCTAGGCGCCAAGTGGCTCACTGTAAAGTGGGTATTTATAAATATCATTGAAGTATGGGAAAGCACATCGGTAAAATCACGAGTTGTGTTGAGAGCTGGATAGCTCAGTGGTTAGAGCAATCGCCCGGTAAACGAGAGGTCCCGGGTTTTAATCCCGGTTCAGAGCTCCTCACATCCAGATTGACTTTTCTTTCTGCGTTTCTACACTGCAATGATATAATGATAATTTTTAACGAAAATCTTAGCTTTGGTACCCACGAAACAAGCTAGCTTAGAGTGGATCCATCCACAGGTAAACTGTTTACTGCAAATATTTAAAATTACTTTAATGAAGCAAATGACACATTTCTTGTAATCATCTTGTAAGATACCTATATATGTAATATTTGAATAACAAATAATTTGTATTTGTATTTTTGTTATAAATATAACAAATACATTACATTATTATAAATATAACAAAAATACATTAGCATTTACAGTTAAAACAATCTGTGTTAAAATAATCTTTATAAATTAATATATTATCAGAGATAAAAGTTTTAATTATATTCTAAGTACACACACAATAATTCTTAATTTAGAACTAATCGTCGCGTCTCACACCAGAAAGCGACCATTCTGACCTCTTGCCGTCTACAAGGGTCCTCCGAATTATATTATATAATTTATATTAGATTTTATAATCTACTTTATTATTTAATAAAAATACACGAAATATTTTTAAATATTTATTAATGGAATGGGTTAATATTATCAGTATTGTACTCAGCCAAATATACCATTTTTAGATTTTTTCTGTCTGTACTTATGTTCCATTCCATTAACCTCGGAAACCACTCGACGGATTTGGAATCGGTTTTCTTCATTATGATGGTTGTGACTGGTCAACTTTATAGGCTTTTAGGGGGTGTTAGTAAAATAACGCCTAATCCGAAAACGGGGCAGAGGTTTAATAAACGCGGCGATAGGATAGTTAATAAAATAAATCAGTTTGATAGATCCATCCATCCATCAGCCTGTGTTCGTCCACTGCTGGACATAGGCCTCTTCAATATTTCGCCACTCTTGTCCTGCGTCATCCTCATCCAGCCACTACCCGCAACGTCCTTCAGGTCGCCGGTCCAGCGGGCACAAGGTCGGCCTACGCTACGCTCCATTCCAACGCCTTTCGGCCCCAACGGCCATCGTGTCTGCGACAAATATGGCCAGCCCACTGTCATTTCAACTTACTAATTCGGCAGTCTGTATTGGTCACTTTAGATAGTTATAAACATAAAATTAAAAACATAATTTTTGTATTTATAGAGTAAAAATAGTTCCATGAATTTTGAGTGGCTTGCTCCTAAGGCTTGCTCCTAACTCCTAAAACTTTATTCTAGGAGTCAGTTTATGTTAATGAGTACCTAATGATTCGTCTTTTCAAGCTCATTTGAACGGAAAATAGGCAGACACACAGGGACACACATTTCCGCCCAAATCCAAGACCATTATGCAGTTGAAACGAGAATGCTGGAACTTTTGTGAGCGTAGTGAATGAATGGGATATCCTAGATTATAAGCAATAATTAAATTCAAATTCAAATAGTTCATTTTGCAAAATAGGTATATATAATACACTTTTAACACGTCAAATTTAATCTTATAAAAATATATGTAATAAAATAATAAATGTACATGAACTAAATTAAAAGTTTATTTAATTTATGTAGCAATATATATATATACATAAGATTAAAATGATAGGTAAAAATTTATATTATACAAGGTGAAATCCAATCAACCGCCCGAACCCATACCGGAGACCCGGCCAGGGACCAAGAACAAGGTTCAATGATAACCAACCGAGCCCCCAGCACGAATCCAGGCGGCCGACCAAACATCCTATATACTACATACTAATAGGTTACATATATAAATACATGCGTACCTCCGCCCATTCGATTAGTCTTGTCAAGAAGAAGGGCAAGAAACTTAGCAAGATCATGTCTTTTTACCTCTGTGTAGCGATAAGGTCTATATAAACTGTAATGCTATGTAGTGTGTTTTCTAAATAAAAAAAATGTCTACTAATGTGTACAACAGCGAGGATAATGTCAATAATTTATTTTATTTTGTCATTTTCAGTTCCTATCCTGCTGCGTGAACTGCTGTTGCCTGGCTCTCCTTAACTCCGGTGTTGCCATGAACTACGTGTTTGCTGCCGTCGTCTGCTGCATCAACGAGGCTGGCAACATTGTCCTGGACCCAACACCAGCTGAGATGGAGAGTAGCTCGGCAACTATGACCTTCGTGTTTGATAGCAGAGAGAAGAGCTTGATTATTGGTAAAAAGTTAATTTTTTTTTGTTGGCTTGTAATATAATGTAATATATACGTCAGCCACGACATGAATCCGCGGCATTGGCAGATGTAGGGGGGGGGGGGGGGCTATCCATCCATCCATCAGCCTAGTTCGTCCACTGCTGGACATAAGCCTTTCCAGGACTTTGCCACTCCCGGCGGTCATCCTGGAAGAATGGCCTATACTCACACACGCTGCTGGGCAGACGGGTTGGTGAGCGCGGTGCCGGAACCCTCGCACCAGTGACGCCGCTGCCCGTCACCAGTCTGTTCCATATAAGACCCGGCTATTAGGGATAGATATACCGCCATCCATCGGTCCCAGGTATGGTGGGCCTCCTAGTTTTTTGCCTGTGAGCTGTCCCCTTACTGTCCCCCGAATTACTTCGAGGGGGTCTCCAAGTAAGATGGTGGTACCTCCACAGTCGAGCCCGGCATCAACTCTACCACCTGGGGCCCTAGCCGCCCCCAAAACACCTAGGAATTCCATACATTTTTTTCTGGTGCACTTTTACACTGTATATGTATATAAACTGACGCCGGGTCCAAATCGGACCCAAAATGTAACTTGAGAGTACCTTAAATTTATCCTATAGATTACAGGAATTACATTCAATTAAATAGTATAAGATTAGATTAGATTTAAACATCATCAATAACACGAACAAAAACACGAACAACAATTATTTTTTACAAATTAGGAAACAAAGCTTGTGTGGTACTTTCGCCATAGTTTATGTAGCGGGCTTGCTTGCCATTCTCTCACTGCACCAATAATGGCGTTCTTAGATGCACATATCAAAGCGCGCGTCCCCGCAGAACGCTGACGCAAGAGTGCGCTCCAACCAGGCGCGCCGCCCTCACAGAACATTCCGCTCGCACTGCAGTGGCACGGGAGTCGGAATAGCGCGCGCCACGCGTTGTTATATTGCACGCGCATCCGCCGCATCGCCTCCCCCGTGTGCGAGCACCAAAGCTCCACGGTGTAGACGCTCGTACAGAATGTGAGGAACAGCTGCTTCTTCACTTCTTTGGTGCATCGTTGGAAGCGTCTCGCAAGCATATTGGCTCGCACTGTTATCGCTCGTCGTTGGCGTTCGATGTCTGCTTCGTCGGACAGTCTAGTATTAATGATGTGGCCAAGATAGCGTACTTCATCTACTTGCCTCAAAATGTTAATCAGTATATTTATATTAAAAAAAAAGAAAAAACATAGGTATATAAGATATACATAGGTTTGCTGAATGCAACTCAAGGCTTAAGGACCTAATCACAGCAAGGGTCAAAATGTTCAATATTTCGCGGCTTTTCGGCACACTTTTCGACAAATAAATCAAATTTTGTCTAATGTTTTGGGTACCTACAGATACCTTATACCTTCAACTACAGAAATGAGGTTTATGTTTTCCGAGAAACAGCGCTTTTTATACAGCAAAATCAAGTTTCCCTCCGCTCCTCCCTCCTCCCGTGAAAACAGGGTGAGTTTCGGTAGGAATAACTCAATAACTAAAGTACTTTGACCAAAAACAAAACTACCCAGTATAGGAAAACATATTAAATTTTTTGTGCAAAGTGAAAGAAAACTTGATTTTTTAAACAATCCTCAAATGAAAATAAAAGAAACTTCAGTCAGTTAGCTGCATCGCGAGAATCTTATCTTGTGTGTAATAAGGTTTAGTTCAGTTAGTAATTTTCTCAGATCAGTTGTCAACTTACGATACTCGCACACTTATCGCGGTAATTTGCCATTTTGCATGTGCTTCCTCAAGTCGACTAGAAACTTACCTGTTTTTACTTTAAACCTTACCAGAATGCCCCCCCCCCCAAATCAAATCCTGGATCGGCTCATACCCCACGTCAGCTGTATTTCCGAGTATATAGAATAGAATTCATGGTATACGCAAAATCCTTCTTGTTTTCCAATTCCCGTAGTGGATTTTGCCTGCAAACGGGAGTAAAGGTCCCGGCAGTAAATAATGCACGTCGTATCTCTGTCGCACGAAGCACTAACAGTCCGGTGACAGAGACGGCGCTCTACGAAGCCGAAGATAGCCGATGTGCATTGTTTACTCCCGGGTACTGTACGGGTGTTTTTCAACCAATCAGCATTTAAAACTCAGTGGGTACACCTCTTAAAGGCTAAAGTATACAACCAGTGCGTCCTTCCAGTGATGACGTACGGCGCTGAGACGTGATCTCTACTAAAGGCTTGATGCGCCGATTTAAGGTCGCTCAACGAGCTATGGAGCGGGCTATGCTTGAGATATCTCTGATGGATAAAATCTGAAACGAAGATATACGTCAGAGATCGAAGGTGACCGACATAGCCTGCCGAATCAGTAATTTGAAGTGGCAGTGGACTGGCCATATTTGTCGCCGACGTGATGACCGTAGGGGCCCTAAGGCATTGGAATAGAGACCACGTACAGCAAAGCGTAGCGTAGGCTGCCCTCATGCCCGCTGGACTGACGATCTGAAGGACGTTGCGGGTGGCGGCTGGATGAGGATGACTGAGAACCGCCAAGAGTGGCGTAATATGGGGGAGGCCTATATCCAGCAGTGGACGAATACGGGCTGATGGATGGATGGATGGGTACACCTCGCTTACATGCGTCGCGGATACTTCCTGACCATATTTTAACCGACACGATTGGCAAGTTTTGAAATGATGTGAACAAAGATTCTGTGACATCGCTGGTTTTTAAACCAGTTTGGTCGAAGATTAAAAATCAGTTATTTTTTAACCATTGCAGGTTTCACAGACGGCAGTTTCAGTGAGGCAGCATACAAAGAAGCAATGGAGTCATGTAGAGCGGCTAGCGACCTCGTGTTTGCGTTCTACAGAGATATAGTTACAAAATATTCTAAAGTTATCGGATAGCGAATGTGCTTATGTTTTTTGTAATAAATAGGTTTAAGATTGATTTAAAGTTGTTTTTTTTAATCATAAATCCTTAAGAACCCGCTCCGAATCGTACTTCATACATATCTAAAAACCATAATAACTCGCAAAAGTGGGCTAATTCAACCAAATAAATTTTAAGCCTTTTATTTAGACGGTCAATATGAAGTGGTGTATGTCCCTGATTTTTTCACAGACATCGCGTTAAAGACCAGAAAAATATTTAAAATAATGGGTTTTCGCCCTAAAATCGAGTACTTTTACAAGGCTTCGTTAAGTGACTTATGAACATTTGACAAGCAAAGTAAGTACATGTGCCACTTGGAAGTATCATCAATATTCTAATTAATTAAAACATAATAAAAAATAGCAAGTAATCGAGGAACAATTAAGGTATTCGGCAATAATTATTATTTCCAACGCAAAGGGCGAGACTCGCTTAGCACAGTTTTAACGGCGTGGGGCAAAGCGTGAGGCGCTTGTTTAGATAAGCCAGACAAATATGCGCTTTATTGTCGCGATACGTCTCGCTTCGCATCGAAGTTGGCGTCGTCCTGCACCGGGTTCTTAAAACTTCTTTCTACTTTTGTTACAGGAAAAAACAATCCTGTAAGTTCATACCAGGAGGATTTCTTTAATTTGATAGAATTGATGTCCTGTCTCCAAAAGCGCCATTTTAAAATAGCAATGTTTGTTATGACTTCATACAAAAAAAAAATTTGGTTTAAATTTCAAAGCAGGTTACAGATCATTTTATATTCTATGTCTTGGTCACACCATGAAATATGTTAAAACTAATAGGTCTTCTCACTCTGCTCCACTTCGCTCAGCTTTCGAATAAACTCATACATACATATACTTACGCCTGTCTCCTAGAGGGCTATGCAGAGACTACACATTTCCATCTGCTACGATTCTGACACCTCTTTCGCCTCATCTACATCCATCAAAGGCGTACGCAGGATTTCACTCAGAGGGGGCAGAAACTCAATAATATAGGCATAGGTTCTAAGTTCTAAAACGAAAAAGTCAAACAAATTTTATTGAACACTACGTATGTATTTTCTATATCAAATTTATCTTTAAAAATTATTCTCCAGGTATTTTCAGTAGTCCCTATGTATATAGCTTACCTACAGTATGTTTTAAGACAATAGTTAGTTTTCAGTGCTTGCTTGTCTCACACTCCAGGGGGGGCTATTTTTGCTATTTTGGGGGGGGGGGCAGCTGCCCCTACCTGCCCCCCTGCGTACGCCCTTGACATCCACCAATCTAGTCATACAAGCTATTCCATTCCGGGTACTTTTGACATTGGATTTTCGTGAAAACTGTTGTTTCTTACATATTGGTAGTCTAAGTCATGTTTTTTTTTATGGAACAGCTGATTTTTGTTTCCAAACAAATGTTGACAAGTACTATCACCTGTTTCCGGCTTCTGCAACATCATCTTAACACCCTGTATATTCTAATGATGTCCGGCTACATTATGGGCCTTGGAGTGAAAGTACTTCAAATATTGAGGACAGTCTTATTTTTAATTATAAGTAAGATTGCAGTCAAAGATTTAAAAAAATTGCGTGCTTGTACTGGGCATCAAGAAGGCTAAAAAAAAATTACCTTCAGTATTTTATGATACTGACTGAAAGGATCAATTTTTTCATACTGACAGAATGACGGATGTGGTGCGGGAATGCTTGAAATTCTGTGAAAGTGAAGCCTCAATGACGATGTCCTTAGATTCTAAGCCTTAGACCAAAATATGTATTTTATCATATTGGTTACTTTTGTTGATTTTATGTTTCTGTAAATATTTTATTTAAATTATTATAATTAATTATTACCTTTTTAATTGTACAGTGAATTGGATTAGTCTGTAATGCTGTGCAATGTTTTTGATAAATAAATAATTCTACATACATTATCCAGAAAAGTTAACTTTATATTAAACTGAAAGTTATCAACATTTTGTAACATTTTTACTTTAAGCCATCACCAGAACGTTATTTTTAACTTAATATAACTTATATTGATAGACCAGTCAGTCAGGATATTCTCTTATTTAATATATGTAGCCAAAATTGTTATACTTACTAAACTGCTGCCGTTAATTCGAGAGAATGATGACAGATGGAGTGTGGCGATATCTCGAAAAAATACTACAAGTCAACAAGAGCTTCTTCACGACAAAAATAAATAAAGGCACTTTAAAAAATATCAACGGTACAACAAATGGGACGAAATAAATCCAAATCATGATTATTTAACCTTTTTTTATAAATAAAAACCCTGGAATAGAATATATATACGACCTTTTTATTTGGTAAGGTATATCAGTTTTATAATACGACAACACTGCCTTACACCGCAGATATTATAAACCTTTTTCTGAAATGTCGATTCAAAAAGTCGAGGATTCATACTGCAGGCATTATGATTGCTGATTTGACAGAAATAATGAGCAGAAGGAAATTTTAGTTATAGCACGAGCTCTTTGAAAGGTGACATTTATTTATACAGCCAAACTACTATATTGGCGAGTAATAATAATAAATCAGCAACACGGATCGTAATACTTTTTGCTAATTTTGCCAAATAAAATGTTGACTTCCTATAGTAACTGACTCGGAGCTGGACTCGGGAAAACGATAAAAACAAATTAACGAGTTTCACAAAAAGGCTAGTAGAACATTGATCACTTAGATACAGAGTCTTAATTCAATATGATTTCCGCTACATAAATAAAATGACAACCTCTATATAAGGTTCTTAAATTTAAGTGAACACAGTATCGCTAATAGACAACTTTTCGCCAAAAATAAAATTTTTTGCGCTTTTTTTTTAACTTTTACGTAGAAATTGAGTCAGCTGATTCATTAAGTTTTGTACAAGGAAGTGGAAAATATATACGACAAAAATACTTTTTATTAACAAATGGGACCTTTTAACGAAATACAATCTACCCTAAAATCATCATGATAAATATAAAATATTGAAATGCAAAACAGTAAAAAAAAGGTTTTATCCCCTGACATTTGCAAACGTCACCATTCTCTCGAATGAACGGCCGGAGTTTACTCATATACAAATTACACAACCATTATACTCACATACATATTTACACATTAAATAAACAATAATTGTCCACTCTCGATGGAATTCGTGCGGCTCTCTGTAGGTGACGACAGAATAACAGCGTCGCAGATTTCGGTTTGCGGCATTATGCTGAGTCGGAGACTTTTTCTCTTTGCCGCGACACTCATACCACTAGGATAAATTTAAGTTACTTTCTTTTTGTGTTTTAACTTTATTTAATTTTTTTTTCTTTTATTTAAGTTCTACTTTGTTTTTTGTATGTATGTGTCGTGTTTTTGGGAAATAAATGTTATATCTATCTATCTATCTACCTATCTACTTAATTAAAATTATAGTACTTACCTGTTAACATATTATTAATTTATCATTTTAATTGTGTAGATAATTATTCAGCTAATGTGTTTAAAATAAAACTGACAAATTGGCTATTGGAGCACAGTTTTTATAGTAGAGGTGGTTTTCTAGCTTTTAAGTAATTCTTGATATATTTAATTTTATAAAAGTGTAATCTGAAAACATACTTAAACTTAACTTTTTGATTTGCTTATACAATAAAACTATTCTGTAATATTTGCATGCCTGACCTGGCTAAGGTTGAATACCGAGACATACCATTCTATACTACCACATTTGAAGTGTATATTCTGGCAAATAAATATGTTTGTGTAATTATTCTAAGAACGCAGTATCTTAAATTAAAGAAAACCATGACATCTAACATGTTAATAACAAAATGATCAAAGTTATTCCAAAATTTAATATTGGTAGAAGTACGGGTAAGAAAGTGTTGTCCCATTAAATTTATAAGTTATCTTTCAATTGCACGGTCTTCTTTTAAGAAGCTATGCGAGTTTTATTTGTGTCATTGTCACTCCAAATGAAAAATCGCGCAGTGCGAGAGGGGCGGATTCAGGGCAGAAGGGAAAAAAGTTGGTTTTATATTTTTATAAAAAAAACTAAACTATAAGCTAGCTATATATAGCAAATATATATTATAGCTAGCAAAATTTCCAAAATCAAATATCTAGATATTGTTGAAACCCATCTAATAAAATATTATGTTTTAGTTCTGTACATGGCTGCTACTCGTTAAACGAGGAGAAAAAGCCTCATTTCAACAATTATTTCCAGCGAGGAAAGTTTATCCAAACATGTTTTCCAAAATCAAATCCCTAGATTATATAGTCAAAATGCATAAACCAGAAACTGATTATAATTTTACACAGAAAAGAAACACGGGATTTTTTTCACATATCGCCTTAATTTAGGATACCGTTGCTTAGTAGAATTTGGTTCTTATGACTGACCCTTTCGATCGGTAAATTAAAAATACATAAATCATAAAATTTACACATTGTCTGGTTCGATTTCCGGTTCAGGCCGGTGATTTTTCAAAATTCTTAGAATGCAGTTTTTCTTTACTTTATTTGTGGTAATAAAATTAAGGTTCATTTAAGTAAAATTTGCTATCTTCAATATTTGGGGTACTTTCCCTCCAGGGGGCATTCGTATGATTCATACTGTATACTTAGCTATTCTATAGAATGCTAGGGCTAACACTGCGTGACTTAATAGCTCGGTACTTTTAGAATCATTAGAATCCTTACCGTGGGTCTACCGCGTAATTCTCATTTTCATCAACATCAACTTGAGATTGAAATTTGACGTGCGTGCGACGACGTCCGCCTAACATGCCATCTCTTTTGCACGCGTTGAATTTCGCATGCATTTGCTTGAAGTTGATACAAATGAGAATTACGCGGTAGAGCCCCCGATCTTGAAGTAGCTGCCCTTCAAGTTTGACGTTGAACTCGAATGGATAAAGCTTTTTGCACGATCCTACGGTACCTACCGTATTCAAATGACTTTTTTACTTTTGATAATCTTCATGCCCTGTCAGCATTTATAAATAATTTATTACGAAATCACTAGTTGCATACAGTTAACCCGTTTAAATCCAATTATTCGGACACATTTGATAGTCATCACTCGGCGAACTCAAAGTGCACGCAGATAAATAATGTAAATGATTCAAGTTGTTTTCGTCCTTCGTTCGTGCGTCGCACCAGTACACACAAAATGTACAAAATGCTCTCGGCCCGCAGGTAAGGGCTGTGGCACACTTAGGGATAAACGGAAGTGAGATTTTTTTTAACAAAATCTGCACAACTTGGCAGGTTAAATCCAAATCAGTGTATAGATACAAAACAAAATATGAAATAAAATACTTGGCACTGTATTTTGGGGTTAAAACATTGTAGAAAACTAGATTTTTTCGTATAAAGTCTTTGTATTTTTATATGCAGGCTCTATCTATATCTTACATCTATGGTGTTATTTATGCATCGGGCCTGTCATTATTACGTCATTTTAGAGTTTAAAAACTGTTGATATTTTCTTAGAACCGTCCAAAGTGGTCGACATGCGCCGGGCTGGAGGGTTGTTGATACTGATCTCTTCGATATTATGCCGAGTATAATTTTGATCGAACTTCACTTACAAAAAAAACATGTAGCGTAAAAAATTTACAATTTTACTAATAATATATACAGGCTGAATTTTAACCTAACCTTAATAATTTAATATATTTAATACAAAAATAATCCTAAAGAAATAATTATAAAAAATATATATAATTATATAAAAAATATGTATATGAATTCACTATCAGGTATTTTGGACTTTGGGTTATCAACTTATCACAGACTGTTTTGTATGGGAACTGTAAAAGTTTTAAACGATTATTAGATATTTCTCATTTATTTTAATCTTGTTTTATTGGCTACATTTTGAAGTATACTTAAGGCGACACCAAAAAAAATGGGGTTTTTTCGAATCCATTTACTTCACTATAACGTCATCTACGTATTTAATTTTTGAGTAAATGTTTATTGAGTATTTGATTAAGATTCTCATTGAAGGAAAACACGATTGGATGAAATTTTCTCTATAGAATTTAATTCCGAAAAGACCTCTAAATTGTTTAATTTTTTTCTGTAATTCTGAAATCCTAACTATTTTCGTTGTGAAATTGCATTCAAAATGTGGATATTAGTATTTGTAAAGTCTCCTTGAAAATCTTTTTGACAAAATAGCTTAGTACATTTTACATAAATAAAAAACCGACATTTTGCTACTTTTCCACGAATCCGTCCCACTCGCACTGAGGATTTTTTCGCATATGGAGTAACAGGGACACTAAAAATTTTACGTATCGCCTTAAGGTTTCTACCAACGCCAATGACCTTGAACTAAGTAACTTTGTAACCATTTTATACAGTAACTATAGCAGTTTTTAATGGAAGAAAAATACATAGTAATCTGCATGATACAAATAGTGATGTGGTTTTTCCTGAATTTCATTATAACATGCAGAAGTGAAGCAAGAAAATTCTAAGTTTACCCTTATTTCTCGATTTTTTGTTCACTTGTAACAACATAACTGCTTCAGTTTTTATCGAAACAGTATGAAAATTTATAAACTTCTAGACAAAATAATATAAAATGATTTGGTTTTCTCAGTTCTTGGAAATTAATTTTATTTTGGATAAAATAAATTAAAAACGCACTATTTTCGCACTTGTCAGCCGCAGCGACTGACGTAAGAGCCATGTATCAGTGCGAGCTGATAAGGACTTTATTTTAATATGGTTTTGTTCGAAATTTCAACCACCACGTATCGAGTTGCTAATTATTCCGACGTAGCCACCTTAAAGTATAGATTCAGCCTCTGTTCGCCCACGAATACCTCGAAAATAGCAGTTTACATTTACCTAAAAACTAGTAGATGAATAAATACAATTCTGGGAGCAAAATAGAGAAAAATATTATGCTGTGGTTCTGGGCAAAATAGAGACAAAAATCTGACCTTGAAAAAATAGAGAAGAAAATTTTCTATTCTGCTAGGACAATCCCATTAAGTTGTTGTCATAAAGATAATCCTATAAACTTATGCTGATTATGTCCTCAGACTGGGGACATAAGCCCCCGCCATCCAGTACACTCCCACCCTAACCCCAGAAAGCACGTCAAGAAAAAACAAAGATGGCATCTCCTCAGATGCAAATGCGGCAGCGAGTGCAAAAGCGCCGACGGCACATTTAAATATCCCGCCGATTCCGCCACACGAATGATTTTTGCTCTATTTACCGGCTTCTCGCATTGTGCAGTTTGAATACTCTTGAATGAGCCCTTTGAATACTGCTCAGACCATGAACGTACAAAAAAAGGCGGACGGAGTTTCGTTAACCAAAAACTGAAGCAAACATAGTAAGTCTACTCGCTGGTACATTTAGTGGAGATTTCATCACAAGATAGGCTTGCATTACTAAATTAGCCTCGAAAGGATATAAAATAGGTACAAAGTCCAATGTGTATGTTGATGTGATCTCCATTGCACGTACGAGCCCGCCATGCACACATTCACATCATAGTACAAGTTCAGTAGTTGCTTAGCGGCGACTCCGTCCGCCTTTTTTGTACGTCTATGGCAGATACTATTTGCGTTAATGTAGAGGTCTGTGACTCTCCTTGTAGGGCCGTCTGAAGGCTGTGGTTGAGCCTAGGGGTTTATTACTTTGTCGAAGAGTTTCGTCAAAAAACAGAAACCCTTATGTGCCTAAGGTGTACCTGTCTGTCCGTTCCCAATATACTTAATTAAAATAAAAGCCTTTTTAGGTACCAGACCCAGTGAAGTAAGTTCATTACAAAATCTCTGATAATTCAATAAATTTCCTGACATTTTCGGAAAGGTTTTGTGTTCATGCGGAGGCAGCGCGATTTCCAGCAGTTTTTGTTACATACACAATTCAATTCAATAATGATTTTAAGCATTTATTCATTCTCTTTTAAAATTTTCTGACAAATCCTATTTTTTTTTTGATTTGTTTACTAAACCATAAACCTCAAACTGGAAAAATATATGAAGAGTATTTAAAGTATTTACATTTTGATTAAAATGGTGCCAGCAAAACCAAGAACAAAGAAAAATGTATAAGTATTTAGCAACTCATCACATCGCCAACAATTTTAAACAATTTTGGAAAGATCACGCTATTCTTCGCTTGGCTCGTCGTCGCACCTGTTTTTTGTTTTTTGGTGAAAGATTTTCAATTTCATTACAATCTGCCCACGACATATGTATGTAAGAGCGCTTTCGCAGCCGGATTGTGAAAAACCCGTCTTTTTCTAATTAATCGAAACAGGTCGCTTAAATTCAAAATCCACTCAATAGTTATTCGACAATACCTTAGGTATTTTGAAAATCTAATTTACAGAAACCAATGGAAACTTTGCGATGGAAAGATACAAAATACACATAAGGTTTTGTTGAATAACTATTGAGTGAATTGTGAATTTAAGTGTTCTGTTTCGATTAATTAGAAAAAGGCGGGTTTTTCACTACCGGTGCGTGGTCGAACCAAGTGCGAACTTGGCTGATTATGTCTATCTAATCTGGGGGCACGATAGTGCCCCCCGCCAAGACGAGCCAAAGGAAGCGGGGCACTACGTACCTTTTCTCGAAGCGTTTCGTCATATTTTCTAACCCTCATAGCTTCGGTCTAGATAATACTAGAGATACCAAATTCTCAAGATAACATGTAGGAAGCAGTCTTATTAAACACGATAAGTTTCATTTGTCTAGCTTTTATACTTTGAATGTTATTAATACCTAAAATACGTCGATTTTGTCACTCACTCACTCACTCACTCACTGATGATCATCAAAAATCTAGGGTACTTCCTGAAGTCCTAGAAAGCTGAAATTTGGTATGCAGGCTAGAACTAGCACACAAACAACAAAAAAATTAATAAATCTGTAAATTTCACCCTCCAACCCTTCTTAAGAGGGGTCTGGTTCTGTATTAATTAAAAATTTTAATTCCAAACTTCCTGAAGTTCTAGAAAGCTGAAATTTGGTGTGCAGGCTAGGATTAGCACACAAAGAACAAGAAAATTAAGAAATCTGTAACTTTCACTCTCCAACCCCTCTTAAAGGGGGTCTGGTTCTGTATTAAATAAAATTTTCAATCCCAAATTTCCTGAAGTCCTAGAAAGCTGAAATGTTGTATGCAGGCTAGGGCTAGCACACAAACAACATGAAAATTAATAAATCTCTTACTTTCACCCTCCAACCCCTCTAAAGGGGGGTCTGGTTCTGTATTAAATAAAAGTTTCAGTTCCAAACTTCCTGGAGTCCTAGAAAGCTGAAATTAGGTATGCAGGTTAGGATGAGCACACAAACGACAAAAAAATGAAAAAATCTGTAACTTTCAACCTCCAACCCTTCTTAAGGGGGGGTCGTTCTGTATTAAACGAAAATTTCAATTCCAAACTTCCTGAAGTCCTAGAAAGCTAAAATTTTGTATGCAGGCTAGGACTAGCACACAAACAACAAGGAAGTTAAGAAATCTCTAACTTTCACCCTCCAACCCCTCTTAAGGGAGGTCTGGTTCTGTATTAAATAAAATTTTTAATTTCAAGCTTCCTGGAGTCCTAGAAAGCTGGAATTTGGTATGCAGGTTAGGATTAGCACACAAACAACAACAAAATTAAGAAATCTGTAACTTTCACCCGCCAACCCCACTTAAGGGGGGTCCGGTTCTGTAATATTAAAAATATATTCCCAACTTCCAAGTCCTAGAAATTTTAATTTTATTATTTGCCGTGTTAGAGGCCATAGTAACAAACAGGTAGGTATTCTGTAAAATTAGTAATCTAGCAACTATCACTGGCTATCTATAACGGCTGAAGCCGCGCCGCCCCGGACGGTCCTCCAAGCGCGGAAAGACAAGTTTTTAATTCTTTCAGACTAATGTAGAAGGCACTACGTGCCGTTTACATCACGATATAACTCGCTTGCGAGCTACCCGTCAAATACTGAAGTGAACTTTTCTCTACATGTTGAAATCGTTACTAATATTACTTATACTCTTGATAGGTACTCTCTGGTAGCTGACTGATTTCTGTTCTATTATTGAAAGTGAAGTTTAGTTGGTTAGACATCGTCGTCAAAAACTAAGGTCTGGTTACTTGTACCTGAATTGACATCAATTGTGCAGAGGACTCCAGCCAAACTAGAATTGCTCATGTTACTGCGCGCGCAGATTAAAATTAACGAGTATACTACTGCAACTGTATTCTTGTGCTGAGGACGGAGAAACCTATCGTGATTCCGAGTCTTATTCTTGAGCTAAAGATAAAAATAAGGCAATAAGAGTTATAATTATTTATAATAACGGTCTTAAACATGAACTTGCGCCTGAAAAAACAAAATTTGAAATAACTAATAGAGCATTCGTACGCCGTGAGCGGTTTACGATCTGTATCGCGTATGCCATCGCTATCCATAAAAGCCCAGGGCTAAGTTTAAATAATACTCTCATTGATATCGGGTCATCGACGTTTTCTTCTAGGCATATTTATGTAGCACTTTCGAGGGTGACTGGTTTGATAGGGGTTAACCTTATTAATATTGACTTTGCAACAGTCAGCCATAGTTGAATATAATCGCTTAATAACTTAGTACCACCCTGATCTATCGCTTATTACGAATAATAAGACAACAAGAAAAAGAGGCAAAGATAGGGAGTGGGATATAAAAAAGTTATGGCACAGGCGCAAGAAATGTAGCCTGAAAAAATAAAAGAAGTACGGCATCTTACAAAAAGAAATGAAATCCCATCAAAAACATTTCATGTAAACTATCGCCAAGACACTAGCTCAAAACGCTTTTACTGTTAAAAAGTTATCAGATCTCATGTAGAGCCAAGCCCTTAACTCTACAAGGCCTAACTCTACAAGCCCTTACTCTACAAATCCTACATCTTGATCAAAAAGTATGGCTTGGCCGTTTCGCGGCCGTCAAACAGACACTCCCATTTATGTCATGCAATAGTGCCATGAATGAAACGGCCAAGCCATACTTTATGATCAAGATGTAGGGTTTGTAGGGTTAGGGCTTGTAGAGTTAGGCCTTGTAGAGTTAAGGGCTTGGCTCTACATGAGATCTGATAACTTTTTAACAGTAAAAGCGTTTTGAGCTAGTGTCTTGGCGATAGTTTACATGAAATGTTTTTGATGGGATCTGTCTTTCAGTAAATCTCGAAAGATATTTTAATCACCACAGCTTGAAGTCACAAAGAGACCTTCAACCTTGCCCAGTCTCCAAGAATGTTCCGAATTGAGATACCAAGCTCCATCGTGAGTATCGTGAGAAATCCACAATCGGATAAACTATTTATGTAAATTGGCGGGAAAGGACGAATGTCGCGCGGCCGCCATATTTTATTATTTAGCGGCGTTCTGAGTATTTGCTTTGATTTATGTAGCGTTCAGATTATTTATTAAAGTAGAAGGAATTATTTCATTTCAATTTACTTGAGGAATACTGTCTTTATGTTTGGATTTGGCTAACCAAATGACCATAATTGATGACCGCAACCCTACTGAAGGAAAAAAGACGGCATGACCTCATGATCTTCCCATGGTGGGCTGATACGGCTTGGTGTAGGAGTGGGACACGTGAAAGGCCCAGTGGAATGAACAGATAGACTGACATCAATGCCATAAAATTTTCCTGGTTCCCTAACTAAAGACGTTTTCTTTATCACTAATAACTAATAAGGTCGCGCTGTTGAACATTTTTATTTCTGCTTTTCAATAAATGGTAAATAATCACGACATGAATCCCCGAGAGGGTGTCATAGGTATTTCCGAGAATGGACTATGAAATGCAAGTAACAGTCCACACTCATACACCCACGTTTCAGCGATGAATTTAAAGTCTTAGCCTGATGGACACAGTAACAGATCTTAAACAAATTACCAGCCAACTCACGTTTAAAAATAAACTAAAGCAGTTCTTATTAGATAGGCTTGTACTCTGTTGATGACTTGTAAACATTTTGAGATTTTGTTCGTTTAGTTTAGTTAATATTGTTAGTTTTACTAAGAACGTGATATATTTTTTTATTGTTATTAGTATATTAGTATTGCAATTTTATAATTTTTATTCTGTGTTAGACTTTAAGTTCATACCTAGTATATAAGAATAATTTCAAATACAATTTTATTGTTAATGAATTAAATAAATGAAATAAATGAAATGAAATGAATGAAACTTTCAACTCAAATGTGCCCTAAAGGATTCGAATTCGCGACCTCCGGTTGAGCACATTTATAGGGTTCCGTAATGTAACGGAATCCTTCATAGTTAAGCTTGATTAGGAACCGAAAAGTGTTAATCGTCTTATTTTAAATATATTTTGGAAATTACAAAGCATAATTATGTTTTCAAACAGTTTACGGAGCCCGAAGTTACATTATAAACTCCTTTATTAAGTTTCCTTCATATGATTATCTCCCTAGTCCTGCAATGCACGGTCTCCACAAGCTGTCATAAAGCATCATGGCTGCCGCCGGTAGCTGCTGGTATTAGCATGACTAATAACATGCTTGGAATGTTACATAAAGGCTGAAAGAGGATACTGGTAGCAGAAAAAGGTTTCAAGGATTGATTGGACCTCCCTTGGAGTTTCGTACACTCCCCTGCCCTGCTGTAAATAAATACTACGTATACGCTACCTACTCTAGTATAACGAGTTTCTTTGTTTTCTGTTTGTAATTATATATATGTAGGTATTTATAACACTTTGTTGCACATAATTGGCAAATAACATAAAGCCACCAACTCTTGAAAAAATCTCAGTTACCCCAAAAACTATAATGGTTATCAATACCAGTCAATATTTATATTTAATTTATGATTTATTAAAAAAACTTGAGCCCAAACATACTCGTATTCACGGTTATGCTAAAATGTTATGTAAATAAATAAATAAATAATGGTCCTCCTTTTGACGGCTTGTGTTCTTTGCTGTTTTTGGTCTCTTTGGTCTTTATTCTTTGTTTCTGCTATCGTTACAGTATCAAGTGACCCACGATAGCTGCAATTACAAAACGTTACTTACAACAGGCTCACGCGCCCGACAATAAAAAAAAACGCGGGAGCCGGTGGCGGCCATGTTTTATTTATTTATTATACCATGTGGGGTGTCGAGTTTTATAGGTGATGTGAGGAGACCAACTTCTACTTGTGAAAATCTTAGTAGAGGCTTCACTTGCTTACGACGAGGTTCCCTAAATTCTTTCCCTGAGTTCTTGTATAAATATGTTGAGTCAGCTACACTTCATTAATGTAGAATTTAAATATAATAATATGTTATTCAGACCTTTATCTTTGTAATGCAAAGCCAGTTAACTAATTAGATATTATTTAGTCGATAGATTTAATTGCTGAAAATTGATTTAAGGTTGAAATGAGGTTTTATGAACAGATTAAATAAACTCCAAAGTATCTTGAGTTTTATTTTATGTCTAAAATAAATACTCACAGTTTATTAAAATCTGCATGGAAAAAAAAACCGGACAAGTGCGAGTCAGACTCGCGTACCAAGGGTTCCGTATTGTTGATAATAAATTTAATTTATTAAATTTTTTTCGTGAATTTCTCAATCGCTTTATTTTTTCTGTAATATTTACGTAAACACATATTACTTACCATGATTTTTTTCATATTTGTCGGTCCATCAGTTTTGGAGATAAGGGGAGAGACATACTTTTTTATTGTTTTTCAAGGATTTCTCGTAATAGATGCAATTAAATATAGCCAAACTGTATATTCTTACAATTAACTTTTTAATACCCATATTGTATTTTTATACAATATTTTTTATTTATTTATTTTGCTTCTATTTTTATGTTGCTCAACTTTTTTAAACCGCTATAAATTTCCTGTGATTGGCCAGTTATGATCTATGTATAATGGACATTTTTTCCATATTTTTCAGTCTACCAGTTTCGGAGATAAGGGGGGAATCAGGGGTCCCATCTCTTTATACATGTACATTTGACAAAGAGACCTGTCGGTTGTGAATATTAGAAAGCTAGTACTTATTATAATTAATGTATCTATGCTAGGATCGAGATTTGAATTAGAATTTATTAGTTACGTTATTATATTGGAATTCGGTTGATTAATTCTGAATACTTTGTCTTGATACCGTACTGCATGTAAATATTGTTTATGTATACAGGGTGGAAAAAATTCATGGGCCCTGGAGGAGAACTACCTTAAATCCTTTAGTAAGCTCATTTTACTGAAAGGAAACATTCCTTTATTTTTTAAAAGAAACAAAACTGCATTTAAAGATCTTCTTAAATTCGCTTGTCTCACCTGGGAATCGAACCAACTAAAAGTGAAAAAACTAAACCCTCGCTATTTTATTATACGAATCGGTAGGATTATTTTACAGGATAAAATGTGTCTAATAAACATTTGGTCTTACACTCATCTGTTGTACGAGATACCCATGAAATTGAATATTTATTACAAGTTCTTTGTTAACAATACCTAATAAAATATTGTTCACTTGTAACAAGTAAATGACACGTTTTAATTTCCTTATCTCTCTAACATCCAAAGACATCGTATGAAGTACAAGCTTGCTAATTTTATTTACCTTAAGTATGTTGTTGAAGACTTCGATAAGAAAGTCGTTATAAATCTATGCACAGCACAATTCCTTCTTGCACTAGGCGCACTGACGAAAAGTTTAAAAAGGGAACGTATTTCTTTTTTGAAACGCGGTGCAACAAATTTGAAATTCGAACGATAACTTTCGAAATTTTTAAAATCGATAAAACTATACGTTCGAATTTCAAATTTAGTTTTGTTTTGCTTTCATTCCGTGCTGTCATTGTGTAATAATGGCGTATCAAGAACCACTTTATTTATTAGAAGCTAGTTTTCACTTTTTTTTATTTCAAAGACCAAATTGTTATGAGACAAATTTTATCCTGAACAATAATCCTACCGATTCGTATAATAAAATAGCGAGGGTTTATTTTTTAATTTTTAGTTGGTTCGATTCCCGGGTGAGACAAGCGAATTTTAGAAGATTTTTGAATGCAGTTTTGTTTCTTTTAAAAAATAAAGGAATGTTTCCTTTCAGCAAAATTAGCTAACTAAAGGATTTAAGGTAGTTCCCCTCCAGGGCCCTTAAATTTTTTCCACCCTGTATATTAATAACGAATTCAAAGCATGTTTTTATTATTGTTCTTTTCCAAAAATTCATACACCATTCTGCAGAATGTAGTACAACCTAATTTTTTGTATAAGACCTATTGTTACTTTCTACATTCATGAATAAAAGTATCTTATCTACGCATATCAATATCACAGCATCTACAGACCTTTAACAAAAACTTTTATACGTAAGAATATTTTCAAAATATGTTTTTACTGAGTTAATTACTGAACGTGTCCGAAATAGCTAGGTATCAGTACTCATTGGTTGCCAAGTTTGTGACGTCACATCCTCATACTTGTTTATACCCAATGGGGGCGCAACAATGTTTTGTTCCTTAATTTAAATTCAAAACTGGGGTGCAGTTTTTGTAAAATTACATAATTATCACTTTGAGTCAAACAACCAAGAAAAGCCTTTATATCGTCGAGCTAAAATTCGATCTTCAGAAAAGGAAAGCGGCGGGAGGTTTTGCGTGGTAAGCAGCCATTTTCTTTTTCTTTTTTTATTCGCTTGTAATCGATCAAAGCTGCATTATGGTATGTGCCAAAACTTAATGCATGTGTATTGTTGAACAGGTTTTTATTTACTAATTGATATTGGTTGCCGTGGCTTCCATTTGCATCTTGCATCTGCCTTTCACAACATGATGAATTTTATTTGTTTTTATAAAGTTCTTTCGCAAGTGATAGCGGACTGACTTATCGCGATATAAATTAATGACTTCCATTTTTTTATTATTATCTTCAGCTATAAGTAACATTAATAAATAAAATGTAACCGAAAAAGAAGAAACATCTGTACTTATAAATTACAATGTATCTGAATATAAATAAACATTGCCTGACTTGTCTCCACTGTTTTGTGTTTTAAAGTTCGTTCTAAAAAGTTGCTTCCTGTTTTCTTTCCAGCCAGTTAGATGAGCTATTTAATATTGAAACATAGTACTTGATTTAAAAACCCAAAAAAAAGGAATATCGGATAATGGCGGGGCGTGGCTGCGCGCCTACTGGCCTGCGCCAGCGCGGTCGTAAATTGACCGTTTCGTTCCATTTTTAAATTATGCTCCTTTTAAACGGTTGTAAATAATGGAGGGAAAGAGTTGTTACAGTCATCGTCATATTACAATTTATGTAAAACATATACGAATTATGTCCCTAAGATAGACTTAATGCTGGATAGTAACTTTTACCGCGAAAAAAAAATTCATACTGGTGGCTTGGTAAGTGATCAGTATAATGAATCAATAACAATTTTTGTAAAATTCGTAAAATGAAATTTCGACTCCCATAGTGATTCACTCGGAACTGGAAGTGAATTTCTATGGGAAGCCGAAATTTCATTTTACAAATTTCACAAAAATTGTTATTGATCCAAGATACTGATCACTTATCAAGCCTCCAGCATGAATTTGGACGATGATCAAAAAGTCACCTTGTATGTATATATATGATACATATATATATGCATTTTTAAATATGGACTAATACGGGGTTAGTTTCCAAATAAAATAAAATAACCTTTATTACTTAAGGAAATTGTAATACAATATTTCTGAGGTTGTATGTTTTAAACAAGTTGATTAATAGAAATTTTAAGACGGATAAGAAGTTGGTTCTACCAAAATGGTTGAAGCCATAGATAATATGTTATTTTTCTTTTATTATGTTTTATGCATTAGCGTACAAATGAGACGACAAATCTTTTTGTATGGCATCAAAATCTGACCTTAGTGGTTATAATATAGTCTAAGAGCTAGCGACCAAATCGGTCATGTGGCTTCAGCTGTATTGAAACTCCGTTAGCTACTTCCCTGAACAACTTTTTCCGATAATCTTCGTGCTTTTTTTTGTGTGCACAGGGAGTACAGAGCAACTGTTTGAAAAAAAATTAAAGTCACTGAGCCCACATTTTTTTTCATTTTTTCCCCACCCCACTACACCCGCACCTACCGCCCGCGGCCTGCCAGCACGAATATTATCGGAAAAGGTTGTCCAGGGAATTGGCTAACGGAGTTTCAATACAGCTGAAGCCACATGACCGATTTGGTCACCAGCTCTCCGTCTAATAGTACTATTGTTACAGCTCATGCTTTTATTATAATTTTTTTTTCATAGTTATGCCAATTATAATTGCAGGATTCGGAAATTGATTAGTCCCTTTAATATTAGGAGCTCCTGATATAGCTTTCCCGCGAATAAATAATATAAGATTTTGATTACTCCCTCTTATCTTACTTTATTAAATTCAAGAAGTATTGTTGAAACCGGATCAGGAACTGGATGAACTGTCTACCCTCCTGTTTCTTCTAATATTGCCCATGGAGGAATAGTGGTATATACAGTTACAGGATCTGTAAAAGTTTGACTACATAAATTAACCTCCTTTATTCAATCCTAATTAATAAGTCTTTTTAACATGAACAAAAACTATCACCTCAGAGGTCACTCCCTTAAAATCGTTGGAACAAAGTGTGCAAGCAACCCCCGTCGACACTTTCTGCCAAACCGTGTAGTTAGTGGGTGGAATAGTCTACCAGAAGCTGTAATCAGTGCATCCACAGTGAACTTATTCAAAAATAAACTTGACAATTTCATGAAAACTAAAGTGCAGTGATATACACAAAATCAGCTTTTAGCTGCCTGTGTATCAATAATAATAATAATAATAATTAATTATTTTTTTAAATCCTCCACCATTTTGGGTGACGGATGACCTATAAAAATATTAATATTTTCAGATAACATTAATCCAGTCTTTTTAGCCAAAATTAGAGTAAGGGATCACTCACTCTGTGAGTGTGGTCTTGCAGAAGGTTCTGTAGACCATATATTTTTTGAATGTCCTAGACTTCAGTCCTCTCTCTATAACTTTCTTCCTAATTCAATACCTCTCCCTGTTAACATGAGTTTCTTGTTGAGTCTAGTTAATACTTCCTTCGTTTACATTTTTTCGAAATTCATATCAGTAAATAAGATTAAATTGTAAATATATACGAACACTAGCAATATTCATTTTGTAATTTTAAGTTCATCTAGTAATTAGTCATGTAAGATATAGTTAATTAGTTAAATTGTATATACAAGGTGAATTTTTGATCATCGTCCAAATTCATACTGGAGGCCTGATAAGTGATCAGTATCTTGGATCAGTAACAATTTTTGTGAAATTCGTAAAATGAAATTTCGGCTTCCCATAGAAATTCAGTTCCAGTTCGAGTGAATCACTATGGGGAGTCGAAATTTCATTTTACGAATTTCACCATAATTGTTATTGATCCATGATACTGATCACTTACCAAGCCACCAGTATGAATTTGGACGATGATCAAAAAGTCACCTTGTATACATTTTGATCACCTTCTGTATTTTGTTGTAGATAATAGCAACAAGGACTTACAGGATACCAAATTCCTCGAAATTACTTTTCATTAATACAGTGCTTTGGTTTATGACGTCACATTGGTGGAATTAAATGTGTTAGTCACACACATTATCAGAAGCCATAAACAAGAAAATAATAATAATAACATTAATATTTTTATGTGTAAAATAAATGTATTGTTCAATCTAGGTACAATTATTTTTCTTACTTCTTCTATTTAATCGCTGGTGAAGTAAAAAGTTGTGTGTGACACGAGAGCAAAGTGATTTGCGTCTTGTGCCTTTGAATAACTCACTTCACTACGCTCAGGAATCAGGATTCTTACTTAGAATCACTCACAACGCTCGTGACTCAATTATAGAATCCTTCGCTTGCTAGGCACTCGCAACGAATAACAACTTTACTCTCTTGTTGCACAAATTACTATTTTCTTACAAAAGTAATTTTTTAATTTTTATTATATATTAAATATTCCTAAAAAAAATTAGTAAGTTATGGTTTTCGTTTTTGAGTAGATAGTAAAGTCAATTTTGGTTTTAGTGCTGTCGAAAGTTATTTTTTCATTATTTTGCAATAACAAAAATTTAGTATTGACAGAACAAAAACTAAAATTAAAGCCTTCAGAATCGGCTTTATTATGTAAATAAACAATATCTTGAAGCTTGTTGCCGGTTTCTTGTAAACTTATATATCTGGCAAACTAGTTACATGCAGTTGCTTATTATCAATCATTCGTCCGTTACCGACTTCCGTAGATTTTTCGGAAGGCCCTTTTCGACGCTTTTCATCAGGTGCGGCCAGTGGCCAAGTGTAAGCATTTATGTATAAAAAAATATGATCTGGTTTTTATCTCGAAGCATGTCGCCAGTGTCTTGTACCCTTGTGTTCCCACAACTAATAGCGAAGACGAGGGCATGTACTCGTATGTACTTTATCAATAAACTCATACAGTTTACAGCATCTATAAAATGCTGTATCAGTCAGGATCTCAGCACGTGCTCGTGAAATATGAACATTCTTTGTGTAAGTAAGTAATATTAACTTGTTTGCGAATATTATGTTTTACTAGACTTTACTGTAGAGGTTTAGAAAAATTACGATTTTAAAACCTTCACTTTTGGAAACTCTGAATATATTAGGGTGCATTACATGATATAAAAGACCAATTAGTTTTTTTTTAATAGTGTTGATAGTTGTTGTGCACGATCATTTACAAGGTTAGCATAAAAAAACACAACTTTGCTAGCAAAGTCCAATTGTCTCTTAGTGCTATAATATAAATCACACTTATATTCAATAATAAGTTGTGTCTTTTGAAACGAGACCGTGAGGAGTCACCATGAACCCTAAATCCGTTTTTAAGAGACAGAGTCCTAACATCAAGAATCTCTGCATCCACGTATATGTGTTGCAGGTAAATTGTCAAAGCGTAGTATTTGTAAAAAAGTAGGTTTTCGTAAGGTTTTTTATTAACGAACCTAACCTAACCTAACTCAGTGAAATTACAATTTCATGGCTTTGATAATTTACCTGCGACATATGTAAAACGTCAGTACAGTCGGCCCAGCCGTTTTGAAGTATAGTTATAACATAAGGGTTTGCGTTTTTTGAAGGACCCCCAAAAGCAACATTATCATAAATAAGTTGAGAATAAAGTTGGCGCGGAAAACAAAACAAAAAGGAGACTTAAAACGTTCGCCTCCGAGCACTCGTCAGCGAGATCAAAACACAAGATAAAAATAAAACAATAAAAACACATTTGATTCGATCGATTAAAGCCTTCTATAATTATAGTAGAGAATAAGCCTCACTATCTCCATTTTCAGAATATGTATTAACTATTCTGTATTATAATTAAAATAAAAAGGCTAACGATTAAACCCTTAGCTTAATAACAGCATGCGCTTTCTTAATTGCGGTAATTCCACGTTATGTGTTCGAATTTGAATTTGAAAAAGGAACGTATTGTTGGGAACGTTTTAAATTGTCGAGTTGTTTTAAAATATAAATGTGTCGGATGTTCAATAAAATGTCAAAACGAGAACGTGACTATCACAATTAATAAACGTTAAAATGCAATATGTTTATAATATTTATTGTTGTTATCATAAACTTATCGCAGATGATAAATGTCTGTTTTTTTAATGTTAAGTTATTAACCATTTTACATTTCTGTTGTAATAATAGTACTTTATATGCACGCTACCCGCATACAATACTATAGTACAGTTAAAACAGAAACAACACTACGAACGAATTCAAAATAAAGTCAAGAAAGGGTAAAGTTCAAATCACTTACCGATTTGATTAAAGAAAAATAATTCTCATTTCAACTTTCGAAATTCAAATGTCAGCGGAAGTGACGCGTGACCTGATAATGGCCGATGCGTGCGCGGGAATCACCGGGGTCGTTCGGAAATTAGCCTGAATGCGCCCAGAAATTGGCTCCGTGACATTTACAGTGTTTACGCTAATTTGCTTATCATTGTGTCTTCCTCGGTCGTTGACTGCAAATTTTTGATTTTACACTTATAAAATTCCATTTAAATTATCTTGCCGCATCTTTATGTGGTAGCCTGCGTAAACCGACGTGAGTGCCTTAATTTTGACACCGAATTTGGGACTTTGTTGCCGTAAAGGCTTATAACATTCCATTTGTATCCCTTTTACGATTAAGTACGTTATTTGCTCATATTTAAGTAGTAATCAGTAATGAAATTTAACCGCCTCCGTGGCCGAGTGGTACAGAGCGCTTGCCTGCTAATTTAGAGGTCGTAGATTCAATTCCCTCTTTGCACAGTCTACGCGCTTCGGAAACTGCTGGTCCATTTGTGTCCGAAGTATGGCGATATGACCGCACGCTGTTACATTTGAGACGTAAAAATTATCGCGAAAAGCGGGTGTACCAAGTGTGGACTGTGACTTGCATTTCACACTTCACACTCTGAATGCCTCTGACTCCCCGTCGGGTACTCATGTCGTGACGATATGTTTACTTTATGTAATGACATGTTTTACCGCTAATTAAAAGAGATTAAGGTGGATGCGACAGATTCCGTTCCCAAACGCAAAACTTATTATTGTTTTTCTTATTTTTGAACAAAAAGTAATTAATTAATGTGATTTATGCACTAGACAAAAGTTTAATGTCAATTAGGCTTTTATAGCATAGTGGTGTTATTTTATGCAATAATTTGTAAATCATACAACAAATAATAAACACGCTTTAAAGTTGTTGCGCAGATTATTTACAAAGTAATGCATAAAATAACAAAACTTTGCTATTTTTAAAAATAAATACACTACAACAGCTTTTGATGTGATTTTTTTTTTAATATAAGTTTACTGATAGATAGGATAATACAAATATAAAGTAATCACAATATATATTTCGGCTCCGATCTAGACCCGGCATCAGTTGAGTATCTGAAATATATCAAGATATATTTGATAGTATTTATTAGTTAGTAGTTATTTGTATAAGTGATTACTTTATATTTATATTATCCTATCTATCAAAACTTTGCTATAAAAGTCTAATTGACATTCAACTTTTGTCGCTTAGTGCCATAAAAATAAGAAAAACAATAATAAATTGTGCGTTTGGGAACGAAATCCGTAATATCCACTCACAAGTGCGTATTTCTCCAACCTTAATGTCAAAAATCTTTTGATATGTCAGATTTACAAATAAGGGTTTAATTTAGTAACGAAACCCTAAATACTAGCCAATCTAGCCACCATTATAATTACTTGAGTGCCTCAAATACTTTGCAAACAGCCAAGACAAATTATCTCTTGTGTCGGTCGGGTATTAAATCCTAAAGAGTAGTTTTAAGCTGAAAATCGTTTTAACTAAACAGGTAACACATTTTGCAACCTCCTCGGTGGATGTATGGATATTAGGATGATAACTTCGGTATTTCAATCAGCGGCGCAGCGGGCGGTAAATGCCCCTCCATGATGGGATACCGTTGAGGCATGAGATGTGGCAGGCAGGCTCATGGACAAGGTATGCGGTTTTATAAGTACCTACATTGTTCGACCGATGTTATAATATTACATTATAACACCGCAATTCTGTGCTGTGATTGGCCAAAGTTATAATTACACCGCTAGAGAACCAATCACAAGCGATAACGGTCTGTCTTAATTTATTAAGCCACGCCCTCTTTACTCTGATTGCTCTAAATTAATGATACTAAATCCATCATGACGGGTATCACGACAGTATCATGTGACGAGTATTCTTTTTTAAACTTTTTGTGAAATTGTTTTTGATGGTCGTAGATAAAGTATTGTGTGCAACTGAACTTAATTAGACATTGGTACACTCGTATAAGTCTGTTAAGAAACTCACGCACTCGTGTCCCAATGTCTCACATTATGTCACAGTTGCACAAAATACTATAATGTTTACAGGAAGTGACGTCATCATGATTAACGTCTTAATTTCTTTATGTTTAAATATATTTTGGGAGGAGCCTAGTTTCCACTACACAAGGAAACTTTCTGTGGGAACTAGAGTTTTAATAATTAAGGTAACTTATTTTGAAATAAAGAAATTTTCATTTTCATTTTCATTTTTACATCATCGGCCAGAGGATCAGTCTGGCCATCCAAAGAGGGAACGTTGCCAGCATTCTGGGCACCCTACCGGGGGACAGCGACCTGGACCGGGTTTTTTTTATCTTTAATTTCTTTATTCTTCTTATTATTATTATTATTTTGGTTAGGCGTTTTATTTATAGTTTAGTTTTTAATTTTAGGAACTCTAGTTTTTTAGTTAAATTTGTCATTTTAGTTAATATTAATTTTATATAAATGTATTTAGATAATAAATAAAAACCCCTTCTATGACATTTAATTAAATTTTGGTCCCACATTTGTCTACATGATTAGCAATAGCTCAGTTGGTAGTAATCTCAAATATATATTTAAACAGAACTTTATTACGGCCAAAATACAACTTTTATATAAAATCAATAATCGTTTACTTTATCCATAAATGTATTTTTAAAGATGTTATGGTAGTTTTAAAATAATTGGATATTCCATAAGAGTGAAATTAGAACTTTTTAATTTAATTTTTATAATTTCACTCTTATGGAAAATCAAATTATTTTGAAGCTACCATAATATAATAAAAAATACGTTTATACATATATTATGCTATTGTTATACATTGCTATTATCTAAAAGTTTGATTTTGGCGGGCTCGACTGTGGAGGTACCACCATCTTACTTGGAGATCCCCTCGAAGTAATTCGGGGGAGAGTAAGAGGACAGCTCACAGGCAAAAAACCAGGAGGCCCACCATGCCTGGGACCGATGAATGGCGGTATATCCATCCCTAATAGCCGGGCTTTATATGGAACAGACTGGTGACGGGCAGCGGCGTCACTGGTGCGAGGGTTTCGGCACCGCGCTCACCAACCCGCCTGCCCAGCGTGTGTGAGTATGGGCAATTCTTCCAAGATGACCGCTGGGAGTGGCAAAGTCCTCCCAACTAGCACCTAAGCGTTATAATAAGCGTTATAAATGCCGCTTAAGAGAGATTTATAACGGCTAACCATCTTAAGCAAGCGCTACAGTAGCGATAGAGAACTTCTCAATCACTTCTATAACACCGAAAAGGGCCCACTTTATACGGGCCTTAACGACACAAAGGCGCGTGAAAAGTGATTGTAGGAGATAAAACATATATATGTAATAAGTTCTTGTGGCACCTTAATAGAATTTGCACACATACAAAGGCGCGTGAAAAGTGATTGTAGGAGGTAAAACATATATAATAAGTTCTTGTGGCACCTTAATAGAATATGTACATATACAAAGGTGCGTGAAAAGTGATTGTAGGAGTTGAAAGATATACAATAAGTTTTTGTACCACCTTAATAGAATATGCACATATACAAAAGTGCGTGAAAAGCGATTGTAGGAGGTAAAAGAAATACAATAAGTTCTTGTACCACCTTTATAGAATTTAAACATAATTGCGACGTGACTGTAACAGTGAAATAAAACTCAAATGTTTTTTTTATTACATTTTCAATAGCATGAGTGAAAGGAATATATGTTCTTAGATGATTTAAAAGTGATCGGATAAATGTCAATAATGGACGAATAAATGTAGGTAAATAATTGGAATGAATTTTCACTCACATACGTAAAAAACTAGTGCGAGCATCAGGTTACTGACAAAATATGCATTCATTTAGCAAAATATTTCATGCGCTTGCGAAACTCGTGGAATTTTTAGTCATTTATATTATTGAAGTGCAATAATTTTTTTAGGTTAACTTGTAATTTCTTCTCGAATGAGGCATTAGGACTTTTTGTGATTTTATTACAGCATTACATGTAAAATGGGTATGTTTATTTTTTAAATTATGGCCTGAGGTAAGAAAAGTGATCGATTTTTCGACATGATTAATCTCTTTATCAAAAACTGTAATGGCGGCTTGCTACAACTGGCTTAGACGTTTACTATATCCATTTAAACGGTTTAAGAAGTAGAAAGGCGCTAGTGACCACTATCACAACGCTTTGGGATCAACAATCACCGTACTAAGGAGTATTTTTACTCTTTTTGGGGTACAGAAGCGCTTGAATTCTTCTTTTTAGCCCTTAAACAGTTACTATGGAGTTCAAGATATAACGTTGTACAACGTTGATGATGATGATGATGATGATGACGACGATGACGATGACGATGACGATGACGATGACGATGACGATGACGATGACGATGACGATGACGATGACGATGACGATGAAGATGACGATGACGTTGACGATGAAGTTGACGATGACGTTGAAGATGACGATGACGATGACGTTGATGATGACGTTGATGACGACGTTGACGATGACGGTGACGATGACGGTGACGATGACGATGACGATGACGTTGACGATGACGTTGACTATGACGTTGAAGATGACGATGACGATGACGTTGATGATGACGTTGACGATGACGGTGACGATGACGGTGACGATGACGTTGACAATGACGTTGACGATGACGTTGACGATGACGCTGACGATGACGTTGAAGATGACGATGACGATGACGTTGATGATGACGTTGACGATGACGGTGACGATGACGGTGACGATGATGGTGACGATGACGATAACGTTGAAGATGACGATGACGATGAAAAATGAAATGAAAATATATTTAATTAACTTACACGAATTTTTACAATACATGCGTATAAAACAGTGGTCCCCACGCTAAGCCTAACTTGTCCTGCGGGGACCGTGACAATATGGTTTACTAAAAGATAATTTCGTTTACTAACATGCATTTAACAAATAATGAAAACTTAATTGTAACTTAAATAAAGTTATTACAAATTACAAAATGTGATATATATATATATATATATTATTCAATAAGTTTACATAAAAAACACAAGAAAAAAAAAATATATATATTAAAAACTATTAGCTACTACTAACTATTAGCTACAGAATCATACACGGAAATTATTATTCTAAGATGTTAAGCCACAGGTATTATTATTTTCTCGGTAGAGTCGTAATCCAGCTTAGATAACCAGTTTGTTACACGAGTTTTGGCTTCACGAACGGAGATATCATGTATTTGACACAGGCTGTCCGTTCTTTTATATATGTACGGGAACGAAAATGTCGAAAAACGGCGAGCAAATGTGGTATTTATGGCAGGGAGTTTAACAATAAAATTTCTCTTCGCCAACTGCAAGAGATGACGATAAAGATGACGTGATGATGACGTGATGATGACAATGACGATGACAATGACGATAACTATGACGCTGACGATGACGTTGACGATGACGTTGACAATGACGTTGACGATGACGGTGACGGTGACGAGGACGATGACCATGACGATGACGTTGATGATGACGTTGACGATGACGATGACGATGACGATGACGATGACGATGACGATGACGTTGAAGATGACGATGACGATGACGATGACCATGACCATGACGATGATGTTGACGATGACGTTGACAATGACGTTGACGATGACGTTGACGATGACGTTGAAGATGACGATGGCGATGACGTTGATGATGACGATGACGATGACGATGACGGTGACGATGACGGTGACGATGACGATGACGATGACGATGACGGTGACGATGACGGTGACGATGACGATGACGATGACGTTGAAGATGACGATGACGTTGAAGATGACGATGACGATGACGTTGACGGTGACGGTGACGGTGACGGTGACGATGACGATCACCCTCACCATCACTCTCACCGTCACCGTCATCGTCAACATTATCGTCATCGTCATCGTCACCGTCACCGTCACCGTCATCGTCATTCTCATCGTCATCGTCATCGTCATAGTCATAGTCATCGTCATCGTCATAGTCATCGTCAACGTCATCGTCATCGTCATCGTCATCGTCAACGTCAACGTCATCGTCAACGTCATTGTAAACGTCATCATCAACGTCATCGTCAACGTCATCGTCAACGTCATCGTCATCGTCATCGTTATCGTCATCGTCAACGTCATCGTCATCGTCATCGTCATCGTCATCGTCATCGTCTTCGTCAACGTCAACGTCATCGTCATCGTCATCGTCATCGTCATCGTCATCGTCATCGTCAACGTCATCGTCAACGTCAACGTCATCGTCAACGTCATCGTCACCGTTATCGTCATCGACATCGTCATCATCATCAACAATAAATCGTAATCGGTGAAACAATGATGTCCGCAAAATGGCGGATTATTATGTAACTAGGTGATTATTAAACCTCTTGTATAGGCTTAGCAGCGTAAGTTGTGATAAAGAACAGATTACAAACTTTTTTACCCGTACAAGATATCTATAGCGTGCCTAATCCTGTTTGTAGTCATATATTTGAGTTATATTTCTCAATCAAACGGTTTTAGGTGCTAATGTTGAGCTACAATACTCTAATACGGTAAAGGTGCTACAAAAGATCTTTACAGATCGATTCTAACGCTATAGACTAGATACAACTACCATGTAACTGCTTGAGTGTTATATGTGATATTTGTAACTCTTTTGAAGCGCTTTTACCTTACTAATTGCTATTTTAGATCTCATAGTGCTATTTAGTATATTTATAACTCTGCATTGTATCTAAAGCCTGTACAAGAACTAAATAACACACCTCTGTTTCTCTAAAGCCGTAATTTGTCGCTACTCTACTTCTTCAATACCACCCTTCTCTTAAAGAGATATTACAATCTCTTATATATAGTCTAAGGAATATACAAACTCTCTTCAACCGCTGTTATACAACAAAGAAGCGGTACAGTGCCTTCTTATACTGCTTGTGTGCTACTTGGGCTGCCCCTGTATTCTGTATCTTTAGTTGCCAACTGGACTAGGTGCCTTCAAAAACATAGCTAAAAACGGAACTTTCAAAATTGTCTTTAGTGGGTATTGAACTATTTACGAACTGTGTCGTCACTTCAAGTGCGAACATATCCTTAGACAATCGGAATTCGATAGTATATCTATGTTTTTGATGATAGACACCAAGTTCAGATGGCAACTAAAGATACATAATAGGCCCTCAGGATAGGCTTATGTCCAGCAGTGGACGAACTAGGCTGATGGATGGATGGATGGATTGTTATTGATTACCCTTTGGGTACGGAACCCTAAAAAACATGGAAGGTGTCCGGTTAGTAACAAAACCAACCGGGAGGACACCCGGTAGGCAAGTTCTTTTTGTTACTAACGCACACGCTACACGGCTATACTATGCTGCAGTAAAATAACTATTCATAGAAATACGTTTGTAAACACACAAACACACATACTATAAGGTCTTTCAAATTAAATGGAAAGTAATTTAGGAGGTGATTCAGTATCGTTAATACATCACATTCCAATGCAAAGCACTTTTTTTGCCTGAACTTTTTTTTCACTTCTCAGTACAAAGTGGTCCAATCAGCTGACTCAGTTTGTATGGACAAGTGAGGAAAAAGTTCGCGCAAAAAAAATACTTTGCAGTGGAATGTGATGTATTAACGATACTGAATCACCTCCTAAATTACTTTCCATTTAAATTGAAATACCTTATATAACAAAAGTGTCGTGACGGTCGAAGTCTTACACTTTTTTCGGACTAGCTCTCATTCGCCAAGTGTTTGGAGTGTAACGTGCGATAAGCAACTTCGTTATAAAAAATAGCCACAAAGGTTATGTATGGCGGTCACCAGTAGAATTGAAGAATATTATTTGTAGCACACTGCTCGCTTCGTAGTAAACAAAAGACATCAACACGCCCTCTCGTAGCATGTGCTACGAACTATGGAGAAGCAGAGAAGGAGCGAATTAAAATTAAATATTTTTCAATGCAAGTGCTCGTAAAGGCCCACTTTTTATGCATCAAAACCGAACAGAAAGTCGCTTATTTTGCCCTAGGGCTTTATTATTATTATTTTTTAAATTTATTTACAATGGTTGGCTAACCTGCAGCCTTTCCTGTGTACCATAAATGTCATACTTTTTTTCCACTGTTTAACGGCTCTGGATACAATCCTTTTGAGCCAATTACAATTTAAAGTTCACAAAATTATATTTGTTTTATTTCCTCACACTAAGCATTGAAAAACGTAGTATGATACACGGGCGTAAGAGCAATAAATTACTCGGTTACGTTTAAAACACTCGCTACGCTCGTGTTTTAAATCGTCCTCGTAATTTATTCCTTTGCGCCCTTGTAGCATAAACTACTATTATGGAACTTCTATGTTAACTTTATGGGTATAGAAGAGCGTGTCCTTTTACTTGTACTTCAGTTAATAAAAGGTCACAGTCAAAATATGCAACTATTATGTACTAAAAAATATTTTTCATTTTATATATGGACTCTTGTAGTTTCTATCTCTTTACCAAAACAAATTTTATTAAAACTTTGTAACCGATTTACAGTAAATTTTCATTAAAGTGTGATCTTGCAAAGTTGCTTGCTCCTCTTCAAATACTTTCCGAAAAATGGAACTTGTGTTTCAAAGATTGAGTGTCAACAACAACAACAACAACAACAATACAACTTTATTTGTACACCATATAAAAAGGAACAGAAATATAAATACTTAATTTTAACTAACGTATTATGTAGCACAAACAGGTGGCCTTATCGCTTAAAGCGATCTCTTCCAGACAACCTTTGGGTGGATGAAACTGTTTAGAATGATTGCTGAAATGGTGGTGTACTATTTTTAATAATAGATATATTTCAATATTAATAGATAAACGTATTAATATATAATGATAAATACATACTAATAAAATATATAACAAACAATAAAAATAATATATATATATGTATATGTCATGAAATAAATTGTCAACTGGAAAAAATAAAAAATACTGATAATGAATATTTCGGTAATCAGAGTGAAAGATAGTGTCCTTTAACTAGTCTCTTGAAGATAGGCAGAGAAGGGGCTCTTCTTATATGTAAAGGAAGATCATTCCACAAACGAACAGCTTGTACCGAGAACGATTTATTGAAGAAAGACGATGAGTGCTCCGGCGTGGCAAGAAGCAGATTCTGAGAAGACCGTAAAATGCGGTCATAGGTATCATGAAGAAAACGAAAGCGAGTTTTAAGGTAAGAAGGAGTTGAAGGATTATTCAACACAGAAAACAAAGAGGGACAGGATATGAGCATTACGGCGATGACGAATGGGAAGCCATTTAAGTAGGAAACGAAATTCAGTAATGTGATCAAATTTGCGAAGACCAAAAATGTCGTATTGACGACTGAGCTATCGCTCGTCACATTTATGTTTATTGTGTATATCGGATGAGTATGTGCTCAGGCGCATGATGCCGCTTCTATTCGCGGTGCCTCACGGAAAGCACATATGCACCATGCGCACACAATCTGGTCGCGGAGAAAATTTACCTTAAGGCGCTCTTATCTCAGAAGAGTGACTCTCTGTCTTTTTCTTTACGTGTAAGGAGTAAAGAAAATAACCACACTTTTGTACTTTTTCGTTGTTTTTATCGGTTTTTAAATTGTTTAAAAATAAAGGATATGTTTATTAAAACCCACTTACGTGGTCGACCTAGAAAATTTAAAGAGCAATATTACCAGATATGTTTCGTTAATAAAAGAGTGGGATTATGGAAATGGCATGATTTGAAAGGTCTTGTTACATGATGTGTTCGTGAATTATTTCTATCGAGCAAAATTTATCTGATCATGTAACACATGCGTGGAAGACCTAGATAAAGGTTCGAACTATATTGCGTATTTTTTTTTTGGAAGTTTTAGACGATATTTGAAAGTTCTATTTGACTTTGAAATTACTGATTTTGGGATAAGAGCGCCTTAACCACTGTTCTCTGAGCGAGTTCGCAAGGGCTGTTATGTGTGTCTTATGTTACTGAAAAATTTATACATTTGTTGTTATTTATTTTATATAATTCAAATTAAGTTCTTGTATTAGGATTGCCTGTAATAATAGCTGTAATGTGATAAATAAATGAATAAATTTCACAATTTTTGTTTTATGACTTGAATTTAGGTGTAAAAAAATGGTGATACATTTTGCTTGATTTCACAATATTGTTCAGTATAGTCAGTACAACATGTTATTTAAGTGTTGTTGCACGTCACTGACACGTGCATGAATAAATAAAAGATTTTCGTTGCAATTTTATCCGCATTTAAATCTTCTTTATTACAAACCGGCGACATTGCACAGATGACCAAAAAAGGAAATGAAAAACAAAAATGGCCGAATGCATTTCATTTTAATATTCAAATTAAGATCCGTAATGTCGTAAAGAAGGGTATAAAAATCTCAATAAATTCAGTGTTAATTCACAAATGTTATTTGTGGTATGTATGGGAACTTTTGTGTGGACGAGTTGCTACTTGGAAGTTTATTTTATACACCAAGTAAGTACCCTTTTCCCGCGTGGTTGAAGCTTTTTGTTAAGGACATTTCTCGTACTCAGAAAACAACGAAACTGTGGAGCCAATTATTTTTTTCCAAAATATTTCGGAAATGCTGACTTTATTGCAAAATATTAACCAAATTCATTTAGGAACGAGGTTCCAGCGATTTATTTGGGAAGAGCACATTACCGGACTAGGCCGGGAAAAACTTTGCTGGCTACTAACTGAGAGTTAATAATTTATTTATGCAATACACATTTATTGCTTTCCTTTTTAGGTTTCTGTACCCGAACTCCAAAGGGCGCCAAACGGACCCCTATTACTTAAGGCGATATGTAAAAGTTTTAGCATCCCTGTTACTCCATATGCGAAAAAATTCGATTCGAGGAAAAGTAGCAAAAAGTTGGTTTTTTATTAATATAAAATGTACCAAAGTTGCTATAAAAATTTCATTTAACCAGGTCCTAGATACTGTTAAAACCCATCTAATAAAATATAATTGCCGTCCATATGTCATTCCAAATTGTGAAACCAGGAGAATTGGTGTCGAAAAAGACCTCATTTCAATAAATATTGTATCAAGCCGAATTGCTCCAATCGCGTTTCTGTTTTAACAGGTCCCTAGACAAAAAATCAAAAAATGGTATACTATCTTATCAAAATAATACATTATTTACTGAAGTAGATATGCAAGTTCTAAAAGTGTCAATTTTTTAGCGTCGTAGCGTTTTAAGTCTCCACTGTCTGTACACAAAGACTTACAGCTTCAGCTGTTATAGGTAGCCACTTGAATGTTCACAGATTACGTCGTTCGTTTTAAGTCTCCACTGTCTGTACACAAAGACTTACAGCTTCAGCTGTTATAGGTAGCCACTTGAATGTTCACAGATTACGTCGTTCGTTTTAAGTCTCCACTGTCTGTACACAAAGACTTACAGCTTCAGCTGTTATAGGTAGCCACTTGAATGTTCACAGATTACGTCGTTCGTTTTAAGTCTCCACTGTCTGTACACAAAGACTTACAGCGTCAGCTGTTATAGGTAGCCACTTGAATGTTCACAGATTACGTCGTTCGTTTTAAGTCTCCACTGTCTGTACACAAAGACTTACAGCTTCAGCTGTTATAGGTAGCCACTTGAATGTTCACAGATTACGTCGTTCGTTTTAAGTCTCCACTGTCTGTACACAAAGACTTACAGCTTCAGCTGTTATAGGTAGCCACTTGAATGTTCACAGATTACGTCGTTCGTTTTAAGTCTCCACTGTCTGTACACAAATACTTACAGCTTCAGCTGTTATAGGTAGCCACTTGAATGTTCACAGATTACGTCGTTCGTTTTAAGTCTCCACTGTCTGTACACAAAGACTTACAGCTTCAGCTGTTATAGGTAGCCACTTGAATGTTCACAGATTACGTCGTTCGTTTTAAGTCTCCACTGTCTGTACACAAAGACTTACAGCTTCAGCTGTTATAGGTAGCCACTTGAATGTTCACAGATTACGTCGTTCGTTTTAAGTCTCCACTGTCTGTACACAAAGACTTACAGCGTCAGCTGTTATAGGTAGCCACTTGAATGTTCACAGATTACGTCGTTCGTTTTAAGTCTCCACTGTCTGTACACAAAGACTTACAGCTTCAGCTGTTATAGGTAGCCACTTGAATGTTCACAGATTACGTCGTTCGTTTTAAGTCTCCACTGTCTGTACACAAATACTTACAGCTTCAGCTGTTATAGGTAGCCACTTGAATGTTCACAGATTACGTCGTTCGTTTTAAGTCTCCACTGTCTGTACACAAAGACTTACAGCTTCAGCTGTTATAGGTAGCCACTTGAATGTTCACAGATTACGTCGTTCGTTTTAAGTATCCACTGTCTGTACACAAAGACTTACAGCTTCAGCTGTTATAGGTAGCCACTTGAATGTTCACAGATTACGTCGTTCGTTTTAAGTATCCACTGTCTGTACACAAAGACTTACAGCTTCAGCTGTTATAGGTAGCCACTTGAATGTTCACAGATTACGTCGTTCGTTTTAAGTATCCACTGTCTGTACACAAAGACTTACAGCTTCAGCTGTTATAGGTAGCCACTTGAATGTTCACAGATTACGTCGTTCGTTTTAAGTATCCACTGTCTGTACACAAAAACTTACAGCTTCAGCTGTTATAGGTAGCCACTTGAATGTTCACAGATTACGTCGTTCGTTTTAAGTCTCCACTGTCTGTACACAAAGACTTACAGCTTCAGCTGTTATAGGTAGCCACTTGAATGTTCACAGATTACGTCGTTCGTTTTAAGTCTCCACTGTCTGTACACAAAGACTTACAGCTTCAGCTGTTATAGGTAGCCACTTGAATGTTCACAGATTACGTCGTTCGTTTTAAGTCTCCACTGTCTGTACACAAAGACTTACAGCTTCAGCTGTTATAGGTAGCCACTTGAATGTTCACAGATTACGTCGTTCGTTTTAAGTCTCCACTGTCTGTACACAAAGACTTACAGCTTCAGCTGTTATAGGTAGCCACTTGAATGTTCACAGATTACGTCGTTCGTTTTAACTCTCCACTGTCTGTACACAAAGACTTACAGCTTCAGCTGTTATAGGTAGCCACTTGAATGTTCACAGATTACGTCGTTCGTTTTAAGTCTCCACTGTCTGTACACAAAGACTTACAGCTTCAGCTGTTATAGGTAGCCACTTGAATGTTCACAGATTACGTCGTTCGTTTTAAGTCTCCACTGTCTGTACACAAAGACTTACAGCTTCAGCTGTTATAGGTAGCCACTTGAATGTTCACAGATTACGTCGTTCGTTTTAAGTCTCCACTGTCTGTACACAAAGACTTACAGCTTCAGCTGTTATAGGTAGCCACTTGAATGTTCACAGATTACGTCGTTCGTTTTAAGTCTCCACTGTCTGTACACAAAGACTTACAGCTTCAGCTGTTATAGGTAGCCACTTGAATGTTCACAGATTACGTCGTTCGTTTTAAGTCTCCACTGTCTGTACACAAAGACTTACAGCTTCAGCTGTTATAGGTAGCCACTTGAATGTTCACAGATTACGTCGTTCGTTTTAAGTATCCACTGTCTGTACACAAAGACTTACAGCTTCAGCTGTTATAGGTAGCCACTTGAATGTTCACAGATTACGTCGTTCGTTTTAAGTCTCCACTGTCTGTACACAAAGACTTACAGCTTCAGCTGTTATAGGTAGCCACTTGAATGTTCACAGATTACGTCGTTCGTTTTAAGTCTCCACTGTCTGTACACAAAGACTTACAGCTTCAGCTGTTATAGGTAGCCACTTGAATGTTCACAGATTACGTCGTTTGTTATGGCAAATAATAAAAAAATAACTCGTACAAAAAACCTGGAAATATGTTATTCGTTTTAGCTCTATACGGTAACACAAACAAGTTTAAAATTTAGTCAGATTGTAATACACACAAAAAAATAGTAAAAATTTGGGTTCCGTACTCAAATGGTACCGTTTTTCTTCTACCATTTTATCGCATCGGTGTTGCTATTGTACCAATATTTTTTTGTTTTTAGGGTTTCTTACAGGTGGTAGAGCTGATGCCGGGCTCGACTGTGGAGGTACCACCATCTTACTTGGATACCACCTCGAAGTAATTCGGGAACAGCTCACAGGCAAAAAATCAGGAGGCCCACCATGCCTGGAACCGATGGATGGCGGTATATTCATCCCTAGTAGCCGGGCCTTATATGGAACAGACTGGTGATGGGCAGCGGTGTCACTAGCGCGAGGGTTCCGGCACCGCGCTCACCAACCCGTCTGCCCAGCACGTGTGAGTATGGGCAATTCTTCCAGGATTACCGCCGGGAGTGGCAAAGTCCTGGAAAGGCTTATGTCCAGCAGTGGACGAACTAGGCTGATGGATGGATGGGTTTCGTGCCCGTATTGTGTGTTCGTTGGTACGGAACCCGACTCGCACTTGTCCGTTTTTTTCATTTTACTCTGTCCATTGGCTTATTGGGCTCACGCCAGTAACTAACAAATGGAAAACATGCCCACTTATAATTTGTGTGCCTTCGTTCACTTTGTTGTCCACATCAGCCACAGTGTAATGAGCGATAAAGGGCTATAATCCGGCAATCTTTGGGAATAAACGTTATTAATTATATTCGTATTCCTTACCGCACATTACTGTTCAAGTTGTATTGCTTACTGCACATTACTGTTCAATTTGTATTGCTTACTGCTCATTACTGTTCAATTTGTATTGCTTACTGCTCATTACTGTTCAATTTGTATTGCTTACTGCTCATTACTGTTCAATTTGTATTGCTTACTGCACATTACTGTTCAATTTGTATTGCTTACTGCACATTACTGTTCAATTTGTATTGCTTACTGCTCATTACTGTTCAATTTGTATTGCTTACTGTTCAATTTGTATTGCTTACTGCACATAACTGTTCAATTTGTATTGCTTACTGCACATTACTGTTCAATTTGTATTGCTTACTGCACATTACTGTTCAATTTGCAAGTATGATTATAAGTAGTTTATGCTGTAAAACCAAGCTAGATCAAAAATCAACTGCTTTAACCAAGTTCACGGGTGACTAGCAGTCCAAGGTCTCATTGGCGGATACAGGGGGTGGGGGGCATGGGGGCCATGATCCCCCCCAATAACCTATTAATTCCATACATTTGACTCGATTTTTCGATTGTATTTGGGTGCACTTTTATACACATTACCTCTTTACTTTGACATAATCATAAAAAAAAATGTCAAAAACATTGTTTTTTCGTACCAATTCAAAGGATATCTTGGTTTTTATATTTCAAAGAAACAAGTGACGACAGCCTTAAGACGTCTTAAGACGCCTAAAAACTTACTTTTTTTACTTTGTGTTAAACCTTGTCACAATCCCCCCCCCCCCAAATAAAATCCTAGATCTGCCCTTGCAAGCTCTTCAGCATACATAACATAAGTCATTTCACTGAGTAATTTTTCTTATTTTTTTTCTATCGGTTATATTAGGGGTGCAATAAACCTATGGAATGTCCGTTTTGTACAGAGAATTTGAAGAAAACTCAATTTAGAGTACTAACATTATTGCATTTTTATAGCAATGATGAATCCAAATTTTATATATTTTTTTGTGTATGAATAAGACGACATTAAGTTAACACCAACAATAATTTAATTTTTTAAAATAGTCAGTTGTAAAAAATATATTACGAATGTTATCATGGAAACGGATGGTATTTAGGACAAATCATTTTTGAAGATTTAATTTTAGTTATCAAACTGACAATAAAAACAAAATTTAATACGTAGATTTATTCTAAGACGTAGATACAAAACCTTGAAATCAGCTTTCAAACAAAACACAAATAATGGAAATTGAAGAAAATTTCGGCAACTTCATAGGTTTGCATCCAATAATATACTTTACCTTTGTGTCTCAACCTTCTTGGTCACGTTGCAATTTCTTGCTATGTATCTGTACTGGCTGATAATAATTCCACACCGAACCTTCATAGATAAGCATCCTGCTTGGTTTCTTCGCAGTTTAATGCATCATGAACTGGCCGATATTGAACCTTCTTCTTTGTTAGTCCTGTATTATGTCAATGTTTTGCGATGTTTGGACGAGTACAGAAGAAAATATATAAATACTCTATAAAATATATAAATATTTAAAATATTTTACCATGAGTTTATCGAAAATATCGCAATTTTTATCAGTTATTTCTAATCAGAGGAAAATAATTCCTCTAAAATATCAATTATTTCATTCACAAAAGCTCGGAATTTTGGGAGCAAAGAAAATGGAAGTAGAGACTGGCAAGGAAACCTACCAGAAGTCCAGGCTCTACTCTAAAGGCCTTGGTCTTGGGCACCGAGATGAACTGGACTGGCGTGACGTCATCTCGGAAGCTGAACAAATAGTAGGGTATCCGACCTCTTTTCTGAATCTCAGGTGGCTGTTTAACGATGAGATAGCCAATACTGCGATACATTTAAGAAAATTGGTAAGTTCCTTGGTAACTTCCACAGTTTTAAGCATCAACGCACATATAGAAACTTTTTTTTACATTCACCAGGTCGGCACCAACCATCCTCTCCTAAAATCCGCCAAAAACCTCCTTATTGGCTCCAAAAGCAACCTTCAATCCGTTGGCTTGATCATCCTCCTAGTCTCTAAAGCTGCTGGCTTGACCATCCAGGACTACACCAGTGATCAGTACGATTCTGGTGTTCTCCATGCTCAGAGAGCGTTGGCAGAGATTGTAGAGATGAAGCGCACTGGCCACATGATACATAAAACCATGGCCAATATCCAGGACAAAGAGAAAGATGGAGACAAGTTTCAAGACCTGCTGTATGGAAACAAAATTGTTCTGTTGACAGGTCAGATTTTGGTTTATCCTTTTTTGCACTGTCACGGAGAGACATTTTTCTAGTAGCGCGAACTGTATCCGTTCAAATAGAGACTATTTTACAGCAAATTCATATGATCCTCGAGGCCGTAAAACACTGGGGCGACGATGCTTGGTCAGTTTCAATGCCACCAAAATTCAAGTGTTGTTAAGAACCCCTTTCCTCCTGACCGACTTTCCAATATATACCAGTACTGATCATAGATCATCCCGAGCTGTTGGTATGGACCTGTCTGCTAACCTTAAGAGGCGTTGTTACGCGCAAACCTCCATACAAACGCAGTCACCACATCGTGGGGCGTCTATGGAATGTTATTATAATATTTTAGGCTGAGTCCATTAACATTGTTTAGATCTATGTTTAAGTCGAACTAAAAATCGTGCAATTTGAGTAATGTCTTAACAACAAACTCGTAAAATATATAAATTCAAAGCTTTTTCATCAAAAGTGTAGCTGAATGTGCTTTTATTGTTTTAGATAAAATCAAAAAATTAATACGGGTCAAACATCGAAAATGTTATCTTGATTAATAATAATCAAAAATAATGTTTATTATTGTCTTGCCAAAATGTTTCTCCTGAAACAAGTTTTGAATTTTGCGCCCGCGACTAAATCGGCACGATTGTATTGTCCTCGTAAGTTTCATGGAGCGTGCACCTTATAGCGAAATGAAACAGCATGACATTTGGCCACGTCCATGACAAAATGGGTCGCGTCATAACAACCATCCTTAACTTCGGGAATTCGATCGAATCAAATGCGAAAACCACTGCTCAAAAACTTGGTATCCTATTCAAGGCGAGAGAGTATTTCGCACCAAAGCAACTTTTGGTTTTGTAAACAGCTCAAGTTCGGTTTTTCATTTTATCAACTGAATTCGATTGAGCGCTACGCAAATAAACTCGTTGGCGATTAATCAGTAATGAGTGCTGCGTCGAGCGCTTTAGGAAAATTGCTTAAATCTCGGTTTTTACTGGCCATATTTTGGTGCGTGTACACTGGAATTTACAGGTTCTAATTCCCCCATCCCCCTTTTACTGGATTAGTTTCATTTGTATAGCTGAAATATGGAATTCCCTACCGATGTTTACAATAAATAAATAAATAAAAATCATTTATTTCAGAACTGGGTTCCATAAAAAAAACACAACATCATATTACACAGAAAAATACAAAAATGTCACAAACAGTATGTCAATAAAATAAAATTAAATGTCAATAAAATTTAAATTAAAACTCATAGAAAATCAGGATAAAACAATTTTGATGATTAAACATTATTTAAACATTATTTAACGTGTAGTGTCGTCCAGTGATGGCTGATAGGACACCCGCACCTACCTCCCACTACCTACAGAATAGTATTGCGGCTGCCGCACACTCTGTGAATAAGGGAGGCAACTTTTTTGCGCATAATCGCGTAAAAATCTATAGTTCGCGCCTCAGCAAACATGCCGGACGCGCTGCAGCGCCACGGCAGCCCCAATAGCATCCTGAAGGCATTATTGTATTGCACCCGTAGAGCGTTTTAGGTCTTCTGCGTGTATTTCACCCACAGTCCGCTCGTGTAAAAAGATTGACAGAACGCTTTGAAGAGAGTAATCTTTACCTGTTCTGTACACCGAGAAAATCTACGGGCGAGCATATTGCTTCTGACCGCCAACGCTCTACGTTCGCCAGATTAACCAGATTCCTTTAAATAAGATTAAATAGGTAGATAGGTAATATATGAAAGATAATAAAAACTTTCTCATTACGTTCTTGCAATGTCTTTTGGGTTGTCAACAGGTGATTACCTATTTGCGAACTTCTTTAAGCAGTTGGGTGGGCTCCATAACAGCGATGTCACCGAGCTGATCTGTTCAGGTCTTCGGGATCTCTGTGAAGGAGACTTTTTTGGGGAACACGATGATGAAGATAACCCCTTCCCCTCCCAACCACAGGGTACCAACGAAACCGTTTTCTACGATTGGGAAAACGAGGATAACCTGAAAAAATTAGGGTCAAACGACTTTTTGGGATACGGAAAAGAAGAGTGGAAGTTGAGGACTATGTTAAACTCTGGCAGCATATTAGCCAAAGGCTGTCAAGCTGCCATGAAGCTGGCTAATCGGGGACCAGAAATGGAAAAGAGTGCTTATTGTTTGGGAGGACATTTGGCTTTGATGTGGCAGTTGTACCTCGACGTAAAAGATTTCTTCGTTCACCCTCATTCATATTCCCTAGTTGGCGCGCCCTTGACCATAGCTCTATGGGAGTACCCAACGATTTACAGTCACATGATGGAGTGCAAGATGGAGAAGAAGCAAGTGGAATACAAACAGTTGTTTTATGCTGTCAGAGGGACGAGGGCAATGGAGTATATAACGAAGATGTTGGATGAAGAGCTAGCGGCTGTTTTGAAGTATAGTGATGGGTTTCAGGTGGAAGTTGCTAGAACTTCCTTACAGAAAATGGCGATAACAGTCCATGCTGAAGCTTTGGCGTATATGGAAACGTGATGTTAATAATAAAATTGCTTTTAACAGTTTTTTCTAGCGTTCCATCAGTGTTACTTATTTTATTTTGTAAGGCGTTACATATGTGTCAAGATCAAGATGGGATATTTTCAGGTATATCAATTGCCTTTTTAGATTTTTATTAAATATTATTTTTATATATTTTTTTAGGGAACCCGAAAGGAGCTAAAGGGGCCCCTTAGTAATACTAAGCCTCTGCTGTCTGTCTGTCCGTCTGTCACAGGGGTTTACAGCTTCAGCCGTTATAGGAAGCCAGATTGAAATTTTTACAGAATACATCTATCTAAAAAAAATTAAACCATATAAATACACTTCTAAAAAGTTGCATTTTTTACTTTGTTATGTCCCCCCCCTTATCTCCGAAACAAGATGACCCAAAAGTATGAAAAAATCATGGTAATAGGTGATTAATTAGTGATTAGGTTAAGGTTACAGAAACATTAGGGTTGCTTCATAGACAATGTACCTATTCGTCTATGGGTTCCTTACTCAGCAAGAGCCGCAAATTGTTTGTCAGGCTGCGCTACCATTTTAGCGGTTTTTTTTTTGTCGCCTTAATATTGAAATGGCATCTATATTGTTGTAATTTACCATAATTTTTGTTACAGGGCCTATCTCAAAAGCAAAACTTTTAGTTAGGAATTTTGAATTTCTGTATTATAAAGATGAAGTTGCGGAAGCCGGAAACTGGCGATAGTACTCGTCCATTCGAACATCTGTTTTCGCGATTTGCAGGTTGGTTAACCTGCAAATCGCGAAAAAAAGATCCATAGAAAAGTTACCTACATAGCTACCCGAACAAAATTGTAGATCTACAAATCACAATGAAAAACTTTACAAATTTCCCATAAACGAAATTACACTACTCTTCACAAAAATAACTTCAAAATTTTTTTATATTTTTTTTATTGTTGTTCTTAACCAATTGTTTGCTTTTCCAGCAAAAAGTTCTGTGCACGCCACTGACTAGATTATGGTTTCTTAAACAGCTATCAGTTTATTTAAACCCGGTAATTCACTTAGATTAAATTATGTAAGGTGTGTTAATTCGAAAACCATTTCGAGATTTAGGTTTAATAAGCCGTATTTTAAAACCTGTGGTCTAAAAAACCTCATGATGATGAATATTTTGACGAAAAAGCTGCAACTTCCATTTGCCTTCGTGTGACGTCACTTGAGAAATGGCTGTTTAGAAATGTGTCCTTTGCTATCAGGACAAATTTATAAAAATTTGCTGCCGACTGATTTGACAGATGGATGACAGACAGACAGAGATAGATCACTTTGTTTTATGAGCAATCACACATCACAATCAGTATGTCTTAAATTCTCAAATGACGTCATAACCGACAATTCTTTAAAAAATCATAAAAAAGTAATGGTTAATTCATATACCAAAATAATGAAAATTATGTCCTAAAATGGCATATATTCGTGGAAAAAAAAAATCTTTTTGGAAGTAAGCTATGGGAATTCGGCTGATTTTCAAACTTTAATGTGTTATTTCTGCTTTTTGCATAGAGCATGTACCAAGCTTTTTGGAACAAATAGATCAATTTAGAAATATAATTTCAATAGTACATTTTTTCGTTCTTTCAAACCGATTTTATAAGTATTTTAGTATTTACAGGAAGTGACGTCATCAAATGATCGGATCCTTTGTCAAACATTAGGATGCGTTCAAGAAAATAAATATTCCTAAAGAAATGTGTCGTGATGAAGTCACTGAAGGAAGGAAGATCACTACAATATATATCGCCTTTTTAAGTTTAATAAAGAATAAGCATGCTTATTTTTAAATTTGTCTACTGAAATCAGTTTAGAGGAGCTATTCCTCGAAACGGTTTGCAAACCGTAAATATTACCGAGTGGTAAATAAAACCGAGAAATAGAAGAGGCCAATTGCGCTGTGGTTTGTGACCATAAAAGAAGCAAGGTAGTAGCAAGTTTAGGGAAACAGTTTGACAAAAAAGATTGAGAGTAGACAATCTATAGAGCTGGCGGAAACGCAGGCGCAAGACTAGTTAAGGCTAGTGAAAAGTCACATTTGCAAAAATCATAAAATAAAATTCCAAATTGAGGTAACAATGAGTTATGTATTATTGTTTTTATCACAAATAACTGCTCTTAGAATATCTTAAACCAATACAAAGTCTTAATACTACAAGTTAAATGCTTTCGCATAGGACTCTAAAGATTTATTACAAAATGTTTTGTACTTTATTGTGATTTAATGTAATTTAAATTATACCAAAAAAAATTATAGCTATGAAATATACAAAATATATTCTTTCCTAGATTTCGGCAGTAATCTGTATCACTTTCATTCATACTACAAAATATAAATTATATAAAAAATTACATGGTTTTTATTAAATTCCTCAAGGTATCTACAGACTTATTATTACCAAATTTCTCGATATATTCTTCTGCTTTCTTAGCGTTCAACTCGTACAATAACTTAGTCCGTTCCACAGCATCTGTATCCAAGATGTGTGATTTTAAGCTTTCGAAATCTATATTTTTCACATTTTCCTTACATTTAACTATTAAATCATACAACTCGGGCTTTTTATTCAAGGCAAATAACACTGGTGCACTCACTAAAGAAAATGAATTCTTATTTTCAGTTGTAACTTTTTGTAATTCACTCACTGCTTGCCAGGCAAGGCACAAATGGCAGCCAAACAAATATGCTCCTTCTTGTTCTTCTAAGTTTTGTCCTGACAATAGCATTGTGCTTTGGCATCCTCGTCCGAAAAGGGTTCCACCATTAAATAAAGTCCTTACAGTCCACTCTTTTATAGCATTACCTAATGTGTCTTGTATATCTAATGGTAATGTATCAGTTGTTATGTGGAACTCATCTGAACTTGTGTTTGTATTTGGTTTACCAGGCAGCGGCAAGTTCTGCTTATCTCGTTCACCAAAGAATTCTCCTTCGCTCATGTCTCTTAATGCTGTTGATATCAAATATGATAAATCTTGGTTCTTTAGTCTTGCGAGCATACCATTAGCAGTTACAAGTAAATAATCTCCGATCAGTAAAGCTAACTTGTTACCAAACATTTCTGTGTCAACGTTTTTCTCTCTGTCTTCTATAGGGATGTTTAATAAGCCACGGTGAATATAATGTCCTGTTCGGATCATTTCTGTAAGTTCAGCTAGTATCCTTTGGTTTTCTAGTAAATTGTTGGCTTGCAGAGTAGACTTGTTGGATTTTACAGCGCTTGAAAGTAGCAAAATGATGAGGCCCCACGGTTGAAGATTGTTTTGTTCATTGTAGAGAACTGTTTTGGCTGTTTGAAGGATGGGGTGATTGCTGCCAACCTGACGATAAATTTAACATTTATTAGAAACTTTGCATTGCATTATCAAAAGAAACAGACTGGAAACAGATTGCAAAATTCAAGAGCAAATTAATTAATTAATTCATGTTATATAATTCAACTTTAATTTGGCTGTTCGGAACAAGGAAGTTATGCAAAACCTTGTCAGTAACCTTGAGTTCATGATCACGATATGCAAGGATTTCGCGTTGTCACGGTCACCCACAATTGGCATACAATCACCATTGAAAGGTCAAGGAAGTCTTGAGGGTCTAGGTCGCACCAAACCTGGATATAGTGGTTGAAGTATGAAAACATAACCAAAAAATTTACTCACAAGTTTGCGCAAATACATGGCCATATTTGCAAATTCGTCGCTCAGAAGCCATCTCAGGTTCATGAAGGAGGTCGGATATCCCACAATTTTCTCAGCTTCCCTTATAACTTTACTCCAGTGAGTAACGGGTGGTCGAAACACTAAGTCTTCCTGAGTTAGGTTGGTCATGGTTGTTTCCGTGCGAATTATTTGTGAAAACAGTGACGTCTGTCGTAAATGGCGCACTAAAGCGTACGACATTGTTGTTTGTTTTTGTCGAAATGAAGTTTTGATATCAGTTACATTTATTTTATTACCAATTTTTAGGAAAATTCGCAAAAACACTGTGCGTTGCGTAACTTTTATTTTGACATATATATTTTTTTAATCATTTGTTCGGTCTCTGGGTACTAATCCTTTTGGCCATTTTACAAGTGATGTCGAGCAAGCGTTCAGAAGTTACTTTTCGTTGCGTTTGATATGTAGTGTAATCTCTAGAGTTTTATAAATCATGCAACATTATAATTTGTTCTTATTGTTTGCCTGTTGAACTCAACGTATTTTCAAGTTTGAGTTTGATATGTAGTGTAATCTCTAGAGTTTTATAAATCATGCAACATTATGATTTGTTCTTATTGTTTGCTTGTTGAACTGAACGTATAAAATCCCTACACATATTATTTAAGCGAATACTTCTTGCCATGTGGTATTTTTGCCATCATGTTCAGCTTCGGGAAACCATTGTTGTTTTCTTAATGTTTACCGTTTTTTCCATCTAGTTCCGTTGCACCACATACTTACGATGATACGACGTATTTTCTCATTTCGCTAGTATGGGGATCTCGCTTGCTGGGAACAAAATTAAATGAACTATTTTTAGTAATTCGACACTGCATGTTGTGGCATTTGATCTCAATCACAGAGAAAAGCATAAATAATTATGTAAACTTCCTGATGGCAGCGCGCGAATTCAGCTTACGGAGTAATTTTTTTTTTATTATTGCAATCAAATAGTATGATATGATAACTGTTAACAAATAATGAACGATTAAAGAACGTGCTAATCTGTAATAAGAAATTATTTAATTTTTCGTCAAAAATAAAATGCCATCCTAAACTTTTTTCCACGAAAAAAGTCCCCTTTCAATTAACTTTAATTTTCAAGCACTAAATACGAAGATTCCTTGATCTGCGGAATAGACTTATCCACTCTAACTTATTCATATTCATGGGTAAGCAGATAGCGTTGGTATTATTTTTACATGAATAAAAGTGTTTAAATCATCGAAAAATACTAAGTACTTACAGAGATATTAACAAAGTTTGAAGTAAAATTAATGTACCTACTGCTAAACGCCCGCCAAAATGAGCGCGTTGCTGTTTCCCACTTGATCGATTTGGCGTCATACTTCACAACCGTGTGCGGACGCTCTACAGATTTTACGCTGTATTTTTTGGTTTTAGGATTTTAATTCAAGTTTAGGTATAGAGGACCCTTTGGGAAATTATATTAATAAGTAAGCAATAATTACTTTTAGTTAAAATTTACAAATATGACTGAAACGTGTTTTAATAAGGCTTAATGATGGCAGTGGCAGAATATTTTTCTAACAATACCAAGTTTCACAGAGCCGAAATAAGGAGTGTCAAAGCAGAGACGTAAGCAAAGTTAATATACTTTAGATATAGGTACCTACCAATTTTTACGTTATCCACATGGTAGCCTAGTAGGTACGTAAAGTTCTTTTCACGAAAGAAGTTGGCATTCTCGTATTTACCTATTTATTGATAAATAAAAAAAAATAACAAGAAAAAATTTAGTGAAAAGAACTTTACATACAAGTTATTTGTTCCATTCATCGATTTATCTATCAGCCTGGTTTGTCCACTGCTGGACAGACCTTTCCAAGATTTCGCCACTCTTGGCGGTCCTCCTGGAAGGAATCACACTTACACACTCTGGGCAGGTGGGTTGGTGAAACCCTCGCACACCAGTGATACCGCTGCCCGTCACCAGTCTGTTTTATAGAAATGGATATACCGCCATCAATAGGTTTTGATTATTAATCAAAGGTCCCAGGCATGGTGGGCTAAAAAGACACCGCCGCAGCGCGCCGCTGCGCTGGTGACCTTTTACCATGGTAGTCATGTGTGGTTGCATTTTATAACATAAGTCGTACATTTCGTTACTGAGGGGTAAAATATAACGCTTTTCCGTGACACGTTAAATCGAGTATACCACCTACCTACTTATTATTTGTATCTATCTATAGCATAAGAACTACGATTTTGTCTTGTCGGTAGAGTAACCGCCAGTCTGCCTGCCGATGCTTTGACCTCTTGATATGACATAACATAACTTACTTATCTTATTACATTTAACGTTCATGAAAAAATAGAAATACCTAAACTAAAGAAAGAGGAGACATAAAAAATTGTCACCTAATGACGATCATTTTCAGCAATGGTACCACCTACCACGGGTATTTGTTATTTATCACATTACAAACACTTAAGGAATCGGTGGCTGTAATTTGGTATAATAAGTACACAATAAGTATAAGTATTTATATAAAAGGTAAGTACTTACTTACTTACGTCAAAATTGTCCTCACAACAATACGCTGCTGTTTTGGGAGACAGCTCATCCTTTCTCATGACTTTACACCATTGCTTTCGCAGATTAATCTCTTTTGGTACAATTATAAATATTTTTCCAAGTGTAGATTTCGTTGTTGACTGACACTTTGGAACAACACAATATTTATAAAACTGACTGCTTAGGTAGAGACATTTTTACGTACTGCTCTCTCCGGGCGCTGTAGTAGTTTGTGAAGTGTGACGTCACTCTCAGAGAGGCCGCCTGGGAGCTATCGTTTATTCCCGCGCATTAAGGCGTATGACCACGCTAAATAAGCAACTCGATGTTTGTCGCTACAAATATCAACGGAAACGACATTGTTATAATGTTCATTTCAGCGTGCCTTGAAAAGTGGCTGTTACACGGAAAAACGGATGAACGGAAAAAAAAATTTAAGCTTAAATTTTTTAGATCTAAAAATTTCCTATAATTTGGTGAAATAATAATTAAAATTTCTTTAGGCGTTTGAAAGGAGTAAGAGAATTCTTGTGTTAATCATGTGAAATTTTCGATGACTTTCGATTTTTTTTGTCAAAACTAACAATAGAGCAACAATAGTTCAAGCCGTATGTAATAATAATTAAATAGAAAAACAGTTTATAAAACTTAAAATTTATTTTTGACTCTATAATGCCTATCATATATTTTCATGAACGTTTTTGGACCACCCGTGTGGGAGGAGTAGGCCTTCAAAGACAGGTCCAAATTGCAGTTGGCGTAATCATTCGCCTTAAAGATATGGACTTTAAACTTCTCTAACTTCGTCAATTATTATCGTATAACAATGAAACTTTTGCCAAAGTTTAAGTTATTAAAAATACATTCAACAAAAAAAAAAGTGGAATAGTCTATTCTCTCCTGAAGTCGATCACGGAAGTGACGAAGTTTTGAATAGGACCCACATACGAGGCGCAAACAAAGAAGCATTCGCCTCAAAAATTACGATTGTTATCCAGGCTTCCATATATAATTTAATAATATAGGTCACGCTTTTCGCAGCATATCAGCTAATTAACTAGAAATTAATGTCACAAGAATAAAATAATACATTGGTAGAGCTGATGCCGGGCTCGACTGTGGAGGTACCACCATCTTACCTGGAGACCCCCTCGAAGTTATTCGGGGGAGAGTAAGAGGACAGCTCACAGGCAAAAAAAACCCGAGGGCCACCATGCCTGGGACCGATGGATGGCGGTATATCCATCCCTAAAAGCCGCGCCTTATATGGAACAGACTGGTGACGGGCAGCGGTGTCACTGGTGCGAGGGTTCCGGCACCGCGCTCATCAACCCGCCTGCCCAGCGTGTGTGAGTATGGGCAACTGCCGGGAGTGGCAAAGTCCTGGAAAGGCTTATGTCCAGCAGTGGACGAACTAGGCTTTTTTTAAACATAAACATTAAACAAACTGAAGATATTTTATGTCTCGTATATTTATTATTAACAAACAATTTAATAAACAATTTAACTGATGAATATAATATATTATTATAATAATAATAAAACCGTGGGATAGATATAACATTTCGTAGAATGCGCTAAAACGACTACGACCTCACGTTGATGTCTTTTGTTAGCTACGTAGTGTGCTACGAGGGGTGGTCCACGAGTCTGCCTGTCTGATGATATGGCGGTTGCGGCACTATTTTCGGCGACTCGCCATTAATACCTAATCTTCTAACTTAAACTACCAGCTCTCTTCTGCGCTTTTTTGATGGCACAATATGTGCTAATAAAAATATCCCGAAATTATTTATGTAAGGCATATTGTCACGACATGAGTCACTGAACAGGAGTCCACACTTGGCGCACCCGCTTTTCACCGACCAACTGGTCATTTTAGACTATTATTTATGCTGATTGTTTGAAACCTAACTAATTAGGAATGATATAAATCCATGTTTTTACAGTAATTGTGTAAAATATTCGATTATGCTAGCTTTAAGAGCGGTTCCGCAGCCGGATTGTAAAAAACCCGCCTTTTTCTAATTAATCGAAACAGAACAATTAAGAAGCTATGCGAATTTTATTTGTGTCACTGTCACTCCAAGTGAAAAATCGCGCAGTGCGTGAGGGGCGGATTCAGGGCAAAAGGGAAAAAAGTTGGTTTTACATTTTTATTAAAAAAACTAAGATAGCAAGCAAAATTTCAAATATCAAATCTCTAGATATTGTTGAAACACACCTAATAAAATATGTTTCAGTTCTGTATATGGTTCCTATTCGTCAAACGAGGAGAAAAAGTGTGTTTGAAGACCTAATTTCAAGAATTATTTCTATCAAGGAAAATTTATCCAAACATGTTTTCCAAACTCAAAACCCTAGATTATATAGTCAAAATGCATATACCAGAAACTGATTATAATTTTCCGTGTATTTCATGAAATACACAGAAAAGAAACACCCGTATTTTTTTCGCATATCGCCTTAAATTCAAAATTCACTCAATAGTTATTCAACAAAACCTTATTACCTTATGTATTGTGTATACTGCCATCGTAAAGTTTCCATTGGATTGAGTAAATTAGAATTTAAAAAATTGTAGAACTTCAAAAATGTTGGTGTTCTAATTTACAGAAACCAAAGGAAGCTTTGCGATGGCAGCATGCACAATAGTTCATAAGGTTTTGTTGAATAATATTGAATGACTATTTTGAATTTAAGTGTTCTGTTTCGATTAATTAGAAAAAGGCGGGTTTTTCGCAATTCGTCTGCGAAACCGCTGTTAACCAAATTAACATGGTAAAGATTAATAGTATCTGGTTGTAAAAGCCATTGTAGATTGGTAATTTTGTAATGAATTTAGTACTTTATCCCGTTGAATAAACGGGATAGAGTAGGTACCTACCAAATTCCCGTTACCTTAGATAGTAAATTTTATCCATCCACCGCGTGCAGTAACCGTACCTAAAAAATACATATCTCGAATCTATTCTTAGAGGGATATCTACACATGTCTTAAACAAATATAGCAATGGTTTGTGCCATTTATTAAATAGATGAGGTGTTGTCGGTAGAACAGTTTAAAACTTTATGTTTTCCACTACAAATGATACCTGCAACCGCCTAACAGCAATTATTTAATTACCTTCGATTTTATCGCTACCTTCCCCCATTTCACGGGCCACTAATAACTTTAAAATATACACCGCGGAAAGGAACGCGCGCTCGCCAGCCAATCACGTGTCTGCGCGCCATAATTCAAAAATAGAAGGGTCATGGGCCTCCTGGCTGCGAAGACGGTGGCTTCGCCGCAGTCTATAGCAATTAAAAATAAAAGCGTATAATTTGTTTGGAGTTTATGGACGTTCGTTCCTGAGGGCCGCAAAACGAGCAAAACGCACGCATTTGCATTTTGATCGGCGCATTTCTGATTGAGTGAAGAACGCTGTTCCTCGGTGCGCTCGGAATCGTTGCGAATTACTTCGATTTATTCCGAATTCATTACGAAAAATGCAAATTAGGATCTTAATTTTAATTTATTGTAATTTCTGAGTCAAATAGATTTTAACCACGGGTACACTAAAGAGCAGTAATTTATTTAAAAAGTGGTCAATGCGTAATCTTGTGTCCATTATCCTCACAGACAAGCTGTGGGCGGCAACCCGCTATTACAGGCTAATAGCCGCGGTGTTTCGCAGAAATAATTTACTAATAAACATCTACTGGCCCCGCCCAGATGCATCAAGCCAGACTTCATGGACTTAAAAGTGCATATTCATATTCACTGCCTAAATAAAGGCAGACATAGTTACTTTGCTGTTTTGCTCCGTTCCATTTTGTGCAGCTTTTTACCTACGACTGAACCGAGCAGGTATAAAGAATAAGAGGTTGTTAGTTTGCGATATTTGTGTATGTAAGTATGTGAATGGTTATCAGAAAAGTTTTATGGCTCGGTTCTATCGTTCCTGAGCACCAGATGGCGCTGCTGTTGAATACTATTTAATTTTGCTTTTAATATATCTGGTTGAGAATAGTAGATTGTTTGACAACTAGCAAAAATTGTTTATTTGCAGCAAGAGAATCACGGGCGTTGCGAGGGAATCTAAAGTAGAATTCTGAGCAATTGATGGATGCAAGCTATACCGCCAAAAAATATATCGTTTTAAAATGTCATGAATTACATTTTTTTTACCAGTACAACAAATTCTTACTGTGAAACGAGCAAATACTGTATTTCGCACTTAATTATTTATTGTTATCAAATTATTTTTGTGTTATTTTTGACAAATGTTCTCTTCATAAAAAGCCAATTCAACGAGCCTCACTTACGTAGGGTTTAGCCCTGAAAAGCTCGATGACTTTAGATTGGGTTCACCGTCTTCAAAAGTATGTGTACAAAATGAGGTATTTACTAAAAGAAAAATATTATGTCGAAGGATATTTTTAATAATTAATAATATGTAATATTAAAAATATTCTTCGACTGAATTCTCAACTATGCTACTCAACTAGGGTTAAATGTTAAATTTTATCTGAATCCTTTTAAAGAATTATGTCGAGGGGTTTTTAAAAATATGTAATTTTACTATAGGGAATAATTAGCCGCAAGCGACCAAGTTGCGTCAAGTATACTTGAATCGGAGATCCTATATCTTCATAAGCAGGGTGATGCCATGACAGCCTCACGGTCTTCAGTGGGAGAGGGGGGTTTAGGGAATTGTCTCTTTTTTCTCTTTAGTACGTTACCAAATGTATGATTTGGCTCGTTTTCAGGAATACGAACAGTAGCAAACATTTATTTGCGCATATATCTTCAGCAGATCTGTACGCCGCCGTATGACTACGTATTGACATGTACTCTTTATTTCCTTCAACATCATAGTGTTTTTGTTTAACAGGAAAGTTACATAAATTGACATTTAAATTTGTTTTATATAAATTGAAGTAGATATTATTTTTCATAGGTATTCAAAAGCAACATGTTTTCTCTCATAAAAGGAAAATCTGGTAATAATCCAAGGTATTTAGCATGAACGCCGATTGTCCTTACAACAAAATTTACGCTTGATTAAACACTCATTTATGTATATGGGTTCCATTCCCGGCCAAAAAGCTTTGAATGTAGTTTTTATTTTTTCCAAAATCGATGAAAAGAGTCATTTGAGCTTAGTCTATGTCTTATAGTTTAGATTTCCCCATCTTAACGTGCTACCCTGTACCTATACCATAGAGGAGTTTTCTCTATGACCTATTATTACGAGCGTTTTTCTCGTGTTTTTTTTTTCACTGTATACATATTATGTTTCGTAGCAATCAATCAATGTCAAAACAAAACGTTTTTAGTTTTGAAACTGTGCAATTTTCGTCTTTGACACTATTGCTAAAGTACGACAGTAATCTAGGAATCTTTTTTACCACTAAATTTGACACAAAGAAAAACGTTCTGCCAAAAAAATATCTTGTGTTTTCTTCTCTCTGCAGCTACTGCTGATCCACACACACACATACACGAGTGTACGGCTGTCAGGGATTTCTTTTAATATATTGTGAAAATTTGTGCATGTAAACATATTTATATAATTTTCAGTCTGATTACAACGGTAGCTCAGGCGGTAGAACGCTGGCATCGTATTTTATATTCTATTCTATTCATCTCAATCTAGAGACCCAAGTTCGATCCAGGGTCGGGCATGCACTAATGAGTTTTTTGGAACATTAGTGCATAGTATTTGTAGAACCTAATACTTACACCTTGCTGAACGGTGAAGGAAAACAACCTGCATGCCCTAAAAAGCTTGTATTTGTGCCCGAAGAACGGCGATAGGACTCACCACCCATCATGTTGGGACGTAATCATCGTCGGTGAAACGCGGGTGTACTGTGAACTGTGACTTATTTCATTGCATAGTTCACACTCGGAATACCTCTGACACCCCCTCGGGGTATCATGTCGTAACGATACATACAACTGCATTGAAACCGTACAAAGAAAATAAAAATGCTGTTATTATGTTAGTTTATAAAACCCACAAAAAATCAGGCCGCGCGCGCATGAATGGTCATCAAAAGACGGGGCTTATAAATATGCACGCGGCAATTTTTTATGGGTTAAGGCTCCTCCCGTCGTCATCTAAAATTGCTTATTTCGTCATTATTACACTCCCCATCGCCAATCCTATCCATTTAAAACCAATTACCTTTCGACAGAGATACTGAGACATAAAACAAGGTGCTTGAGAGAGATGGGGTCGGTCAGCAAAATAGCGGACTTGACGAAGCCACGCGCTTTTTTTTTTGTTAGGGCTCTGTTTGCGGCGGCGCCTTAATGCCTGATCGTGAATGGATCTCTAATGGCCGTTCGGAAATATAAAATTAAAATGGGATATAATGAGTCGGGTACATAGAGGTTGGTCGGGTCGTGGACTCCTTTGTTCTGGGGTCATCGCTCGAAGATCCATTTTCTTGAGCGCGATTAGGCGTGGGTAATTAAAATTACTTTTGTTTTATTAGTTGGATATTATTATAATGTGGGCTGTTAGATGGCGCTTTCATCATCGTAATGGCTTTAAGAAGTGGTTTTGCTTCGTAGAATTCTGTTTTGTTTAAATGACTAATACTAAAACTATTAATTTTAATTTATTTTACTATATAAAGCGTAAAGCTTAGTGCAGTTAAATCAAACATCAACTGACAAAATTATAATGTGATAGGCGCGGGCGCAACTTGAAATTTTTGGGTAGGTAGGTGATGAGCTCATAAAGGAAAATTTAGAACTTTTATTTATCGATAATATATAATTAAAAAAGTGAATCAAAGGGACACAATCAAGAACTATATGCTCACTAACATGCATCCGATTTGTGGACGACGCTAAAATGGCAGGGGAGGTGAGTGTCGCTTCTTTGCGTAGATATTCTTTTCTTATTAAAAATTAATTCCCAGTACTCATGGCAGTACTATCTACATATGGGTACAGTATGCTTATAATAGGTCCTTACATATGAAATTGCTGAAATTTTCTTACAGATTCATAAGCTCATAATTCCTGTAATTCAATAACTATTTCAATTATTTGTTTTTTGTTTGAAAGTTTATTTCAAGGTTTTACATTTACGAATTAAATTTTGTTTTTATTTTCAGTTTGATTATAAAAATTTAATCTTCAAAAAACAGTACGTCTTTAATGCCTTCCATTTTCATGATAAGATTCGTAATGGTTTTTTACAGCTGAAACTTTTTAAAAATTATACGAATGTTGCTGTTAGCTTGTTGTCTCTTTCATACACAAAAAAATGCATGTAACCTTGAATTCCCATCATTTAGCCTACCTTCAAGCATTTCTGATGAAAATATCCCCCTCAGGTGCACCAACAAAGCCCATAGGTATCTTTTATAACATAATCATGTTATTCATGATATGATCCTCCATTGAGCGCTTGCGTCCGCGCATTAGCGTACAATGTACAAAGAGCTGCGCCAGAGTCGCGCGACGTGATCCCACGTCGAGCTTTGATCCAGCCGCGTTGCCATGGAGACCTTGAGGGTACTGTTGCGAAATAACTCACATCTAAATGATTAATTGACCTTAGAAAAAAATCGTCACTACATAAAAGTCCAGAAGTTTAAAACTTTTATTACGAGCTTCTTGCGTGAATCTAAATTGTGAACAATTCATACAAAATCAGAGAGAAATATTTATTACAATATGGACTGCCATTAAAACGTGTCAAAACTTGTAAAACCTCGTTTCACAGACTTTTTAGTGTCAATTTTGTGGGGTGGTGACTACTTTTGTAGTTCATTTCTCCATTTCGGGCACAAATACATAATTTCTAAAGAATGCATGTTAAATCACAGTGTTTCCCTTCACCTTTCAGCAAGTGGTAAGTATACCGAATAAATTCCGAAAAACTCATGGGTGCATATTGAAGTGGTGCGATTCATTATCGCCTTTTTTGCCATTTTGCCTTTCCCAGTTCCTTTCACCTTTCTCTGTCCAGAGCAACATTCATGCAGTCTTTGCCTGCAGTCAACGCAATGTCGTCTTCCCAGCGTCTTCTCTGCCTTCCTCTCTTCCTTTGCCTATCTGCAGTTTCCAGCTGGTCAGGCTTTTTGTATTGTTAACTTCAGTCATTCTTGCTACATGACCTGCTCAGTACCATTTCATTTTAATACACACATTACAGAATATTAATCATCATGAGCGCCGTTAGCAGGATGCAAGGGGATGCTGTTGCACCTCCCGGTCTTGGAGAAATATACACGGAAATATGAAAATATTATATTTTAAATGTGATAATAAATATTTTTACTTAATAAAAGCTCTTTTTAATTGTTTTATTATATATTATTTATTATATATTATATATTTATTAAATATACTTTTATGAATATTGTAGTATAAATTAAATTCGACTAATGACGATCCCAAGTGGGTCGAAATATACAGGATGGAAAAAATTCAAGGGCCCTGGAGGGGAACTACCTTAAATCCTTTAGTTAGCTCATTTTACTGAAAGGAAACATTCTTTTACTTTTTAAAAGAAACAAAACTGCATCCAAAGATCTTATAAAATTTGCTTGTCTCACCCGGGAACTGAACCAACTAAAAATAAAAAAAATAAACCCTCGCTATTTTATTATACGAATCGGTAGGATTATTGTTCAGGATAAAATTTGTCTAATAAACATTTAGTCTTACACTCATCTGTTGTACGAAATACCCGTAAAATTGAATATTTATTACAAGTTCTTTATTAACAATACCTAGTACTGTTCACTTGTAAAGTAATAATGATACGCCGTTATTACACAATGACAGCACGGAATGAAAGCAAAACAAAACAAAATTTGAAATTCGAACGAACACTTTTATCGATTTTAAAAATGTTTAAAGTTATCGTTCGAACTTCAAATTTATTGCTCCGCGTTGCAAAAAAAAAAAAATACGTTTCCTTTTTAAACTTTTTGTCAGTACACCTAGTGCAAGAAGAAATTGTGCTGTGCATATATTTATTATAACCATTTGACGATGTTCTTAATGAAGTCTTCAACAAGTTACTTAAGATAAATAACATTAGCAAGCTTGTACTTCATACGATGTCTTTGGATGTAAGAGAGGTAAGAAAACTACTACATACTAGGTATTGTTAATAAAGAACTTGTAGTAAATATTTAATTTTATGGGTATCTCGTACAACAAATGAGTGTAAGACCAAATGTTTATTAGACAAATTTTATCCTGAATAATAATCCTACCGATTCGTATAATAAAATAGCGAGAGTTTACTTTTTTAATTTTTAGTTGGTTCGATTCCCGGGTGAGACAAGCGAATTTCAGAATATCTTTGAATGCAGTTTTGTTTCTTTTAAAATGTTTTCTTTCAGTAAAATGAGCTAACTAAAGGATTTAAGGTAGTTCCCCTCCAGGGCCCTTAAATTTTATCCATCCTGTATATCGAAAGTTTTCTTTTTTATTTAATTTATACTACAAGTCATAAAAGTCTGTATATTTATATATAATAAAACAATGATATTAAAAATGTATTTTTTCTTTTATATTTGATATATAATTATAAAGGTAAATAAATATATATAAATGACACACAATTATTATAAGATATTACAATAGAGTCCAAGATATATTTCCTTGGACTCTATTGTAATATCTTATAATAATTGTGTCTCATTTATATATATTCACCTTTATAATTATATATCAAAAATAAAAGAAACAAGCTGATAAAAGCAATAGAAGTGTATTTAAACGGATTTTATAATAGAACGTGACTTGACGTGACGTAAATGCCCAAACATTACCTTGTATTTGTTCCTATAATTATATAAGTAATAAATAATGTATAGGTTGATGCACCCCCCTGACAATAACCCCGCCGCCGCCCGCCCGTGCTTAATAGACATACGAGTATCTTAGTCACTAAAAGTATATAACGTTTATAAATATATATATTATATTATATTTTGCTTTTATAAGCTTTATTTATTTCCTATGATTATTTATTAGTAAAAACAATGAAAAAAAAACTGAACTCGTTTTCCGGATTTTTTTCGACTGTTGGCGGCCCGATACAGCAGCGGGTCGAAATATATCGAGTATTTTTTTTAATTGTTTCAATACTAATAAATAATTAAATTATATAACAACTTCAAACGAATTACTAGATCGTTCAATAAGTCCCGAGACTAACTTTGAGATGGCGCATATATTAATAACTCTTTTGATTTTTAGAAAGTACTGGCCATCAAATGAGACGTGTCAAATTTTTTTAAAAAACGAACAATAAAATATTGAGTTACAGACATTTAAGTGACGATAATTTTGTAATTTCGAAAACATTGGAAAAAAACGAGTTTCATGCGTTGACAAAACATTGTTTTTTAATGGGAAAAAACACCGTTTTAGCACAACAGTGGCCTATAAAGGGTTATTCGGAATCTGTTCCGTCTAAACCAACCATTTGTCGGTGGTATGCCGATTTCAAACGCTGTCATATGGACACAAATCATGCTGAATGCTCTGGTCGTCCAAACGAAGCAGTGACTCAACAAAATATCAACCAAGTCCTGAAAATCGTGAAAGAAGATCGGAAGCTGAAAGTACGCGCGATAGCTGAGATAGTGAAGATTTCAACTGGTAGTGTTTTCAGTATTTTACACAAAAATTTGGTCATGAAAAAGCTTTTTTCCAAATGGGTGCCGCGTTTGCTAACAATTGCTCAAAAGCAACAACGTATCAATGATTCAGAGCGCTGTTTGGCACTGTTTAACAGAAATAAAAAGGATTTTTTAGGCCGGTATGTGACAATGGACAAAACAAGGATTCACCATTTCACTCCGGAATCCAATCGGCAGTCAGCAGAGTGGAGAGCAGACGGTGAAAGCCACCCGAGGCGGCCCAAGACACAAAAATCTGCTAGCAAGATAATGGCCTCTATATTCTGGGATGCGCATGGAATACTCTTCATCAACTACCTTGATAAGGGGAAAAATATAAATAGCGAATATTACATGGGATTATTAGATCGATTAAAGTACGAAATAGCAGAAAAACGGCCTCAAGTTAAGAAAAAAAAGTGATCTTTCACCAGGACAATGCGCCGTATCACAAGTCCATGATACCGATGGCCAAACTAAAGGAATTGGGCTACCAATTACTACCCCATCCACCTAATTCTCCAGATTTGGTCCCCAGCGATTAGTGGCTGTTTTCAGACCTAAAACAAATGCTCCAGCTTAAAAAAATTTACTCAAATGGTGAAGTAATCGCAGCAACGGAGGCTTATTTTGAAGCCAAAGATAAATCGTTCTTCACATGTCAAATGGAAAAGTTAAAAAAGCGTTGGAGGAACTGTATCGCAGTTGAAGGAAACTACGTTGATGAATAAAAAATAATTTTATCAAAAAAGATTTGTTTTAGTATTTAGTATCGGTACTTATTGAACCGAGTGTTAATAAACATAAAATATAACTGTAAATAGATCAACCATTACATATACTTTCTAACACCTATCTTCCCAAGCTTACTTAAATTGAAATATGTATATACCTTGCCTTTGTTTGTGTGCAAAAAATTATGTATGACTGACAGGATAGAGATTGCCAGCATATACGATGAAAGTACTTAATTATTTTTTCGTAGCTCCATTAAATATCAATTAAATTAAAGCAAATTATGTTCTGAGTTAAACGGACGCTGGAGGCTGTAATAAAGGTGTCATTAAAGAAAACATTTTCCAGTTTCACATGAAAACCGACAAGTAACTAGTAAAGTTCAATGGCAAGCTGATTTAAATCGTGATATTATAAAATAGGTCGAGGTGGTAGAGCTGATGCCGGGCTCGACTGTGGAGGTACCAAAATCTTACTTGGAGACCCCCTCGAAGTAATTCGGGGGAGAGTAAGAGGACAGCTCACAGGCAAAAAACCAGGAGACCTACCACGTCTGGGACCGATGGATGGCGGTATATCCATCCCTAATAGCCGGGTCTTATATGGAACAGACTGGTGACGGGCAGCGGCGTCACTGGTGCGACGGTTCCGGCACCGTGCTCACCAACCCGCCTGCCCAGCGTGTGTGAGTATGGGCAATTCTTCCAGGATGACCACCGGGAGTGGCAAAGTCCTGGAAAGGCTTATGTCCAGCAGTGGACGAACTAGGCTGATGGATGGATGATTATAAAATGAACTAATACCCCAGATAATATAATACTAGTGCTAGTAACAAAAACGTGTAAAGGTGTACCATTATTAGGGAACTGCGTCTTTTATAGTTTTAGTTTTATTTATTAAGGAAACTTACAGCTGATCTTAACTAAACACTTACGTCTAAGTATAATTGTACATAATTTCAGCCAATGACAAGTTCCAACCAACTACAGTAGAGCCACTGAGTGATGGCGCCTATGACGTTTAAATGCCTACAAAGTATCGTAATTATTTATAAGCAAGTCTGAATTAAAAAATGTAATACTTCATTGTTGATAGTGATGTACTACTTGTTTTGGTTATTATTTTTCGATTTGAATGTTGCTTTATTGTGCAATAGAATTCGTATAGAAACAAAGATTTTTTTTTTTAAAAGTTTCTCATCTTTTATAGGTCGTGTTTGAGGTCGCCAAGTTACGCAATAATATTTAATTAAAAACAAAACAATGACGAAAAAATGAAAAACTAAACGAAAATAAATGATAGTAAAATACTTTTTTCGATTTAGATATTTAAACATCTCTTGGGGGCCCCGGGGCACTACACCGCATAGCCTTCCGATAGCTACGCCACTGGTTTTGGCACATTTTGCTTTTGTATCATTATGTTCAATGTTGAATGACGCGTCTAATGTTGAGTAAACTCACGCTTGGTTTTTATTTTTAACCGAAATTTGAAATGTACCTCATCACTAAATGCAGCTGTCATAAGTGCCATCACTCAGTGGCCCTACTTTAATCTATTTTTGAGTAAACAAAGTATTGCAGTGACAAAAGGTTACGTCAGTACACAATTGTTATGCTAGGGATAATACTATTGAATTTACTAATTTACATTTAAATAAAAAGAAAAAGAGGAAGTAGAAAATAAACTCAAGTTATTGGAGGGGAGGTAAAAGTGTTATGGTGTGTTGTGTACTTGTATAGGACTAGAAAAGACCTACAGTAGGGGGTTATGATATTTATATGATAATGATCTTTGTCATAATATAGTATCCTAACTTATATTATGATTCCTCTAGAATTAACGTTAATTAGTTAATAGATGAAATGACTGTAACATCAGATCGACTATATGGGACAGGTAGACAAAGTTATTATATATTTTTTGCCTTTATGAAATAACTTTCCCCTGTCTCGTATTTTTTTATCTCTTTTTTTTTAAGGGGAAACATAGAGAGGCCATTTTAAAATTATATACAATTGCTGTACCCATGTTTGACAAATAAATTATTATGAATTATGAACATTTAGTTGTACCTAATATTATAAGAAAAGATATTCTCTTGCTAAGTTTCTTGCCCTTCTTCTTAGCAAGACTAATATAATGGGAGGAGTAAGGGATGTACTTAATAATATTATTTATTCCTTATTCGTGTATTTTCATTTTATTCAAGTGTATTTGTTTAATTAAATTTAAGTAAACCCAACCTTTATTATTTCCCTGTGTATTTCCCCATATTATTATTTATTACATAAAACTATTACCTATACACATATATTATTTAATTACTTATATTACATTACAACCGACCTGTAATAAGTGTATGCTATACCTACATTACATAAATAAATATATTTCATATTTTATTTCATTATAAGACAAGAAGAACCTGAAAATAATGTTTCGAGGACAATATGAACGTTAAAATATATTTTATAGCTTTTGCTATTTTAAAGCGGAATAAAAATGTCTCCTTTTTACATTTCTTCTGATGAAAAGGACCACGGCGCCGCGTTGTATCTCTGAGAGTTTTCTTTTGAACGAGGTTGTTACCTGGTAGCACTAGTCTCGCTATTCCCCAACAGAGGGCGCTACTCGTATCAAATTGAACGAGTTTTAAACTATTTCACAGACCGACTACATTGTGGTTTATTTAATTTCGTGTTTATTTGTACAAGTTAGTACAAAACTAAAACATGTTTATGTCATTATATTAATTATTAAAATAAACATGTTGTGATTTTGCCGTAGGAAATTATTATTAGTAGTTTTTCTGGTACCTAACTAGGTATAGCCGTTTGGTATCAAAGATTTCAAAAGTAAAGATAAGCCCTTACCGTACTATGACAGCACCAAAATGTTTCCACCTTTAAATGGGCGACGCTCACACGTTTGGAATCAGTGCTCATCTGAACACTGATAGTTGGACGATTTAAGTGCATCATTTTAACAACTTTAGTAGTCTGTTCAGTTTGTTGACCGTAGGTAGACAGATTGCGCACTTATAAGTGTGCGCGCGTCGGCATTGTGTTAACGCACACATTCAAAAACAATGCAATAGATTTTAGGTGGGGGGTTCATCTAAACTTTTGAAATCTTTGTTTGGTATGCGTTGATAGATCAGCCAGTCAGTCAGCGTATTATTTTATATTTAAAGATAAATTTATGCTAAATTATATTTATGGGTTATACTGACCGCTAAGTTTTAATTCTCGGACCGACCGTGTTGGATAGACCTTGTTGTCTCTAACTTTGGTGACACCAAATGGTCATCTCTATCTACCCCCATTAATAATAATAAGCCTCTCAAAATCCAACCCTACGTCCGAGCCAAACATCAGGCCACGTGAGAGGCGGGCAACGTGTACAAAACTTACACGGCTAACAGGGCAATGGCATAAAGCAGGGCAGCTTGAGGCGAGCTGTTGGGCAGTAGCTACCCCACGGACCCGAACGTGCTCCCGGGGGAAGGTCCTGTTAATCATCTTCGGCTTGCCTTTACTGGCCGGCCGGAGTAAACAATGACGAGGGACAGATCCTCCACCTTTGGCTTGCCGTGAGAGGCCGGTCAGAGTGGAGTAGCAAGAGCTATATGCTCGCAGGGTGGATGTGAAACGTAAGTGGCGAGTGTGCACATGATGCTGGACCCTCAGGGAGCAAGTGATTGTCGTTTAAAGTCCAGTGACACTCTCCACCCTTTAGCCGCTGAGCAACTGTTGCCCCCTTGTCTCTCTGTGCGAGCGACCGTTTGGGGGGCCCATTTAATTTAGTTGGCGAGTCTCCGCCTGCCCATTTTCCGTGTTGTTAACATAGATCGGGCAGGTGATATAGTTCCTTCCATAGTCCCAGATATCCAGTCCACTAGCAACTCAACGCAATTGTCTGATTTCTTTCGTGTTCATTCCTTACAATAGTCCTACACAGACCGGGGGTTGTCCTTGGGTGCACTCCTACAGTGTGTACAGGGATAATCGTCGGTTGGTGTCACATCACATTTAGATAAAATTATTTAAAGGGCCTCTACGTGTTGGCTTCGGCCCCATGCACGCCTCCCAAAGTTCCAGGACTACATAGTCCCGAGATATAATAAAAATATACAATAATAATAATATTCATTTATTTCAGGCATTTAGGGCCCATAGATTAATGCCTTAGAACTAAAATATATATTATTTTACAGAATCTTGCTAGTAATAGATATTAATACTATGTTAGTGTCACTTCACTTATGCACCGTGTCTTTGTGCTGTCCTGTGACACTTGTCCGCGGAAGCGACGGAACACCACCCTCTGCGGCCAAAAGTCTACCTTCATGACGAAGTGCAGAAAACAGTCCGGCACTCGCACCAGGAACGCTTTAAAGTTGCCGTTGCCGCGCGACTCCACCAACTGCACCCTCGGCGGGTACCCCAGCTTTTGGAGCATGTATTCACATATAGCCGCTTGCTCGCGCATACTATGAATGTTATACTATATTAGACTACTTTACCGATTGAGTTGTTATATTTTTTGCCCACATGTATATGGTTAGAAATTCTTAAAGCGCTATGTAAAAGTTTTAGCGTCCCTGTTACTCCATATGCGAAAAAACCCTCAGTGCGAGTGGGACGGATTCGTGGAAAAGTAGCAAAAATTCAGTTTTTTATTAATATAAAATGATACTTTACAAATACATAATATTCACATTTTGACTGCAATTTCACAATGAAAATAGTTAGGATTTCAGAATTACAGGAAAAAATAAAACAATTTAGAGGTCTTTTCGGAATTCAATTCTATCGAGAAAATGTCACCCATCGCGTTTTTCTTTAATGAGAATCTTAATCAAATATTCAATAAACATTTACCTAAAATTATATACGTAGATGACGTTATAGTGGAGTAAATGGATTCGAAAAAACTCCATTTTTTTTGGTATCTCCTTAACAAAATAGAGACCGTTTTGGTGATCACGTGATCTCCAACCGCACCAACTAGCATCACCGTAAAGCGCCATTAATTAAGTATAATAAATATAAGAAAACTAATTTTATTTTGTAGTCTATTATGTTGGAGGCTTCATTATCATACAACCATCAAATCGCGAAAAAAAAATTTTGCTGTTTATGTCATAAGAACTCTCGAGGAAGTGTGGTTATACGTCTGCTACGGACTACGGTCGATTTTGCGCAAGTACGTGGACAGACTGATTAACGCCTTGCCTGCTGTCACTCTCCCACTTTCTGGGCGAGCACCCTACATCCTAGGTGTCATCGGATGCTTTTCATTCATCGGCGCAGTAGTGCCCAAGCGTAAAGCACGTTGTGCATTTAAAAATTGCGCTGGCGCTGATCCCTCATCTTTCTTGGTTGCCAGGTACGGTACCAGGCTATCATAGGTTCACTGTAACATTACACCTCCAGCTATAGCAGCTGGAAGCACATAGCTCGCGAACCGTTGCGACAGGCAGCGATGGGTATAAGTACATTTCCTTCATTTCGAAATTCCCACTTACAATCATTGTAGCAATTTTCTGGGCATCCGTAGACGGGGGATGTAGGCTTAGAGCTGGCGACGATTTGAAACGATTGCTATGGGGGTGGGTAAAAAGATTGATAACACATAATCTCGTCAGATGAACGTTGTTTTGATGAAAACATGCTTGAAAATACATCATGTTAACATGTGACTTTATCAAACCAATATTTTAGATGTCGACCAGCAGATTTAAGTTTTATTAGATAACTTATAGGTATTTGAGTTTTGCTAAAGAAAATTTTATTCTCATCAGGGTTTCGTAGCTCAGATAGCAATGAAAGCAAGCTCTTTGTGTTGCATGCAACAAGCAATACACAAGAATATGAATGCATTTTGTTTGTTTTCCCGAGAGCCACGCATACCTGTATGCTTCAGTGGAACATTTTTCCAGAAAAGTAATGAGAAAGTCAAGTTTGACAATAAAGAAAATATGAAAAAATTTCAAATACCACTTTGAAAAAAAATGTTTGTATGAGAATTTTTACTTTAGGGTAGACAGTCTTACCCTGGCGTAGCGTTATACAAATATTTTTTTTCTATGTGATATTAAAATTTTTTCACTGTTAAACTTGACCTTCTAATTGCTTTTCAAGCAAAAAGTTCTGTGCACGCCACTGGTATGCCTAGCGCACACCATAGAGCGCCTTTCCATTCTCCTTGCTCATTTCCTCGTTGGGAAATGATGCGTGACAGCGCAAATAGGATAGAACGACGTTGTAAATATGGAGCGTGCTAGGCGTACTGCAGAGAATAGAGGGACTACGAGACTGCTATCAATTGTGCATTCATTATGGACAGACTCTTTTGATTTCAGTTTGACATGGATAGGACACAGACAGTTTTAAGTAAAGTTCTTCTCGCTACCTCCTGGTGTAGAGCAGGGTGGCAGGAGGGCGCGAGAGGGCGAGGCTCGCTGTGACGTCGCTCCAGCGTGTGAAAATTACATTCCGAGCGCGCCTCGCATATCTATCACTGGCAAATTTAACTTTAGTTTCAGAACGCTACGCTCTCGGGCGATAGTGTGCGTGGAATCCGAGTATTGTTATGTTAGACTGTATTTGTGAACTTCCGAAGCCATTTTTGGCGCTGCCTCTATGTCTACAAATTATTATAACGTAATATAAATTTAATCGTGTGCTTTTTGTTGTTGTTGTTGAGATCTTTATTTTTTGCTTTCGTACGAAAAGCATAACTATTTAGAAAGATCTTTATTCGAGATTTTGACAGAAATTGATTCTCAAACATCAATTGTTGGGTGTAAAACGAACCCAACGAAAAAAAAAAAATATATATATATAAGTACCTATTACATTTATATGTACATTTATTTTTACAAACGAATGGGCCATTTCAATAAAATTACTACTAGCTTTTGCCCGCAACTTCCCTCGCGTGGAAATGTATTTCAATTATCGAAATTTTTCGGCTTGGCGGTTATTTTATCAACACCTCTTATTGCCTATATGTATCACTGTAATGATAATAAAGAAAACCGCATTCAAATCCATTGAGTGGTTCTCGATCTAAAACGGAACATACAGACAGACAGACCTCATGGTACTCGTATATATTAATATAATAATAAAAAATTTCATTTAAAACTTCGCTAAAACATTCAATGTACAGAAACAACTTTTTTACTACTTTATTACCAGCTTTTGCCCACGGCTTCGCCCGCGTTGACTTCATTTTTGTGTAGGCCTATCTATCGAATCTGCCAATTTGTTCAAGACCATTTATTTTATAGTACGTATTTGACCTGACTCAGGTTTGGAGTTTATTTGTTGACTTCTTATTTGATCCCCAGGTAAAGTGTCTTTGGCGAGGCCGAAGGCTGTGCGGTATTTCTAACTAGAGTGGCTGAAGGCCAAGCCGCGTTTCCGAAACGGTTTCATTGGAGAAAAATTATAAAAATAAAAAGGGGGTGACTGAAAAAGTGTCATAGAACACAAATCAGCGATTTTTTTAGAATCCTTTTTGTCTGACTGTCTGTCTGGTTATTCAAGCACATTTCTGAAACCACTGAACGGATTTGGATGCGATTTTTTTATTTTCATCGTAGTGACCCTGTTTAACATATAGGCTATAGGGGGTGTAAAATAATACCCAGGCCGAAAACGGGGCAAAGTTAAATAAACGCGGGTGTACAACTACTGTAATACTTTACACACTAACATCTGAATATATTCGTTCAGTCAGTAATTGTGCGACTTTAGGTTATAAAGTTCTTCGCAGCAGCGTCTGCTGCAATCAATCATTATGAGTTCACCTCTTGATATGACATTACATCAACTTTCTCCTTCACTTGAGTCAAGTAGGTGCATGTATGTCTTCCTCTTCCTTTTTTCCCCTCGACCTTTCCTACTATTTATTTTATTTATTTTTATTTTTTATTTTATTTTATTTTATTATTCACACAGAAATCCACAGCACATTACAAAAAAAATAATAACAGAAAAGATTACCCGAACAGAGGCCAATAAAGGATTCTTCTTATACTAACTTAAATTGTAAAAAGCATGCAAACAAGAAATCGAAGGTGTACATACAGAAAATTTTATTATTAAAAAAAAAATCAATAATTAGTATAGAAAAGGACAAATATTAAACATAGTTAGATTTAAGTTAAACATTCAGTTGAGAGTTAACATGTGTGTCAGGGTGAGTGTGAGGGTGTATAAACGTGTGTAAGAGAGATGTAGTGTAGGTGTAGTAATTTTTCATTGCTGTGAGTTTGTGTCAAAGAGTGAGAGAGTTAATGCTGTGTATGTATACGCGAGGAGCAAGAAGGGTGAAAACTTATTTAAACCTTTTTAAATCTGGGTGAAAACTTATTTAAACCTACTATGATATTTTTAAAGAAACTGTCATGTCGAACCAAGTGTCATATCATCTTCCCTCTTCTATTTTCAATGGTTTTTAAAAAACCTGTTTCCCTACACTTCCTTATTAGTCTTCTTCTCCGTCCAACTAATTCAGTAAAAGCCTCCAACCTTTCTCATACTGGAGGCCACGCCAATATTATTTGACCTTCAAATTCTTACCTTTCAAGAGCAACAGAGACAGCGATTCAGTTATAGAGAAAAAGTTTCATGAGTAATAGAGATGGCAACACGTTAAGTTAATTTATTTTAGCGTGCGGCTTTCAATAGAGCTTAGCACTCCAGTCAGGTTATAAACTTCTTGGCGTCATCGCATTCTTTACTCAACTGAATATAATCAACTGAAGTTTAGTGGAAACTTTTCTTGCAAAACCTAGACTACCTACACCTTTAGCGTCTTCAGACTGCATACATGCATATCTAGGTATCTGTATACCCTAGATAGAGTGCCTAGCATACCTAGGGAGCGGCGACAAACGAGGTAGGGACATAATGCGTTTCTGATTGCTAGACACTCTATACCTGCCCCCTCCTACTTACCGACTTACTACCCCTGCACTAGTGCCCCCTTAGGGATGGGAAAGGGTGAGGTGATGCTCATTTTTCAAGTTTAAAAAGTATTGAACAGTACACAAATAATTATTATAAGTTATGGATGTAAATGTATGGATTCTTTTAAAGAGACTCTATCTGATAGCTCTACCAAAGAAACATTCCCAAGCACTAAAAGAATCACACATTTTCTCTCCTTTGATTTTGTGCTTGAAAGTTGTTCGGTGTAATCAGTAGATGGTTTCCTTATGGTGAAAATACCTATCCATTGAGATCCGGTATATGAATACTGAAAGGTATTAAATATTACATAACCTGAACATATACAGAAAAAGTACTGTATCTAGGTTTTTTTAATTTTTACGGGTATTAAAGCAAAACTTTGACGGTAAAAATTTTGTGATGTATTTCTAGTTTCAAAGTAACTTAGGGCGCACTTAAAACCCTACCTTTATTACATTTTTTATAAAAAAAACTTTGTTTGTTTGAAGTAATATACATGAAATACATGCTAACATAATTTAATACTTAGTAGTTTCTTACCTTTAGAATAGCCGTTATATATATATGTCACAGGCAAATAGTAAACTTCGGCATTTTACAATCGGCGTCCTCAGTTTGTAAATGCTATATTTTGCTTTTTAATAAATATTCGTCATATAGTAGAATTCTGCATTTTGTAATTCGCCTCTGCATATTCTGTGACAACTATTCAGGGTCTCCTCGCTCCACTCCGCTTTCTATTTAATTGTAAACCTAAAACGCTCTTCTTCCCTACGCTTCGCTCCGCTCGTCGTCGCACCTATTTTTCACTTTTTGGTGTAAGATCTTCCATTTCGGCTTTTGAAATTGAAATTAGAAAATGACGAATTTATTCTACAAACAGCGGCCATTTAGGCAAATTGCAAAACAGCGAGCGTTTAGAAACTGACGATGCCGTTTGTAAAATGCCGAATTTTACTATTTGCCTGCCACATATAACAGCTCATTAGATCGATATCTTAATTTTGACTTTGGATCCCAGATTCAAAGCTGTGACATAGTTTAAAAATATGTATATTTTTTTGTTTTCCCGCCCTTTGTTTTTTCTTAGTTATGATTCCTAGGTAGCGTTCCTAAACGCCTGGGTAAAGGTAAGAATTAACTGTCACCCGTTCCACAACCACCCCGAGTGAAAACGAACAGCTCGAAGTCTTTCAATAAACCTTGTCAGAAATGTAAAATTCACTTTGGCAGACAAATTTTACATTTACTGGAGCGTTTAGGAACGCAACCTTATTATGTTGTATTTATTCACTTGGTTGAATAATTATAATAAATTATAATATAATAATATAATACAGCAGATACGTGGATCTAGAGTATAGTTGTAGACATGCAATAGTTGTTAAAACTTTCAAGCCTTATGTACTTGGACTAACTATTAACGGGACACCTGACGCTAGAACATCAACAACACCAGGTTTTCAAGGGTTCATTGGAAAAAACTAGGTCTCTCCTCATTTTGAAGAAAATATATTTGATTTATCATCTTTTATCTAGGGATTCCACCTATACACAATGTTTTAAGATTTATAGTTTTGTCAAAAAAAAAATGTTTTCCACCCTCTTTTTTTTGGTTTTCAAACGTTCGCTTCAAGAACGCGGTTAAGAGATCAACTTGTTTTTTTTTTATAAAATAGGCAATAGAAATATGAAGGAATGTTACCTAAATCCGATATTTTTTTTCCTAAAAATATTTCAGTATTAGCTAAAAACACACCAAATTGTTGTTTCGCTGCGTATTACGCGTCCAAGAACAAGAGGCCAAAGAGCCAACATATAATTGCCTCTATGAAAAGCAAATAAGGTCTTTGCCATTAGACTTATTGTGCTAGACGGGTAATAAAAAAAGTTGCTAGGGTATGCCATCCTCTTAAGCTACGTCATTTGCCGTTTGTACCTGGTGTCTGGGGAGGCTTCGTCTACTTCAAATCGTACCGAAAAGTGATCAAGAAATAGTTCTCCTTCTACGGAAACATGCTGATGTGGTCTAATGAAGAGGTTCTATTGAATACTGTCCTTTGGTGCACGCCGACGATATAACTTTCTTTTACTCCAATCAAAACGAAGGATATATAATAATTTACTCTAAACAAATCAAAACGAAGGATATATAATAATTTACTCTAAACAAATCAAAACGAAGGGTATATAATAATTTACTCTAAACAAATCAAAACGAAGGATATATAATAATTTACTCTAAACAAATCAAAACGAAGGATATATAATAATTTACTCTAAACAAATCAAAACGAAGGATATATAATAATTTACTCTAAACAAATCAAAACGAAGGATATATAATAATTTACTCTAAACAAATCAAAACGAAGGATATGCAATAATTCCTGTGTATGTAAAACTTTGCAGTGTGATAAGGAAAATGAAACTATTAGGTTATTTTTGAACTGCAATCTATTAGGTAAATTTCACCGACAGAGGAATTATTGTCAGGGGCTCCATACAAAAAAAGCCTTGATTGTTATAGGTAATATCGCTATATTACCTACCTACTGATTTCTTATTAGACACCTACTGGTTGCCCCTGGCTTTGCCAGTATTGATGTTAGAGCTGAAATTTTTCAAAAAAACTTGGTGCAAAATGCATATCTTAATATTGTTTCCTTTACTTTTGAATGAAAAGTTTGCAATAAATGCGTTTTAATGAAATTTACAGAAATTTATAATTATGTTCTTATATAAAAAAAAATGAATCTTTTGGGCTGAAATAGAAATATTTACTACCTTTGTGGCCTAGTCTAGTGCTGAAGTACTTGACTAATAATCCAAAGGTCTGTGTACTTCAGAAAGCACATTCAGTTGTGGGTCAAATACATGTGATAGTGCTCACCACCTATCACGTTGGGGACGACATAATCGTCGTGAAACGCGGGTGTACCGAGTGTGGACTGTGACTGTCACATTTCACACTCGGAACACCTTTGACACCCCCTCGGGGATTCATGTCGTGAAAATATGTTTACGTTATGTAATGAAATGTTTCACCGCCACCAATAATCGTCGGTGAAACCGGGTTGTACCGAGTGCGGACTGTGACTTGCATTTCGCAGTTCACACTCGGAACACCTCTGACACCCCCTCGGGGATTAATGTCGTGATGATATATAATTCCTTAGACTCTCACTTATCTATTTATGACCACAGCTATACTGGCTGGGTGTTAATATGATGTTGCGGAAGCCGGAAACTTGTGATACTACTCGTCCATCATTCATCCATCCATCCATCAGCTTAGTTCGTCCACTGCCGGATATAAGCCTTTCCAGGATTTTGCCACTTCCGGCGGTCATCCTGGAAGAATTGCCCATACTCACACACGCTGGGCAGGCGGATTGGTGAGCGCGGTGCCGGAACCCTCCCACCAGTGACGCCGCTGCCCGTCACCAATCTTTTCCATATAAGGCCCGGCTATTAGGGATATACCGCCATCCATCGGTCCCAGGCATGGTGGGCCTCCTGGTTTTTTGCCTGTGAGCTGTTCTCTTACTCTCCCCCGAATTACTTCGAGGGGGTCTCCAAGTAAGATGATAAAGATAAGATAAAGATAAAGAATAATTTATTTAAATGGCACAACACACACGAAACAAAACACATTTTAAATACAACTTTTTTAACTAAAAATAAAATTGATAAATACCACACTGATACATATAAACATGGAACGTCATGTGTCGTGGCAATAAAAAGGACCCCAACTCAGCATATGCTACGGGTGTTACCAGTAACATCCCGCAAAGCTGTTATTCTGCTAGGGCCTGCAGCTGATGGTGATACCTCCACAGTCGAGCCCGGCATCAGCTCTACCACCTGATAACTGTCCATACGAACATATTATATTATGGAACCAAACCTCAAATCGCGAAAAAAAAATCAGCTGTTCCATAGAAAAGTTACATATACTCGACCAAAATGTATGAAACAAATGTTTTTTTTTCACGATTTCTCAATTCTTTTTTACGAAAAGTTGTTCTTCTGCGCCTGTGCTATCCCCAGTTTCCGGCTTCCACAACATTATTGTATAATAATACAACTCAGTAGTTACTAAATAGATCCATGATTTCATTTAATTATGACATACTCAATTACTCACATGCCACAAGATGTAGGAACAGCCATGCTCTTCCACCAAGGCACAACGGTCCTAGTTTACAAGTAACAAGCCGGTACATAAAACAATTAAAATCTATTGTTTATCGACTACAAGTACAACACAGGTTGTAAGTTGTAAACTTGTAAGTTGTAACATTGTCGTGTATCGAGTAGCAGGATGACTCCACTTTACTGAACCAATCTTAATGAATCAACTCGCGTTCGATTTGTTGACTGTACTCAATACAGGGTGTCTTTATTTATTGAATATTATTATATATACATATATATAAAATATAAATATTTGTATGTAATATATTTTTTAAATTAAATGCGCTACGAAAGCTTTTAATTATTATTATTATTATTATTTCGAGAATTTTTGATCTCGTCTCTCCCTCTTGGCCGAAAGAATTTAAAGAGAGAGAGACGGTACATCCCTCGGCAGAAGCACAGTCGACCGAGGTTCAGAGCCCCAGGGAAAGAAACCGGCGAACGATGCGAGCAGTATCGAGCAGAACCGCCTTCTGCATCCGCGCTGGAAGCGAACTGCCGCGGAATCCCAAACGTCTCAGGTTGGTTTCAAGACTGGTTGGTATTAACCCGTTCGCGGATAAAACAACTGGGATTATTTCGGTGGATGCCACGCCCCACATGTCGGTAACCTCGTGAGCCAGGTCGAGATACTTCCTCCTCTTCTCGGTTTCGGCTTTCACGAGGTTCTCATCGTGTGGGATTGTGATATCCACCAAAAACACCCGAGACTGCGCCCGGTCCATCAACACGATATCAGGTTTATTCGTGAGAATAGTCCTATCCGTGATGACAGACCGATCCCAGTAGAGCTTGGCGCGGCCGTTTTCTAGTACTGGCGCCGGTGAGTACTTGTAATATGGCACCTTCTGATTTACGAGGTCGTACTTGTGGGCGAGTTCTTGATGAAGGATTTTGGCCACTTGGTTGTGTCTGTGCAGATACTCAGTGTTGGCAAGAGCGGAACACCCGGAAATAACATGTCGGAGAGATTCTCCAGGATGGGCACATGCCCGGCAGATGTCCTGGGTCCCATCCTTGATAATGTATTTCCGGTAGTTGCGCGTCTTGATCACCTGATCTTGTATTGCACAGACAAAACCCTCGGTTTCCCCGAAGAGGTCACCAAAGCGCAGCCAATGCATGGAGGTTTTTTTGTCAACATGAGGCTCGTGAAGGGCCTTGTGAAACCTCCCGTGCAATTCCTTTCCTCGCCACACAGACTCTCGTTCAGCGGTGCTAAGTACAACCGGGTCGCGCCATTCTTCGCTGGCTAAGGACAAAGGGGTGAGTCCTTTATCACATGCCACGACTTCTTTATGGATTGCATCATCCGTTTTCGACAGGAAATAATCCCTGAGACTGCATATTTCACGGTTGTGCATAGCCTTGGCGTTTAAAAAGCCTCGACCACCACACTTCCGCGGGAGATACAGTCTCATGACCGACGATTTCGGATGATGCATCCTATGAAGGGTCAGGATTGTGCGGACTTTTCTGTCCAGAGCATCTAGTTCGGTCTGAGTCCATCTGAGCACTCCGAATGTGTACATGAGAACAGGCATGACCCAAGCATTATAAGCTCGTACCTTATTTCCGCCCGACAAAAAGCTCTCAAGCACTTTTGTCAGGCGATAATAAAATACCCCACAAACGGCTTGTTTCATGTCTGCTTCATTCACACTGATTGTTTGGATTGTTATTATTATTATTATTATTATTATTATTATTGATACACAGGCAGCTAAAAGCTGATTTTGTGTATATCACTGCACTTTAGTTTTCATGAAATTGTCAAGTTTATTTTTGAATAAGTTCACTGTGGATGCACTGATTACAGCTTCTGGTAGACTATTCCACCCACTAACTACACGGTTTGGCAGAAAGTGTCGACGGGGGTTGCTTGCACACTTTGTTCCAACGATTTTAAGGGAGTGACCTCTGAGGTGATAGTTTTTGTTCATGTTAAAAAGACTGTCAAGTTCTTGAACATCGTAGCACCCAGTCAGTATCTTATATGTCTCAATGAGGTCTCCGCGTTGTCTGCGCTGCTGTAGCGTGGTTAGACCAAGTTCTTTCAATCGCTGTTCGTATGGCTTGTCACGTAAACCCACAACCATTTTAGTGGCTCTTCTTTGAACCTTGTCTAACATGACAATGTCCTTTTGAAAATAGGGACTCCAAATTTGAAAGCCATATTCAAGCAGTGGGCGTATGTATGTTTTGTAGATTTTCAAAAATAAAGCCATGTCGATGTAATTGAATGTTTTTCTGATCATATATGTTACAGAGTTAGCCTTCTTGGTTAGTTGAAGAATGTGAGCATCCAATTTCAAGTTGTCTGTTATTATGACTCCCAGATCTCTCTGTGTTTTAACTGTTTTTAGGGGTTCTGAGTCTACTGTGTATGGTAAATAGGGGTTGTTTTTTCCAACATGTAAGACAGTACATTTTCCAGAGTTTAAAGTAAGAAGCCAATCTTTTGTCCACTGAGTTATTCGATTCAGATCATCTTGAATCATCTGGTGGGATATTAGTGGGTTCCCCATTATTTTTGTGTCATCAGCGAATAAGGACAATCCAGATTTTATAATATCCTTTAGGTCAGTTAAAAATATTCCAAATAGGATTGGTCCTAATACGGAGCCTTGAGGAACACCACTGTAAACATTGAAGGTGTCGGAAAGCTCTTCTCCAACTCGAACTTTGAATGTTCGCGCACTAAGGAAGTCCTCTATCCACAGAAGAAGTTTTCCTCGAATTCCGAAATGTTGTAACTTTGCAACTAATCGCTTTATGGGGACACGGTCAAATGCTTTCTCGTAGTCTAAATAAATGATGTCTGTAGGTTCATGTTTATCCCAGTTCTTTGTCCAATAGTCTACACAAGACAACAGGTTAGTAACTATTGATCTTCGAGGTACAAAGCCGTGTTGTTCAGCAATAATGATCTGTTCCTTGGACAAGAATTCTCTTATTTTCTCAGCAATAATTTTTTCCATTACTTTGCATGGTATACATGTTAAGCAAATTGGTCGATAGTGCGCCGGGTCGAGCTTATCTCCTTTTTTATAAATAGGAGTAACCATTGCCTCTTTCCAATCCTGCGGTAATTTCCCATCTTTAAATGACAGGGTCATGATGTGAGCAAGTTGGCCACATAACACATGGTTACATCTTTTCAATAGTATTGCCGGTATTCCATCAGGGCCCATTGCTGTGTCATCTTTAAAGGTATTTAATGCCTTTGCTACGGCTTCAGGTGTAAAGTCAATCTGCTCTAGTGAGTTTGCCACAAAAGGACTGCAAATGTTTGGTAAAGTTTGGTTAAGGGGTTCTTTCACAAAGGACTTTTCAAATTGTTTGCCAAACATATTAGCAACTTCTTTATTCTCAGTAGTTATTCTCTGAGTTAGATCATCTCTTAACGCTGGGGGTATGGATACTTTCGAGTTTAGATGTTGACGTATGTATGCATAAAAGCATTTCGGACCAGCTCCTACAATACCCCTTTCAAAATTAATTCTGGATTTCCTTACTTCTGCAATAATTTTATTGTTTAGTTTCCTATAATCCTCGTATGATTGTTTTGATTTACATAATTGGTATAGTTTCCATTTCTGTAGCTTTTCTCTAGTCAGTTTTACTATCTGTTGTCCAATCCATGGTTTTTTAATATTTTTCTTTTTATTTATTCTTGTAAGTGGTACCTTTTCTGTAATAACCTTATGAATGCTAGTCTTAAAATCTATCCACGCCTTCTCGGGATGAAAGTGGTGTATGGAATTTAAATTATAATCTAGTAGCCAGGACGTTATAATTTCATAATCAGCACTGTAGAAGTTTTTTCTTTGTTTTCTCTCAACAATGTTGATAATTTGGTCATTCTGGATTTGTAGTGTCCCAAAAAGGACCATGTGGTCACTTTTACCTATTTGGGGATAATGTTTAGTACACAAGCTTTCGTCACTGCATAAAATAAGATCAAGTAAAGACTCTTCATTATTTCGCTTTCTTGTTATTTCTGTCACCAACTGATGTAGATTAGTTTCAGTTATCATTTCTATGAAACTTTCATGAAGTGCATTATAACCATCCAGTTTCTGTAGTGGCCATTCAATGTCAGGGAGATTAAAATCTCCAGCAACTAGTAAATTTCCACTCTCTTCAGCAGCCTGTTTGTTTTATGATTTTTTAAAATATAAATATACTGATATATAGGATAATACAAATATAAAGTAATCATATATTTCGGGTCCGATACGGACTTGGCATCAGTTGAGTATCTTAATTAAAATAAATAGACATTGACATATATAATATAAAAGCACATGACATGACAGGTCATGACATAATAACATATAAAACATAAAAACAAAGAGTATTTACAATCTATCTTAATATTATCTCATTATAATTATTATCATTATTAATGATAATGATGATTATGATGATGATGATGATGATGGTGATGGTGCTATGTATAAGTATGAAACTATCATATAAAATTTATTTTTCTGTTTTAGAAGCTGTGCACATTTATTTGCCTATTATCATCACACATTTTTCACCATAATGAAGGTTAGTTCGAAAAAGTTTCTATAGAAATAACCTCGTCCTTTTAATCTAATAGTTACGTTTTTGTTTGTACAATGAAATTGTCTATGAAATACAGTTTATGAGCGCTTTTCCCTTTTCCTTATGTCAAATTTAGTGTTAAATAAGATTCCTAGATGGCACTGTCGTATTCTTTAGCAACAGAATCAAAAACAAAATTTGCACCGATTTCAAACAAACGAAAACCCACTTTGACATTCATTGCTACAAAACACATTTTATCTATGGTGACTTGGACAGCGCCATCTGGAGGAAAGCTAAGAACTAAGAAAAAAAAAACAACCAGAAAAACGCTAGCTCGCTTCTTAGTGAGTTTTCAGAGCAAGGAGGATTGTATGTATGGTCATTGGTTATTAATATTATTCATTGAAGTGCATATTGTAGCATTCGCTACAAGTATTCAACCTTTTTATATATTTTTAGTCTTTCTTTATCGTTGGCTGCTTTTCTGAATTTTCGAATTCGAATAGTTAGAATATTCTTGTCAGATTTTTTTGTTATTTTTCTCATATCAGAGAAGATCGTGACAGAGGAAGCAAATCTCTTTTACAAAATAACAAATTTAATATTTAAAATATAGAAACAGAGCGCAATTGCCCTGAGCATTGTGTAAGCCAGTTTTCCTGCATTTCCCGGTAAGTTTTGTGTAATTTTGGTTTCATTCTCTGAAAATCCTTCTTGTCCCGTTTCCAATACGTTAATTTCCTTTCCCTCGTTTCATAAGCATCTCTTGACGCTGTTGTTTTATTTCTTTACAGCGACCCTTCGGGATTATTTTTTAAAGGGTTTCTGGGTCTCCCCAGTTTGATTATCCCATCCGCCATCTCGTACGGTTGTACCTATTGAGGCCTGATGTAAGGACCACGTCCCTGGTGAGCTAAAGCTTCCGATACTAAAATTGAAATCGCCAAGCTTCATCGACTGCTCCCGGGAACACCGGAAACTCCCAAAGTCACGAAGAGACCCTTACCAGGTTTTTAATATCTGTAGCTTAATATTCAGCATCGATTATTTTTATTCCTTAGTGTAAAGCTAGATAACGATTGCTCGTAACACCTTATTATTACGTTTTTCTTTCGGATCAAGAGTTATCAAAACTTCCGTGAAATCTTAGTTTAAAGGATCCTATAAACTAGTGTCGACAACCAAATTTAAAATCCATTATTTTATGAATAAATGCGTCGTTCAAGCTAAAAGGAAATTAAAATCCTAAATAAGTGGAATTTGGCATAATAATTTTTTTGATCTAAGAATTTCCTTTGTACCGATACTCCTCTGATATTATTGTTCTTTTGTACCATATTTTTCTTACTTCGGTTTTGTTATTTTTGTGTTTTGTTATTTAAATTATACGGTTTATTCATCCAGGTTTACCTCTTTTTTTGGCTGTCACCAGGCTTGCCTGGTGGCAGTCCAAATTTAATTCGAAATTACGTTCGTTAGTATGTAGTGGCGGAAAATAATAAATAATTTTTTTTTTAAAAATAACGCTACAAACATGCTAACGAACGTAATTTCGAATTAAATTTGGACTGCCACCAGGCAAGCCTGGTGACAGCCAAAAAAAGAGGTAAACCTGGATGAATAAACCGTATAATTTAAATAACAAAACACAAAAATAACAAAACCGAAGTAAGAAAAATATGGTACAAAAGAACAATAATATCAGAGGAGTATCGGTACAAAGGAAATTCTTAGATCAAAAAAATTATTATGCCAAATTCCACTTAGTTAGGATTTTAATTTCCTTTTAGCTTGAACGACGCATTTATTCATAAAATAATGGATTTTAAATTTGGTTGTCGACACTAGTTTATAGGATCCTTTAAACTAAGATTTCACGGAAGTTTTGATAACTCTTGATCCGAAAGAAAAACGTAATAATAAGGTGTTACGAGCAATCGTTATCTAGCTTTACACTAAGGAATAAAAATAATCGATGCTGAATATTAAGCTACAGATATTAAAAACCTGGTAAGGGTCTCTTCGTGACTTTGGGAGTTTCCGGTGTTCCCGGGAGCAGTCGATGAAGCTTGGCGATTTCAATTTTAGTATCGGAAGCTTTAGCTCACCAGGGACGTGGTCCTTACATCAGGCCTCAATAGGTACAACCTCAGAACATTTAAATAGTTAGAAAGGCCTTGGAGCTGTATGCGTACCAGAACCTTTGTCGCCTCACACCCACAGGCACACACCTTGTCGTAATTGAAATACTATCAAAACTTTAATCCAAGTGGTTGTTCTTTCTACGCACAACAAATGACTTATATCGAAAACTTATCAAATGAAAAAACTACCGTATCTCTGTGTAAAACGGTGTATTTTTCAAACAAACGATTTCATTTACGACGTTTTAGTTTTGATACCATATGACCATTATAAACCTACCGGCTTTAGGTGGTTGATAACTTGACCGGAGCGGTATTGCGAACTTAATATTAAACACAGTCTGATTATATGACGTGATGATTTATTGCTAGGGATGGGAACAGATGTATTTTCTTAACGTAAAACTTCGACTAACTTTTTTTATAATCAATCGAGAAACCAATTTGCTCTGAGACAATTTGTGTGTTGTTTTTTTTTCTATTTTTCTTATCTTGTTTTACACATTTTAGAAAAATTGTTTTAACGTGTATTAGGTGTATATAAGGTGATTGCATTGATATAGCCAAATTCATACTTAAAACTTTGTAAGTGATCAGTAATAATGATAATATATGGTCACGACATGAATCCCCGAGGGGGTATCAGAGGTATTCCGAGTGTGAACTGTGAAATGCAAGTTACAGTCCACACTCGGTACAACCGTGTTTCACTTCAAAATAATTGGATTTTTCATAAACAGTCTTATGGAAAATCCCATTTCAAAGGAGAATTGGCGTTTTGGTCCATACCACCAATACACTTGTGTTAGGTGACATAAATAGGTGTTATAATAACATTCGAGAAACCGTTAACAGTTACTCCAAAATCGATCGGGTAACTGTACAATCAAGGAGAAAAGTTTTCATATAAAATGTATGAGAAAATATTTAAAACCGTACAAGTGTGTGTTTATTTACTCTACGGTGTAATTCTAAGCTATGCATAAGTATAAATACTTATTTTTCAATATCTATCATATATTTGTACAGTCGAGAACAAAAGTTTTCGGGTGAAATGTATGAAAAAACATTTGAAAGTGTAAAAGTGTATTTTATTTACTCTACAACGTAATTCTAAGCTATGCATATGTTTGTCTAAAAAGTGTATAAGTGTCTATTTATTTACTCTATATGGTAATTCTAAGCTATGCATATGATTAAATACTTATTTATCAACATATAAGAGGCATCTGCACAGTCTTGACTGTCTTCCTTAGAAGTGTGGGTTTATTTACTCTTCAGTGTAATTCCAAGCTCTTTTTTTCTATATATTTTGTAAAAACCTTTAGTATATTATACCAACTCGGATACTGTAACTACTGTAAATATATATTCAAGATATGCATGCATAGCTTAGAATTACTCTGTTGGATAATTCAACACACATTTATATACTTTTAAATATTTTAACAAAATCTTTATTCCTCGAATATACAGATTCCCTATATCTTGATAAATAATCAATTGGAAATGTGCATAGCTTAGAATTACCCTATAGATTAAATAATCACACACTCATACATTTTTAAATATTTTATCCCAAAGCTTTTGACCTCGTTTGTACATTTTACCCTATATATTTTGATAAATGTTTTCAGACATACATATACGCAGCTTAGAATTACATTGTAGAGTAATTAAAACACGCTTTAACACTTTTTATTTTTTTTTCATACATTTCACACGAATACTTTTGTTCTCGACTGTACAAATATCTCATGTATTTTGAAAAATATGTATTTATGCATAGCCAAGAATTACACCGTAGAGGAAATAAACGCACACTTATTCACTTTTAAATATCGTCTCATACATTTTATATAAAAAAAAATTTCCTTGCTTGTACAGTTATCCGGTCGATTTTGGGGTAACTGACAACGGTTTCTCGAATGTTATAAAAGTTTTATCTTAAATCTTAATTTAAGAATATCGCTCAAGGAATAAAAATCGTCTATCGATTGTGTGACACCACGATACGGCACAACACTAGCGAGCAAGTTTGACAAGTAGGGAGAGCATACATTACTTGTTTACTACATCTTAGCCAAAATTGTGAGCGTACATTGCCGGTAATGTATATTTTTGTTGTCACCATGAGTAAATTAGTTATTTATCTAAAATTCTCATATTATACAAAGTTTTTATAATTACAGGTGAAAGGAAATATCTCAATTTTTCCGGTTTGCTTTCTTATTCGTGATTCTGCAAGTAATTATTGCACAAGACGGCATTTTTCTTTAGATTAAGCAGAGCTGTTCACAGAGTCACGGTTCGCGTGCGACTATGGGCAGCGATCGCGTGTTTCGGTTTAAGTATTGATGTTCAACAGTAGTTGTGGCGCGCGTGACACGCCCACTTAGCCTTTCTATTTGATTTAAATGTTCTGTGGGTACAACCGTACGAGATGGCGGATGGGATAATCAAACTGGGGAGACCCAGAAACCCTTTAAAAAATAATCCCGAAGGGTCGCTGTAAAGAAATAAAACAACAGCGTCAAGAGATGCTTATGAAACGAGGGAAAGGAAATTAACGTATTGGAAACGGGACAAGAAGGATTTTCAGAGAATGAAACCAAAATTACACAAAACTTACCGGGAAATGCAGGAAAACTGGCTTACACAATGCTCAGGGCAATTGCGCTCTGTTTCTATATTTTAAATATTAAATTTGTTATTTTGTAAAAGAGATTTGCTTCCTCTGTCACGATCTTCTCTGATATGAGAAAAATAACAAAAAAATCTGACAAGAATATTCTAACTATTCGAATTCGAAAATTCAGAAAAGCAGCCAACGATAAAGAAAGACTAAAAATATATAAAAAGGTTGAATACTTGTAGCGAATGCTACAATATGTTTCATTGTCGCTGAATGGATCTTTCAGTATTATTTTTCTATCTCCGCACAAAGACGACAAAAGTACGTCGTTTTGATCAAATGATTTTTCCATACAATGTTCTGAAAATTCTGAAGTGAAATCTAATGACGTCAATGAGGTTCTATTAAAAATATCAAAATGCATAAACTCATGCTTGCATGCATGGTTCACTGCCACTAGCACAACATTTATCGTTCCTAAATCAAACCTGCAACTTAATGAACAGCCTGTACACGACTGTAAGTTAGACGAACCCATTCAACATAGTACAGTACTCGAACCTAGGACCGCGGTGCGGTGGTTCAAAGCCTGCATCCCGCTGCGCGTGCGATGGCCTACCAGGCGGTCAGCGGAACGCAGCACATCGCAGCGTGAGCCGGCCTTTAAACGTCTGATACGATAATAAATCCTGTTTTAAAACCGCCTCCCCTCTCTCCACCCCTGGTACAGTGCTGCAACTATTTCATGTTTAATGGACCAAATAACTGTTTTGATAGCAAACCGGGCTCTGTCCAGCGATTTTTAAGATTTCTTCTCTTTGTTAGGGAATTATTTTTATTGCCTAATGCGGAAACAATGCATTATCTCGAATTCTCTGGAAAATTAAGTGTTATGGGTAGAAATTAGATATGTTGTTTGCGAAACTCATTTTCCAGTTTTGTAAAGAAAACTGTACATATTCATTTAGAGTTTTACAAAACTTGCTGTGATTTACAAGGAAAACGGCAGAATATTTATCTGCAACAAAACACGCGTTAACCAACCCATAGCTTAGCTAAATAGGCCGACGTTTACACAGCCACAAAACGCTGCGGATTCATCTGGTGCGAATAGTGTAGATTCATCTAAACGCGACCGTTCCGTTACGCCGAAGATTCATCTAAACGCGTGTCCGCTCTGAAAAACGTTCGGTTTTGTGCAAGCGACGAGCCACGCGACGCACGAGCGACAGCGCTACTAAAAGACTGACAGCAAAAAAAGTTCGTAGCATCAAGATCACTGACAATCAATTTGGAATCCTGTGTTTTGGAACCCAAATTTTATTATTTGTTGTTTTACTTTCTTAAGTACATGCTGTATGTACAACAATCTGACCAAGTTTGAAACTTGTATGTAAGATAGAGCTGAATCAAATAACGTTAATGATTAATTCTTGCGATTGTCGGCACTTGGTGAAACTTGGATAACAACATGATGTATAGATGCACTTGCACTCGTTTCACAGTTTAAAAAACTAATTTAACCCGACCAGTTTCAGTTTTACACCATCATCAAGGGTTTAGTTCATCATGTTGAAATAACGTAAAAAAATCAACTTTTCGATGTTTCTTGCATGGGACAACTTTCGGATTTGTTTTATTTTTAATGTTTGTTGTGATAGAGACCATAAGTAACAGTATTCTGTGAAAATCTCAACTGGCTACGTATTACGTCTTAAGCTGTAGACCTCTGTGACAAACGGACAGACAGACGGATGGACAGACAGACGGATAGTAGAGGCTTAGTAATAGAGTCCCATTTGGCAATCTTCGGGTACGGAACCCTAAAAAAGATACATGAGATATTTTGTTTCTGCATCATCTGTTTGCAGTGGCGTGCACAGAACTTTTTGCTGGAAAAGCAAGCAATTGGTCAAGAAGAAAAAAAAATATGAAAAAATTTAAATATCACTTAAAAAAAAATTGTATTGGAAATTTTCACTCTATGGTAGATATTGTCTACCCTGACGTCATACATTTTTTTTTTCAAAGTGTTATTTAAATTTTTTAATATTTTTTTATTGTTATTCTTGCTTGCTTGCTTTTCCAGCAAAAAGTTATGTGCACGCCACTGTCTGTCTGTGCCTAATTGCTGCGAACATATCAAGTGCGAAAATTTCAGCTTTCAATTTATGTACGTAGACCTGCCACCAACCCAAATCTAAACAATTCTCTTATTCTTTCATATTTTATGCATTTTTTGCTGTCGTTACCGACGAACGCTACATTGTGATCGTCCGTGCACTTTCCGCGCCGCCGAGCGACTGAAAAATTGCACAACCACGTATACTTGCGTGTGTACTATCAGGAACATTACCGCTGACAAACTTTTGGCCCTCATTGAAATGGTGGTAAGTGTGAAAAGTGTGCCATTGTAACTTTCCCCAGAGATGTGAAACGAATATTGTGATACAGCTTATTTTTCGTAAAGCATTCCTTGTTTTGTAGGAAAGGGCTAAAAATACCTTGCACCAAAACTTTTATTGCGATAATATTCTAATATTCTAATTTAAAAGGAAAGCCGTATATAATTTGAAGACTTAGACATAAAGTGCCATTTGAAGACTTAGACATAATGTGCCATTTGAAGACTTAGACATAATGTGCCATTTGAAGACTTAGACATAATGTGCCATTTGAAGACTTAGACATAATGTGCCATTTGAAGACTTAGACATAATGTGCCATTTGAAAACTTAGACATAATGTGCCATTTGAAGACTTAGACATAATGTGCCATTTGAAAACTTAGACATAATGTGCCATTTGAAGACTTAGACATAATGTGCCATTTGAAAACTTAGACATAATGTGCCATTTGAAAACTTAGACATAATGTGCCATTTGAAGACTTAGACATAATGTGCCATTTGAAAACTTAGACATAATGTGCCATTTGAAGACTTGGACATAATGTGCCATTTGAAGACTTAGACATAATGTGCCATTTGAAAACTTAGACATAATGTGCCATTTGAAGACTTGGACATAATGTGCCATTTGAAGACTAAGACATAATGTGCCATTTGAAGACTTGGTCATAATGTGCCATTTGAAGACTTATACATAATGTGCCATTTGAAGACTTAGACATAATGTGCCATTTGAAGACTTAGACATAATGTGCCATTTGAAGACTTATACATAATGTGCCATTTGAAGACTTGGTCATAATGTGCCATTTGAAGACTTATACATAATGTGCCATTTGAAGACTTAGACATAATGTGCCATTTGAAAACTTAGACATAATGTGCCATTTGAAGACTTAGACATAATGTGCCATTTGAAAACTTAGACATAATGTGCCATTTGAAGACTTGGACATAATGTGCCATTTGAAGACTAAGACATAATGTGCCATTTGAAGACTTGGTCATAATGTGCCATTTGAAGACTTATACATAATGTGCCATTTGAAGACTTAGACATAATGTGCCATTTGAAGACTTAGACATAATGTGCCATTTGAAGACTTATACATAATGTGCCATTTGAAGACTTGGTCATAATGTGCCATTTGAAGACTTAGACATAATGTGCCATTTGAAGACTTAGACATAATGTGCCATTTGAAGACTTAGACATAATGTGCCATTTGAAGACTTGGTCATAATGTGCCATTTGAAGACTTAGACATAATGTGCCATTTGAAGACTTAGACATAATGTGCCATTTGAAGACTTATACATAATGTGCCATTTGAAGACTTGGTCATAATGTGCCATTTGAAGACTTAGACATAATGTGCCATTTGAAGACTTAGACATAATGTGCCATTTGAAGACTTAGACATAATGTGCCATTTGAAGACTTATACATAATGTGCCATTTGAAGACTTGGTCATAATGTGCCATTTTTGGAATTAAAAATCCCTTCAGGGGGACGTTGTTATTTTTAAAATGCTTTTGTATAAAATGTAGATCACACAAAGTCATAAAATGTTAACATAAATCAATTTAATGAAATGGAAATATGGATTTTTAGGGTTCTGTACCTAAGGGTAAATAGGGAAATGGTTCCTTTAAAAAAGGTCCTTTTTTACCCTTTAGGTACAGAATGGTATGGTATGGTACATATTGTGCGTCTGTCCGTATGTCACAGCCTCATAACTTTAGAACCGTTGATGATTTGGCACAAAAATTTCATTAATTTGCCTACAAAATAAAGAGTAATAAAAAAAAACAATATTTATAATACTCGTATTACCGCTACAAAAGAGAGATTATTTTTCTTTTAAATACAAAATATGGGTATCAAACTGTAGATACTAAAGAGCATTTTAAAAATATGTCATTGTACACTTGTTACTTGTACAGATTTAGACGTTTAATATAAAAACTACAAAAATGGTAGACCGAAAATTATGAAAAAAAAAAACGATTTCAGAATGACTATAGCGATTAACAAAAAAATAACACAAATGAAAAAAATATAAATAAGGTATTTTTTTAGGGTTCCGTACCCAAAGGGTAACCACCGGGACCCTATTACTAAGACTCCGCTGTCCGTCTGTCTGTGCGTCTGTCTGTCCGTCTGTCTGTCCGTCTGTCACCAGGTTGTATCTCATGAACCGTGATAGTTAGACAGTTGAACTTTTCATAGATCATGTATTTCTGTTGCCGCTATAACAACAAATACTAAAAAACAGAATAAAATAAATATTTAAGGGGGCTCCCAAACAACAAACGTGATTTTTTTGCCGTTTTTATAGATAATGGTACGAAACCCTTCGTGCGCGAGTCCAACTCGCACTTGGCCGGTTTTTCTTTATTTCAGTTAAGTTTGCACCGATTTCAAATAATCTTTGAAAAAACCAATGTATATTGTTATACTTATCTTCAAACTTAGATGACCGAAAACTATGAAAACAATCATAGTAATGGTGATTACGTAAAGACCACAGGAAAAATATAGTTGTTAAGAAATTCACGAATAAAAATGAAATAAGAATATCCTTACCAAAAAAAACCTGTACCAAAAAAAACTATCTTTTTAATTATTTTGTACAATAACTCCTTTTTCAGGGTTCCGTAGTAGCTAAAAGGTACAAAAGGAACCTTTCTGGTGAGACTCCGTAGTCCGTCCGTACGTCCGTCCGTATGTCACAGCCTCATAGCTTTAGCACCGTTAAAGATAAAGACATGAAATTTGGCACAAAATTGCATTAATTTGCCCACATATCAAAGTGTAAAAAAATATGAAAAATTTGAAATTGTTCAAATTATTTCCAAAACTAAAGTGAGAAAAATAAAAATATTAAGTATTCTAAAAATACAATATGGGTATCAAATTATAGATTTACTGGCACTGGGGCTCTACCGCGTAATTCTTATTTGTATCAACTTCAAGCAAATGCATGCGAAATCCAACGCGTGCAAAAGAGATGGCATGTTAGGCGGGCGTCGTCGCACGCACGACAAATTTCAATCTCAAGTTCATGTTGATGAAAATGAGAATTACGCGGTAGACCCGCTGGTTTCGAAAAATCTTTAAAAAACCACAAAAATATATAGGTACAACGCGGTCACATTATCTCGAGACCTGGCGTCGATGACGTCACGTCGCGTCGGCGCTCAGATATAGACGCGCCGTGGCGAGCGCGGGGAGGTGAAAGGAAAACGGGCGGGTGGTTCGCATTCCAGCGAGATCTCGAGATAATGTGACCGGGTTGTATGTCCCCCTCTTTATCTCCAAAGCGGGTGGACCGAAAAATATGAAAAAAAATCAACGTGTTTACGTAAGTGTATAAATTTCTTTGAGTTGTAGACATGACTGACCTATCTCCATAGATATCAATTAGCTCTATGGTAATTGTCGGATTGACAAATGGTTTATTTGTAAACAAGAATGTCAAAAATATAAGCACAGAATTCGTTCGTACAATATTGGGTATTTTATTTTCAACCTTACCGAGGTATAGTGTACGGACATTTTACAGTAAGGAATACAGACATCGAAATAATTATTTCGATGGATTACAGGAAAAATAAAGCGGTTGAGAAATTCACGAAAAAAATGACAAAACTAAATTTATCATCCACATACATCGAAATAATAAGGAATGGAAGTATAAACGCGCTTGAAAATTGACGCCACTAAATAATTGCCGTGGTGGGCATGTGCTTAGTTATAAGTGCCGCACGTCAAGCAGTCTCGTGACAGCTGTGCGTGAACTAAGTCGTCGAGTATATACATGAAACGTTTGAAAAAAGCCACAATATGCCTAGTTGCATTGTGAAATGGTGTTTAAGCAACTCCACGAAACATTCCAAGCGTGATGGTATAAGTTTCTATGCGTAAGTATGAAAATTTACATAATTTTTCAAACATTAGTCGAAAATAAATAACCTAAGAATAATTTAAAATAAACCACATAAGTTTATAGTTAGTTGTAGCATTTTAGTCCCTATCACGTTACAATAAAGATAACAAAAGAGTCTAAATTGCGTGGAGCTGCCGCCCTAGACGTGGTACACGAGAATTGGATGGTGTTATGCATGAAAGAGCATTCTCCATAGAGCATCTTCTAGACAAAAGCTAAACAAACTAACCATTTTTCGAGGTACATAACGGATTATAGCTTATATTACTTTTAATTCCCTTATTCGCAACTCACAGATAGATAGACCGATACCAAAAATTTAATTCATTGTTCAAAAACAAATAATGATGACTTGACAAACTTTTTAATTTTATTGTTTTTGAAATAGGTAAGTACTATGCAGATTCCAATTATATAAATATAACCTAATTTTAAAATGTTACATACCTAAATTGGTGATTTTGTATCGTTAAGTGATCTATTCCATTGAAGTAACAATTAATGCGGAAAAATTTATTTTGCATTTCTTGCAAATGCCTTGTCTCTTACGTACGTATTAATTCCAAGGTGAAGTAAAATTATATAAAAAAATATTTTCAAAAATGTAACTGGTAATAAATAATATATGCCCTTTTGTATTTCCGAAACTAAAAAGTCGGACTCGTGCACTAGGATTCCGTTCCGCAACATACGGGTACGGACCCCTTGAAACATTATGGTAAATAATTCCACTTGCAGACTGCAGTTATGAGGGACCAACTTAACTTGACACATACAATCTATTAAACTCTATGTACCTAAAGTATCTATTTAAGTTGGCCTTTATTTCTTCCAAAATAATTAAACATATGTAACTATAATATATTTTTTCTATATAATAAACCTAAAATAAGACCTAAACGTAAAACGTACAGGGCCCGAGAAAAAGGGTCTTGACAGACAGACAGACAGACGAAAGGACGGACGGACAGACGGATAGACGGACAGACAGACGGACGAATAACAAAGTGATCCTATAAGGATTCGGTTTTTCATTTTGAGGTACGGAACCCTAAAAATTAAGAAACTAAGAGTCTGAATAGGTTATAGCAATCTTAAAGTGATTTAAGACAATATGCAAGTGAGAAATATAAAATCAGGTGAAATTGGTTATTTCCCAAATTCTGATAATAAAATATAATACATGAAATACAAATAGAAATACGATTTTTTTCAAATACATCACGTACTCAACCCTTTTTATAGCCGCGTATCTAACGTTTTAAAAAAAATATTTTTTGTTGTTTAACATTTCTGTATTTTGATTCCAGCATCTAATGAAAAAATATTTTTAGTTAAGTGTAGTACATAAGTAAAGGATAAATCTGTAGTTATTGTATTATATATTTTTTATTACTTTAATACTGGTATTTTATTTATTATCCTTATTGCTACGTAAAAGTTTTTCGATAAGATTCAGCACACAAATTTCTACAAGAATATCTAAAATATTTCAAGTATTAACAAAAAACAAGTATAATTATCTTTGTTGATCAGTGTTATTTGTTAATAATCTTGATCACTGCCCAATGTTGCATAAACATATCCATTTTCATGACGGATAATCCGGCCTATTCGAGATGCTTTGGTTAGAGCGTCATTCGACTTTGTTGTCTTGTTTCCTTCACACACAGCGTGTTGATAGAGGACCACGATACTGTCGCTTACTTGATGATTGTCAATTGGTTTGGAATCACTGTTGAAGGTGTACAACCATGAAAAAAAGTTTAAATTTGCGAAGTAGTAACATGTACGTTTACTTTAAAAAACTTTTTTGCTAGGCATACAGAGGTGGGGAGATAGCATCACGTGATTTTTGCTGACCAATGAGCTAAGCGTCTGTCGTACACCACAAAGCACACAACCTTCAAAATGTGGCGTCACGTTTTAATGGCGTTTCCTACCGAGATTATACTTCCTTTCCTTATTATTTCGATGTCCACATATCATCCACAATACGGAAACCTAGGTACTTACGCGAATCTGACTCGCAATTGGCCATTTTTTTTGTATTGCATCATCGAAATAATATTCGATGTATTGCATAGATTCGATTTCTAATTGTGGTGGTATTTGACAGTAGTATTAATTTTACTAACAAAATTGTATGTATTACTAACTCAATAGTTTTAAGTTTACTATTAACAGCTATGAGTCATGTTGCTCGAAATAAATGTTTTAAATAAATAAATTTCTACTTGTGCTGTTTCTATCTATCTATCTTTAACTAAAGTGCTATGCTTTTGTCGCTGGAGTACCGCCGTTCTTCTGCTAATGAATTGATATGATATAAAATGTATTTTCTCCTTCACTAGAGTGCACCTTGGTCTTCCTCTTCCCCTTTTCCCCTCGACTTTCTAAGATATTTTTCAAGAAATTGTCATGTCGAACTAAGTGTTCTACCATTTCCCCCATGTTTCTTTCTCTACAATTCTCAACACCTACTCATTAGTCTTCTTCTCCGTCCGGTTAATTCTCTCCATCCTCCTCCAGCACCATGTTTCAAACGGCTCCAAACTTGGTGGTGCTTATTCCTATTTAATTGTTGTATTTCTACTTATGGTATTTCCTGACATTAAGTTACAATTACTATTTCCTAACGATAATACGACATAGACTTAAAAAGTCAAGTATGCTTACGCATGTTATGGGCCCCACTGTTTACAATTTGTTGCCTAAAAATATTATAGGATCTCCAAATCTACAAATATTTAAATCCATTTTGAGGCGCTGGCTTGTCGAGCAGGCGTTCTACTCGGTGAAAGATTTTTTTATGACATTAAGCGCAATGTAAGGCTTACTATTAAGATTATTATTATGTGTTTTGTACAATTATACATTGTATTATTATTTTAATTTAGATGTAAGTATTTATAAAGTGACATGTAATGAATATTACGAAATAAATGATTATGATTATGATTATGATGGCGGCGATCTGGCCAGCATATTTTATTTAACTTGATTTTTAATAGGTGCCAAACATTTTCTTTTTTTTTTAATTTGTTAATAATAATTTATATAAAAACGGCTCACCTCAATACGTGTTATGATCGGGAAAGCCGACCAGTTTCAGCAGATTTAGACTGCCTTCATCTTGGCGAGTAAAGACGTTTACGCGACGACGTTACGCCTCACACTGCGGGCTGCGGCTCGCAGGGCTCGGGATGACATCGATGCAGATGGTATTGGTGGTCGGACCGGTAGGGCGTCCGCACAATTAGTTACTTCCGGGCTTGCGTTATTAATTACCGGAGTGACACCAAACAACGATAAACACGCGGAACTTATAGTATCTACGTCACTTTCAGTAAAGTCTGTGAGTGATCCGGTAACTGTTTTTAGCACAGGTTTCCACACCGCGGGCAAAGCCCAACCACTGTCTCTATTGAAATTCGGACGTCGGCTTATTTCTATGGATTCGCGAATTTTACGTGGCACAAATAACTTTTCATGAACTAACACTTTCGCTTTATCGAATCTCATAAAATGTGTAGTATCCGAATTTACGACATGGTCTGCAACGGCGGATCCGTTGCAATCGAGTTTTCTCATGCATCTAATGTGTTCCGTCAGTCTGGTTGACACGTTCCGTCTCGTCTCACGGATGTAACTCTTGCCACAGTCACATGGGATGGAATAAACACCGGGGGTATTTAGTGGCTCTTTGTCCTTCGGCGAACGCAGTAACTGCCTTAATCTTGTTTGATGGTGTTTATTCCATCCCATGTGACTGTGGCAAGAGTTACATCCGTGAGACGAGACGGAACGTGTCAACCAGACTGACGGAACACATTAGATGCATGAGAAAACTCGATTGCAACGGATCCGCCGTTGCAGACCATGTCGTAAATTCGGATACTACACATTTTATGAGATTCGATAAAGCGAAAGTGTTAGTTCGTGAAAAGTTATTTGTGCCACGTAAAATTCGCGAATCCATAGAAATAAGCCGACGTCCGAATTTCAATAGAGACAGTGGTTGGGCTTTGCCCGCGGTGTGGAAACCGGTGTTAAAAACAGTTACCGGATCACTCACAGACTTTACTGAAAGTGACGTAGATACTATAAGTTCCGCGTGTTTATCGTTGTTTGGTGTCACTCCGGTAATTAATAACGCAAGCCCGGAAGTAACTAATTGTGCGGACGCCCTACCGGTCCGACCACCAATACCATCTGCATCGATGTCATCCCGAGCCCTGCGAGCCGCAGCCCGCAGTGTGAGGCGTAACGTCGTCGCGTAAACGTCTTTACTCGCCCAGATGAAGGCAGTCTAAATCTGCTGAAACTGGTCGGCTTTCCCGATCATAACGCGTATTGAGATGAGCCGTTTTTATATAAATCATGAATTATCCTCAAGTCTCATTTAATTCTATAATTGTTAATAATATTTATATTTTAGGTAGATTTAATTTTAGTTTTATAATATAATATTTTTATGTTAGGTAATTAATTTTAATTTTGAATGTGTTTAGTTTAGATGTAATTTGTTATTTAAGTTTTAGTCTACTTAACTAAATTTATATTGTTTGTGAATTAATAAATGATGATATTGCAATGGAAACTATAATAAAATAATAAATCTACAATAACTTGGCGATATTATCATTAGTTCCATCATGGTACAACTCATGGTACTAGTGTCAACGAACGATTCAAACGGACAAGCTACGTAATATAGTACCGATAATTATAGGTAGAAGTACCTAAGCAAGACTCCATGCCTAAAAATGTAAACTAAAACAAGAGTAAGGCTCTTAAAATATACAGTGTGTATTAATGACGTGCTCAGAAAATTAAACTATCATACAGATAAACTTTTGAGTTATGACTTTTGCGTGTACATTAAAAATATGCTTTAAGGTGGGCTATCCCACTTCGCTGGCATATAAATGCTTTACGCCAGGGCCACAGCTTCAGGCTTCTGGCGGCGCTTCTTGCTGCGCTTCCAAGCGGTTTTTGCTACGGGCTTTGCCCTGCCACGATACCCGTCGGCGCCTTGACCGCATCGGATGTATAGCGCGCTCGCTCGTTCAAACCGCTCGACACTAGGTTCTTCCTGTGCGCTCGATCACTGTTTTTCTCCCTACACACCGCCGTCCCGAGAGCGCAAGTCACTCGAAGCCGCACAAGACGCGTGAGCGACGACCCATGGCCGGCTCTATACAACTACATACATTTGTTCTCTCCGCCGGCGCCGTTGCAAGAAGAACCGCTTGGCGCGCCTCTCCAAGCCTGAAGCTGTGGCCGACCGGTTACGTGTTTGTGACGTCCTCATGAACTCTCTCAATTAAACTTTGCACACATCTTTACTTCCCCCCCATACAGCACTCCAACCCATCTCTCGTCAGGAGCTGCAAGATGGCGAGATATTCAAAAAGCGCTGAAGTTGTGAAATAGTTTCAGGTAAAAACTGTTTTCAATGAAACGGTAACTGTTTATTTATAGAAAAGTGTATAAACTTAGTCTTCTTTACATGAAAGACGACTGTATTTCTCTCTTTTTTATTTAAAGTATAGATAAAAATTATACAACTTGCTAAACTTTGCGTAAAAGCGAGGCAATATTCACGAAGTCCTGACAGCTACATTAAATTTTGCTTTTTGGGCTGTATAGAGACGTACCTAGATGACGCTAGACAAAAACTTGTGAAAAAAAAATGAAGGAAATAAGCAGTTGACTTCACAATCAGTTCTTACCTCTTGTATGAATCTTAAGAAAAATCCAGGCGTACAGGGGCCTCTTAACAAAGAAAATTACGGGCAGTTATTAAAAGTGTGTATGGGAAAATTAATTTTTAATTCACTTTGTTTCAAAAGTTTCTATATGGGTGGTACAGTATGATGAGTAGAACATGTGATTACATATTCTGAACACACTAATACAAACGCTACATATAAACTGCATATAATTGGATAAGTTATCAGAAAGACAAACAAGCCAGTATTTCCGGAGCCCCCGTTGACAAAACCTCATAAATCTCGTCAGGGTAGTTACTCAGGTGAAACTCATTTCACGTAGTTTTCATTACACGCTGATTGCGATTAGGGTTCCTTCGTGAATGGAGGTGGGCTCTATCCGGGGTCTTTGTGGACTTAGCGCCAGAATACATGGGTGAATATGTTGACGAGCTTGCCCATTATCGCACTCGATGAGAAGCGTCGATAAGACCATGGAGCACAGAGAGTCAAAGCAGGTAATCAGTCTATCTAGAGCCTCCCGCAAAATCTACGGAAGTCGGTAGCGGACGGATGATTAAAAAAAAGCATGTCTTTTATTTGACCTTAAGTGACGTCATCATCAAACGTTTTCATAGACATATATTTATTTCTTGAACGCATTCTAAATTTCAATCTAATATGATGACGTCACTTCTTGTTTATACTTAAGAGCGGTTACGTAACCGGATTGTGAAAAAACCGCCTTTTTCTAATTAATCAGAACAGAACACTTCAAATTCAAAATTCACTTAATAGTTATTCAACAAAACCTTATTGTGTTAGCTGCCATCGCAAAATTTCCATTGGTTTCTGTAAATTAGAATTTCATTATAATTCCAAATAAAAATTGAAACTTTGCAATGGCAACATACATAATACATAGGTAATTTAAGTGTTCTGTTTCGATTCATTAGAAAAAGGGGGATTTTTCACAATCCGGCTGCGAAACCGCTCTTAAATGCTTATAAAATCGGTTTATGAATACGGGAAAGGGTATTACTGCAATTAAATTCCTGGATTGATTTTCCCATAAAACAGAAAAAAAATCTCATAGAAGTTTAAAAAACAACCGAATTACCTGCAAGGACTCGCCCGATGAGTCGCTTGACGACATGGTTTCGTCATGAGGCTGATGACAAGCCGTGGCCATCCATCCATCAGCCCGTATTCGTCCACTGCTGGACATAGGCCTCCCCAATATTTCGCCCCTCCTGGCGGTCCTCAGTCATCCTCATCCAGCCGCCACCCGCAACGTCCTTCAGATCGTCAGTCCAGCGGGCACGAGGGCGGCCTACGCTACGCTTTGCTGTACGTGGTCTCCATTCCAATGCCTTACGGCCCCAACGGTTATCACGTCAGCGACAAATATGGCCTGTCCACTGCCACTTCAACTTACTGAGCCGTGGCCGAAGCATCAACCAGGATTGTTCGTTCAGTAAGTATAAGTTTTATAGTAACAACAATTTACCTGTCAATGCGAACAAGAATAAGCTACATTTGCTTTTTTTTTAACGGGAAATACCCTCTTTTCCAGGATATCCAAAGGATCATTTTAGGTATTGTCCATTTTTAGGGATAAAAAAACAAAGGCAGTCATGGCGACTGCCAACGTAGGTGAAAACATGTTGGTGACGTGAACCCATAAGATTTTCTCCTACTAAAAATCGCCTAACGCACCTAAAGAAGTTATCACTTCCATAAAAGAGAAAAATAGATTCACAATAAACATAAAAATCATTTATTGACAATAAAGAAAATTCACAATATAAGACTTAAGCAGCGGGCCCCACACTAGAGATAAGCTGAACTGCGGGCTCCCAAATACCACATTACATAATTACACACTTTGCTTTACAGCTACTAGATAAATTTTTACTACAGTAGAGCCACTGAGTGATGGCGCCTATGACGTTTAAATGCCTACAAAGTATCGTAATTATTTATAAGCAAGTGTGAATTAAAAAATGTAATACTTCATTATTGATAGTGATGTACTACTTGTTTCGGTTATTATTTTTCGATTTGAATGTTGTTTTATTGTGCAATAGAATTCGTATAGAAACATATATATATTTTTTTAAAAGTTTCTTATTTTTTATAGGTCGCCAAGTTACGCAATAATATTTAATTAAAAACAAAACAATGACGAAGTTAAACTAAACGAAAATAAATGATAGTAAAATACTTTTTTCGATTTAGATATTTAAACATCTCTTGGGGGCCCCGGGCACTACACCGCATAGCCCTCCGATAGCTACGCCACTGGTTTTAGCACATTCTCCTTTTGTATCATTATGTTGAATGTTGAATGACGTGTCTAATGTTGAGTAAACTCACATTTGATTTTTATTTTTAACCGAAATTTGAAATGTAGCTCATCACTAAATGCAGCTGTCATAAGTGCCATCACTCAGTGGTCCTACTTTAAGTGAGGTGTGGGTTTTTAATAAAATCACACTTCCTATGATAATGATGAAAATTTAATGATGTGATGGAAATTAAAACTAACTAAGGATAACAATTAAACATAACAATTAAACACTTTCACTATGCACAAATTGGGCTGAAGCTGGCTAGGAAGAAGCTGCAGCGGTGGCTGGCGGGGCCAGGATTCTAATTTCCTTCGAGTATTCTTTCCGTTGAAACGCAGTGGAGATGAACGTCAAGATGTCCACTGGAGGCGACATGCACCAAACAAGGCAAGAAAATATGAGGCCGATGTTTCCAATTTCCGATATGGTGGAGGAGCCAGTAACAGGGATTGTTATGCCAAGGGCTCCTTTCTTCTCTCCATTTTTCTCTTAACCTCTCTCTCCCAAAATCTATCTGACATCTGTCCACTCTGTCTCTTCAGCCTCCTTCGATATTTCCCAGGCCAGCAGCAAGAAGGTCTATTATGCTATTACAAAATAGGTTTCATTACAAAATGACTAAATTTAATTTTAATTGCACATAAAAGCGGTTATAGATCCCAATTTAAATGATCCCAGATAAAAAAATACATATGTACATATGATTTTTTTTATTTTGATATTCATCAAATATTATAGTTCTATATGAATATATTCATATAATATTATATTTATTTTCAAGTAGATAACTCATAGATGTTTTGTTTTTGCTATTTCTAGGTACTAGAATAATCGTTATCAATCATGTATGATTAGTAGATTTTTAGGTATATATGATGTCATTGATACATCTAGCGTGCCCTGCAAGAAAGCTCGCCAGTCTTGCCGCCCGTGAGTAGCAGTCAGCCAAGCGCGGCAGGTAATCGAGAGATCGGCTCAAATAAATTGTAAACTCAGCTTATTGTTTCGGCAACTGGGCCGAGTTGTTGGAAGAAGCGATAGCAACGGCACGGGAAACATTTATGATCTCTTTGAGACCTACCCTGTACTGCCGAAAAGCCGAAAACTAAAGATATTACTCCTTTAGACCAACTTTTACTATGGAGGCAATCCTGAAATCGCAAAAAGTCAATTGTTCAATACAATGGTATTTTAGAATAACAACCGGTGAAGTGCGAGTAGGACTTGCACCCTGAGGGTTCCATGCCATTTAAATAGGTTAATATACTTAAATAATTTGAAGAGAAATTACAAACTGATCACTACCTACAGATTGTATAAAACAGAACTGCAAAATTAAGTTGGTTGAGTATTCGAGGACGTAACTCTAAAACGACATCATAAATCGGCGTTTTTAGTATCTGTTGTTTATATACAACATATGGTACATAATATACAGACATTACAAATTCCTAACTACTTTGGTCTTTGAGATAGACCCCGTAACAAAAATGGTCTAAAAATGACAATTTTGATAGCCTCCCATTTCTTACTCTCTACCATAGACAAGTATTTCGTCCATGTCTCTACTTAATGAGCTCTGAACAATGACACCCGATATTTTGGGATAAAAAACAAAATTTTTTCTTCTCCATTTTCGTGTATAACTTTGAACAATAATTTATTTACTTTTAACTTTAATTTAATATTCTGTTTTGGGTCAAAATTTTACACAACATATCAACATTTCGATGTTGGTTGTATAGGAAAAGTTGTTTGTATGGACGTTTTTTAGCTTTTCAGCGACTAAAAATCCAGCTAGAATAGTGTCGTCCTCCGAATATCTGCAATCCACATATCCCTTTACCGAAGAACAGTCTGTAATGGATATATGTAGCTATAAATAAATATAGGTAAATTGTAACCAGTATTCCGAACACAAAAAAAGGAACCGAATAGGCCGAATAGTAACCGAATCTTCGTTGCAACTCTAGTGCTGATGACTTCGAAGGAAAAAATACAGCAAGTTCTGTGCTTTTTATAACAACAAAAACAAAAATAAACTTAGCTTTTTTTGCAATCCCTACTTACTTCCGCGACTACCCCCGATACCTGTTTGTTTCTACGTAAAACTTTAATTAACCAGTAAATATGGCCGCGGGTAGCGCCTTAAATTCACAGCGGATGTATTATATTACACAATGATACCGGCCTATATTTCAGACTAATTTCATTATTTTCAGGAAATTACGAAAGGTATAAGTTATGTTTAATAAAGTATAGTAATGAAATTTCAATCTCATACAAATTTGAGTTTTCGGGCTTAACACAGATTTTAGGAGATTTGTCTTGTTTTATTACTGTATTTGTTCGTGTTCAGATATCTCCGCGTTTTCTCACACTTATTTCACCGACATAAATACAAAAACTATAAGTATTTTTAATTTGTTTATTTGTTTAAGGAAAACATACAGCATTAACTTATACATAAAAAATTGAAACATAAAACTAAATACACATGCCATTTCCACTTATAAAAATTGGACATTTACACAATAAAAAGAGACATAAACATTAATCTATATGTACTAAAAAGATAAAACTAAAAGAAAAAAATTAGAATTTACACAATGATAAAATTAACAAATGTATTTTAAATAATAATTATTATTATATATTTTTTGTTTTTATTTGGGAATAGAGCATAAAATATAACATTTTTGTACCTGGATATTTTTTCATTAAAAGGGTCAGTGCAATTATAACATTCATCGTATTTACAGCAAGATCTTACTATGAAACGATTTTTTGCATAGTTTGTTTTGGAAGATTTTACTGAATACAATAATTTAGAACGTGTTCTGAATATTGGAGTTCGAAAAGAAATTTTATTAAGTAAATATGGTGAGTCAACCAGGCCGTTTAAAATTCTGTACAAAAATATTTGATCTCGGTGCTATATTGTCGCATTTATTGTTTTTCTTTTTTATTTTTATTTTCGGTTTGATTATAAAAATTAAATCTTCAGAAACAGTTCGTCCTTAATGCCATCCATTTCTATGATAAAATTCGTAATATTTTTTTACAGCTGACACTTTTCAAATATTGAATTAATGTTGCTGTTAGCTTAATGTTGTCTTATTTATACACAAAATAAATTACATAATTTGGATTTGTCATTCCTAAAAAAAAAATGCAAAAATGTTAGTACTGAAAATTGAGTTTCCTTCAAAGTCTATAGAAAACAGAGCATTTATTTTATTTTTATTTTTTGTTTAATTAAAATAGTGTATAAAACTTATTTTCGAAATATATTTCGACCCACTTTGGGGCCGGCATCAGTCGAATTATAAACAGTAAATGACATAAAATATATACAACCTTATGACTAATGAGTTTAAATGATTGACATTTGAGTATGAATAAAAAATATATATGTGTGAATAAAAAAAATATATATAAACATATAAATGTGTGTATATATATTTTTTATTCATACTCAAATGTCATTCATTTAAACTCATTAGTCATAAGGTTGTATATATTTTATGTCATTTACTGTTTATAATTCGACTGATGCCGGCCCCAAAGTGAGCCGAAATATATTTCGAAAATAAGTTTTATACACTATTTTAATTAAACAAAAAATAAAAATACTATAGAAAACAGCAATTTCATATGTAAATACTATAAATCTGTCTATATTTAAATCTTTAAGAAATGATTATTGGCTAACGTATTAGATCCTCTACCTAGATACATAGAGTTGGATCACGGATTTAGTTGAATAGATCGTAAGCGTTAAATTAAAGCGATTTTGCTAGAAATCATACAAGCTTTTGTTTGTTAGACTATAATAAATCTACGAATATTATTCTTCTGCTTTTTTCTGATTTCCTAATACTTTGGTAGATTTTCTGAATCTGCTACCCTGGTAGTGGATTCTTCAAGGGTTCTTTGTTGCGGTGTGTCCATTGAACAACCTACTATTCAGGTCTGTTGCTTAGGTACTTACTGCGGGTATTACGAAACAAGCTCATTCTTTGCTTCCCTAGTTCAACTTGTCGGGAAAATTAAATTTTTACCCCAAAATATATCAAAATGTCGCCACAGAGATAGTTGATAGATGACATGCAAACTTGAAATGTAAGTGATTGGCGCCTCTTCGTGGATTAAACTATCTGTATTGGGAAAATATGGTAAGGGGGGAGGGGGGGGGGGGGGGGAGGAAGCGGCCGCTTGCGCACGATCTGGCCTAGAAAAAGCTTCATGCGAGACTCAATCTCAATATCATATTGGGGACATACTGAAGAAGGGCCATGTCAAAAGTACAGCTTGTATGTGACTAGATTGATGGATGTGGAATAGGTGAAAGAGATGTGTTTGGATCGTGGCAGATGGAAATCTGTAGGCTCCGCCTACCCCTCTGGGAGACTGGCGTGAGTATATGTATGTATGTATGTCAAATGGTGTGATGTGTTGTGTTATCCATGGCTACATGTGTTTTCATGTGTACTATATGTGTAAATTAGTGTGCGTGTGAAATAAGAATATGTGTGTGTGCCGTATTTACAGTTTTTGTGTTTATGTAGGTGAAATAAGTGGGATCTCCTGATCTGTCTCATTTTACCTCTGATTTCCTAGTAAAGTATGTTAAATTTTCTATTTCTGCTTCCCTGGTACCTACCCAGATTCTTCAAGGTGTTGTTTGCATGGTTGCTTTGCTTCATTGAACTACTAGTTGGTTCTGTTGCCTTGGTACATACTGCGAGTTACGAACCATCTCTGCTTTCCTAGTACATGTTTACTTGGTTTTCTTAGTTTTATTAAATATTAACTAGGTTATAAGATAATTTTCAATGTACGTAAATAAATTGAAAACTCGAAATATATTTCGGCCCTAAGTTGGTTGAGGGGTCGAAATATAGTGTTTTTAAAACTGTTTAATTAAGTAATTATATGTAAACTGCAGCATACAAAAAAAAAAATATAATACGATTTATTCCTTATTATTTTTTGTTTTATCCAAGTCTATTTTTTTGTTAAATTTAAGTAAACGTAACCTTTATTATTTCCTTGTGTTAACACTATTACCTAAAACTATTACCTATAGACATAGATTATTTAATTATATTACATTAAAAACGACCTATAATAAGTGTATCTGATATACCTACATTACATAAATAAATAAAATTATACATACAAGTGGCGTCAAACTTAAATTCGTTTAAGGCGATATGCGAAAAAAATACGGGTGTTTCTTTTCTGTGTATTTCATGAAATACACGGAAAATTTTAATACATTTCTGGTACATGTATTTTGACTATATAATCTAGGGTTTTGAAATTGGAAATCATGTTTGGATAAATTTTCTTGGATAGAAATAATTGTTAGTCTGAGGTCTTCAAACACACTTTTTCTCCTCGTTTGACGAATAGGAACCATATACAGAACTCAAAGATAATTTATTAGTTGTGTTTCAACAATATCTAGAGATGTGATATTTGAAATTTTGCTAGCTATTTTAGTTTTTTTAATAAAAATATAAAACCAACTTCTTTTTCTTTTGCCCTGAATCCGCCCCTCTCGCACTGCGCGATTTTTCGCTTAGAGTGACATTAACAAAAATAAACTTCGCATAGCCTCTTAAGTGAGTGAGCTCCAGCGGCGGATAGAGATAGAGGATTGATAGATGATAGAGATAGATGAAAGAGAGAGAAAGAGAACTTGAAGAGACGCATTTATTAAAATTGTAAAGATCTGAAAACTAAAGCCGACCGGATGTGGCAGTATCTGTCATGGATTGTATAGAAAGTGTAAGGAAATACGATCTTTGCCGAAGAATGGTGAAAGTTCCTAATAGTTCCTAAGCACATTATTTAAATGGTACTACTGTTTTCTATCCCCTATTTCCTATTTCCCACGTCGACATACGTTATACGTATGGGACCGAGTAACTAGGATAGCAACTCTGTATCTATGTCACTTGCTAGGGGTTACTAGAAGATTACAGCTATGTCACAGTAGACATATGTCATGGCCATATCGTAGAATTGACCATTTCATGGTCTGGTTGGCTATATCGTATTTCTGTTTTAAAATTGGGAGGGTTGCCTTGCTCTGCTCCGCTTCGCTCGGCTCTCCAAATGTATACCTAACACGCTTCTCCTCGCTCCACTTCGCTTCGCTCGTCGTCGCACCTATGATTTTGGTGAAAGATTTTTGATTTCATACTTTACGAGCTGCCCAACCAGATTATGGTAAATTCAACGATATGGCCACGACATATGTATTAACTACTGTGGCTATGTTTAGTTAAGTACCTACCAGGAAGGCATAAATGAGAAAAGCTTCAGTTTCCTCCTTTCCTTCGTTCTTAGGGGCGAGGGTCGAAGTGCGGGGAAGGTCCGAGGTTGACAAATGGCTACGATACAGTCGGTGCTGTGTTCTCCTGGTTGTAGGGATGTCTATTGATTATTTGCCATTCTGATTTTGCCAAAAGACCGTTTAATCATTTTCCCATATTTTCTCATATTATGTTCAACTCTACAAATAATATTACCATATTTGAGCATAGTACACTTGTAGCTTAGGTTGGTTAGGTCATCGGTGCAAAAGACATACATTTTTTTAATCAAATGGGCATCCAAAGCTGATTTTTTTACAATTTCCTCAGAATTTCCCTAAGGGCTGACGCTAATTAAATTTCTCAAGTAATCAAAAAACTAAACTTCTTGAAACCATCTCCAGATCTCCCTACGTCACTATTTCGTAGCACATTACTCAATGTCGGGAGCCATTCCGCCCGCTACGAAGCCACGCAGCTACAGTGCTACGCCGTAGATAAGAGCAACGAATTATACTCTTCTCTGAATTTCTGGTACCCTAGTAGCAATGGTTATCATATAATACTTACTTACAAAGTTGAGTTGGTTGTTTAAAAGAAAACGAAAAAATTGTTGTTAATTATATAAAATGTTAATAAATATTATTTTTTTAGCTTTTAATTATTAAAAATATAAATAAAAAAGTATAAATTATTTTAGAGATATATTTCGACTAAGTTGTGGTCATCGTCAGTCGAATTACAAAAACATATCTAAAAAATAATTAATACTTTTTTATTCATATTTATTTATAATCTGTTTAATACTAAATACATACATATACTCGCTCCTAAATTTTAGAGGGCGTGACAGAGACTACAAATTTCCATTTGCTACAATAATTACACAACCTTTTTTCTTAATTTTAACATCATAAAACTTCTACAAATCAGTTAATAGCAACTTTTTAATTCTTTTCAATGTAAGTGCTCGTAAAGGCCCACTTTTTATGCATCAAAACCGAACAGAAAGTCGATTATTTTGCCCTAGGGCTTTATTATCATTATTTTTAATTTATATACGAGAAGTTGGCTAACCTGCAACCTTTCCTGTGTACCATGTTATACTTTTTTTTCCACTGTTTAACGGCTGTTTACAGTCCTTTTGAGCCAATCATAATTTTAAGTTCACAAGATTATATTTGTTTTATTTCCTCACACTATGCATTGAAAAACGTAGTATGATACACGGGCGTAACAGCAATAAATTACTCGGTTACGTTTAAAACACTCGCTACGCTCGTGTTTTAAATCGTCCTCGTAATTTATTCCTTTTCGCCCTTGTAGCATAAACTACTATTTCATAGAGGTATGTAATAAAAGCAAGCTCATTTTTTTTCAAGCTTTCTTTGCATTTATTGTAAATTCCGTGATCTGAAGGAACTGTAGAATGTACAGCTCTATCCGTACTTGAAATCATTTAATAAAATTCTTTGAGCACCCATTTTCCTACTTGATATTTCGGTATTTCAATGAAATATTGTGTTTGGCTTGTCACGTTTTCAAATTGAAAATGCCAACTATTTAAATTTATTAGTTTTCTTTAACACTTATTATAATTGATAAAGATCCTGTAAAACCATAAGTAAAACGATCTTGTTTACAGCGAGGGTCTTTACTAAGACATATAAATTCACAAAAGTTTACCGACTACCCGCAAACACTTCGCTAAAACTTATGGAGGTGGAAGAGAACCTGATACCCGGGAGGTTTTCCTATTTTTTATTTATTGGTAAGTTTAAGTTATTCCAGGAAGTTTGGAACACGTTTTAGTGGGAAGTAAATCGATGATGTTTATGTACAAGGAAAACAAACAAAAATAAGTTTTCTTGTTAACTTTAAAGTTAAAAAAATAATGTTTTTTTTAATAGTAGTTTATGCTACAAGGGTGAAAAGGAATAAATTACGAGGACGATTTTAACACGAGCGTAGCGAGTGTTTTAAACGTAACTGAGTAATTTATTGCTTTTACGCCCGTGTATCATACTACGTTTTTCAATACATAGTGTGAGGAAATAAAACAAATATAATCTTGTGAACTTTAAATTATGATTGGCTCAAAAGGACTGTATCCAGAGCCGTTAAACAGTGGAAAAAAAAACTATAAAATTTATGGTACACAGGAAAGGTTGCAGGTTAGCCAACCATTATTGTAACTAAATAAAAAAAATATAATAATAAAGCCCTAGGGCAAAATAATCGACTTTCTGTTCGGTTTTGATGCATAAAAAGTGGGCCTTTACGAGCACTTGCATTGAAAATTTCTTTTATTCTTATACACCACAGCTATTTTACTCTTTTTAGATACATACACCTGTCTACTAAAGGAGTAAGCAGAGTTTAGCAGAGCTTACAGATTTCCATCTGATACGATCCTGACTCACCTCTTTCGCTTCTTCTACATCTATCAATCTAGTCATACAAGATCTTCTATTCAGGATGACTTTCTACATTTTTGTATTTAATTCTTCAGTATATTACTAATTTGGTAGGCACACGTCCTTGCTTAGTCATCAGCTTAGTTCGTCCACTACTGGGCATAAGCCTTTCCAGGACTTTGCCACTCCCAGCGGTCATCCTGGAAGAATTGCCCATACTCACACACGCTGGGCAGGCGGGTTGGTGAGTGCGGTGCCGGAACCCTCGAACCAGTGATGCTTCTTTCGTCACTCTGCTTTAATTCATTCAAGCTGTCCTCTTCCTCTCCCCCGTATATCTTCGAGGGTGTTTGTGAGTGAGGTGGTACCTCCACAGTCGAGCGCGGCATCAGCTCTACCACTTATTCCCTCTTATTGTATCGTTTAAAATTAGAAACATTTACAACGATCTGGATTTTGATATATTTTGAGTTTTCTTTATCGTGCAAGTGACACATCAACCGAGCGGTTGACCTCGGTGACCTTGACCTATTTTTATTTAAAGGCTCTAATTCAGTTTAATGTCCAAGGTAAGAATTAAGGGGGAACGATTCGTATCTTCTATGAAATTCTTATTTTTGAATTAAAGATATTAAATAAATGTGATTTATGTCATTTCGCGAACATCGTTTAAGAGTCTTACCCCCGGTTTCTGAAAGGCCAATCAAAGTTAACAGTAGATTAAAAAAACTTTAACCGCAAATAACGGTGAAAATAAAGCACATATGAAGTCTGAATAGTGATGAATCAATAATTAACTTAGTTAATTTTTGATTTCAATGTAAAACTCCCACTTTTTCTGGCTTAATCCGCAGATAATTATTTTTTAATCTACTGTTAACATTGATTGGCCTTTCAGAAACCGGGGGTTAGACTTATACGACAAAATTTTGTTATGTTTTGCATAACGTTGTAAATGTATGGGCACACAAACTTAAAACACGCTTTTAATACATATAGTAATCAACATACAATGATTATAATAATAATCATTATTATTTTTCAATACAAGTGCTCGTAAAGGCCCATTTTTTATGCATAAAACCGAACAGAAAGTCCATTATTTTGCCCTAGGGCTTTATTATTATTATTTTTCAATTTATTTACGAGAAGTTGGCTAACCTGCAACCTTTCCTGTGTACCATATGTTGTACTTTTTTTACACTGTTTAACGGCTCTGGATACAGTCCTTTGGAGCCAATCATTAACTTGCAAAATTGTAACAATGTAACTTTCAACTTTAATAATTAATTTTTTTCTTTCATTATATTTGTTTTATTTCCTCACACTATGCATTGAAAAACGTAGTATGATACACGGGCGTAAGAGCAATAAATTACTCGGTTACGTTTAAAACACTCGCGCCCTTGTAGCATAAACTATTATTATCGCCGTATAGAAACGCAGAAGAAAAGTACATAATGGATGTGACGTCACCAACCAAGACTGCCACTTTAAGGGATGAATCTTATCTCAAATAAAACAAAAGAAGTTTTTTTATAGTTTTAATATTTTTTACACAATTCGTAGCATTCATAATGCCGACAGTTTCGCTCCGGGTCACATCTCAGCGCCAACTTGATGGTATTTCTCTATATTATATAAATTCTGTCGCTAGTCCAGTTATATATACCGAATCAATTATACAATACAAATATATAATTAATTTTTCGTATCAATCGAATAATTGAAACAGCACGCTGAGAGTAACTTATTACTTTCACTATATTTACAACAATTGTATGACTTTCAAATCAAAATGTATAATACATAATAAAGAGAAAAATCAAAATAAAATTCTCAATTAATACATTAATAACCCTAACAACTACTATTTAAGATTTTTCTCTTAATAAAATATGTTACACGCAAATAATTATTAACAATTATTATGAAATATCAACAAAGGGTCCGGTGTTGCACGAATGTTGCCATTTCATTATATTTAATACTGAGAAATTAAACGGCTTTTTACAAAGAAACTGAGGGTATTCGACGAAATATTTACACAAAAATATAACAAACAGCGGAGTGTATCGACACTAAAGAATATCAACAGAAGACAGTATGGCGACATTATCCTATATAAAGCTTCTCCGTGTCAACTTATGTTATACAAATTAAATCGGCTAACTTTACACCGACATTTCAATATTTATATTTAGCTTCCGTTCGTATACATGACATAAGGCTGTAATGCGTCGCATTACCTTTAGTTTGTGTACTCTTTTTTTCCGAAAAACTTTGTGTCCTTTTCGCAAACTTTGCGGATTTCCCCTGCTACCAACCGGCATGGAACTGACGTCCATTTTGCGTTGGCGCAGAAGCATAACCGTTCGAGGTTCTGTCGTCACAACTTTGTCAAACGATAAAAGTGATAAACCTACGCGAGTAAGCAGAATAATATGTTATATCTCGCTTCCTCGTATAGGTTTATCATTTTTGTCTTTTGTTGAAATGACGAACGAGCCTCAAACGGCAGGGGGTCTAACACGCGTCATCGATACAGTGTCTTTCCATCATACTTACTCTATTGCACATTGACAAACGCGGTATATATGCGTGAGAACACAAGTAGGATAGATGCTGTTATCTATGGCGCGTGATAGCTGTACAGGGCATTTGAAAATCCGCATGTTTTATATAAAAGGACCTCCAGGATGAGCTCAATAATTAGTTCCGTGAATTAACAAGAATTTTAAGTTGAACTTCTAATGTCTATTTAACAATATTAGATCTAATATATACTCGTATAGCATCGTATGTTTCATTGAACGTATACTTTTTAAATTCTGATGAAATAGTGATTTGGGTGGCTATTCTGGCAAGTGCGAAAAAGTTTGCTACGGCAGATTTCGGGTGATTTTACAAGGGATTTTCTACGGAAATGATTGATTTTTCTGGTTTCGCATTTTTTGCGCACGCGCCAGTATCGCCGTCCGACTATTTAATCTTATGGAGGTAAGTACTTAATTTAAGGTTTTGTTAGGATATGAACGTAAGGAAACATTATATTTATGACTTTACAGAGCTTTTAGGTTTATTTCGGCAACAAGTTGGAAACTATTGTATAATGGTGATCAGATTGTTTCTAATCGACCCTTTTTTATGAATACAGGATAATAGTCGAAAACTACTTTAACTTCATTTGATTTTGTAATTTTTAGACAGAAAAGCTTTCTTTTTAGCTTTGTTTCGATATTCACGGAACATTAATGAAAATAGTGATAGAAGTCCACAATTAAATCTAGGAAAAGCTCACAGTTTTCAGTCGTACTCGAATCTTATCTGTATTTTTCACAAATATTTACGCACCGTTGTTTTAATAGATCATACTTGTTTGAAGAAAACTGGTAAAATCATCCGACTGGATCCTCGTCGGATCACGACGCTGTTTTATTGAAGTATCATTTAAAATCCGTTTGGAATATCTGTGGTACCGTTATTCGGTACCTCCATTTTACCGTTACCATCTCAAACAAGTCATGAGGCAATAAATGAAAATGGTCTCATGGTAACATGGTCAAAGGCAATCAAGGTAGAAGTTCTACAAGACAAATATAGAGCTAAAATCTCTTTTCAACATTGTAAAATATTATTTTTACTTGTCGTATACATCGGTTACAAATTGTGCTATTAATTGTTTGAACACCAAGGCAAGGTGAAATGATATTCGATTTACAATATCATTACAATAATAATAATAATAATATATATATTTTAAAGATATGTATTTCTCCTGTAAAGAAAAATTCCACAAAACTAGATTTCTTGTAAGTTACAAATTGTCAGTTTAAATTTCGAGTGAAAAATTGACACTTAGGTACCTAGAAGTACATTTTTGAGCTTCGAAATGTAAATAAATAAGTGACCCATAATATATCAGACGCAACACATCCAAAACAAAAATACAAACTTTACATAAAGTTACACAGTAACCTCGTGTGGTAGCTGTGCATTCCTTTGATTTACTGTACAAGTAACGGATTTGTTAGACAACACATTTGACGTATGATCCGTTCGGAGATCACCTTGTGTACGTATTCAGCATACCCATACAACGTTATAAAAATATCAGATAGAGTGTTTTTTGCGTATAGATTCGATAATAATAGTGCTGTGACGTATCAAAACGAGATACCAACAAAATTTACAAGCGCTATATAACGTTTTTTCATGCGCAGGATAACGTTATTGTAACGCTTTTGCAAGGTTTGGTATTCAGAGACGTATTTAACGGTATTAAGTTACCCGAAAGTGATTACCCGTCAAATGTATTGCCGCCTCTAAAATAATAATTACACAATACACAACGCGTTACAAAAGTCCATTTCTAGGTCCAACTGCTCCCGCCATCCTACCATCCTAGTACTTCCAGATAGTGTACATTACAGCTTACGACTTTTTATTTATAATAATTACGTTAACAATACACAATTAGCTATAAATATTTATAAGATTACTATCAAACCTTTTTATTGTAACTTTGCTCCTTGATAACTGTTCATATCTATATGTATAGGGGCTGATTGCGCCGAATTTGAATATATGTTACAGCATACTCCATGTCAGCTCTCGTTCAATTTACATTTACAAATAAAATTTTAACATTAAAGTTGACTTTTAATCTTAATTTAGGAGATCGTATACTGTTTCAAATATTACAAAATGTATGTGTTTTATATACAATCGTCTCCTTATGTCCGTATCACGGGTAACACGAGTACGTAAGTCTGTATCACAAGACATGGTCGGGCTGCTCATGGTGAAGGTCGCAGGAGTCAGCACTGTGCGCACTCGATCAGGCCCTAGCAGTGGTGTGATAGGTTTTTTCATATCTGGAAGAAAAAACAACAATAATTATTAAAATGCTTGCAATGCTGTTTTAACTTTGATTGGACAAGATCATGACTAATTATGCATTACATTACAAACACATACTTTATAAACCTCACTAAAACTGAACAATTGGCGTCAATTGCCACATGCCAAAATGTTTTTCAATTTTTAACTTCCAAACAAGAAAAAGAAAGTGAAGTTATGCACTTATCCCTAAACGACTGACGTTTAACTATGAAAGCAGCGCTGTGATTGCTTGATTCGTCGCTTAAGGGGGAACGAGTCGTATCCTCTACGAAACGCACAACTTAAGATGGTTCTTCTTATTTTTGAATTACAGATATTAAATAAACGTTATTTATGGCATTTCGCGAACATAGTTTAGTGTCAGTTAGGCTTTTCCGGTAAAATTTTGTTATTTTATACATTACGTTGTAAATGTATGGGCACACATACTTAAAAGCGTGTTTTAAGTTTGTGTGCCCATACATTTACAACGTAATGCATATAATAATAAAATTTTGCCCGAGGATCCTAACGGACACTAAAGTATGTTCGCGAAATGCTATAAATCACATTTATTTAATATCTGTAATTCAAAAATAAGAACAACCATCTTAAGTTATGCGTTTCGTAGAGGATACGACTCGTTCCCCCTTAAACATTTACGTTAGGGCTCTATGTATCTCAGTTAAGAATAGGACTGTCAGTTAAGTTACCTGCGGGCACGACGCCATTCTTAATTAAGACGCAAGTAGACTTCAAGTTGATTATAAGATATTCCCGAAACTACTAGCCCGAACTGCCACCATCTCAAACCCACTTTCGACATCAAGGTCATATAGTGGGCCAATCCGGGGACGCAGTTGAACGGTGGATCTTGCATTTAGCCCACAGCATGAGCAGTATAATTAGTCTTTGGACAGTAGGTTGCCAGTTCAATACTCACATGTACATTATCAGCATTAAAGATGGTGTCCGTAGTATTCCGCCGGGGGATAATGGTAGCCCTGATGGAAGGCAGGGTCGGCTGGAGGCCTGTGCATCATCTGCTGACCGTCCATCATGTAGCCCATCGTGGCTTCGGGACTGTAGGCGCCGCTGGGACCGGCGTGGGGGAACACTGCGGGGTAGAACACTACACGGTTAATTAGGCTGGCTGTTGGGACGGTTGTGGGGAGGGGGGTTCCTTATCGTCATTTTATAGCAGTCCAGGAGAGGCGGTGCCTGGCTCCCTTGAAAAATTCAATTACCTCATCCAAAAGGTAGTGTAGGACAATATTGTACTACAGTTTATAATGTAATTTTCACACCACCTGCTCGACAATGTCCAATTACATATCATGCAACCTCAACGTCAAGTAACGCATTATATGTCAAGGGATATAAAGTTATATGAAAATCCCTAAGGATTAAAGTGATTTAAATTTGGAACGTCAAATTCGTGTGGAAACTCGTGGAAAACAAATGCCCATATGGGATTGTAAAGAGGTTTGTTCGAAAATCGAACTGGCCACCATAAGCAGAATTCAACAAAAAGAAAAAAATCGTTTACAAAGAATGTGAAACAAAAGATGGTGTTTGGTGCTGTGATTGTCAGTGAATTTTATTGAATTATTAATGTTGATAAAAAATGTCGAGCTTTTTATTGTCTCTCAGAAGGTGTGAAAAGTAGAGTATGCTTCTCTGGAATAAAGCCTGTCTTTGTCTTGGGCAGCTTGAACCCCTCGCTTTACTCAGGACTCTATATAACTCCCTCGCTACGTTAACTCTAGAGTCCCTCGTTACGCTCAGGGTTCAATATGCCGCCCGTGACGTAAGACACTGCTTTATTCCCTTAGTGCATAATCTACTATTATCCTTTTTGTGAATGGTAGTGAAAGTCGTAGATGGGCTACTTAGCCGCCAAGGGGACCCTGTTCTCCTTAGCGCTCTGGTTGTTAAACCAATGGTGGCCGTCTGATAATGTAAGCGTGTGCTCGGCATGGTCAGTCTTTGGATGGGTGACCATTAGTGGCATTACATCTGGGTCCTCAGTGCCACGGAAAGTACGTAAAGTTGGTCCCGGCTGATATCGAACGATAATGGATAATGGCCTGTATAGTGGCTTGAACAACTCTGACACCATGGTTGGCCTCCAACCACACGACAAGAAGAAGGAGAAGAGGTCCAGTGGTCTTATCAGTATCCTAGACAAAGGGGTTAGTGATCACATTGCTAGATTTCCACACTGAACACGGCATGTGATGTGGGCCTGTGGTGGACGATTATCTATAGGAAAAAGAATACTCTGACTGACTGATGGTACTATTTACCACAGAACAAACGGCTGGACCTAGGAGCATGAACTTTGGACTGAAGGCTCATTGTATGAGGTAGACATCTGCTAAGAAAGGCATTAAGGAAATTCCCACGGTATCGTGAGAACAAGATGCACGCAAGCAACGCTGTTCTTTTAAAACATAACATGTATTGTCTGGTGGTAGAGCTGATGCCGGGCTCGACTGTGGAGGTACCCCTCGAAGTAATTCGGGGGAGAGTAAGAGGACAGCTCACAGGCAAAAACCCAGGAGGCCCATCATGCCTGGGACCGATGGATGGCGGTATATCCATCCCTAATAGCCGGGCCTTATATGGAACAGACTGGTGAAGGGCAGCAGCTTCACTGGTGCGAGGGTTCCGGCACCGCGCTCACCAACCCGCCTGCTTTGCGTGTGTGAGTATGGGCAATTCTTCCAGGATGACCGTCGGGGGTGGCAAAGTCCTGGAAAGGCTTTTATGTCCAGCAGTGGACGAACTAGGCTGATGGATCACGCTGATGGCTGATGGGGCGTCAGAGGTGCCTATCGAGTGTGAAATGTCAAGTGAACAACTCGATACTCTGGATATTTTCGTCATAATGATCATCGTTCTTTGTTTACAAATACATACTTTTCAGGGATGATTTATTCAAAGTATTTTTAACAGTCAGCAAGTGGTAAGTATCAAATCATGCTAAAGTATACAAAGGTCGTGGGTTTGAATCCCGTAGGGGCACAATTGTTTTCGCTCTTTTTGCTTCAGAAGGACGTAATAATTGTTGATAAAACGTGGGTGTACAAGTTTGGACTGTGAATTGCATTTCACAGTACATACTCGGGAACCACTCTACTTGGTTTTTAAACTATCTTGTGCAAAATGTGCAAAATCTATAATGAGAAAAAATCTGATTTTCAATGAAAAATTACGTCTCAATATCCATTATCATCGGTTAAGTATGTACTACATACATATATGTATGTATGTATGTGTGTGTGAACTGATTAATAAAATCGTTTTATTTGTTTATAATTATTTTATTTAATATTTTGGTTGGATTTTTGTTGTTGATAAAGTGTATCAGTACTAAATACTAAATTACAGTACTAAATACTAAATTACAGTACTAAATACTAAATTACAGTACTAAATTTGTCGACTTACAATCCAATAATGGAATAGATTCAGCTTGTTTTTCTCCAAACCACAAACAAATATAACAAAAACACTCTCTTGTAATGAAAACCACTAAATTACTAGCTCACAATGTAGGGTAGCTCCACCAAAAACTAAGAAAGTAAAACCAGGTCTGTATACAAGGAGGGGGTAATGGGTGTCCTATCCCCCCACCGAATTCTTTCGTCTTCAAAACAACAGAATTTTTCATTAGTTCGACAGAACATTTATTCCATGAAATACCGTTACATGATTAAAGTGACATGTCAACCACCTGTATTTATCTATCTCTACCTCTAACTTAAGAGCTGTGCTCTTGTCGGTGCAGTAACCGCCATTCTTCTCTTTAATTTGCTAATGATTTGATATGATATAACATTAACTTTTTCCTTACATATTTTATATAACATAATAAAATACGGGTGAACAGGATACGAATTTCATGTATTATAAGCATTTCTGTAAGTCAAATTCAAATAGTTTATTTTGTAAAGTAAATAAACATTGAATATTGACTTATTGTCTTTTTAAATTATTATAATTACATAAAAACCATGATTTGTGACTGATGCCGGGCCCAAATGGCCCGAAATATATCTCACAAAAACTTTTATTTAACTGTTTTTTATGTAATTATAATCATTTTGTAAAGTAGGTATACATAATACACTTTTTGCAAGTCAAATTTAATCTTTTAAAAATATAGGTAGTAAAATAATAAATGTACATGAATTAATTAAAGCTTTATTTAATTTTTGTGGCAATATACAAGGTGAATTTTTGATTATCATCCAAATTCATACTGGTGGCTTGGTAAGTGATCAGTATCATGGATCAATAACAATTTTGGTGACATTCGTAAAATTAAATTTCGACTCCCTATAGTGATTCACTCGGGAGTGGAACTGAATTTCTATGGGAAGCCGAAATTTCAATTTACTAATTTCACAAAAATTGTTACTGATCCAAGATACTGATCACTTATTAAGCCTCCAGTATGAATTTAGACGATGATCAAAAAGTCACCTTGTATATACGATTAAAATGAAAGGTAAAATCTATAATTATACTAGGTGAAATATAATCAACCGCCCGAACCCATACTAGAGACCCGGCCAGGGACATGTAGCCTAAGCATGAAAACATCTCCGTATAGTTTCGTTTGAAACTAAACTTAGGTTGCCATACGCAGCTTTTAGTTCCGCTACTGTCCGCTTGGAGACCAACCGACCGACCGAGCCCCCAGAACGAATCCAGGCGGCCAACCAAATTCCATCCTATATACTACATACTAATAGGTTACATATATAAAGACATGCCTACCTCCGCCCAATCGATTAGTCTTGCTAAGAAGAAGGGCAAGAAACTTAGCAAGAACATGTCTTTTTTTTACATATCAGTTACATACTAAAATTTAAACTATACAAATAACTTATATCTAAATATTATTAGAGTGCATTACAAACTAGAAAAGATCAATCAGAAACAAATCCAAAGACAACAATTTGAAAAAAATTCCCGGGCCAGGATTCGAACCTGCGACCTCTTGTTATCAAGACAAGCGCGCTACCAAAATCCTGGTTCGAATCCTGGCCCGGGGAATTTTTTCAAATTCTTGTCTTTGGGTTTGTTTCTGATTGATATTTTCTAGTTTGTAATGCACTCTAATAATATTTAGAGTATTCATAGCGATGGATTTCGCAAAATAAACATAATCTTAACTTATATCTATCTACTTTAAAAATATATTAGTTTCATATAGTATAAGTTTCATTCCCCCAAACCTGGTTACGGGCCTGAGTAAAACCCTCAAGTTCAATTGTTTATTTCTCTTCAGAATGCGCTCAATTCTGCCACAAAACTGTTATGGCTTCCTTTAGCAATATTTCTGTTGGATTATCAATCGTAAGGTAATGGTGTTCAGCCATTATGGCGGCCGATTTCCGGCTCTTGGGGGCTTTATTGTGGCACGCGCCATTGAATCAGGACTCGAGACTCGCGACAAACAGAATCAATCGAAGGATTTTGGAAGTATCTACGCTACGAGTGAGTTTTTGATCTTGGAACATAATTTGTGTTTTAACTACTTTACTAGGAAGGAAACGTTGTGACATTATTGTTTTTTTGGCGTACCATTGGATTTACGCTTGGATATTACCGCGCTTAATGGGAAGTGTCGATAAAAGCGTCGCTCGCCTAGAAAATGGGGTAGTTACATCAGGCGAGGTGTTAATCAGTCTGTCCAGTGACATCCGCAAAAATCTCCGGAAGTTAGTAAAGGACGAATGACTGATATTACGCAGCTGCATGTAACTACTTTCTCGGTATTACTCTGCATGTCTTGATGTAAACAAATTTTTCTTTTCTCTTTATAACACTATCCAACAACGGCACTATATTTACGACAGCTTTCTTAGAGCTCTCCAGTATATGAAAATAGATATTTACGCGAAAAATTCGCAAGAAAAATAAACCTTTCAAAAAGTTCATCGCCGAGTCAGCTGAGAACACATTTTTCCGGAATTTCCACATGCATCCCGGAAAAAGTTGCGTCCAAGTTGGTTCAGTCAACCGTGAGCCAGACCACGGTAACATGAACTGCGGAAGTAATAACGGGTCTCCTAGTGGGTCCGGGGGGACAGCCATGGAGCCCCTAACTACCAGGAAACTATGATTTAGTGAGAGACAACTTGCAGGAGGTGCCTTTGACGGCCGGTATTGTTGTAGGGTCGTTACAATTATTTTAGCTTGGAAGTTTATTTATATATTATATGTATATTGTATGTCCCATATTGAAGGTGTTCTGGGAGAACATTCGGCAACATACATTATATATAAATAAATAAGAACCTTGCCTAAGCTAACAGGAGCAATAACTAAATAAAACCAGCGCTTTCTTTTTTAAATTTTTGGTGAAATTGTTAGTTGAAAATACAATTAGGGACATATTTAGGGGAACGCAATTCCAGATTTTAGAGACACTTTTTTATTGGGTGTTTTGAGATTTCTTTTCGAAATGCAGTATATACTATTTTATGTAAGATGGGTCCAATTCACGGGTGCATCACGTAAAAAAATGTGTGTAAATCGCACCAGTGAAAGTAAATATTAGACATGTTAAAAATATTTGATTTATGAGTTGTTTTGAACTTTTAAGTGATAAATTAATTGTAATTAATTGGTTTAATTTAATTTAAGTTAATTTAATTAAGTATAATTGATTGATTTTAAATATTTGTATGCTAGCCTGGCAGATAGCATTGGAACTAACATGTTTGTACATTTAACATAAGAACTTTTGTAACATGCTTTCGGACAAATAAACTTTTGATTGATTGATTGATTGATTGAAATAGACGGTTTCAAAATTGCACCAGAATTACTACTAGATAGGGAAAACATCAAGAAAAGTATCTACAAATTAAAATTTTAATTGACTCAACAAAAATTCTGGATTATTTCATGAGAAAATTTAAACTTTAGAAAATACTGCAGAAATGTGGGCCATTACCATTAACACTCGATTAATTGTAAGTAATTTATGAGTCTACAACTTTCATAAGGGTAAAAAAAAAATTAAAAATCTGATCATAAAATTACCATACACTAAAAAAAAGAACCATGAAAAATTCGGGTAAGCCGCCATCGTTATTGCGTTCCTCTAATCATGTCCCAGAGTGTATTATAAATAATGTCTCGGGAAGACGATATTTTTAATGGTCGTAGATAAAGTATTGTGTCCAACTGGACATAGTTAGCCATTGCGACACTCGTGCACACTATCATAGTGCCTTTCATAAAATAGTTTCTATGCCGTTATTGAACGAGCGACCGAAATTCTCCGAGTCTACTTGACCAATCCGGCGTTTGTATGTGTGTATGTATGTATGTATGTTTGTCCCACGATAACTCGAGTATCGTTGGTCGGAACGTCATGAAATTTAGTAGGCGAGTAAATGAAACATTTTTTTTTTAAGTTTGAACATGAGCCAGATCGGTCAAGGGATTGCCGAGATATGGGGTTGGGGATCCGCGACTTCACAGGTAATGTTGGTAGTATTTAATTTAATATTAATTAACTAAATTCTTATACTAATCATCTCGTTTAGACGTCGTTGTCAGACAGGGTAGCCAACATTACTTACTGCATAGCAACTATTTTATACGAAGTGCCCCATAATAGCTATCATTATGTCACGGTTGCACAAAAGTATTTTGTACAGCTGTAGATTCATACCCACAGCCCTATAATAGTAGTTTATGCTACAAGGGCGCAAAGGAATAAATTACGAGGACGATTTAAAACACGAGCGTAGCGAGTGTTTTAAACGTAACCGAGTAATTTATTACTCTTACGCCCGTGTATCATACTACGTTTTTCAATGCATAGTGTGAGGAAATAAAACAAATATAATTTTGTGAACTTTAAATTGTAATTGGCTCAAAAGGACTGTATCCAGAGCCGTTAAACAGTGGAAAAAAAATATGACATTTATGGTACATAGGAAAGGCTGCAGGTTAGCCAACCATTGTAAATAAATTAAAAAAATAATAATAATAAAGCCCTAGGGCAAAATAATCGACTTTCTGTTCGGTTTTGATGCATAAAAAGTGGGCCTTTACGAGCACATGCATTGAAAAAATAGTTTGATTATTTTCAAAATAAATGCTTTCCTACTCTGCAAATTTTGTCTACGAAGTTAATTTCTAATGTAACGATGCAATTCAGTAAAGTACTGGGGCATCAGAATTCAGCGAGCGTTGGCACACTTTAAGCAGGCAGCGAGTCGACAACATAAAACAGCGGTGGATTCTAAATTTCCCCGGAGCAGGATGCGACGCCGGCCAACTCGCACAACTCCGAAAATGGAAAAACCAGAGGGTGGAAGGATAGATGGAAAATTGTTTTGGCAATGGACTAAAGAAAATGGCCACCGCATTTCCTGTGGTCAAGCCAAAAGGCGCTTTTCCAATCGCTATATTACTATCCTTCGTTTATGTATTCCCGGTGCGTTCGACAACGCTTCCCCACTTTGTTTGCCGCATTTGGCTCGCTCTTTCTTCGACGGCTCACTCCTAACCGGACATTTTTTTGCGTCAATTATTTGACGTTTAACGTCAACATGTGCCGATATTAAAACCCTGCATGTACGGGCAGGATGTTTATTAATGGATCTGATATCTGCGTTTGTCATGGCGACATCGATGCTAGTGGTGGTACGTTCGGGATAGCCATGTTTCAGCGCAGAACGTCGGCGCGGCTAATGAATTTATTATAAGGGCATAAATTGCTCTCTGATGCGACGCTATTACAGCGGCGGACTGTAAATTACACTTCGCTCGCGAGCGGCTTTCGGCCATCGAAGCTATTTCCGCTTCTGCTCCATCATTTATCGAGCCTTTTCCGAGGATTAAATCGTGTCATACTCTTTTTAAAACCTTTTACGGTGGAGTCTATGTGTATCGTAGATATAGGGATCACTCACGGAATTACAGACAGACAAAAAGGAAAGATCTTCCTGCGCTCGGCTCGGCACACATCCACACATCTAGATGGGTTCACATTGCCGATAGTCCCGGAGCCCTGGACGCGAGGGGAGAGTGATGGATCGCTCGGGACGGGTCAACGAATTCGGACATTATTCTTTTTTACCCTTCTTGCGTTCCCAGCGTTCGCAAGAGTAAGCCCTTTTTCTGCGACGTCCTTTTTTCCTAGCCAGGAATTTTTGCCCGGGAAACGTTTTATGGACTGTGTGTTACAATTACAAAGTAAAAATAGATCGGTCGTTTCGTTATTCCTCTAAATCTAACGTCCAAGTCGGGTTTCTTTTATCGAAAATTGCCGATGTGAAGCAATTTTATGTTCTCTTTTATAAAATTTTCAATCGGCACTTTAGAAACGGGAATAAATTTCTTCCGTCCTCATTATTCAGGAGCGCAGCTGGGAGAGCGGTACTGGGCGCACATAAGTTGCTGAAAGGCTAGCCAGCGTTAAAAGCAGGAGAAAGACGAGCGGGCTCTCATGGGACCTCGTTACTGATGCCTGCATGCGACCACCTGCATACTGTATGAAGGCCGGACTTACCGCAACGGTCAGAAAACTCAATTGTCGACTTCAAAGCCGTTTGAGAAATTCACGTTTCGAATTTCAGCTGTCTAAAGGTATTGGCTGATTCGCATTCTGAATAGATCCAATTTGGGTTCGCCATTTTGGCGGATGACGTAATCTTAAGGTATAAAACATGGATATATGGAGAACCAACTGTGTAGTTACACACGAAGATGTCTTTAAATTGTAATAAAATCAGACTTTTGTTTCACAAAACTACTACAGGCAATCATCAGATCACAGTAATATACTATTTTCCTCTATTTTAACCACGTTTCGATCATGACCCTCAACGAACGTCAAAAATTGTGGGGAAAAGTTGGCTGTCAAACGTGATTGTGCAGATAACTTCAGGCCACTATTAACCACCATGGTATGTAACTTTGAACTTTGTTTAATCTGATGACCACACTCTTGGTTGACGAATATAGACCACGCTCACAGACCACGACACGACAGTGGCAAGCTGTCATCGGAACCTCGCCATACAGGGGATGCTGACTCTTTACAAAGATTTATCTCTACAGAAGTATAAGAAAAATGTTACCTGCTCTGTTTGACTGGTCGATCATTGGCTGCACTATCCTACGTCTTGCATTAATGAACCTGTAACAAACAAACAAACACATGAACAACGAATTCAATTACCAACAAACATAATTAAAAATTTAAAGTATCCGGCGTTCATAAGTGCACTGCAAGACGGTTTATATTTGAGGCAATTACTCTGGCAATATGTTACACGTCTGTTGAATAAGTAATAACTGTAGCGAGCGCATGGGGCCCTGGTACCGGCGCCGAGAATGCATTTCCAAATTAACTGTCAGATAAATTTTGCACGATTCCCTGATATTCTCGGATTGTTTTGCGATTCGATTAGTTTTTGTGCGGTAATTGTCGGATAATTCGCGAGCAGGCTGCGAAGGGCTAATTAAAAATTGTTTACGGCCCGTTTGAAAGTAGAACTGTGTTTCAAAACCGATAGTTTATCGAAATATATAGTAAGAAGCTATTCAAGGAATACAGGGTCATTACTGCATCCCCTTGGCATCTGTAAGTTGGGACAAAGTAATAAATTAGTTCGTATTTGATAGAACAACCGTCAACAGTTGTCTGAGGAAGCTGGAAGGACCAAGTCTATATTACTGTTAACCCTTGAACGGACCCTGGTAATTACTCGAGCCGGCAACGCGCGTCCGATGTGTCTAATGTAATGTTAATATCGAGATTAGTTCATTAACTCGTCATCCGGAGGGTCGGCCCTTCGAGACCCCGTTTAGCCAAGTCCGCGGGGAGAAACGCTCGAAAAAGGGGTAAATTTTACGACGTTGTAAAGAGATTCTGTTAAATTGTCTTTTGTATTAATTTGTGAGAAAGCTTTTCGTAATGCTGCTGCCTCTTGTAATTTTGCAGCGATATCAATAAAATTTTAAACATTTGTAAACACGTTAAATAAAAGATAATGGTAAGATTTTTTACGATTTTCCGTTATTGGTAAATTACCAGTGGTCTTTATGTACATTGATACAAGTTTGATGCGAGTAAATGACTGTCATACAATTAAACGAAATTTGAAAGGCTTGTAAAAAAGAACGAAAACCAGTTCGACACAAAAATTACAATCGGAACACGGACCGAAAAATCCCAATTGTTAACATTAATTTCATTCTAAACAACACGAATGCGTCCCCAGATAACGTGGGGCCATAAATCATAACATGCTCTAATCTGGATTTGTTAATATTGTCACGCTGCACTGAAGGGTTAACACAAAGCGCCGTCAATGGTCGCCAAAAACACGACTGCACACAAATGCATATGCGACTGATATATTACTTCTGTATGCAAATGATTACTAATTTTAATAAGATTTAAGCATTACAGTGTCAAATTATACATCCCGAGGGAATGGGCTTAATGATCATTGGTGGAGAGGGACAAATTCGCTATGATAATAGTGCGGAGACTACTCGACTGCTGCCAATATCTATTATTATTATTGTGTGATTCTCCTGCCTTACCCTAAAATAGGAAAAGTTAAAAAGGCCATTTGGTGGCTGCGACACGTTCTTGGGCCCATTTCCCGGCCAGGTCGGGCCCATTCCCGGCCAGGCAGGGGTCACAAATGGAGGGAAATCTAAGAAATGTCGGAGGGAATACGTAATGTCCTCTCGCGCTCCAGATTAGAATGAGTATAAAATTTAATTTCGTCTCGAAGTTTTTGGATTTTAATTACCTGAAACAAATTAAATAACGAGTGTTGGTCCGCGGGGGGCTTAGGGGCCCCAAGGCCCGGGGAACATTCCTGAACGGGGTAATATTGCGAATTCTTTGCCGCGCTTAGGAAGTTTTTGGCGTTAATTATAAAATTATTTATTATTAATAGAACAAAGAACCTGATAGCTGTACGGCAGGTGAATACTGATGAGAAACCTTTGTTCTCTTTGACCCATTTTTTAAAATTTATTCTTGTTTGTAGTGTTCTATACAGTGTTATACCTAATTTAGGAGATTCTTCTGGATAATTTGTTTGAGTTAAAACTAGGTTAGTTCATCTTATGTTTACAACTAAATGGGGTTTACAAACTATTCCTTATTCACCTTGCATTCCTAGAAAATGCATTCAACGGACAAAACTTTTAACTACAAAATCTCGATACTTGAAAAAAAATTTTGAAGAATAATTTATATCTACAGGGTGTAAATGAACTTAATATCTTTAACGCTTTATAAGGCAAAGAAAATTAGCTATGAAAGTAATCATGAATTTTTCCCTGGGTTTATCCTGTAGTTGACGTATTTTGTGTATTGGATTGGACATGGATTTTTAAATTTTATCATTATTAAATTTATGTTTACTTGGATTTTGTTCTTTTTTAGGTTTTTTAATGAATATCTCTTTTTTCTATTCACTTTGAACTAAAAATTCCAATTGACTGATAATTTTTTATTGTTTCTTTTTACGATGTGTGATAAAATGTTCGTATCATGTAGTGTACAATATATTGCCACTAACTTATAGAGACACTAGATACTTTACTGATCATACTGAACAACTGTCCCAAAGAAACATACCTATACTTGCCTATACCATACCTATAATAAATAAATTGTTTACCTTTCCATACAGACTATAAAGTTTGAATATACTTATATTCGTACAAACCGTAAATTTTGTATGGGCCATCCAAATTTCAAGTTTTTCTGAGAAAATAGTCCAGTATGATCAGTAGATTTTCTTGACTTGAACTTGTTAGGAAAACATATTATACAGTAGGTATAGGTGTTTTTAACGGATACAAATTTGTTAATTTAATAATTTTTCTTTCAATGTTTATGTTTTGTTTGGTATTAAGTTATATTTTTGTGTGCCGAATTGCAAAGCATATTACATGTTTAATAATATAATATACCTATGTCTATACCAGCAAAGATTTCTGATTATTTAGTTTAATTTAAATATAGCAGTCCATATACACCCTCTATACAACTTAAAGTATGCTCTATCAATATTTTACCCAACCATTTTCTTGCGATCCGCTTTCAGTCCGCCCCTGTAAATACCGGTTCACAATACAAACAGAGCAGGTGGGCGAAGGCAGAGAGGTATTACAGGGGGCAATAAATTCTGTTTTTCCCTAATTAAGGTTTAATTCGCGACGCACCCCAGACTCCGCAGTAAGCACTGTTGATACCTCTCTAGATTGTATTTATGCTTCGGTTAGACAGTTTGTCCTTGGACCGGTTTTTAGGTTAAGTCAAAATAAGATATTACGGCTAAATATTCAGTGTACAAAATTTCGACCATTTTGTGCTACCATGTATTTTGCAATATTTTTTATCTACTCCCATATTGCAATAAGGCAATTACAACATCAAAAGCAGCATTATAACACCGCGATTCTGCGCTGTGATTGGCCCAATTTATTATAAAACCACTTGAGACCCAATCAACAACAGATACGAGATATAAGTCCTGACGTTATTTCTTAAGCCACGCCCCCTTTATTCTGATTGGCCTTCAAGCCGCATTACCGAGACGACGCACCCGAGGTTTATGAATAAATGTTCTTCTTCTTATTTTTGAGAATATTATAAATAAAGACGATATTTTTGATGGTCGTAGATAAAATGTTTTGTGCAACTGAACATAATTAGACATTGGGACACTCGTGCAAAACTATTACGAAACGAACGAAGATCTGCTCGAGTTTCATGTATGTGCTAACATAATATATATAACTGTTTGTGTCCTAAATAAATGAAAAAAATATATATACAAGGTGTAACAGAAAGGTGTAACAGAAAGGTGTAACCATATTTGAAGAGCTTATTCAGTCAATGGTATAGAACAACTTTTACTACGGAGTCAACTATGATCTCAAAAAAAAATCCGCCCTTCCATACATTTCGGCCGAGCGGTATTGCATTTTCCTATGAAGCAAGTAATATTTTTTTTCGATATACAGGGTTTGTTCCATAGTAAAAGTTGTTCTAAACCATTGACTGAATAAGCTTTTGGCAGGTTGGGGTGTTGATTGAGTGAAACACAGGTTAGCTGTTAATAGTCCGATATATTCTAGTGGCTACAACCACACAAGAAAACACGTTGATACTACACAACGTCGGGAAGAGAACTGGCGTGGCTACGTGCCTTGCCATAAGTCGTGCGCAATTACTTATTGCTACAATCAGCAATTTCATGACTCCACAGTACATCCCTTTCTACAAAAAAAATTTTTCAAAATAAAATTTTTTAACAAACTAAAAACATCTTTCATTGATTGTACCTGAATGTTTCAAAACATACTACACTGATTGTACTCTGATACACTGTTGCAATAATATCATAATCTGACTCGACATTTAAACAATTGTAAACACAAAACAAGCTCGTAACATGAAACTGCCTACTGGCTGACGCAATTCTTATCTTGCTGTAATGAAATAAATTTCAATGAAATATAATTTCAACATTGTATAGTACCATAATGTAAAGACTATTTATAATATAAAATTACACAAGATTCTTTAAGAAAACAATACAAAAAAAAAATGAATATAAAACTGAAAAACTCTTTAACACTAACTTCTGTAAAAATTACTCTGAAATTGAATACCAAATTAACAGATAACACTTGAATATCGAAACAGTAAAATAACATAATAACGGTGTTATAATATCAAAAATAGTGCTATAATGGAAAATTTTCAATTTGTTCAATTACACAATTCATAACTGGACTTTACACAGTATAATAATGTGAAAAAAAAATGCTATTATAAAAAAACTTTAAACAATTTATAGAGGAAAAATACAAACACAAAACTGTTACATAACACAAAAAATACATTTCCTGACATTTATCCGAATCCTAAACATTTTATTACTTTTTGGTGATCAATCCAAAAGCTAGAAAAATATCTAGTATACCAATAGTATATCTTTACGTCATGTAAGAAAAAATTCCGGAAATTTCTACTTACATGCTTCGTCTTTGCTTATTTGCTCTAATTCGATGTCATTCAGATAGCGTTTCCTGCTTAACCTGAGTGTATATCGACATTATACATCACTTGAAAACAATAACAAAACACTAAAAAATTACAATCTACAAGAAGAGAAAGAAAAAATATCTAAGTTTCGGAAATCTCTCTAGGATCCCTTTAATGCGGAAAGAAAAATATAACTTGATAGTTTGCAAAAATACTCTCTAGGCCATTTTACGATTCACCGAGGGCTCGGAACTACTTAAAGAGTGTTCAGGTTAAAATATGGCTTGCCCGTATCTATAGTTTCATTTAGCTCGCGGGTTCATATTCGAGTTATAAACTCACGGAACCCTAACATTTCATTTTATAATTTCTACGTTACACATGCTATTGCATTGAGATCTGAGTTGCTTAATCCGCATTCCCCAAATCTAATACCTTTAGCTCTTCTTTAAAACTACTTTCTAGTATGATCACTACTTTGTACTTTAAACAAAAATAACACAATGGTCACCGTTTCGTAAAATTTCGATTTTATGTTTCAATTTGCCTGCTGACGTCATTCGTCCTATACATGTTGCTGCATCGTATTTTGGAATGCCTGTGGAGCACTCTCCAAAGTTGACGCTCTTAATTCTTTTCTTAACCACTTTCGCATATGATTACTACACTTTGTATATAATACGTACACTGATAAAAAAACACAATATGATAACTGTTATTACTATCACAATTCCATAAATTTCCATTTTTTCTTCTAATTTCAAATTACTTGACTCGTTTGCACCATTCTGTGCTATGACAACTTGTTCGTTTTTACTTTGCGGTTTACCCATTTTTCGGAATTTTAACCACAAAATATTTACACGATTTTTACAAAAAACTGAATCTTTATCACTGAACGTCACAATATGTACTGCATGCAAAACTAAAAATAATACTCTTTATGTACTTAAATCATTGCTCTAGAAAATCTACAAATCTAACTATTCTGATACGACGTGAGTAAGGTAGCGTTTTCTGCAAAACCCGACTGTATAGTCGTCAAAATAAACCATTTTTGAAAACAATAACACAACATAATAAAACTAAAAAATCTGAAATAGGTACATAAAATACAAAGGTTCATAAAATATCTGAATAGTTGCTTCGTAACACGATATTACTGCATGGAATTGTACTGTATCCGGTCGTCTCAAGAATTGTCACACGTTGTCAGCACTTTCGTATGTGTGTGTCCATATACACATCCTGGTTTCTCTGTAATGTATATCGGGGTCTTGTTTCTTTGCACATGTCGTATGTTGCTAATAAAAATTCGCTAAATACCTCCATGGCTCAGAAAGGTTCTCAAAATATTCCTCGATTTTCTTCTTTTGTAGCTACGTTCTTGAATTTTCTTACTTCTCTTGGTAACGGTGTCAAAGTCATCACTTGCAACACGTCCGCACCTTCACGTTCCGATTTTTTCTTCGGTATGCTGTCCTCTAGGCTATGTTTGTTATCTGGGCTACTGCTGACCTCCGGGTTTCGTTTTTTCTCCGGGCTAATGCTGACTTCCTGCTGTTGTCCTTCGATAATATCTCTCCTCCGGGCTGTATCTTCCGGGTTGTCATCTTGCGGGCGTTTTTTTTAAATTTTTCTGCCTCTACCTCTTGGATACTTGCCGACCACAACGTAAGTCGTTGTAATTCCCGCCGAGCCACGCACGACTCTACTCGACGGGGAGTTCTCTTCCCGCTGTCCTGTCTGTTCAGTTCACGAACATGATACCCCAACAGCCATAAAACGCACTGTCCAGAAATCGACGTTCGGGGTCACCACTTTGGCATGTTGTGGTGTTGATTGAGTGAAACACAGGTTAGCTGTTAATAGTCCGATATATTCTAGTGGCTACAACCACACAAGAAAACACGTTGATACTACACAACGTCGGGAAGAGAACTGGCGTGGCTACGTGCCTTGCCATAAGTCGTGCGCAATTACTTATTGCTACAATCAGCAATTTCATGACTCCACAAGCTCTTTAAATAAAATAATAAATTGTATAGTAAAAATAAGTGTACAAAATACAATTTAGATTTCGAACGAAAAAAATTAAGAGAAGTAAGTAAAATTATATTATCAATTATGATACTGTATGCAATTACAGATTTATAAAAACTGGGATTTTCATAGCCTTAAATTAAAAAAAAAAACGTTTATGTATGTAACGGGTGTAGTAAGGAAGATTCAATTTGAAGTTGAAATAAAAGTTACAAAAGTACAATATTTATTTTTTGAAGTTAACAAGAAGTTACAGTGAGGTTACAATATTATATATACATCTATTTTTGCATTCAGCACATTTTGTTTTTGTGTGAGCGTAGTGACATAAAAAATCCGATAGTTTATAATTTCACTAGATTAGATTAGGTTAGTTTATAAACAACCGTGAAATATAATCTCACTAGTGAAATACTATCGGATTTTACAATCGTGACATAATAGTAGTTTATGCTACTAGGGCGAAAAGGAATAAATTACGAGGACGTAACCGAGTAATTTATTGCTCTTACGCCCGTGTATCATACTACGTTTTTCAATGTATGTATGAGGTATGTAAGTATGAGGAAATAAAACAAATATAATCTTGTGAACTTTAAATTATGATTGGCTCAAAAAGACTGTATCCAAAGCCGTTAAACAGTGGAAAAAAAGTATAACATTTATGGTAACAGGAAAGGCTGCAGGTTAGCCAACCATTGTAAAGAAATAAAAAAATAATAATAATAATAAAGCCCTAGGGCAAAATAATCGACTTTCTGTTCGGTTTTGATGCATAAAAAGTGGGCCTTTACGAGCACTTGCATTGAAAAATACATTGTTTTTACCTGATAGTTGTTTTTAGGGCGTTAGAATTATATCTCTCACACTTTCATTACAAAAAGCAATGAAATTCCTATCAGATAAGAATGAAACTGAGAAAGCAGCACTAGGACTTCATAGATAGCGAAAATCGAATATCAGTGTCAATTTATCAGCGGCGGTCGACAACTGAGCATCTCTACAGCCTATCTCTAAGGGAGAGTGACCGCGGGCTATCAGAGGGCCGGAGGGGCCAGGGGGTGGCTTTATGAAAACTAATGCCTTCATTTGACCGGTCCCCGTCCACCAGCGATAAGCTATGTCACCCTGGTACGGCAGGATTACCAGCCGGGATTTGCCCGGACGGAGGGACCACTGATAAAACTTGCCCAGGAAGTTTTGAACAGCCTAGAGTTTGTTTAATGTTTAATTTTAATGTTTGCCCATTGAGGGTTCTCTCGGTTTGGGAAGCTAATTTTATGTTGTTCGAAATTATTCAAAATGGCTGCTCCTCGAATAACAAAATAAAGACAGAGTATTTATTTGAAATCCCACAAAAGTCTCAACATCTGACAGGTTTGGTGTGAATGCCGAATAAACAATAACGATATCTTGGCAAATCTTTGGGCTTTACAAGATAAACCAGCATCTTGTCCAGTGTTTGTAGGGATCAGTCAAAAGATCGTCAAAAGGGTGAATAATTTCTGGTACAACAAAGCCGCTAAATTCACAGTGGCTTCAAAGTTTCGATTGTATCATGAATACCGTTGAAATCTGTCATTGTTTTGCTATTTGGAGTGATTGATAATTAAATAGGCACAGGAGATTTGCCTTATTACTATATTTGTTAGTCTTCAGATGTCTCCACGTTTCCTCCCACTTATTTCACCGACATAAACACAAAAACTATAAGTACGGCACATTAAAGTACACATGCAAAAACAGGGCGCCGCATTAACTTGTAGCCACGGACAACGCAATACATTAAGGAAATTGACATTGAATCTCGCATGAGGCCTATTCTTGGCCTCATGCGTTCGCGAGCGCCACGCCCCCTTACCATATCTCCTGAAATCTGTGATAATAGCATTTCTAAACGTTAAACGCAATACACATGCGATTATTTGATTTTACGTTGTTGCTTGCTAATTCCCATAGCTTAGTTTCTAAAAGACTTTTTTTTTTAAATTTCAGAGAATGTACGCCATTTTAGGACATATTTTTCATTATTTTGGTATGTAAATTAACTATTACTTTTTATGATTTTTTTAAGAAAGTTCCGATATGACGTCACAGTGATTCGTCACTTGAGATATTTAGACATACTGAATGTGGTGTGTGATTGCTCATAAAACAAAGTGGTCTCTGTCTGTCTACTCATCTGTCATCCATCTGTCAAATCAGTCGGCAGCAAATTTTTATACATTTGTCTTGATAGCAAAGGACACATTTCTAAACAGTCTTTTCTCAAGTGACGTCACACGAAGGCAAATAGATGTTGCAGCTTTTTCGTAAAAATATTCATCATCATGAGGTTTTTTAGACGACAATTTCTAAAATACGGCTTATTAAACCTAAATCTTGAAATGGCTTTCAAATTAAGAGGCTATGCGAATTTTATTTTTGTCAATGTCACTTCAAGCGAAAACACGCTCAGTGCGAGAGGGGTGGATTCAGGGCGAAAGCGAAAAATGCTAGTTTTATAATTTTTATAAAAAAACTACAACAGCTACCAAAATTTTATATATGAAATATCTCTAGATATTGTTGAAACACACCTAATAAAATATTGTTGATTTCTGTATATGGTACCTATTCGTCAAACGAGGAGAAAAAGTGTGTTTGAAGACCTCATTTCAACAATTATTTCTATCGAGGAAAATTTATCCAAACATGTTTTCCAATTTCCAAACCCTACATTATATAATCAAAATGCATATACCAGAAATTTATTAAAACTTTCCGTGTATATCATGAAATACACAAAAAAGAAGCACCTCTTTTTTTTTACATATCGCCTTATACCCTTATACACCCTAACATAATTTTATCTAAGCGAATTTCTCATCAAATAAGCCAATTTTCTTCGCCTTGATCATGTATAACTTAGGAGTTCCAAAAAAGACCTGATCAAAACTCGATGCCGATTAGATCACGTACCGTTCTTCTTAATTCCTCCTGATTCCCAAGGTATCTTCGGAACATAAGCCCGAACGACATAAATATTGTCCGTGGAAATCCGCTCGGACATTGCCCGCATAGAAACTGCCCAAAATCAGGCAATTGTAGGTGGCCAGTAAATATTATAACTAGGAGATCAGGAGTTGGAACACGAATGTCGTATTGTTTCGGCGACATTTTTGTTGGATTGCTTTCGGCGTTATTATTAGGTCTTCCAGAGGGTAGTTTTGGGTGATTGGGCGTTGTTTTTTTATTTGCACTGGATTTGTTCTTTTGTGCGGATTTGTTCGTTATGAATGATGTTTATTGACTTTCATTTGAGGACAACATCAAAATGTATTGTTTTCCTGCTTGACTCCTTCTAGGCCCTGGTAGCTAGAGCATCCAATATCGGAATATTTTCAATTCCGGAACTGATTTCCGATACTGCATAACTAATATAGGTGTTCCGAAACTGGTTCTGGAACTAGCAATTGTTGTTTTTTTTATTGTATCGTAATATACTTCACAATCGCAAACATCATTTCCATATTAAGGGGCTTCACAATGCTAAACTTCAGTCCTGCTCTAATCAGCTACGGTGCACGCAAAACTTCAGTAATTTTGAAATTGCGGCTCCATAAGGAAGTAAGATTGAAATTTTTTACATAATAAAATTCATTTTTGTTTTTTGGTAAGTATCGCCGTGTCTTGGTTTTATTTTGTTCGGTTTTGAAATGTGGGAGCTGAATCACGTTTTTGCGAAATTCATACTTTTTTAAAATTAAATAAATTGTAAGAAGATCAAAGGTATGTATAATTATGAGGGTTAATTAATAATGGTCTTCGAGTCAAAAAAACATATTTTTTCAAATTATTATTTTCTACATTGACGGAACTGAATCCGACGCAAAACCAAAGTTTAGCACTGTGGATCCCCTTAAGTCACAAGTCACAAATTGTTGCGTGTGTGAATAAAAGTGAGGTCTAAATAGGTAGATATCCTATCCTTCCGTTATTATGATTAGAAGGGGACTGATAAGTCTCAACTCAGTCAACTACGAACAAGGAGTTAGGAACTCGTGAACGTGGGTTTAGGAAACAATTTTTTTGTAAATTATTGCAAATAACTGAATAACGATATTTTACAACATTATGCCCCACAATTCTGGAAATAAAATATCGAAGAAATCCGTCAGAGATATCGGAGTTTCAAAATTCCGGAATTCTGGAATGGGTCTCCTACCTACTCACATTCAAAAGTCTCACTTTCAAACGACTTTCATGTAAGTTGAATAAACAATTATGTTCATAATAAGTAAATTATTTATCTTTTCTTCTCGATGCACTTGAAGACAAAGAAATAAAACAGTAAGGCATAAAAATCAATACTCACTCACAATTAATTTACCAGGCGACCATTAAGTGGAAAGCAAAAATCGTGGCAATAAATTATGGCACGGGCGCAAATGCTTCATTTTAAGGAAAGTGGCTCCTTAATCCGCTTGGGCCCTGGTAGCCGGTGGTTCTAATTACAGAGCGCAATATATATCGCCGGTTCGACCCCCGACCCGCACTCGTCACGTGAAATGAACGAATAGGATGCCACGGAAATGGCGACCGCAAGAAAGGGCACAAAAACCTTCTTACTAAAAGAGGAAACCAAGGAGGTTGACACAACCAGGTTTCAATGCTCTCCATGCTCGCCCAATAACATGATTTTGTATTTTGTTTGATGCGCGGTACACATGAAAAGTACGCAAATCCACAATACAACTTACTAAGCCATATTCAATTAGTCAATTACTATAGGAGGACAACAAATTATTTTACTACTACTACTTACGTAACATCCAGTATGAATTTGGCTGCATACATTAATGTCAACTTAATTGTCACCAATATAGTGGTCTCGACATTCATGTTTATGTCCAGTCACATATTCAAGATACAAAACATTAGGTGCATGTCATCCACTCTGCGTAGCTTTTGTTTTCTCGCTTGCTACAGCTTGCTACGCCGTAGCAAAATAAAATGTATATCAACTGTTTTGCAGCTTGGGTGTCACTACGAAATTGATACAATAAATATAGCACGGATAAGTGCAGGTCTTACTTGGAGACCCCCTCCAAGTAATTCGGGGGAGAGTAAGAGGACAGCTCACAGGCAAAAAACCAGGAGGCCCACCATCCATGGGATCGATGGATGGCGGTATATCCATCCCTAATAGCCGGGCCTTATATGGAACAGACTGGTGAAGGGCAGCGGCGTCACTGGTGCGAGGGTTCCGGCACCGCGCTCACCAACCCGCCTGCCCAGCGTGTGTGAGTATGGGCAATTCTTCCAGGATGACCGCCGGGGGTGGCAAAGTCCTGGAAAGGCTTATGTCCAGCAGTGGACGAACTAGGCTGATGGATGGATGGATGGAAGTGCAGGTAGAACTTTCTCCTTTAGGGTTCGGTAGTGGGAGTATAGCATAGCAGATCATATCAAACTTTAAGGCGCTACGGAAAAAAATAGATACTTTTAGAACTTGCATATCTATTTCAGTAAATAATGTATCATTTTGATAAAATAGTATATTAGTTCTGGAATCTTTTTCTAGGGATCTGTTAAACAGAAACGCGATGGAGAAATTCGGCTCGATAGAAATATTTATTGAAATGAGGTCTTTTTCGACACCAATTCCCCTGGTTAAACAATTTGGCATACCATATGGACTGCAATTATATTTTATTAGATGGGTTTTAACAGTATCTAAGACCTGGTTAAACAAATTTTTGATAGCGACTTTAGTACATTTTATATTAATAAAAAACCGTCTTTTTGCTACTTTTCCACGAATTCGTCCGTTTCGCACTGAGGGTTTTTTCGCATATGGGGTAACGGGACGCTAAAACTTTTACATATCGCCTTAACCGCTCGATACAACATGTCTATCCCTCTCGACGCGACGATCAACAGAGTGAGAGAGGGCATTGTATCACGTGCTATAATGGAGCTCGATATGTTTTGCTATTCCATACTAGCTGTTGTATTAAGGGGGTATCCTCTACGACACGCTCAACTTAAGATGGTTCTTCTTATTTTTGTATTACAGATATGAAATAAACGTGATTTATGGCATTTCGCGAACATAGTTTTAGTGTCAGTTGGGCTTTTCCGGCAAATTTTTGTTATTTTATACATTACGTTGTAAATGTATGGGCACACATACTTAAAAGCGTGTTTTAAGTTTGTGTGCCCATACATTTACAACGTAATGTATATAATAACAAAATTTTGTTAGAGGATGCTAACTGAAACTAAAATATGTTCGCGAAATGCTACAAATCACATTTATTTAATATCTGTAATACAAAAATAAGAAGAACCATCTTAAGTTGTGCGTTTTGTAGCGGATATGACTCGTTCCCCCTTAAATAAGTTAGCTATGTTATAAGTAGAAACATAAAAACTTAAATAACATGAAATAAAACTAAAATTAAACCTTACAAATTTACCTATAAAACTAAAATGTCTCCTAAAGTAAAATTAAACTAAGTAAAAAATGTTGGCCAGATCGCTGCCGTCTTGTGGCAGGGTTCCCAGAATGCTGGCAGCATTTCCTCTTTGGATTGCCAAACTAAGGCGTTGTCCAAAGTATGCGCCAGCTCTTGGGTCCCCCGAAACGTCAACCAGCCGAGAGGAAATTTCTTTAAAAAGACATTTAGCCTCTTGACCCCACGGCCCAAGGGTTTCGACTCCAAAAGGCGCAAACGCGTACTCCGAACTGAGCTCGGAGTATTTGCGCCTTTTGGATCCCTCGGCCGCTGCCGCTGCTGCGCCAGCCCTGGCAGCCGTGACTTGGATGTGGGACGCAGCAAGAGTATCAACGCATGTTGCGTCCCACACCAGTGACTTGCCGTATTTCCAAGGAATGATTGTCATACCGTCGGGCCTCTTGCCATCGCTGCGTGCAAGGCCTTTCGGCTCTAGGACAGCTGGCACGCCGACGGTGACAAAGGCCCTCCGGATGACATCATTAAGGCTGGCATGCCGCGACAAGCGACAAGCACTACGTTGGCAAGATAGGCCGTGGTGCCCAAGCTGGTTGACGTTGGTGCCACACCGACAGCGATGTGGCTCGTTTGTCCTTGCGCCGAGCCGCAAGCTGACGGCCAGAGTAAATGTTACTCTGTCCAGCTGGGTGCCGATTTTCACAGATGGTAACGCGTGTAGCCAATAACCTGATTCCTAAATAACGTATATTCCTAAATACGTTATAACGTATACGTATAAATTTAAGTACAAGTTGGGTATGCTTTCATATCAATTAATACATATATAAATAATAAAATAGTAGGACCCGGAGTATCTGTACATTGAAGAAAAGTAATAATAGTAGTTTATGCTACTAGGGCGCAAAGGAATAAATTACGAGGACGATTTAAAACACGAGCGTAGCGAGTGTTTTAAACGTAACCGAGTAATTTATTGCTTTTACGCCCGTGTATCATACTACGTTTTTCAATGCATAGTGTGAGCAAATGAAAACAAATATACTTATATCTTGTGAACTTTAAATTATAATTGGCTCAAAAAGACTGTATCCAGAGCCGTTAAACAGTGTAAAAAAAGTATAACATCTATGGTACACAGGAAAGTCTGCAGGTTAGCCAACCATTGTAAATAAATTTAAAAAAAAATAATAATAAAGCCCTAGGGCAAAATAATCGACTTGTTGATCGGTTTTGATGCATAAAAAGTGGGCCTTTACGAGCACTTGCATTGAAAATAATAAAACAGTAGAACCCGGTGTATCTGTACATTGAAGAAAAGTAATAAAAATAGAAAGGGGGTGACTAAAAAAGAGTAATAGAACACAAATCAGTGATTTATAGAATTCTTTTCTGTCAACGGATTTGGATGTGTTTTTTTTATTATAATCTTAGTGACCTTGGCCAACATATAGTATAGGCTATAAGGGTTGTTAATAAAATAACGCCCAAGCCAAAAACCGCGGGCAAAAGGCTAGTAGAAAATAGTAATTTTCAGATCTTTCACTATTGCTATATGTAAGACCTCGTACGAGTAAATATCCTGGAGAGGGTTTTGAAACATTTTGCACAAATTACGCCATAAGGTGCTGGTATCTTTAAAACTAAAGAAACAATTTTATTACAAGTAGAAGGGTACAATTGGCAGTATTATCACTAAAAGCGATCTCTTCCAGACAACCTTTGGATGGAAGAACTCTTAAAAAAGTAATGTGTATAGGCGGTGCACAGAATGAATGAAAAAATCTTTGTTATGCATTGACTGAGAAACCGTATTTTGTTATATAAATATAGGGCTCTTAGTAGTTGGTAATCATTTTAATATGGTACAAAGAGACTTGACAATGTCGACAACAAGTGATCCTAAAGGTTGCGTATTTCATTCTGGATATGAAACCCCTAAACGGGGAAGAAATTTAATGCCGAACCATTTTCCATTTGTGGTAAAAAATAAATTAAAAAAAACGGGCAAGTGCGAGTCAGACTCGCGTAGCTCGGGTTCTGTATTGTGGATGATAAATTTAATTTTGTAATTTTTTTTCGTGAACTTCTCAACCTCTTTACTTTTCCTGTAATCTTTACGTAAACACATATCACCATGACTAATTTCATATTTTTTGGTCCACCAGTTTTGGAGATAAGGGGGGACATGCAATTTTTTCATGTTTTTTCAAGGATTTCTCGAAATAGATGCAATTAAATATAGCCACACTATATATTTTTACAATCAGTTACAATTTGATACCTATGTTGTATTTTTATACAATATTTTTCTTTATTTTACTTATTTTTTATACTTTTCATTTGTGCTCATTTTTTTAATCGCTATAGTTTTCCCGTAATTGGGTAGTTATGATCTATAATCGACACTTTTTTCATATTTTTCGGTCTACCAGTTTCGGAGATAAGGGACATACATATTTTGGTGGTTTTTTAAAGATTTCTCGATACCAGTGCCAGTAAATATAGTAAAAATATATATTTTTGCAATCAACTTTTTAATATCTACAATTTGATACCCATATCGTATTTTTAGGATAATATTTTTTATTTTTCTCACTTTTGTTTTGGAAATATTTCGAAAAATTTCAAACTTTCTGTTTTTTTTTACACCGTGATATGTGGGCACATTAAGGCTATTTTTATGCCAAATTTCATGTATTTTGTCTTTAACGGTGCTTATGTTATGATTCTGTGACATACGGACGGATGGACGGATAACGGAGTCTCACCATAAAGGTTCCTTTTGAACCTTTTAGGTACGGAACCCTAAAAAGCCGTACTATACCAGCATCGAACTAGACTGATCCCCCGCTCCGCTGGTCAGGTCCCCCGCTCCGCTGGTCAGGTCCCCCGCTCCGCTAGTGCTCGTACTAGAGTGGTCCCCGCTCCGCTGGTCTGGTCCCCCGCTCCGCTGGTCAGGTCCCTCGCTCCGCTGGTCAGGTCCCCCGCTCCGCTGGTCAGGTCCCCCGCTCCGCTGGTGTTCGTAGCCTCACGTGGACACATGTCGCAGCCGTTAATAGTCGCCAGTAGAGATTTTGACGACTGTTTTTACTTTAGGAGGGGGAATTATTGCGCTATTTGCCGACGAGCAATCAATCACGTGAGTAAACCTTAGGGACTAGGGATGTAATTGAAGGAGGTACTCGGCACAAACACTCCCTGGAATAATGCTATTGACTCGAACTGGCTTTCGGGAGAAACCTGACTAACCAATATACGAAAATTATGAAAAATATCACGATTACTAACAATTGTATTAAGGCGAGAGTATTGAGAAAAATCTGTTAACACTAAGGTTCTGTGTAAAAAAATAGGAATAATACAAGGTTCTATGTGACAATAGCTAATGAATGACACATAGAACCTTGTGTTGTTCCAATTTTTTTTACATAGAACTTTGTAATACTGAGCCAACCTCTTGTCTATTCTGCTCAGTGGGAGCAGTCCGCTCGGAATAGTCGCAATTTCGAGGTGTTTTTTTTCAATTATTTTAGAATTAGAGGGAAGGGATTTTAATTAATTTTAATTTGACGGCCGTTATGTATCACATTTTAATTTGACGGCCGTTATGTATCACATTTAATTTGACGGCCATTATGTATCAAATTTAATTTGACGGCCGTTATGTATCACATTTAATTTGACGGCCATTATGTATCAAATTTAATTTGACGGCCGTTATGTATCACATTTTAATTTGACGGCCGTTATGTATCAAATTTTAGTTTGACGGCCGTTATGTATCACATTTAATTTGACGGCCATTATGTATCACATTTAATTTGACGGCCGTTATGTATCATATTTTAATTTGACGGCCGTTATATACCACATTTTATGTTGACGGCCGTTATGTATCACATTTTAATTTGACGGCCGTTATGTATCACATTTCTTACGATTTTTATTTATGTACGAGTTTTATTGTCCAAAACCTGACATAAATCACATAAAATAATATTTAGATCATAGTTTGGGCCTATATTTGAGATTTTATTGGATGCAGAAAAATGCAAGTAATCGTGTATCGAACGGCCGAAATATTAAGATCAAAGAGTGAAATATGACATAAATATATATTTTTAAATAAATCCTTGGTAATTACAAATAAAAAACAAAAGAATACGACATTTATCCGGGAAAATACGAATACCCTCGCCTTAACTGTTACAAGAAAAGATTTTTAGATAAATTGCGTGATATTAAGCTGAGTCACGATCTGGACTGCGATATATCGTTTTAGTAATAATGAGGATTAAGAGGGTTAAACATTTTAAATCCTTAACAGTTTGTTAGTTTCCGGAACCCTAACGTAGATGTAGTTAGCTATAATATAAAATACTTCGTCATATTTTTAATCCTCGACTCACTTTTGACCGTTTTTAGGGTTCCGTACCCAAAGGGTGCCAAGCGGAATCCTAGTTTTGAAACTTATATTTAGAAAATAAAATTCAAATTCAAATAATGTATTTTGTAAAGTACTTATACATTATACACTTCTTACAAGTAAAATTTAACGTTATAAAAATATATTTAACAAAATAATAAACGTACATGAACTAAATTAAAGGTAAGTATATTTAATTTATGCAGAAATGTATATATATACGATTCAAATGATAGCTAAAATCTATAATTATACACTACCTACTAAAAGGTTACATATATAAATACATGCCTAACTCCGCCCATTGGATTAGTCTTGCTAAGAAGAAGGGTAAGAAACTTAGCAAGGTCATGTCTTTTTTTAAAACATTTTTCTTTTTTTTTATCGCTTATCAGCAAGTTGTAAAACAGGCCATTAGTATTGCCGTTTAAAAATCAGAATAATTAAATAAATAAATCTCCGTTCACAACTAATTAGACATCAAGGCGGCAGAGGTCGACTCAGTAAATATTTCCAGCGCCATCTGGTGTCAAACGTGTTTATTGATACATGGGGTCGCCGGGGCGCAATAGACCCGCGCCATGTTGCTGTGATGGCCCCTTGACAGGGGCAGGGTTAAGGTGGTCGCAGACTGTGCTACTCGTTGCTGCGATTGGTGTGACTGGTGAGGATTAGTCGCAGGGTTGTGCGACTGGATGCGGAGCTGTAGGGAGCTGCTTCTCTGAATGGTTAGTTTTGTATAGAAAAGATAGTGTTAGATCAATCAAAAATTCAAACTTGTTATTCCAAATTCTGCCAAAAATTACAAGCTGGGTTCCTGTGGGGAGTTGGGTTAAGGAAAGGTGACAAACTCTTTGTAAGGTTCTGCCAAATAGACTATTCATCGCGATTACGTATAGAGCTGTAGATATGTGTTATTGTGGTGTTGATATATTTTTCTTTTCGTCAAAAGTCTTCTAAGTCTTAGAAATATGATTGAGTCAAACTTAGCGGGTTCGACAAACATCCTATTTAACAATATGACTTAAATTAATGATTTTAACTAATGCTTTCTTGCTCTGAATTAGTTGGCAATATACTCTCTGTTATCAAAGATCATTAAAATTTATTTTAGAGTAGTTTTTTTTAAATATATATTATATTGTATGGTTTGAGTTAAATCGCAAAATCGCACCAAGTTAGCAGTCGCAACAATGGACTCCTCAAGTGTGCCCGCGCCCTAATTTCATAAACACGGAGAAAAGGGTTGAAGGTGCGAACCGAGTTCCGTAGCTGCTGCGGTAGTAATTTATAGCTAGTGCCGATTGTTGGTATTACTTGCGGATCCCTAACCGCAGGGTCTCTTCGTTTCTTGTGTCGGTAACAAGAGGACCACTTGCTTTTTGCTGACTTGCCTGAAATGATGCGAGAAGTCAGCAAAGGATAGAATGGGAGGGTTCCGTGGAGGCTTCTTTTTTGGCGTGGACCCCATTTTTTTCGATCCCGTGAGAATTGACTAAATCTCCTTCTTAGAGGATGTCTACGTCATACAAGAAACCTGCAGTACAAATTTGATGTGCCTAGATCTAGCCGTTTGGTCTAAGCATTGATAGATCAGCGGGCCTATTATGTATATTTAGTTGCTAACTGTACTGGGTGCTTATCATCAAAAACATAGATATACTATCGAATTCCGATTGTCTAAGGATATGTTCGCACTTGAAGTGACGACAAAGCTCGTAAATAGTTCAATACCGTTTAAAGGCAAATTGGAAAGTTCAGTTTTAATCAATGTTTTTAATGATAGGCACCCAGTCCAGTTGGCAACTAAATATACATGATAGAGGGGCAGGCAGGCAGTTACTGTTGTAGTTGTATTGGTTCTAGTTTTCATTTTATAAGGAAACCTTGAAAGAGTCCATCAAAAATTATAATATTAATTAATATAATAAATATGAGAGAGAAGTGCAAGGGCTACTCTACTAACTTTATTTACTTTCAGTTCGTTTAATGATTCTCTTTAGTACCATACATACATAGTTGTTACCACAGATATTTATATTTCTGTGGTCGTTATGCACTTCCTTTAATAATCTGAAAGATAAAATGTAGTGTATACTAACATTAAAATTTAAGCAGTAATACTGAACTATCGCAATGATTTGCAAACATATCTCATCCATATTCTATATTCAAAACCATTAGGTATAACGATTTAGCTGCACTAATGACGTCCCCACACACGTACCTAGACCTAGGTCTAAACAGAGAAACAAATTATCAAACTGTAGCAGTCATGTGGTGTACTAATGAGAGCGATCGCAGCGCCGCTGGCGGCGAGCGGCGAAGCCCCGAACTAATTCCGCCGCGGTGATGGATGGCCTCAGGATGACGGCTGCTGAATAACAGCTTGTGCCGTGTGTGGTAGGTCGTGTAACTAGCAAAATCGTTTTTAATATCGTATTATTTCGTCTAATGGCCGGCCGTTTCCAACTTTTTAAATTAAACATCCGTTGTGATGACAAAGGCAATTCTAATATGTATAAAAGCCAGTATTTACCTCCGCGTCAAACTATTCATAACAACGCGTCAAACAAATATAATGGAAACGCATAAAAATACCAAGCGTTGCTGAGCGCAATCCGAATGGCGGGTGGTGGATTAATACAAAAACAAACGCGCATCACAATCTCGTTCTAAATCCAAATAAATTGAGGAAGGAATGCGCGGGTAAAGCTGCTGGCACACGGGCGTCAGCGTCCGCGGGCCACAGGGAGCACTAGCCGCTACGTTCTAGGGCCATTTGTCAAATTAATGATCATGGGGATCCGAATTTTAAGCCCGCGATCCGACCGCCACCTGACGGCAGTTGACAGCGGCCCCGTCATCGCCTTTCAACATCTCTATTCTCTAAATTCGCTTTTTTCATTCTTAATGGCGTCCTCGCGTGTAAAGCACACACGAATTAGTACACGTTGTGTAATCGCCGTGTCGCAATCTGAAATTCTGAACCAGTGTTGCCATTGAAAAATTTCGAGTTGCCGTATTTAAAGTTTCAAATTGCCGTATTTAAGGGAAAAAAACACAAAATTGCCGTATTATTACATTTATTAAAAAAAATCATAGTATCTCTTCTGCAATATCTTCACCATAAAGATTTCGTATTGATGGTACGATTTCTTCGACGCTCTCATGTTTCTGTAAAGCATATTTTTCTTTATTTTTCATTTTGTCGCACATGTCACGAAAAACCTGAAATTTTGTGCAGTCTTTTTGATTTCTAACTGCTTGTTTTGCTAATAGAGCACCATTTACCGTTGATGTTATTGGCTTATTTCGTAATTTCGTTTTGATGTTATTTACCTCGCTGAATATTCGCTCACAATCTGCATTGCTATGCGGTAGACAAAGAGTATCTAGAACGAATTCTGATAATTTTTTTGCAGTCTGTGGTCTCATGAATTTTCACATAAAATTCATGTGCTTTCAATGAGCCAATTTCCAAGTCCGAAAATTTATTTATGTTCGGAAGCCTTCTCCAATCGTCATCAATTTGCTGCATGTCAGTTTCATTTTTGACGATTCGTGGCAATTGACCGGTTAATGGCAACATCGATGGAAAAGTTTCCGTAACACTCTGACGCACAGCATCTTCAGGTGACAAATGTTTGAGAAGCGGAAGGACCTTATCACTAAAATCATACCAACAAATACAAACAAATCGTTCCATTACACTCAGCGTAATACACTTTATAAGGTTAAATTATTACAAAAGCCCAAATTGCCGTATTTCATAATACGGTAGTGAAAAGCCTGCCGTATACCGTATAATCTGAAAAAAAGTCATGGAATGCCGTATATTACGGCAATTGCCGTATCAATAACAACACTGTTCTGAACCAACAACGCCGAAGCGAGTTTAGAGTTTTTTTTTAAACCTCGCCGGAGATAAGGGTTTTGATTATGCGGCGTTCCTTTTTACCTTTCTAGCGTGCATCGCTCTTCCGTGCGTCGGATTAACGAAGTTGTTGAACCTTTCTTTGCATGCGACCGCTTTGTTGCTCTGATGACCGATCAAGAAAAACTGAAGTTCTAGACTGAGCGTCGGCGATAGCGTCAAAATCAAGTTATGATCCGAAATGCCGCGCAAAAACATGACATTTAAATAGAGAACGATGTATTTTTAAATCGGCAACCCTGACACGTAACTTATTACATCTCAGCGCGAGAATGTTTTAGATAAAACGCGTTGATCGAAGACGCTCTCAACTGCCCGTTACAGAACATATCCGATATCTTTTATATTCTCCGGCACTTTGAGCAACATTATTTTAATGGATATTGTGTCGATAGTGTCATTACTTACGCGCCACCTGTACGCTAGCGTCAGAACAATATATCAAACTTGTTTGCCACATTTTAATGCAAACATTGGCATATTAATTACAGCTTATATTTTTCTAATGGGGCAAAGGCATCTGTCTCTCCAGCCAAGTCGAACTTTTACATATAGCTTGTCTATTAATGCAATTACCAGTGTCATCGTGGATGCTATAATTGCGCATGAAAAATCGAGTTTGTCGCGAGTTGGAGTCGACTAATGACTGTTTTACACCCGGGTGGAGTCGAGATGCAATGATAACACACGACGCTAGCTGTCGTCAGTATAAATCATGTTGCAATTAAGCATTTCAAACGACTCAAAGATTTATAGTGATGTTTCGGAACGATTTTTAATGACGTAATTAAATTGGACATCGGTTTTGATGTCCATATCGAATTTAAAACCTTGTTTATTGCCTTTGTATGCACGTAAGTTATTACCGGCATTCTCATGTATTTGAAAGTGAGCTCTCAAATCTTAAATCAACAACGATCCATTATTGTGAATCGCGATGAAAACACCCAATCCATGGAGTCGAAAAGCGAGAAGCAAGCTCAAAATCATAACGAATAGATCCCCGCACTTGATAACTGTATCTCGGTGGAGAGACAAAAGCCACAATAAATAAAAGCATGGTTAAAATTTTAAGGGCCGCTCGGGTTCAGGAGAGGCCATTAGAGGCCCTTAGCGTTGTAACGAATGTGTCTCCGAGTGGACTCGAGATGCCAGTAGAGATCGGCCAATTGTTACTGGCCAGTGTGAAATCTGCCAGCCGGTGCATAAACGAAACAATACTCGATTCCGATTTCAAATGTATGAATGGCTCCGTTCAATCGCGAATCGAAAATCATGTTCCATTTTCAATTCGACGATCTCCCATCTTTGTTTTAGGATTTAAAACAAATGGTTCAAAATAAAAATGTTTTTTTAATTTTGAATAGTCTCGATTATGTAAATTTCAAGTATTTCGATGGATTATTACGATTTTATCGCTACGTATTTAATTAACTGTTCAAGTTGACACTTATTAATTGGTGTACCATTTATGAATGTTTTCAAAGGTGAAAAATCCGAGTATTTTCGATTACAACGAAGACTAACCTGTTCTGAGACAAGTGACGGTGTTTAACTAATCGATTCGTATAAATTACGGTAAGTTTACGTACCCAAACATATCATTATAATTATATTTTTACAATATTTAAACAGCATATTTAATTTGAATAAATGATAATGCGATCGCATGCAGTAACGGAACGTAACCGGATGTGACCGCCGCGTCTTTCTGTCACAATTAATTTCCGGGAGCGCTGAAATTGGCGCGAAAACTGTCGCGAGTGAGAGCAGCGCCACCGCGGCGGGAATTTTAATTACGCACTCGTATTTCGAATACCAATGTCGTCTTGTTTAAATTAAATATAAATTATTCCCTCCTAGGCCCCGGTGCTCGCCTTCTATTATTGTGAAAAATTTGTTATATAGGCTAGAATTGTTAACAAATGCTAACTACAACAACAGGCGAATTTTTAATACTTTATTCATTCGTGCCATTACGGTTCGAAAAAAAAAACCATCAGATATAAGTAAACAAAGCAAACAAAAGAAAAAGAGAGCTTCAAATGTAATTAGAGGGCAAATGAAAACTTTGCAAACCAGACGGGTGCACCTCTAAGAGCATTCAGCAAACTTTGATAAAGAGATTAAAGTATGACAGTTTGAAATATAGCCAGCCGTAGTTGGAGAGAAAAAATACAGTGCAAAACTTTCTCAGGCGGGTTCCGTCTCCATTGTTGGCAAGTACGGGCGAGTTAATTTTGTAGAAAAGAAACAGAGGCGAGGCGGGCGCAGGTGTTTCTTCCCGCCCGCTGTATTAATTTGAGCGGCAGTGCAACCCCGCCTTGCCTAATGCTACGTATGATTGTGTGAGCCGAGCACACACCACGCTAAATTTATACGCAAAGTTATAATCGGAACGCGCCCGGATCCCTGACAGTGCATGGGTGGCTTAACAATAAATCCGAACGCGACGGATTATGACGTAGCACAGTGACACTTCGCATTTCTGAACATAGAATTTAGCGCGAGCGCCTTCCTTCCACACCGAGAAAACTCTCAATTACGGACGCAGCTTTAATTGTAAATTATGGGTTGAGGCGAGCTCGTTTAACCGACGCAGCTATTAACATAATTGTTTCAAAAGAAATGTTCTTGGTAAACGACAACTGGAGATCTTAGTAAAGATATTTTAGTAATTAAGAAGCATATTTGCATAGTGATGCGAGCCCAGCCGCACTGACATTTTATACCGCGGTATAATGCTGCGATCGACCATTTCGGACCGTTGCTCTTATCTTTTATATTTCTTATCGTTTTCTTAGAATTTATAGCAAAATATGAGCCGGCGTCTACTTCTGCTGTTCTCATTTGTGAAGTATCTTGTTTTTCCAGTTTTAATGATATCTACGTGAATTAAGTGCACATTTTTAATTACATCGTTTAGAACCTTATAATATTTTGTTTATTACTTGTATTACGTGTTGTTTTGTAATAAAAGTCGCTTTTAATTACTCCGTTTTCATTATCTTAATTTCATTTCGAATTCTCATGACGATTTTATTGATTTTAAAGGGCTTTATAAGAACTAATTTGGTTAAAAATTGTCTTCGTAGAGATTTTGTGATGACTGACGTTTACGGGTTTTAAGAGGAAGACAGGAACATCCTGATAGCTATATGAACGAATGTGATGGAGTATTTAGTATTTTAATTTATCCGTTACACGGTGACAAATAGCTATTCGGTATTTTTATGGGGTCAAAAAGAGTAAACACAAAAATAAAACTTATATGATTTTTATCTGATGACATCAAGGCAAGTGCAGACTCAAGACTATGCCGAAATAGCTGTAAATAAATAGATAAATAAGTATTAAAATGCTTAAATTAAAACAGTCAAGGGAAAACAGTTTACACGTAATATAAATAAATAAATAGAAAGTTGTCCCAACTTTGCAAGTCCAGTAAATGGGAGAATCTAAACAAGTGGCGGCCATAACTCACAACGAGGGAACACAGATAAGAGTTTCATTAACCGAATTTTGTTTTAAACCCTGGTTTAATCAACACGGGGGTTTACGAAATAATGCCCATTAAACCCCCTACCTGTATGTTTTGGTAACGAGCTTTTAATTTCAAGAATGTTTGAATAAGATCAATATATTGATATTTTTTTGCTGACGACAACAATTTTTAGTATTTTTTTGGCATAACCATCTAGTTTATTCTAAAAATGTATTTATAAATATAGAATTTGTATGGTTTAGGAGAAAAAAGTATTTATGCAGAAGCATATCATTTTAGTATATTAAAATTTGACTCCTTACATCAATTAATTGCGAAACTTCCTTGAAACCGTTGGTTGAGTTAGTTTCTCCAGAGCACATTCTTCTTTTGGTATGTAATTTGTGAGTTTATCTTTATGTTTGTTTGTTGTTTGTGTAGTTAACTAATCCGTTGTATGTATCAGTCGCCGAGGAGTGGTGTAGGCTGCAGAGGAGGCAGCGACGGTAGCGCAGCCCTAACCCCTTCGCCGTTTGATAAATGGCCAATTACGGCGCCCGGCGTCCCTTCTGTTAGCTTGTTGCCTATTTTGAATTGCTTTTGCTTTTTCGTTTAGATTAATATCTAAATAGGATAGATACGGATCCCGTTTAGGTATTTTCCCGTTGTTTTTAACGTAAATTTTCACCGAAAGCCGCCTTTTGTCTTTGCCTTTTTTGGACGCCATTGTTTTAAGTCTTACAGCTATCTTTGTTCCGTTCTGTGTTCTGTATTACTTCTTTGTTCTGGATTAATTTCGAGTTGGGCGAATGAATGATATTTTTATTTTTTTTAAGGGCTCAGGTGTAAAATGTCCTGCGTTTTTAATACACGTCATCGGCGCTGATGAGGGTGCGGTCCCCCGACGCTTCGCTCACACCTCCCTTGAACCCTCCATGTTTATTTTTTTGTATTTAAAGTGGTATAATTGCGCTCCGCCTTAAGCCTGTTTAAAACAGATTCCCAACAAATACGGTTAGCGGATGTAAGCGTAATCTTTCCACTGACTTTCAAGCAGAAGCGACGCGCATAAATATTTTTAGATAGCTACAAAAACAATGGGCGTATCGAAACATAATTCCACTCGACCACGCTCCTTGATCACAATAGGCTTTCGTGCGAGAATCACGTTCGAAATAACGGTCATTATCCATGGCTGTACTTATTATTGTGATTGTAACAAACGCCATTAGAGCTACATAATAATATCATTTTCAATTGGTGAGCGGAACCAATGCGATTACGCTAAAGGCGGTCATGGAGCCGCTCTCTAGTACGGAACGGATAAAAAGCGCGAAGAACAGACTATGCGTAGAGAACGAAACGCAACGCAAATGGCGCGAAACAATTTTGACTGGACATTGCGTGCCTGCCTAAGTAAATGGCCACCATCTTATCGTCTCAGGTGACGCCTGACATTAGTGGAGAGTTTGGTAAGGCATTTATCAATAAAAATAACGTGTAAAACACAACACGTGAATAACCAAGGTGTTTTTTACTCTTTCAGTAAAATTAGCGTCTTTAGTCGCTATTCCTAGTGTTTAGTTCCAATTTAGTCCACCTCAAAAAACAAGATGGCGTATACTCAGATGCTTATACAAATCTCTGTGTAAATTTAATTGTTCTCGAGTATGCGCAGCTCGTGAAAGCAATTTATGCTTTTGATTAATGGTCCAGTGTTTATTAGAAAAAAGTTAATAATAAGTCGGACACGGAAACAGTCATTAACACTGGCATTGTGTTGTTTCTTTTGATTTCGTGTCATGTTGAAGCTTGGGTCACATCATTGCCCGTATCGTGCTGGTCGGCGATTAGACGAAATTAAGGGCTTACATTACTGTACACTAACGTTATTAAATGTAGCACGTGAGCTATGATTTGAAGTTAATTTTGATTGTTTGAGTATATCACGAGAGATACATCCGTTTCTACGTCGAAAAAACAAAGTTGGAGTCAATGACCGACGACGTCTTAACTCTTCTCGCGCCCGGTATCGGCAAGATTGATGATGTAACATAGACACGAGTTCACGTGTCTTGACAAACATTAATTATACAAAAAAATTGCAGTTGATTATTTCTCCGATTTTTTTTCTGCCTCTAGTGAAATTAGAATAAAAAACAAACGAGAAATGTATCCTTTAATCTCGCTTCGAGCCCGGTGTCACTCATCTCATAGATACTGTCAAAAGAATAGTAGAAACGAAACGTCATTTTTTATTTTTATTTAATTGGAGTATTAACCGAGCATAGATAAAGTCACTTCGAGCCGAGCTTTTTTTCCGAACTTTATATCTGATGGCTTACCGTTTGAATGTTAAAGGTGCAAGTAGCTACAAAAGTTTTAATAGACTGTCTCCGGGACAATCAGATTGGATCCGAAAAAATATATTGCTGGAATTAAGGGATAGAATCTGTATTTGGTTAAAAAAGAACAATTCGATATTACATTCATCGAGTTCCATTGACAAATGAAATGGTCGACGAAAAAAGGAAAACACGAAATTGGTCAGTATGACCGCGCCATAAATTCGGACTTGGCTGAATGGCTCTAATTCCTTTGTTTGCGAAAACTGAAACGGCGCGGACATTTGGCGGGAACTAGCAATACCATATTTCACTCACTCACACTTGACGGATTCCTGTGAGTTGGAAAGTGATAGACCTATATAAGGTTAAGTTATTGGTCGTTATACATATACGTGTATTTATGTCGTCTTGGCAGATTTATTGGAGTGTAGGTATTAGCGTTTCGTCTCTTTTGTCGTACATTTTTGCCCAATACTAGACATTTTGTCCGGATTTATTTCTCCCATTTTCCTTCAATTGTCTGATTTAGAGATTTTAATATTATTTTTAATTTTCAATTCAGGCATTGAAAAATACAAATCACTTTAAAATAAAAGTGAAGCAATTTTTCTCAACAGAATACCTAATAATATCTTAGAACTCAAATATCCAATATTATTATAATGTTTGTATGTTTATTTATTATTTATATATGTATGTGTATATTTTATAGGTATGTATTCATTTATTTAAGTATGTTCATGTATTTTATATGTAAGTTTATGTCTTAGATATTTAGGTTTAAATTCTAATCTTGATCTCCCTATTATTTTCTGATTAGTATTTAAACCTTCGCATGTTAATTTGTTCATCTTTCTGTTAGCTACCAAGGGTTGCCTGGAAGATATCGCTATTAGCAATAAGTGCCGCCCTTGTACATCATGTTTAATTGATTCTTTTGTCTTTTATGTTTATAGTTATAAGTAAATAAGTGTCATAAATAAATAAAATTATTATTTTTAAGTAAGTACTCATAATTACTTGTATCAATGATTAATTGATACGAAATTTGTCAAAATGTCAAACCACACTTTGGACACGAGCCAAAGCGTTACGTTCTGTTTGACGCTACTTGAAACAACTGATGAGTCCGTAGAATGAAACAAAGACAAGCAATAATCTATGAAAATAAGCAAAGAGAATGTTTCTTGTCTAGCTTTACACCTATGTCCTTATTATAATAAGTTTTTAGCTTCAGTTTTTCTTTGTGTACAATCGTACATGCGATTGTACAGTGGAAACCACATCGAGCTATACGCTTGCAGTACGACACTAGCCCCTACAGAGAAAAATATAAGATAGGTACAAAGTCCAATGTGTATTTGTAACAAAATCTGATAAAAATCGCACTGCCTAGCATTTACATGAAAAATTCACGAAAAATTACAGTAATTATTAGGGATTTTGTCAGGAATTCACATTACAGGATCTGGTAGCCTTAATGCCTTGGAAATGTCGTCACTGCAGCTATCCTTGTCTCGCCAACTGAAAGATTGTCATGCAACATTTTTACTATATGATAACATGTACTCCATGGTGGAAAACTTAAATTTGTGTAATACGTACTATACCTTTGTACATTGACAGACAAACTATTTTCACTATGGTTACACTTTTAAGGCGAATGATTACGCCAACTGCAATTTGGACCTGTCTTTGAAGGCCTACTCCTCCCACACGGGTGGTCCAAAAACTTTCATAAAAATATATGATAGGCATTATAGAGTCAAAAATAAATTTTAAGTTTCATAAACTGTTTTTCTATTGATATATTTAATTCTATAATTGTTTTTCTATTGTTAGTTTTGACAAAAAAAAAATCGAACGTCATTGAAAATTTCACATGATTAACACAAGAATTCTCTTACTCCTTCCAAACGCCTAAAGCGATTTTAATTGTTATTTCACCAAATTATAGGAAATTTTTAGATCTAAAAAATTAAAGTTCAAAATTTTTTTTCCGTTCATGGCGTCCATGTGAAAAGTATTATTTTCTCCTATTTTGCGCTAGCCGGAGACGCAGTGGTTGTCGTAACAGCCACTTTTCAAGACGCGCTGAAATGAACATTGGTTCAATGTCGTTTCCGTTGATATTTGTACCGACACACATCGAGTTGCTTATTTAGCGTGGTCATACGCCTTAACGGATAAAATAAAAGGATAAAACAGCCTTGTTGTTTTCCGTTTGGCTTTTTGACATGATTCCAGATTGGTTAAAATATAAAAAAAAACTCGCGACAGTCAATTCATCTAAACCCCTTCGCAGCGCGTCACCCGATATGCGGCGCATGATTAAAATCAATTTCGAGACGAAATACACAAGCCTTCTGATATAAATAAATAAAGTGTGATACAATCTAGAGGTTGGTGAATTGATCCTTGCATTAGTCTGTCTCTCTCTTCCTTTCTTGTTGTACCACATTGGTCTTGGTTTGAGGCGTGTGTCCGTCTTTCAAAACATGGGGGGGGGTCATCGGAGGAATATTTATTTAATTATGTGGAAATATTATACATTTTTATTAAAGATAATTTTTTTCGGAACATTCTTAGGCTTTTTGGGGGAGGGTCGTGCATGACCCCTTTGAGGCCCCTGGGCACGCGCCTGCTTGGTTCTGTGACGTTTCACTTTTGTTCTCTCAATACGTGCCTTTGAAAAAATTTACTACGGCAACAAAAGCTACGATAATGAATCATTTATATATGCAAAAGCTTTAGCCTGCGGCTTCAGTCGCGTGGAAATCACTTTCAATTATACAATTTTCGGCTCGTCAGACATTTTAATCCATACCCCTTATAGCCTATATGTTGACCAGGGTCACTGCGATGATAATAAAGAAAACCGCATCCAAATTCGTTGAGTGGTTCTCGAGTTAAAACGGAACATGACAGACAGACAGACCAAAATTTAAAAAACGTAGTTTTGGCTTCAGAATAGTACTGATATGAAATTTCACAAAAATATTCATTATAGATAAACACTTAAAATTCAATAACACATAAAAATAAATAAATATAAAATAGTAAAATACAACTAATAAAACGATACTATGACAGCAATAAATTTATATAATTATTTAACATAATACTTAGTGAATTATACATTGCGAGGAGCAACAAATTAACAATTAATAATATGATATCATTGCGAGAGGTCCCAGGTTCGAATCCCAGTCCAGAGCTCCTCACATCCAGATTTACTTTACTTTTCTATAGCGCAATGATATAATGTTAATAAAATAATATTTTGCATTCATATTTAATCGAATATTAAAACAGATTTTGAAGGCTTTAATTTTAGTTTTAGTGCTGATTTTTCCAAAGTAATTTATAAATAATAAATAAAAATAAAAATCTTTTATTTCGGATAACTTCGATCCATAGCATGTTAGTAAGACTTATTAATAATTGGTTAGTAGCAAAGAAAGAAAATTAAATAAAATTATTACGACATTTATTTATTTATTTAGCTTCTGTCATAAATTTTAGTTTTTATAGAAATAAAACTAAAATTAAAGCCTTCAAAATCAGCCACAATGAGCATACATTAACTAAATTAAAGTACATATATATACGTATATAATGTATACAATAAACCTTATTTAATTAAGTACGGGTATACCTATATACGATACAGATGATTATTGCCTGTAAATAAACTAAATATTAACGCATGAACGTGATGATCGTAGCAGATGGAAATTTGTAGTCTCTGCCCACCCCTCTGGGAGACTGGCGTGAGTATACGTGTGTATATGTGTACTAATTATTACCTATACACATATATTATTTAATTACTTATATTACATTAAAACTGACCTGTAGTAAGTGTATGTAATACCTACATTACATAAATAAATATATTTCATTTCATTTCATTATACGTCACTTTATATAATAAACACGCTAACGCCACCACTTAGATATCTTGCTGAGAAGAAGGGTAAGAAACTTAGCGATTTCGCGTCTTTTATTTCTTTACATTTTTTTCAATGCAAGTGCTCGTAAAGGCCCACTTTTTATGCATCAAAACCGAACAGAAAGTCGATTATTTTGCCCTAGGGCTTTATTATTATTATTTTTTTTAATTTGTTTGCAATGGTTGGCTAACCTGCAGCCTTTCCTGTGTACCAGATGTTATACTTTTTTTCCACTGTTTAACGGCTCTGGATACAATCCTTTTGAGCCAATCATAATTTAAAGTTCACAAAATTATATTTGTTTTATTTCCTCACACTATGCATTGAAAAACGTAGTATGATACACGGGCGTAAGAGCAATAAATTACTCGGTTACGTTTAAAACACTCGCTACGCTCGTGTTTTAAAGCGTCCTCGTAATTAATTCCTTTGCGCCCTAGTAGCATAAACTACTATTAAAGTGCTAACATTTATCGTATCGTACATACTCTTATTGTATACATTAATTATTTTTCATATTCTTGTCTTTGGGTTTGTTTCTGATTGATATTTTCTAGTTTGTATTGCACTCTAATAATATTAAATATATATTTTTTATTTTATTGTTGTCTATATATAATATATGTATACCAATACATAAACGAATACCTAGACTGACTGATCTAACAACACCAGAACCAAACGGCTGGACCTAGGAACATGCAATTTGTACTGTAGGGTCCTTGTATGATGTAGACATCTGCTAAGAAGGGATTTTAGGAAATTCCCACGGGATCGTGAGAAACGGGATACACGAAGGCAACTTTAGTTTAGTATTTGAGTAGTTTAATTGTTACATTAAAATTGATGTCTAATGAATGGATTAAGTGTAGGTTGGGCAAATCATGATCTGCCTAGGCATTCATATTTCCGCTCCGCTCCGCTTCGCTCGGTTCCTCAAATTCGCTTCGCTCCGCTCATTTTGCTTCGCTCCGCTCGTCATCACACCTATTTTTACTTTTTGGTGTTACATTTTCGATGTGCCCATGACATATACAATGTTTATATTGTATAAAATAGTACATTGTTCACCGAGGGAAGAAAGGGGAAGATTACCAACGAGGGTGTAGTTTGTGGCCCGAGGCGAAGCCAAGGGCCTCAATACACACGAGTTGGGAATCGCACTTTCTCCCGAGTGATACATAGTGCTTTATACTACACCTGCGAGGAAATAGTATAATTTTACTTTTAATCAAGATACAATAAAAGAAACCGACTGACTCGCGTGCGATTGTCACTTTTTATTTCCTTCTTATTTTTTATTATGTGCAGGAAAAGCAAGTGGCCAGTATCATTTTTCGAGTTTTATGTACGAGTTCGCAAAATAATACTGGCCACTTGGCCACTTGCTCATTCTTTATGTTATTTAAAAAAAAACAGCACGTTAACAATGGATTTGCATATACTTTTTCTGCCCGCTCAAGCACGTTAACAATGAATTTTCATACACTTTTGCCACCCGCATATTTGTATGACAGTAATGACGTATTTTCTGCATCGTTTTCAACAAAGAAAGAAGGTACTTTCCGAGCAGGTGTAGTATAAAAATATTTACTCACGATATTATTTTAAAATAAAAAATTCTCAATCACGAATGTAAAAATTAAAATTTAATATTTAGTTGTAGATTTTAATGTTCATTCATTATTTAAATAATATCATTAATTTCAAATGATGTCTAAGTTAATTATTAAGTATCATATTCATTTAGGAGTATTTCTTTATTGCATTTTGAAATAGCTATATTATCATTATTAATGTCCTTGTTAATACGTATTATATTTTCTCACTCGAATATAATCTTAATAAATGGCTCTTCAAATTATTTATTGCTTTTATTAGGAAAAAAAATGTAAAAGTAAAAAAAAAACAATAACAAGCTTTTTGACGTGACGCAAAAAAATGTCTTCTTTCATTCATTTATTTCAGATTTTATTAACGCGTCGTTCAGATTAAAATAATTAACTTTTTCATTAGCATAAAGTATATAAGTTCTGCAGTTTGTGAAATATTTTGGCAGGAGAGTAATTTAAAATTTGGTGAAATTGCTTTCTTTGCATGCAACTTGCATACTTTCATATTTTCGTAATACGCAGCTTGTTATTTGTTACCTACTTAAAATTTGCAGATTCAACTTGCAGAATACTAAGGTATTAAAGCTTTGTGTAGTTCGTTTACAATTTGATATATAAATTGTGATATCTGTAAATAACGACCCCATACGGTCAAAACCCATTCGTCCAATGACATTTGATTCCTGTGATACTTGAATTTACGCGGCCGAGTCTGACCTCAACTTTTTAATTTTGTTTTCTTTTTTTTTCTCTCGCCGAGCGTTGATTTTTTCTTTGTGCCAGTCCGTTGAGGCTTAAATTTCTGATGTGATCTTTCTGAGACGTCGCATTCTCGACATATTTGATGTTATTCCGAAGGATTTTTTCTTGTTTGTTCGTTTGGAAAAGGGATAAAGATTGTTTCTGGTAAGTTTATGACTGCTGCTGTTGGCAGTGAAGATCATTTCGTAATTTATATTAAGTTTCACATAATCGTACTTGAAATCTACGATAAGACTGGTTTAGTGCGTTCCGGAATCGCATGTTAAGTACACAAGCACTTGGCAGGCACGATTCGTCAAGACGTGACGTCACGATGAACGTCACGATGAATGGCTCATGTACCAGGGTGGCATGAGAGGACAAGAGCCCAGCAGAGCGGTCAGCGTCCGTCACATCACGCGTCCAGGCGCGAGGGAGCGCACACAATACAGATCCTGCGTTATTGTCCAACAATGCGTGAAATGCCCTGACAAACGATGACAGCGGCCCGGCCCGCGCAAGCCGACCTACTCACAATTTATGATATCCTATTACGAGATTTAATGACACTAAACGTCAGGTCACTCTGTTTACGTCACAAATCTACCAGAAGAAGATTCCTATAAAAGTAAGTCGGATAATATTGGTAGTTAAACAAACAGCACTGTTGTAAGGAGGGCTGTCGTGAACAGAATACACTTAAAATGAGAAGGAGGGAACTGAAAAATTACCATATCCCGACTGTGTAAACATTTCCCGGCAATCTTCTTGTTGTCAGCCCGCCGGAGTCCGAACTTGCCGCGCCAAATATTTACCAGAGTCTCATAAATTCAACGCAGGGGCTGCTCGGATAACATACATAATGCGCACCACCACGGATCGGTAAACATATTGTAATGGGAAACGCCGTCATTGTTTACGTTTTATGTTGTCCTTGCAAAGTGACGCGCGCCCGCCCGAAAACGGAATTGATCTGCACAACTTTCTGCCTTCCAGCTGCGCCATGATTGTGAAACCTCAACCTAACAACCGCGCCAGATGTTTCATAACATTCTCCAGTAAATTATCCGACTCCTTATTAAAAGTAAACCCGGGTAACCCTCGATATAGAGCCTCCACGTAGCACCTAACTCGTCGTAAGACCCTTAAATATTCGGAATCCGTCAAAATCGTAAATCGTACGCTTTTGTATGTGGGTCGGGGAAGTCCTATTTACGAGACGCCGAGAGGTTCAGATAGCCCGTTCCCGAATTAAACTTGAATTTAAAACCATTTTATATTAGCTAAGCTAGCTTAGATCGGTGCTGCGGCGCCGCTCGAGATAAGAGAATTGGCCTGTCAGGCCCCGGATGATATATTTGACCAACATTTCCATACCGCCGTCGCTGCCTTCCCCCCTCGCCTCGCACTGCCCCCCTCAGCCTCCCTATTTTCATTTTGTACGTGTCTGGGATCTCGCGTATCCATAATATATCCTTTCTGTTTAGGAGTTTCATTGAAAAAAAGTGCGGGAATACGTTAAAATTTTATAGGCGTCAAATTGTGACGCAGGTCGTGCTATTCCATCCCCTTTGTATCTGTTGCAGCTTTTTACGTAAGTTTTCATTAATATTATTCATGGGGTGTTTTCGTAGAGTAGTTTTTGAATAATTAAAAATTTGGCAAGCGTGCCGCGGACTGCGAGGTTGTCTGTGGAGCTCACGGTTGGACGATCAACCAGTTTTTACTGCATTGCGCTGAAATTATTATTATACACTCATTTTACTGAAATGAGTGTGATATTTACGATGGAGTTCGCTTCCATTACATTTAGTTTTGGCTCAAATTCACTGGAAAACTTGAACGCCACTTTTAATTCGATCGCTTACCAATTACCCCAGCTAATAGCTTCCACTGAACAAGACTTACCTGTAAAAAGAAAAATTACATTTAATAATAGACAGTAAAACAATTGCACAAAAACATCTTTTGCTGTTCTCACAATTACGAATAAAAATCATGAACTCGCTTATAAAGAGGCGATAAGTTCGAAATTATATGTCAAAGTTAACAATTTAGGTCACAACAGTAATTTAGTTGTGCTAAAGTAGCGATTTTCGTTTGATATGGTATTGTTGTACAATTTCGCTAAATGGTTACGGTGACACATGTTCAATTCGCATCATTATAATAATAACCATAGATGAAGCATATGGGGCGCAGAGATGTTTGTGTGGCTTTCGAAATGCCACGTTTGGTATCAATTTTTCTAAATAAAATCCAACATTATAAGGTTGTTTTTCCGAATATAAACACAATTTCTTTGAGACTGACTTATTTAGTAGTTTGGTATACATTTTAAAGTACTAAAAGTCACCGATACCGTTTAATGCACTTTTAGCAAACAGTTTGTATAAATTTTTGTACTAACTTTGGTTTCATCATATTGTGTGGCTCTGTAATTCTGTATGTATAAAATTCAACCGTCTATGATTATAATATTATTATAGACCGGTTTCGCGTGATTCATTTACAAATTAATAAGGGCGATGGTAATTGGAAGACAATCAAAAATGAGTGCGTGAAAGTGCTTCTTTAGGCACAAATTAAAAGTTTTTCTAGTTCCAATTGTTGATCGAAGACTCCCGTACTCTAATTTGCTGGTTATTGAACTAGAAAAAGACACGATTTGATCTAAATTATATGTAGAATGATTTATGGTACATCTCTAGTACTTGGTGTTAATAATTGTGATTTTCTTTGGATTTATACTGCGTGTTAAGATAATGTTGCGGAAGCCGAAAACTGGTGATAGTCTTATCGATATGATGAGTCATACTATACAGAACAAAAACCCAAATCGCGAAAAAAAAAATCAGCTGTTCTATAGAAAAGTTATTTACCAAATTGAACAAAACTATGTAATGGCCGTTTTTCTTCAAGATTTCTCGATTTGTCGCAATTGTCAATCTGTCGCATAGAAACTTAGATTGTATAATTCAATATCGCACCTACTGGCACATATTAAAAAAAAAAGCTATTCAAAACTGGAATTTCAAAATACCTGTAGCATATTACTAGTTTATGCTACTAGGGCGAAAAGGAATAAAGCACGAGGACGATTTAAAACACGAGCGTAGCGAGTGTTTTAAACGTAACCGAGTAATTTATTGCTCTTACGCCCGTGTATCATACTACGTTCTTCAATGCATAGTGTGAGGAAATAAAACAAATATCATCTTGTGAACTTTAAATTATGATTGGCTCAAAAAGACTGTATCCAGAGCCGTTAAACAGTGGAAAAAAAAGTATAAAATGTATGGTACACAGGAAAGGTTATAGGTTAGCCAACCATTGCAAATACATAAAAAAAAACCCTAGGGCAAAATAACCGACTTTCTGTTCGGTTTTGATGCATAAAAAGCGGGCCTTTACGAGCACTTGCATTGAAAACAATGTAATGTACAGGAAAATTGTTCAGTAGATCAGACTAATCAGTGAAGTATGACCGAAACTAGAATCAATACCTTTCTATATATTGTTTATGCATGATGATGCTATTTGCTTACGGATCCACCGTCATCAAAATTTATTTTTTGAATAAACCTTGTTTATACGTGAGTGAGTTAGTCAGTGGTATTTTGGTTTTATAATAATGTCACGACTTAAATCCACGAAAGGTTTTCAGGAAGATTTCCAAGGAAAATACTAGTCACAGTCTAAACTCGTACACCCACTTTCGACTGACGATTGTTACGTTCCAGCCTAATGAGTGGTGATTCATTTATCTTATTAATTTTGGAAATTTTTAATTGTTACAATTAATTAAGTAGTTATTTGCTAAGCTTTTTCTGGAAAGGAAATGGTTATATTTTCTGTCTTATCCATATTGACAGATCCTTTTGGAAGACATTGTGTGAACACGGCCACTAGATTTTACAAAAAAAAAGTAACTTTATTGTTTATTTCCCTGTATTTTGTTTATTAATTTAAAATAAATATATTACTGTTACACTTAAGGTTTTAATTTATTCAAATTGTTAAAAATATATCAAATATTTTCTTAATTTATTTCGGCCCAATTTGCAGTCAAATAATTTAGTAATTTAGCAATATGCTACGAACGACGTAGCACTATTACTGTTTGCTACGCCGTAGCACAAAGTGGGCAAGTATTTAAAACCTTGAAATCTTGTTGTTTCAGGGTTCCGTACCCAAAGGGCAAAACGAAGTTCTTTTAATATCACTCTATCGTTTGTCTGTTCGTCCGTATGTCACGGGTCTCTAGCTCGTAGACGGGATGAGTTATAAACATGAAATTTTGATATTTTGTGTTAAATGTTGACCCAAAACAGAATATTGAATTAGAAATTCATTAAATTAATACTAGAAAAGAGCTGAAAAATTGTCTTTTTACCCCAGCACTTGGCCAGTTTTTCTGTTTTTATACACAGGATTCACTTTTTCTACCTCGAAACGTCCAAGACTTCGAAAAGTCCAGTAATTTTTCTAAAAGTACCAAAAATAAATATGCTGTTAAAAGGGTATGTAAATTTTATTTTTGTTAATGTCACTCTAGTCGAAAAAATTGCAGTGCGAGATGGGCAGATTCAGAACAAAAAAAAAGTATGTTTTTATAAAAAAGAAAGCTTAAACAGTTGGCATCCTAAAACAAAAATCTAGTTATTGTTAAAACCAACAATTTCTACTGTAAGGTGTGACTCCTTGATGGAACTTCATCCTAATACTAATAAAAGTTTTCTTGTACGAGTTCCACTATTTTATGTTAAAACCTATCTAATAAAAATTTGTTTGAGTTCTTTCCATGATTCCTATTCCACAAACGAGGCTAAAAGTATGTTTGAATACGTGTTATATTTCAATAATTATTTCTGTTAAGAAAAATTTTTCTAAGCATGTTTTCCAAAAATTAAATTAGTGAAAATGCATTTACGTATCGGAAACTTATTACAATTTTTTGTGTATTTCATGGAAAACACAGAAAAAAGCAGCCCTATTTTATTTACATATCGCCTTAAAATGGAAGTCCTTTAAAACAATTTTTGGCTCGAGATCATAATTTTTTGAAAAACTATCATTGCTTTTGGAGGTTATAGTTCTTTGTATCCATTCAGTATGTCACTCATGTGATATGTAAATTGCACAAATCATTGTAATTATACAATTTACCTTATTTTGTGTACAAATTCACGTTATACAGAGAATATCCATTGTGATGCCATAACACCATAATAGAATAATACAGAAATGAGGGTAAATTGACAAATTACTGCCATTGTGAAGGAATGTCTGTCCGTCACACGGATTTTCAAATTGCTCTGCTATGACGAAAATTTCGAGGTTATTACTCCTTCATTTTGAAATAATAACTTTAGCTGCAGAGCTGTGATTGGTCTATTTAATTGTGTTACGTATCAAAACGTATTTTTATTGCGTATAAGTAAACTTTGTACTTAAACTTACATATGTATAAAACTCGTAAATGCCGGTTCTAGCTAGTCTTTACACATGAAATTGCCGAAATTTTCTAATAGATTCATGAGTTGATAATTCCTGTAATTCAATAGCTATTTCAATTATTTCTTTTCTGTTTGAAAGTTGCTTTCAAGGTTTTACATTTACGTATTAAATTTTGTTTTTTTTTCAGTTTGATATCCAAATTAAGTGTTTAAAAACAGTTCGTTCTAAATGCCATCCATTTCCATGGTAAAATTCGTAATAATTTTTTACAGTTGACACTTTTCAAAAATTCAATTACTGTTGCTGTTAGCTTAATGTCGTCTTATTTATACACAAAAGAAATGATAAAATTTGGATTTGTCATTCCTAAAAAAAATGCAAAATGTTAGTACTGAAAATTGAGTTTCCTTCAAATTCTCTATAGAATACGGCAATTTCATAAGTATCCAGGGCCATCCTGGCACAGGTATGTTTAAATACTTAATAGGATGTTCCAGCAACTAATATTTCTATTTTTAGGCTTTTTTTCGCAATAAATAAATTTTTCATTTTTTTTTTCTTTTTCATTTTCATTACTAGATATAGATACATAGTTACAGTGCGACAAGTTTCTTTTGCCCACGTTTTGCACAATATGTATATAATACAAACACGTAGGTAAATAGGTTATTTATGCCACAAAGGCAATATTGTGAATTTGTGAAACAAAAATTATGACACAGAGTGTTCAAGTTTATATCAACGCGCCAAAAAAGCCTTATCGATCTGTTACAATGTAAGACAAACACCATTTAGTCGCATGTAAGTTCTTATTATTTAAACATTAATTCAGTTTATTTATAGAATAAAGGTCGCGTTGGCTTGCTTATTCAGCTATTAGTTGTATAATTAATAGGTTCAATTGTGGAGCAAGTGTTCTATAACTGCACCTGTTCAAAATAAACAGCTTTGCGCAACAATGGCTGCAACTAATTAAGAATAACTCGAGTAATTCGCTCCTTTTTTTCTTCAGATTTTCTTTTATAAGCTTATTTTCTTGGTGGAAAGTGTCGTCGCCGCCCCGCCCCGCCTCGCTCACCCCGCAGGTGCCTGCACTTGCAGCGACCGCTCGTTTTTATTTCCTTTTCGCTCTTTGTGTCGGTTGATGTCGATCTCTCGCTTCGGTACGCTCCGCCCATTAGTAACATCGACTCGGCGCGTCGCTAGCCACTCGCACCTGTCCCGCTCTGTCCGGCTGATTTATGTGAGAGTGAAAGAGTTTGATCGATGCATTGTTTTCCTCCTTCAACTGTCCGCGTTTTCATAAAAAGAACGCAGCGTTCCGTTTTTCCGAGGAAAGCGTGGTAACTGCGGTAGCGTTAGCAAAAACTGACCGTTCGCAGATTACGGTTATCGGTTAGTAGGCATTATTACGGCTTTGCCGAGTGTAAATTCAGAGATAATGCGTCGCGATTACACCCGCGAATTCCACCGGCTCGGGTGTCTCGCTGTGGGAACCATCTTCCTTTTTGTTTTAGTTTAGCTGTTGGTAGGTTGCGTTCCGTTTTGTAAAACTATATTTACGATAATGTTATCGTGCGCGCGGCCGTATTACATTACGTACCTACACGGCGGCGGTGGAACGATCCATGTGATTAATGATTAACTCAACCGAGGCGGAACCTCTTCGGTTGAGCGGAGAAAAAAATCAATTCCAAGAATAGGCCTCGAGACGTTCCGTATCGTATCGGACCATAGAGGACGGAGCATTGAGTGCGGACATGATAGAGTCGCGAGCGCAAATGAAATGCGGCATGAAGTCGTGTTCTCTGTCTTGGCGACATAATTAAGTCATTTAAGACCGCAGCGCCATCGATCTTTGTTCGATCGGCCAATCATATTGTCAATCGTCCTTTTCTGTGGTCTATAAATCGGCGGATGTTTATGAGTTCCCGAAAGAGCCATCTGAATAAAGATTTTAACTCGGAATGCGACTGGAAGAGCAAAAAGCTTGGGCCCCTTGACAAGTTGAGAAATGTCATGGCGGCCGACAGTTTTTTTTGGGAACATTTTGGCGAGATCGCCATTCTAATCAAAATTGTTTACGCGTTGGGCGCGCCCCGGGGTTAGAAGACATGTTCGTCGAGATTTGAGGTCGTTTTGCTCTGCGCCCGCGTCGGTCGGCTTGTGATGGCGGCGCGTGGGAACGCGTCATCTTTTCAATGACAACGACCCGATCGTCTCTACATTTTTCTTTATTTTGTTCAGATTGGGCCTTCGATATTGAATACGCATTAATTAGCTTATTTATTTGGAAGCTAATTAGCGAATTGTAGAGATTCCAGAGACGATAATACATTTAAAAAAGAACCAGCGGTAAAAAAACTCAACGACACTGAAAATCTTCGCTTTTCGGTAACTTGATAAACTTTGTCCGATAGCACGTAGGTATCTATTCTCGAGAGAGTCGCTATAAATCAGAACAAAACAAATAAAAAGTGCTCGGTGACAGAAACCGTTATTATCTCTATAATTGCACGTCAAGAAACAAGGAAACGTTTTCCCGCTTTTTTTTTTACTTTTTTATTTCCTTCCTCGAGGCTTGGGTTTATGATATATTATGCCATGAATACAAGATGTTCCGCGCGACACCTGCCTTGTTCCTATGAATCCGAAATTGCGATCTTCTTTATATCATAACGCCTTGTTGTCGCTAGTTTAAATTGGATGGAAAATTGGGATGGATGACGACCATAATAACGTTTCCATAAAAGTAATAGCTTAAAAGAAAAAATTAACAACCTTTCTCTATGCATGCTTATAAAGATGAATAGCCTACATTTTAAAGTCCATTAACCTTAGCAAACAGACCGTTATCACAAGAAAACAATAAGAACAAGAGAACAGAACCGTACAATAGAAGAACACACTCCTAAACTAACATATAAACCCCACAAATATGCGATAAGAGTCCAGAGGCGCGCGCCGCCCCGCCTAAATTGTAACGAAGCGTCTCACTATCGATGTCTCTGTCAAAAACTGTCAAAAACTTGACAGGCGCCGTGTCAGGCTAACGAGGCAAGCGCGATCGTCGACTCAGCATGACCTAGCAAAATTCGGAACGAATCCGTGACTTAAGCGCCATCTGCAACCGAGTAGCGGAACTATTTGTTAGAAGGTGTGTTGTTATTATTTTGGGGTTGAATTTAGTGTCGGATATTAAAAGAATGATCTCGAGATACATAAAGATGCAAATAAGCCGCGCCCCCGGGCAGATACGGTCCGAATTTATTGCTGCGCGCGCACCTCATTACCGACTAACAAGCATTCGAACTCTTTCTTTACCCCATAAATATTATATTTTACACCTGCGCTAAAGGGGCTCTCATTTTTAGTGATAACTCTTTGGTTAACTACCTCTTGTCAGTGCAAATGTTCTCTCATTCTGATGTTATGTCGTCTCAAGTCTGTTTTAGTACTCTTTTTCCGTAATAGATGTCGCTAGTTGTCATTTTGAAATGTCTTATTAAAAGAACAATAAATTTGTCGCTTTATTCGAGTTTTATGAGGTATATACTGAAATGACTTTTCGTGCTCATATTAATGAGCAGAAAATGTCGCTCATTTACTTTACAAATTGGTGCTGTTAATGTCAATATGTTTATTAATACCGAATATAAAGATTACATCTTGATAAGTATTTATTGATATTTTTATTTAATTTCGCATAGCTTAGTAGACCTACAGAGATGACTCAATGTGAGTTCTGTTTATTGGCAAGAGTTTCTTTGCAGTTTGACATTTCATGGCTTCTGAGGATTTTAAGATGTAATCAGTTTAATTTTTATGAAATTTTAACCTGAATGTTAACGCGCATCGTCAATGTTTTTTTTAAATATTGTTAATATAAGAATTTTTAGAAATAACTATTACATACATACATATATCTATGCCTGCCTCCGAGAGGGGTAGGCAGAGACTACAGATTTCCATCTGATACGATCCTGACACACCTCTTTCGCCTCTTCCATATCCTATTATAAATTTAATGGTTATTTTTCTTTACCCTTTGTTCAAAAAGGCAGGTAAAAAGGCAGGTTTAAACAATATTTATATGTAGAGATATACATACTTATTTACTTCAACTGTAATTATGCGACCAGGAAGAAGCACTCTTTGAGCTTACAACTAGTTTAGTTTCCTAAAGCTTTGGTAAAAATAAAACTAACTGTAAGCTCAAAGACAATTTATATACTATTCAAACAATAATTTTCCGAATAGTTATATTTATTTATTTAATAAAAGTAAATAAAAGTAAAAATGACGAAAAGAAAAACCGGCCCAATTTGTTTGCGTGCAAATCAAGTCATGTATAGGAGTAATTTACTCGGACCGCATAGGGCGCATTTAATTTGGCATTCACTGTACTTTTCTTTATCGAGTAGGTAGGCATGCTCGCGTGCGGTCCGATTTGCGTAAATGTGGCATATTTTTAATATAATTATTTCGGACTATAAAAGTTGTAGCGTTTGACGTAGAACAAAGGCCACGTGTGTTCGTATTGGTAACAAATAGAAATAGCTCAAACACGCCATTTAAACCTAACAAGCTACAGAAATTAGCTGCCTTGACGTAAACAATACCTTTTCTCAAGTTAAAGGTAACATATTCGGGGCAAATCCGAAACAAAATGGAAGAACAAAATACTTCGACATTTCATATCGCCGATTGATACCGGAGAATCCCCAAGGGTCACGGCACAAAAAAAAAATAATACCCGACTGCGTCATCTATACATATTTAATAGAGATCGCGACCACAATATGTAGCAAAGTACCAGGAGAGGAGAAATTGGGAAGATAGTATCGGAATCTAGGCCGGTCTCCGAGGAAATCATTGGGAAGGCATCCGGAAAATTTACCGCGCATTCCGGCTTATGTGGTGGAACACCTGCCTCTTGCTTATGCGAGCCTGCGACGTGATCTATTTTAGTAGATAGGTTTAGGGACTCTTTTATTTTTCTTTTTCTCAGAAAACCAAAATCTTAATTTTTAGGGTTCCGTAGTATCTAAAAGGTACAAAAGGAACCTTTATGGTTAGACTTCGTTGTTCGTCCGTCCATCCAACATTAAATTTGACATAAAAATAGCATTAATTTGCCCACATTATGAAGGTGTAAAAAAAATGAAAAATTGGAAATTGTTCAAAACATTTCCAAAACAAGAACGAAAAAAATTAAAAAAATATTATCCTAAAAATAAAATATGGGTATCAAATTGTAGATATTAAAAAGTTGATTGTAAAAATATATGCTTTTACGACATTTACTGGCACTGGTTTCGAGAAATCTTTAAAAAACCACAAAAATATGTATGTCCCCCCTCATCTCCGAAACTTGAGAACCGAAAAATGTGAAAAAAAAATGACGATTATAGGTCAAAACTGACCAATTACAAGAAAACTATAGCTATTAAAAAATTATAAAGCACAAATAAGAAAAATAAAAAAGAAGTAAAATAAATTAAAAAAATATTTTATAAAAATACAATATGGATATCAAATTGTAGGTATTAAAAAGTTGATTCTAAAAATATATATTTTGGCTATTATATAATTGCATCTATTTTGAGAAATTACGGAACACTAGGAACGCAAGTCTGACTCGCACTTGGCCGGTTTTTTTATCATCCAAATTTGATAATTTTGAAAGTAAATAGGTACTGTGGTGTTTATTGAAAAGCTATTAGTGAATCTATCGATTGAGATCCTAAATATTCATAAACGGAGGGGTTATTTTACGTACTGAAGGATGTCTAGCAATTTCAGCCACCCGACATAATGGGAAGTCTTGTTAATTATTCAAAATGTCGACACTATAATGGGAAGTTAGTTTATAAATATTCAATAGACCGAACGGCTCGATACAATACAACACTCGTTCCGAAGTGGCAACCGAATAAATTAATCGATTCCAATAATTTGTTAAAATACTGGCCGCTTACATTTGCTCGAATGGAAAAATTAAAACAAAAGCGGAAGTAAAATTAGAACACATTGTTAAATCAGAATTCGAAATTGGAATCATTACGACCGCATAGTTAAAACAATTTTGCGGCCAGTGCGCGACCCCCTAGTTAAAAAATTCAACAACTTGACATTTGGCTTGAAGCGCACTATTTAGGTAGTTGGTAATCGTCGTTGCGGTCTCGTACAGGTCAAAATAGGGCAATTTGCGGTTTTGCTGAATGACTTGGAAACATCGTGACATTAGCGCAGGATCTCTGGTGCAGCGCGGCCGCTGATTGGTCAAATTGTTTTTGATTGGAGCGCTTTGTTTTATTTGGTTTTATACGGTCAAAGAATAAGAACAAGAGAAAAGTAATTGGATGTAATTTTCGTTATATCGAACGTGGAATGGACGGTTTCATGTGAAAACAATGAAAAATAGTTTTATTGTTTCGTACTGATGGTTTTAAAAGTAACCTATTTCGACGTCGGTCGGTCTGATATTTTGGGCGGTTCTAATAAATCATTAAAAGTTACTGGTATTTCAAATAATGGAATTTTGGATTTGAATCCGTATATCCGTACCCATATTAAAAATGCGAAAGTGTGTTTGTTGGTTTCTCCTGTCACAGCAATGGAGTAACGTATCGGCGTGATTTTTTGCATAGAAATAGGTCGGAGAGTAACATAGGCTACTTTTTATCCCGAAAAATGCGAACAAAATCAGCGCGGGTGAAGCCGCGGGCAAAAGCTAGGTGTTAATAATATCATTACATTTTCATTACATTGGAATTAAAATAAAGTTAAGAATCGAGTTTCGGGGGGAAAAAACAATAAAAAAAAAACATGAAAATTGGAACAGTCATACAATATCTTATTATTTAGACAAAGCTGTAATATGTACATTTGTACAGTACAACCCAAAGATTTCAAAAGTAAAGATAAGCCCTTACCGTACTATGACAGCACCAAAATGTTTCCACCATTAAATGCGTGACGCTCACACGTTTGGAATCAGTGCTCATCTGAACACAGTGATAGTTGGACGCCTTGAGTGCACTTAAAGTTAATAATTTTAACAACTTTAGTAGTCTGATCAGTTTGCTGACCGTAGGTAGACAGATTGCGCACTCAAAAGTGTGCGCACGTCGGCATTATGTTAACGCACACATTCAAAAACAATGCAATAGATTTTAGGTGCCAGGGCTCATCTAAACTACTTTTGAAATCTTTGGTACAACCTACAAACTCTCGTGTCCTCAATTCTGAGCACATAGCAATACGACATAATAATTCCGTGGTGGACAATGACAGAGTAATGATAAAATTATCCTGATTACACTGCCGGCCACGGAAATTATCACCATTACCGGGAATTTGCATGAGGAATTTTTTGATACGGAAATGACGGCATTTATCTTGTCTTCATATCTATAGAAAAAAAAAACTAAATTATTTCTACTAGCTCTGTCGGTGCGACCCTCAATCTTGGGCCGCGGGTTTGAATCCTGCCCGGTCCAATGAGTTTTTCGGGACTTTATGTGCATAGTATCCGTTTACCATTTGCTGAACGGTTAAGCTTGCATTTGTGCTTTATGACGTAAAAATCGTCGGTGAAAAGAGGGTTTAAGGAACATTCGGGAACACCTCTGGCATTCCTTCAGGGATATAACGCTGTGACGTTTTTTTCTTTATATTTATACGTAAGTACAGTCGTGTTTTATGCTTTGGCGCCCCCATTACATGCCGCCATAAAATCTGATATGCCTTGAATGATATTGTATCTTCACAGAGAGTAAAAGTTCAAATAAATAATTTATTTTTACCAATTCCATGGCGCCTAACGACGTCGTCAGCAAAAAACGATAGAGTCTCCAACTAAAACAACCAACAATTCATTTGTCGAAAAATATAAACACGTCAGACATTTTTATGTCCCTAAAATTTTACTGCCGATACAATTACAAAGAACTGGTTGTTGAGTTAGCTGTACCCGTCTCTGGTGATTTATGAGAACTAAAAAATACGTTAAATTTCTTTTTAATGCTGGCAACACAATAAATAGATTGATCTGAGCCCTCGACGGATTTAGACGAGAAAATATTTGTCAAACTACCGGTCTTTCCTTTCGTTTAGAATGTTTGTTACAAATGTTAAGTTTGCACGCTTAATAATAATATTAACTTCAGTTTTTATACTTAGTTGTTAAACGTTACTTGATAAGTTTAAAGTTACTCTTATTCATATAATTTTTTTACCTATGGAAGAGCGGATCTAATCACTATCTACGAAATTGTATGTCTAAGTTTCGATACAAATAATGTTGTATTTTTTTAATTGTGATGATGACATGATGAACTTGTGACGATGACATGATGAACTTGTGACGATGACATGATGAACTTGTGATGATGACATGATGACCATGTGTTCATCGTTTATAAAAAACACTCATCCCTTGATAACAGTGTAATAACCGAAATCGGTTGGGAGTTAAATATGATATAAACCAGTGAATTTTAGTTGAAATTTGAAATTTATTTGTTTCTAACTAATATTATATAAGTTTCTTGCCCTTCTTCTTAACAAGACTAATCGAATGGGCGAAGTTAGGCATATACATGTTGCATATTAGGCATATTGTATATATTTATAATATTATTTATTCCTTATTCCTATATTTTTTATTTTCGTCAAGTGTATTTTTTTATTAAATTTAAGTAAACCCAACCTTTATTGTATTTCCCCATATTATTATCTATTACATAAAACTATTACCTATAGACATAGATTACTTAATTATATTACATTAAAACCGACCTCTAATGAGTGTATCTGATATACCTACATTACAGAAGTAAATATATTTCATTTGCAAGTGAATTTGAATAAATTAAGTAAAAATTTCATTACATAGAAGGTAAAAATGTAAAACTTTTTGTGTAAAATATTATTAACGTTTTAAATAAATTAAGCATATTATGTCCCAGGGATTAGTACCCAAAGGTTCCTCAGTTAAGGATACATTCGACTAAGATATATAACAGTGACATTTTTTAACTAACTAATAGAGATTTCACTAAAACTTCAAAGGTCGTAGACACAACAAAATAACTTCAATGATCTTAATCGAAAATCAATCCAAAATAAGAGCAAATAAAGCTGGTTATTCCTTCAGCAATTAATGTCCGAAGTCCCAATTTGCCTGCACAACGTTGAGTGAATAATTTGAAACAAGGCGATCTCGATAACTGCTGAATGGATAGATAACATCTGCGCGCTATGCTCTCTTAGTACCCGATACTAGGTTTATATTTGGAAAACAATGAGTTGTCCGCAATTTGCAAGCCCAGCGAGCCTGCCCTTATATAGGGACTTGTAGACCTTCCTTACCTAGCAAGCCCTACATGCATAGAACCATTTTCTAAGTCTCCATCGTAAATGTTTTACATATGATTAACATAATATTAGTTGCAGCATGCTTCGCTTCTGCATTAGCATGGCTGTGTCACATAAATTAAAGGAAGATCTACAATTTCAAATGTATCCCATATTTCGTTGCAAGTTAAATTCGCTTGCCGTACTATGTCATGGTTCCGTCGATGAGCTCTTAACTTCATATTGTCAATCATGATTTGGTTGTTAGCTATTAAGAGGCCGGCGGAGGACGCATAGTCCATACAAAGGAATATCAAAATCATTTCTAAATTATACATATTCTGAGAGTAATGTGTATTTATTTAAAATTCGATTACAGAATATTCAGGTTTCCAAATGTTTATTTTATATGAACACTGATTTAAAGACGAAATATAAAGAATTTCTAATTTCCATAGATACTCGTAACTTCATTTTTTGATGTTTAAGTCTATGTTCTTATAAAATAGATATTTGGGGACCTAGATATTCTGTAATCTAATCGGAAAAAAAACCAGCCTAGTGCGAGTCAGACTCGCGTACCTAGGATCCCGTATTGTGGATGATAAGTTTAATTTTGATATATTTTTTCGTGAATTTCTCAACCGCTTTATTTTTCCTGTAATTTTTACGTAAACACATATTACCATGACTTTTTTTCAAATTTTTTGGTTTCCCTGTTTTAAAGATAAGGGAGGGGACATACATATTCTTGGGGTTTTTTAAAGATTTCTCGAAACCAGTGCCAGTAAATATAGTAAAAATAAATATTTTTACAATCAGATTTTTAATACCTACAATTTGATACCCATAATTGTATTTGAAAAAAAGATTTTTTTCATTTATTTTGCTTCTTTTTTTATATTTCTCATTAGTGATGATTTTTTTAAAATCGCTATGGATTTCCTGTAAATGGCCAGTTATGATCTATAATTGATATCTTTTTCATATTTTTTGGTTTACCAGTTTCGGAGATAAGGGGGGGGGGATATACCTATCATTGGGGTTTTTTAAAGATTTCTCGAAACCAGTTTCAGTAAATATACTGAAAGTATATATTTTACAATCAGCTTTTTAATGCGTACAATTTGACACCCATATTGTATTGTCTCACCATAAGGTTCCTTTTGTACCTTTTAGGTACTACGGAACCCTAAAAATACACACTACCCTAAGAATATGTATAATTTGCCAATTATTTTGGTATCCCATTTGTAAGAACTATGCATCCTCCGCCCTGAGACCAAAAACGTGGTAAATATTTATTTAAAACTTATTTAAAATCAATAAACTAAAAATCAAAAGTACAAGCAACGAGTAAAGTGATCTAAAATTCACCGAATTAGGTATGATTACCGGCGCAGCCTATAGAGGTACAGTCTGGGATATATTACAGTAATTACCAAGATTGCCTTGATTACCCCGTCCCCCGCGCGATTACCTCCCCGCTCACGAATACCCACGATTCGCTTTACCTGTGTCTCGGGATATTATGTGATTACTGTCTATGTAGTTGGTAATGATTGTGTTATGTGCTTGATTTTGTAACTGCTTTATTCAAAATGGCGTCTACGTGTCACGACTTCTAAACTCAGACGGAGAAAGGATGACTAAAATTGTTTGGAGAACGACTGGAAATGTTAATACAATAGTCTCTGTCTACCCCGGCAAAGGCAAGCTTGAAGAGCCATTAGGAAAGTTCAGAAAGATCAATCGTAAATCACGTTGGCTACCAGGCGAGCATGGAGTCGAGGCGCTTAGGTCCCACGTGGCGCATTAGCTAGAGATGAGCATGGTCATTAGACAGCGATATTAGCTATTAAACGGCTACGGGGCATACGTTACTACTTACTACGGCAAAACGGTTCACCTGGAACTGTTTTAATTTTCCAAGTTATTTTGCAACGTTTTAGAAGGATCTTTAAAAACATATTTAAAAAAGTATTTGAAAGAGTGCTAGGTTTTCGTGACAAGAAGTGTAATAAACAGCGCATCGTGGATCGATGAAGAGGCTATGCGAATTTTGTTTTTGTCACTGTCACTCCAAGCGAAAAATCGAACAGTGCGGGACGGATTCAGGGCAAAAGGGATAAAAGTTGGTTTTATATTTACTACACCAGTGTTAGCTAGCAGAATTTCCGAAATCAAATATCTAGATATTGTTGAACCCTATCTATTAAAATATGTTTGAGTTCTGTATATGGTTCCTATCCGTCAAACGAGGAGAAAAGTGTGTTTGAAGACCTCATTTCAACAATTATTTCTATCGAGGAAAATTTATCGAAACATGTTTTCCAAAAATAAAACCGTAGGTTATATAATCAAAATGTATATATATCACAAATTTATGTAAATTTTCCGTGTATTTCATGAAATACACAAAAGCGAAAAACCCGTATTTGTTTACATATCGCCTTAACGGGACACCTGACGCTAGAACATCAAAAACACCAGGATTTCGAGGGGTCATTTTAAGAAACTAGGTCTGTCCTCGAAAATATATTTGATTTATCGGTCTTTTATCTAGGGATTCCACCTATAAACAATGTTTTAAGATTTATACTTTTGTAAAAAAAAAAATGTTTTCCAAACTCTTTCTTTTTGTTTTCAAACGTTCGTTTCAAAGACGCGGTTAGGAGACCAACTTGTTTTTTTTTTATAAAATAGGCAATAGAAATGTGAAGGGATGTTACCTAAACCCAATATTCTTTTCCCTACAAAATATTTCAGTATTAACTAAAAACACACCAATTTGTTGTTTGGCTGCGTGATCACTAGTATTACGCGTCCAAGAACAAGAGGCCAAAGAGCCAACATATTATAATCGCCTCTAAAAAAAAAATATTAAACATTTATGTAATTTGTAGGATGTGACGTTGTGTGAATGTAATCTGTAAATTTTTTAATTAAATATATTAAGGTCTTAACTTCATTAACCAATATATTTGTATACTAGATAAATAATATATTTAATTAATTTAGCATGCATGTCAAATCTCAAATGAGGTCCTAAAAAAAAAATGAAAAAAATAACAGATTACATTCACTACAAATTATATAAATGTGTTTATTATAATTTCTTATTATTCTAAGTAGGCTTTCAAACTATTATATAACATTTTCACACCACCTGCTCGACAATGTCCAATTACATATCATGCAACCTCAACGTAAAGTAACGCTTATTATATATCAAGAATATAAAGTTATATGAAAATCCCTAGGGATTAAAGTGATTTAAATTTTGAACGTCAAATTCGTGTGGAAACTCGTGGAAAACAAATGCCCAATTGTAAAGAGGTTTGTTCGAAAATCGAACTGGCCACCATAAGCAGAATTCAACAAAAAGAAAAAAAGCGTTTACAAAGAATGTGAAACAAAAGACGGTGTTTGGTGCTGTGATTGTCAGTGAATTTTATTGAATTATTAATGTTGATAAAAAATGTCGAGCTTTTTATTGTCTCGCAGAAGGTGTGAAAAGTAGAGTATGCTCCTCTGGAATAAAGCCTGTCTTTGTCTTGGGCAGCTTGAACCCCTCGCTTTACTCAGGACTCTATATAACTCCCTCGCTACGCTCAGGAGTTAACTCTAGAGTCCCTCGTTACGCTCAGGGTTCAATATGCCGCCCGTGACGTATGACACTGCTTTATTCTCTTAGTGCATAATCTCTTATTATCTAATAGCCATTGTTTTAACTTATATTTGAACATATTTAGAGGAAGCTCAACCATCTCTTTTGGCAATTTATTATATATTTTAATGCACATTACATAACAGTTTCTTTTACACACCTGTCTCTGTAACTTTCTTGTAGTTTTTGTCGGGTTGACTCGAAGAAAATGATTCTAGCATTAAGTCTACCTGTTGTACATTAAACTCTGTTTTGTGCAATAAACAATTTAGAAGAAGAAGAATAGTAAATGTTTGTGTATTTAATGCCAATAAAAGTAATTTCATTTTCAAAAAAGTACCAACCAACATACAAACCGACCGAAGAAATAAACGCTCGTATGACACAAGTTGTCAAACAGACAATATTGCGGGTAGTTGTATAAACTCAACAAGTGACTCGGTTTATGAGTCGTAAAACCTCGGCAAGTGACGGCTCACTAATACGTCATAAAAATAGAACCGTAGGGCGAATCCTGAGGGCCTAGTTGGGAATAACCTTTAATAGAGACACATTTTAAGTTGTGTAGAGTTGGGGAATTAGACTCTTTGTAGTTCCACTTTTAATTTTATCTGGTTGACTCAGTAGTTTGAACTTTAAGGTTTCTCAAAAACAGATTTACTTATAAGCTGCTTAAGAGGTTATGCGAATTGTCGATTGTCACTATCACTCCAAGCGAAAACACGCTCAGTGCGAGAGGGGCGGATTCAGGGCGAAAGCGAAAAATGTAAGTTTTATAATTAAAAAAAAAAAACTAAAATAGCTAGCAAAATTTCAAATATCAAATCTCTAGATATTGTTGAAACACGCCTAATAAAATATGTTTGAGTTCTGTATATGGTTCCTATTCGTCAAAAAAGTGTGTTTGAAGACCTCATTTCGACAATTATTTCTATCGAGGAAAATTTATCCAAACATGTTTTCCAATTTCAAAACCCTAAATCATATAGTCAAAATGCATATACCAGAAATTTATTAAAATTTTCCGTGTATTCCATGAAATACACAAAAAAGAAGCACCTCTATTTTTTTACATATCGCCTTAAGCTTGTTTACCGCAGGTAATGGGTACTTAGGTTATTTTCTACCCACACAGTAGAGATGAAAGTGGGTAAAGCCGCAGTCGAAAGCTTACACCTTGAGATACAGATTATAATAGATAAAACGAGGCAAAGATGGGTGCAGGAACGAAGCAATAACTAGATATTGCACTTCAAGCTCCTAAATATGTGGTACTTATGGTACCTAAATATGTGGTACTTATAGTGCCTAAATATGTGGTACTTATGGTACCTAAATATGTGGTACTTATGGTACCTAAATATGTGGTACTTATGGTGTTTAAATATGTGGTACTTATATTGTCTAAATATGTGTTAACTATAGTGCCTACTAAATATGTGGTACTTATATTGCCTTAATATGTGGTGCTTAAATTGCCTATATATGTGGTACTTATGTTGTCTAAATATGTGGTACTTATGATGCCGAAACATATGGTACTTATAGTGCCTAAATATATGGTACTTATATTGCCTTAATATGTGGTGCTTAAATTGCCTAAATATGTGGTACTTATAGTGCCTAAATATTTGGTACTTATAATGCCTAAATATGAGGTACTTATAGTGCCTAAATATGTGGAACTTATGCTGGCTAAATATATTGTACTTATGGTGGCTAAATATATTGTACTTATGATGCCTAAATATGTGGTACTTATAGTGCCTTAATAACTTGTAATTATATCAACAAAAGTTGTAAAACAAAAGTTGTATTGTAAGTAAGTCATGTCGATTACCTTTTGACACACCTTGCATGTACAGTGGAGACCGCATCAAGTAAGACTTTGTACCTATCTTATATTCTTCTCTGTAGGGGCTAATTTCGTATTTCAAGTGTATAGCTTGATGTGGTCTTCACTGTACCTAGAGCGGTGGCCATTTACAATATAAAAATATGCTTGTAAATTTTTGAAAAATTAACATCGTCCCTTCTTGGCTAAGTGCATTGTAATGTAAAGTTGCTTTATACATACTCTTCATATTTATCTATACTGAACAAACATCTGCTTGTAGCTTTACAAGGCAATGTAACTCTAAAACATTATTACTATTATGTAAAAATTGGCTTTCAGGAACAGCCACATACATCAGTACATTTTCCGGCTCAAAAAACCGGTTAAAAGTTCAGGTCCAGGGTTTCTTCAGGAGGTGTAGCATCGGCCACACCCAATTACTTTTCATTTGAAAATAACCCTTTCATCGATGCAATAAGGGCTACCGTAGAGTATGAAGTTGTAACTGTACCAGGGGCGCAGAGAGCGAGGCGGATTGTTCCGCTCTCTAGATAAGAGAAAAACAGGGGACGGCGATGGGAAATGCTTGTAGAAGACAAATTAGTCTTGATACATTAACTTTTGGGAATAAGTTGTCGCTATGTAAGGAGCTTCTCGTAATCCGCGTATTACATCAATTCTTTATGTAAGTTAACTAACAAGATAAGTAAGAACTTGACAGTCTTTTTAACATGAACAAAAACTATCACCTCAGAGGTCACTCCCTTAAAATCGTTGGAACAAAGTGTGCAAGCAACCCCCGTCAACACTTTCTGCCAAACCGTGTAGTTAGTGGGTGGAATAGTCTACCAGAAGCTGTAATCAGTGCATCCACAGTGAACTCAAAAATAAACTTGACAATTTTATGAAAACTAAAAAGCAGTGATATACACAAAATCAGCTTTTAGCTGCCTGTGTATTAAAAATAATAATAATAATAATTGTAAAAAAAAAAGATATTACGGAGAGGAACCAAGTAAACTAACAAATTATGTTTTGTTTAAATACTTCTTTAAAAGTCTCACTTGCTTACAAAGAAGTTTCACGACGAATTCTTTTCTCCCGCGAGAATTCTATCGCGGCGCGGCGTATATTCCTAACTATATATTACTCTCATATCATAAATAATAAAAAGGCTCTTATTTATTAATCTTTGTAAACCTGAAAAACTATAGCTCAAAACATTAAGTAAATAATTCTAACTGAACTCTAGTGCACTTGCTGATATCCTAGTACTTATTATGTCATCCTGGTAGCGAACCCTAAGCATCAAGACCGCACAGTCCTGGTACACTCCGCGCCCCGCGCTCGGCAATTAATCATCCCCCCTCCCTCTCTGCCTTTGTCGCAGAAAGCGGGCGAAACCGTACACTTCTGTTTCATTAGAACCGTATAACAAGTATATCTATAACTTGTAGTTATAGATATATAGTATCATTGTTTGGTATAACAGAAAATCTCTTCTCCTAATGCTACGAAAATAAAAATGTTTTCTCTTGTGAAATGGCATAAATATTGATTTACCTTTACCGACTTAAATGACAAATTATTACCTGAATATTTGTAAATTTTTGAGCCACGATAATTTTAAACAACTGAGTTGGTATAAAACGTTTTGTATCAGGTATCTAACCTTCAAAATAGAGTTAATATAAAATAAACTTTTAACAAAAAAATAGTAACCGACTTCAATAGTAACAGCAGTCATTCACTAAAAAGTTAATAATAATTCTATAAAGACCGATGGTACCGAAGCAACACTTTTGCCGACTTCTTTCTTTCTGAAACATTATGTTATCTAGAAGTCGGCGTTCTTAAATTGTTTTTATGTTGCTATATCGTAGAAAATACGCCGACTTCTAGATAACATAATGTTTCAGGAAGAAAGAAGTCGGCAAAAGTGTTGCTTCGGTACCATCGGTCTTTATAGAATTATTATTAACTTTTTAGTGAATGACTGCTGTTACTATTGAAGTCGGTTACTATTTTTTTGTTAAAAGTTTATTTTATATTAACTCTATTTTGAAGGTTAGATACCTGATACAAAACGTTTTATACCAACTCAGTTGTTTAAAATTATCGTGGCTCAAAAATTTACAAATATTCAGGTAATAATTTGTACAATGAACCCTTAAAAACCTGGTGTTGTTGATGTTCTAGCGTCAGGTGTCACGTTAAATACGCACACGGGGCGAGATTAAATTTATCGGCGAAAATAATTTTAACCTAAACTGAATAGAGTCGAATTTCATGTGGCACAAGCTAGCTCTTGTGATGAAAAATCCACAAATTTATTTAAGATTTTGCTAGTAATTTATATTTTTATGCAAAACCGTATGTTGTATAGATGCCCTTTTTCAGACTAAATCAGGTATATTAGCCAGTGGAGGCGATTTTATCCACCACGTAATTATTGTGGGTAATTATCACTTTTGGTCAAGTTGTTAAATGACTTATTTTTATTAATAAACAGCTATTACCTAGTTACACGAAACCAAGATGAGTTTAATGTTAACTTAAATTGATGCTGTCACTTTCTTTTAAGGCGTATGACCACGCTAAATAAGCAACTCGATGTGTGTCGGTACAAATATCAACGGAAACGACATTGAGGTAATGTTCATTTCAGCGTGCCTTGAAAAGTGGCTGTTATGACAACCACTGCGTCTCCGGCTAGCGCAAAATAGGAGAAAATAATACTTTTCACATGGACGCCATGAAAGGAAAAAAAATTGAACTTGAATTCTTTAGATCTAAAAATTTCCTATAATTTGGTGAAATAATAATTAAAATCGCTTTAGGCGTTTGGAAGGAGTAAGAGAATTATTGTGTTAATCCAAAACTTACAATAGAAAAACAGTTTATGAAACTTAAAATTTATTTTTGACTCTATAATGCCTATCATATATTTTTATGAAAGTTTTTGGACCATCCGTGTGGGAGGAGTAGGCCTTCAAAGACAGGTCAAAATTGCAGTTGGCGTATCCATTCGCCTTAAATACGAAATGTAAGGGATGGTATAATTTTAAGATGGAGCTTTAACTAATCTTGGTTAACTATTACATCCATCCCAATTTTAACTAATATTACAAATATGGAAAATTTGTTAGCTTATAACTTTGTATCTAATAAATTTCCATGACACTGGCCAAGACATACAATAAATTTGCAAATCAGATATATTTTCCATATTAAAATATACGAAACGGCAAACGAAAAAAGCTCCATTCAAATTTGGAACACGACGAAGCCGGAACCAGGCGAGTTCGCCCGAATGCACCCGAAAGCTTCCGAAAACTCCCGCCAGGGGCAACACCGGAAGATGTAATGATGTTTGTCAAATGGAAAATGAGATAGGGAAATGTACGAGCCGGGATCCTTTTGCTGACGTCACGTAAACTCACCCCACAATTTGAAGTCACTTACGTTCGAAATTTAAACATTCGAATTGCGTTCGAAAATACGTGCCATTCCTTTTTTATGGAAACTCGCGAGTAATATTTTTAATCAGTTCTTCGATCAAAGATTAAACATGAATTGAATTATTTTTGCAAAGGAATAGAATAATTGACTGTTTAATAAGTGGCGCCCTTTTAAGAATTGGAATGTTGACATTTAATTAAAAGGACTAGCCGACAAAATGGTAACGATTAAATATTTGAAATTGTGATAATTTTACACTTGCCTTATAGACCTACCGCATCGATTGACCTTTAAAATGCAGATAGTTTATTACGAAAATTAGTCAACTGTAACTAGATGCAAGTTAAAACTTATTAACCTGATGTTTTTATCAAAAGAAACCATTTACTTTCCAGATAAAATAAAATGAAACGAAACGTTATTAAGATCCAAAATGTAAAGGCCGAAAAAAACAAAAGAAAAGCGCGCGTTCCTCACGAAAAAGAAAAACGCTCGGATTTGGCATGTTCTAAGTTCAAACTCCATTCGGATTCTAGCTCAATGGGTTCGGCCATAAATCTCGACGTCTCTCAGCAGCTGATGTTCGTTCGAAATTCGAAACAGAGGCGCTATCGTCGGACAAAGGAACAGAGGGCGCGAGTGTGCGCCCAGATAAAATAAATGGAGAACGGGTGAAAAATGATGACGCGGCGGCGGCGCGGAAAGACATCGCTCTGTGAAAGGGGTCGGGCTTTCCACTGGGTCAAATGGTTCTCTGTTTTGTATTTTTGAATACGATTTACGTGCTCTGAAACTTAAAAAATTACTTTCTTTGTAGCTTTTACTTACACAAATATTAGTTCTAATCGTCACCTCGAGAAATCTCGGCTATTTTTACCACCATTTTCCCTTTTATTCGCGAAGTTCTCATGGGGTGTTAGGTCCAACATTACTAGGGCCATAAAACCCTGTGGAGGTCGCTTAATACGCAGTTAACTGTCCGGGTGAAATAGAACTCCTTACATTTTCTTCAGTGTAAGTAAACTGACTACAGAAAGTAAAAAAAAAAGTCTGCGTGTGCTTACAAGTGTTAAATATTAATTTATTTCTATTACTAGCTCTCGGTCTATCGAACACGGGGATTAAAAAGCAGTATGTAGTTTATAAATGGTTAAAAAACTCACCTGCCTTTTAAAATTTCTCACCCAAGGAACAAACAGCAAAACGCACTTACCTGAAACGAGAAAGAGGAAAAATTTAATTAACATTTCAAGACGGAGAAGCTCATCTTGACTTATTAATAAAAACGGTGCTTTAAATTAAAAATAATAATATTTGCAAGTAAAATTGCAGCGGTACCCAACCAGCCAGCGCAACTGAGGAGTTTTGAAAAAAGAATTACACTCGAAATAGTGAGGAGGAAACAAGACGGGGATATTTGCAAGGTTTTAAACGACGAAGCCCTGCGCTAAGGCAGAGCCGTAAAAGGGGCTAAGCGTAAGGGCCTTTAAGGGAGTCCCCAAGTTATCTCGGTGTAGTAGCGCCGTAAAATAAAGGTTTACTAGGGCGTAAAGAAAATTAAAATGAATTATTTTGACGAGAGTACGAGGCTTTTTTGAGTAAAACGGCTCAAGGTTCGTGTTTATGGCCCGCCCGGAGTTGGATTGTTATGGTGGTAATAAGGGGTAATTGTTTTTCGTCTTTGTTTTTAATAAAACGCAGCTCTCGGTCGGGGGTTGTAATTATTCTGTTGGCTAACCTGTTATTGGACGTTTGGGGATGCCGTTTTCGTATGCCGTAAACTGTTTCTCGGCTCGTTCCATTAAGTTTACGGACCCGTATATTTTCGTTTGAGTTTAATACAGATAAGTAATTAATGACTGCTTTGTATCAAATTAAATTGTACATTCACAACTGTTTTCAAGAAATTTGTAAAAAAAATATTTTTATAAATAAATACAGTGATTATGACTGGTCTTGGGCCCGAGTGATCTCACATCATTTAATTGAATGTGTTTTTTTTTAAATATATTTTCACAAAATCATAATAGAAAACACACAGCTTGTGAAAGAACACAGCAAGAAATCCAAGCAAAAATATTCACACAATTTCAACAGACATTCAAAACTCTTATCTTCAACAATTTTCCTCTATAAAAAGCTCCAGATCTCCATAAGACCGCACAATTTTCACGACGATATCTCGAGGCCGCGACAGTCTCCAAAGGACAGTAAAACCCTCGGCTCATTCAAAAATCTCAAATTGTCCATCAAGAATCACTCGCCCACTCCAGTGGACGGGCCAAGAGTGTTTGGTGTTCTACTGAAGTCATCGTTTTTTAAATATTCGTTTTCCATTATATTATATAAATAACTGATGATTTGTAAGAAAAAAAGAAAAAAAAAACGGTGCTTAGAGCAAAGGCGGAAATGTTCGTTGAACGAAAGAACGAAACGGAAAAAGAGACGAATCTGTATGAGTAAGACGGTCTTTTTCATTTAGTCCGGTACCTTTGTTACTTTAATTTAAAGTCTGCTAGACAAAACGTCATTAAACATTTTAAGGGGTATTTTAACGTTTTTATTAGCGTTTTACCAGGAAAACATTCTAAGGATGTCCTGTACCTTTGTTACTTTAATTTAAAGTCTGCTAGACAAAACGTCATGAAACATTTTAAGGGGTATTTTAACGTTTTTATTAGCGTTTTACCAGGAAAACATTCTAAGGATGTCCTGTACCTTTGTTACTTTAATTTAAAGTCTGCTAGACAAAACGTCATTAAACATTTTAAGGGGTATTTTAACGTTTTTATTAGCGTTTTACCAGGAAAACATTCTAAGGATGTCCTGTACCTTTGTTACTTTAATTTAAAGTCTGCTAGACAAAACGTCATTAACATTTTAAGGGGTATTTTAACGTTTTTATTAGCGTTTTACCAGGAAAACATTCTAAGGATACGAGTACATTAATATTTAAGAAACACTATCGAAAGATTTATTTTGGGTCATGTCGAGTTGAGCCACTTCCACTTTCCAGTGTATCAACGGCGGGCCCAAAGTTTACGAGCCCTGACGATGGCCGTAAAATAACCTGCGAATGACACTTGCGCGTCATACCGGGAGATCCTTGCTGTTTTACACGAATAAAACAAATAAGGGACGAAAGTCACTGAATATTACGAATATTGGTGTTGCGTTTAATTTTTGCATAGATTGTTAAAGCAGAAAAGTTGGTCTCATTTAGAAAGAGAAGGTGATCTATAGTTTGATTAAATAAATAAATAATAAATAATAAATTCTTTATTTACCAGACAAAAGTCCAAAATTACAATTAAATTAGAAGTTAAGATTAGAGGAATAACATTCAATTAAATAATATAAGATTAGATTAGATTTAAGCCCGCCTTTTTCTAATTAATCGAAACAGAACACTTATATTCAAAATTTACTCAATAGTTTCTCAACAAAATCTTATTACCTATGTTTTGTGTGAGCTGTCATCGCAAAGTTTTCGTTGGTTTTTGCAAATTAGAATTTTAAAGCTTAAATGGCCCAGCGGGGCCCGAAATATATCTTGGATTATATTTTATAATTGTTTTTAAATAGAATGACTGACGGCGGCCACAAGTTGGCTGAAATATATTTCGAAACAATTACTACTCTTTTATTTATATGTTATCATTTATTTAAAACAATAAAAGGCCAAAGAAAAGGCTTAAAATTTTATAATTGTGCCTCATTTGTACATATTTATAATTATATACCAAGAAATTTTAAATATTAAAATTTTTTAAATTCTAAACCAACAGAAACTTTGCTATGACAGCATACACAATACATAGGTAATAAGGTAATAGGTAATAATCACAATGATATAATGTTAATTTGTATCTCCTTGAGATGGATAAACTCCCAAGTGTGAAAAATATACAAATTTATTTCTTTCATACCTACAGCTTTAGTTGAACGTACGAGCGAAGTTTTTCGAGCCTACTTGAACAATCCGGCGTTTGTGTGTATACATATGTTTGTATGAATGTTTGCTTGTTTTATCATTGTTTTGTTGAGGAACTATTGAGTGAAATTTAAATATAAGTAAGCGGGTTCTTCACAATCCGGCTGCTAAATGGGTCTTGACAATTACACTGTATTTTATTATTATCAGCTAATAAAATTGAACTTCTTCACGATATTTCGTGTCAACACGACGCGATATCGTTCGTAAAACTTATAAATTATTATTAAAAAATCAAGTTATTTTATTTCAACAGCTGCATCTTAACTTTAAATCAATTAATTATTTAATTTGTTACTAAAACGTGTACACCAAAGCAACCACCGCACAAATACGAGCGTAGATAAAGTGAAAACTCTTACAAAGTCATTGCAAAGCCGTAAAAAAACGATTCGAGTCGTCATTGCAGCCTCCCCCCACGAGATAGGCATCGGCCTTAAAATTCAGAGGCCGATTTCTGGCGGAAATCGTTGTTTTATCGCCGATGGAACGGCTCTGGTGCAACGCCACGTCGCTGAGAGGTTAAGAGTTTTGTTTTTTACTGCTTTATTAGGAAACTTTGTTTATTATTTATTATTTTTTTATTTTATTCGAATCCTACAGTGGAGTTTTGGCGTCTGTCCTTGAAAGGTTGGGAAGGACTACAACTCACATTTTAAGGCGCTACAAACACACTTTGTCTCCTCGTTTGACGAATAGAAATCATGTAAAGAACTCAAACATATTTTATTAGATGGGTTTTCCAATATCTGGATTTTGGTTGGAGGAAATTTGACTATTTTAGTAATTTTTTGTATGAATAAAAAAACAATGTCTTTTTCTATTTCGTCTTAAATCCGTCCCTCTCAGATTGCATGTTTTTCCGCTTGAGTGATAGATGACCGTTGAAAAATTCACATATCACCTTGACTATGTGTTGATGATGGGCTTTCTAATTACATGGTTCCGTAGCCAAAAGTCAAAAGAGAGGTTCTTATGATTTCGTTGTCGGTTTTTTAGTTCCGTAAGCTTGTTTTCCCAAAAATGACCCAAATGGAAAAGTTTGCACCTTTTTACGAATAGTGCTGTTTTTTTTATTGTTTACGCTCATGAAAACCATGAAAGTTTAACTGAAAAACCCTTTACGGGCCCAGACACTTTACATAGTAGATACCAGGGGCCCAGACGACCGCCAGAGGTGTAGTAAAGGAGGGAATAATGCGAAATAGTGTGTTTTTCCTTAACGTTATGGAGATTTTAAGATAGTATGGGGAAAAAGGGGAGATCTCGTGATTTGAACATTCTAGCACCGCTTTTTGGCTGGAATGGATTTGAATGGGTTTACGGAACAAACGATGTAATCTTAGAAAGAACAATAATTTTATTTGTATTTTTTAAAGGTTTTTTATTCGAAACAGTAGACATATCGTTGGACATTGTACAATTGGGCATATCATGATCTGCCTAAGCGTATCATATTTTTGTTAAAACTACGGACGGACGCCTCGCTCCGCTCCCCTTCGCTTTGCTCCCCAAATTTATTTACATGTAAACCTAACACGCTCCTCTTCGCTCCGCTTCACTCCGCTCGTCGTCGCATCTATCTTTGACTTTTGGTGAAAGATTTTCGATTTTATACTTTACGTTCTGCCTAATTCTACGATCTGCCCACGACATACAAACGCTCTTAAGGCGCTACCGCACTTTTTTGAGCCCTCTAACTACTTTCAAGAAGAAGCTACAAATTTGATAAATTAGTATAACATTTTTAGAACTCTTTTCTAGATTCCTGTAGAAAAAAAATTATTGAAAAACTTTTTCACTCGATATAATTATTGAGATGAGGCCTGTAAATGCAAATTTTTCCCTCGTTTGACGAATAGGAATCATGTATAGAACTCAAACGTATTTTATTAGATAGGTTTTGACTATATCTAGATTTTGGTTAATGGAAATTTTGATAGCTATTTTAGTTTTTTTTTTGGGAAAAAATATAATGACCACCAAAATAAACTTTGATATCACATACACTTCCACCAAAAATAATAGTGAACACCAAAATTAGTAAATGCCGGTAAAAAATAGGTTGACATGTAGGATAAAATATTCGTTAGTTTTCACAAAAATATAATCTGCTCGGTAGAATCAATTTGGCAATTTAAAACATTAAAAATGGGGTTAAAAATTTGGTGATCATTTACAAATTTTGGTGTTTAATCAAGCCGTTTTTTTTTAATTAAAAAACAACTGTCCTCTTTCGCCCTTCATCCATCCCTCCTGTACTACCAGTTTTTCCGCTTGGAGTGAATGTTGAAAAATGCACGCAATACAATGCTGGCACTAAGGGATTTAACTGAAACTTAATATTATGTACTTTTGGCTTTATTAACTTTATTGAGGTAAAAACAATTCCATCAAATTCCTTCACACAATCAAGTGACACAGCAATAAAGCTTGCATATGCCCTCCCTCATCCCGGGAAATAACAATTTGCTCCGCACTTCAAAATGAAGAGGATGACGTCAGAACACATGACGGAATCGTCAGCGCCCTCTGGTATCACTCATAAGAACCATAACAATACTAAATTACCGCGGCTTTTATACACATAGCTTCACTCTTATTGGGTGGTTGTAAGGACCAGTTTGGTGTGCATATTTGTCTAAAACCGTGGCAAATCATAACAGTAAAGTTGCACGTTAACTAGAGACGGTCGGGTCCCCCTGGTCGGATACAGGGAGGTTGGAACGAGGACCAAGGAGTTTGAAGGTTTCAGAGGATTTCTAAGTCTTATCTTATCAAATATCGGAAAAAATGCTTTATGGAGTTCAAATAGGATTTTCTCCAAAATTAATTTGGAAGCCCAGTAGCCTAAGCATGAAAACTTCTCCGTATACTTGCGTTTCAAACTACATCAAGATTGTATGGAATCTGGGAAACCGCTCCAAGCGGACAATAGCGGAACTAACAGCTACGTATGGCAACCTAAGTTTAGTTTCAAACGAAACTATACGGAGATGTTTTCATGCTTAGGCTACAGTTCACATAAACACATTGTGCCTGTCTTTTGGACTTAAATGGATCTGAACCACGATATAGACTGTGCGGCCTATTGTTATAGTGAAATGAAAATTGTTGAATGAAAATTAAAAGGGATATTTTCTCAAAACCACCCATTTCTTTAAAGTAACTAGCGTCTAACGAAAGCTGACAGTAACTTTACCTGACACGGGTATGGAAAACATTTATTTTTAACAAATTTCCATACCCAGAATATATATAAAGTTACTCTCAGCTTTCGCTAGACAGACTCGTATGTATGTAATAAATTATTATTTCGGATTGAAACTTTTTAATCCTCTGCGTCCTTTGAAACACACTCATTGGGCATCTACCGCAAGTGAGGAAAATAATAATTATCATGACTTCACATCACAGCCCGTATATTTTATGCGGAGTCCTCGCCACCTAATTCCTAGCTCCCTGGCAGAAATTCACTCTGACAGCGCCAAGGCAATAACGCAGCCGTTATTTCGGCAATTACATGTAACATTTCACCTGTGACGGGCCCGAAATGAAAATACCAGGCGCTCAGCGCCGCGGGGCGTTCAGGTTGCCCGGGTCACCCTGCACTTGACCGGTTTGTGTTTAAGGGTTGGTTAACTACTGAAGAGCTATGGTTGCTTGGTGTTAATGAAACAGAACAATTTATTGTTTACCCTCCTAGTCAAAAGCACACGGAAACGAAAGAGGTGTGTCAGCATCGTAGCAGATAGACAACTGTACCCTCCTGGGAGACATGTGTATATGTATGAAGTATGTGTGAGTTCTTCCAGGAGGATCGCGAGGAGTGGTGAAATATTGTAAAGTGGATAAGGTGCGTTGTGAGACCGTGTGGTAATGTTCATTATAGCGCAACACGTTGCGCTATATGCAGCACGTTGAACTACATGTAGCACGTTGCGCTATATGTAGCACGTTGAACTACATGTAGCACGTTGCGCTATATGTAGCACGTTGAACTACATGTAGCACGTTGCGCTATATGTAGCACGTTGAACTACATGTAGCACGTTGCGCTATATGTAGCACGTTGCGCTATATGCAGCACGTTGAACTATATGTAGCACGTTACGTTATATGTCGCACGTTGCGCTATATGTAGCACGTTACGTTATATGTCGCACGTTGCGCTATATGTAGCACGTTGCGCTATATGTAGCACGTTGCGCTATATGCAGCACGTTAAACTATATGTAGCACGTTACGCTATATGTAGCACGTTGCGCAATATGTAGCACGTTGCGCTATATGTAGCACGTTGCGTTATATGTAGCACGTTACGCTATATGTAGCACGTTGCGCAATATGTAGCACGTTGCGCAATATGTAGCACGTTGCGCTATATGTAGCACGTTGCGCAATATGTAGCACGTTGCGCTATATGTAGCACGTTGAACTACATGTAGCACGTTGCGCTATATGTAGCACGTTGAACTACATGTAGCACGTTGCGCTATATGTAGTACGTTGAACTACATGTAGCACGTTGCGCTATATGTAGCACGTTGAACTACATGTAGCACGTTGCGCTATATGTAGCACGTTGCGCTATATGCAGCACGTTGAACTATATGTAGCACGTTACGTTATATGTCGCACGTTGCGCTATATGTAGCACGTTACGTTATATGTCGCACGTTACGCTATATGTAGCACGTTGTGCTATATGTAGCACGTTGCGCTATATGTAGCACGTTACGCTATATATAGCACGTTGAACTATATGTAGCACGTTGCGTTATATGTAGCACGTTGCGCTATATGTAGCACGTTGCGCTATATGTAGCACGTTGCGCTATATGTAGCACGTTGCGCTATATGCAGCGATTTACTCTAAGTGGTTCTTCGCTTGGGCAACTGTGTGGGTTTTAAGTGTTGGATGTACCAAATGTCTTTGATTACTCTGTGCTTTTTAAGAAAGTTGTAGAATTGGATTACAACTATTACAACTGTAAATTGAATAGCTAAGGCTGTTTTCACATAGCCATCGGTTTTTTTAAATTCTCTATCTTTACGTTCATGTATATTTTATTAGATTAAACTTGACGTGTAAAAAGTGTATATATTTATACCTGCTTTGTAAAATAAACTATTTGAATTTAGAATTTCACGCTTGGCCACTACCCCGACTAAGTGTTGTCTATCACTTCTTCAGGCACAAAATCACGTCGGCGAATGCTCCGGTGGGAACTGAACCTGAAATGTTCCATAGAGCTTGGCTGAACAGCTATCTCTAAATAACCAATTTATCTCTCTCCGATACAAAGCGTGGACCCTAGTGAAACAGCAGGATCCACAATGGTGTGTTCGGTCACAATGGCGTATGTCTGGTAACCCTGCTCCAGACTTTAGGGTTGCCTCATATACTATATTTCAGTCACTTTGCCTTGTATTGGCTTAAAGCCTAAGCCAGATATTCTAGTGATCGTACTGAACAATTATACAGGTTGTTAAGTTGGTAACCTTTTTCCTTAAAACAGGGTGTTCTAGCCATGAATATGAACAACTTTTACCACGGGGTCACCCTAAAATTGCAAAATATAAACCAACTGTTTCATACATTTTGCTCGAGAATGTATCTAACTTTTCTATGGAACAACTCATTCTTTTTTCGCGATTTCAGGGTTGGCCCGATAGTGAAAGTTGCTCATATTCATGAAGAACCTGTTTGAAGGGAAAACCAGTATAATTTTGTGTTTTCGCATGAATTCAAAAGACATAGAATAAAGTTGAAAATATTATAAAAAGGAACAATCTACAATAACGATAATAAAAATAACAATATTACATGATAGAACAAGCAATTGGATATATTCTCTGAGAAAAATTTATGTCAGACGGGACTCGCTTATCCCCAACCCCGAGCCCAGTTTGTAAATCTAGATATACTAAATCAATAAATATAAATAAATAAATTTACTTTGCAACGAATTTATACACCAGCTAGTAATGCACATGTAAACGCCCACAAGGGCGTTGCGTGAATTTTCTCGCCTTGTTTATATAACAGCAAAATTGTGCAATATATAACTGGACTATGTGGTTAAAAATTTAGCACATGAGTTCGCGTTGTCACGTGACATATCTATTAAAGAAAAATCCTAAAAACTGGGATGGCGGCTATATTTTTGGTTTCTGTCTTAGGCAATGCGATACCGCGCATTGTAAATTGCAATCCGTAGCAGATGAATGGCAATTGGCAATACTTGCAGCCGATTGGCAATTAGGTTCATTCTAAGGATATTAGGAATTCGATCCTTAATCTGTTTTGTTACCCCATCATCACGACATCGACAAGACGAATCAGGGAACATTTATGGTTGACTGGAAGAAATTTCTTTTAGAAATAAATTCGCCTTTGCCTTGCATTTCTTTTAATTCTAAATTGTGTTTATCTGTGATTTTGTGTGCAATAAAGTGGTTATTATTATTATGCAAGTTGAATTTGTGAACATCGTCTAAATTCATACTTGAGCCTTGGTAAGTGATCAGCCTCATGAACCAATAATGAATTTTGTAAAATTCATAAAATGAAACTTAGACTCCTCATAGTGATTCACTCAGGACTGTGAGTGAATTACTATGAGAAGTCGAAATTTCATTGTACGAATTTCACAGAAATTGTTATCGATTCATGATGCTGATCACTTACCAAGCCTCCAGTATGAACTTTTGCGATGATCAAAAAGTCACCTTGTATATAAATTCATGATTTTATTGAAGCTGGTTAACGCACAGTTTCAAGATTTTAAGGAGGGCTTTAAGTATCGAAATTTAGTTCAAGTATACTTCTTAGATATAAAAAAATGGCCCACGTCTATTTAGGTTGTCTGAAAGAGATCGCTTTTAGTGATAAGACCGCCAATTGTACCCTACTACTATTATAAAACTGTTTCCTTATTTCTGTTTTTTGGTGTGCAATAAAGAATATTGTAATTGTCAAAAAATAGTACCATTACTAACAGCCAACCCTAATTCTAGGGCTAGCCAGCCTATCCTACAGGACGTCTAGGCTATCATGAACTAGATTAGTTGGCTTCAGTTAGATTAGCTGTGATTGGTGGCTGGTCGATAATGAAGCTCGGGATGTCCCGAAAATTAGCTATTGCGAAGATTATGAGCTGCTTTCTAGCTGGGATAATCCAGGCCGATTGAAATGCTTTAGGAATTGCTTGGTGGTAGGTGAAAAGGACTTGAAAAGTTCAGCTGTTTGACGAAACGATTTTGCGTCAATGAGTGAAATATCAGTATATTTTTTAGGACCTGGGAGACTTCATATATTTGGTCACTTGGCGCACAATATGGACCCGTACTCAACAAACATCACTGACAGACTCGACCGACTAACCCAACCAGTTAATACTCCCCTCGAAACTGCTTTTCATCTCACCTTTTTAACATAACCTATTCAGAATTTATCAAGTTTTTTATATATTTTTTATTTTTTAACTGCCAATCACTCGACTGATGACGGCCTCACTGATGAGGTCAAAATATTTCGAAAAATATAAAGTGTATTTTTTATTACTCTCTATGCTACTATTAAAGCCGATTCTGAAGGCTTTAATTTTAGTTTAAGTGCTGTCAAAACTTAAATTTTGCCAAGCTAATTTAGCTTTTGTTCCTAACACTTAAGAACTATTTCGTAATGCAGAAAATTTAGTTTTGACGGCACTAAAACTAAAATTAAAGCCTTCAGAATCGGCTTTAGTATCTTACTATAAATAAAAGGCTTATATAGCTAACATTATATTTATTCATATAATATTTTGTAAAGTAACTGATTAGATAGCTATTGCAAAGCACAAAGCTTTATGAATTTTTGAAAAATTCCTGTTTTTACCGAAGTCAGCGATAGCGACATTCATCACTTTTAAATTGAAATCGTGTCGGATGACGTCACGATACATGCCATTAAGCTGACTTTGATTGCACATAACTTCGTAATTTTTTGAGATATCGAAAAAGTAATGCTACTTCTGTTTAGAGCTTTTCAAAATCTTCATGCAGAAGACGAGTTCATTCTCGTGAAATTATTAATAAATTTTTAGGTTCCCAAGACCAAAAAGTGGTAATTATTTCAATATTTTCGACTTGATTACGAAAAGATTGGTTTTCACAAAACGCTTTAATTTTTTTTCATTAAGGCAAATCTTCTGTGATAATTTATAATAATTTCAGCGGTACATCGTACGCGCGAGTTCTAATCCTGCAGCATCATATTTGTGTTCTGCATGCTTTGTATGGCACATTATGCTGTGGGTTAATATTTGTGCCTGAAATACGGCGATAGAGCTTACAACCCATCACACTGGGACGCAATAATCGTCGGAGAAACGTGGGTGTCCGAGTGTGGGAATTGCATTTCACAGATTCATGTTACAATGATTACATATTTATAAATAATCTAAAATGTAGTAATGAGTAATTAAAAAAAGTAACATACTAACTCAGTCAGCATGAACGGAAATCAACTTTTAGATAAAAATTTGATAGTCAAAGTAAAAGGTAACAAAACTTGTAATTAGTAAATCACTGTCTGCTTTGTCATAAAAAGGAACAATCTACGGTTAAAAAATTTAAATTTCGGTTAAAAAATTTTAAACTACTACATACAGTCAAATTGAGAATGTCTTCCTTTTTTGAAGTCGGTTAAAAATGGACTCGAAACGGTAAAGATAATAAAAATTAATAGAAATGTAAACTTGAAATAATCTGCAAAAATAGTAATAGCAAAATAGGGGGGTTCCGTACAACAGTCAACCAAAAAGCTAAGATTCAATGACTTGCCTGTCAGTTTCAGTAACCAGAACCTTTCAAAATATATTCTATAACACATTTTAGGGTTATTTCGACTAACAATCTACATTTATGGGTTAACCCTTTTAAAACCATCATGAAGACAAAATAAAATACGAATTTAGAGCGACCGTAGAATTTTAGCGTCTCAAACATATGCGTCTCATAAACACCACCATAGATTACCAAAATTGGCATATTAGCCAAAAAGCCTATTAAAAATTCATACCGTCCAATTGTTCTGGTCACCTCCTCAACTCAGCTTACTGACTTTCAGTACTAAACCCATTACAAAGGGTTGATCTCCCCTTATGTAAACAGGTGGCATAAAGCTCCCTTTTTGATTGCGTTTCGCTATCAGCCATTCTCCAGAGGGTAATTTCTCGTGTAAATATTTTAGTGTGCGTTCGCAGATTTATTGTTGTTCTGTCTTCTATTTGCATGATAAGCAATTACGAATCTTCGTCATTAGGCGCTTGGGGTCTGTGGCGACGTGGCTGCCAGTTGATGGGTTAACAAGATTATTTTAGATATTTTAGTGCGGTTTTATGGCGTCTCGAGAGGACCGCGTCCCGAAACGATCGTAAATTTCTAATTTTAGGTGGGATTTAAATATGTTCGTGAAATATGTCCTTTTGTTTTGATCGCGCCACTGAATGAGCCAAATGGGATGAAATTAGGTATCAAATGAGAATATTTAGCATGACTAGGCGTTATTTAACTTCAGCAATGAAAGCCTTTGGCTTTGTTATTTTATTCCTCATTGTTCACTTCTCAATGGTATTTTGGACTCTATGTTAGATCTTCTTGCACCACAAATGGTCGTTCTTGAGTACCAACAATCGCAAATTTTCCATAATTACAAGCTACATAATTAAATAGCGGTTCAGCGTCGTGAGGTATTGTACCAGGCGCGCATAGCTCGGAGAAGGTTCGACTAGACAAAGGCAGCTCGAAGTGACCTTTGAACCTGTCACTCAAAGGTAGACCCGCTTATTTCCATCCCATCATGATGACTCGGAAGATGGGTGTAGTGGATATGGCATTTAGGTCCTTGGATATATGCTGTCTTGGTACCGTTAGTAAACATTTTTTTTAGGGTTCCGTACAAATGCAAACCTATATCAGCTGCATAATTAAAAAGTAAGGGCGCATATTTGTTAAGGCAGAATTACTAAAGTCAAATTTTTTATTCAGTGGAGGAAAGTGACAGTACGGAAAAGAAGTCCGTTGTAAGAGTAAATTAGAAACGATACAGTTCATCTCGCTTAGTTCCAGAGCGCCATCCCTTTCATTACAAGGGTCTTCAACCCGCGGCCCCCGGGCCACATGCGGCCCGCCGGGATATTTTTGCGGCCCTCAAAGGCTAAGGAAATTTTCATCCATTCTATATGAATTCACGGGCAACACTTCTAAAATCAAATGTATGCGAGCAGCTATTTTCAATGATGAAAAATGTAAAATCCAAAACCAGTACAAAGATTACGGATGGACATCTGGAAGGTAGTCTGTGGATTGCGAGCACAAAAGTAGAAGCAAATATCGACAATCTGGTGAGAAGTAAACAATGTCAATCCTCACATTGATCTGTATCTTATTATTTTTGAACAAATAATAGTTATTTAAGATACACGTGCGGAAAGTAAGGTTTTATACGAATAAGTTCCAAATTGAAAACACGAGCGCAGCGAGTGTTTTCATTGGCACGCATTCGGATAAAAACCTTTTACGCTCAAGTATCTTACAACATTTTTCAATGCATTTTGCAAGGAAATACAACAAAAAAATAAGTATAATAAAGAAAGTAATTTTATTTCACCAAAGCCTATTTACAACAAAATGGCGTGCTTTCTTTGCAGAGCGCGCGTTTCATACAGTTTTTTCTTTCTTGAGGCAAAGGTGCAGTATACATACAGCCAATAATGTGAAAAATATTTTTGTTTGCGGAAACAAAACACGTATTTTTAAATGAGATAATCAAGAATCTTATGTGTTATGGTGTTTATCATCATTCAATTATTGCTAGAGCGCGCATACTTATAAATAATTGTTTTTTTTTGGACAGCAAAACCTCCTTGGATCTTTGTAATTTTTTAAATTGTATGACTTGCACCATGCACCACAGAGTCAAAAACTTGAAAAAATTACTTTATTTCACGTGTGAAATAAAGGATTTCAGTACTGTTTTATTTCACGCGTGAAATAAAGAGTCGGTTTCCGCATAATTTTGTTACACAAAAAAGAAAACTTTACGAGCAACTGCATTGAAAAGACATTTTTAATTCACTTGTTCAGTTTTAAATTATTGTTAAGGTGGTATGTTTACGTGTGGCAATGTGCGGCCCTTTGACAGACCTGGAATAGATTATTGGCCCTCCAGCTAAAAATGGTTGAAGACCCCTGCTTTACACCATTGAATAAAAAATTCGACTTTTATAGTACTTCGAGAAAAATATCGCATTGATCCTTTTTTCATGCAGACTATAGACAAATAGTGACAGAACTCGTAGATTGTGTATAACGTACCGTTGTCTTGGACAATCTTATTAAAATCTCAACCGTAACTAATAACACGGACTCAGTCCTAATTCTAATCGATGTTAATTTAAAATAAGTCTGCCTTAAGGCACAGTCCACTAACTCATTAAAATATAAATTAATTTCTATTATGAGCCGAGTAAAGGTGCGGGCACACTTGCCACGGTCAGAAATGGTCAAAATAACCGCACGCGCTCCGAACATGATTGATAGCCAACAAAATGACGCTACACCTACGGACGGACGCTGCGATTTCACATTCAAAATTATAGCGGTTTTGTGACCGCATCCTGTATATCCAAACGTTTATACTTACATACGTCGTTCTGGAAATCGACAATAGCCCGGTTCATTAGTGGGATCACACTGAGTGGCCTCGAGTGCTGTTAAAAATATTTGTGCTTTAGAGAGCTTATTTCCAGAGCTATTGACTCTCGATGACTCGGTGGAGAGCCATCGGCTTTTGAAATTAATATTCTTCGTATAATGAAGACCGTGATCGCTATTTAACGTTCGTTAATATTGACATTTGGTTTGTGATATGCGTCATTATTAACCTCAAAACGACGTGAAATGTGCTTGTGTTGTGACGCACTTAGAACACCTTTTGTTAAGCCGAGTACACACTTATTGTACATGTTGTCATTAAGGCGCTACGGAAAAAAATCGCCACTATTAGAACTTGCATATCTACTTCAGTAAACAATGTTTTATTTTGATAAAATAGTATATAATTTTGGAATCTTTTTCTAGGGATCTGTTAAACAGAAACGCGATTGGAGATATTCGGCTCGATTGAAATATTTATTGAAATAAGGTCTTTTTCGACACCAATTCTCCTGGTTTGACAATTTAGAATGACATATGAACTGCAATTATATTTTATTGGATTGGCTTTAACGGTATGTAGGACCTGCCCCTCTATTATGTATCTTTGGTTGCCAACTGGACTGGGTGCCTATCATCAAAAACATAGATAAAAACTGATCTTTCAAAATTGCCTTTAGTGTGTATTGAACTTCACTTCAAGTGCGAACATAGCCTTAGTCAATCGGAATTCGATAGTATATCTATGTTTTTGATGATAGGCACCCAGTCCAGTTGGCAACTAAAGATACAAAATAGGCCAGCTGGTTAAACGAAATTTTGATAGCAACTTTACTACATTATATATTAATAAAAAACCGACTTTTTGCTTCTTTTCCCTGAATCTGTCCTTCTCGCACTGAGTGTTTTTTCGCATATGGAGTAACAGGGACGCTAAAACGTTTACATGTCGCCTTAATGTAGATACGTACTTTTAGTTCTTTTACAAATCTGTCCACAATTTATTTGCAATTTTAGTATCTGTCAGTATTCTGAGACGCCCACAAACGTACACGCATGTACATAAGCGTTCCGACCATCTCATTATAATACCTACTTAATGTTCTACCAACTAGGTCCCCTGCCTGCGTGCGCGCATCGTAAAACGCAGAGTTTACTGCTCGCCTTGCTATGATCATGTTATAGTGTTTATGCTCTATCTATACCAACAATAATACAGTAACTTATACTATGTGTCTGTTATTATGTCGTAATTAAATAAAAATATTATGTTTTATCTACTCCCATACTGCAATAAGGTAACTGCAACATCAAAATCAGTTTTTATATACATTATAACACCGTGATTCTGCGCTGCCACTGGCCCAATTTATTATAACACCGCTAGAGAGCCAATCAACAACAGAGATGAGGAATAAGCAGCGCCCCCTTTATCCTGAGGGCCGGATCTATCGAAAGGCTTTTTGGGCTGCAGCCCAGGGCCCCGTGGATATAAAGGGCCCCCGGCCCCCATTGAAGACGATGGACAATATGGTGCATAAAAAAAAGATTAAAATTTAAAAAATTCCCATCTTGTTTGGCATTCCTGTGATCAATTAAACCGTGTGCGCGCGCGCCTGTCGAACGGAATGGAGACTCTTCGTCGCGTGTATTTTCTCGCGTCTATTACGGGGGTCTCCCCACCGCTTGTTTTTAGTGTATTTTCTCGCAATCACAGTCATTCGCAGTCGAACAGGCTTTATCAATTGTTACATCAATTTGTCGGCGGGCGACAAATTCGTTTTTTTTTCGCATTTGTGTACTCGTCATCAAAGTGATAAATTTTTATTATTTTTTAAGGCGTATGACCACGCTAAATAAGCAACTCGATGTGTGTCGGTACAAATATCAACGGAAACGACATTGAAATAATGTTCATTTCAGCGTGCCTTAAAAAGTGGCTGCTACGCCAACCACTGCGTCTCCGGCTAGCGCAAAATAGGAAAAATTAATACTTTTCAAAAGGACGTAATTAACGAAAAAAAATATTTTGAACTTAAATTTTTTAGATCTAAAAATTTCCTATAATTTGGTGAAATAATAATTAAAATCGCTTTAGGCGTTTGGAAGGAGTAAGAGAATTCTTGTGTTAATCATGTGAAACTTTTGATGACTTTAGATTTTTTTCGTCAAAACTTACAATAGAAAAACAGTTTATGAAACTTAAAATTTATTTTTGTCTCTATAATGCCTATCATATATTTTTATGAAAGTTTTTGGACTACCCGTGTGGGAGGAGTAGGCCTTCAAAGACAGGTCCAAATTGCAGTTGGCGTATCCATTCGCCTTAAATCACAAATGCGAGGAGCGTGACATAGAGTATCATTTTCACTTTCATTAGCAGTAAGATGTTATTTTGAATGTACTACTCTTAAGTTCCTTTTACTCAAATAAATATTATTATTATTATTATTTCTTTTTCCTTTTTTTTTCTCGGCTTTCACCGGTTTACTCATATGCACGGGCCTAGGCCAAGTGCATATTAAGAGACGAATTCGGGAGGTTCTGGGGATTAGGAGGCTGCGAGATGGGACCCGAGGTGACTTCCGTGGATGGCTCGAGCGTGGCAGCCAGGGGCACAGACATACGGTCTGGTTCATTTTGCAAAAATTTTCGAACTATGCGGCATGTGTTCAAAATGACAGCTTTCTGCAAAAGTTGGTAGGTGTTAGGTAGTAGGTTAAGTGTCTTAAGTGACTGGTGCAGCTGTTTTGGAATTACGCCTGTTGACGAAAGCACAATCGGAACTATTATAACTTTCTGGAGATGCCAAATTCGGGTTATTTCATCCTTTAGTTCAATGTATTTGGTGAGTTTTTCAGCTATTGTACTTTGTATTATTATTATTACTTACCAATTATTTACTTGTAGTATCGTTAACCCTGTATCCTGCGCCAACTGCTTTTTCTGGTCTTCTGAGGGGTATGGATGCTGGAACCAAAAGAAAAAAACTGGTTGTAATAATTATAGTTGAGCGTTAATAAAGTAAAACATTATTGTGAAACTGTGTACAAGAAGAAGAGTGTTTTCTTCAAGCTGTTAGGTAGATAACTTCACAGTTAACTATTCTGTTTTTGTAATTAACTATACATATATTTGCTCATTTGGAAATAACAGTTTTATATAAATACATAGCAAAATGCAAGTCACAGTCGCTTTTCACCGACGATTATATGTCCCAAGCATGATGTGTGGCCGGTGAGCCCTGTCGCTGTACTTCAAATTGTACACATACAGCTTGAGGCCCAGTACCGAGCTAAACTTAAATTGTAAAGCAGATTTTAGGTGTTTTTAAAGTGGCTTGCTACGGATATTTATTGTTCTTTTTTTATTTATATTGTTTATTGATTTTTTTACTTGACACTCCGTTTTAAATCGCATGGTATTTATTTATCACGCTCTAACAAAAGTCGAACGAATAATATTGTGAGCGAAAACTTATGTCAAAATAACGGTTCTGGTGATTGTGGAGACTCCTATATCGTTAAGGCCCTTACTCTTGCCAAATGGGTACTTTCTAAAGCCTATATACTCCTCGTTTATGGCCAAACCAAAAATAATGAAAAAATGTATTATGAATAATCAACTCTTAGACAACATATGCAACAGTTTTCTTTTTCATACCACCAAAACTTCTACATGATTTTTTTTTTACTGAATGGTGTTTTTTTACCTCAAATTCCCTACTGCTCCTGAGTGACTTGGTCGATTGAATTCATCTATGCTTTGATAAATAGATAAACTTTATAGCTATAAACATAACATAAGATTATTCAATCGAGTAATCACGTCCAACTGAAAAGTATAATTTTCCCCTATTTCGCTCTATCAAGGACGCAGCGAGCATCGTAACAGCCACTATGCATTGCGCGCTCATATGAACGTTATTTCAATGTCGTTTCCGTTGATATTTGTAGTGACAAATATCGAGCTGCTAATTTGGCGATGGTAATCGCCTTAAATTCTCATATCATAATGGGAATAGCTAAACAAACACTTGGAAGTGTTGCACAATATAACTTACATCTGTAAACACAGATTCGCTCCACCATTCCTGCAGATTGTATTAGACAACTCGCAAATCAGATTTGTTCGACGAATTGTTCGCAATTCTGGATAAAAACCTACACTAATTGAGTCAGTCTCAGTTCCCTTTCTATTGTTGGGTATGGAAATTAAATGGAGATTTCTAAACAAACTCTCGTTTTGGAACGACTGAATGATATACTTTGTTCTAAATTGAGTTATTCTCTATATTGGTCCTCTTCTTCATTTAGGCGATATGTAAAAGTTTTAGCGTCCCTGTTACTCCATATGCGAAAAAATTGCAGTCCATATGTCATTCTAAATTGTCAAACCAGGAGAATTGGTGTCGATAAAGACCTCATTTCAATAAATATTTCTATCGAGCCGAAATTCTCCAATCGCGTTTCTGTTTTAACAAATCCCTAGAGGAAGATTCCAATAATAATATACTTTTTTTTCAAATTTATACATTATTTACCGAAGTAGATATAGAAGTTCTGAAATTGTCGATTTTTTTCCGTAGCGCCTTAATTCACAGTTTTCGTGTTTTTTGATTCGATCTTCACGGGTTCAAATCACGGTCTGTGTGCTACGAAAGGCACGTGAAGCTGTAGTATTTTATTCTGTGGCTGTAGACCATATTTGTGCCTGAAGTGCACAATTAAAAACAAAGAAAATCACCCGGGAGGGGGGGAGGGCGAGGGGCGTAATAATCATACACATAGGATTCGACTTTAGTTTGATATGGAAGACACAATTTGATCGGGCCGCCCAAGAAGGACCAAATTGGAGGCATACTAAAGAATTTAAGGGCAATGTAAAAATTACTTAGAATAGAAGAGCTTGTATGACTAGATTGATGGATGTGAAAAAGGCGAAAGAGGTGTGTCAGAATCGTAGCAGATGGGAATGGTCTCTGTCTACCCCTCTGGGAGACAGGCGTGTTATTATTCAGTATATATTTTTTCCTCTCTCTCACCAGGAAACTATTAGCACACAGAAGTTCAAAATGATATTGGTCTGGCAACTCGACGTTACATTCTCCTGAGACCTCCTCTATTTTATCCCATCCTGGTAACCACGGGCCCCAGGTTACGGGACGTGGTGGTAAATTATTAACGAGAAGCACGCCTGTTCGATTCCCTGATGAGATCGGTGTAGAAAATTTTCATGAAGACAGTTCTTGTTCAGAAAATATCGTGATGCTTTGGACTAAGATGCTTCTAACTTAAATTTGTTTTTTGGAACTTGGTTTTGACATGGCATGAATAACGTCTTATGAAACTGGGTGCCAATTTATGGATGGATGGAGATGGCACTTGATGATGATGAAATATATAAGTATATGATCATTATATCATTTGTTTCATTCCTTATGTCATTGTCTTAGTTAAAATAAAATTTAATAATAAAATAAGCTCGCACCTACATGTTTTAATCTGTACTCTTTGCAATATTAGTACAAATTATAAATACGAAAATAATAATCTACCTTGGTACAATGTTAACTAATTACCTAAATGTTATTAAAAAATTAAACTCTGATTCGTTACACTTATTACTTAAACTATTAAATATTACATAAATAATCACTGTAATCATAATAATCTGTTAAACTGATCTATAGTCAATACGATTACAAATTTATTAGGCCCCCGCGGTTCAGGTACAACCTAGTTTTGGGGACCACTGTTAATGTACTATACTTTAATTTAAGTTAAAGATCAAATTTTATTTTCTTTTTGGTAAAATAAACTTCTTCTATTCTTTTATATTCTAAAATTAAGGTGAATTCACAAAAAAATTGTGCATATCTTTAGTAATTTTTTAACATCAACTTTACAAAACTGTCAGGGGCCCAAGAAAGATTGAAAGATTTTCACTAAATGACAGTTGGAAAATTCGGTCCAAGTGCCGCCAAGGTCAAGACATATTTTAAATGAAAGGACATAGTGCAGTCCCGTCGCCAAATTAGCAGCTCGATGTTTGTCTGTATGAATATCGACGGAAACGACATTGAAATAACGTTCAAATCAGTGCACAACGCGTGGTGGCTGTTACGACGCTCGCTGCGTCCTTGAAAGGGCAAAATAGGAGAAAATAATACTTTTCACATGGGCGTCATTGTTCGATTGAATAATTCTATGTTATATTTATAGCTATCAAGTTTATCTATTTATCAAAGCATAAATGAATTAAATCACCTAAGCCGCTTAGGATCAGTAGGAAATTCAAGCCAAAAAAACACCATTCAGTTGAAACAATTTTTCATATAAAAGTTTTGGTGGTACGAAAAAGAAAAATATTGCACATGTTGTCCTAGAGTTGATAATCCATAATACATTTTTTCAATATTTTTGGTTTGGCCATAAAAGAGGAGTAAGCTTTAGAAAGTACCCATTTGGCGATATTAAGGGCCTTAAGTAAGCAGGACCACACCAAAATCTATCTGACAGATTTCCAGATATAACTATTTATGTTTTACAACCTCCCATACTTCAGTTCTTGTAATTAACATGTGGCCCCAGTGAAAGTTTTTGGAAATGTAAAAATCTTAAAGAATACATAATATTTTATTTTATTTTATTGAAACAGTACAAGAGTTTGATTCATCCATGTTTTATATTATTTTTTTATTTTTCTGGTTGCTTAAGGACTACATTATGTCTTTTTATTTAACATACATCCTAATAATATTTATGTATAGAGGATGCCTCTTTTAGAGGCAAAACACGTGTCGATAAGTTTTCTTGCTTGTTATTTAATATTGCTTTATTTTGTGCTCGTACTGCTTGCTTTGCTTGTGCATGTTTTATGCAGGAGGGCGGGCGGTGCTTGAGTTTGCATTTTGAATAACATGGTAAGAGTGTTTAGCGGAATATTGCAAATTATTAATATATCAACAAATTATTAATATATCCACAAATTATTAATATATCCACAAATTATTAATATATCCACAAATTATTAATATATCCTAAATTATTAATATATCCACAAATTATTAATATATCCACAAATACATCATAATATTGGCGGCACTTGAACCAACTCCTACACAAGTTTGCCCACTGTCATTTTACGAAAGGCAGTAACGGGTATTTACACTGTGTACAGAGTTACGTTATTAAAACCCCGTTATTAACGTTTCTAAAAGCGTAGTCATAGACACTATCTCATACAGCCTATCTCTCTTTTATTAAGGGTGCATACAAAGTCAGATTGAGCACCTCATTTTGCATCAATCGGAACTGAACTCTATGACGTTTCCTTTTAGTTTAAAATAGTGCGCTCTCAGCCGTAGCTGTTACGACTACCAAGAAACATACGCTCACGAAAAACGGAGCTTTTATTAATAACTCTGCTTGTCGATGAAATTATTAAGAGGCTATGCGAATTTTATTTTTGTCACTGTCACTCTGATCGAAAACACGCTCAGTGCGAGAGGAGCGGATTCAGGGCGGAAGCGAAAAATGTTAGTTTTATAATTTTTATAAAAAGACTAAAATAGCTAGCTAAATTTCAAATATCAAATCTCTAGACATTGTTGAAACACACCTAATAAAATATGTTTGAGTTCTGTATATGGTTCCCATTCGTCAAACGAGGAGAAAAAGTGTGTTTGAAGATCTCATTTCAACAATTATTTCTATCGAGGAAAATTTATCCCAACATGTTTCCCGATTTCAAAACCCTAGATTATATAGTCAAAATGGATATACCAGAAATGTTTTAAAATTTTCCGTGTATTTCATTAAATACACAAAAAAGAAGCACCTCCATTTTTTTACATATTGCCTTAAACATTCCAAGACGAATAGACGGGGTCATTATTCAATTATTTTAATATAAATTTCAAGGCTGTAATAATAATAATAATAATAAAATTATTTATTGCACAAGTTACATTTTTTGTACACAGGCTAGCTTATATATACTATTTAATATTTTCCACCAGCTACCTTTAGCCATGAGGAAGTTGTTAGGGTAGTGCCATGATTTTAACAATAAAGTAATATGAAAAAATTTAAATATCACTTTGAAAAAAAAACGTTTGTATTGAAAATCTTCACTCTAGGATACACATTGTCTACCCTGGCGTCATACAATTTTTTTTTCAAAGTCATGTTTAAATTTTTTCATATTTTTTTTATTGTTATTCTTGTTTGCTTTTCCAGCAAAAAGTTCTAGGCACGCCACTGGGTGTAAGTATATATATATTATACTAAATATAAATACTCAGTAATTTTATTAAACTAAATGCTAATAAATATCTATAATGATGAGAATTTACCTCATCACTACATAGTATAAAACAAAGTCGCTTCCCGCTGTCTGTCTGTCCCAACGACAGTCTGTCGTTGGTCTGTCCCTATGTATGCTTAGATCTTTAAAACTACGCAACGGATTTTGAAGTGGCTTTTTTTTAAATAGATAGAGTGATTCAAGAGGAAGGTTTATATGTATAATACATCCCCGAGCAAAGCCGGGGCGGGTCGCTAGTTACTCATAAGTAACAGTCACAAGAAGAAATTAATTAAGAAATTAAGAAATTAAGAAACATTCTGTAAATTATGAAAGTGTTGTTTTATCGAACTCTTGAAGACTGACATGGACGAAGCTTCACAGATGTGTAGCTGCAAACCGTTCCACAAGAGTATTGCACTCACGGTGAAAGAATTTGAATACATGCATGAACTATGCGCAGATTGCGCAGGTTTGCAAAGAAGCCACGTTTTGCTAGGACGTTGATGACGGTCGAGGGACGAGGGCTGTATGATTTAAGGAAGGCCTTTTAACACCCAAAAAACATGAAATTTCGACTTTGCAATTTTTTTCTATCGGTTGGACTTAAAGCTTTTGCGTTTTTTCTCAATTGAATAGATCAGCCATATAGTTTACTTGGTATAATATTTTTATTAAACCGATTGACCAAGTTACACAATGTGAAATGGTCATTTGAAGTTGTACATCTGACCTTATACGCACCCTTAAGCTCCTAATATATCGATCTTTGTCTCAAAATAAATTGTGTAAAATTTTAGAGGTCAGGTGGCAAAGGAACACTATATCCATCCAGCCATTTATTTCCACCTTATTTCTCAAAAGCTTAAACAAAATACGTGAGTTCGAAATTCAAATTCAAAAGAGGAACGAGAAAAGGATCGCGATAACAATCAGTGGAGAAATTGATACGTCATACGTTACTGGCGCTTGGGAGTAAAACATTATGGTGCATTTGTTTGTGGCCAGTATACGCCTTCTGTTTGTTTATTTATTATTTTAAATTTAAAATCCTTTGTAGACAAGTTGTCTGTATTCTGAAATATAAGGAACTAGTCATTCACTCGCGACTATACAGTGTGTCCCTCATACAAGTGCACATCCGAAAGTAGGTGAAACTAGATCTATGTAAATATATCGACAAAAACAAAGAAAAAAATTTTTTTGAATTTTTTTTTAAATCTTGAAAAAATACTCCGCCTGGGTATCTTTGAATGGGACGCGAGTGCAGTGCCTTTGGTTAACCGCTTGTAGAAAATATTGTATTAATGATAGGACGTTGTATTTTTTTTGTTAGAAAGATAATGGCAACGATAAATAGGAATAAAAGTAAAACGGGGACATTATTTTGAAAAAAATTACTATTAATGAAAAAAAAGACGGAAAAATTAAAGAAATAATCTTTTAGGATATTATTTTTATGGTAATTGTAGTTGATTATGTTTTGTATTTGATTTGGTATGCAACGTCTATTCTTAAGGATTATAACAGTTTTATTTAATTTCATTACTCGCGACAGATCAAAAGTTATGACATATTTCATACATAGTCTCCATGGTAGGCAAAAAAAATTTATAACGTAAATTTACAAAACAAATATTTTCTAAAAAAAAAAAACATTTTTTTGTCTATAAAATAAGGTCTAGTTTGAACCCTTTTCGGATGTGCACTTGAACGAGGGACACACTGTATACGCCTGTGTTGAATAGAATTTCGGACATGTTTTTATTAAAATAGTAACCGCTTGGCTTTATTTTGCTAAAGCACAATTATAGAAACCCTAAGACTGTTAAAACCGCATCAAAATTAATTAAGTGGTCTCCGAGTTATAAGATAGATAGACAAGCGTTGTATTTTTTATGTACGCATGGAGAAGATGGTTATTGCCAAAGAAATTAAATTAAATTAAAGTAACATACACATTTGAAAAGCGTTCCGAATGATTATAAAACACGGCAAAATTAACAAATAAGTGTAAACAATAGACGTTGTTGTATTCGTATATCGAAATTTTACAAAATATATAATATATAATATGAATATGCACAGAATTGTTGGCGTCTTTGTGATTGTAATTTTTGACTATTACAGTATATAAATAGTTAATACTTTAATGAGCGGTTTTCTGGTTGTTTTTTTTTTTCTAAGTTCTTAGCTTTGCCCCAGATGGCGCTGTCCATGTCACCATAGATAAAATGTGTTTCGTAGCAATCAATGTCAAAGTGGTTTTTCGTTTGTTTTGAATCAGTGCAAATTTTGTTTTTGATTTTGTTGCTAAAGAATACGACAGTGCCATCTAGGAATCTTATTTAACACTAAATTTAACATAAGGAAAAACGCTCAATAATTTTTTTTTTTATTGATCTTGCAGTGTTACTGTATTGTAATATTAATGTTATAATTTACTTCTAAGTGAAGAATGTAAAAAAAAAAACAATTTGACTTGTATTTCACATTACCAATAAAATTGTTCTATGTTCTATGATGTCATCCATCTCGGAAATTCCGATTCACATAAAACCATATCATACAGTAAAACAAACCATTACTCGACGTATTGTAGGTTTTATAAACAATAAATTTCATATTCAAAGCGCAAAGTACACGTAGATAGAGAAAAGCTTTTCTTATCGAATGAAAAGGGAATTAGAGACTTTAGGGCTCATCGTAAAATTGTTTAATGTTGATGTTTGTGGCTTGTAAAATGTTTATTGTCATTGGCAGCCATTATTGGGTGAATCTTGAGTAGAATACTTCGATAGGACAGAGTATTTTCTAACAAAATTAAAATTTAATACGGTTTTGTTTTAAAAAAGGAGCGACTTCTTCTTCTTAATTCTTTATTGCACAAAACACAGTTTAATGTACAACAGGTGGACTTAATGCTAGAAGCATTTTCTCCCAGTCAACCCGACAGAAAGTAGAAGAAAGTTACAGAAGCAGGTGTGCAAAAAGGATTTACAATTTTATATTTTAAACAATAAATAAAATGTTAAAAAAAATACATTTATGTACTGATATATAATTGTGTTAGAGCTTTTGTCAATGAATTATTTAAGTGGACACGTATTATACAACGTGTAACAGAAAGGTGTAACCATATTTGAAGAGCTTATTCAGTCAATGGTTTAGAACAACTTTTACTATGGAGAGAAACCTGCAATTGAAAAAAAAAACTGCTTTTCCATACATTTCGGCCGAGCGGCATTGCATTTTTCTATGAAACAGTAAATATTTTTTTCGAGATACAGGGTTTGTTCCATCATATAACGTTGACTGAATAAGCTCTTTAAATATGTGTACAAATTTCTGTTACACGTTGTATACCTTCTTTGCGACAACAATCAGTGGCAGCCATAAATATCATTATAATATTTATTATCATTTAATTGTTTTTATTTTTCCGATCGAATAAGTATTAACTTATCATGAATGATAACAACATAACAAAATAATGAACGATTAAAAAGCTTGAAAATCTATAAACGATTAATCACTATTCAAATTTATCCTTTGTTAAAACACTTACCGGAAATGACGTACATGTTCTGAACATGCTCTATACGAAATGCGAACAAAGGAGTATCCACTTCAAAAACTATAGACATTTAAATTAATTATTTATTTATAGCCTCTTAATTCTATAATACACGTACAGAATCCATTTCAAACGTAAACTAACACTGCACTGCGTGGGGGTGGTCTTTCTCACCGTACGGTTTGTATTTGTTTATACAACAAATTGAACAGATAATATTTAGGCGTTGCTGATAGATCGCATTAATGCACGATGCAATAAATGTATGGTATGATTTATTTTGGGAAATTTTAACTTGGAGAAACTGATTTATTTATATTTAGGACTATAAAAAATAAGCTTTGCAAATGAATTTAAAATCAATTGACGAAAAAACTTCAACGTTTAGCCCTGTTCATTGCAACCGAATAATAAATATTTTTTCGGCGGCTGCTGTTTTTTGACGCGAGCTCGCCGAACGCCGTCGCATCGAAAATCAGAAAAACGATATCAAAAATTTATGAAGCCTATTACGGTGACTACAAAACCGAAATATGATAAACTCACAACGAATCCTCCGGTCAGATAACGGGATTTGTCAAATTTATACAGCTTTTTGTCGTCGCACAAAGACCGGCAATTATTTTTAATTTTACGCGAGGTATTTTCGTTTGCCAGACGCTCAAAATTAAAATTTAAAATCCATTTGTAGCGCGTGCCTTCTTATAGGTAGTACGGTATTTGGTGTATTGCTGTATAATGAATGAGGTAAACTATCACCGTTTTGTAACTTGGAAATCGTTTTTGTGTTTCTACCCGTTGAATGTGGAAGCCAAATGAGATTTCTCTACGTGAATGCGAAAGCAATCGAAGACTTATTTATTCGCAATGCACTAGGGCGTCATAAAATGTAAGTCGGTATTGAGATATCAAATTTCAAAAAGCAATCGCGTTCCGCTCTCATCCGAGCGGTCGAGTTGTAAATCTCGAACACGCATTAAAATTGCGATTATACCGGGCATAAGTTAGCAATAAATCGAAAATCGAGGGAAAAAGGAGAGTGTGCGTGCGAGAAAACCGAAATTCAGTCGACTATAAATTTTATTTCGCTATGTCGGGAAGAACAATCCATTTGCTCGCACCCAAATCTATGGGGTGCTCGAATGAGTATATGTAAATATGCGACTCGGGGTGAGAATCAACGCGTCACAGATCTTGTACTTACAGAGAAATAAAATATCTTACGATTGTTTCGAAGCTTTTTCTGATATCAGAAAGACTATACAAGGTGACTTTTTGATCATCGTCCAAATTCATACTGGTGGCTTGGTAAGTGATCAGTATCATGGATCAATAACAATTTTGGTGAAACTCGTAAAATGAAATTTCGACTCCCCATAGTGATTCACTCGGGACTGGAACTGAATTTCTATGGGAAGCCGAAATTTCATTTTACGAATTTCACAAAAATTGTTACTGGTCCAAGATACTTATCACTTATCAAGCCTCCAGTATGAATTTGGACGATGATCAAAAAGTCACCTTGTATACAAAGAATATATACTTGACTTGACAATTTTATTAAGTCAATAGGTTAAAAAAGTAATTGAAACTTTTAAACGAGGGAGTAATCCACACTTAAACTTAAATGTTTTAGAACCATTTGTAGCAACAAAAGTAAGGAAACGAGTGGATTATATAATATGAAAAGTAATAAATAAACCACCTTTAGAGTTGTTCATAAAACAAACATCAAAAGAAGATGAAAAACATACTAAAGAGATCCCTTTCATAAAACCACGAATTCCCTAATGATATGCGTCTAGGAACAAAATTCCCGCCCTGAGAGAGTATATGGCGTATTTTACAATTTTCCCAGCGTTCGGTGTTGCCATAACAATAATAATATATTCACGAGCTCCGGTGATTTCCGGACGTGTCGTAAAAATCATACCGTCTCGAAGGAGCCACGCGTTGTCTTCAGAAAAGGGCGGGAAAAATATTTTCCGAACGGGTGAAGTGCGTTACAAAAAGTGAAAGTGTGTGGAATACGTTGATGGATTAAATTTCTCAGCATTGCGACGTGACGTCTAGGATTGTGCGTAAATTATGTATGCTTCGCGTTTGTCTTGCTCTTGTTTCGTAAAAAAAAATCATTTGCCTTTAGAATTTTGCTATTCGAATAAACTCAAGTCAATCAACAAAATTCGAATAAATAAACATGTAACTATTTTAGTTATTTACAGCTAGGCAGCTACGGAAGCCGTTACGGGGCAAAGCCCGACCACAAATAGATGTCAAAAAACTAGGGGTCCCACGCATGGCGGCTTTATGGTCCACCAGGGAGACATAAAGGTGCGGAGGTGGTCCTAACCCTATCGAAGTAATGTCCAACTGATGGATGGCGCTTTCTCAACCCTCTGTCCTCCTGTTCCTCAGTGCGTCTCGTTGGTTTATTTATTTGATGCTTTTGTTTATGCGAGGAAATTCTCCTGTTTATACGCATCTTTTATCGTGTGAATTCCTCCTTTTGGTTAACGGTGACATTTTTTGAATATTTAAAACTGGAACACGAGCCTTTCTCGTTTTTCCTCGCATAAAATACGTTGTCATTAATTTCGAAACGGATGGTAGAAATTGCAAATAATTTTACAAAATGTGATATTAAAAAGCTATTCTGATTAAAGTCTTGTTTCAATTTAGTCTGAAAGACACCTGCCTGCTACATTCCAAAGCTAGGAAACTACATTTTTACCTGGATTCAATAGAATATAAAGAATTCACAAGTCCAATACGGGAGCGGTTACGTCGACAGGATCGGTTTAAATTATGCAAATCTGTAATGGACGGCGAAAAAGGCTATGCATTTTTGTTGAGACTGAAAATAGTTTTCGAGGAAAAACGCCATGAAATCTTTAAAAATTTAGAGAACATACAAAAGAGAGCAACACCTGGAAAACAAAACACAATCAATCACTGAAGTGCGAAATTGTAAGCGAGCATATGAAACCTTTGAATTTAGAATTCTAAATCAACCAATGGCAGCACGTGAACCGTCAATGGACCAATGAAAACAATGGCTTCAAAGCCCGGTAAATAGCTCGATACTAATCTGTGGGAGCCGGAAGAGTCCATGCTGACGTCTGTTCGGAAACTACAACTGGGCTAGGAAATGAGATACGTGCGTTCAGAAACTAACCATTTGTTGATTTCTAAGGCCTTTGATGGAATTGGGACAGTACATGTCACGACGTGTGACTTCGAAGGTAAGCACACGGTTTTCAATGCTTTGAATATTGATCAATTTGTCGGTTATGCCATCATAGACTACATATGTGCTACCCTATGTAAGGACTGCGGTTCAAAATGAAATGGAAAAGGTTGTTTTTTGAGATAATAAAAAGTCGACGGTAACATAAAACTGCGCAAAACCCACAAGAAAGCTGCAATTCTTTGGCCCATTTCAAGACAGTACAAAAAGTTCTTCATTCATCCCTACGTTTAAGGAATACCATATCATTAGCCAAATACGCTGGAGAAGACGATTGTTCCTAAAGAATAGTGTCCCGATTGCGGCGGCTTCAAAGAGACGTCGATCCTCGGTGCGTCCGCGCAGAGAACAGTTGCAAATCAAATAATAAAAAAGCATATTCATGAAGGCAACTACGGGAAAGGAGGCTGGTTGACGCAGGGTTGCCATTATTAAAATAGTAGATGAAGCCTTATCTTTTCGAAGACTATGTGGATGAAGTTGTTTTAGAACTTTTGAATGTCTGAAAGCTTTTTCTTAATTTACAGGTACTATGTACTATTTAACTGCTTAAATGACATATTTTTCACGTAGCTCTCTTGTGGACTATTTCTGGGCAAAGGTTTTTCCTATTTACAACTCCACACTTGCCTATTATAGGTGGTAGAGCTAATGCCGGGCTCGACTGTGGAGGTACCACCATCTTACTTGGAGATACTCTCGAAGGAATTCGGGGGAGAGTAAGGGGATAGCTCACAGGCAAAAAAGCAGGAGGCCCACCATGCCTGGGACCGATGGATGGCGGTATATTCATCCCTAATAGCCGGGCCTTATATGGAACAGACTGGTAATGGGCAGCGGCGTCACTGGTGCGAGGGTTCCGACGCCGCGCTCACCAACCCGCGTGCCCAGCGTGTGTGAGTATGGGCAATTCTTTTAGGATGACCGCCGGGAGTGGCAAAGTCCTGGAAAGGCTTATGTCCAGCAGTGGATGAACTAGGCTGATGGATGGATGGGATGGATGGACTTGCCTATTCTGCGTCTATCTATCCTACTTGCTTTGTCACAAATATACACAAAATGTGTTAATGTGCGAGAGAATAAGAATTTGTGAAAAGGTGCTTCTGTACAGCGCGAGCTTCTAGCACGCAAGCTGTTACCGTCCGAATTAATCCGAAGTAATTTTGTGACAAAATTAAAAATCATTATGTGTAGTGAAATTCTGGATTGTGCTAAAATTGTTGAATGAGTTAGAATAAGTAGAACTGGTACATTTCGAATGACATTGACATAACCCCGAAGCCCAGATCGAAGAATTTGACACGACCAAACACGCAAAATGAGTAAAAGAAAAACCAAACCAAAAGATGTATACGACTCCACGTCGTTACTCGCAGCCCTATTCAGTAGTATCAAAATAGTCCCGTTTTGCATACGATCCTGTCCCATAAATAAGAAGCGGTCTTTTCAAAGGAGACGCGCTGGTGCTCCGATTGGAGGCCCATTGTCCCTGCTGTCGCTCGCTCTTCCGATCTTCGATTTAGATATCCGGTGGAAAAAAGACGGCTGACTTTTACACTGAATAAGCAGGTTTTTTAGGAATTAGCGAAAGGAACAAGGGTTTTTGGTCACATTTACGTGGAACACGGGTTTAGCTTGGAAAATTATTGTTAAAACTATGGAAGACCATAAAGAAGAAGCAAAACTTCAAAACGCGCTTGCAGAAAATAAAGTCCGCATTTATTAATTGGTGTTGCCAGCGGCTAAAAACTGTGAATGAGCGTTTTTCTCGTTGTTTTTTTTTTCTTAGTTCTTAGCTTTCCTCCAGATGACGCTGTTCATGTCACCATAGATAAAATTTGTTTCGTAGCAATCAATGTCAAAGTGGTTTTTCGTTTGTTTGGAATCTGTGCAAATTTTGTCTTTGATTCTGTTGCTAAAGAATACAACAGTGCCATCTAGGAATCTTATTCAATACTAAATTTGACATACGGAAAAACGCTCATTATCGCATACTCGATTCTAGATTAGCGCAGGAAACGATTAAATCGAATAAACTGTTCTAACAGAGTTTGCGTTAATATGGTTGACAGTGCGCTCAGATAAAACCTATGTTAGCTATGCATATACCATGTTCTATGCCTAGAAACATGCATTATCTCCGTGAAAACATTGTTAGATATGGAGGCAGATAGTGTGTCAAAGCGCGCAAATATTATAAATGTATTTACAATTCTGCAGGTAAGATTGATTGTGTTCTCAGTTTCTACATTGTTGAATACGTATTCCGAATGGGTAAATATATCGCTGACTTCACTTTACACCACGAAAGACCGTATAATTAATTTTAGAAATGTCACATTATCAAGAATTCCATGTTTTATTTCTCGATGATTTTTTCAAAATGATATATCATAAAAATATATAAAATTATATATCGTCACGACATGAATCCCCGAGAAGTTGTCAGAGGTGTTCCGAGTGAGGACTGTGAAATGCAAGTCACAGTCCATACTCGGTACACCCGCGTTTCACCGACAATTACTAACGTGATGGGTGGTGAGCACTTCGGGCACAAATGCACGCTTTTTAGAGCATGCAGGTTTCTTTACGATGTTTTCTTTCACCGCTAAGCAAGTGGTAACCAAGAACGAAAAACTCATTGGTGCATGCCCGACCGGGGATCGAACCTGGATCGCAAGATTGAGAGGCCAGCGTTCAACCCCTGAGCTATCGCTGCTATTTCAAAATTATTATTTCGTAAATTAGTGACTGTTTATATATTTAGTTAATTTCTTTCTTTATTATGTTTTACTAGAGTCAAGATACATAAATAATAAACTTGCCCTATTAGATTATTATTTTACTTAAGGGTCGGCTCCGCCAAACATGCTCTCGCGTTTGACAATTTAGAATATTAAATCAAAATATTTCTATGAAATAAATTTGGTAAAATTAGTTAAGAAGTTAAACTACATTATGTATTTTCAGATTTGATACAATTTTCACAATCATCGAGAAAAAAAATCTAAAAAATCAATAAAATCACGAAAAACGTAATTTGTAAACGTAATTTGTAAATTTAATTTTGTTACAAAATGGTTTACTTATTTTTAGCGAAAATGAATCAAAGTACAGTAACATTTAAGTATTTTTTCCTTTCGTTTTTTTAAAAGAAATACACTCGCATGAAATTTTTTTGCGTGATTTCTCTATACCGGAAAAATGTCTGAGTATTTCTTTTAAAATAATAATAATATATATATATATATATATATATGGAAAGGCTCTTTTCTTTACTCTAGAAAAAAATCGTTTTTTTTTTGTATTTAGATCAGTATACTGACCATACCAGTTCTAATGCCAAATGACGTTTTATAGGTGAAATACACAAATTTTATTTATAATTTTTTTTTGTTTAAACGCGAAATAATGTTTGGCGAAACCGGTCCTTAAAATGGTAGCTCCATTATCTGATCAATCGAAAAGTATCAGAAGCAGACTCATTTCGCGTGTACAATAAATAGAAAGATAAGCCCTTCTTATCTTATTATAAAGATGTGAAATTATATGTGAATTACTAATAATTTTACAATGATATAAAAGGATTATAGCTTAGACTAGACGCGGAATCCGATAAGAACAGTATCCATGTAACTATTGTATCTACAAACCGGATTATGTTAAGGTGATATATCGTCCGTGCAAAGGTCCCCGTTACTCCAGGCGGAAAGATCCACAGTGCGAGAGGGATGGAATCGGGGAAAATTGACAAAATGTCGGTTTTAAATTATTAAAAAATTAACTAAAATTGCTATGAAAATTTCCATTTCCAGTAATTTAGGTATTGTTAAAACCCATCTCAATAAATATTTTTGATGTGTGTATACTACCCCAATTTGTCAGAATATCAAAAAAAGTGTAAATTTAGACCTCATTTCAATAATTATTTCTATCGAGTGAAATTCCTCCAATCGCGTTTCTGATAGTCCAAAATCTAGAAAATGGTCCCAAAATTGTTATACTAATTTATTTCACTTGGGACTACTTTTTAACAGCAGATAAATAACTTCAAAAAGTGTCAATATTGAAGGTATCCCCTTAAACTTAGTTTTTAAATAAGGAAATATCATGATAATATTCAACGGCAACCAGAATTAGGACTGTAACTAAACTATGGATAGCAACCTGCACTTTATATAAGGTCTTTCAATTTAAATGGAAAATAACTTAGGAGGTGATTCAGTATCGTTAATACATCACATTCCACTGTAAAGTACTTTTTTTTCGCGAACTTTTTCTTCACTTGTATGGACAAACTGAGTCAGCTGATCGGACCACTTTGTACTGAGAAGTGAAAAAAAGTTCGCGCAAAAAAAAAGTGCTTTGCAGTGGAATGTGATGTATTAACGATACTGAATCACCTCCTGAATTACTTTCCATTTAAATTGAAAGACCTTATACAACGTGTCACAGAAAGGTGTAACCATATTTGAAGAGGTTATTCAGTCAATGATATAGAACAACTTTTACTATGGAACAAACCCCGTACTTCGAAAAGAAAAATTAACTGTTTCATAGAAAAATGCAATGCCGCTCGGCCGAAATGTATGGAAGGGCAGAATTTTTTTTGAGATTTCAGTGTTGGCTCCATAGTAAAAGCTGTTCTGTACCATTGACTGAATAAGCTCTTCAAATATGGTTACACCTTTTTGTTACACGGTGTATATTATCATTTCATCAATGATATATCTACCGTTTGAAATTCTCCGTTAGTGGATTTCTTTGATTAAGTATGAAAAAACGGCATTATTAATCCATCAGAATATTTTGAATGACACGAATCAAAAACCCATAAACCAAAACAAACAGCGCTAGTGCATGCAGAAACTGCATTTCGCCGGCGCGAATCATCGAACGCAGCTAGGCATAAACAGGCGGTATCGCGGCCTCGCTTGACAAATTTCATATCTAACAGATATCGATTGAGTATAAATCATCGCGCGATCGCGGTACGCGGTCTGCACTCGCCTTTATGTCGCGCCCGCGTGAGTTATCGGTGTGAACGGGGCTTTATTTTATGGCCAGTCTCATGCATGATGGGTGAAGGATGTAGTGTAAGGTTTTATGCAGTTTGGATGCTCTATTGGGCTCGTTGAATTATATGCGGTTTGATCATGTTTAATATTTTGTAGCTGTTCACGCGTTTCCATTTCCTGATGCAACAGCAAAATAGAAAGCGATAGAGTGCAGTGCATACGTGCAAAAAAAAATAGATGCCAGTGACTAATAATAAACTGTAGGAACTAAAGAGTTATCAGTAAGTACATAAAACAAGTGTCCAGTAGTTAAGGTTAAACAGCAGTCGCTCGGTACAAAGTGCACGACTTAACTTTGTTTTTCTTGTTAAGGCGATATGCGAAAAAAATACGGGTGTTTCTTTTCTGTGTATTTCATGAAATGCCCGGAAAATTTTAATAAATTTCTGGTATATCCATTTTGATATATAGTCAAAGTCTAGGGTTTTGAAATTGGAAAACATGTTTGGCTACATTTTCCTCGATAGAAATAATTGTTGAAATGAGGTCTTCAAACACACTTTTTCTCCTCGTTTGACGAACAGGAACCATATACAGAATTGAAACATATTTTATTAGGTGTGTTTCAATAATATCTAGAGATTTGATATTCGAAATTTTGCTAGCTATTTTAGTTTTTTTATAAAAATTACAAAACTTACATTTTTCGCTTTCTCCCTGAATCCGCCTCTCTCGCACTGAGCGTGTTTTCGCTTGGAGTGAAAGTGACAAAAATAAAATTCGCGTAGCCTCTTAAGAAGTTAAAAGAGAAAAAGATATAAATTATAATAAAATATAAATTAGGTCAATGAATCAACAGTTTGAAATTTAATTTACAATTAACTATGATTTTGTCGAAACAAACTTAAAACAGCATTTTAAGCTTGTTTAGACAAAATCGTGACCAATTGTGAATTTCATTTTAAACTCTTGATTTGTAAACCTAACTTACACTAAACTATTGGCTGGAGTTGACACAGACCAATACCTTTTTCACCTTTAACTTGCTAACAAGAAAAACAAAATTAAGTTGTGCACTTTTGTTTGTGTGACTGATGATTAACCGTAAGGGGCTGCACTATGCTAAAATTCGGTCCCGCTCTAACGCGTTTGTTTTTTAACTCTCTATCCAGCGGGTCTACCGCGTAATTCTCATTTTCATCAACATCAACTTGAGATTGAAATTTGACGTGCGTGCGACGACGCCCGCCTAACATGCCATCTCTTTTGCACGCGTTGAATTTCGCATGCATTTGCTTGAAGTTGATACAAATAAGAATTACGCGGTAGAGCCCCTGCTCTAATCAGATGCCGCGCACGCAAAACTTCAGTTATTTTGAAATCGTGGCTCCATTAGGACATACAGAAATAAAGTAAGGCTTTTTTGTAGATAACAATGAGATCTTTTATTGTGTGAAAGATTCATATCAAACGCATATTCAGTGTCCGAGCGAATTGAATGTACAGAATGAAATTAGGTACCTACAGATATATATTTATTTGAGTAAAGATATAAAATTTCGATAATCTATAAAGGCTTAATTCGTCAGAAAAACATGATTAAGTACATATATATTTCCCAGAATTTTTTAATAGCCAGTTTGTCCTACAAATCGAGCTAAATATACGCAATTTTACCAAATCCACGCTTATCCAAGCCTTAAATGCAATATGTAATGGTCACCGAACAGGCTTTGATATTTGATAACCACAATACAATGCCAATGTTAACCCAATTATATTATCTGGTGTATAACTGAGTTTTAAAATTTTCCATTATCGTGATAACCAACAATAATTGAAATTGACCAAAGCCGGAAGACAAGTCAAACTTCGAAATAGAAGGAAGATTGCGACACAGCATCAAAAATTGTCGTTAAAAATAAACGGTTTCTAACGAGTGCTCAAATTTGACAAGAAAGCCACGTGTGGGGGCCGGGTGCTCCGCCCCTGCCCTCGGGCTCCGCTGACGACACAGCTTTGGCGGGGCTGGACTATTTGTCACAGATCAATCTGCTTCCACATGGTAGGAGCTTAAAATTTTCATACAAAACTGTTCATATATTCGATGAATTCAGATAATTCTTGGTGAAATACCGTTTTTTTTTAACCCGGCGCCAATGACGTGAAAATAATTTCAAAGACGATGACCCCGGGTCATAATGACCCAAATTTCATAATTAATTTTTCAGGAAGTTTAAGAAGTCATCTTAATTTTAATTACTATCCATATAAAAAGGGGTTCTTTACTGAGCTAATAAATTAAAAATAAAACTGATACATTGTAAAATATTTTTTTTATTAATTATTTGACAACACATGCAAAATCATCCAGAAAAAAACAACGTGTCCATATTTTTAGGTTTTCGTAAAGATTTCTTAGTAATAATAAGAATCAACAATCTTATCTAGTAATAAAAAGATCTAATCAACTTCTTATCATGCATATATAATGAGATCAGTCTTCTACTTCATCATTCAGGGCCACGGAACTGATGCAATTATTGCAGTATGGAATCAAATGGTCTGGGCATATGTAAATGCGGCATGCCTGACAAGTATGAGATGTTTTCTAATCTTTTTTAGACGGGCATACTTGACATCTCTTGCGAGTTCCTGAAACTTTTTGGGGAGGTTTTTCAGTAGGTTTGCAGACGGAATCTGCTATTCTTTTGCGCAACTGACGAGGTAAAATTACACGTGCCTTGCGGATTTGTAAGTGCTCGTGTACCAAATCGAGTCCCAGTTTTTTTTAGGAAATGTCGTTGTTATTAGCCCGATATATTATGTTAGCATTTGACGATTAGTTCAGCATTGCATAGAATTGTCATTATTACGTTCTGATAAGTGGTCCTCAATGTCAATGTCTGAAGCAGCCTGGGATTTTTCACTCTTGGAATCCGACTCTTCTAGCAACGCCAAAATTCTTGCTGGGTCGTTTGACAAAGACATTTTGACTAAAACACAAAAAAAGAACAACATAAATTAACACTAAACACTAAATAAGCGAATAAAAGTAAGTCACAAAATCACCGCGCCATCGATGACGCTGGGTCATATTTACCCGTTTTAATTAAACACTCGTATATTTCGCTGCGCAAGCGGTGTCGCACTGAGCGGGCCAATGAGGCGGGCAGAGGGGATCTATATCTCCAGCTACACGAACGCTCGAACCAATAAATGAACGCAAAAAATATATATTAACGTTTAAAAATGCCTCGGGTCAATATGACCCAGCGTCAATGACGCCGGGTTAAACATATTTTGTTATTGAAGTTTGGTAAAAGCGTTTGATTGTGTTAATTAATCTTAAAGATCTTGGCATTGTGAGAAATCTTAAGCAAAAGCGTAGTTTGTAGGATTTTGCGAAATTTCAGAGAGAATCTGCTAATATACAAGGTGACTTTTTGATCATCGTCCAAATTCATACTGGAGGCTTGATAAGTGATCAGTATCTTGGATCAGTAACAATTTTTGTGAAATTCGTAAAATGAAATTTCGGCTTCCCATATAAATTCAGTTCCAGTCCCGAGTGAATCACTATGGGGAGTCAAAATTTCATTTTACGAATTTCACCAAAATTGTTATTGATCCATGATACTGATCACTTACCAAGCCACCAGTATGAATTTGGACGATGATCAAAAAGTCACCTTGTCATGATATCCTTGATGAAAATCGAGGTATCACAAGGATATCATTCGGGGCTTTGTTTCCTTATTTGGCAATACAGTAGGGCCTCGCTAATCCAGATAGGTAAAAAACAGGCCCTTGGTGGATTACCGAGGTGTCCGGATTCTGGTCTGCAATATTTTAATGGTATTAAAATGGTTAACCTTAAGTTTATTTAATTAATTATCAAAAAACGATAAGTGAGAAAAACAAAACAGACAATACATACATACAAAACTACGTATGCAGAGAATTACATAAAAACATGTAAGGAATCTGCACATTTAACACAAAGTGTGTGTAATACTTTTCTGATTATAATTTTCTTTAATTTCAAAAGCACGGTCTCTAAGTCGACGGAGAAACATGATGTTCGGTGCTATCAAAGTCATTATCCGCACCTCAAACATGATGTTCGGTGCTATCAAAGTCATTATCCGCACCTCAAACATGATGTTCGGTGCTATCAAAGTCATTATCCGCACCTCAAACATGATGTTCGGTGCTATCAAAGTCATTATCCGCACCTCAAACATGATGTTCGGTGCTATCAAAGTCATTATCCGCACCTCAAACATGATGTTCGGTGCTATCAAAGTCATTATCCGCACCTCAAACATGATGTTCGGTGCTATCAAAGTCATTATCCGCACCTCAAACATGATGTTCGGTGCTATCAAAGTCATTATCCGCACCTCAAACATGATGTTCGGTGCTATCAAAGTCATTATCCGCACCTCAAACATGATGTTCGGTGCTATCAAAGTCATTATCCGCACCTCAAACATGATGTTCGGTGCTATCAAAGTCATTATCCGCACCTCAAACATGATGTTCGGTGCTATCAAAGTCATTATCCGCACCTCAAACATGATGTTCGGTGCTATCAAAGTCATTATCCGCACCTCAAACATGATGTTCGGTGCTATCAAAGTCATTATCCGCACCTCAAACATGATGTTCGGTGCTATCAAAGTCATTATCCGCACCTCAAACATGATGTTCGGTGCTATCAAAGTCATTATCCGCACCTCAAACATGATGTTCGGTGCTATCAAAGTCATTATCCGCACCTCAAACATGATGTTCGGTGCTATCAAAGTCATTATCCGCACCTCAAACATTATGTTCGGTGCTATCAAAGTCATTATCCGCACCTCAAAGCAGTGTTTAAGGTGATATATCGTCCGTGCAAAGGTCCCCGTTACTCCAGGTGGAAAGACCCGCAGCGCGAGAGGGACGGAATCGGGGAAAGTTGTCAAAAAGTCGGTTTTAAATGAATACAAAATTAACTAAAATAGTTATGAAAATTCCCATAACCAGTAATTTAGATATTGTTAAAACCCGCCGAAATAAATATTTTTTTAAGTCTGTATAATATAACAATTTATCAGAATATCAAAAAAAGTATAAATTTAGGCTTCATTTCAATAATTATTTCTATCGAGTGAAATTCCTCCAATCGCGTTTCTGATAGACCAAAATCTAGAAGAAGGTCGCAAAATTGTTACACAAATTTATTTAATTTCAGATGTCTTTTGAACAGCAGATAAATAACTTCAAAAAGTGTCTATTTTGACGATATACCCCCTTAAAGCTCCCAATGCTTCTGAATTTGAAACTTTTTTTGGAATGATAACTTAAACGGCCCACTCGCCCATCCGGATTACGGGGATCACCGGATAAGCGGGGGTCCGGATTAGCGAGGCCCTACTGTATTGTAAAATTTCATCTTAAAGAGAAGAAAACAAACAATTACGATGTAGTCAATGCTACTATACTGTGAGGTAACTGTTAAACCTTGTAATAGTTTAAATTCATGCCCTCTTCTTAGATGAAACACGTCCAGCCGGTGTCAGACCAAGGCCTTTGATCCGAAGGCGTTTCTGAACGGACCCTTCTAACCTGGCTGATTTATAAATGTATCTGCAATGATGCTTATTTCTGGGAATCAAAGCTTAATTTCCATTATCCTCATCTATAGTAGAGGTTGTAATGTTTAGCTGTAAGTTAGAGCCTCGGCTATCGATAAATTATCCCAGCACTAGCACTTGACAAGGACAAGATCGACAGGTTCGAACAAGGTTCAGGTTATTGTACCTGTTTGGGATGATACCTTTTCCGAGAAAACGTTCGCGATATCAAAGTAATACAAAAATGGAAGAGCTTTTATGCATAGATTTATTAATACTGAAGGGGTGTGTGGGGACCGTACCAGATAGGGATCAATAGTTTCTGCATATTTCTCTGAGAGACAGATGTGAGTACAAGGAAATTATATGTTTGTCAATAAAACTCCATTGTAAAATAAAGATTTAGAATGTTAATAACAAGGCGCTAAAAACGAAAATACAACCAATTATCGAGCACGAGCCATTCTAAAACTCGAAACATATTTTTTCTAATCCTTCCCACGCGCAAAGCTTGCACCTAATGATAGGTTTAAACAATAATAATCACATAATAACAAATCTCTTCAATAAAATTGTATATCATTCCGTACCCTTCGCGAGTGATTAGTATTATTCGCCGCCATCTTGTGGGCGGAACGAGCCCGAAGCGACACGATTCTTCATTCCATTTTCAAAAATAACACTAATCGGCAAATCGGAGTAACGAACGTGTTTTTTTGAAATTAGAAGTCCTTAGCCTCTATTAGATAGGAGGCGGGAAAGCAGACAACTGTCAGAAATGACAGCTTTGATTGACGTTCGTAAACCGCGAGTCAAGGCACGGCCCGTTCCGAATTTTGTACTATTTATTTAAGCATCTTTTTCTGAAAAGCTATTGATGTCGGTGTTCGTTAATTAACTTCGCCTGCGGAGTGGGCTGCTGCTGCAGATGAGTGCATATTGAAACGTCAAAAATCAGCGTTTCTTTTACTTCTCATTTTCGGCCAGTTTCAATATCCTCCACGTCAAGACCGAGATAGACAGTTTCAGTTCCAAAATGGACGGTGTTTTTGAAAGATGGAATAGCTCAGGCTGTTTTAGTAAAGGAAATGGACGTGAAAATTCAAATTTTCATTTGCTGAGTATGTATTCATTCCGCAAATGGAGATCCGGTTGCGGTCCATTTGTGTAACTTAATTCGAACCGTCACCTTTTGTTTCTAAACGTATTTTGCCTACTCTTCTTAGAGCAGGCATCATTTTTCCACGTATCATATTCTCATATCCTTTCCGAGTAAACGAGTTAATTTGCAAGAAGCTTCGGAAGCGAAAACATAAAATAATCATCTGCAGCCATCCAAGAAAACGCTAACCGAAAATGATACATTCATATTCATGGAGCCTGCTAGGTTTCCACGAAAACGGCTGTGTGTTCTAGGGAGCAACCAATGAGGATGCATGAATATTAAACATACACCACCGCCTGTACTCTCCTATTACTTCTATAGTTATCTGGTACCCTGCTGCATGCCAACAAAGTGGGGGCACGTTTGACTCGCTGCGCCCGCCATGTTCTGAAATTTGACATTTTGACAGCTCCCGACGTTCGCCTGCCTTAGCGGGTGTAGGGGGCGCCCCCCGTTCCCCTCTGTAACCGCATTAACGTATATGAGATTCCAAGTTTCTGCAACGTCTGCCTTTTGATATGAATTCTTAATGCATCAGTAATTGACATTATAATTTTGATCGTGTTTTACGGTGGTCCTGATAATGAAAGCTTTTATCGTAACAGGTGTAATGTAAATGATACCTGCTTTTAGGGAGGGTCTACAATTATCACTTCCGGACGTCATTGTCGATGGTAGATATTTGTTACTGTCATTATCATCAGACATAATTTGCTCATAAATGCTTGTTTTGACATTTGACAAAAGTGACTGCATAAGCGCTAATCATTGCTTTGGTGATTTATTTTCATGTCAATTTTAAAATATTGTTAGTTACAAATGCTAGGCATATATAAAAGTATTTTCTCCAAAATTCCATCACGAAATAAATAGAGTTTCGGAGCCTCACTATTCTGAATTTTGCAACGCTTTTTCGCGCTGTTTTTCAAATTTCCGCTGCCATATTGTTCTTTTTCCGTATAGTGCGAATTTAGCCAGACCAGCGTTCTGTTTTTAAACCTTAAAAGAGTTTTGGTGGATATTTTTTTACATCGTTGAACGTTGGCGACGACTTGATGCGCCATTGACAGGGAGTTAGGGACGTTTCTTTGTCGATATTCTAGGCACCAGTAGCAGTCGGCAGGTGTTATATGACGTCCATTTTCTTTTTTTCTTTCCTATTTGCAGTTTTTGACAAAAATAATCTGTTTTTTTCGAGCGAAGGAATTTTTGAGATCGTGATAAAATCCGAGTTTGAGGTTTTGATAAAAATAGCTTCTCTTATTCTGAGTGAGCCAATAAAACACAAAAATAAAAATATATGTGTATGTTCGTGTCTCTGCCTGCACTGATGGACTGATTTGAATGATTTTTGTTTCACTAGGTAATATTTTAAATATTTTCACCCGCTCATTTCACTTTGACTCTATAGCACCCATCAAAAGTTATTTGATTAGACTTTGTTGTTAACCGAGTTAACTCATCAATAGAGTGAAACAGCAACTTTGTATTTTGATTCATCCGACAGACATCGAAGAGGTTCAGAAATATCAAAGATCCGAAGTTACTTGCGAGTGACGTTCTGAAATCCTAACGTTTACGATACAAAGGAACAAAGCTGGCCCTAAGGCGAAGACATGTTAACATTGTGCCTAATGAATCGCGTACAGTTTTCACTTTGTTCCCCTAGTTCTTTGATGTCCTGGTACCTATCTAAAGAGATAGTTGAATCAAAGGGTTGTTTTTACATGTGTTTGTTACAACTGTCCAAGTGTCTAAGAAATATCCTTCCTTTGTAACCACATTTCGTTTGGTATAGTTTTATTTTGTTGTGCAATGAAAATTTCGTCTAATCAAATAGTATTTTTGGACATTTACTCTTTTATATTTACTCCTTGAAAGTATGGATTAATAAACTTTTAGTTGAGCCCCAAATTTTGGATCCATTATCGGTATTGTATTCGAAAATGAATGAATGAATGAATGAATAATTATTTATTAAAGCATCACAGGCTCAACTTTGTTAGTAAAACTTAAAAAATAAAATAAAATAAAAATTGTTAGATTACAATAAAAAATACAAAAAAGACAAATTTAGGGAAAGTGGTGTGTTTGTTATTTCCTCACCACTCCCCCTGATGTTTCGCAGCAATGACTCAAGTATGTACAGTCCAGTCTGCTTGCGATCATATTCAGAATGCTATTGGTGCTACCCCGCACCCTGCGCACCAGCGAAGCGCATCTTTTGCGCATCGTTGCATAAAAACAATCTACTCGCATCTCCGCGAACATCCCTGATGCGCTGCAGAAGCGTGGTAGCCCCAACAGCACCCTGAAGGCATTATTATATTGTACGCGGAGGACGTTATAAGACTTTTGAGTATAGTTAGCCCACAGGCGGCACGTGTAAAAAGTTGTACAAAATGCTCTGAAGAGAGTTATTTTAACATTATGTGAGCAACGTGCAAACCTGCGCGCCAACATATTCGCTCTCACCGACAACGCCCTCCGTCCTATCTCGATGTCCGCATCGTCCTTGAGGTCGGGAGTGAGTATATGGCCCAGATATGTAAACTTGTAAACCCTATTTAGAACGCAGTTATTTAGAATAACTGGAGGACAATTCTTGATTTGATTTTTGCTCCCGGCCTCAAAGACCATGACTTGGCTCTTTTTTACATTGTAGACCAATCCATGAGTCCCAGCATACGCCTCACAAATGGCCACAAGCTTCCTCAAGCCGCAAACAGACGCACTCAGCAGGACCATGTCATCTGCGTAGCTAATATTGTTGACGCTAACGCCGTCGATGTGACAGCCGATCCTGGTCCTGCTGAGCTCGTCTATCAGCTCGTTTACATACAGGTTGAAGAGCGTAGGTGAGCTCAACCCCCCCTGCCTCACCCCGCACTCCAACCCGTACGGTCGAGACAAAGACAAAAGAAGACCATTTGAAGACCTTCAATGTTGGCAACTCCTTAACCACCACCTACAAACCAAAGACTCGGTTTTCCGGGATCTAATAAGGACCTGCCTAGCTGTAGTCTTTGCACACTAATTTTTTTCTTTAGGCTCCCGGTCTGTATTAATTACACAAATTCGAAAACAGAGTTCGAATTTCAAAACGACATGAAAATTCTAAAGGCCCTGTGCACACTGCACACCAGCTCAAAGCTCTTCGCGGAGCATGCACACTGTCCGCGGTGTGAAGTCGTCGAAGAGTCGAACAATGCCGCGGCACAATGCCCGCACGATAACTACGCCACTCTGTCACGCCATGACAAGGTTATCGCGCTTCTCGAATAAATACGGGGTGGCTTTGTTGAAGCGTAGTGTGCACGCCCCTTTATGTTGTCTTTGGATGGCTGAAAGTCGGTTTTGAAATGAGTACATACATATAAATGTCAGTATCGAATATCAAAAGTAATTAAGTTTTTCTTTGGGGGCCTAATTGGCGAGCTATTTTTCCAAATCTCTACAGTCAAACTGTCTCCAAACTTTTTCATTTCCAAACTTTTTAATTTTTAATCAGGTTTTTTTATATAGATATATATCTATACAATAAATACACATTTTCACATATAAATACATATTAATATATTGATACACATTTAAGACAAGACTCTAAACTCATGCAAAAGAAGAAGAAAAAAACCTGATTAAAAATTAAAAAGTTTGGAAATGAAAAAGTTTGGAGACAGTTTGACTGTAGAGATTTTTATTTATTTAAATATGTATATTATATTGACATTTTATATATAATATTGACATTGCTTGGTAAGTAACGGTTTTTAATATTGTGTAAACTATTTACTGTTTAATATTTACTTATAAGCTTGTACCTATTTATCAACTTATTTTATCTATATTTTATAATTTTTTCCGGTACTACCCTAATTTATCCACATCACTAAAGGTAAACTGGAAGATACTGCTAATTCTTGTGTACTATATTTTTATACTGCATTTTTAGAAAAAAAATATATATATCTTTATTGTTATAATCATATTATCATAGCTTTTGTAGCCCTAGCTTCTGTAAAAGGAAACACCGTGTAACAGAAGCCAAAACAAAAACTGAAACAAAAACTATACCAACATTTATTTCTCTTTCGCCTCTTCCACATCCATCAATCTAGTCATACCTGAAACAACTTACCGAATAGGCATTTACAACGTATTTTCCATTTAAACAAAAGCAAGTCTACCCAAATACCTAAACAGCTATCTATTCTTAATCCCTATAAAAGGTGTTTTAATAAGAAAGTCCCCAAAGATCATCCCTATATTTCCAGCCCTCTGATTGGTTGATCCAGAGAAGTCTGAGAGTCAGCTGCCTTCAGTTTGATTGGCTTCCCGACAGTCGGACGAATCGAACCTCAGGATGTCTCGAGTACCTAACTTTGTATCTTTTTACATTAGGGATTTTACATTATACTAATGGGTAGGTGTCTTTATAAGTTTTATTTAAAAAATAGTGTCAATTGTATGTCAGTACTGTATTAAGTACATTCCAAACGAAAAAGTGGCGTGATGTCATCAAAGAATTCTTGTACATGTCTTTCGCAATTTCTGTGTAACTTGCCACAATTAGTAATACCATTCATTTGGTCTGACTTTATCAGAGTTTTTGGCTTTGTTTTTATAACTTTTCTCTTTCTTTTTCGAATTTTATTTTGTTAATTTTAGGCATGTTTTTTATATAAAGTGTTTTTGCGGGTACAAGGAAAATACTTCGGTCGTCACCTGCATCTCATCACTGCGCCTCGCCATACTTGCCAGTTTCCCGTAGACCACGAGACATGCAACTGTCTCGAAACGTCGGGTGTCCCCTTTTCGTAAAAAAGGTAACAATTGATCGCGGTAGATCCGATTATATATATTATAATGTTTTTTATATTTTTTTAGTGACTTTTGAGTTAAATTAACTCTTGAATGAGAAAAAAGCAGTAAATACCATTTTATTTGAGAAGTTTCGAGTAAATTCATCTGTTTAATGACTAGTTTCGTTATAGGGGTTATTTTATTTTGTTTATAAAAGTATATAAGCATCATTATGTATTCAATATTCTTAGCGAAAATAAATTGTAATTCAAATTCTGATATAAGTGCCTTGTAAAATGTCTAAAATTCTCAAGTGACGTCATAATAAGAACCGACAATTCTTAAAAAAATCATTAAAAATAATGGTTAGTTACCAAAATAATTAAAACTATGCCCTAAAATGGCGTATAACGTCTGAAAAAAAAAAACTTTTTGAAATTAAGCTATGGCAATTGTCGCATGTTTCATTGCAACCATAGACAGCGATCAAACACCTTTAGCAAATTTTTAAGAGTTTTAAAGGTCTCCAAAATAATTATTATTTACTTCATATTAAAAAAACACATTTGACTGATTTTCCCTTATAAATTTATGGCAAAAATATAAAGGAAATATTAAAGTAAAATTCTCCAAAAGCCGCGAGCATGTTTAAATCGTCATCCATGTGTATAGTTTACGAGTATAGATATCATTTAGCTTTATGCTAAAGAGGCAGGGCAGAGAGTATGGAAATTTAGTACTCGCGGGATTTACTGGCTGGTTCCAAAACTGATAAGCATCAGCAATTGAGTCGTCTTACTCGAAAGAGCTGTTTTTGCGCGTTCCGTGCGGTTCGGAACACGCCCCGCTCAACAACTACGTGCCATGTTGTTTTTGAGGAATATTTTAAGGTTTTTGAACGTACCTGCTGGGTTTTATAGTTAAGCTTTTATTTGTTAGTGTATGTAGGTATATAACTTTATTAGGGTAAATCCTGTTTTTAGGGTTCCGTACCCGAAAGGCAAAATGGAGCCCTACTGTCCGTCGTCGGTCTGTCTTCTGTCTGTCCCTCCGTCCGTATGTCACGGGTATCTAGCTCTTAGACGGAATGAGATAGAGACCTGAAATTTTTAAATGTTAAGTAGAATTTTAACCCGAAACCGAATATTGAATTAAACAATTAAGTAATTTTCCAGGAATGGAAAAATATGAAGGTGCCGAAAAAAAAAACCTTCTAATCCTGGCATGTGGGGTGTCATTGTCCAGATTTTATTGAGTAGGGTACTTATAAATATACATACATACATATACTCACGCAGAAGGGTAGGCAGAGACTACAGATTTCCATCTGCTACGATCCAGACACACCTCTTTCGCCTCTTCCACATACATCAATCTAGTCATACAAGCTCTTCCATTCCGGGTGCTTTTGACTTTTTCTTCAGTATGTCGTCAATTTACTCAGCATATACGTCCTTCTCCGGCGGGCTGGTCGAGCTCTACCCTCTACTTGCACATAAATTTCTTTCGTCACTCTTCGTTCATCCTCTCTACATGAGTGAAGCAGTGTGTGGGTGGGTAGGGCAACGCGAGTTGCAGCGCGAAGGGCAACGTGTGGAGGGGTTAGGCCAGATGCGTTCGTAAGCGCCACTCCCCCTTACCATATCTCCCTTGTTTCCTTTATTTAAGGACCAGTACTACCTGTAATTTTCAACATTTCAGCAAAAAAACTACAAGGGGTGCTAATAAAATAACGCCCAAGCCGAAAACGGGGCAGAGTTGAATAAACGCTGGTGGGGTGGCGGACAAGGCACTTACCTACTATAATACTTTACACACTAACATCTGAATTCATTCGTTCAGTCAGTAATTGTGTGACTTTAGTTTATAAAGTTCTTCGCAGCGTCGCGGAAGCCGAGTTTGTAGCGAGGCCCAAAAACGAGCATGCGAGGATGGAGAACGCGCCAAGCTCGGCCTTTGTTTGGGATTATATGTTTTTATTGCGAAATCCATCGCTTTGAATTCTCTAATTATTATTAGAGTACATTACAAATCAATCAGAAACAAATTTAATTTGTTTGGGATATTGTCAGTTTGTATATTCAATTGAGAGGGAGTGAGAGCGCTTATAGTATGTCTCTGAAAAAATAAAAAATATGTAATTTATTTCCTGTAGGCCACGCGGGTGAAGCGCGGGCAGAAGCCAGTTGCCCTATTGATAACTTAGTCCATGACATTTATTGTTCCTTTTTAAAGTTGCTACGGTCGGACAAAGAAAGAAAACTTGATTCCTTTTTCTTGAAACAAAACAAGTGCTGCTCAACGAAAATTGTGAAATCACAATTCCAAGGAAACGGCATCCAATTTGATCAGATAGCATCTTCTCACAACCGTTTCTAGATAAAAATGCCCGGACATATTTGCGAGCTCCTCAGAATTATGTGACTACCCACAATTGCATACAATTTCGTATTCATACAGTGTAGAAGAGACTGTGTACCCTCTCATGTACTGTTATGATAAGATGTTTGAACGAAGACTGGTTTTAAGAACAAAAATTTCAAAAGTAAAGATAAGCCCTTACCGTACTATAACAGCACCAAAATGTTTCAACCTTTAAATGGGTAATGCTCACACGTTTGGAATCAGAGCTCATCTGAACACAGTGATAGTTGAACGCCTTAAGTGCACTTAAAGTTAATCATTTTAACAACTTTAGTAGTCTGATCAGTTTGCTGACCGTAGGTAGACAGATTGCGCGCTCATAAGTGTGCGCGCGTCGTTAAAAACAATGTAATAGATTTTAGGTGCCAGGGCTCATCTAAACTTTTGAAATCTTTGTTTAAGAAGCGTTGGTTCCTTGGTAAGAACAGGCCGTACAATGCCTCCATCTAAATTTGTTTAGCTGGACAAAGTTGTAACTAATGACGCTAATTACATAAAAACAGTAATATTATCCCTTAGTCATGTTCGTGATTTGTTTTTCACACTTTTTGAGCGACGGCGTTTCATCCTATAAGTAGGTCTTCTGTATGACATCTTGAATTAGGTGCGATCGTAGACAAGCGTAAATCCATTGTAAACTAAAAAAAAAAATATTTTTTCTGATGAATATTTTAGTAAATGCTCTATGAACGAAGCTGTTAGTTAACAAAAGAAGATGGTTGTATTGTATTGTATGTAAATGGTCTATGGTCAAAATTTCTGCAGATAACATTTCGAATTTTACTCAATTGGCCAAATTGTCTTGAGTTCTGCGTTAAGATGTTCTTATTATTCAAAGAAACATTACTTTTATTTTCTCATTTTTGCTCGGAAATATTAAAAGAATGGAATATCACCCCATATTATTGTTTTGGGTATACTAAAAAAGTGCGACTCAAGAAATATATGACCATATTGGCGACATACTGAAGAAGGGCAATGTCAAAAGCTCGCGGAATAGAAGAGATTCATGACTAAGATTTGGAGTATTGTGGAGGAAGCGAAAAGGTGTTTAGACATTGCATCGTAGGAGATACAAAATACAAAAATACAAAATACATTTTTTTTTTTAATTTATACACAAGTAATTTTTACAATTCTTTGGACTCTCCTTTTAAGCTAACAATAACCTGTATTAGGAGGGATATGGAAATGGAAATCTGTGGTCTCTACCTACCCTAGGAAGGTGGTTAGACATCGTAGCAGATGGAAATCTGTGGTCTCTACCTACCCTAGGAAGGTGGTTAGACATCGTAGCAGATGGGAATCTGTGGTCTCTACCTACCCTAGGAAGGTGGTTAGACATAGTAGCAGATGGGAATCTGTGGTCTCTACCTACCCTAGGAAGGTGGTTAGACATCGTAGCAGATGGGAATCTGTGGTCTCTACCTACCCTAGGAAGGTGGTTAGACATCGTAGCAGATGGGAATCTGTGGTCTCTACCTACCCTAGGAAGGTGGTTAGACATCGTAGCAGATGGGAATCTGTGGTCTCTACCTACCCTAGGAAGGTGGTTAGACATAGTAGCAGATGGGAATCTGTGGTCTCTACCTACCCTAGGAAGGTGGTTAGACATCGTAGCAGATGGGAATCTGTGGTCTCTACCTACCCTAGGAAGGTGGTTAGACATCGTAGCAGATGGGAATCTGTGGTCTCTACCTACCCTAGGAAGGTGGTTAGACATCGTAGCAGATGGAAATCTGTGGTCTCTACCTACCCTAGGAAGGTGGTTAGACATCGTAGCAGATGGAAATCTGTGGTCTCTACCTACCCTAGAAAGGTGGTTAGACATCGTAGCAGATGGAAATCTGTGGTCTCTACCTACCCTAGGAAGGTGGTTAGACATCGTAGCAGATGGGAATCTGTGGTCTCTACCTACCCTAGGAAGGTGGTTAGACATCGTAGCAGATGGAAATCTGTGGTCTCTACCTACCCTAGGAAGGTGGTTAGACATCGTAGCAGATGGAAATCTGTGGTCTCTACCTACCCTAGGAAGGTGGTTAGACATCGTAGCAGATGGAAATCTGTGGTCTCTACCTACCCTAGGAAGGTGGTTAGACATCGTAGCAGATGGAAATCTGTGGTCTCTACCTACCCTAGGAAGGTGGTTAGACATCGTAGCAGATGGAAATCTGTGGTCTCTACCTACCCTAGGAAGGTGGTTAGACATCGTAGCAGATGGAAATCTGTGGTCTCTACCTACCCTAGGAAGGTGGTTAGACATCGTAGCAGATGGAAATTTGTGGTCTCTACCTAACCTACGAAGGTGTTTAGATGTGTAGTCTCTACCTACCCAAAGAAGGCGTGATTATATAATATTAATAAGTAAGATCTGCAATTGAAATATTCAAGTGGATCTATGGGTAATGAAATTTACTATAACAACGTGAGAAAACGATAAGTTTAACATAATGTGAGTGGTTTGAAATAAAATAGTTTGAAATAAAACAGTTTTCAAAAGTTTCGAGCTGAAAGCGGCTCGTTCGCTTGAATTTAAGGCGATTACCATCGCCAAACTAGCAGCTCGATATTTGTCAGTACGAATATCAACGGAAACTACATTGAAATAACGTTAATATCAGCGCGCAATGCATAGTGGCTGTTACGACGCTCGCTGCGTCCTTGAAAGGGCGAAATAGGAGAAAATTATACTTTTCACTTGGACGTGATTGTTTGATTGAATAATCCTATGTTTATAGCTATCAAGTTTATCTATTTATTAAAGCATAAATAGATTAAATCGGCCAAGCCACTTAGGAGCAGTAGGAAATTCAGGCCAAAAAACACCATTTAGTTAATACATTTTTTCATGTAGAAGTTTTGGTGGTATGCAATAGAAAAATGTTGCATATGTTGTCTAAGAGCTGATTATTCATAATAAATTTTTTCATTATTTTTGGTTTGGCTGTAAACGAGGAGTAGGCTTTAGAAAGTACCCATTTGGCAATAGTAAGGCCCTTAAGACTGGGTTCATGAATTTATAGCTTAGTCGAGAGAAGTATGGACAAGGATTATTATTTATTGATTTTGTTGTTTTTTTATGTAAACATAATTATTGTAAGGAAGCGAGCGGGGGGACACCCAGTCCTTGCGAGGGTGACGCACGCGCCGGAGCACCCCGCGGAGCCTGATGAAGGTCACTCTTAAGTTGACCGAAACCTCTCGTAAAAATCAAAGTGAGTGCTATAACATATATTGTCAGGAAATCTTTAAAACCAACCTCTTTGTGGTGTAATTTCTAGGGTCCGTCAAACATGGAAACCCATAGAGCAAAGCTTGGGTGAACGTCTATCAAGCTATACGCCAGGGCCACAGCTTCAGGCTTCTGGCGGCGCTTCTTGCTGCGCTTCCAGGCGGTTTTTGCGACGGGCTTTGCCCTGCTACAACAGCCGTCGGCGCCATTCACCGCATCGGATGTATAGCGCACTCGCTCGCTCAAAGCGCTCGACACTAGGTTCGTCCTGTGCGCTCGATCACTGTTTCAACCGCCCGCCTCCCCACACACTGCCGTCCCGAGAGCGCAAGTCACTCGAAGCCGGACAAGACGCGCGAGCGGCGACCCATGGCTGGCTCTATACAACTTCATACATTTGTTCTATCCGCCGGCGCCGTCGCAAGAAGAACCGCTTAGCGCGCCTCTCGAAGTCTGAAGCTGTGGCCGACCGGATATACGTCATAATTTAAAATCATTTGGATTTTCAGTTGAAATGTTTGATGTTTGGAAAGAGGAATATTACCCTCGAACTTTGGGAAAATTAAAGAACATTTTTGATGACGTCACAGTTTTAAATGTTATGAAAGCTTAAGTTAAGAAGAGCTAAAGTTATTTTTACCAGGGCGCCTCTTTTCATCCCAACTATCTTCTTTATAGACACATCCATACCTTCAGCTTACTGCCCCCATCTTGTCAGTTCTTTAAGGAGTGAACTTAGTTTATTCCGACAAACTTTTCAGCAACACCACCTTAGCCAAATTAAACTTTATTCCATTACTTTAAAGTCTATAAAACTGCATAGTAGAGTTAGTTAAGTGGCAGTGCATTATGAAAATGGCTTGTACCCTCCCCCCACTAAATCCCGCCTAAGGCGAAATAAAGTAAATTAGAGTTTTAGTCTGTCACAAGTGTTTCTTTTGAGACACATTAAATTTTAATATGTGCATTTTAGTTTTTCGGATCTCAATGCAAATGTATGAAATGGCAAATCCTATGTGCTGTTATATTTTTTCAGTGTATTTTCTACATTTAGCACTCGCTTTACATTTCAAAAGTACCAGGAAGAAATATGCAGTTTTACCCACAAATTAAAAAGAAAATCTACCAAGGCAACATAGCGCGGCGGAGTATTATCAACTCAATTGTTGAGTCGCACATTTCCAAACTCGGCTGGCAATATTTCCGCCATCCACTCTCATGTCACCCTGGTTACATCCGAACTGACGTGGCTGCTGAAGCGGCCAATTCCGCTAATGGTGCCGGCACCGCCGTGGAATTATGACCGTTTTAAAACTGTAACTCTTCGTAACAAAAGTAAGTTAAGAGAATGAGAATTAATAATTACTTCGCCACTTTGATTGGTCTTGCTGAAAAAAAGGGCTAGAAACTTGTCTAATTTGTTTTTAATAGAGAGAGATAGAAAATACATGAAAAGTTTACTAAAATGAACGAGAGGTGTCGTGGAACACGAAGTTCCTTTCTCTACTGACGCGCACGCCGCACCTCTATACTGCAGTAAAATACCGATCCAAAGACATACCCTTGTAAACACACAAACACACGTACTATAGCAAAAATGTCGTGACGGTCGAAGTCTTACACTTTTTTCGACCTAGCTCTCATTCGCCAAATGTCTGGATTGTAACGTGCGATAGGGAACTTCGTTCCAATAAAATTGTCAACAGGACTGATAGTCCAATCCTGAGGCACTGGGTCTCAGTACATTTGTATGTACATATATATACATATTATATACAAACATTGATAATGATATAGTTGATTTATACTCACATAATTAATAAGTTGTTTTTAGAACTAACACCAATGGCCTAGTGCGAAAAGTATTTGATTTGATTTGAAAATTGATAAATATAAAGGGGAAAAGAAAAGTTCAATTTGTGTACTATTTGGCTGGCAATATTTTTGGTTTGCAGAACATTTTTGTTTTATGTATTGGGTTGTGATATGATATGCATGTACTGAATTCTTCCTTCGTAATGATTTTTCAAGAGTTTCTTTTACTTTGACTTACCAACTGTAGCTACAGGGTTACAATTTTTCAAGTGTCAAGTAGGTACGTACCTGAAACAAAGTAAAAATAAACGTTCATAAAACTAACTTTAAAGTATGTTATTAAAGTGGTGATTTTAACTATTTTAATAAATAACAGTATTATGTATTCAACTAAAACCGGTGCGTAACTTCCATGTATGACAGATTTTACAGATAAGCTTTAAAAGCGCGATGCGATTAAAATTCTCTGCCAATATTTCAACATTTACTGCAGGAATAAAGCTGAAATAGTGAGACATCATCCAAAATTACGACCGTGGTCATCTCACGGAGGTTTATGTCTCGTAAAGGTAGATCCTGCCATCAATTAGCTAGATGTTTATCTGGCATTGACGACTTCTCTTCGCTGATTATGGCACGCGATGCGAATCGAAAATGGAATTGAATCGACCATAAAAGTCTTCATCATCATAATTGTGACCGTTTAGGCTTTTGAAACTACGCTCCAGCTTTCTTTATAAAATATAATTTTTCCTTAACGTAATCCTCACACCCAGCCTAGTTATAGAGAAAACAGATACTAGGCTCTCAGGATTTCCAAAGCGGTCAGCGTGCCTAATCGCGCGTCCCGTATTATTATCGCGTGGCCAGCGGGAAGTTAATCGCTCAGCCCTGATTAGCTAAGCTTCTCGCATCCTCTTGCCCCCTAGTAGGGTATTATGCAGGCAGAGTTGGCTGGCCGCCTGCAAACGCTTGACCCCGCTTTTGGAAAATTGGATGCAAAAGAATGAACGCTTAGGAAAAACGACGGTCAAAAAGTTTGTGAATAAAGGTTTTATGGAAATTATCAGCGCAATAACTCATTAATCGGAAAATGCAACGTTCGGAAACCAGCTACGCACGTCAATGTTCCAGTGGGCTGAACCAGCTTTGTCAACAATGAACTCTGGGCGGCCACCTGCCCAATAATTCATGGACACGAACTCCATGCAAATGCGGAGAATTATCAGCAGAGCACACCCGGCAGCACGTTTGATTATGTAAATTATTGTTTATTAAAATTAAATAAATATGGCCCTATGTCTACTTGCTGTGTTCATTTAACTTGTAAAAGGTTTCCAACCTCGTTTATTGTTTACTGGCGTGTAATCAAGAAACGGTTTTCTTTTTCAGACTTTGCTTTTGATATTCCAGCTGAATAAGTTACAGTATTACCCTTTCCAAGTTTCAAACATTTTTGTTTCAATAAAACTTGGCTAGTCTTGTTAGTTAGTCTCAGATAAGCTATCCACACTTGCGCTAAAAAACAGTTTCTAGCGAAGAAAAACAGTTTCTTCGGTGCCCCGGGCTTCCCAACGAACTTGTGCACAATCTAGATATATGGGCGAGTTAAGATGTGCATCTAAATAGCCTCTGCCGCCCTGGTACCTAAGTTTAGATTACTTGCACCGAGTTTACCAAGTTTTCCCGGAAAATGTAAGTTTTCCTTGAGAAAAATTCCTCCGTGTAACCTGTTCGCTTGAGTTGAATTTACTGCTCAAGTTTGATGTTCTCTGGTCATGGGAAAATAATTTTGAAACAAGCATGATTCTGAACTGCGAGAAACAAAACAGTTGCATTAACTTCACCGCGATCTGGACTGCGATCTATTGTTTTAGCGATGATGAGAATTAAAAGGGTTCAGTTATTTGAGATGAGAGAGCTCTCAATGAAATACTTTTGAAGTTGTATACTAATTTTTGTCCGCAGTTTCGCCTGCGCTAAGTAAGAACCGGCTATTGTCTCCTTTTCTCCGAGTTGCTTCACTAAAATGGTCACTATTAATTTTCCTTTGCCATAGCGCAATAATACCCTTATGTCTTTTTCAAGATACCCCCTAGCTCACAGTAAAAACAGCATCAAAATACGTTTGGTGGTTATAAAGTTATTAAGTGAACAATTACTTTTGTGATAAATAGTACATAATTTTAGGGTATTTTATAATAAAGATAGGTAGTTTCAATGATGGTTAAATCTTTTTTTTTTATAATAAATGTCCTTTTGGTTGCTGATCTTATTCGCAACTTTCAAAGTCACAGAGTACGGATATAGTTGCAGTTTTTTGTTCAAGAGTGCACCGAGCTGTTTACACACACTAACACGTTTTTATAACCCTTGTTTGAGGTAGTAAACAATTAAATTAAAATATAGGGAAATATATTGGTATTATTGGGGATATATACTAGACTGTATACACGATGGAAACACGATTTGATAAAGTTGGCTCCATAGAATAAATTCGCAAAGTTACCTCTCGTCAAGTAATTTTTTCCTCCATTTCCCAAATTTTTTATATAAATAAGAAATTTGTTATTATGATTCATTTACTAAAATAAAGTTCATATATGACTGGGGCGTTTATACACGATAGTTTTTTATTTAATAACAATATAACGAAAATAACAACGAAAAACTTTAAAAAAGTGCAAAAGTTTGGTTATATTCTTTACTCTTTACACGTAAAGAAAAAGACAGAAAAAGGCAAACGCTCGGTGCGCCCTTAAAGGCATGGGTTTAATAGTTCTCAGATTAATTTCACAAGTACTTTTTTGTTACCTTTCCAAAAGAGCAGCCCTTTCAGTCAATAAATATTGTATAGGGCAACATAAGTTGAAGGGTTGATACGTCCATTAAAAATTCAGGTTGAAAAACACTTGGTCCGTCCGTCTATTAGGGTTGCTCCCAAGGGGATGCGGTGGAAACTCTACATTTTTAAAACCGATACTCTATTGGGAGGGGATGCTGCGAATTGTTTGGGGAACCCTATTTGGTCAGTCGCAAACGTGACCTCTGGATAAACCTGTGTTTAAAAGAAAGGAGCGGGTTGTCTCAAAGATACAACCGTAAATAATTCAAGTGGATACTTCTTATGTCGCCTCTTTACTCATTTACAGAAGTAAAAATCAATGGCGGCCATAGATATTCATAATAGTATGTCAGTGGGCAGCGCATTCGCTTTTTTATTATTCTAATCAAATAAGCATTAACTTATCAGTCTGCTCACGAATAAAAACAAATAATAAACGATTAACTAACTATTACATTTTTTTAAACTATTTTAAACTAACTTCTGCCCGCGGCTTCGCCCGCGTGGCCTACAGGAAACAAATGACATTTTTTTTTTCAGAGACATACATTATTAGCGCTCTTACTCCCTCTCAATTAAATATAATAAAATAAATATATACTAACTCTTATATGAACAACTGTTTGTATGGGAGCTAAGCGAAATTACAAATTGCCCCGATCAGCTGACTGGTCCAGTATGGAAAGGTGAAAACAAATTTTAAGAATTTCGCTAAGCTCCCATACAAAAAGTTGTTCATATAGACTAGTACTACCTATGTTTTGAGTTTTGCCAACTAATATTATATTGTATATTGTATAAGTTTGGATAAGGTAATGTCTGTCTGTAAGTCAGCGTTGTCTGTTTAGTCCAGGGCCGTGATGAGCACCAAGCGACCAGATGTAAGACGGCTCCCAGGTTATTAGTTGAATGTCGGTCAGTGGTGGATGGAATGATTTTATAATGTGAAGCAGTCATCGAATGGTTGGTTATGTAGGCGGGTATGAGTTGGAACTAGTATGGCTTCGGCCTCGCGGGCGCGTTCCCCCTCCTCGCATGCCTCGCTACTCTCGCTAGATACTTACTAGATAGAATAGATATACTATAATAGATACTACTCGCTAGATAGAAAGAAGAACTTTATAAACTAAAGTCGCACAATCACTCACTTTGTGTAAAGTATTATAGTAGGTAAGTGCCTTGCCCGCCACCCCACCCGCGTTTACTTAACTCTGCTCCGTTTTCGACTTGGGCGTTATTTTATTAACACTTCTTATAGCCTATATGTTGAACAGAGTCACTACGATGATAATAAAAAACTGCATCCAAATCCGTTCAGTGGTTTTGGAGATCCATCCATCAGCCCGTATTCGTCCACTGCTGGACATAGGCCTCCCCCATATTACGCCACTCTTGGCGGTCCTCAGTCATCCTCATCCAGCCGCCACCCGCAACGTCCTTCAGATCGTCAGTCCAGCGGGCATCAGGGCGGCCTACGCTGCACTTTGCTGTACGTGGTCTCCATTCCAATGCCTTGCGGCACCAACGGTCATCACGTCAGCGACAAATATGGCCAGTCCGCTGCCACAACTTACTGATTCGGCAGGCTATGGTTTTGGAGATGTGCGTGAACAAACAGAGAGAAAAGAATTCTAAAAATTGCTGATTGGTGTACCCCCTTTCTATTTTTATTACTTTTCTTCTATGTACAGACACTCCTATCTAATGATCTAATGTTTAATTATGTGTTGATTTATTTGTAATGAAAACGTTAACACTTCACCGACTGAGCTACCGCAACGTTTCACCGACTGAGCTACCGTTAACGCTTCACCGACTGAGCTACCGCAACGTTTCACCGACTGAGCTACCGTTAACGCTTAACCGACTGAGCTACCGCAACGTTTCACCAACTGAGCTACCGTTAACGCTTCACCGACTGAGCTAACGCAACGTTTCACCAACTGAGCTAACGTTAACGCTTCACCGACTGAGCTACCGCAACGTTTCAACGACTGAGCTACCGCAACGTTTCAACGACTGAGCTACCGCAACGTTTCAACGACTGAGCTACCGCAACGTTTCACCGACTGAGCTACCGTTAACGCTTCACCGACTGAGCTACCGCAACGTTTCACCAACTGAGCTACCGTTAACGCTTCACCGACTGAGCTACCGTAACTTTTTAAATTAGTAAATATTTTTTTAGGTTTTTAAGCAGAAATTTCACTTGCAACAACCTCATTCTCCAGTGACAAGTACAGTGAAATATGTTTACGCATACTTTATACAGGGTGTACAATAAATCTCCACATATATTATGAACTCGTCACCTCTGTGGCCAGGTTCTGGCACAGTTTCGTGTTTTATATTCAAGTTTTTGCACAGTTTCTTACGTTTATTTGATTTATTACTGGACGGAATTGTTTACAAGTATTGCACTTCTGTTTAGAGTTTTAGTCACAACTTTAAAGTTAGGAAGTGCCTTAACCCTTAGAATTGATTCGAGACACGATCTTACCTGACTTCTAATATTATAGGTGATATATCGTCCGCGTAAAGGTCCCCGTTACGAATCGAATCGAGGAAAATTGACAAAATGTCGGTTTTAAATTAATAAAAAATTAACTAAAATAGCTATGAAAATTTTCATTTCCAGTAATTTAGTTATTGTTAAAACTCATCTCAATAAATATTTTTGAAGTGTGTATACTACCCCAATTTGTCAGAATATCTAAAAAAGTGTAAATTTAGACTTCATTTGAAAAATTATTTCTATCAAGTGAAATTCCTCCAATTGCGTTTTTGATAGACCAAAATCTAGAAAAAGGTCCCAAAATTGTTAAACTAATTTATTTAACTTGGGACTACTTTTGAACAGCAGATAAATAAGTTCAAAAAGTGTCGATATTGACGACATACCCCCTTAAACTATTGTTAAACCCCTCGCTCGCGTAAGGCACATATTTGTCCTCGGAATTGAAACACAAAAAAATATACAAAAACAAAATCCGGAGCACCCGATATTTAGAAATCCGAAAATTAATATAAAAAAGTTAAATAATAATAACAATAAATATTAATACGGATGATGCCTGGTTGATATTCAAAACTAATGCCCACTTCATTCATAATTTTGGATTAAGTTCAATTTTTAAATTTTAATACAATGAATCAATTTAGAAGTTATTCATTTGCCTCTTGCCAAAATACAAAGTTATGACGTCACTTCTAAGTATTTTCATACAAAAAATCGTTTATGACGTTTCATAAAGGGTTGTTGATTTGACTAATAGTCACCATCCCTATTATGGTAATAATTATAATAATTTAAATTACAAACATGCAAAAGTATTGCAAATTGTTGCGGCAGCGAGGAGGTCTAGGATAGCGAGAACAGGTCCTCTAAAAAGGCCATTTTGTATGAATCACATTATGATTCTGTTCTGATGCCGTCTCTATTCCATCCTACTTTCAAATAATTTTATGATTCACCCAAGTCGGCCATTTTAGATCCCCTGATCAGTAGCGGATCCAGGGCTGAAGTCCCCCCCCCCCCCTAAAATATACGTTATAGGACTCACACATTTCTTATAAACTACTATTAACTTTAAAGCGTGTATATAGTGACATGGACGTAGCCTGGTTTTAGTTTCGGGGGGGGGGGGGGGGGGGGTCAAGAAAATAAAATGACAAAAAGTGCACGAAATAAAGTTAATATTCATTAATTATGTTTGTAAAAAATTGTGTTTGCAAACGCAAAACGCTTCAGAAGTAGCACTTGACACGGAAAACGTCTAAGTAGGGGTAGGTTTGTAATATTTTAAACATTTGGGGGGGGGGGGTTTGAACCCCCAAAACCCCCTCCTGGGTACGAACCCCCTCCTGGCTACGCCCATGATATAGTGGGAATGAGAATGAATAATTTTTTTTGCAATGTAGGTACATCATGGTACACTTATCGCAAGCCATAAATAATTAATCTAATTAAATATAACATACAAAATAACACATAAAATATACATACAACATGAAATTATACTTTGAGCTTATTTATAAAGACGACTACCACTATGATATTGGTGGGACAATCGTAAAATGATCAAAATCACTAAAATCCGTATTTTTTTTGCAAAATATTTTGTTTCTACAACTTTCCTTGATCACGTTACACTATATTCCAATTATTTGGAAGTTAATTTCCATAGTACATTGTTCACCGAGGGAAGAAAGGGGAAGATTACCAACGAGGGTGTAGTTTGAGGCCCGAGGCGAAGCCAAGGGCCTCAATACACACGAGTTGGGAATCGCACTTTCTCCCGAGTGATACATAGTGCTTTATACTACACCTGCGAGGAAATAGTATCATTTTACTTTTAATCAAGATACAATAAAAGAAACCGACTGACTCGGGGCGATTGTCACTTTTTTTTTTTTTTTCATTTTCCCACTAAGTGGAAAGGCAAAGGGATCTTAGCCCATACAGCCATGTTTGACGTTATAGTTTTTTATGTTTATATGCACTATCCTCTTCTGTTGAGGATCATCTGAAAGGTCTGTCCTGTCTAAGTCACTGTCCTGTCGTTTCCGCTATAATGATAGCCTTGTAACGCAAATACAACAGGGTTAGAAAAAACACACGAAAAGGCACAGCCCGCACTTTTGTTCCATTGAACAACACACTACACAGGTTACGGCGATTTTAATTCACAATATCCTATCACTATTGTTGATCAAAACACCCAAAATGCAATATTTTTTCAATAAAACAAAAAAACGACGCCATCACGTCTTCGCGCCTTTTTTCCAACCTTTTATTTCCTTCTTATTTTTTATTATGTGCAGGAAAAGCAAGTGGCCAGTATCATTTTTCGAGTTTTATGAACGAGTTCGCAAAATAATACTGGCCACTTGGCCACTTGCTCATTCTTTATGTTATTTAAAAAAAAAAAAAAAAGCACGTTAACAATGGATTTGCATATACTTTTTCTGCCCGCTCAAGCACGTTAACAATGAATTTTCATACACTTTTGCCGCCCGCATATTTGTATGACAGTAATGACGTACTTTCTGCATCGTTTTCAACAAAGAAAGAAGGTACTTTCCGAGCAGGTGTAGTATAAAATAATTTTCTAAATACTTATTGTAGTTTAAATTGGCATTTGGAATTATTCCAACATCCCAATTCAATAATACTAAATAAAATAAATAATAAAATTACTAAGGATACGTCTAGTGTTTGTTAGTTTGTCTCCTAAACAACATTTTATCCCGGAAAAAAACTCGCTTTCCCCAAAAACAGGAGTGAGATATCACACCTAATACCAGGGCACCATAAGTTTGAGACAGCGCAATATCCACGGCGACAGGCTTGCACGAAAAATCCGTAACGCGCTTTCTCTTTGATTAATGTATTCCAGTGTCACTGTTATTGCCCGAAAACCCCCTTATTCCTTGCCCGAAAGCTCCTATCTCAGCAGAGGTATTATTGCAAATCTAGGGTATATTAAAAAGGGCGAGAATACCTCCGTATTCCTATTTATGAGAGAGATACACCTGTGAGACTCCGGCTTTTGTATTCGCATCTTGTGATGTTTAGAGTTTATTACGTGGGAATATTTATAGGGACGTACAGTAACATGAGTCTTGTGAATGTAAAAAGCTTGGAAGAGCATGCCGTTTAAGGCGATATGTAAAAGTTTTAGCGTCCCTGTTACTCCATATGCGAAATAATCCTCAGTGCGAGAGGGACGGATTCGTGGAAAAGTAGCAAAAAGTCAGTTTTTTATTAATATAAAATGTACTAAAGTTGCTATCAAGATTTCGTTTAACCAGGTTCTAGATACCGTTAAAACACATCTAATAAAATATAGTTACAGTCTATAATGTCATTCTTAATTGTCAAATCAGGAGATTGGTGTCGAAAAGGACCTCATTTGAATAAATATTTCTATCGAGCCGAATGTCTCTGTTTTAACAGATCCCTAGAAAAATAATCCAAAAATAATATACTATTTTATCATTATTTACTGAAGTAATATGCAAGTCCTTAAAGTGTCGATTTTATTTCCGTATCGCCTTAAGAGTGCTTTTAAAAACCAACCATTTGAGCATAGGTGAGAGTCATAATAACTGAGAAATGCATGTGTGATCGTTACAACGAAACCAACTAAGTTATTTTTCAATGCAAGTGCTCGTAAAGGCCCACTTTTTATGCATCAAAACCGAACAGAAAGTCGATTATTTTGCCGTAGGGCTTTATTATTTTTTTTTTTTTGTTCATTTACGAGAAGCCAACTGCAACTTGTACATTTCTTGTGTATCGTAAATGTTATACTTTTTTTTCCACTGTTTAACGGCTCTGGATACAGTCCTTTTGAGCCAATCATAATTTAAAGTTCACAAGATTATATTTGTTTTATTTCCTCACACTATGCATTGAAAAACGTAGTATGATACACGGGCGTAAGAGCAATAAATTACTCGGTTATCCTCGCAATTTATTCCTTTTCGCCCTTGTAGCATAAACTACTATTCTATGCATTAGAAATTTCTTAGGTTTTCGGTATAAAACTCAAGAACACCCTTGAGATGATAAATAGATAGCCAGATTAGAACAACAGTCCAGTCCAGCCAACAATTATTAGCAAGAAGTTTCGTAAACAGCAGTCATAAATGGTGTAGGTAGGACAATTTCCATCTAAGTTGACCGAAACTGGCTATCGGGTTCTCTGATCGGCTCTGTGCCACCCCCTGGTCTTCCTAGCTTCCTACTAACAGTGGTTCTCAAACGTATGTCTCTTAACCCTCTTTATTCTCGTTATGGCTAAAACATAACAAGTTAATTTTGTTATTTTTTCTTATTATATATTTAGTAAATACAATATTTTAAATATAATATTAAAATGTCGTGTATGATTATAAGTGTGAAATATCGAAGAGGAAAGTTTATTAACAGATACAGACATTTTTTACTACTTTAAAACTAAATAATCTTAAGAAAAAAAAATAAAAAAAAATAAAAGAAAAAGCCCTAAAACCTACTAATTAAAATATTATACTAAATAAAAATCTCAGCAAATCAGGTAAAATAAACTGGTATATTGTAGACCGTATTATTATTAATTATTATTATTATTTATTTAAAAAGTAAAACATTACAGCTAAAAACTAATGAGTTATACAATTAAATATTATAAAATTAAATCTACTAACAACTAGAAAACACGATCATTAATGCACTTTTAAATAAATTTAATAATTACAAAATAAATGAAAAAAATATGCAATAAAATAAGTAAAAATTATTTAGTATTTTTAATCGGGATAGTCGACCAGTTTCAGCTTCTTTACGTTGAGCAATTTTTGGTAGGGGAAAATCTAATGCGAACCTATTAGATTTCACCGTCAGCGACATGCTATTTTGAAAGTAAAGATTTTAGTTTTTTATAGAGTAAAAGTTTGGGAACCCCTTCCTAGACAGCCCCCTCTACGGGTACATAGGACAGCGGGTTCCGTCGTTAAGATAACGTGGTATCTCGCTGGACACCGGACCCCTGGTCGGTTGCTGCACAGGGCTGCTTGTGGAAATTATGGGAAATATTTGACAGTAAAATAAATTATTTTTTATTTACTCTGAATAATGTTTAACTAAAGTAAAAGTGTCAATAATTTTCGAATACATAATAATAATAAAATATATGTCAACAAATTTCAATTTGAATACAACTTCATTTTATCTAAGTATTTAAAAACTTTTATTTTAAAATTTTACAACCAATCGTACATGTTTTCTACTATTTTTAATTCGGAATTTTCTTTCAAAGGCTAACAAATTTTATATTTAAAATTTGAACTTATTTATTGTCACTATCTGTTAGAGGTCTCGCCACGTACGACGATGGCCAGCTAAAAGGTCGGACTTGTCCCTCCGATAACGGTGTAGGCATCTACGGGGTCCTGTGGTAAATTGGCGTGCACAGAACTTTTTGCTGGAAAAGCAAACAATTGGTCAAGAACAACAATAAAAAAAATATGAAAAAATTTCAAAACCACTTTGAAAAAAAAATATTTGTATGACGCCAGGGTAGACAATGTCTAACCTAGAGTGAAAATTTCCTATACAAACTTTTTTTTTTCAAAGATATTTAAATTTTTTCATATTTTTTTTATTGTTATTCTTGACCAATTGCTTGCTTTTCCAGCAAAAAGTTCTGTGCACGCCACTGTTATGGGAATAGGGAACATTATGTAAATACTTGTGCGTTTAGTGACTTGTACTTGAAAATCTTCCCGAGGATGGCATACCCAAGCAACTTTTTTTATTACCCGTCCAGCATAGTAAGTCTAATGGCAAAGACCTTATTTGCTTTTGATAGAGGCGATTATATGTTGGCTCTTTGGCCTCTTGTTCTTGGACGCGTAATAATAGTGATCACGCAGCGAAACAACAAATTGGTGTGTTTTTAGCTAAGCCTAATACTGAAATATTTTATAGGGAAAAATATATTGGATTTAGGTAACATCCCTTCATATTTCCATTGCCTGTTTTATAAAAAAAAATCAAGTTGATCTCTTAACCGCATTTTTGAAACGAACGTTTGAAAACCAAAAAAAATAGGGTGGAAACTATATTTTTTTGACAAAAGTATAAATCTTAAAACATTGTTTAATGGTGGAATTCCTAGATAAAAGATCGATAAATCAAATATGTTTTCTTCAATATGAGGAGAGACCGAGTTTCTTCCAATGAACTCTTGAAAACCTGGTAATGTTGATGTTCTAGCGTTAGGTGTATCGTTAAACTGAATAGGTAGTCACCTGAAAATTTTTTCATGTGAATTTTTTTCCAAACGACTCTAAGTATTTTTGTTGGTATAGCTTGGCAAAAAAGTTTAGAAAAGTGAAGTAGGTCGACGGATATGGAGAAACTGCGCTGTGTATAATTTTCTATATCCTTTTCTATATCTTCAACTCTTCTAAACTTTTTGCCTGGCTTAAAAGTGAGATATTCTATTTTTTGTAGCTAAGGTGTAGTAAGTAACCCTTATTATTTAGTCATGACGTCTGTCTATATGTCATACATGTTTCAAATGTCTTGATTCAATTCGTAGTGGGCAAAAAATGTAAATCAATTTTGTTACTGTCAATTATGAATATTTTTGGCTGTAATTTGTATAATTAAAGAAATTGCCACAGGAAATATAATTGGATACAATATTGCCATCAAATTAATTAGGATTAAAAACTTTTATCCCGCAAATCTAGAGTAGGTATTTAGTATTTATACTTAGGTATAATCATCTGTATTTTTTTGTATTAGTTCTACTCCTACGAAATAAATAAATCACCATAACAAAGGGTAGTGATAATAATGCTTGGAATCCGATAACTCAGTAATCTATCCAAGACTCGAACCCGCTACCCTTCAGACAAACAATAAACCCTTTTAGCGACCACTATCCGATGACAAGTATTAATTAACTAAACACACCTTATTCGCCATTTTGGATCGCAGTTGTTTCTATCATATAAATAAGTATATTGCAGATACTAAGACCTGTGGGTCTACCGCGTAATTCTCATTTACATCAACATCAACTTGAGATTGAAATTTGTCGTGCGTGCGACGACGCCCGTCTAACATGCCATCTCTTTTGCACGCGTTGAATTTCGCATGCATTTGCGGTAGAGCCTCTGATGAACGTAGGAAGAAACGAAAATGTGAAACAAAAACCCAAAACTGAGTCAATTAATTTTTTTTTAATATCGTTAAATATGAAATAACAATCACAACCAAAAAAACCAAGATTGTTTTTAGCTGGGAACTGATTTCGTCACAAATCTAAAGAAGGAAATCTGGGAAGGCAAGAATTTTTTCAAATTTGAAATTCGAAATCACATTTAAAGTTGCAATATAAGAACTTCACCTATCCCATTCGTTATTATGTATCCGAGATATAATGCCGTCTCATCTCCACACTATTTCCTTTGGATTTCCTGTCCACGCGGCGGCGGCTGGAGCATTTAAACGGGGACTTAAAAATTGGGTAGTTTTAGGAAATCTCGCGCTCCCGGATGGACGGAAATGATTTCTGTCGTCCTTTAGGGGAATTCCACGATGGATTTCGGTGAATGCCGGCATGTCAAAGATTTAATGCTCTGTGCAAATCAGAAGAGGTCTGAATTTTTAGATTTTTCTCGGTTTTCTTTTGGTAGAAATTTTGGGAAATAGAGCAACTTGGACGTCATCATTATCATCATCACGTTTAAGCCAGTATAATTGGGTATAGGCCTTTTCTTTTTGCGCTACACTTTGTGGTCTTCAGCCAGTCTCATCCATTGCTTGCTGGCTACCATCGCAAAGTTATCTAACAATTTGGCTGGTGGTCTGCCAACAGATCGAAGTCCCTCTCTAGGTCGCCACTCCGTGCCTTCTATCTTTTGTCATCTCTTCTAACCTAATGTCTCAACTATCGCCAACGCAGTCTTTCGATTTCCAACAACCGTAACCTGATTGCAGTCTAAAAGCGTAAATCCCTATTATGGCGTGCTCGTTGGCTCTCTGCGCGACTTCAACCTTGTGTACGGCCTTATTGGTGATCACCCATGTATCTGAACCGTACCTTCGAGTCGAAAGCACAATAAAGTTAACGATTCGGGATGCATGATATCTTTTTGATTTCATCAAACTTTGCACAAAGATCAGTGGTATGAAACCACAAAAACTTTGTTGCCATTCTTTTGTATGCTGCTCTTACACGTTGTTAATGAATACATGGTGCATTTCCTCATGTAATTCGTATTATATCTTCAGTAGTAAGTATTGTGTATTTTAATTAAAAAAAGTTCAATCCTTCAAGGCCGTTTTTGGTCACAGCGACTGTCACTGCTGAGAGCGGCGCTGGTGAGCCCTCACGTGGCTGACGTAGCCGATTTTTGCAGTGAACGTGCGACCACATTCACTGCACGTCAGCACCCCTCCAACTATATTATAATTGATGGCCACTGGTGGTCGGGTCTTAAGGTGGTCTCGTTTTGTGTCGAGCTCAGCGCGTCTAATCGACTCGAAAGCATACACCTTAGTGTTTACAGCCTGCCTCCAATGTGGTCTGTCTGCTGCCAGTGTTTCCCATTGTGCTGGGTCTATTGCAAATTTCTTCATGTGGCGGTTTCCACAAAAAAAAAGATATACCTTCCCTAAGACCAGTGTTGTACAAAATCACCTGAAACCATAATTCTGTGCCTGAAACAGTACTTTTTTCAATGACCTTTTACCCTTAAATTACCTTCTTAAATTTTCCGAAAACCCTTAATATAATAATAAACAACGACTTTTGAACAAAATCCTTTAAGTAAGACATCCCTATTTTACTAGCAAGCAAAAATAAGAGCCCCCAAAAAGGGTCCAAGTTTAATTCTTAGAAAATTCGCCGTCACCGGTCCGGTGGTCCCAATATTAATAAATTTTCATTTCCCGACTTCGCTTGCAATTTGCCGACGAGTGAAACTTATGAGTTCTCCCCCTTAAATAAGGCTCGCCCAAGTTTCTTGGGAAGACTTTAACTTGGTTAAAATAGGGAATTGAGTCACTTTAGGTAGTCTCTTTTTGGGTTTTGGAATATAATTTCTTGCGTTTGTTTGTCTTTTTGTCGCATTACTGACGTATTGTGTTCCAAAAACAATGATAAGTTTTGATATCGTTACCCATAAAACCAAAATTTTACAAGTAGATACAAAATTTGTAAGATTTAATTTACCTGTTTTGAAGCAATTTATATTGACGGAATCGTCAGCAATACAGATTTATCGAGAAAATGTAAAAAGAATACGTAATTTTTTACATACCGACCAGGGAGGCATGGCGCAATAGGGAAGACGCTAACACTAACTTTCTAAGGCGAATAAATGGAGTAGAAATTCCTTAGATGAGAATATTATTCAAGCTGCGGCGGGTTTCAAAGGCAACGTGATACTCGGCGAAACCGAACACCGCACGCCCGAGAATTCCGCGTTTTGAAATATTCTCCCCGCGAGTTATGGTCGCCTGGTATCTCTATTAACATTTTACTATTTATTAAGATTTTACTATATTCAGTAACCACGCAAACAAATAAACATGCCTAGGGCTTGAGAGTAAATGGCAGAATTGAGGAAAAATTACAGAGCTTCGCAAAAAATTTTGGAAAAAATACGGGTGCATAGTGCTACCAAAATAGTTTGGGTGCTGGCGTGGATGGTATATGATTTGCTCAAGTCTCTTATGCATGGGGATTAAAGTTCAGGTCAAAACAAATCGATTTGGTCCACTCACTTAAGGTCCTACGTCGCTGCTTTTTTTTGTTTCAGCGCTTCAAATTTGTAAGAAAAAACAAAAATAGGCTTTAAATCATTTGAAATCGTCAGCCTCTGTGGTGAAAATCATCCTCATAAAACGAAGAAAATCCATGAAAAAACATGCAGGGTTCTAGGTTATGACGCAACGTACGAGTTGTAAAAATGTATAACAAGCTCTCCGTGAATACGAAAAAAATTTGGCAGACCATTTGCTCACTGATTTGAGCTATACATATTTATTTATTTTTTAGTTTAATTCACATTTTTCGTATTTGTTAATGAAACGAATGGACGCTAGTGTATAATTTATTGACATAGTAACAACTTACAAACACAAATTAAAATGACAAAACAAACACTTTTAAAAAAAATTTGAAGCGTTGTAGCGCAAAAATGTAGCGACGTAGGACCTTAAGTGACGGACCAAATCGATTTGTATTGCTCTAAAGTTATGAATTTAGGATTAAACACTGACCCCTGACCTGTTTGAGTAGATATAATAAAAGTAACCTTGCATGTTTTGATAAATTTCTCGTTAAAATTAATTCATACTTTTTGAGAATTTAACAGTTTTCGGCTTGACGGATATTTTATCAACACCCCATAGATCCTATGTTGACTAGAGTCACTATGATGATAATAAAGAAAACGCATCAAAATCCGTTGGGAGGCACCCGTGTTAAAACGGAACATACATGTGTACAGACAGACAAAACGGAACAGACAGACAAAAATTGTAAAAATTATAGTTCAGGCCTAAGTATATAACTAATAAAATTTTTAATTGCGCAAAAATACTCAATGATATAACCTTTTTACTTCTAAATACCCATTTTATTCGACTGATGATGGGCCCATGGAGTGCCGAAATATATCGAAAATAATTACTTGTTTTAATTACATAAATATTACCATGCTACTTATTAAAAATCGTAAAACAAGCAAATTATACAATTTTATTTATATTTAAATCATTTGTGATATCTTGACAAGAAAATTCAACAACGGTATTTAATATGGCGGATAGTTTTATTATAAATGTACAACTTATTTAACATGTTAAGTGTAGTTTCATTCCATAAAAGTGTCGCAAGTCCAATGAGTGCAGTAAATATCGGACCTTTTTTCTTATTTCCATCAAGAAAACTGTCACAGCGAGTACAGTTTCATAAGAAACTGAAATTAAAATGCAAATCAAACGTCATGTTGGACATTTGCTAAACTTTACGAGAACATAAAGTCGCTATAAGGTATAACCCATATGCTCGCGTGTCGTCTACACGTTAAATATTCTATAGAGCCTTGTTCTCTAAACTTTAAACAACAATAAGCGTTAACGGCGGATAGATTTTCTGACTGCACGAAAATTGCACTTTTAAGGCGATATGTAAAAGTTTTAGCGTCCCTGTTACTCCATATGCGAAAAAAACCCTCAGTGCGATTGGGACGGATTCGTGGAAAAGTAGCAAAAAGTCAATTTTTTATTAATACATAAATGTACTAAGCTATTTTCCAAAAATATTTTCAAGGAGACTTTACAAACACATAATATCCACATTTTGAATGCAATTTCACAATGAAATTAGTTAGGATTTCGGAATTACAGGAAAAAATAAAACAATTTAAAGTCTGATTTTTCATTCCGTAGAATTCTGACATTTCAGGGAAAGGGATGGCGCTGTGCTAGTAAAGGAGAAACGATACAGTTCATCTCGCTTACTTGCACAGTTCCATCCCTTTCCTTGAACTGAAAAATCAGAGTGTAGAGGTCTTTTCGGAATTAAATTCTATCGAGAAAGTTTCATCCAATCGCGTTTTCCTTCAGTGAGAATCTTAATCAAATACTCAATAAACATTTACCCAAAAATGAAATACGTAGATGACGTTATAGTGGAGTAAATGGATTCGAAAAAAAAATCATTTTTTTTTGGTATCGCCTTAAGGGTTGCTTATCCCAATTTAGTCTCTTTTTTGATTTATTTCAAACCATGAAATTCTGATATTTTGTGTCTGAAAAAATATATATCTTAGATACATTCGTTCTCCAGATTTGTTTGCGGTTCAGAACGCGATACGTTATACTTATTTTAATAAATTTCTGGTAGGTACATGCATTTTGACTATATAATCTAGGGTTTTGAAATTGGAAAACATGTTTAGATAAATTTTCCTCGATAGAAATAATTTGTGAAATGAGGTCTTCAAACACACTTTTTCTCCTCGTTTGACAAATAGGAACCATATACAGAACTCAAACATATTTTATTAGGTGTGTTTCAACAATATGTAGAGATTTGATATTTGAAATTTTGCTAGCTATTTTAGTTTTTTTAATAAAAATATAAAACCAACTTTTTTCCCTTTTGCCCTGAATCCCCCCCTCTCGCACTGCGCGGTTTTTCGCTTGGAGTGACAGTGACAAAAATAAAATTCGCATAGCCTCTTAATACGAATTCACTGAGAAGAAACAATACATTCATTGGTTTCCTTCAATACTGGCACGTGAGGAATATCAACTATAGTATTTTGTGTAACTGTGACACAATGTGAAACATTGGGACACGAGTGCTTGTTTACGAAACGAACTAAGTGAGTTTCGTTATAGTCTTGCACGAGTGTCCCAATTTCTAATTATGTCCAGGCTGCCAATTGTTACCTTCTCCTTCACATGTAATATTTTAATGTGTTTTAATAAGGTACACAATAAAGGGTATTTGTTTCTTTGTTAAATTTCGAACAGATGACAGACAGACAGATAAGTATTAAAAGTGTAATTTTAGTGCAGTACGAAAGTTCATCCGCCATTAAAAGTACAGTACTACCACTTTTATAAGTTACATCCATAGACATAGGATTCGCTGGATTCTAATGGGTGGCGCAAAAGTAATGTCATAATTTGAATTGGCTGCCATTTTGTTATTAATAAAAAAATATGAGCTCTGTTTTCATAAAAAAAATATTTGAAAATGTAAAATTGATGACATTAATTGGAAAAAAATATATTGCTCAAATGGCCACCTCCCGAGTTGATGCATAATGTCGCTCGTGTTTCGGTATTTTAAATTTTTGCTCGCAAAACATCTGGCTATCTGGCACCAAACTGACGATTTCTTCTTCAAAGTTATCTTTAAAGACTTGCAAGGTTCGTGGTTGGTTGTGATAAACGCGATTAAAAGCCTCAAATGAAGAAGTCTGCTGCTGTTAGATCTGGCGACCTGGACGGCTAGTTCAAACCTCCAAAACGAGAGATAAAAATTTGTCAAATAAGCAGTAACAATAATTCCACGTTCTTGAGGTGTGTATCGCTCCAAGGCTTGTTGGCAACCATTTCTCTATATATCTACATTATAATTGTCAAAGCACAGTGACATTTGACGCCATCTGCAAAAATGGCAGCCAATTCAAATTATGACAGTACTTTTGAGCCACCTTGTATAATGCATCAAGATGTCATCTTGCAGATGATGGTCGATGTAACTTATAAAGTGGTACTACTGTACCTTTATTGATCATTATACATTGTACTTAATTATTACCAACTATGACGCAAAGTTTTGACCCTGTTCTCTGAACCGATCTGAAACACGCGCTAGGCGCACAACCAACAAACTCGCATAGCTTACGAATGTCTGTCGCCGGATTACTCGAGACTTATAATTATTTTTAGCCCCAGCAGAAGGGCTTAAGGTCGGAAGGTGGGATTTGTCCTAAGACGGCGACATTATTCAATATTATTTCTTGGGAAATTTTCGTTTTGGGGGACGAACAACACGTCTGAGGTGTATGAAAGTATTAACTGAGATTTGAAACGTTCTAGTTACGTCATGTCTCCTAATTAATGTTTAATGGAAATTATGATTATATTGAATATAAAGGAATATGAGCAAAAATTTATAAATCACAGAATTGGACGTAAAACAGTCTCGACCAGAGAGATATAATAAATAATCTTGTTTGTCTATCTATATTATCCTATCACCAGTTAATCCAGAATTATTTCAAACTGTTCATTCAATTCGGATTGGACAAACGCACTGAATCGGCATAATCCAAAGTGAGACGAGAACAATCCATATTCAATCTTCAAAGAACTTTGTGAACAAATTTGAACGTCGAACATGGTATTTATATTTGACGGTATCAATTGAAACATCGGTGAACCAATCAGCAGTGGTTCTCAATTCAAACATTGGCGGGAGCAGGTGGCGGCGCTGTCACCGTTCCATTTCCCGCAACCCGTAATCGAATGAATATTACAAATGTCACGCTGACAGCTATGCAGTTTCATGCCCGATATGTGGGTCGGATGATCTTTTTGACACCAATTTGAAGCATTGTCAATGTCCAACCGCATTTCGATACGCTGATCTCCGTCACAAAACAATAATTGAATTCAAAGCGGCCGTTGTAAACAGCAATTGATGTCGCTAAAGTCTGCGGATGGATAAAGGGGATACAATAATGTAGAGCATACAGAAGTTTGACGTGACCCTACAGCGAGACGGTTTTGCAGGGCTCCTGTAATGAAAGCACTTAGCGCTAAGCGAAGCAATTATAAGTAATTTGGAGAGCGGTAATGGGCGCGGACAGCGATGCGCAAAAACGTGCCAAACGGAACGCTAAAAGCTCCCTAACTCGATTTTCGACGGTTACTTTTTTAAAACTTTGAAAACGCTGCCGTCGCATAAATCCTTCAGTTTGATTCAAAAATGGAATGAGATATTTTTATTTCTGAAATTTCGTGAAATTCACGGATATCTAAGCTAGCCAAGAAGACTACTAAAAGCTTTTCCGTTTTTCGTAATTAAAACTCGTATAACTCAAACAGTCGAGTTGGAAATTCGCGGAATTCATAGCCATAAAGAAAGTGGGATTCGTCGGGGCGCGCGCCGAATGAAACACAAATACCGGGCTCAAAGGAGTCGAGAGGAGATTTTGCGAGCGTCACCTGAACTGCGCTGAACGCCGCGCGCCTTCTTCGGCCCTGGTGATTTATGGCCGCGGATCCGGACCGGTAATGAAATTGCAACCCCCTCTCCTCACCCCCGCCCGAGGAAAGCCATTCTGAAATTACTACGCAACACTTGAGCCCTGCACTTTGAGACAGACTATCCAAATGGTAATGTTCGAATTTTTGTTCGAATTGTGTTCTGTTCTCTCCATTAATCATTGTAGATGCACCAGAATGTTTTATTCAGATAAATAAAGTTTGTTTTCACCTACTGATATCGTCATCGGGAAAGTTTCAGGAGGCCAGCGCTCCACAATGAAATATTTATTGCTCTCGGGTAAAATTTTAATTGAAAAGCGAGAGAAAGCCATGGCTGAGCATTCTGCGCTCGATTGTTACAGGCCTCTTTTTCACGCGCATTTTTACGCCTTTTATTCACAGGCACAATGGCGTAGAGTTTGCGTAGCGGACACACTGAAAATGGGTAAGCAGTACTTTCACGCGGTCAATTTGCATGGACGCCAATATGACGTTAAAGTCTTAAAAAATAGAGAGTATGAATTGCAGGGGACTGTACAAAATGGAAAGTGACTTACCGTTAAGTGCTGAAAGAGCCACGCTCTTAATATATTAGTGGCTACTTTCGGGAAGATCCCTCTTTTCTTCTGGTTCTTCTTCCCATTTGACTCGTCGTCTTCTTCTCCCGTTCCCTCACCGGAACCGATACTCGCGTTGCTCGCGTCGCCTGGGAACAAACCTGAGAGTCAGACGGGAACAAGCCTACTGAATGAAGAATATTGAAGAGGGTAGTTTAGTATAATTTGATGTGTACTGTACCTGTTGAAGTAGCTGAAAGTAGTAACACACTGAACCGAACAGTGTCAAATTTTGGCAGATAATTTAAATTAGAATGAATGGGTAAAGTAAAAGGCATTCTTCTACATATATAACGTAAATTTGGACTTGCATGGGGGTAGCTAAACAACAGCGCTATCATAAATTTGGTTTTGACAGAATTTGGCTGATCTACGTCCAGTTACAGATATTCTATCTCACGAAGTCCGTTTGGCTATGGTTGTTGTAGTGGCGCGTGCACATATACGAGTACTTTGGGGCCGTTCATATATTAAGTCATTTGAAATTAGGGAGGGGGGGGAGTCTGGTTTGCAGAACGGTAATATCATGAGCATATATATAAATAATGGGGTGGTTTTCACCTTTTTTTTTTCAGGCTTCGGCCGGCGACTTTTATTTGTGGCCAGTATTATTTTGCGAAAAAAGAGTGTCAGACGCGATATAATCGATTATGTCGTGAATCGGACCTAATTTAGTATGAAATGAAGACAAACGTCAAAAAGAACCTAATTTTGCAATAAATTAAATTTCAATACGATATTTCAAACTGACATGATAGTCATTCCGCAAAGTTCGATTTTCAAAACTAATTTCGAGTATTAAATGGAACTTTTTCATAAAGGTAGTAGAAAAAATACATTTCATTGACTCCAGCTCTGAGCAACGTTAACAATGATAATGTGCGTTTAACTCAAGATGAAGTTCATGAACCTCAGGTGCGTCATCTAGTATTGCTGCCTGTGGGCCAATCAGAAGCCACGAGGAGAAAATGGGTCGTGGCTTAAGAAATAAGGTCGGGGCTTACTTCTCTTCTCTGTTGTTGACTGGCTCTCTAGCGGGGTTATAATAAATTGGGCCCATCGCAGCGCAGAATCGCGGTGTTATAATGTAATATTATAACATCAAAATGATAATATAGGTAGTTATAAAACTGCTTTTGATGTTGCAACTTTATTGCAGTATGAGAGTAGATAAAATGTTTATCTTTATTTTTTCTTTTCAAAATTTTTTATAGATTTTGAGCTAAGCAATTTGGTTTAAACCTGGATGTATTAAATATAGGGTAATTACCAAAGGTCAAAACTACCAAGCTAACATGACCCTAGAAGAAGTAACAGTAAGTCTAGACATCACAGTGCGTCTGGCATATTAATTAGACGAAGCAACTTCTATGTATTTAATCACCTGTCGCGATTCAAATCTCGTAGGAGATTTAATTAATTCCACTTGCAACGTCTTACATGTTATGCTATCCTTGTATCGGGATGATCTTTGTGACGTAACGAAGTTTTATTAGGAGGGGTAGTGATGGCTTGAGTTTTTGGAAAAAGAATATCGATAAAAACCCGAACAAGTGCGAACAGGGAAGATGCAGCCTCGTATCGTGTTTAGCCATTTCATTTTTGTAACTAATAACTATTATGACAAAAATTACTTTTTAGGAAAATTACACCGATTTTAGAAGCAGCCATTACCACTATGCGCTTAAACGCTTAATGATTTCTTAATTTTTCGCTTGTCTTTATGTATATGTATATTTTTTTACTACGCACGAGAAACCTATCTTATATTGATTCAAATTTAAGAAGATGGCATACTCTAGCAACTTTTTTTATTACCCGTCCAGCACAATAAGTCTAATGGCAAAGACTTTATTTGATTTTCATAAAGGCGATTATATGTTGGCTCTTTGGCCTCTTTTTCTTGGACGCGTAATACTAGTGATCACGCAGCGAAACAACAAATTGGTGTGTTTTTAGCTAATACTGAAATATTTTGTAGGGAAAAAAAAATAGAATTTAGGTGATATACCTTCATATTACTATTACATATTTTATGAAAAAAAAATCAAGTTGATTTCTTAACCGCGTTCTTGAAGCGAACGTTCGAAAACCAAAAAAAAAAGAGGGTGGAGGTATATTTAATAACTATTTCAAATTCAAGTTGATAGCTTTAACCGTCTCGGAGAAAAGTGAGTGTAACAGACGGACAGACGAACGGACACACGAGTCGTACTATAAAAGCAACCTATATAGGATGACACTAATCAAAGTCTTCTTGTACGAGTTCCACTATTTTATTTCTTTAATTATTGCGACTAGTTTCGTCTATTTGACATCGTCGGGCAAGAAGACTTTGATTAGTGTTAGAATGAAGTTCCATCAAGGAGTCACACCTTACAGTATAAATTATATAGGATGACTTTGCATAGTCAAATTCATACTGGAGACCCGGCAGTCAGTGGTCAGGCAGGACCAAAAGGTTCGATGATATTTTTGGAAAATACAAAAGAAAAAATTGTACCCTTATACTTGTTTAAGAACAACTCCGGCTCAACTAGTATAGGAAGCCCACATTATAGGTATATTTGGCGTTTTTACAGAAAGGGTCATTGAACCTTGGTCCTGACTACTTAAAAATAATCAGTAAATTATATTTTGATTATTTGCAACTTTTAGAACAATTTTATTCATAGTAGGTACTTTTAACCCATCCCGAACGACCCCAATGGCTCATTTCGTTCACCAACACAGGGGTCCCGGGTTCGGTGTCCGGTTGCTGCGAGCGGCTTACAGCTGACAAACACAGTGGTGAGGCTTAGTTCTAATACTTCTAATGAGAGCTGATCTTGTGGGGATGTGAGGGTAGATGCATGTCGTATTTTATGTTACGATATTATTTTGTGCAACTGAGACATAATGTGAGACATTAAGGGGCAAGTGCGTGAGTTTCGTAATAGACTTGCACGAGTGTCCTAATGTCTAATTATGTCCAGTTGCACACAATACTTTATTTACGACCATCAAAAACAATTTTACGAAAAATGAGAAAAAGAACACTCGTCATGATACCGTCGTGATACTCGTCATGATACCCTGAGCCTATAGGATGTATGTAGATGCCTGAGACCAATCAGAAGCGAGAGGATAAAGAGGGCGTGGCTTAAATTAAGACAGACAGTTATCGCTTGTGATTGGTTCTTTAGCGGTGTTATAATAAATTTGGCCAATCACAGCGCAGAATTTCTGTGTTATAATGTAATAATATTACATCGGTCAAACAATGTAGCTAATTAGACAACGGCTTTTGATGTTCTTATTACCTTATTGCAGTATGGAAGTAGATAAGATGAAGAAAGGATTCTCATTGACAATGACCGGAAGGTCAAGATTACTGGACACATAAAATGGAATTTATTAGTATAAAAGTGTAAACAAAATCTTTCTATTATCAAGAGTTATAAATATTAAATGTTGACTTTTTTGTCTTTTTATATGATTAAATTAGAATTAGATAAAACAAGTTTAAGGCGATATGTAAAAGTTTTGGCGTCCCTGTTACTCCATATGCGAAAAAACCCTCAGTGCGAGTGGGACGGAGTCGTGGAAAAGTAGCAAAAAGTCGGTTTTTTATTAATATAAAATGTACTAAAGTTGCTATCAAAATTTAGTTTAACCAGGTCCTACATACCGTTAAAAGCCATCTAATAACATATAATTGCTGTCCATATGTAATTCTAAATTGTCAAACCAGGAGAATTGGTGTCGAAAAGGACCTCATTTCAATAAATATTTCTATCAAGCCGAATTCCTTCAATCGCGTTTCTGTTTTAACAGATCCCTAGAAAATGTATCCAAAAATAATGTACTATTTTATCAAAATAATACATTATTTACTGAAGTAGATATGGAAGTCCTTAAAGTGTCGATTTTATTTCCGTAGCGCCTTAAGTCACAAGTCATCAGTAACTGATGCCGGACCCGAATGACCCGAAATATATCTCACTAACATTTCATTTAACCTTGTTTTATCTAATTCTAATCAAAATATACATATAGAAGTCTTTACATTTTGTATGTTTTATGACGTCACTCTGAGAACTTTATGCCAAAAACAGAACATATTTCTTTGCGATTGGCATTTCTTTTTAACTTCCAACTTTGTCATTGTCTTGGAGGCGAATAAAATAAACCTTATTTTCCAGTACAACGTGGTCTATTTAGACTGGAACCACATGAAATTATTCATTTCTTAAGACATAGTTGTATGCAGCTCCAGTTATTAACTTAATATACAACTACCCCACTACCCAAAAGGCTCTTGACTTTTCGCACGCAACTGTTTAATGTTTGCATACCCACACAAACATTATAGTACAACACTGATAGATAGGGGCAGTATGTTTGTGTGCGTGAGCAGGAGATGAATTAGGGGATTACGGACACTGCATCATGTGAATGCACTCTGATTTTGCACGCTGATACCGAATACAGGTTGCTCTAGAATATTCTACACTTCAAATAGAGAAAAAAAAACAAAGTCACTTGAAACTAGCTCAAACACACTTCATGCTGAGCCATAAACAAGAAAATAATAATAATAATAATACACTTCATGCTGAAAAAAAAAAACAAATTAAGAGGCTATGCGAATTTTATTTTTGTCACTGTCACTCCAAGCGAAAAATCGCGCAGTGCGAGAGGGGCGGATTCAGGGCAAAAGGGAAAAAAGTTGGTTTTATATTTTTATTTAAAAAACTAAAATAGATAGCAAAATTTCAAATTTTAAATCTCTGGATATTGTTGAAACACACCTAATAAAATATGTTTGAGTTCTGTATATGGTTCCTATTCGTCAAACGAGGAGAAAAAGTGTGTTTGAAGACCTCATTTCAACAATTATTTCTATCGAGGAAAATTTATCCAAACATGTTTTCCAATTTCAAAACCCTAGATTATATAGTCAAAATGCATATACCAGAAACGGATTATAATTTTCCGTGTATTTCATGAAATACGCAGAAAAGAAACACCCGTATTTTTTTCGCACATCGCCTTAAGACATAATTTTTGTATAATTCTGACTTAAATTCTCTCAATATATCAATTAGAGAGGAGAGATAGTAAAAAAAGTTTTATCTAAGTCTGTCCTGTAAATTAAAAAACCACGTAAAGGCACAGTACAACCTGCTCATTTGTTCCATTGAACAACATATTGCACTATTGTTGACTAAAACACCCAAAAAGCATTTTTTATTTCAATAAGACAAAAATCATTAACATATTCTAAAAATACTTGTGTCTTGATATAATGACAAGCAATCCATTATTTCGTGTAATCAATGATTTGTTGGCGAGAAAAAAAAGAAACTTCATTAATTTTAATATAATTTTAAATCTTTTTTTAGTTTTTATGACATATATGTCAAATATCTATTTCATTTATTCAACTGACGACGACCACAAGTTGGTCGGAATATATTTAGAACCTAAACAATACTCCTGTTAATCTATTTAAAATATGAATATCATATAAATTGAACTGATATTCATGAAGACGTTAAAAACCAGTAAAATTTTTCGGAAAAATCTCAGCTTGGAAGTTAAACCTTCAAAACGCTTAAAAACACCGACATAAATCTCTTTAGATCGCATAAAACAATTACATAGAACATAAACTAGTTGTTTTCGTCAAATTCTAGAGATCTTTATTGTGTCGTCTACACCCTATATACGCAAGGGCGACATTGCAACATCGGGGGGCGAAACGTAATGGCGTAAGAGTAATTTTATTACTTTGCTCCCATTACCATTAAAATGTGGCCCGGCTTTGCCACCGGCACGGGAGATACTTGATACGCACGCATTCTGTCATTATTCGATTTTGCGTCAAATTTTCATCGATATTTTGCTTCTTTTATGTTTTTTGACAGCACTATTTAGTCATCTACTTTACGACTGCGTGGTAGCAAAACAAAATACTCCAAAAATGTTTTTCGCTTCCTTGTGAGACAGGAACATTTTTTGAGGACAAAACGTGAAAATTTACATAAAAAATACGAAAAAACAACTGTAACATGCAACTAAATTCGCGCAGCGTTTATTATTTACAGCTCGCAGGTACCAGGTTCGAAGAAATAAGACGAAGGCCCGAACCCCGCCGGTACTGATTCGATTTGTTCCTGTACAGATGAATATTTGATTCGGCTCGGTGCACGCTAATTTGTTTATCGTGTTTCTCCTACAGTGCGCTTCGAGCCTAGTAACTCGAAATTCGAAGTGTCTTTGAATAATTGAGTAACAAAATTCAGGGCTTTCAAAATAGTCCAATAAAAAAGTTTTCTTTTTCGGATATTATTCCCAAAAATATAAGGGGCCAACAACACAGCCGCGTTCTGCGTTCTGCGTTCCACGGTCACTGTAATCTATGCGTAGGCTTGGATCTTTACACACACAGATCGCCGCGGTCAAGGAGACCACGCGTTCTGATTGTATGGACCGTAGAACGCACTCTGTGTGGTCGATCATATGTAGTATTTTTAGGGTTCTGCAAGTCATTTTAGAAAAGCGGAACCCTTAATGGATAATTTTCTTGTTCATATTTCTGTATGTGTGTCAAAGTCCTTTTTCGCAGTAACGGCTTGAGGTATCAAGTTGAAATTAATATCGATATCTAAAATCTAGCCTTAGTTTTATTTCAGTTTCTAATATTCGAAAATCATTAATTTTCAATTCTATGTGGAATAATACTTGACAAAGTTATACATTTTGAACGTTATGTACCTATAAGATTTTGATTATTCAATTCTACTTATTGATATAATGGCCTTCAGGCCGCAAGTTCTACTCGCACGTGACCAGTTTTTGTATTCCTGAAACTGATGTATTTTTTCTTGAACTGTATACGACTGTTATACGACCATCATCGTCATCATCCCAAAATCCCAATTTCCTCTAATGACTCCTCATTATAACTATTTTGAGCGTTCCTAGCACTTTCTGTCATTGACACCTAACACTGCGTCTCCTATGAGATTTATTGCGCCTTCACCATTAGAGGGCGCAAATGAGTGCATTGCGGGGAGCGGGGGGTGAGGATATCGAGTTACGCCAATCAACTGAAAGCACGCAGATGATAGTGATGTGCTCGAGAGGAGCTGTGGTGTCGATATTGCATGTTATCACGTCATTGAAGCCCCTTGAAATAATGCAGCTTGGGTCAGATTTTGCCCGACTACTTTCGTTGTAATTTGTACAACAACATTCCTTCTTATTGGAACTATGATAGGAATTAATTTCTTATTGTTGATATTTGGTGGTTTATCCATCAAAACGCAGAAGAAAAGTGAATCTGGATGTGAGGAGCTTTTAACCGGGATTCGAAGCTGGGACCTCTGGCTTACCGGGCGATTGCTCTCTACCTTTTACTACTACATCTTAATTTCTATTGTCAGTATTCGTTCATTATATAATTATGAACATTCTAAAGAAAATTTCAGGAACTGATTTTCATGGATAAAGAAGTTTTGATTGAGAAATATATGTATAAAGTTTCGTTTACACCTAGCGAGTGAACGCTAGTTAGAATGTCTCTCACGTAATTCTTTAGATTACGTCAGATGAGAAAAAATAAAATAAGTAAAAGCAGCGAAAAATTTAAATGTTAAGAGAATTTGTATGCCTCAAGAGCTTTTTTAATTCATAAAGATTATTTTCTAAGAAAATATACAGGTTAAGTTTCATCATTGTCTGTTAGATGGCTACCAAAGTGCTTGTTATCGATATCGATATTTTCCGACACACGACCCTTCAGCCCATCACTGAAAAGCGACAAGCGTGGTGTCGTAATGCGCTAAGCGATTTGATGGATTGGCTTCTTTGCAATCCCCTGTATTTGCAAACAGCCCTTATCTGGACGACGGAGGGGCTCGAGAGGGGAGGAGAGGGCCCAGAGGGGCTAATTAAAATTGGCGCCAAAACCCGAGCCCTATCGATGAATTTTGGCAAACCTTTCCTTTGCTACCCCTGCTCTTTTATAACCTAGATCCTAAAGGTCATTATTCCTTGAAAAGGTTTCAGAAAAGTTGGTAAAAAGCGGTGTTAGTTGCATCAAGCCATTGTAAGAACCAGAGAGTGTAATGGCATTAGTTTGGTGAAAAGAATCCATTAAATTGGCTCTTTTTGTGCAGATTACAATGGCGAGGAATGTAAATAAAGTTCTTTTGTTACCGATATGGAAATTTGATCAAAATTCGAAAACTGTATCAATGATTTTATTAATTTTGTAAAAAATTTAATGATAATCCTATTTTATTTTACAAGACAAGAACGCACACCTTTTTTAGTTTTAATTTTTTCATCGGTAATCGATAACTGAACGGATTAATAACATCACTAAAATACTACTCATACACATTACACATTCTAGACACACACAACCGCAACATAAGAATATGCTGAATAATCTAAATATGAATGCTCAGAATAATGAATAAGGCCATGAAAATGGCAGATTGAAAATGCTACCTTTGCTTAATCACTTTGAAAAAGCGTAGCGTCACGTGAAGAGTTGGCACTCGGTGTATCGCTGACCTTAGCTAGAAGAAAATGAGTTGACACTCCTTACTGCTTATTATTAGTTTAAAGACTTTAAAGACTGAACATTTTAAGTTGAAAATGATGCCTATTTTTTCGGCATACATCTCGAGATAAGTAATGTCATCTGAAATATCTCGAATAATTTTAAGTTTTGTTTGGAACTCTCAAGATTTGTGCTTCTGAAAATTTACGAAAATCCACACGAAGTTATACTTATAATCCATTTCATATGACTAAATCCTGTAAACCAGTAATGATCCTTGCTATTTGACAGTCAACCTTTCATATTAAAATCCAACGAGAGCAACAACAAGAAGTCTGAATAATTCGAGGAATGAACCTGAACCCTTGCTTCAGGCACGTCGCGCGATTACACAGCATTGAAAATTACTTTAATATCTCAAATTGACGATTCCGCCCGGAACGGCCAATTAAGAGGGTATTCCCGGGAATAACACCCGGAATTATCCGGCAGATAGCGGAGTTATAGGGTGCCTTTATAGACCATTAAGTGGGCCCGTAACTTGGAGTTTGGAGGATATTTTGTGTACGCACTGCTTTGTGGAAGATGGAGGTCAATAGAGAACTAGAGTTTGTACGGCCGCAGCAATCCGTCAGAGGCATAAAATTGAAGATAGCTGATGTCTGAATCCTGTCGTCCATGTTTTGAACGGGTAAGAGAACAAAGAACAAGACCTGTTTAGGAGATACAGTTGATTTCTGCATCGAGACGAAATACTTTGATCTCGAGCTCGAAATGAGTTTGATAGTTAAAATGAGATATCTTTATCAAGAATTGGGATCAATTACTAAAAGCATAGGTACATTTAGGGCAATTTTCATTACAATACTAAAAATACATTATGGTCACGAAGGAGTAATTTAGAAAATAGGTCGTTTTCTAAAGTTCGTTCCAAGTTTAAAGTTTGTTCCTCCATCAATGTCCCGAATTCAACTCAACCAGTTGTCGTCCCATTTATGACATTAGAGCAGCTTTGTCCCTTTATAAATGTACTAAAAGTATACCATCAATTCGCAGATGTTCAACTTAATGTTTGTTTTGATTTTCAGTGTTGTTATCTGGTTTTAATGGATAGTTTTGTTTATGGTTATGATTGGTGGGTTTATGAGTGTTTTGATTGACCTGCCTTGTTTGTGGGGGAGGCATGCCCTTGACACACACTGGTATAATGGGGAAGCTTTACTGGTGCTACTAAAAAAGATGTTAAGTGTACAGTTGCCAGCATGATTGGCAGTTCTTATTGCAGCATAACAGCCGCTTAAATCGTTTCAAAATGGTGGCTTGAACTACAGGTGACTGTACGTCAAAGCAGACGTGTAAAGATTTCGTCAACAAGGTAGATGTAATACTGTTCTTGAAAATTGTCTTTTCCTTTGTTTCTATATTACTTTTATTTTGGTTGTCTTTTTTAGAAACCTCAAAATATACGCTAACTATGTCTTTTTGTGTTCTCAAAAAAAAAACAAAAGAAAAAAAATGCTCTATGACTGCTTGAACAGTTTCATAATTTTCCTAGTGTCCTATTGATTCTATCTTATCGGCCCCACTGCTGCTGGGTTACGCCACACAAGGACAGAAAAGTCCTTAACACTAAGCATAGCTGACTTAAAAAAGCATAGCTGACTTAAAAAAGAATTGCGTTTATAATTGTATTGATAAAACCCCACCAAAGAGCATCAAATCCCAATAAAATCACAAGTCCAAGTGAAAACATCCCAACACCATCACACCCTCCGACCAGGCCAGGAGCAAGACCGTTCATCCGCGCATTGATTTCAATTTGAATTTTAATTGTGGAATATTATACAAAATTACATTGCTTAATATTCACCCTTGGCGCTGATTTTTGCATATTTTTAACCCTACTTCGGGCTAGTGATGGGATGCAAATGGTTATTTTATCGATTTTACTATCTTTATCGTATTGAGGAAAAACAGTTGGTGATTTAAACAGACGATAGCTACATATTAGTTGTTAATGAAACTGGCACATAAAGAGGTAATTAAACCACGAGTGTGAGTTTAAAAAAAGAGAAATATGTGAGTTTTTCAATAGTATCACACGAGTGTTTTAAAACCTAGTTATGTACAGTTTCATACACTATTTTATCTATACTCATGCAATTTGTAGTTAATTAATATATTTGTTTGATGTTTCTTGATGGAACTCCAATAAAGCAATGAAAAATCTTACTTGTTCCAGAGTGTTTTTAAATAATAGTTGTTCCTCGTTTCTTTCGTTTAACACATCTTCAGGCACTAGGTCTTAAGCATAAGGAGTAATTTCTAGATTTTTAATCATTTGCTTTGTTTACATTAGTTACAATAAAATGGCGGCTGAAAACAAAGTCCAGCAGACAGTCCATCGTATTCTGTGGGCCATCGCGCATGCGCGCTACTGACAACTGGCTGCGTTCTGATTGATCGCCGAACGACTACCCGGCTAATACTGACAGTAGAATATACAGAGTAACATTAATACAAATTCAACGCGTGCAAAAGTGCTCATTGTTAAAACCTCAGACATGACGATATGGACTAAGTTCCCTTTGCCTTCCTACTTTAATTAAATGTTTTTCTGTAGAAGAGACGTTCGTGAAAAATTGTCTTTATCCATTATTTTCGAGTTCATAATCAGGATTTTACAAAATTAGTAATTAAAAAAGACATTCAACAGATTTCACTTATAATATTCTCGATAGAACGTATAATTTTGATCGGTGTGTCCCATCCCTATTAACAGTCCGGGAGGGACAGATAAAAATCGCATATATATTAACCAAAGAGGCAGAATTTCGTGTGCAGATATGCTGGGTTTTCATTAAAAAAGATACGGAAGAGATAGGTGCTGTATTTTATTAGTTATCTTAACTTTGCAAGGTTTGGTATTTTGTTGCCAGACATTAAAATGTTTAAACATTAAATTTGTATTAAATTTACTCCGTTTTAGACACTTTTTGATATTTTGAAATGTGAATGGAATTTATATTGGTTTTTGAACAATTTTAGTAGAATCCTCAAAAGTGAATTACAATTATATTGCCATAAATATTTAACTGATACTAATTGTAAATAAAACAATTCCATCTGCAATTAGAAATGTAATTTGGTACACACTCTAAATGGCTCTAATAAACTTATAATTTGTGCTGACATAACTCGCATCACTAAACATGCGAAAAGTTGAGAAAATTATCGACATAACTTTTCTCCATAGTTTTCTCCAGTGTTGGTACTCCTTAGATCGGTTGGACAGACATTAATAGATGTGCGACCAAACAACTAAACTGTTTAAGATAGAGAAATACATGAATGAGTCTTACTACGATAGTTTCATTGCTTGTGGTAGTGGTGAGATCTTATGGAATTCTTTTGAGCTTAAAATGGCATCTGGATATCGGAAATGAAAAAAAAAATATTTTGTCTTAATTCGTTTGCGTGTTATGTACCAATTTTACTGATAAACTACATTTCATTGCTGTAACACATTTGAATTTGACTTCAGGACATGCTGGTTTAGGAAAATTCAGGACAATGTAAAAAAAGTGTCCATCTATTGCTGTAAATTGAAGACGACATAATAATTGAGTCCATGCATAATTATTTTTGCTTTTTAATAATATGGACAGTGCAGTAACGTCCCTTGCTACGAGCTTATGGTTAATACAAGTAAAGAGGGGCTAACTGACGTTTATGACAAATACGACGCGACATAGTCTTGACGCGATCAGATTCTGATTTGTAATGTCATTAAAATGCAAATGGCCGCCGTGCGAGTTTTTAATGGAGGAGACTTAACAAATGTTTTATATTTGGGTCATTTAATTTGATAACGAATGTTGAATTTGAAATTTTGTGAAATTGAAATTGTTTATTTGTCTTAAAAGCATAATTAATATTACACAGCAATTTATTGTTAAAAAGTATGCGACTAAAAGGAATAAGCTCAGCTATATGCTGCGAAAGAAAAAGGAAATGATCTTCACAGCGCTGATCTTCAGCTTGTCCTCGTTTTCGCAGAATGTACACATATGAGCTACCCCTGACAAAATATAATATTTTGCAAGTGGTTAACTCAACTCGCGGGCTCAGTTGCACCTGAAGTCCTTGATAAATCTATATTTGTCCAATTTTAGAAAATTGGAACAATACTTTAGTTAGAAAACACAAAACAATCTAATACTGACATCTAAATCAAAAAACTAATTAGAATAAAGCTTCATACTTCATGAGACATCCTTATTTACGGCTCAAATATTCAGGCTCAGTGGGCTCTATTAGTAATCATTAAAATTGATTGCCAAATTAAGCTTTTCTTTTAAAAATAAAACATTTGCAATCTCCTCACCTCATCTCAATCAAAACAAGCACAAAAATGTCCAATAATAACTTCTCCGATGATAAAGTCAGCCGATCAGATTGCTTAGCCTGCGGGGGGTTAAATCGGCCTCAGTGGGTCGCCAAAGCGATCGCACGGAAAAAGTAAAAAATAAATAAATATTAACGCGAATCCTTTAGGTTTATTGCGGTAGGGTGCAGTCGGTTTCGATGATTTGCAAGAGCTAATAAGTTTCTGTTTTCTTACAAAAATCTTATGAAATATTGTAATCGATTTTTAAATTAGCGTTATTGAAGCAGGATTTGAGTCATTTTTGCGCTTTACTCTGTTCAAAAATAACCTAACTAAATGACTTATCACCTACACACTCAAGGTACGCGTCAATTTAGGACCTGGACGATATTAATCCTCGGAGTGTGCTACGTGTGTGGTCTTGTATTATTTACATGGGATTTTACGTTTGTTATTGTCTATCAAAATTAAGAAAATGACCGCGTCAGCAAGAAAGTCTAACAAAAATTGTATGTCATTAACCAAATGCAACTGCAGTCCCACTACCAGGAAAGCATAACATGCATAGTGCGCGTCACAATGCAATTACTATTTGGCGACCGTCCGCAGAGCTTATTACGCGGTAAATATACTCGCGTATTTATACTGAGGAAGACAGCGCACCAAAAACGTATGGCGGCATCAATCCACCGTTAATCCCTGGATTATTTGCGAAATGAGCAAAACTGTATTTAACGATGCGACGTCGCCGTTGCACAGCCGCCACGCGTTATTTTAGTCGAAATAAATGATCGCAAATACCTTCAGCGTTTATGACGCGCCAGTCTGACAGTAATATTTGTGTTGCACCTGATTTATTTTGCACCTACAACTAATGTGAGCGACTCTCTATCGTAAAACGTAGTGTTTATGACCGGGGAAACTGGGCACGCCTAGCGCATTGATGAAATCGCGATGGTAGTGCTGGGACGTCACTAGATTGCTACGATTCGGATTTCAAATTCGAATCTAATAAGCGATGACAGATCGGCGCGCGGCGGGCTGCCAGCGCGGACAGATAGTATCGCGCCAAAACGTGGTATTATCCGCAGTGTTGCCAACTCACAAAAATCTTGGCAGGGGATCTCAAGTTTTTGGCGGGTGGACTATGTGGTGGAGATTTTCTCCGCTTTTCCCTTCTGCTCTTGACGTGCCAAATTTTTGTATCGTTTTTAAGTTTCATCAAGTATATGAGTGAGATTTACGGTAGCATTTTTTAATATTCTTTTGTTATTCGGAAGGCGTGCAGCATGGGGTGGTATGCAAAGTTGTATGGAGATCACGTATGTATTCAAATAACAATTAGTCTCAAGCTAAACTCATACAAAGGTTACTTAACATTCAAACTGTGCTCTTAACTTATCGCCTGTAAGCCGGAACTTGGGTTTTATACAGACAAACACAGCAATCAGTTGACTGGATCTACATAAGTAACGCATACCATCAAATAAAAATAAATACAATACTGGATGATATATTTCCATTCGCATACTAGTGCAATAATACAGGGAATACAGATTTTTGAGTTCAAAGAAGTTCCTTTTATTTCTGTTTTATTAAAAAGTGACGATTTGTGCAATACAAAAAATATATAAACATTGATGATTTATTAACTTTCTTCAAATTTTGACAACTGCATAAAGCAAGCAAAGTTATACGTTGCATCGTTGTCACATTTTCGAATAATGAGCGAAAGTTTAAGTAACTTTTAATTTAATAAAATAAAACCTTATTTTTACATACTAACAACTTTAAATGTTACCAAGATTATTGCAGTCTTATTTAGAGGGTGGAAAAAGTTAATATCCTTCGGTTTTGGGCACGAATACCTTGGCGATTGTATCACAACCCGTGGTGCCCTCAACTTTCTTGTTTATCAACAGATCAGTGTAAAGGACGATGACATTGTGGCAGTTTTGATATAGAAAGCAGTTTTTGGGGTTCAGTCAAAACTGAAACCCTTTTAGCAAGCTTCGGTGTCTTTCCGTCTATCCGTATTTGAAGTTGACTCGTAGGTGGAGAATTACCTAAGACCCTGGAAAACTTGGCAAGATAATTTTTTATATTAATTTTCCTTTTATTTATATTCTTACGTCACTTTATAAAAAAACCGAAGTTCGTGTAAGGTGTCATAAGAATGGTACTCGTATTTCCATGAAAAACATATCCGTATTTACGGAACCTCTAAATATATTATGTGCGACGTCCACTTGACGGCCTTTTCGAGTATTTATTTCAAGTATTCATTTGCCTTCTGCTGGCTTAGTCTTGGTATTAAGCCTGGTGTTTACAAGGTAAGAGTAAAAAAGGACCATTCTCGAAAACCAGTAAGGACAAAATTTCTCGATTTTGAGCTAAATTGTGTACGATATCTCGATTCGGTATGTAAGCTTAAGAATCGATAAGTAATTTTGTACTTTCGTTCACCTAACAAACACCTCTCTAATTATTATAAACCTGACCTGAAACTGTATTTTTCTACAATAAGAAATAAAATTCCCGCCTTTGGCACGAAAGCAACTTTTAAAATTTTCGCATTTTAAATAATTTTGACGTGCATACTTTTTTGTTCGCATCTCTTATATAGGGGGGCCTGTTCAAAAATTGCACGTCACTTCCGGTGCGATTTTGCGTATTTCTGGTTATAAATTATTACGTTTATGAATCGTTTTATTTTTGTTACTATTCACGACAGGTTAGTGCTTATATTTTATTGGAAGAATATTTTTTTTTAAATGACCTAGTATGGGCTTGCGCTGCTCTCACTGACATAATATTATTATGACATATTTATGGCTGCCACGGATTTTTAACTTTGCGATTAAGTAAAGAGGCGACATAAGAAGCACCATTTAAATTATTTACTGTTGTTCTCTGACACAACTAGCTGCGTTTATACTATACTAATAATAAAGTAGCAAAAAAAATCCTGTCTGTACATTGAATATTTTCGTGACATTTTTAATGAAATGAGTTATTGTTATAGTATTGAAGCCAAAACTACAATTTTTAGAATTTTTGTCTGTCTGTCTATCTGTCTGTAATTATGTTTCGTTTTAACTCGGGAACTACTCAATTAAAAACATACATAGTTATTTAAAAAGACGCATTGCAAAACATAATTAGTAATTGTAAATTGTATTTAATTGTAAATAATTTGTTGACAACATTATCACTAATTTAAGTATTTGCATGCTATAACACTAGAATAACCTATGTACCCTTATCACAGCAAATAAATATTTTCTTTCTTTCAACGGATGATACGGTTTTTTTTATTATCATTGAATTGATCCTGGTTAACATAAAGGCTATAACGGGTGTTAATAAAATAAAGGCCAAGCCGAAAACGGGGCAATAATGCAATAAACACGGGCGGAGCCGCGGGCGATAAGCTAGTTTGTTTATAAGAAGAGCAGTTACCATAATAAAACTATATTGTTTATAGGTAGTGTTGCCAGTTTTAGACAAAGAGGTCAATACCCGCCCGCAATTCGCACACATAAACAAACAGCCATTCCTGCAACCTCCATTAACCAGCCAGCATTCGAACAAGCATTTTTCATATCAGCCTCCGTGGGCGTATCCAGTAATCGGGGAGATACAAATGGCGTCTTACCACCTACTCCTGCCCTGGCGACAAAAAACCGGAGCCAAAACAAACAGTGCGCCGCCGCCCACCTAGTTAGCGCCGTAATGTATGGACGACGCGAAATTATATATAGACTGGACAACACTTGTGTAAGTAGATGGTGCAACGTCGTGGGTGACACTCACAGGTGTCAAATCCGGGCTGGAATGTGCGAAGGGCTTTGATATCGCGGAATTTGAAAAAAAAACCGCCCAAGTGCGAGTCGGACTCGCGCACGAAGGGTCCCGTACCATTATCTATAAAAACGGCAAAAAAAACACATCTGTAATATGGGAGCTCTCTTAAATATTTATTTTATTCTGTTTTCTAGTATTTGTTGTTATAGCGGCAACAGAAATACATCATCTGTGAAAATTTCAACTGTCTAACTATCACGGTTCACGCCTGGTGACAGACGGACAGACGGATAGCGAAGTCTTAGTAATAGGGTTCCGTTGGTTACCCTTTGGGTACGGAACCGTAAAAATGGACAAGTGCGAGTCAGACTCGCCAGGTATGGAACCCTAACGGACAGAGTTACCTCTGCCTTTTTCTGAGTTCAGTTGGGTTAGTTATCGGAAAATTGTTGTCAATATTGACTCGTCGACGCCGATATGTGTGGGCAAAGAAGACATTTTTGAGGAGGTGGAATATTCAAATAAATCCACGCAATCCGTTAATACTCCAGCGCATCAGACTCGGTGATCAATCAACTCTTTATCCCGCTCTAATGAAACGCAACGTGGCCGCAGAGAAGGCGGTCTGATGACGTCATACCACGCGACAATAATAATCTCTGACGCATTCGGCGCGAAATGCAACCAACAATGCGACGTTTTTAAATATGGAATGAAACTTGCGTTCAGAAATTGGAAGCGTCACAACCTAAAATTAAACCTCTTTCGGAAAAAAGAAGTTTAACACCAGCCAGTATCAAGTCGCGCGGAAAACTATCCCGCGCTTTCAAAATGTAAACAGACTCACGCCTGTTTTATTTTTAATTAATGTAACAGATAGTTTGTGGACGCGTTCACGCTCCCGTTGGCTGCTGGACGCTTCTCCACGGGTTTTAATTGAACATCAACGGAAAAACAAGGCTACAGCTTGCCACCTCTTATATTAGGTTTTTAACGTGACATGAAATATGTGCGACCCAAATATTGTGCTTGATAACGAGATTCAAGGTGCGGCTATACAAATTCACAGTTTCAAAGACATTACTGGCCAGAGCGCTTTGTTGCAGAAAAAAACTTTTGTCCTAATTTTAAACTCTCCGTTTTACAGCCAGCGAACTAAAAAACATAGGAGTCTGATTAACGTTGAAAACCGGCCAAGAATGCGAGTTGGACTCGCGCACAAAGAGTTTCGTACCACCACACAATACGGGTATGGAACCCTAAAAGCATTATGGTAAATAACAATAATAGCACCTGTCAAACAATTCAGCACATGCTGAGTACGCAAGCCTAATTTTTATTATTTGTTGTTTTACTTAACACAATCTGAAAATTAAAAATTGTATGTTTTACCGTTTTACCGTTTCACCGTTAAAATACGTGGAAATTTCAATTTTTTTGCGGTATTTTGTCCACCTTTGTGTTTCAATTTTTTGATTGTTTTATTATTTGCTGTGTTAGAGACTCGTAATTGGTGAAAATTTCAACTAACTACTTATTATGGTTGAAACTGTAGACCACTGGCACTGTGGCAGACGGACGGACAGACAGCGGAGGCTTAGTTATAGAGCCCCGTTTGGCACCGTTTGGGTATGGAACCCTAAAATTGCCCCATGAAAACTGTGCCGGCCACATGTTAGTACAGTGTTTTCTCCTATAGCGCTCATTTTAAATGTGAAGCGGCCAATCAGGGCTGGCTCAGTGTCACATGACGCACAATATCATCCAATCATGAGCCTTTTGCCCTTTTGTGTGTCTGGTACCATTTTAGAATGACACTTTGTTAGATACACATCTTCTATGTTTTTTTTTGTTTGCTGGTTACAGCTAAATGATTATTTCGGTGTCGCGCAGGCGCGGACGTGACATATAAAATGTAGAATTTATGCGGATTCCCCGGGATTTATGCGAACTGCCTGATGATGAATGGCCATTTCAAGAAACGACTGTATTTCTGAACTCTTACTCAGTGACAATGTTTAGTTTAGTATCAATTTTGTTGCTCATCTATAACATTTATGTTTTAGGGTTCCCTACTCAAATAATGAGCAAAGATCTGTGGGTGGGATTCGTTTATCAAAATCTGTCTGTCTGACAGTCAGTAACAGACTTTTATTTAAAATATAGTAGATGCTAGTGATTGTTGGCACTTGGTGGAGTTTATAAAACATTGTTTAAAAAAATACTTGTACTGATCCACATATACAATAAACTTTATTATGCCCGACCGGTTTCGCTGTAAAGCATTTTCTAGGGCCTTTTACAAAACTTAACTAACAAAGAAAATAATTGTATACATAAACCATGTCTAAAAATGACGTACAATGGTACCGATTCGGTGAAGCACATTTTAACTTATTTGACAGGGCTAAACTAAGTTTAAGCGTTCTGTCCTTGTCTTTTCTATAAAGAAAGAAAAAGACAGGACGCTTAAAATAAGGTTAGTCCTGTCAAAATAAGTTAAGACGTGTTGTGCTGAATCGATACCTATACATTTATTGTACGTCATTTTTAGACATGGTTTAAGTTTAAATTATTTTGTTTGTTAGTTAGGTTTTGTAAAAGGCCCTAGAAAATGCTTTACGGCGAAACCGGTCGGGATAATAAAGTTCATTGTATAATAATTATGTGGATCAGTACAAGTGTTTTTTGAAACAATGTTTTATTTAAAACAGTTATTAAAAATCTTAATATTTTTACTGTTTTCTTTGTTATCTATTTCTCATCTTCTTTTTTTTTTTAACTTTATTTATCATAAGTAATATAAACAAAACAATAATTTTCCGCCAAACTGTTAAGACAGTTTCCTCGGTTTGCTCAAAGAAATCTCTAATACGTATAAGATGAATATTGTACACCTATTTGAATTTTTACCTGTCTTTAATTACCTAGTTTCGTGGGTACAATAAAGAAAGAGAATAGTTTTGTAAATAACATATACTCTTAATTATAAATTATCACAAAACTTAATTGTCAATACTATCTGCACCAAATTAATAATGTTGGTCACTATTAATTTTTAGGCTTAAAGGCATGTGCATATTTTTACAAGTAAACATTGCATGTCTGCTTCAGAATTTAATATTAATTGACCATTAATTTAATAACCTTTAACTTATTGCATCTGGTTGGTTGTAGAATATACAGGCTGCTCTGAAAATAAAATACGTCGATATTTCAAAAAATACAAAATATTAATGGTTTTCTTTCCACTTAAGGCCATTTACTTTTGAGATTATAGGAATTCTGGGCATGTGTGTTTTATATAAATTATCACTCATTTATCATTAATCAGAAAAATAACAAATAAGTGCCGAGACAGGAATCATTATTTTTTAAATAATTTGTTTTTCTTTACCAGTCTGTAAGTTTGAAATATGTCTGAAAAACCTTCGTAGCTCGGAGACCAATTATTTTCGACCCCTAGTTAAACCTATAATTTAAGTAATTAAAGTATAGGCTTACTTTTTACATTTAGTTGATGATTTTGCTAAGTTTTTTGTTAGGCATATATTTATTATATGTAAGTAGGTATTGCATATATTTATAATATTATTTATTCCTTATTCCTATTTTTTTATTTTATTCAAGTGTATTCATTTACTAAATTTAAGTAAACCTAATCTTTATTATTTCGTTTTGTATTTCCCCATATTATTATTTATTACATAAAACTATTATCTACAGACATAGATTATTAAATTATATTACAAAAAAACCGACCTGTAATGTAATAAGTGTATCTGATATACCTACATTACATAAATAAATATATTTCTATTAACGCAAACTGTTTCGTACATACAAAACAAACAAATGTGTGTGGCTTCGCCGTAGTCGGGTAAGAGACAGTTGTTTTGTTGATTTCTAAAAAAAAAACAATTCTCTACCACCTGCTCCTACAAAAGTACCTACTAGGATATGATAAATATTAAAGAGGTCGCGAGCGAAGTATTTGCATACCTTGTTCAATTACTGGTAGGAATATGTAATGTATTTTTATTATATACTGTAACGCTTCTGCATGAATGCATTCTAAGAAATTTAAATATTCTCAAAAGTATAATTTTTAGGGTTCCGTATGCGAAACTGAACCGTTTAACTCTTGTATACGGTTATCGCACATAACTATACTTTTTTCTCTAAAATTCAGTCAAAAATTTTCAAAAAAAATATAGGCAGTCATGAGGACTGCCGACTGAATCGAAAACTTTTCACAGCTGGCCACGCGCAACACGTCATAGCATGTCGGTGACGTGAACACATAAAATTTTCCCCTAACAAAAATTGCTTTCACTTAAAAAAAATATTTTAAAAACCATCCTTTATTTTATTTGTGATCGAGCGACCCAAAATTATTAAAACATTTTCAACATTGCAGAAAATATTTACCTATAAATATATACACCTTTTATATAAAGTATATACCTACTCAGTAGTCACTAAAATTACTAAATTTAGACTTAGCTTAGGTCAGGCACGAACTCGGTGTACACAAAAAAAAAATGTTGTAATGATCAAACTAATTTATTTGCTTATTAACAAAAGTTACTATAGCAGTGGTAGCTCAGGGGTAGAACGCTGACCTCTCAATGTTGAGATCCAGGTTCGATCCCCGGTCGGGCGTTCACCAATGAGTGTTTCGGAATTTATGTGCATAGCATTTGTCTTACTTTCCACTTGCTGAACGGTGAAGGAAAACATCGTAAGGAAACCTGCATGCCCTAAAAAACGTGTATCTATATGTGCCCGAAGTACGGCGATAGGGTTCGCCACTCATCACGTTGTGACGTAATAATCGTCGGTGAAACGTGGGTGAACCGTGTGTGGACTGTGACTTGCATATAATTCACAGCTTTCACTCGGAACATGATATGTATGTATATACTAGGTGACGTTTTAATCATCGTCCAAATTCATATTGGAGGCTTGGTAAGTGATCAGCATCATGAATCGATAACAACTTTTGTGAAATTCGTATAATGACATTTCGAGTTCCCGTAGTAATTCACTTCCAGTCCTGAGTGAGTGAATTATTCTTTATAGTTTAACTAACAATTTTTTCATTTTTTTTTGTTTTTAAACAGACCGTTTAATATAAATAACTTTAGGAATAGAGTCATTTTAAGATAACGCTGGTGAGTGGGGTCTGTCTAATTAATTGTCTGTTACTCCCCTACGAGATTTGCTACGTCGTCTTCGCGCGTAGCACCTCGTAGCGACTTACTACGGCGTAGTTCTTGTCTGTAATGGATAATATTAATAATATATTATATATATATTATATAAACATAACAAGTGTAGAAGAAGGTAACAATTGGCTGTCCTATCGTTCAAAGCGATTTCTTCCAGACAACCTTCGGATGGAAACGTTCTGCGAAGGCGGTGTACATAAAAGTAAAAACTATTTAAAAAAAAAATCTTGCACACAAATATTTAAATAAAATAGTTACTTTTAATAACTAATTGATGTATTTAGATTAAATAACTAATACGTAAACTATATACATGGATACATAGAAAAACATTGCTTCAGCTGTAAATATGTCGCAAAACTCGATCTTTTTTGACTATTTATATTTTAAATCTCCGATTCGGAATATAGTGTTAGTTTTTCTGTCAGCTGTATTACTCAAAAAATAGAAACGACGCGACGCATCTAAAATTTGGCGTGTCATCTAGAATTTGGTGTGTAGTTGCTTAATAAAAAATATATAATTGAAGAACAATGCACTTGTGTCCCAATTGGGGCAGTCCATGGTTGAAGGGTTAATCACACTATAATCTACGAGACATTTTGAAAATATCATACATTCTTGCGTTCTTGTGAAATGCATTTTTTCAAGCATCATACAACGTGTAACAGAAAGGTGTAACCATATTTGAAGAGCTTATTCAGTCAATGGTATAGAACAACTTTTACTATTGTGTCAACGCTGAAATCGCAAAAAAAATCTGCCCTTCCATACATTTCGGCCGAGCGGCATTGCATTTTCCTATGAATCGAGTATTTTTTTTTTTCAATGTACAGGATTTATTCCATAGTAAAATGTGTTCTAAGCCATTGACTGAATAAGCTCTTCAAATATGGTTACACCTTGTATATCTACTTGTTATAGTACATTAATGGATCCCTTTTTTGTATTTGACGTAACAAAATTTTACAGATTTTATTTTTAAGATGTTTAAGCCTTTGGAGAGAAACGGTGAAGTAAAATTATTCCTCCTACACCTAATGAGGCTACGAGACGCCACCGCCATCTAGCGTCGGATAGCGGAACTTAAACTACACAATCAATTTTCTTTCACTGCGCCGCCGCCGCACAAACTCGACGCTCCTTCAATACCTGAGGCGAAGTAATTTAAATAAAGAACTGTCATTAGGCGTATGAGCTTTTCTGGTGCTGGCTGTTTCTTCTCAAAAACAAAGCCGCCCTGTGGTCCTTATTTATATACAGCCTACTTGCGGTTACAGTTCATAATACCCTGGTATTACTAGCTCTTGTTAGACTTTATTTTATTATCTGTTGTCACTTTTATTATAATTTCTGTGAGGTTTGTGGTCATTTTCAAATAACAATTTATAAGTAAGTGGAAACCTATGTGAACCTAGCTGTACTAGAATTGATTTAATGGCTACCCAGGCAACATGCAGCATAATCTCTGCGTGATTATTTGAAATCACCAACCCATTACACTAGAGGTAATCTTCAGTAATGGCCGCACCACTACACGTCATATGTTCCGTTACGTTCTACGTCTAGGACATACATAATGTTGCCAAGCTGAAAACATTTACCCGAAAATATGGTAAAGCATCAAGGCTATGAAGGCGTCAAATCACTTGTCATGTTTAATAGACTAGTCTTTTCAATAACAAGACCTGACATCAAATAAAAATGTCAGCATCACTAACATCAAACAAAAAGACGTAAAACATAAAAGAATATCAATGGAATCCGTGCGAAGATGCTTCGCGTTCACAACATTATGCAATTATTTACACGATCTCTCGCCTTTTTATCATCAAAGGAGTTACGGTCACGTCAGAAACGGGATGGATATTGACAGCGAGGCGGGGAAGCGAAGGCGGCCATGACACTTTTTTGTTTTTAATTCGAAGTGTCATTGCGGACGGTAAAGCGCGCTTTATGCCAGCGTCGATACTTTGTTTTTTATTTCCATACTCGAATTACTCCAGGCGCATAGTGCACGCAATTAAACATTTGTCTTTTTTATTTAACGCCTCGTGCGTGATCAATATGAAAGGCAATTCACGTGGTTATACCCTTGATTGAACTTTTGTCGTGCGACAAAAATAGCTCTCGAACGGTATTTTTTACCGACGGAGGTTGTATATCAGCGCTTGGATTTCGTTGTGTCATCCACGGACACGGAAGATCCTATATAAAGTTGTATTAAATATGAAAGCGATACAGCGAAATTTGTACAGCATACACCGTAGCAAAAGAGCAATAAGACGCATGTCAAAAATAACTTGAAATACAATTTTAATCTTGTCAAATCCCCGTTTTTATTGCTCTCGGGCGGTCCGTGTACAGAGGACATAATTTTCGTTTTCAAAGTTTATTTAATAAGGACTTCTCGCTATAAGAAATCATATTAAATTCTTTTGGTACCGAGCGAGGGTTGAGGCCTGATATAAATTCGCGATTTTTATAACCGACTCATTATTATTTTGAAACGCTTGAAATGGCCGCTTATGAATAAAAAGTCGTCTTATTTTGATGCAAAAATATTGGTAGCTGACTCAAAGTTATCGGAGAGAGCCTTGTGTGTAGGTGCCCCAAGGATTGAGCCTGTTTTTATTGATGTTGTAAACTCCAACTGAAAACTCCCCGCTAAGCTGTATGTCGCTTTTGGCTACAGTTTTGAACAAAAAATTATCCATCCACAGATGAAGCCGAAGAACTTGCTGTTAATTGAAAAAAAAAAATACAAAAATGGTATTTATAAAATACTCAACTCGACTGTAAAGATCGTTTCTCCAGACATAAAGATCGCTACTGTAGATTAAAAAATTCTTTGGCGTTCAATCATCCTCTCGTTCATAGATTAACTACCTATTACATTCCTGACATACTCCTTACATTATAAAAATGCATCTTTTCCATCATATTTTTTGTTGGTAAACTTTTAAAGATGGTATTTTGTCAAATTACTATAATTTTGGTCAAACAAAACTACGACCTGTCAAAATTGAGCTCTTTAAATCATCTGCTTGACCCTTTTTTGTGGCTTTAATAGTTTCGTTAAGGCCTTTTTAAACGGAACCGCATATTTAAAATAGCTGCTGGTACTTTATGGTTGTGATCGTTTGTATCGGAATGTAAATGGGTCAGTTTCAGAATTAGATTAGGTAGAAAAAAATTGAGAAATCCCATAACATTATTTGAAAAATGTACATCTGGTGATCATGTGGGCCTTGTATCACCTTAGATTATGTCTAAGAATCCAGCTTCAAAAAAAAATATTTTGTCATATATGACGTCATTTTAGACATGGTTGTAGTGTAAATTTTTTTTTGTTAGTTAGGATGTGTAAAAGGCCCTAGAAAATGCTTTACAGCGAAACCGGTCTGGCATAATAATGTTATAAGTAATATGTGGATAGTTGAAGTGTTTTTTTAAAACAAAAAATATTTTTTCAATGCAAGTGCTCGAAAAGGCCCACTTTTTATGCATCAAAACCGAACAGAAAGTTGATTATTTTGTCCTAGGGCTTTATTATTATTATTTTTTTTATTTATTCACAATGGTTAGATAACCAGCAGCCTTTCCTGTGAACCATAAATGTTATACTTTTTTTTCTTACTGTTTAATGGCTCTGGATACAGTCCTTTTGAGCCAATTATAATTTAAAGTTCACAAGATTATATTTGTTTTATTTCCTCACACTATGCATTGAAAAACGTAGTATGATACACGGGCGTAAGAGCAATAAATTACTTGGTTACGTTTAAAACACTCGCTACGCTCGTGTTTTAAATCGTCCTCATAGTTTATTCCTTTGCGCCCTTGTAGCATAAACTACTATTGTTTGCTTCGCAAAACAAACATGGCGTCGTATGTTATATTATGTAGGAAATGGGAAGATATGCAAAGAGGACACTATCAAAGGGAGAGAGAGACAGGAGGCAGCACCGCTCCCGTCGCCGTTAGCGCAGAAAAGATTTGTACAAAAATCTCATTATTCATATTCAACAAAGAAGCACATAAATTACGCGCCCCGAAAATATCTAAATCCTAATCCATTCGCCGCGCTTGTCCCCGGCTGAATCCGATTTTAAAATATTTATGAAAAGGCAGAAAACAGAAAAAAAAAGCAAGTCGAGAGACAGAATTAAAAATAACAAAAAAGGCCTCGAGAGCGAACGTCGGAAAAAAGTTAAAATGACTGTTGTGGGGCATCTCTCTGTTTTTTTTTTCCATATCCTCGTTTCATTAGATTCGTTTCAATTCTGGCCCGGGATTAGAAAGGTCTCCTACGTCCGACGGATAAATGCATTCGTTGATTTATAAGGGACTTCTTATTTTTAAAGGACGATTAGACGTAATTAATCGTTTTCCGTATCGAGCACGACAATCTTACTTTTTTGGGTACTTCAAAAAACAGGTGTCCTTAACAAATCTTTCGTGTGTATATTTATATATTGGTACTTAGATGGTAAACTTTTAATTCGTTACGGTCCATCCTTAATAAAAGTAAATTGATAAACACGAACGATTTCAATCAGTCAATTGTCCCGCTCCTTAGAGCTGCGAAGTATTTCAGTGACATGAGCGTGCATTGTTCGATGACCTAAAGCCGCGTACACACAGAGCAAACATACTCGACCCGGGCGTCCACGTGCGGCATGCACACCAGCGCTGCGCATGACAGCTACCAAAATTAGTCACGTGGCCGCTAATAGCCCTATGTAAGGGTGGCTTTACCGTTTTTTTGCCCCACGCGCTTTCCCTACGGTTGTTGTTTACAACAGTTGGTGGCTATCGATCCGACCTCCCGGATATAGACGTAAATACGACGTTATTCATCGAATGAACGCCCGGCTCTGTTTGCTCGCCACCCCGGGTTTTGTTGTCTCGGCTGTTTTTCATCGATTTTTCGCCGGACGTAACGTCCCAATTCTATAGCTGTTAAAGCTATATGTATGGGATGGTCGGTCGCTCGGAGCGTGGTATTATGTATTATCTCCGAAAAGGCTCTCGATGCGCTTTTACGTGTAATCGGGGTCGGGGTATCGGCGGGGCCTCATCTCGGCTGTGCCCGAAGGCTGGTGCGGTGTACGCGGTGCGCGTGTGTGCGTCCGGCTCTCGGGGCGCACTGCTCGATTAGCGAGGCCGGTACCGCCACGCCGCCTGATTGGGCCATCCATCACCGCCGCGGCCCGCGCTCCTCTCACCCTCCACCCTCCGGCCCTCCGCAGCGAGGACTCCTCTCACAGCTGACCAGGGATTATAACCTTTCAAGCTCAACAGCTGAGGGATGACAATGCCATACACAGAAAGCTCGGAGCTTCGACTCTACAACGACGCGTTAATGCCGCGACGCGCGCAACAGAGATCGAGGCGTATTTTTAAGACGGATACTTAGTGCGTTACATTATTATACTTTTGTTTTTTTTCGTCTCGGGCGTGTAACCCACACGGTCGTGTTTTCATACGGCGGCGCAGGTCGACGCACTACTCCGGTTATGATACCGAATGCCTTTGGATTTTTGATTGAGGTTTTATTTTATTTGCGGCGACGTTCGCCCCGATTACGTTTCTCGTATTCGTTTACCGCTCGGCCGGTTTTTGTTTCGACGCGTTTTATTGTTCGTAACGAGATCGATTTTAACGATAAGCGTTGGTTTTAATGAAGACGTGGGTGTGCCCATTTTAGTACTTTGCGATAGTGACTCGAGCTTTTTGCGGTACCCACTATTATTCTCGATATAACTTACAATTACTTTTACTAGCCTCATAATGAACACATATCCATCCAACCAACCAATTTCATCATCACAACAATAAAGAGCTTTAAAACCGAGGGAACACAATTCTCTATGACGGTTACACAACAATAAATAAGACAATATAAGGGAATTAGCATATAATCGAAGCTTGCTTGGCACCGGGTCGCAGGTCACGGCGACCACATGCCCACTGTCATGGACAAATTGCGCTCTCACGCAATTCGACCGCACAGTGTGCACCCACCTTTAAAAGTAAAAAAAAGATAACTCGACAAATTCATGGACGTTGACAAATATATTCGATTGACACCAATTAATTTCTGTCTTACATTGAAATAAAATCCGATGAAGATTATTTATTCACTTCTTTACAAATTCTCATAAACTTCTGAGCCACACATCTTTTCCGTGGTCTGGTAGATTTATAAACAAACATAAAAAATACGGTTTTCCGTTTTTGCCTACACAATTCGCGTTGCCGAAGCGGGGCGTTTATTGAATTGCGTCTTTTACAGCGTTTTTACGATCGTAAGACATTCGTACACTTCCGTAAAAGGCTGTAAGGGATCGGCTGATTCTGTTAGTGGAGTGTGAGTCAAACAGTTTTATGGCGCTCAACGTGAATAGTCGAATAAAGTAGGCTCCCTAAACGGTGGGTGAATTGTTGATGACACTATTTGGGGACAATCGTAATCCTTTTTGCAAGTGAGATGGGATAGACCGACGTCTTTTCTTGATTATTCATCTCCAAACTTTAAATTTATTTTCTGATATCAAAGACTTATCGTCTTATAAAAACTTTTTGCTGCGGTCTATCTTTTTATAATTTGATGAGTAATAAAAATAAACTTACTTTTTGCTTCACGGATAATCGAAGAAATCTATAGCGGTAAAATAAACAAAAAAGTGGAGTAGTCTAATAGAATCGCCCGTTGCGAACCGATACGGATCTCGGCCTACTCGGCTCGGCGCAATCGATACGGCCATACAAAGTAACGTTTTAACGCTCATTTAGACGCCAGAACGAATCACGGGCTGTTATTTAAATTGCTCAAGACTCGAGAGTAATTTTAACCCGAGAAAAACAGGTTTTCGTAGCGATTTTCAAGCGCTATCTCATCTGCTATCTATGTAGCTGAACGTTTAGATAGAGCACTCTAATAGCGCTATTTCAGACCGCTATAAAGTAAATATGTATGTGACGGTTGATATAAGCACTCGGTCATTGTGCGAGCGATATAATGAAGCCACGAATGCAATTTTCAAGCGGGCCTGACCTCGGGAGTGCTAAATCGACAATGCGATGCGGTAAGAACCTTTAAAAGCTCCAAGCGAAATGAGCACTTCGAGACCGCTAGTAATGTTACTGAAATGCATTTCAGAGCTCTCAGGCGGTAAGCTTTGTGTTGCACGAAACGAGATTAAGATTAACACTTGCAAGAAACTATACGAACAAAATCTAAGCGGGTAAATTCTAGAATTGCATTGATCGGGATTGGCGGTTAGAACGTTTTAGCACGAGACGAACGCTAACGAACACCGATTCCCGCTCTAATTTGCGGACATGGCGAGCGATCGATCTCATTGGATTTTTGAAAAAGGAACCCGAAGGCACCTTATGAGCTGCGGCACTAATTGAGCAGATTGAGCAATTTACTGCTCGCCCGCTCGCGCTCACGTATCGCTGGCTCGTCATCTCTCTCCGCTTCTAATTTCCAATTCGAAATTTCGTATTCCGCGTTCGAAATTAGAATATTAAAAATTAGTTCGTTTTTCATGTTTAGACGTAAGCCACGTAATTATGCCCGAGGGCCTGACTTGATAAATGAGTTCAGAGACCTTCCCGCTTTTAGAGCTCACAAAAAATCGCCTTGGAGACAAAACACCGATACCTACACATGATAAACAATGATATTGCATTTCTATCTGTAATTTGAATTGCTTAGCTGTAAGGCATATTAGTAATCAAGAGATAAACATGCCGCATGATTAATATGCTAAAAGGCAAGCGTAACAATTAAAATAATGAACGTTAAATTACTAATTTAGGGAATAGCGTCATTTTCCCGACGGCAACCCCAAGGAGCGGCCGTCGGATGCCGCAAGGCTCGAAGCATTCCAGCGCGGTAGGTTACCATGGCGACCGACGGCGTTCACCCGTCCCGCCGCCATTCACCTCTCACTCCACGAACGAAATACGACCTTATTTTTAGCATAACAAAGAGCTAATTACAAATGCCACTTAATGAAGTTATAACATTCCGTAACGATACCCGGAATTGTCAATGAGCAATGAAACTGCGACCTTAATGTGAGCGAGTAAAGTACCGTTTCGAATGCGCAAATGGCTTAAGAATAGCAACATAAGGAATTGTTTTATCTCTTTCGCACCTCGTAAAGAAGTTATGTGTCGTACTCTTTCTGTGCGGCGAAGACCTTTCTTATTGAAGGCGGAATTGATTTCCACTGTATCATCTCTTTCGGGTGGAGTTTTTGCCGTAGCTATCCCGATCCACGGTTATCCGTCTTCGGCGGCATTCATTCGGGACGTTTTAGATAAAAATCTGAATTGTAACGAAGCCCCTTCGAATAAATTGACTTTGCTTCCGATTCCATTTGCGATTTTTACTTTTACTTCTTTATTGCTTTGTTGTGAACTTTCCTTGACAAACGTAGGTATAAATAAATAATGAAATAATGTTATATTTGGAAATTTTGATGCCTAATAAGTAGGTAGACAAAATTTACTAGAAGTTGCTTCGAATGATGTTTTACTTTGTGAACGATAACGCTCATGTGTAGATATTAGTAAAACGAAGTAACCGTAAAACGAACAAAGTCCAGTAATTGATATAGTGTGTAATGGAAACGGGCAATGTAGCTGACGTGTTAAAACAAGAACGAGATGGATGCACGTAAATCATACTGGCTAGAGCGAAATGGAAATTGTTTTCCTGTTACCTCACATAACAGCTGAAGTGCATAGCGCTGTCCGTGTAATTTGTAACTGTATTCCCATAGATATGAGGACTAATTTGGATTGATGAGGTCAGTTTGTTTAGTTCGTCTCGGCGGTAGATGGCGTTGGCGTATTGATTTGAAATTCGAAAATACATTTTGGAGATGAGTTGTAGAAAGGATTTCTATGTATTTAACTGTTGCAGACGTCTGTAACAAATGTTAGGTGATTAAAAAGATTGATTGTTATTTTGGTAGCGCACAATTGTTATTAGAATTTTGTTTCTGTCATTAATGCGGTGTCTTTAGCGATATGATTGATGGCGTGATCAGTGCATTCTAATCTAACGGAACTCAGGTGGGTATGCAACCTATAATATTTTAATTCGATATTTTTACATGTAGGTCAAAAATTTCCAGAAGGTGTGGTAGGTACTGACATAAGCGACCTTGTACACCCGACGAGATGTCACCACCACCGATCTCGCGATAACGCTATGATGGATAACCTGTCATTCAAAGCCGCGTGCGTGCATCGATGTTACGAAAAAAATTATTTTGTTAATTTCTGAAGATAATTTCAGATATTTTCTATCATGTAATTTTTAGTATTTCTATTAAAAAAAGGGATACAAAGTTGTGAGTACTTTATTCAAAAACACGTGGAGGCAATAAATCATTGATATTACCTATTTCTTATAGGAATCTTAACATTTTTGTTTTATGCCGTGAAACCCATAGACATATCAAAAAATACCGTCGGACGTAAATAAAAAAGCTTGGTGAAAATTTTGAGGATGAATTAATGAAAAATTTTATTTTTAGAGGTTTTTTTTTCAGACGTCAAAAGTCGGACTTCTTTTTAATTGTTGTCCGAAAAGAGGTAACGCTGTTTTTGGAACGATCTTGTCTATAAGTAGAGCAAATTACGCAATCATGGCTAACGAAACTAGACATATCAGTCCAAAAAATAATCTCTAGGTCTAGACAAAATCATAACAAACAACACTTTATCTTGAACAAGATGGCGCCAAAAATACATTTGTCCCTATGACCTTGCGTGAGATTTGAGCGGCATCGCGCGATATGCGGCAAACAACGTCCGGTGATGGATGACCCGCCATATTTCTCGTGCGTGTGACGTCACGGCACGTGTGCTCTAGTGTGTATGCTGCTTTATGTTGTTTTCATCGGGAATTTTCGTGTTGAAGAAAGATGGCGGTCGGCGTGGTTTTAGGTTTCTCTTCATCATGATAACTGATAAGTTACGGAGTTTGGAAGCGAAGTATTTTCAGATTATTTACGTTAAGTAGGTATGAAAATAAACGTATCATAAATGCATGATAGGTATGTGTTTTTTTATTGTGCAATTGCTTCAATAAATAATACTGTGTTCTTATATCTACTATATATTATCTTATATAATACTTAGCCAGTGCGAAAACTCAAATTAAGGGGGTTCCGTCGGAAAAATTAGCAACTCGATTCGTGGTGGTTGAAATTTCGAACAAAACCATATTAAAATAAAGTTCTTATCAGCTCGCACTGCAACTTAGCTGTTGCGTCAGTCGCTGCGACTGACAAATGCGAAAAAAGTGCGTTTTTAATTAATTTTATGCAAAATAAAATGAATTTCCAAGAACTGAGAAAACCAAGTCATTTTATATTATTTTGTCAAGAAGTTTATACATTTTTATACTGTTTCGATAAAAATTGCAGCAGTTATCAAAATAAAATTCAAGAAATACTACATCACTATTTGTATCCTGTAGATTACTATGTATTTTTTCCTCTATTAAATAATGTTACAAAGTTACTCAGTTCAAGGTCGTTGGCATTGGGAGAAGCCTTAAGGGGCTGCACAATGCTAAAACTCGGTCTTGCTCTAACGCGTTTGTTTTTTAACTCTCTATCCTGCTCTAATCAGATGCCAAGCACGAAAAACTTCAGTTATTTTGAAATTGCGGCTCCATTAGGACATTAACCATGATTTTTTATATAAAAAAGATGTTTTTTTTCTGGTTAGTATCCGCGTGTGTTGGTTTCGTTTCAATCGGTTTTGAATCATGGAAACTGAATCGCTTTTTTCTTTAAATTTATGATTGTTTAAAAGTAATGTAAGTAATAGAAGATTGAAAGTATGTTTATTTATAAAGTGTAATTAATAATTGTCTTGAGTCAAAATACACGCCATATTGTTTTCAAAATTTTTACTATCTACATTGACGGAACTGAATCCAATGCAAAACTGATGTTTAGCATTGTGGAGCCCCTTAAATTTTAATTACCGACACTTTTATAGCGAATTTTCTGTATTTATCTTATTGAACACGACAATGAATATCTGTTAAAAAGTTTAATTAATCATTTCAGCCAATGAAAAAATATTGTAACCATGGACGTAGAAAAAAAGGCGGACGGATTAAGCAAATACTGAAGCATAGCAATGGTGGCTGTTTATAAGTGTGCGAGTGTACTTAGTATGGATCATAGACTAATTATGATGTGAATATGTGCGTGCCGTGTTGTACAGTACAAGCGAGTAGACTTACTATGGGTGCTTCAGTTTTTGTGTAGCGAAACTCTATCTGCCTTTTTTATTTAGTGTTTCGTACCCAAAAGGTAACCAACGGGACCCTATTACTAATACTCCGCTGTCCGTCTGTCACCAGGCTGTATCTCATGAACCGTGATAGATAGACAGTTGAAATTTTTACAGATGATGTATTTCTGTTGCCGCTATAACAACAAATACTAAAAATCAGAATAAAATAAATATTTAAGGGGGCCCCTATACAACAGATGTGTTTTTTGCCGTTTTTATAGGTAAAAATGGTACGGAACCCTTCGTGCTTTTTGTACGTTTATATCACCAAAACATTAATACTTGCGCTCCCAACGCCCGTAACACTCAGTTATTATTATATATTACCGTGCAATCTACGAACACTATTCTGCTTTGCTTGTGTGAGCTCCGACAGGCACGCACACTAGCGCAATGACTAGGTGCTACAAGGGGAGCATGAGCCGCCGTAGATTGCAAGAGCAGCACCTCCGCTCCGCTAAAACCACTCCGACCGCATGAGCCCCTAGTATATTTACCTGGGTACTCACCCGGGCTACCCAGGAACACGGAGGAGTAGACCCGCCGCGCTACGTCCGGCGGGGATGACCATTCACGCCGCGACGGACACCATTTGCCTGGAACAGAACATTATTTGAATTTAGAATATGGGTTAAGAGGCTACAACATGGCCGTACATAAGGAGGGACTGAGTTAAAAGGCCACAACATGACCGTACATAAGGAGGGACTGAATTAAGAGGCCACGACCTGGCCGTACATAAAGAAGGACTGAGTTAAGAGGCCACAACATGGCCGTACATAAAGAGGGACTGAGTTAAGAGGCCACAACATGGCCGTACATAAAGAGGGACTGAGTTAAGAGGCCACAACATGGCCATACATAAGGAGGCACTGATAGTTAACCCCTCTTTAGGAGAGTGATTTACATAATATATCATGATTATTATGTGCATTACAAACTAGAAATCAATCAGAAACAAATGTTTTATGTTAAAAAAAGACATGATCTTGCTAAGTTTCTTGCCCTTCTTCTTAGCAAGACTAACCGAATGGGCGGAGTTAGGCATGTATTTATATATGTAACATATTAGTATGTAGTATATAGGATGGGATTTGGTCGGCCGCCTGGATTCGTGCTGGGTTGGTTCGGTTGGTGATCATTGAACCTTGTTCCTGGTCCCTGGCCGGTTCGGTATGGGTTTGGGCGGTTGATTGGATCTCACCTTGTATAATATATATTTTACCTATCATTTTAATCGTATATATATTGCTACATAAATTAAATAAACCTTTAATTTAGTTCATGTACATTTATTATTTTATTATATATGTACATATAATATATATATTTTTATAAGATTAAATTTGCCTTGTAAAAAGTGTAATATACTCACTTTGCAAGATAAACTATTTGAATTTGTGGTGTTGCCACTTGTTGTTCTATATTTTCTCATTTTTATTTTTAGTATAAGTACAGTTTTAAGCTTTACATTAAAACATTAAAATAAAATACCAACACAAGATAGTAAGACAAAGGTAGTTAAAAAGAAAAAAACAGATCAGCCCTCTCTATCTCTGATAGAAAGCCATTACAATTCCAGTTAATGGCCTCCATACCTTCATATGCGACATATTTTTTTCTACTACCGATGTCGATTCGTCTCAAAAAAATACTACATTAAGCTCTTCCCGCCTATCTAATGGATTCGACCAACTCTCCGAGGACCTAAGCGTCATTACGCAAAAAAAAACACAAAAAAAAAAAGACAAAATTCTCGACTCGAAAAAACACCTCTTGGGAGCACAAAGGTGTTGCCACCCCTATTCTTACCCCAAAAAATAAGGGGACGCAATATCATACACCATTAGCGATTTTCCTACTTTTTTAACGGTGTCACACCGTATACATTATTTGTGATAATGGAAACCGGCGCGTTATGCCACACAAGCAATTTTATGAAGACGTGTAATGTATAAAATACGATCATTCCTTCCCACCTATTCATCTGTCTTGAAATAAAAACGCGTCGCAGAATTTTTGATCAAAATCAACAAATTGTTTATAGCAATTTTTAACATAATAAAATCGTGCGTTCGGTAATAAAATTCACTCTATCGAATGCAATCGCATAACAATAACTGGGAACAAATTACGCGCATTGCTCTTTTTGTAATTACATAATTGAAGAATAATAATTATTTCTGAAATAATCGCCAGACTGCAGCGGGCAACACCGCGGGGGGTATTCCAAATTTTGAATTTGAAAAGAACCCAAGCGCCGTATTTTGTGTTGTTTTATTCCTTTTTCGAATACGTATAGTCGCGCGCTCGATGCGCAATGGTGCATGTATGATTGATCGTATACGAATGACGTCACGCTGCGCGACCCAAAATGAACATTCAATTTTAGAACAAGTCCTTGACCTCGCCATTATTTTTTAAACAGCTGTTGTCAACTTTATCAGCCATTACTCTGTTACAAAATGTGCGTTCCAAACCCCTGATGGGTAACAAAACATAAAAGTAAAATTGCATTGTCAAACGACGCAAAATTGCTCCATCAACGACCCTGGAAGAAAGTTGACGCCATAAACGAATACTAAAAATCTTGTAACCGAAATAAGGAGGCACTCTAAATAAGAATTAAAGTAAAATTGTCGAGGTGTGACTCCCCCGCTATATTACGACGCGATATTCATAAGGCGAAAAATTGTAATAACCTGCCTTTCAAAAAAGGGCGCGATGCAAAGGTGGTAAAAGTATATTATTTATATGAGGGCGAGCAAGCGACCCCTAGCTAGGGATTTGTATGGGAAATTGTCTAAATATGCCGTTACTTTCCAGAGCGCACGCCAAAAAAAAAAAAACAACTTTTTTTTAACCAGACGCCGAGGCCACGGAACAATACTACAATGGCAAAGCTTCACGATCAAAAGATAGCAATTAAACATTCTTATACCTTTTTTCCCGACGGAAAAATTAAAACAATTACTTGGAATATTACACCTTCGAAGTTGTTTCGTTGATTTCTATCATTCGGACGAGAAATGTTGCTACATTTCAGAACTCTAATAACAGATATTAAAACTTTGTATGAGAAACAGAATTAGATCTTCCGAAAGTAATAACTCGTATGGAACCCACAATTAGTTTTACTCGATAATTACTTGTGGCCAAAAAATCTTGAACTTTTGAATAAAGGTAATTTTAATATAGGTTTGTAGTTCATATTAAATTGGTTGGAATATAGGTTTAATTATTGTTTTCGGATTGTTTCGTGCCATGGATTTTTTGTTAAATATTTTTGAGAATGGGCCATTTTTTTCATTTCATTGTTTAGAGAGCTGAAGGGTAATTCTCAGTTTGTCGAATTAGCCTTCTCGACCGTAAAAACCCGTTTTATCTGTCGAACTCCATACATTTTTTACTCAAGTTTCAGAAATCGACTGATTCTCCGGAATAGCCCCCCTGGTACAGTTTTATATTGTTTATGAATATGAATGAAAGTTCTTTCAGTGGATTTCACCGTCAAGTGTAAGTGTTTTTTTTTTGCTCTAATTTAACATTTTAACCTTTGTCTACGATAAATGGTAATTTTTCGCCCCTGAAAACCCCTAAAGGTTTTATCCAAATCCTTAGAGCCATCTTCTAGAAACCCTGGCATATAACCCTGTAATATATACAGTGTGTTGATTTGGTCAGCAACTTCCGCCAAAGGATTGCAAGAAAAATTTTTTTTTTTGAAAAATTCGTTTGCTGTATTTTTGGGGTGGCAAAAAACGTCTAGTGTACGACAGACATGACGAAATTGACCAGCACTGGTGGAGAGGTGGCGGGGTGGGGAGGGGTACCCGAGTAGGTAAGTACCAGCGCTCCAAGCCCATTTTAGTACATATATAAAAGGGCATACAAATTCTTTTTCATGTGGTATTGACTTTTTTCATTTCGTTTTATGATATCTCACCAGGTGGTAGAGCTGATGCCGGGCTTGACTGTGGAGGTACCATCATCTTACTTGGAGACCCCCTCGAAGTAATTCGGGGGAGAGTAAGAGGACAGCTCACAGGCAAAAAACTAGGAGGCCCACCATGCCTGGGACCGATGGATGGCGGTATATCCATCCATAATAGCCGGGCCTTATATAGAACAGACTGGTGACGGGCAGCGGCGTCCCTGGTGCGAGGGTTCCGGCACCGCGCTCACCAACCCGCCTGCCCAGCGTGTGTGAGTGTGGGCAATTCTTCCATGATGACCGCCGGGAGTGGCAAAGTCCGGCTTATGTCCAGCAGTGGACGAACTAGGCTGATGGATGGATGGAATAGATACTAATATTTTTGTGACGCAAGTTGTGGACCAAATCTACATCCTGTTTAAACTATTGTGACACCAGTGGTTAAATTAAACTTGAAAATGAAAAACTAAAGTTAACTTTGAAAAGATAAGTATAACTTGATAGTAAACACGGTGAGTGCCGTGATAGTTTAAATCTAAAATGATAAAATGAGTTTATTTATAGGTATGTATGTATTGTATCTACTTGCAGACCTTACAAATGAAAAACATATTTTTTTCTGAACCGACGCCCTCCCTCCCCCCTCGGTGCCCTCTCGGAGAAGGATGTTCAACTTCTCACGATAAATCTGCTGCTCTCCACATCTTCAGACTTGTCTGCAGTAAGTAAGGTGAGTGTGCAGTGGGGTTTTGTACTGTTTTTTTTCACATTGTATGTATTAATGAATACACACTTTATCGCAGAGAAAATGAAAGTAAAAACACAGTGTATAAAACAACAAAAGGCAATGGTGGACTTTCCTTAAATAAATTTATTTCAGTCAACTTATAGTATTGAGTCAAAGAAAATTTTACAAATTTCATTAGCATATTTGTGCAAAAAGAAATTAAAATTGAAATATATTTTTTTATTTAATGTATGTATATCAGATACAAGTAATTAAATAATCTATGTGTATAGGTAATAGTTTTATGTAAAAATTATATTCATAAACAACAAATTCAATGATATTTTAAAACTAAAATGAATCTAAATTAAAATTACCTACCAATGAATATGTTAAAATAATATAATAAATAATAATATGGGGAAATACACAAGGAAATAATAAAGGTTAGGTTTACTTAAATTTAATAAAAAATAGACTTGAATAAAATAAAAAAAAATAAGAATAAGGAATAAATTATATTATAAATGTATGCAATACATAAAAAATACATGCCTAACTCCGCCTATTCGATTAGTCTTGCTAAGAAGAAGGGCAAGAAACTTAGCAAGATCATGTCTTTTTTTTTTTCTTAATATTAGTTAGTTACAAACAACTAATGTAAAAAGTAAGCCGATATTTATTAAACAATATTCTTCAAGCCTCACATTTAAATATAACACACTACAAACTATTATGTAGTTTGGTAGAATTATACACAAATATGTATGAATGTTCATGTGAAATAAACGTTTATTTATTATTTATTTATTTACATACTAATACATACATAAATACAAACAAACAAAATAGCATAGTCAGTAAGTCAATCAGAGAGATGAAAGGTAATAATTTTTCATTCAATCTAAAAAAGGACAGAGAAGTAATAGGCCTTAAGGGCCTTACTATTGCCAAATGGGTACTTTCTAAAGCCTACTCCTCGTTTATAGCCAAACCAACAATAATAAAAAAATGTATCATGAATAATCAACTCTTAGACAACATATGCAACATTTTTCTTTTTCATACCACCAAAACTTCTACATGTTTTTTTTTTATTGAATGGTGTTTTTTGACCTCAAATTCCCTACTGCTCCTGAGTGGCTTGGCCGATTGAATTCATTTATGCTATGATAAATAGATAAACTTGATAGCTACAAACATAACATAAGATTATTCAATCGAACAATCACGTCCAAGTGAAAAGTATAATTTTCTCCTATTTCGCCCTATCAAGGACGCAGCGAGCGTCGTAACAGCCACTATGCATTGCGCGCTGATATGAACGTTATTTTAATATCGTTTCCGTTGATATTCGTAGTTATAAATATCGAGCTGCTAATTTGGCGATGGTAATCGCCTTAAGGCGAGGCTATTTAGAGGAATATGTCCTGCTCCAATGCTTTGATTTTACATTTGTCTATCCTGCTCAGTGGAAGCGGGTCGCTAAGAAAACTCGCTATTTCGATGTGTTTTTATTTATTATTTTGGAATTAGAGGGACTGGTTTTTAATATGACGGGGGTTTTATATCACATTTTGTACGACGTTAATTCTAGTATAATATGAGTTTTATTGTGCAAAACCTGATATAACTCAAATTAAATGATATTTAGGTCATTTAATAGTTAAGGCATATATTTGCGATTTTATTGGATGCATGAAAATGCAAGGAATCATGTATCGAACGGCCGAAAAAAGTAAAATATATTACATGCATTTTTTTCAAAATTTAATGCTCACTATTTCATGGTTTTAAATGAATTTGAAAAGTAATAAATTCGGAATAACCCCCCTCCGCTCTTAAATTAATATGGATTTAAGTGAAAAAAATATTTTTAACAGCAACATAAACAAACAAGTTGTATTTTTAATACTTGAAGCTTTGTATTGTATTAAGGTGGTAGAAGCTGGCTTTTAGCAGTGGCGTGCACAGAACTTTTTTCCGGAAAAGCAACCAGAAAGTCAAGTTTCACAATTAAAAAATATGAAAAAATTTAAATAACACTTTGAAAAAAGAAAGTTTGTATGACACATGGGCAGGTACCGCCTACCATGCCATTTTCATACCAATTTTTTTTTTCAAAGTGTTACTTATATTTTTTCACTTAGTCTTTTAAATTATTATAATTACATAGGAAAACAGTTAAATTATATTTTAGTGAGATATATTTTGGGCCATTCGGGCCCGGCATCAGTCACAATGAAGTAAATGTGACTGATGCCGGGCCCGAATGGCTCGAAATATATCTCACTAAAATTTAATTTAACTGTTTTCCTATGTAATTATAATAATTTAAAAGACTAAGTGTCAATTTTCAATATTTATTTATATTTTTTCATCTTTTTTTTATTGTCAAACTTGACCTTCTAGTTGCTTTTCTGGAAAAAAGTTTTATGCACGCCACTGGCTTTTAGTTACTCCACGATATCATTAACTTGTACTATTTAGTTATGCACATATACAATAACAATGTACTTATGTATTTAAAAATATATGGAGACGATAATAAATTGTAAGTTAAGGAACTGACTGACACGTTACAAGTACACGTTTAAAAAATAGCCATAGAATTGGTGTCTGACAAACCACACAGCGAAGGTAATTATAACAATTTTCCAATAAAGGCAACGACCCTTAGTTTTGTTTGTAATTGTAGCAAAAACCTTCAAAAAGGACCGCGGATGCTTATAAAATTACTATTGGGAGCGCTAAAATGGCATCAAAGTTACACAGCAAAATTCATTTAAAAAACAATACCATCTGCATCGATGTCATTCCAAGCCCTTCAGGCGGCAGCGCGCAGAGTGAGCCGTCGTCGCGTAAACGTCTTTACTCGCCCAGATGAAGGCAGTCTAAATCTGTTGAAACTGGTCGGCTTTCCCGATCATAACACGTATTGAGGTGAGCCGTTTTTATATAAATTATTTAATTCTGATATAATTTTACAACTACACACTACATTTTATCTACATCAGCCCCTTAGTTTTTGAGGTAAGTAATTCTGTATATTGTATCGCGAATGGACAGACAACATGGCGCTTGGTTTGTTTTTGACGAGTCACTGTTGAGGTTCTCACAATATTCAATTTATTTATTAGAAGACAAGTCATATCTATAATACAGGTTTATATTAAATTTACATAGCTTAGGTTTCAAACGTCTAAATTATGAAAATTTGCTAAAATAAGTTAACAATTTTGTTTATTTTCAAATGCAAACGCAAAAAAAATTCTTGGGGTATATACAAAAATAATATTTTTTTGATAAATATATATATATATATATATATATATATGTCTCTTTTATAAGATTTTTAATGTAGTTTTAGTTTACTGAATGTTAATAATAAAAAGGTAAAAATATTTTTTTTTTGCTTACGATATATTTCGAGCCCCACTGGGCCCGGCATCAGTTGAGTTTATTTATTGTTATTTTATTAGTTATTTTGCATCATAAATGTATACGTATTCTTGATTTAAGAAAATCTCGCTAATCTATACTTAACACTTTCAGCGCCATAAGCATCCAAAATTTCTTTTTACCGTTGTGTAGCCTAAATTGCAGACGATTCTAAAATTGTTAAAATTGTAAAATTATTAAATATTTTATCTGTTTTAAGTTTTTATACAAATTCTCTCCAGTATATATCCATTATACTTATTTATTTATGAAGTGGTATATTATGTAGTTTATCATTTAATGTTGTTATCTCCTATTAATTGCTGTATATGTTTATTAGCATGTAGTATAATATAATTTACTAAGTGTTTGAGTAATATATATATTTAAATCGGTACCCTATAATATTTTGACATCATGGCACTACCCGCAACAACTTCCCAATTACCAAAGGTTAGCTGGTAGAGAATACTAAAGAGTATTAAGCTCGCCTATGTACGAAATTTTTATCTTGTGCAATAAAGAATTTTATAATTATTATTATTATTCTACACATTTTTTATGCGAGAAAAAAGCCCAGATTTTTTTTTGTGTATCGGGTATAGATATTTTTGTGTATCGGGTATAGATATTTTTGTGTATCGGGTATAGATATTTTTGTGTATCGGGTATAGATATTTTTGTGTATCGGGTATAGATATTTTTGTGTATCGGGTATAGATATTTTTGTGTATCGGGTATAGATATTTTTGTGTATCGGGTATAGATATTTTTGTGTATCGGGTATAGATATTTTTGTGTATCGGGTATAGATATTTTTGTGTATCGGGTATAGATATTTTTGTCTATCGGGTATAGATATTTTTGTGTATCGGGTATAGATATTTTTGTGTATCGGGTATAGATATTTTTGTGTATCGGGTATAGATATTTTTGTGTATCGGGTATAGATATTTTTGTGTATCGGGTATAGATATTTTTGTGTATCGGGTATAGATATTTTTGTGTATCGGGTATAGATATTTTTGTGTATCGGGTATAGATATTTTTGTGTATCGGGTATAGATATTTTTGTGTATCGGGTATAGATATTTTTGTGTATCGGGTATAGATATTTTTGTGTATCGGGTATAGATATTTTTGTGTATCGGGTATAGATATTTTTGTGTATCGGGTATAGATATTTCATAACAAAATAAACTTTGGCATGTGAATTAAGTTTTCAAGAATAACCTTATCGCTGAGGGTGTTACGGTACAACAAATTATATTTTATTGTATACCTACGTAACTATATCCATTTAAATTATTAAGGCGATATGCGAAAAAAATACGGGTGTTTCTTTTCTGTGTATTTCATGAAATACGCGGAAAGTTTTAATACATTTCTAGTAAATGCATTTTGACTATACAAGGTGACTTTTTGATCATCGTCCAAATTTATACTGGAGGCTTGGTAAGTGATCAGTATCATTGATCAATAACAATTTTTGTAAAATTCGTAAAATTAAATTTCGACTCCCCATAGTGATTCACTAGGAACTGGAAGTGAATTTCTATGGGAAGCCGAAATTTCATTTTACAAATTTCACAAAAATTGTTATTGATCCAAGATACTGATCACTTATCAAGCCTCCAGTATGAATTTGGACGATGATCAAAAAGTCATCTTGTATAATATAGGGTTTTGAAATTGGAAATCATGTTTGGATAAATTTTACTCGATAGAAATAATTGTTAGTCTGAGGTCTTCAAACACACTTTTTCTCCTCGTTTGACGAATAGGAACCATATACAGAACTCAAAAATATTTTATTAGGTGTGTTTCAACAATATCTAGAGATTTGATATTTGATATTTTGCCAGCTATTTTAGTTTTTTTAATAAAAATATAAAACCAACTTTTTTCGCTTTTGCCCTGAATCCGCCCCTCTCGCACTGCGCGATTTAGTGACAGTGACAAAAATAAAATTCGCATAGCCTCTTAACGGGGGATAGTATAGTACAAGTAGGCAGATCTTACCAAAGTTAAGAAAACTTTATCAACAAAACCACATAAATATTTTTGAAAGGCAATTTCCCTCTCTATTAAGTCTCCCAACTACGACATTACCAACTAGCACACGAACAAATAAATAAATTAACCCGCAAACTCATAATACGGTCCATTTTAACCCCCCAACGGCCACATTCCGAATTAACACCTTGCTGCGACCGCGCAATTATCTGCCAAAAAACTAGCATGAGTTATGTATGGCCCTTATGGAAGACTGGCCCTTTACCGGTTAATGTTCTTTATTTATTTACTTTGCGTGATATTCGGCTTACTTGACAAATAAAGTTAAAAGAAAGATAAAAGAAAATTCGGGGTTTTGGGAGCTTTTAAACCTTTCATTTAGGTATCCATTATACCATTGGAGGACTTCAGTTGTTATTTTCTTAGCAGAACAAACATGTAAGTGATGTTTTAGGTCTATGAAAAAAATATAAAAGCAAATAAAAGCAATAGCTTTTACAAGACTTTTTCTTTAAAAAATATGCCCTTCTAAACACCTGGCAGACGATAAAAATCACGAACTGAAGCCTGAAATTGCTGAAAAAAACACATTCCATCACCATATCTCCTCATAACTGCACTAATTGCACCCCGCCCGCCCAACCGCCCAGCTGGGCGGAAAAACCGCCCTACAAAGACGCCCTATTTTTACCGCCATAAAAACCATTTTACAAAGCACTTTGATGCGTCTTTTACTGTCTTATTCAAGTTGAAGACTTTAGTTTTCTTGCAGACTTCGAAAGGGCATAACCTCCCCGTCCACTCCTGCTTAAAAAACGACCTAATGTGTCAACTTTAGGGTCCAAATTCGTTTGTCTCGGGATAGGGTCGTCGACATCTTACGGAGTGGAGGGCGCGGACCTGCGTGGAGCACCTGATGGGGTGTGTAAGTCATCTATAGGTACGCGGTACGTCGCACGCCGGCCATCCGCAGATCGATAGAGAGTCGCCTATTGGGGTATAATTGACGACAAAGCCCGGTGTAGGGTTGGTTTCCGAAATTTGAGGTGGGTTTGCCTGTTTTCAAAATTCAAAATTCAAATTCAAAATTCAAAAAGTTTATTTTGCAAAGTAGGTATATATAATACACGTTTCACAAGTCAAATTTTAATCTTATAAAAATATATGTAATAAAATAATAAATGTACATGAACTACTTAGATTAAATGTTTATTTAATTTATGTAGCAATATATATACAATTAAAATTATAGGTAAAATATTATTATACAAGGTGAAATCCAATCAACCGCCCGAACCCATACCGGAGACCCGGCCAGGGACCAGGAACAAGGTTCAATGATCACCAACCGAGCCCCCAGCACGAATCCAGGCGGCCGACCAAATCCCATCCTATATACTACATAGTAATAGGTTACGTATATAAATACATGCCTACCTCCGCCCATTCGATTAGTCTTGCTAAGAAGAACGGGCAAGAAACTTGGCAAGATCATGTCTTTTTTTTTTTAACATAAACTTAAACTATACATTGAATTACTTATATCTACTTTAACCAAGGGATAAGAAAATACAAGACAGCAGGAATTCAGGTTCATGAAAAAAGAAAAACATATATATCTTTGCCTACCTGTCTCATATAGTCTATTTCCTTTTACAGTCTGTAATTAATTAATGTTTACTCTTAAGAGGAATCAAAAGTTAGGAAATTATATTAATTAATTAAATTATTACCTACTATCATCAAAATCAGTATCACTATAACACCATGCTTCACCATCATCCAAATATTCATTTATTTTATAATATGCCTTTTTCAGTAGGCCCTGCTTAATATACTGTTTAAACTTATTCTCTGACAAAGTAAGGACCTCTTTTGGAAGTTTATTGTAAAATCTTATACCATGTCCTACGAAAGAGGTACTCACTTTGGCGAGTCTGACTTTTGGAAAAGCCAGTTTATACTTATTTCTGGTTTCCTTACAATGTTGCTCACCAAGCCTCGGGAGAGACTCAACATTTTTTCTAACATATCTAAGGACCTGGTAAATATATTCACAAGAAATAGGGGATACTGTTTTTGAGGGGATACTGTTTTTGAGGAAGTCTTTGTGAGGTTTCTAGGCATATTTATCAGACGTTTTCAGGAATTTTCTGTCAAATTTAAGTTAACGACACGCGAAAAGATAATTGACAATAATTTTGGTTAAAAAAATAAACTATTTGTTGAACCGATCATAGAAATTGAATTTTAAAAGTATGAAATTGTTCTATTGTAGATATGTGTAATGGGCGCTTTTAATAATTATTTTTGCAGTTTTTGCAGATTTTTGTGAGACCAAAACCCAATAAACTACCTATTGTTTACACATGGAACTTGGGTCGTTACTCTCAAACAACACACGGTATCTAAAACGGCTGGGTGGCTATCCATTAGCTGGTGACAGGTCCCCGCGTTTTTCACGCCGCCATTTTGACAGTCGCTGTCAAACTGACAGCTAGTGTCAAGGCCAGCTTCGTTCGGGGATCGTTCGATAAAGGTTCAATATCCGCGTAGTTTTCTGATTAATTTTGTTTTAACCAGGCTTTTGTTCTGGCAGGAGTCGAACTGAAGGAATTGGCTCTGGAAGGAGAGCGATGGAAGATCTTAAATAATTGTTGATGATGGTAATTAAGGCTTTTGTTCAAGGATCCGGCTCTTGCGCTAAAGGAGAATGCCTGTTCTAAACTTTTTCAATACCCTTACTTGGCAAACACCACAGATAAGAAAAAAATAGTTGAAAGGTTATATAAAGACAGACAGGCAGACGTTGCCATTTAGAAGAAAGAGTAGATTATTGTGTGGATGTAATTTTTTACAAGGCTTCCAGTTTAGAAAAACCTATTTTCATTTGATTTGTGGAGTCATGACGTAAGGATGTAGTTGTAGCTTTTACATGAGGGAGGTTATCAAGCCTTATTGTTTTTATATGATAATAATATGTGATACATAGACAATCACACTGTAGATAATAATATGTGATACACAGACAATCACACTGTAGATAATAATATGTGATACACAGACAATCACACTGTAGATAATAATATGTGATACACAGACAATCACACTGTAGATAATAATATGTGATACACAGACAATCACACTGTAGATAATAATATGTGATACACAGACAATCACACTGTAGATAATAATATGTGATACACATCACACTGTAGCTACACAGACAATCACACTGTAGATAATAATATGTGATACACAGGCAATCACACTGTAGATAATAATATGTGATACACAGACAATCACACTGTAGATAATAATATGTGGTACACAGACAATCACACTGTAGCTACAGTGTGATTGTCTGTGTACCACATATTGTGATTATTATCTACAGTGTGATTGCCTGTGTATCACATATTATTATCTACAATGTGATTGTCTGTGTATCACATATTACTATCTACAGTGTGATTGCCTGTGTATCACATATTATTATCTACAGTGTGATTGTCTGTGTATCACATATTATTATCTACAGTGTGATTGCCTGTGTATCACATATTATTATCTAAGAATTAGATATTCTATATATGGTTGGTTCTAAGTGTCGAGTTTTCTTTCATAGTCGGACAACACGGATACTAATGGGGGGGAGATTTAACCCCTGAATCGTGGTTGAAAAGAGGTTATTGACTGTTTTAGTGACAGTTCACACTGGGAAACACCTGTGACACCCTCTGGGGGATACACAATGTGGTGAAGGCATGTCTATGTGTCAACAAGTTGTGAAACCTTCAAAGGACTATTAAATTTGCCGCGCTATAGTTTCCCATTTTCCATAAAGATCGCAAGAACCACGGGGCATCGATCGGCACCCAGTTTTGACAGCTGTCATCGATCATGAAAGAAGTGGGGCACCAGGTGAGCCGTCTTGCGATGACAGTTGACAGTTCGTCGATCTGCATGTGGCGGTCAGGGCCGGCTGATGACCTGCCCTCTGAAGGATGGAGGGGTTTGTTTTGGTTGCCAAAACTTCTTTGAGGTGTTTCCGAGTATAGACTGTGAAAATGCAACTTACACCCTCGTACACCTACATTTCATCGAAGATTATTATGTTATCAGCGTGATCGTCGCATTTACAGCTTAGTGCCTTCCGAAGCACGCAGACCGAACAAAATGTGCCTAGATTTGAACCCGTGAACTCCAGGTTAGTGGTTGAGCACTCGAACCACTGGGCCATAGGGGTCCGTCAAATAAAAGAAAAAAAAAACATTTATCGTACTTTCTTATGTCTCTTAAGAAACGATCACGTTTACTATGAGAAGATAAGGGAAACTTCCGTTTTGAAAAAAAAACTTTCGGCTGTAAACAAAGTTTAATTTCTAAACGTGTTTCAAACGTTCATTATAGTTTTTTTTTTAATTTTAACCGATGGGCGGTTTTAGGGCGGGACCACAAAATTGGCACTTCTGAATGCATGCACCATTGTTTTATATAACATTATACATTTTAACCAGGAAAAACTTAGTTTGGGGAGTGTGTAATTTATGTCTTCTTTTTCTTCATTGACAGCCACAGTTGGGACACACGTGCATTGTTCTTCTATTGTTATTTTTTTATTGCGACGGCGTCGGTTAAGTGGACACCTGACGCTAGAACATCAACAACACCAGGTTTTCAAGGGTTCATTGAAAGAAACTAGGTCTCTCCTCATATTGAAGAAAATATATTTGATTTATCGATATTTTATCTAGGGATTCCACCGACAAACAATGTTTTAAGATTTATATTTTTGGTAAAAAAATAATTTCTTTCCCAACCTTTATTTTTTTGGTTTTCAAACGTTCGTTTCAAAGACGCCATTAAGAGATCAACTTGTTTTAGGCAATAGAAATATGAAGGCATGTTACCTAAATCCAATATTTTTTTCCCTACAAAATATTTTAGTATTAGCTAAAAATACACCAATTTGTTGTTTCACTGCGTGATCACTAGTATTACGCGTCCAAGAACAAGAGGCCAAAGAGCCATCATATAATCGCCTCTATGAAAAGCAAATAAGGTCTTTGCCATTAGACTTATTGTGCTGGACGGGTCATAAAAAAAGTTGCTAGGGTATGCCATCCTCTTAAAGTTGTTAGATACATTTTCTATAAAAAACTGTCGTAGTAAGTGACTGTTACCTTTTGAAGTTACATTCTCAATCTCAGCCCCAAAAAACTTCTTTTACGAAAACAACAGAACATAAAAACGTCGATTTAGAAAAACCCTTCCTAAACATGAATTTTCCTTCAACCAAGGGCAGTGACCTAGAAAGTTGAAATTGCTCACCCTACATCCATACCTACAGCTATCTATGCACACCACACCACACCCATAAACGTAAGGAACCTCGTGTCATGCTTGTATATTTTTTTTCAAAGTTAGCATGAATAATCAGATTTTTCTATACGATCCGCATTTTATTTCTACCTCACCCCTTTGTGACCAATAACATCGCAAGTCACTTTTTCACGGATTTGAATTTAAACTTTATTCTTTTTTGGGTTAGGTTGCTAGTTGAGTGTGTTGGGTGAGGGTTGTGAAATTTATGAAAATGGAACTCTATGGTTCTAATGGCAGTATGAGTTCGAATTTCGAATGCGGTGACTCGCGCATTTTTGTATATCGGACGGAGTGTTTTTTTTTTTATTGCGGTCTTTTTTATTTGGAATATCATAAGGACTGTCCTAAAGCCTTTTTATCTCTTCGGATTCAGAGAAATCGGTCCATTACGTGGAATAAGCTAACTTTTAATCTGATTAAAAGTAGTTAAGGGGCCGATTTACGCAAAAAAATTGTAATTTTAGAGTTTTGTAATTTGTAATTTGAAATGTTAAAGTGTCTAAAAGATTAAACTTAACGAAAATTCCCGATAATTTTCTATTTTTTTTTTACTGATTTCTTTATTATACTTTATACTCCAGACAATGAGAGTTAGGCCGAAATAAGTGGACACTTTTGCTATAGTATGTGTGTTTGTGTGTTTACAAGCGTATGTCTATGTATAGGTATACTACTGCAGTATGGACGAGCGGCGTGCGCGTCAGTAGCGAAAGGATCTTCTTTCCAACCAGGCGCCCCACGACACCTCTCGTTCTTTTTTTTCTCATCCAGGGGTCAATATCGCCAATTCACCCCGCATCCCATTACCAGGTTAGTCACTTCTTTAGTTAACAGAACCCGCCCCGAACACTCACCATCAAACTATCATTACGGAACCCCAATGTTTTTGTCTTTCATTCCCATTCATGGGAAAACAGTATGGAGTGTAACTTTGACAGCAAGCGGTAACACGTTGTAACAATTTGACAGCGCGCAGATGTTCCCAAGTATGGAAGTATGTAAATTTTAGTAATTAACGCTGTCATTGGTTAGAATGAGGTCCTGAGGGAGGTGAGGGCTGACTTTCATAAAATTAACGTTGAGTTACTACAGCACCTTGTAGTTATTTGAATCCTTCTAGAATACTGTCTTCAAAAATATTTACACTTTGCCTTCACTAAGTTTTTTTTTGTACTTGAAATTAAAGGCGATGAACCCTGACTTACACAGTTTTGTACAAACGTACTTTAAAAAAAAATTGCGCTGGTCATCCCTTATTGTATGCAAAAAGAATTTCTAGGCAACATGAAAAAAAAACATCAAAATCCTTCAAGCTTACTGAAACTCTAAAACCGCATTCAAACTCCTTGAACTTGTTACATTTGAGTAGTGGCGCAAGACGGAGGGCGAGCGAGGGGGTGCGGCACCGGGGCCGGGGCGCGGGGAGCGGGGTACGAACCCTCAGTAACTAAATTTTGAACTGTCACGTAGATTAATGATGCCAGCCAGTGCGATACGCGCTAATGTCGATGAGGATAGCCAGGATGAGGCACGACCTACACAGTCGATGACGTTGCTGACGTACAGACAAAAGATTTGATATTGAGTCATGACTAAATAGTAAGAAGCGCAGGGTAGGTATGGATTTTTCTTGAATTTACGATGACCTACAACGATCGGTTTTTACAAATTCCAAAACATTTGTATAGTATAGAACATTACTTATATGAAATTAAAATATAAATCATTGTAATTTCTTGATAAATTGAAGAAAATTATATACGTCGTTACAACATGATTCTCCGATGTCATGTGTTTCCGACTATGGACTGCGAAATGCAAGTCACCCACGTTTCACCGATGATTATTACGTCCTAGGTGATAGAGCTGATGCTGGGCTCGACTGTGGAGGTACCACTATCTTACTTGGAGACCCCCTCGAAGTAATTCGGGGGAGAATAAGAGGACAGCTCACAGGCAAAAAAACAGGAGACACACCATGCCTGGGACCGATGGATGGCGGTATATCCATCCCTAATAGCCGGGCCTTATATGGAACAGACTGGTGATGGGCAGCGGCGTCACTGGTGCGAGTGTTCCAGCACCGTGCTCACCAACCCGCCTGCCCAGCGTCTGTGAGTATGGGCAATTCTTCCAGGATGACCGCCGGGAGTGGCAAAGTCGTGTAAAGGTTTATGTCCAGCAGTGGACGAACTAGGCTGATGGATTGAGATTACGGTGATGAGCCCTATGGCCACGCATCATGTCTAAAAGGATAATGACGTTCGGGTAACTTCTCTACACCCACCGTCCATATATTCAGATTTTTTAACTTAGATTCCTTAAAAGGAGGCAGCGGTGGCCAACCATAAGTCCATTGTGAATAACACGCGATATTGATTTGTTTACTTTGTCAACAAAAGGGGTGAAAAGACTTCTTAGTTCGAGATTTTTAACCCAACATTTGTAATGTGTTAAGTAATTATTTCCTTAAACTAACTTCAAATAGAACCAGTTTTGTATTTTTTTATTTCAAGTTTTAATGTATTACCTAGTATGTACTCTTATTTCTAATTTTAAGCAGGTAAATCTAATTAATAAACTTTATAAATTTTTCGGTAGCCTCTATTTTGCGGTTGAGCAATTAAAGGCAACCGAAATACAACGGTATGACGTCAAACCGATCCATTACGGTTGCCCTTATTTTGTGGTTGAGCAGAGCAATCCCTGTAATAAAGTTGTTTTGTGGAGACTTTTAAATGACTTTTTATTATCTATCTCAAATTCATTTGGTTAAGTTTCTTATAAGTTGATAGTCTTCCTAAAAATTCAAAATAAAATAACAGAAAAAAAACTATTTAAGGTCCGTACCCACGCTATTCCAACGTAAGCCGCGGCGGCGCGCTGCGAGGGTAGGCGAATGGATTTCGGAAATCGATTGCCTCCAAAAATATTTACTGAGACCACGTGCGCCTTCCCTCACACTGCGACTCGCTAACATGTGGTATACAGGTTCGACGCTACGTAAATATAGAAGATCTAGTTTGTTTGGCCCCAAATACAAGAAGCCAAAAGTGTTAGGTCATAGTTTTAAATTTCTTCTGATGATTCTTCTTTTAAGAATGTGTGACTCATTAATTATTTCCTATTGCTTTATTTTAGAGTAGGATTTACACTGCTTGATGGAAAAGGACATTAAGAGGACATACTATTTCAAGTTTAAAACTGCCAATACAGGCTTTTGTTAATTTGTGACTGTTTGCAAATTTGACGACAAAGCTGTCAGCTACGTTTTGTTGCTTCTGTTTGTGTGTGATTATCAGAGACCCTATCATCATTTGACCCTATTCTGAAGTCAAACAAAACAAACGATAAATCATTCTGTACCATTTTAAAAGCTCCAAAGCTCTGCAAGCCCCAGAACCATTGCAAACGGCTCCCGATCGATGTGTTTACCAACAAAAGAGCGTATTTCCCGAAACCACGGCCAATAAATCGTCGGACGCGACCACCACCATCATTAAAGACAAATATTCAACATTATAAATAATCTAAACCCCGACCTAGCCAACGCGACCTGCACATAATAAAAAACCCAACTCTGTAATATAAATTATTTTCATAAACATTACGCACCAGCACACTGGCTGTAAACGTCACGACGATCAGCTGATCAAATATATTGCTACTATAAAAAGTGAAAACGCCAACTAACGCTGCCCCCTACCGCCGTCTCCTTCCCACTCATAAACACCCACTCTGCGGGATAGAGATGGGTATACGAGTTGTAAGGCCGACGGAACGCGGTCGTGTAAAATGATATATTAATGTCAGCCAAGTTTAGGACCTCGCGAGTCTACAAAATAATAGATGGTCACAAATAAATTACTCTGCGAGTGCACTTCTGAACGAAATTCGGTCGGTCGACGACCTCGACCGTGGCGAGTAAATCACTATTGATATATTAATATTGTTCGCGTTGGTCGCCATCTTAACGAGGCGGGCGCTTCCAAATTTGAAATTGCATATTTACGTTCGGTGGGATAACAGGTCCTTAACGATGCGTTTTTGTTGGGTTTTTTTCACAGTTTTTCGATGACTGTCATTACGCGTGTTAGAAAATTGATGATTACACTGCTTTTACAGATGGCGTGAAATCTTAATAATACGATACTGACACCTGTCATTTCCATACACTATCCCGACATTTTATGGAACTCTTGACAGACATTGTGATGTGTAAACGAACAATTATCTTAAGTATTAATTAAAATCAACGCTCTGATGAAAGATAGTAATAACGTGTTTACAACAAAGACTGTAATTTGTAAATTGGCGATGATTGTTGCGATTTGTAGTGATACTAGATACGTCATGATAATAGATTTATGACATGACGTTTACGTCAGATAATGTTCTTGACGTAAAGTGTGACGTCATTTCAATGGCATAAAAATGTTATAAAACCAAAGACTTATCAGTTTTGTGATTGATTTTCCTTTTAATTTAGATTTAATTTATAGATTCACTGTTTTTTCTTCGTTCATATTAGATATTGGTACCGATTCGGTGAAGCACATCTTAACTTATTTGACAGGACTAAACTTAATTTACGCGTTCTGTCCTTGTCTTTTCGATAAAGAAAGAAAAAGACAGGACGCTTAAAATAAGGTTAGTCCTGTCAAATAAGTTAAGACGTGTTATGCCGAATCGATATCATTATATGATATTGGCGTTGGTTAGACCCTTAACATTTTTTAACAAAATTTTAATCTTTACAAAATGGGGAAATCATTGAAAAATTAGAACAATTGAAACAAATACAGTTATGTTTTCTACACTTATAAATTTATAAAGAGGTCTGTTTGTTTGTTTGTATGTAGGGGACAAACTACTAAACCGATTTTGAAAATGTTTTCAATGTTGTAATGGTTTCACTCTTCACTTGGACGTAGGATATAGTTTATTCCCTGGGGTTGAACAGTTCCTTAGCGAGCGAAACCGCGGCCAAAACGCTAGTTTCAATATAATTTATTTTGAAAGTTCAAAGCATTTAGATTCGTTTCATTAAATGCTCCGCGACTATTATCGACTCGATGTTTTAGTTCGACAACGATTTTTTTTTTTTTTAGGGTTCTGGTGGAGGCTTTTTTAATGGTTTTAATAACATTGCTTCGGGGGTTTTGCAAATAATTTAATAATATCTCCCTTTCACTTTATTCAGCCGAATTTTTACCAAAGGATCTATAATAAACTTATAACAAAAAAATTGTAATATAGAATAAATATACAATCTTATCTCCAAAACGGGTGGACCAAAAAAAATTCAATTTTAGGTCATAACTGGCCAACTACAGGAAAACTATAGCGATTAAAAAAAGTTTAATACAAGTGAGAAATATAAAAATAAGGAAAATGAATTTAAAAAAAAATGTAAAATAACAATATGGGTATTGAATTGTAGGTATTAAAGAGCTAATTGTAAAAATATATAGTTTGGCTATATTTACTTGCATCTATTTTGAGAAATCCTCGAAAGCCCACAAAAAAATGTGTCTCCCCCTTAGCCCCAAAAATGGTAGACCGAAAAATATGAAAAAAATCATGGTAACATTTGCTTACGTAGTGATTACAGAAAAAATATAGCGGTTGAGAAATTCATGAAAACAAAATGACAAAATTGAATTTTTCATCCACGATACGGATTCATAGGTACGCGAATCTGACTCGCACTTGACCGGTTTTTTTTCTTTGTTAATATTGTTCAGTGGAATATGTGGTTCAATTTAAACTCTGCATACAATACACTTCTTATTATTATTATTTTCTATTTTTTTCTTAGTTTTATAGGGACATCAACAGCAATACCTACATAATAAATAAATATAATAAATACAACATAAATTTAAAAAATCTTCTCTCGTTTATGTCCAAATGGGTAGCAGTGGCGTGCATAGAACTTTTTTCCGGAAAAGCAATCAAAAAGTTAAGTTTGACAATAAAAAAAATATGAAAAAATTTAAATAACACTTTGAAAAAAAAAGTTTGTATGACGCCAGGGTAGACACTAAAGCCGATTCTGAAGGCTTTAATTTTAGTTTTAGTGCTGTCAAAACTAAATTTTCTTCATTGCGAAATAGTTCTTGAAGTTTAGGAACAGAAGCTAAATTACTTTGGCAAAATTTAAGTTTTGACAGCACTAAAACTAAAATTAAAGCCTTCAGAATCGGCTTTACTGTCTACCCTAGAGTGAACATTTTTATATCAAGTTCTTTTTTCAAAGTGTTATATAAATTTTTTCATATTTTTTTTATTGTCAAACTTAACCTTCTGATTGCTTTTCCGGAAAAAAGTTCAATGCGCGCCACTGCCTGGTAGACCCTCAGTAGCTTCTTCTCAGTAGAGTGATTTCTATCGACATAATATATTTTGGGTTACAGAAAATATCCAAATTTCAGGTCTGTAACTATATAGATGTCGATATATCGTTGACGGAACCCTAAACATTAAAACAACAATCTTCTAGGCTTCCGTCTTATAAGTTACCTAATAGGAGACCATAAAATTTAACGTCCCTAGAAAAATGTTCGTTTCGATTGTACGGAACCATAACGTATTTAATGTCGACGACAACCGGCTGAAATATACAAAGCTCATTATTTGAGAACTTGATTTAACGATGCGATATGAGCACGAATTTCTATGTACAGACGGACAGACAGACAACCTAAACACGTACGGTGGAGGGGTTAGACTGGGAATATTCATTGTGATCTTATTCTACTGATCATACTGAATGCTGTATGAAAATGATGCAAAAAAAATGTACTGAGTAATAGAAATATATTTATTTATGTAATGTATGTATATTAGATACACATATTGCAGGTAATAGATATATTATTTATATAGTAATAAGTTCATATTTTTAGGGTTCCGTACCCAAATTTGAATTTGAATTCAAAGGGCTAAACGGAACCCTATTAATGTTATTCTGCTGCCCGTCGTCGCGTCGTCTGTCTGTCTGTCCGTATGTCACGGGTCTCTAGCTTTTAGATAGAGAACTGAAATTTTGAATACATACGAATACGAATACGAATTTCACAAAAAAGGTCATCGAACCTTGATACTGAGCACTTACACAGTCTTCAGTGTGAATTTGGCTGTATAAATAGATTTCACCTTGTATATACAACGTGTAACAAAAAGGTGCAACCATATTTGAAGAGCTTATTCAGTCAATGGTATAGAACAACTTTTACTATGGAGCCAACCCTGAAATCTCAAAAAAAAAATCTGCCCTTCTATACATTTCGGCCGAGCGGCATTGCATTTTTCTATGAAACAGTAAAATTTTTTTTTTCGAGATCAGTGTTTGTCTCCATAGTAAAAGTTGTTCTATACCATTGACTGAATAAGCTCTTCAAATATGGTTACACCTTTCTGTTACACGTTGTATACCTGATGACAGTCCGGAGGTTGCAGGTTCAAATCCCGTAGGGTCACATTTGTGTTCGGTCAGCGTGCTTCGTGCATCCATATTTGTGTCCGAAGTACGGAGGTATGGCTTACCACTGGGACGTAACAATCGTTGGCAAAACATGGGTGTACGAGTGTGGACCTTGCATTTATTATTCCATATCTACTGGAAAATATCTCTAAAACCCTTGGGGGTTCAACCCAAGATGTACTTTTTGATTTTTTTGTACCATCAAAATTTTACCACTCCCCGCACTGGCTGAAAGTATTTTCTTGTCACCCAACGTTTTTTTTTTTGTTTCTCCTCGTATGTCTGGTAGTCTATAACTTTTTGCACGTGAAGTTTTGAATTTCGAACAAATTGCCGATGCGATAGTAGCCAATCACTTTTATGAAACCGAATTTTTAATTTTAGAATATTTGAATTTGTTTTTCTTTCCTCCATAAAAATGACCGTTCAAAATTCGAATGTCTTGTTCTGTTCACAAATCTACGCGTTGCAGTTAATTGTCGTAAAGGTGATTTTCGATTACTCGGCCGAAACTTTCGATTCAAAATGTCGTAAACGGCTCGGCCAACCGTGAAGGATAATGAACTGTAACCTTAAGGTTTTACGAGCTATTTTTCTGTGTTTACGGCAAATGAGAGAGGTTGGAAGGCTAATAAATTAACATGCTTTAATGACCCAATCAAACTTTATGACGCAAAGCGAATCCTCGGAGACTCCTAGTGTTGCCCGATTGACTTATTTTGCGTAAAAAAACGGCGAGGCTATAATAATTTCGAGTTTTATGGAGATTGGAATTTTTGTTAACATGTTTTTTTTTTTCGTTTCTGGCGATGATTTATGGAGCTTCCTGTTGTCTTGGTGTTCAGTACTCACCCATTGCATCTGGAACAAAAGAGAAATGTTTTTGGTTATTTTTCCTCTTGTTTATGGTTAGCAATAATGACTATAAATATATCGGATTAAATTTTGAATTCTAATACATAACAATGTCGTCATAGCCTTTATTCGGGGTTATCAGAAGTTTCCAAATATCTGTCACTGAAACAGCACTTGTACACCCTCTTTTCACGGACGACTTTAACGTCCCAACCTGATAGGGATGAGCGTTGTGCAGGTTTCTTTCACCGTTCAGCAAGTGGTAAGTTTAAAAATACTATGCACATAAATTCTGAAAAACTCATTTGCGCATGCTTGACCGACAGGATTCGAAGCTGGGACCCGAGTTTCATGTCAAGATTGAGTCGGATGTCAGTCTAGATCTGTCTTTGTGCTTCGGAGGAATCACACTTCGGAGATTTTATTACATTATTATATTGGATGCAAAATTATGAAATTGTCGAAATTTTCTTCCAAATTCATGAGTTCACAATTCCTATATTGAGCGTTTTTCTTTATGTCAAATTTAGTGTTAAATAAGATTCCTAGATGGCACTGTCGTATTCTGTAGCAACAAAATCAAAGACAAAATTTGCACCGATTCCAAACAAACGAAAAATCACTTTGACATTGATTGCTACGAAACATACTTTATCTATGGTGACATGGACAGCGCCATCTGGAGTGAAGCTATGAACTAAGAAAAAAAAAACAACGAGAAAAGCGCTCAAGGTTTTACATTTACGTATTAAATTTTGTTTCCATGATAATGGCTTTTTTGTTTTGTTTTCTATTGTTTTTGAAATAAAGCTCTTTTCTTTCTTTCTTTCTTTCTTAACACGTATTTTGTGAATATTTCAACTGGCTGAAGCTGTATATCTGTGACAGACAGAAAGCGGAGGCTTACCAATAGAGTCCCGTTTGGCACCCATCGGGGTACGGAACCCAAAAAAGAAACAAGCACGTTTAGGTATTTATTTTAACTTACGATAAGCATTATTGTTTATCATCCGTTCTTATTATTTTATCTATCGCTTATCTAACAAGGAGCACTTATCACTAAATATTTGACACATTGACAGCTGTATCTCGTGGAAAATTTTGACAGGTGAATGACAGACAGGGCGATGTTTGGAAATAGAATATATATCTCTCTCTCAAGTAAGTGTGCACTTGACTACGTTACTGAATTATTTTTATTCCAGTTTTTTTTTTAAACGGTGCCCTTGGATATTCTTTTCCTAAACGTAAACTACCGGGCTGTTCGGGTAAAGGTTTTTGTGCAATTTTAGATTGGGATTCCGGGAAAAATAAGAAATTCTCGTTTTATTTTATTGGTACAGTTGGAGCCAATACAGGAGGCGCGCCCTATCTATCAACTTTACCGTATCTATTGCATTGTTCATATTTACCTATATTTTTAATATTATTTATTTCTCTATTTTTTTATTTTATTTAGGTGTGTATTTGATTAAATTTAAATAATTTTTCAGTGTATTTCTCCGTACTTTGTTAGTATGAAACTACTCGTATTAAGTACATTATTAAGTTTTTTTTTTTGTTTGTTATATAAAAATGGACGATTTGATTCAAATTATTATTACATACGGCTTGAACACTCACGTGTGATTGTTGTTGACTATATGCCAACCGTTTCACTGATACTATTTCGGCATTATCAAGGCGAGTGTCGTTCTTAGTAGATATATCAGCCGAAGCGAGTTTTAATGATTTGACTTAAGGGGCTGCACAATTCTAAAATTAAGTTCTGCTCTGACGTTGTTATTTTTTAACTGTCTATCCTGCTCTAATCAGATGCCGCGCACGCAAAACTTCAGCTTTTTCGAAATCGCGGCTACATTATGACATTAACTAAATGTTTTGTATGTAATAAATATGTTTTTTTCTTGTAAGCACCTGCGTGTGTTGGTTTCGTTCCAATCGGTTTTGAAATATGGAAACTGAATCGCTTTTTTCGCGAAATTCACGCCTTTTCAAGAATGTTTTGTAACTAAAATAACATTGAAAGTATGTTTATTTAAAAAGTGTAATTAATAATTGTCATGAGTCAAAAAACACGCCATATTTTTTTTTTATTTTTACCATCTGCATTGACGGAACTGAACCTAATGCAAAACTGATGTTTAGCATTGTGAAGCCCCTTAAGGTGGCTCCGTCGGAATAATTAGCAACTCGATTCGTGGTAGTTAAAATTTCGAACAAAACCATATTAAAATAAAGTTCTTATCAGCTCGCACTGCAACATGGCTGTTACATCAGTTGCTGCGGCTGACAAGTGCGAAAATAGTGTGTTTTTAATTTATTTTATCCAAAACAAAATTAATTTCCAAGAACCGAGAAAACCAAATCATTTTATATTATTTTATCTAGAAGTTTACAAATTTTAATACTGTTTCGATAAAAACTGCAGCAGTTATGCTGTTACAAGTGAACAAAAAATCTAGAAATAAGGGTAAACTTAGAGTTTTCTTGCTTCACTTCTGTATGTTATAATGAAATTCAGGAAAAATCACATCACTATTTGTATCAATATGCAGATTACTATGTTTTTTTCTTCTGTTGAAAAATGCTATAGTTACCGTATAAAATGGTTACAAAGTTACTTAATTCAAGGTCGTTGGAGTTGGTAGAAACCTTAAGGCGATTACCATCGCCAAATTAGCAGCTCGATATTTGTCACTACAAATATCAACGGAAACGACATTAAAATAACGTTCATATCAGCGCGCAATGTGCGCTGTAGTGGCTGTTAAGACGCTCGCTGCGTCCTTGAGAGGGCGAAATAGGAGAAAATTATACTTTTCACTTGGACGTGATTACTCGATTGAATAATCTTATGTTATATTTATAGCTATCAAGTTTATCTATATATCAAAGTATAGATGAATTCAATCGGCCAAGCCACTCAGTTGCAGTAGGGTATTTGAGGTCAAAAAACACCATTCAGTAAAAAAAAAAATTCATGTAGAAGTTTTAGTGGTATGAAAAAGAAAAATGTTGCATATGTTGTCTAAGAGTTGATTATTCATATTACATTTGTTTATTATTTTTGGTTTGGCCGTAAACGAGGAGTAGGCTTTAGAAAGTACCCATTTGGCAATAGTAAGGCCCTTAATTAGATTTGAAAATGGCTGCCACCTGCGCAGTGTTCCTACCAGCCGTACTTTCCTTAGCAATACTGACATAGTTCCCCAAGCTAAGTATAGCTCGGTTCCTAGTCTTGAACACGACTAACACACACAGTATATATACATGTATAGCGATAGGTATTATTATAAATACGTAGCTTATTAAGAGTCGACTCCTACTTGCCGGTCGGGCACGCAACCCCGTTAGAGTGGGTTCACATGGAGACGGATGGTGGTGTCAAGAGGCATATCTTCTCTAACTTCTCTTTCAAATTCAAATAGTTTATTTTGCAAAATAGGTATACATACATAAGACACTTTTTACACGTCAAATTTAATCTAATAAAAATATATGTATTAAAAAATAAATGTACATGAACTAAATTAAAGGTTTATTTAATTTATGTAGCAATATATATATATACATGATTAAAATGATGCGTAAACTCTATTATTATACAAGGTGAAATCCAATCAATCGCCCAAACCCATACCGGAGACCCGGCCAGCGACCAGGAGCCGTATTTTTGAATCGTTCGTTTTTAATTTACGTGCGATAGTATATACCTATCTCATGTAGCACATCAGAACTTGTCATTTGCAAGATGAGACAGGTATATATTTTCGCACGTGAATTGAAAAAGAACGATTCAAAAATACGGCTCCACGAACAAGGTTCAATGATCACCAACCGAGCCCCCAGCACGAATCCAGGCGGTCGACTAAATCCCATCCTATATACTACATTGTAATAGGTTACATATATAAATACATGCCTACCTCCGCCCATTCGATTAGTCTTGCTAAGAAGAACCATCAGATGTCACCATTAATTTGACATCAAGGAATGCGAAAGTCTTGCAGATAGGGGGAGTCATGGGGGACCCCAAAACACCTGAGAATTCCATACGTTTGACTCGACTTTTACACGGCATTAATAGGTATTAATTATTGTAAGTGTGACTGTGTTGTGATAATGGTAATTGTGATCAACCTTTCCACAATCGGGGCTAAATCAAAGCCTGGAGCCGCCGGCGCGCCGTTGGTCAAAGTTCTGTCATGTTCCATCTCACGCGTTAAGTTTATCTTGGAATCATTGACATACAAACCATGGACCTCGGGTCTTAGTACAAGATTTACGAAAAAAGTATCAATAGCAAAGAAACAAAACATTTTAATTTGAATCGTTTGTCATTGCTGCAAGGCTCCATTTTTTGAGGGCAGTTGTGTAAAAAGAGGGCGGCGCGTCAATCTGTTGTCACATCTCTACTTTTTTGGCCTCATGCCTTCGCAAGGGCCACGCCCCCTTACCATATCTCTAGATATCTATGACTTATACCGTTTGAAGGTAAAAATGTAATGTAATGTAGGCCAATATGAAGATGTAATCGCAAAAATAAGAATTAGTTGTGAACGAATATTCATTTTTAAAGTTAGATTATTTTTAATTACAGCCCTAACCTAAAAATATTCGAACAAGGAAAGAAGAAATACCCAAGATGACCTTCTCAACGAAAATTCCTGCAACAATAAACGGCGCGGCGTGGCGGCATGTGAACAGCCCCGCCAATAAGTGGAATTGTACGTACGTTTCCAAGTATGGCTGCGTCACCGACCGGGCCGGTGCCATCGCCGCGCTAGCCAGGGTTAGCTTTAGGTTAACCTGGTTTGATTGACTGCCGGATTAAGGGATTGGACGAGCGGGTTATGGTGGCAAATATGTTCCTATCTGTAGAATCTCGTTTTGTTTTGAAAAGTCTTCGTTTAATCTGTATTCTTGTACAAAGTTCGGTAAGAAGGAAATTTCAAAAAAGTATTTATAATGATTGCGTCGTGATTTAACCCTGGACGTTAGTCACTGAAAAGGTGAAAACTCTTGATAGACTCGTTTTTACGAACATTATAAGAAAGGTACATATTTGTTTGACCAAAATTTATGGAACAACTTTTTTGCTAGTTTCGACCTTTGAGCGAGTAAAAATCTCTATTATACTTAATTATAAATGAGTAGGTGTCAAGACAGAAAACAGCAAATTATTTAGTTTGTCGCGTTCATAAAAATCCTTGGTTAAGTAGCTTAAGTACCCAAGGCTGTAAAAGGCAGTCTGTGTGAAATATTTTGTACAGTGCGACAATTAAACGAACGTGAGCGAGGGCGCTGGTACAACGCGGCGAACTGCCAAAACTCAAAATGTGACGTTATGTATGTATGTAGGTGGCATTAATTCTGCTTTTGGTCATGTTCATTTAGATCCTTGGTGCACTGTAGTATATCATTTCGCTAAAACCTAATAGATGGCGTTGCAGTCGCACATTCTCCGAGGTTCGATGGAGAAGAGGGATGCACGGGGGTATACTAAGCAACTGACATATTTTATTTTAATTATTTGTTCGGCCTGGATACTATATACTTCATTCCAGACTTCCAGACTGGATACTTCATTCCAGATAAGATTAGAAATATTTTGGTTTTTAAAAGGTAATAATCTCTGAAACCATATATAAACCAAAATAAAGAGACTGTACTTCATTGTACGGAGCAGACAAAGAATCACAGCCCTTTTATTTTGGTATACCTATATAGGATTATATAGATTTTATTACCTTTTAAAAACCAAAATCCTTCTGATCTTATTTGGAATGAAGTATAGTCTTTTTGGCCACAATTGACAGCCAACTTCACGCCTTCTTGGTTGGCCCGAACTGTGCTCATAACGTGATGATCGTTAAGTCCCAGTAACCCATGTCCATGGCGCCGGTCGATCGTGAGGCAGAACGTTCGGAAACGGAATGCAAACAGAATTAACATCGGCTAACTGTGCGGCCGGCACGCCATGCGCCGCGGCTCACTGCCTGCTGAGGGATTCTCACTGGGAAACTGAGTTTCTGAACTACCGCAGACCTTCGTAGTTTATACGTGGGTTTAAACGAAACTGAACTGGCATTCAAACTTTGATAGGAAATGACCATTATGTCTTTAAGAGGCTGTGCGAATTTTATTTTTTTTACTGTCACTCCAAGCGAAAAATCGCGCAGTGCAAGAGGGGCGGATTCAGGGCAAAAGGAAAAAAAGTTGGTTTTATATATTTATTAAAAAAACTAAAATAGCTAGTAAAATTTCAAATATTAAATCTCTAGATATTGTTGAAACACACCTAATAATGTTTAAGTTCTGTATAATATGGTTCCTATTCATCAAACGAGGAGAAAAAGTGTGTTTGAAGACCTCATTTCAACAATTATTTCTATCGGAGAAAATTTATCCAAACATGTTTTCCAATTTCAAAACCCTGGATTATATAGTCAAAATGCGTATACCAGAAATTAATTAAAATTTTCCATGTATTTCATGAAATACACAGAAAAGAAACATCCGTATTTTTTTCGCATATCGCCTTAAGGGTCGGTCAGAGGTATTGTCAATTGGACAGTCGAATCATGTTCCACCGAAGATTACTCCGTTTTAATACTCCCAACATGACAAGAGCACAAATAAATGCATGTAAGTAGCCGAATAAAAACAACATAGAAGACGCGTTTCTAACAAAGTGTCATTCGAAGATGGAACCAGACATTCAAAAGGGCAAAAGGCCCATGATTGGTTCGTACTGTGAGTGATGTGACACTAGGCCAGCCATGATTGGTCGACTCATAGAGACAGTGAACGTTATTGGAACCGTCGCCACACCAAACTGTGTCCGACACAGTTTTCTTGGTGTCACTTTGTAGCGCTAATCAGACTTCTGAGTTTTTATCGCTCTTTGTAAGTTACCTTATATACCTACTTATAGTATATGTTTCTTTACCATTCAGCACGCGGACAGTATAGGAATCGTTTACAAAAGCACAGTTATTTATGATTACTATGTCATAAAAGTAGGGTCACGTTAGTTGTTCAAGTCAAGATTAAAATGCAGTAAAGCTGGTGTGGTAACCCTAAAACTATCGTCTCAGACAACGGTTCCGCATTTACAGTTATCTAGTAAAATCTACAATCTCAACAGATCTCTTGATTGTCCTGAATTGAAGATCCCGATCTTCATCAGCACATTCCTCAGCCGCTATGATGTCACCGGTCACCATAACAACAAATCTATTGTGAATCAGCTCTCACCTCATTTCTCACTCGGTACCAGGCGACAAAGAAACTATGGAGGTGTCCTATAATTTATTGAAGCGACAACGCTAATGCAGCGGAGGACGCTGACAGATAGTGGTGCAGCGGCTGATATGATACGCTTGATACGAGTGAAGCGACTAAGTGCAATCACTTGTACCCGATAGCGCCATGGGATTCGCCCGCCTCCGCAGATGACGTATGCCTAGGGGTTTATGTGTGCCTGGTATATTATGTACTGGGGGTTACGCTTTTTGTACATTCTTTGCATTCTGACCTTGTTTTAGAATTATATCAATTGAAACACCATCAAAGTATTGTTTTCAATGCAAGTGCTCGTAAAGGCCCACTTTTTCTGCATCAAAACCGAACACAAAGTCGATTATTTTGCCCTAGGGCTTTATTATTATATATATTTTAATTTATTTACGAGAAGTTGGCTAACCTGCAACCTTGCCTGTGTACCATAAATGTTATACTTTTTTTTCCACTGTTTAACGGCTCTGGATATAGTCCTTTTGAGCCAATCATTAACTTGCAAAATTGTAACAATGTAACTTTCAACTTTATTAATATTTGTTTTATTTCCTCACAATGCATTGAAAAACGTACTATGATACACGGGCGTAAGAGCAATAAATTACTCGGTTACGTTTAAAACACTCGCTACGCTCGTGTTTTAAATCGTCCTCGTAATTTATTCCTTTTCGCCCTTGTAGCATAAACTACTATTGTACGACTTTCGATGTTATTTATTTGATAAAGGACCGTGGGCACTTTTGTATGGACTCACCACCCAATTTGCAAAGCCTTCAACAGTTATGAAACTCATGTCATATAAAAGCTCTTGGGATTTACTTGATTTCATTCTATATAAGCTTTGTTCAAATCCAGCACAAAAATTATGTCTTGGTACGTTCAAAAAATATTTATATGAAATGAAAGTTCATCCATAACATCCCATCATATCAACTTTCACTATTTGTGAATTTAGTTGCCATAGAATGAAATGATATACACTCCAAAAGCTTTCACACGACATGGGTTTTCACCACTGTTGAACGCTTTTGTAAAAATTGGTGCAAAATTACTCTTATGATTATGACTCTTTCATTTCATAGAAATATATATTTTAAACATACTAAACTACAATATTTTCGTGCTAAATTTGAATGGAATCAAGTTGACCCCAAGTAAAGAGCTTTCTTACAACAAGGGTTTCATCACTGCTGAAGGCTTGGTGCAAAATGACTCATGGTCCTTTGAAACTATATCGTGACGGTGTCAGAGTTGTTTCCGAGTGGACTGTCGCTGAAACAGTCAAAACTCGTACACCCTCTTTTGACGGACGACTTTTCATCTCATGGGAGTGAGCTTTATCGCCGTATTTCGGGCACAAATATAATGGCTGGCAGGTTTACCTCAAAGTACAAATTTAGAAAATATCATAGTTTAGGTACACTCGATCGGCAGGATTCGAAACTGGATCTCAAGATTGAGAATCTGGTGACTTACTAAGATATAGCAACAAATTTCATCTAATTTAACAGTACTGATAACATTTGTAAGATGAAAACAAAAAGTTTTGGAAACTAGAAAAATAGTGCTTAAGGCCTCATACATAATTTTTCAATGCATGTGCTCGTAAAGGCCCACTTTTTATGCATCAAAACTGAACAGAAAGTCGATTATTTTGCCCTAGGGCTTTATTATTATTTTTTTTTTATTTATTTACAACGGTTGGCTAACCTGCAGCCTTTCCTGTGTACCATAGACGTTATACTTTTTTTTCCACCGTTTAACGGCTCTGGATACAGTCCTTTTGAGCCAATCATAATTTAAAGTTCACAAGATTATATTTGTTTTCATTTCCTCACACTATGCATTGAAAAATGTAGTATGATACACGGGCGTAAGAGCAATAAATTACTCGGTTACGTTTAAAACACTCGCTACGCTCGTGTTTAAATCGTCCTCGTAATTTATTCCTTTTCGCCCTTGTAGCATAAACTACTATTATGTGTCTCTAAGTGTACATAACATATTCGTGGAAGAGAAAGCACATTTTAAAAGCGAGCATAAAACAGACAGGCAATAATTTAAAATATAGAGCCTCGAAGAAAACCTATTTCTCCGCTCCCTCGCTCACGTATCTTTTATCATTTCGTACGGTGCCCGATCCCGGGGCAAATCCCGGCCTTCCCGGATCCGGGATCCGATACGGATCCGGTAATCCCGGGTTAATAACGCCCGCCTGAGCCGCATGTAACCGCTTCCAGCTTTTCCAAACACGCTCTTGATAATCGAATAGGAATTAGTTTGTCGTAATTGCTTGATTATTATTTGGCATCGATACAGAAATGATACTTCGAGTATTGAATATCGACTAATGGAAATTCGATGCTCCGTTCGCTTCGTACATTATGAAGCTAGTTTACACATCACTAACGAGAAAATAAAAGAGCCTTTCTGAAACTTTGTGCTCGCAGCAATTTTCTCTTATTTTCTGCTGGAAAAGCGCCCTATTTTTTACGGAACAAACAAGATTTTGTTCCCCTCGAAAAACAGAGCGCGTGAAAATCCTGGAAAATTCGCCAATAGTTCCCTCAACGGTACCAGAGCCTCATACCGTCAAAAGGATTCGCCGGCTAATGATTCCCGCACTGAAAATCCTCACAATATGGTGAGCGCAAAACACCTGGAAAATAGGAATGTTTTCCCTTACGAGGGCAAAAATACATCGTGTGTTACGAGCAACGAGGTAAGAAATATAAGGAAAATAGGCTCAAAACAAAAAGGGCTTTGTAAAGATGAATCATGTCTGTCACAGAAATCCTAGGAAAAGTTTCATTACAGAGTTGTTACTAGTAATCCACATTAACGTTTTTTTTATCACCGCATACCCTTTTGATGTCGGCCCATCTGTTCGGATTTCGCGGTAAGGGCTGGCCACACACGGCCGTTTACAGTCCGTAGCGGTTTTACTGTCAGACAAACAAACACGCGGTTCCCGGCATCACTGACGCTGGACACTTTTCCGAAATCAAAGGCGACGCCGAATTCCTGCATTCCTAGTAACCTGGATATCACCTGTGTAAAGATATTTACTTCCGGTGTTTTTCTGTTGCGGAACGCAAATCTTAAGAATTCCATATTTAAATAAACGCATCCCCAATAGGCAAGAGCAGTACAAAAGGGCAGAAATTTACATTAAAATAAAATTATAATAAAAACGCGCGGCCATTTCGAGTGGCGGTTAAACATGAAATTTTCTATTCGCGCGAACAAAAGGCGCAATTATCATCTCTATTGTTCGTTCGACGAACATTCTCCAAGCTCGATTAGTTAATTATTATTTAATTTTACGAGAACAGTTGCCTGTCTCTCATGTTCTCTGGGTGCAATACGTGTCAAGAAATGTTTAGACGAAATATTACCAGGAAACTTGTCTGATATTTTACTAGTTCAGTTCTGAATAGCCTCAATACAATACCTATTTGTTTCATTACAATTTTTGTTATTATCCTTTAGCATCAAAATAATCTATCTGTTACTAATAAAATAACAATCAGAGCACAAATAGCATCACAAGATAACACATGCTCGAAGTTTGAACCAGAACGCGACAAAGGAACTTCTTCTAAGAACCGTCCCGCGTTGAACTCGCTACATCCCTTTGATATCTGAACTAATAAATAGAACTCCTCTATTCTTCTTTCGCCTTAGTACTTTGATTTCTTTGAAACAATCGTAATGAGGAGAGAAAGCTTTTTGTTCGCTGGAAACGATTGTGTTCTGTAACATGGTTTAATTAGCTGTAAAACTGATAAAAATACAATCAAAGTCACGACACTATCTTAGAGAATGTGAGAGATATTCCAAATGGAAGAAGAATAGATAAAAGTCTTTCTGAAGTCAGTCATCCACTAAAAATGGCAGATATAGCTCTGCCGAAAATTCGGGAAAATATGAATATACACGGTGAGTCCCGTACTCCTAATAATGTAAATAAAAATCAGTACGTTCAAGATGATACTTTGGTTAAATAACTCAGAGTTAAAATTCCGAATACGCCGAAATATGCTGATTGTGAAATCTTTACGGCCATCGCAATTAAAACCAAATAAAGTCAACTCCAAAATAATCCAGGCCATCGCACCAGTGAATCTCCGTAATCCTAAACTAAGCAGTACTTCCAGTAAACGACAATAAAAGCAAATATTAAACGTTCACAGACGGCCACGGCCAGACACTTGCTAAGGATTGCACTTCTGTCCAAAGCAGGATGATGAATAGACTAAAAAGCGTTGGTTGGTGTTAAAAATTAGAAAAATATTAAAATTGAAAAACTCATAGTCGATAAAAACAGGAAAATACATAAGTTGAGCAAATAGGTATAGTTAAGAAGTGATGTTTTTTTTTTGTTCTCTATGGAAAGTCCCTACTATTTACAACATGAACCACTCTACTGTGAAAACTATTGCATGGATTGAAACGAAATTTGGTATGAGAGTAATGTGGTAATGTAGCTTGCATAGTTATTAGTTATTACAGTGCTCCCAAAGTAATAATGCGCATACAAATCTATAGCCGAGCGATCGGATGTACCACGTGACCTTATTGCTTGTATAGAAAGTGTAAGGAAACACGAACTTTGCCGAACAGTGGCGAAGATTTGTATGCGCATTACTACATTGGGAGCACTGTACTCGATTATACTAAGTTTTCAAAATAATAATAATTAAAACAAACTTCTAAGCTTCACACTTTTAGTGAACTTAAATATTTTTTATATGACATTTCACAAGGAAGGTACACTAAACAAAAAAAAATGTGGACGTCTGTAAACGAGACACACTGTATAAGTTTTAAAGCGAAGTTTATCACTTGGTAAATTCTAAACAAAATAAGAATTCACTACAGGATATGAAAATAAGTAAGAAACAAATTCTGTGACAAAATTAATTACCATTAAGGTACATTGCATTTTCTTAAATACTTGGAATGCACATATAAATGCATATGAGGGCGTTGTTTTAAAGAACAGAGATACAATAAGATAATGTGTAGCCTCAGACATTTTTTTATATATTGTAAAAGTTTGAGTCAAAGCTATGTACTTACAAAAATAAGCTGTAGTTATTAATAAGTAGAATATTTGTAAATTATATTTTAGTTGAAGTGCTTCAAATTGGGCTAGTTCTGTCTGGCGTTGGTAACACTAAAGTGGCAACCCTGCCGTGCGGCCATTTTGTTTATTTTCCCGCCATTTCACCGCCATGTTAATTACTTTACCGGGAATTTACGAATGTTTGCTCTGATTATTATCTGTTAGAAGATTAGATTAGCTCCAGCAGCGGTAGCGGAGGTTTATACGAGTACACAGTTTTAAAGATAACAGATGAGCCGAATCTTTTGATGCGTAAGTTTTTGTAGGTTAAGATCCGAGAGATGTGGACTGGAAAGATACGTACAGTTTTTGATAAACATATTTTAATGTTCCTGAATCTTGAGTAAGTAGCTAGTGTTATACCTAGATTGATAACATTTACGTACTCGTAACAATAGGGAATTAAGAAAAACGAAAAGTAATGAAAAATTTTCACAACTAAACTAAGTATATTTTAACATGCCAAACCACATTTACAAAAAACCTATTTGATCCTAATACAATAATCGAATCCAAATTTACAGTTTAATTTAATATAACAAAATATTCAGAATCGGAGCACTCTGTATGATAACGCAACCTAGCGCCTCGCCTGGCTGACTAAATTCTCCCTTAAAAAGTCTGTTTTATGATTAAAAATATATATTTTTTTATATTTTTATATCAACAGATATCAGCGTTTTTCTAACTTCAAATACCTATATTATACATGTATATATATGTATATGTCATTTAATATTTTTCTATTTGCCTGATGACGACTCCATTGAGGGGTCGAAATATAGCACCTTAAACCATTTGATTAAGTATTTATATTTATGTGGAACATAACAATACAATAAACAAAATACTAATCCCATACATTAACGTCATCGAGTAGACCGTATCCAATTACCTAAAACACACTGTCTCCAGTTTTCACACTACCCTCGGTTCGCGTGTAAAACTTCAATAAGACTGCCCCGCCCCGGACACCTTCTATAAGCCTAATTAATCAACTTTGCCACTTCTACATCACCCCGGTATTGATGGGGGATCAGGTCACGCTAGAAATGGATGTTGTTTTCCCAACAGCAAGAGATTTTGGACTTATTTTTAAATACCTCAATTACAATTTCTGTTACGATTTGCTTCAGTGGTTTGTAGAGAGGATGAAAGAAAGCAGAGTGACAAAAAAAATCTGCGCAAGTGGAAGATAAGGCTCGACCAGGGCGCCCTAGAAGGACATATGCCGACCAAATTGGCGCAGTAGGTACTGAAGAAGGGCCAAATCAAAATTACCAGGAACAGAAGAGATTGTATGACTAGATTGATGGATGTAGAAGAGGCGAAAGGGGTGGCTCAGGATCGTAGCAGATGGAAATTTGTAGTCTCTGCCTATACTCCTCTGGGAGGAATATGAAAAATTATATATTTACGTAAAAGAAATTTAAGTATGTAATTACTCTCTTCAGTTTTAAGTCTTTATGATATTTTAAGTGTTCAAAGTCACAGCATGTTCCCAAATTTATATGAAAGGAAAAACAGAAAACGTCAAAAGGAAACTTCCTCATAATCACCATGCAGTAACAAAGTGCAAAGGGCGTTTGGCAGAGCCACAGGTAGGTTTGCAAATAAGTCTAGACTACCCTCTAATGTACATTCGGCCCCGCCTCCACGACCTCAGACCTACTATCTTGATGTCTTAATTATATTCGATGCAGCTTGATAGGAAACTGAACTTTGGTGCGGTATATTAAGTTTTGAAATTGAAGCAGACGCAAAAAATTTGCAAAAATGCAAAAGAGAAAACGAAAACACTGTTTATTTTTTTGGAAATTGCAAACATAGAGATACCAAACAGAAATGTTGTTTTTAAAATCACGCCGTAGTAGATGACAAAAGACAATGGTTTGAATAAACTGATGTAAATACTTAGATATATTTGTTTTTGACTGGGGTTTAATCAAAGCTAGAACCTACAAGAGCATTAAAAAATTATGTTTAACAAATGCCACAAAGTGCAACTCTTCTAACACCAAGTGCACCATAAACCAGACTCTTATCACGTCATAATCTCCTAACTTCCTTCTAAAAACTCAACGCCTCAATGTAACCGCAAACGGCTACAACCAACACTTTTGTTACGTCGTAAAACGTTAAAAGCGTTGCTGCAACGTCGAAGACTGAAAGTCGCGGGGCGTGGTTGCACCGCCCAGTGTTTTAGCACGGACATGCGATGCGCAGTCTCTTTATTAGTGAAGTACCTTGGGGTTGTGGACGTCTGGAGCTGCAGACATGGATTAGGAGATTGCTTACCTTGTCTTCATCATTATTGTCATTAAATATTTATTAGAGGATTTAGCTTATTGCAGGGTACTGTTGGGAATACATATCGTTCCGTATTTGTTTTTCAATTAGATAAACCAGTATGTTTTGTAGTTGGTACAAAAAAAAAACAAAATAATCGCTCATAAATTCATAAACACAGACAGTGCACCCAAGAAAGCACGTAGCAATTCATCGAGGGGTCCGTCCATGACAAATTATCGCATGAGTGGAGTTAATAGAAGAATAATGAAACAATTACATCAGACAGGGTATGCGTGTCCGTCTTTACCCGCGTAGGTGAGAGGAGATCCCACGACACCCCACTCATGGACCAGGGGGACCCAAAAGGACCCAACGGCTACCCCAAAAAATATATTGATAGACACTTCGCGTGTGACTAACAATTTATAAACTACCAGTTTGAATTCAGCACATTTCGACGCGTCCCATTAGAATTATTTTCAAATTATCGATTAGTTGCCCACACCTTGTTTTCGGGTCATTAAAATTCGTTTATTTGGCCTTCGGTAGCCAAATTGGGGCTGCAATACCATATGGCCCCAAATAACTCTGGTAGTTTCTCTAAGTGAGAGTATAGTACGTTGAATAAAAGAGGTGTCTGACAGACGAATTACTATCAACGTGGGCTAACCACAAAATTTCAAATCTTCGAAAAACAAACAATTTTGTATCCCCGTTCCTTTATCAGTCCAGTAGCAAAGTGTAAACATTGTCTACGCGTACAGATGCAACGCACGAGCATCTCGGGAGCGACATCCGGTTCTATCTTATCTACGGTCAACTGTTTGAAGATGGAATTTATGAAAAACACATATGCCGAGGAGATCTTTATTAGGCAATTGGGGCACCTAAGTAAGTATAAGGAGTTGAATAATTTCGAAGAACATATTAAACTGAATTCTCATAGACCAAAAGCGGTACTATCGAACTCAGAATAAGGAATACAAATAGAAGCCTGGCTAAAATAATACGCGGAGAAAAACATCTATCCTTGATTTTCTTACGACATTCTAGTGCGTTAGAGAGAGATGGATATGTATTAGTTTTTTCTTAATTAGGTAGGTTGTCACTAGTTCGTTGCTTTGCTAGTGATGTAACAATGTCGATTTTTGACTACGATAAATAAACCAAATCGAAATGAACCACGACCAATCTGCTTACCACACATTATATCGTATCAAAGTGTGAAAAAAAAGAGAATGCAGGAGGCACCGACCTTTCTGGTGACATCCTCTTGCTTTGGAAGGAGGCCAAGAGAATTAATAGCAAAGTGGTCTCTGTCTACCCCAGTGGGACACATGTTATATTGTCTAAATAAGGAATTCATAAAAGAATATCTTTCTTTAGCATAATATTTTTTATTAAGTACAAATTACTATATCGTAGGCAAGTAGGTACATAAGTTAAGTCCAAAATTGTGCTTGTTTCTAGTACAAAAAATGATGAGCGATGACAGCGCAATTACTACAGAGGTAATTTTTTTTTTATTATTATATCAAATAAACATCAACTTATCTTGAATAATAACTGATAACAAATAATGAACGATTAAAATACCTTATAACCTGTAATAAGAAATCAAATTATGTGCAGTTCAAGTCAATAAGCATTCCTAAAATTCATTTCACGAAAGAACTACCCTGTCAAAGTATTTTATTGTCAACCACTAAGTACGAAAATGTCTTGATCTGCGGAATTTCTTCGTGAAGTCGATCACGGAAGTAACGTACAAGTTCTGAACAGGCCTTTCAGAACGATTTGCGAACATAGAAGTATGCACTTTTCTACACCACAAACATCCATAAGTACTGGTTATCTTGCCTAAAATTGAAAAATTATCGAGTTAATATACTATAGTATAGTACAAGCACGTACCTACAAACAAGATTGATAATGCAATTATACATAATTATTTAAAGGTTACCAATGTGTCTGTATCTGGTAAATATAACGTCGCTAAAGCATCTGCTTTTAACCGTCTCCATGTTAAATTTTCGTTTGGTCCAAAAGAATCCGGCGTAAAGTGTTTCGAACAAATATGACTGCTTTTTTTAATTGGCCAATTGGGTCTAATTATTCGTCTAAGCCATCCACTTTTTAATTCTTCCCTTTTTGGAAATCTGTAACAAAAAGATATGGCAATATTTATTCGGCATTATTTTTCTTTTAACTTGCGCTGCAATTAATCTGCGGTTTCATCCTTTATGCACGGCTGCCACGGGAACCAATGTTCGATAGTTTGCGACACGGACTTTAGTACATCACTATGCGAAAAAACATAACCTCTACTAGTCTGCAGAAAATCTATATAAAACAGGCAAATATCGGTGTAGAATTGAACACGAGTATAATTTACAAGAACTACTATTATTGTTACTGAGTTTTAGGTATGATCCTGCAACTTATTAACATAAAAACTATCAGAACTCACCGATGAAATGATATTGCTTCATTGTTGTTTTCTTTTCTTCCTGTATGCGATTTACAGCCTTCAATCGCACAAGACATTTTATTACAATGTTAAAAAAACAATCAACACAAACAATAATAAATCACACTTTCAAGAATTTGAGAGGAAGAGCACAAAAATATTTAATTTCTCTCGGTGAAGCTGTAAACTTTCGCAAAATGTATTAGACATTTCGATGCCACCAAATTAAGATGTGATGCACGCTACGAACGATATTACAACACAACGATACAATGATGAGACATATTTAATTTGATGGTATTATAATTTTTAAAATACATCCAAATTACATCCATCTGACATTTGTTTGGTTCAATCTAGTGACATAGCAGGAAAAAATATAAAGTAAGTGCGGTCCGTCGTTTCATTCACTCGTACACAGGAGTAATTTACGTTAGATGAGTACAATGGCTAATGCCCAGTTCTTATTTTAGCCAGGTTTCTATTTGTATTCCTTATTCTGAGCTATCGAAGGTATTCAAAACTTAAGTAGAGTATGTCACTTTGACGTTCACGTCAACACTCCCTTCTCCAGATGACAGTCCAATGTTTATTTACCTTCTCAAGTAGTCAGTAACGATCACAGGAGTTATGTATTTGTCCGTCCCATTGAATGTCTGAGTGTTTGTCTAAAAACACTTTAACCTCAAGAAGGGAAGCTCGAACGATTAAGCAAATAAAACCTTATTTGTTAAGAAAAATCTAATCTTTTCGAGTGTTTTAACTCCGGAAACCGGCAAGAATAACTCTTTGAGTTGAGGTATATAATAAAACTAAACATTTAGTCGACAAATATGCTTGCTTTTCCCACGGCAATTCAAACATTTTGAGAGAAATATTTCTTTTGGTGCTCTCGTTTATCAGCTGAAGATAGAAATATTTATTTCATTACTTATGTAAGGACAAGATGTTAAAAATTATACTCTAGATTAGAAAAGATCTCTTATAGTTTTGAAAACTATCAAAAAGCAAAATGAAAGACAAAAGAAGGAAACAAAATAAAAAAACCATCCCGTGTTCAAGTTAAATCCACACAATTTTCCCCAAGAAAAATCCTGCCCCATATTTCATGCCCCAGCCCAGATTTACCCTCAAAACAAGCCTGAAATCTCCATAGAAATCGTCTGTGGGCAAATATCAGTCGCTCTGTTTTATCATACGAATGGACGGGCCTAAATAATAGGCCCTTATTTCCATATATATTTTGGGCAAAACTACATTTCTTGTCCGTGCCAGTCCGCGCCTCGTACTACACTCAATGTCTCTGGGACATGAAAAAAAGATTTTCAGTCAAACCAGTTTTAACTGATATTCGGAAAATGAAGATTTTTCAATGTCACGCTGGCCTTATTTCAGGTTTGGTTGTAGAATTTTGCGTAAATTGCGAATAAAATCTCATATTTATTGCATTATCCACTATAAATATGTAATCCAGCTCAGTTTCTTTCACGACACCATCATAAACAAGGTTTTATATAACTTGTAACTCAACATGAGCTTTTGCCAATGAGTTAGTATCCCGAGGGACCGGGGGTTCTATCCGAAAAACCGCAAGAATCCCTAAATTCATTACATACTGTGCGAACATCCTTGGAATTCACAATATTGAAATCCTTACCCTGTAGAGCTGTGGCACCCTGGTCGTCCCTGGTACCCTGTTGTTAAGATATAGCTACAGCCCAATAGTCTTATTGCAAACTAACATGAAATTTGAAAAGCTCCACAATTCCGTAATGTTGAGTTTACAAAATAAACCAGAACTTTCTCGTTTTTGATTCTTCCTTTCGTTATTCTTCTTAACCTACACGGCTACACGCTAAGACGTGCTTTCATCCAAATAGCGCATGTGTATAGGTAACTTTGATAGTTATATTTATAAACTGGCGCAGGTCCATGCGGGAGAGGAGTTTAAGTGTATATACACGGTGTTTGAGACATCGATGTAGATATTTTGAGGGATGATAAAGCAAGTGATTTTGAACATTTCTGACTGAATTTACTATTGTGCAAAGTATTTTAGTTTTTGAGATATACAAGTTTTTCAGTTTTGTCTTCTTTAAATTGAGTAACTGCATTTAAAAAATAATAAAACACTTTTTATGGTTAAAAATAATTATTTCGGTGTTTACTCAAATTTAATTTAAAAAAACTGTTTCTTCGTACCCTATTTAGTTTTATGTTTTATTTTAACTTCTTTTTGAACACATTTACCTAGTTTTATGTTCAATAGAAAAATATTAAGAAAAAATAAAAAATTAAAATGAGATTTTTAGCTATAAATAGTGTTTTATTGTAATTTTAAGTGGACAAAACTGAAAAATATCTATATTTCGGAAACTACAAAACTTTGCATAACAGTAAATTCAGTCAAAAAAAATTTTAAATCACTTCCTTGGTCATCCCTGAAAATATTTACATCGATGTCCCAAACAACCTGTATACAGCTAAATATATCCTCGGTGATACAAGTGATAAAAATTCAACAACCCTTTTTGCAAATTTTCAGTTTAAGGAAAGATGCTCAGAATATTCAGGTGCGAATAAAAAAAAAAGATATCTAATAAAACATACATAACTAGCGTAACTATTACTAATTAAGACTATAGTATGAATTTGTTGCAAAAATCAAATTCATTACCTTTTCAAGTAATGGCTGAAGATGTTCTAGCAAGGCTAAATAACCATAAAAATCAAACTAATAATAAATCAATTATCTACTCAACAATCCTGGTCATAAATTAAACCAGTAAATACCGCTTTGAATCCGTGTTAAATCATAAAAGCAGCACTTTACGCATATTAACTAACATGGCCAACCGTGTAATAAATATAATAACTTTTACAACAGCACTCAATGGGAATCTTCAATAAAATTAAAGTGCTCGTAATATCTCCTGAACGATTCACCAATTACTATCATGAAACAAACAGAAGTTTTATCGGTCTTGTGGTACATTTATCTAGGTCCTCTGAGTAGGAACCTTTAGGTAAGGGCTTTGAGTAATAAGCACTAGGATTCGCCATCTACGACTCAAAAACCACTTACCAATTGGATGCTTAAATTAAATTCTAAGCATGTATTCACACTTTAAGGTTTTCAATCTTAACACATTGCAATGAAGTTGAAATTAGATGCAAAATATACTCCTCCTTTATTGAATGTCTGTGCAAAAGATGAATAAAAACAAATAAATTGGCGACATACTGAAGAAGGGATAAATCAAAAGCAACCGGAATAGAAGAGCTTGCATGACAAAATCTATGGATGTAAAAGAAGTGAAAGAGTGTGTCGGTAACGTAGCAGATGGAAATCTGTAGTCCTTGCATTAAAGGGACAGTGAGACAGGCTTAAGTATTTGTAAGTATGTACCGATCAAAAACATAAAATGTACAAAAACGTCAAGTCTTGCAACGCAATCCTTCCACCTTAAAAAGTAGTGAGATCTTATGTAAAGCCAAGTCTGTTATTTTAGTTTGTATGGAACCACCTTTTCATTTTAGTTAGTTTCCTAATTAGATACCTACCAACATTTACTGTCTTTTTGATTTGACAAGATTTTTGTAGATATATTTTGTAGGAAGTGTGTCATCTATGAGTATTATATCTTTAACTATTGATATACTAATCAACGCTATTTTAGCTTACAAAAATATAAGCGTAGTGTCGCTTTCCGTATATCTACCTACCACATTCGGGCCATTCGGCCATCAGGAGTACAATAACTTTATGCTCTCCTAGTTCATTGCTGTAAAATGTTTCACTACCAGAGTTTGGTCATCTCTTTCTTATTCTAGAACGATTTCAGTTTATTACGATAGCACGAAATTTCAAGGGGGTGTCATTTACGAAAGTCATAGAAACATCACAATAATTAGATGTACATACTCGTACATATACAAGGTGACTTTTTGATCATCGTCCAAATTCATACTGGAGGCTTGATAAGTGATCAGTATCTTGGATTAGTAACAATTTTTGTGAAATTCGTAAAATGAAATTTCGGCTTCCCATATAAATTCAGTTCCAGTCCCGAGTGAATCACTATGGGGAATCGAAATTTCATGTTACGAATTTTACCAAAATTGTTATTGATGCATGATACCGATCACTTACCAAGCCACCAGTATGAATTTGGACGATGATCAAAAAGTCACCTTGTATAATAAAGACTATTTCCGGTGGTCAACCTAGGTAGGATGAAAAGCGCTCGCCCAGAAAAAGGGGAGAGTAAAAGCGTGCCAGGCGTTTATCAGTCTATCCAGGGACTTCTGCAATTGTAACGGAGGTAGCTGAAAACCAGCGCCAACCAAAGCATGTTTTGGATGGCACATAGCTGAGCTACATCCTTTTGTCGTGTTATTTTTATCTATAGATTACTCCCTACTTAAGTAAAACTTTTTCTACTGTGTTAGTTATAAGTTTATTTTTTGTAAACGCGTCAATAAATTTATTTTCTTTCTTTCTTTCTTTCTTCTGCAAAATCTACGGAAGTTGGTAACGTTCGAATGACTAATACTACGCAACTGCCTGTAACTCTTCTGGCTTCTCATGACGTCATGCCAGAACCTACCACCAGTTGAAGTGGAAATATTTGGTCTTTATCTAACAGTTCAGGGTGCGCCGAGTGGATTTGGAGAAATCAGTGATTGTATCTCAGTTTACGTCACTCGGGTTGGTTTCATGCACCCCAAATATTGTGTTTATATTTGACTCGTTATTCAGTTGCTTCAGGTATTCATGGGTGCCATAACCTGCACGGTTGATCGCGGTACGTGATACGCCACCATTCTACATGAATCCATCGTAAATAGCGCATCTCTACTCAGTATGGTACCAGGCGAACATGTGTCGTTAAGAGACCTCTTCGCCTAACAATTTCCTGATGGTCTGTAAATAGTAAGTTTACTGTCTTTTTATGAGGTACTCGGACCGTAAAAAGGAAATAAAAGAGCACCGCCGATGGTGATAATAAAAAAAATAATTTTCGACTCATCCTCGTGATTATCTCTTTCGGGTTTATAGGCTTGTCTCGAGAGAGAGAGGGATGGAGTTGTTTTACTGCGTGTCGCTCGTGTGACCCTTTCGTATCGATGGGGGTAAAGGTCGTAAAATGAGAGCATAAGGATAATGTTTTGGGATCGTATACTTGCTTGGTTCATTCATGATTTTGTTTTAGTGCACTTGGTAGAAATGTAAATCCGATTGCTTTTACAGCGGTAGAAATTCGACTTTCCTCATGTGAAAACGCCCTTACACTAATCGAAGGTTCTTAACTCAAAACAGAGCAGAAGACAATCTGCACGCAAAATTCAAATTTGAATTTGGAACACGATAACAGCGTCATTAATTGCGTTTAGTGATGTGCCACGCCGCGAGCCATTTCGGTTCCGATTCGAAGTTGCAAACTGAACGCTCCGGAACGATTCCGTCACTCCATTTGTTCAGGTCGGCTGAGCCTAACGCGGCTGCGGGACGCATCCTAATTCTTAAAGGGCCATCACCAGACCTTTATGCGTTAATAAAGTTGCAATATAAAAAGAATAGAAGCGTCCGAGGGTGGAAAAGGGTATGGCTTAAGTGCGCGTTTAAGGAGATTGCAGGGGCGTGTGAATTTGTCGTCTGACGGTTCAATTGTCCGATGATTAAATAAAGACAAGAGATCTCTTGTCGGACTGTTGTTGGTTTCCGAATGGCTTCCCTTTTTGTCTTCCCGGCGTCTGTCTTTTGTTTGAACGGGTTTAATGTCACGGAACGCGACAGGGAATAAAATCTGGAGATAAAGGAAATTGGACATGAACTTTTCTTTATTTACTACCAAAGCATCTTCCTTTTTAATTTAAATATAATAAAATTTGTGTACGAGCACTAACTTAAACAGTTTTGTTCAAATATCGCCGTTGACACCCCATCAACAATCACGATGTCAAGCAATTCCCAAATTCATTACCTCCGCTACTTTTTCCCTCAACCCTCGGAGAAAATGTTGCATAAACACAAAGATAACCTTAATCTTGATGGTCTAGATGGCCCTAAACAAAGAAGAGTGGCCGTAAAGGAAACGCGAGTGTTTTATGAGTCGTTCGGGGTTTATTTTACGCGCTCTCATCTCATACAGATTTTATAGAGATGGTGTCACGTGTGTTGAGTCAGGACATAAAGCATTTTAGAACTTATTGTCATGCAATAAGGGCTATGATAAAGGAAAGGTGCTGAGTTCACGTTGACAATGACGTCGGCCCGTCTGGTTGAGCCTTTGCGTCTTCTGGTGGGCCCTAAACCAGTATGTAGGGATGTAGCTAACGATCTAATAAGAATGTCTTTTTTCTCTTAGAGGCAATGCTAATGAGTTTGGGCCAAATTCTACATTGATATTTTTTTTATGATAAAAAGAAACAAGAACAAGAAGAGGTTCAAAAACCGCACTTAAATACAAAACCACATTTCCTATTCGCGTCAACAACTCTTACGCATTGTAATCGGTTCTAAATCGAATAATCGAGCACTCGAACAAACTGAGTTAACTTATTTACAATGGCCCCCCGGCTTTGCCCGGTAATCGAATTCGAGACCGCCACTTGGTGACACTCGACGCTAGTGTTACTTTGTTAGACGATTTTTGGAGGGCTAAAGGAGCTCTCCCTAATGGTACTTCATGGTTATGCAAAATGTCAAATAGTTCTTTGATTTGATTATTCGCCTTTTGATATTTCTTTGCAAATGTTTTTGGTTATTAGATGGTTATAAGTGTTAAAATTAAGTTTACTGTAACTGATCATGGCTGAGAAACCAGAAAGATAACTTTCAAAATTTAAATAAAGATAAAGTGAATAAACAACCTTAACATGTTAATAAATACGCGGAATCTAACAAAAAACATTGGCAAGAAATCACTTGGTATTCACGTCATACTTGTAAATCCAAAGACGCAATAGCAACTAACGAGCCTAAAATTACACACAACAACGTATTCACACATGTCAAAAACAATAGGCTGTAATCGACTCAGAACCGATACTATGATACTTCAATTCGATTGTAAAATCGAATCGAATCTAGTTACAATCGAATTTTGTATTCCGATGACGCGCCGCGAACCGATTTGAATATTTTGACGTGAGTTACGAATACTAATACAGGATAGCTAAGCAAATTGTCACTTAATATCCAATAGTTTGACTTTTATGTTTTATTTATGCTACGCTCGTCTGTAAATTTAATTTGAGCCGATACGGACGTGTACATTGTGAAATGCAAAATCTCAGTTCGGAAAGTGATGTGAAACCAATTATTCTGCATTACCGACTCGTGACGGGCATGAAACGCCGCGGATCTGTAATCAATGCATTGATTTCGAATTTTCGAACGCTCGGATTCTGAATTTAAAATTCCACTTTTTTATTTTCAGCCTGTATATGAAGCTGTTGTTTTAAAAGTTGATGAACGGTGCCTAAAGTGTTATTTGACACTTGAAAAACCCATTTAATTTCGTAGAGGAATACAACCCATTCAGACAAGTTCCTTTTTGTTACTTTCGTAGAGATGAGAATTTCAAGCGTCACTTTTAAAATTAATTAACTGACTTCTAACGTTAGACATGCGTTTTGGCGTGGAGACTTAAAAACTTCTTGTATGTATCGGAAATAGAATGAAATGAATAATGACAATATACCTAATGAACATGCGTGTGAAAGTGTCACTGTTTGTAATTAATGTTCTTATGAGAACCTCTTGACTTTCTGACATCGATCATGTTTCGTTACAACAACGTTGAAAAGACATCAAAATTCCTGTTTCAAGATTTTTAATAGCACATCACTACAATCTAGATTTCAAAAATGTCTTTTTACGAATGTTAAATTATATTGTTTTTGAGACTAAGTATAAAATAAATTGCTCTATAAATAATACAATTGTTTGTATGTATATTTGTATGAACATGGGATATGTGTACAATGTACAGAAGGGGCCTTTAGTTAACGTTGCGTTTGTGAAATAAAAGTCCTTTCTAAACGGTATTCAGACTGCATTTTCGTTCTAAAATATCACAAAACTATTTTACACATGAACCTAAAACCCTAACAGGACTGAGTACTTGTTTCAAAAAACGTGAAGAACGAGAAGTCATACTAGATTATTTCATCTCTGTCTAAGTAGGGTAACCATATTTAAAAATAATTGATTGAGACCACGTGTAGTAAAAACCGTATTCAAAACATTTATTTTATTGGTTTAAAGTCTTCTGCTTTAAAATGGTGGCTGCAGACTACTGGATTTTTGCACTTTACTTCGTTTCCTAAAACTTCTAACCATTTTCTTCGGATATTTTCAGTTTTTGGAAGACTGTAATGTGAAACCCAATATCATGGTTACTCTAGCGGTATCAATGTAAACATGTATCATTTCTCCGAGAAAACGTTGTAATTATGCCTTACCTATGAAACGATATCCCACAATTCCCAAAAATTTGGCTTCTGCAGCCCTTCACGCTGCATGCTTTAACCATTTTTGCAAAAAATTATTAATTTTACAATTTAGTTTTCAAATGTCACGGCCGTGGCGCCATTTTTGGATAAAAGGGTTACCAGTTTGCAAGCATAAGAATAATCCCAACTTTATTATGGAATGATTGATCTTACATTTACGGATAAAACTAAATGTAAAACATAAATAAACCTAACAAAAAAATAGTGACGGACTTCAAATGTAACTGCAGCCATTCGCTAAAAAGCTTAAAATAATTATAAAATGACCGATGGTACCGAAATAACACTCTTTCCGCCTTCTTTCTTCCTGAAAAATATGTTCTCTAGAAGTCGGCGCTCTTATATTGGTTTCTGTGTTGCTATAACCAAGGGAACGCGGTGACTTTTAAAGAACATATTTTTGAGGAACAAAGAAGTCGGAAAAAGTGTTATTTCAGTACCATCGGTCATTTTATAATTATTTTTAACTTTTTTGCGAATGGCTGCAGTTACATTTAAAGTCGGTTACTATTTTTTGTTAAAAGTTTATTATTTTACATTTTTTAGTGTTGACGGGTCAAATTGTGTAATGTGGATAGTTCTTGTAAACGCGCTGTTGATATAGAACGAAGGACAAGTAATAATTGGTTATATTTAATAAATACCCTGTAATCAGCACCCTAATACAAACTGATTGCCGTAATCTCAAGTTATGTGCTGTCACCCGTTGAGGAGTTCTATGGTAATGAGGCCAAGATCAAAGTTCAGGTGGAGAAATTACAATTTACAAGTAGTACTCGGCAATCACTATCCTAATACAAAGCGATTGCCTTAATCTTGAGTGGTATGCTGTCTTTCGTTAAGGAGTTCTATGGTGGTGAAGCCAGGATGGAAGGTCAGGTGGGTATTGTGATAATTTCCAAGAAATGCCCGACAATCAGCACCCTACCAAAGTGATTGCCGCAATCTCGAGTTAAGTGCTCTCATTCGTTAAAGAGTTCTATGGTAATGACTTAATAAGACCAGGATCGAAGGTCAGGTGGAAGATTGACAATTTCCAAGTAATACTCTGCGATTAACATCGTAGTACAAAGCGATTTCCTTAATATCAAGTGGTACGCTGTTACTTTCTGAGGCGTTCCACTGCCTATCTCTGAAAACCTTCATCAGATCATGGTCAATCTTAAAATGGGACCTACCTTGAAGAAAATTTTTCCAAACAAAAAAAGAATCATTCAATTCAGTTCAGAATTGACGGAGATAAGGAATAACATATCCCAAAAAAAATACAGTCGAATTGAGATCCTCCTCTTTTTTTCAAGTCGGTTAAAAAAAAAGAAATGTCATGAACAAGTATTTACTAAAAGCTAAATACTATAAAGTCGTTGAAAAACTAAATCGTGAAAAACTCAAGCCTACCATCGCAATTTGTTTTTTTTATGATGGCAACTGTGCGAGTAGGACACGGGCATCGACTGTGTGTTGTCCCGCTCGGCACGTTTTCTCTAGTTGATTATGTCATAATAAAATAACTTTTAACTGTATGAAATAGAGTCTATTTTTCTACGCGTAACATCCTTCAGTGCACAATCCAGTTTAGGTATACATCCATGATTTTACAGTACAAACCCGCCAAGACAGCCGTTATATATGTCAAAAAAACATTGTCACAGAGTCATGTTCACAGATTACAATAAGTTGCGTTCCGATTTCCAGATATTAGTCCACTTTAAAAATACATAAAAATTAATGACCTTACATTTGTGAGTAGTGTCATTCATTATTTAATGGTTTTTATTTGTACAAAGTTGCCAAAATAACTTTACAAATCAAATATGTTTGGCAAGAAGGTTGTCTGATGTCATATTATATTATAAATTTTGAAAAGGGTCCTTTACCTTAATTACCTTCCTGAATTAATGCCAATTTACCGGATGTAAATAGACATGTATGTTAAAATTACTGTAGTGATAGTATACTGTAGTGATCATACTGAACAACTTTCCTAAATAAAAAACACCTGTGGGAATGAAAAAAAAAATGGATTTGCACATGCAACATTACCAATGGTGTCGATTCGGTTTAAAATTCGCAGCATAAAATTTTGAAAGTTAGTACAGAGAGGAACACTTTAGTGTCAATTCGGTGTAGCACATCTCAACTTATTTTTTTATGCTTGTCTTTTCGATAAAAAAAGAAAAATACAGGACACTTAAAATAAGGTTAGTCCTGTAAGTTCAGTCGTGTTACGCCGAATCGACACTAATGCTTTCCATAAGCAGGAAAAAAAAGCGGGGTCTCATGTTATTTTGCACGCGTAGAATAGGTCATTACCTATGAAATTGCCGAATTTAATTTATAGATTCATGAGTTCAAAATTCCTGTACTTCCTCTTGTATAGCTATTTCCATTATTTGTTTCTAGGTTTTATATCTACGTATTGAATTTTCTTTTTGTTTTCTGTTTGATTACAAAAATTAAATCTTCCAAAACAGTTCGCCCTAAATGTCATAAATTTCCATGATAAGATTCGTCATATTTTTTACAACTGACACTTTTAAAAAATTAAATTAAAGTCGCTGTTAGCTTAATGTTATCTCATTCATACACAATTTTTTTTACAAAATTCGGATTTGCCATTCGGAGTTTTCTTCAAATTCGCCATAGAAAACGGCAATTTCAAACAAAAGTAATACAGTTAAATCCGGATATAACGACGGTCAACGGACCGATGATATTACGGTACTAACCGGACGACGCACAAAACGAACTCACATCCCTTCATAGTAAATTGTACAATAACCTAACTTAAGGTTGTGTCTACGTCGTTGAAAACGGTTGGTCGTTTTAAGCAGAGTCGTACTAAACGGATTTCACTGTATTTTCTTGAGGTTTCTGAACCATCCATCCATCCATCAGATTAGTTCGTCCACTACTGGACATAAGCCTTTCCAGGACTTTGTCACTCCCGGCGGTCATCCTGGAAGAATTGCCCATACTCACACACGCTGGGCAGGCGGGTTGGTGAGCTCGGTGCCGGAACCCTCGCACCGGTGACGCCGCTGCCCGTCACCAGTCTGTTCCATATAAGGCCCGGCTATAAGGGATGGATATACCGCCATCCATAGTTCCCAGGCATGGTGGGCCTCCTGGTTTTTTGCCTGTGAGCTGTCCTCTTACTCTCCCCCGAATTACTTCGAGCGGGTCTCCAAGTAAGATGGTGGTACCTCCACAGTCGAGCCCGGCATCAGCTCTACTACCTACAGGTCTCTGTATCGCTTGTCTGCGGTCTTGTCGCAAGCTTGGACCGTTCTAATTAAAACCGTATAGTTGTGCATTGTACGGCTCTTGTTCGTTTTATTATGTGCTTTATGTTCTTACTGGTTAGAACCATAATGTTATTGCATAGCTAATTTACATGATAACTCATCCGATATTGATTTTCGACAACAACTGAAGTAAAAGATTGCAGATTGAAATAAATAGAGCAAAAATTGTTTGCATTTCTTTTTGGTATTTTTTTATGGAAGCTGCCATTTTCTTTCGCATGTCATTTGATAGACATTGGTAGATATACAAGCGTTTATATCTAATATATTTTATTAAAATAAAAATATGTATCAGAAAAATATATAAATCATAAAAGCAGGAGGTCGCAGAGGTTTTTTCAAATATTTGTTTACTGGTACATAAATAAAACTTAAATAACATTAAAAATTAAAATCTAAACTAAATAATCTACAAAATATAAAATTCTACAAGCTAAACTTATCTAAAACAAAAATATTTTTATAAAATATTTGTTTACTTGTAATTTTGTTTCTGATTTATCTTTTCTAGTTTAGAATGCACTCTAAATAATGTATAGTAATAATGTATAGTACAATAAATAATATTTATTTATTATTATTTAACTGTTCAGTGATGCTTTTTGAACAATTTTCCGCTCATTTCAGTCGTCATTTCGTTCGTAGTAATTTCCTAATAACCAAAAATAACAAAATGGTACAGCTATCCCGGAAAAAGAAAGGAAAAAGTATTTCCATTCTGTAATTGTTAACCAGGCGCACATGAGAACGCAGGTGGATCTATTAGCATAAGTAATGGAGGAGACAAAGCCGCGGGGTAAAGCTATGCGCTTCTGTGCCCGCTTCCTTACTTTATGGAGATTTTATTTTTGTTTCATTTTTTGTTACGACTTTTTGTAAGTACAGTCCATTGGCTTGACAGGGCTTAAGTACTTAGTTTATTACTCGCCTTTTTTACGTAACCCTTGGTAATTTTTGGTATATTCCAATATTATTATCTCTGAGTATACTATTTCCATATACTCTCTATATACAAAATTTATATACTTGGTTAACTTTCTCAAATTGATTGCAATTGACCAAAGAGTTCGTACATTTGTGTAAACGTTTTCAAAAGTATAAAATACTGGCTGGTAACAGAACGTGCACGATAAAGCGATAGTCAAATTATGCAACTTTAGACATAACTCGCAACTTGATAGAAGAAGGAAAGCAACTGAAGGAATGTTTACCATAGGGCTGACTGAAAGATACTCAATCTTACTAAAACTTGCACGTTTATTTAATTTCGAATATTTTACAAGATTTTTAGGTACATTAGCACAAAAGGTATTTTTAAGAGAGAGATAGAGTTGCCAGATACAATACATAAATTCTACATTTAATGTTGGTGTTGCCAACAGCAACTGTATCTTTAATTATCCTTAGTTGAAAGAAAAAAAATTAACCTTGTATGCGTGACGTGACTTGTGATTATTTCATTATATTATACTGAAGAAGGCCCAAATAAAAAGAAGCACCCTGAGGAAAAAAGCTCATTTGTTTATTGATAAACGTAGAGTGAAAGCGGTGTGTCAGGAACAAACAGACAGACAGAAAAGAAATCTAAAAATCGCTGATTTGTGTTCCATTACTCTTCTTTAGTCACCCCCTTTCTATTTTTATTACTTTTCTTCAATGTACAGACGTACCGGGTTCTACTGTTTTATTATATGTATTGATTGATGTTTTTAGGGATTACGTACCCGCATAGTTTGGTGGTACGGAACCCTTTGTGCGCGAGTCTAACTCGCACTTGGCGGGTTTTTTTATGACAACCTAGAAGTTTTATAAAAGCACAGTTGGTATTTTAGTGTGCAAGTCAGTATTTTTTGATGTGCAGTTAGTGTTTTTGATAGCACAATAAAGCTGATTCCTCATTGCAAAATAGTCCTTAAGTGTTAGGATTAGAAGCAAAATTACTTTGGAAAATTTTAAGTTTTGACAGCACTAAAACTAAAATTAAAGCCTTCAGAATCGGCTTTACTGTAATTGCATTTTTAGTTTTTTCCGTTGTGCGTTTAAATACATGTCATTTTTAATAGGTTGCAAAAGTTGGTCAGTATGACCAGTGGAGTATGTAGGTTTATTTAAAGATGGCAGTCCACTTACAACCGGCATATTTCCCATCCCTATTTACAATCACAACCGGCATATTTCCCATCCCTATTTACAATCACAATCGGCATATTTCCCATCCCTATTTACAATCACAACCGGCATATTTCCCATCCCTATTTACAATCACAATCGGCATATTTCCCATCCCTATTTACAATCACAACCGGCATATTTCCCATCCCTATTTACAATCACAATCGGCATATTTCCCATCCCTATGTACAATCACAGACAAGTGAAAAATGCGTAATTTCAATATGTTTACATGCAGTAACAACCTCCAATAAAATATTGATCATGCAGGTAACTGGCACAACAACAATAATATTCTACAACTACGTGGGCAGACGTTTGTATATAAAATGTCATATTATTGCGACTTTACATACGGACCTGGGCGTAGATATCTGTGGTCCTGACCTGCTCTTTAGACCCGTAAATTAATATTTTTAAAAATGTGTCTGTCTGTGTGTCTACTCGCGATTAACGCAAAATATTTATTTTCGTTGCGACCTGAAAGAAGATGTAGTGACTAGAATAGAAAAAGGAATGCTTCGGTGGTTTGAACATATAGAGAGGATGAATGAAAGTAGAGTAACGAAACAAATTCATGGTGCACAAGTGGAAGGTACAGCTCGACCAGGCCGCCCTAGAAGGACGTATGCTGACCAAATTGGCGAAGTACTGAAGAAGGGTCATGTCAAAAGTACCCGGAATAGAAGAGCTTGTATGACTAGATTGATGGATGTGGAAGAGACGAAAGAGGTGTGTCTGGATCGTAGCAGATGGAAATCTGTAGTTTCTGCCTACCACTATGGGAGACTGGCGTGAGTATATGTATGTATGTTTGTATTTATTTATTAGGTCGTAGCGTGATAGGTGGTGAGCCCTATCACCGTACTTTGAGCACAAATATGGAGCCCCTTATCTCTGACATTCAAGTGGAACTGAACTCTATGGCGTTTAATTATAGTTTAAAATAGTGCGCTCTGAGCCGTGGCTGTTACGACAACCGAAACATCGCGTGCTCTAAAAAAAACACGAATTTCATTCAAAATACTTTTTTTCGGTAAAAATTTCAAGGAAGTATCCGTTTAAATACTTTTTTTTTATCCTCTTTCCCCCGATTTTAATTTTTCAGGGACCGTTTAAATACTTATTAAAATATATTTTCTTAAATGTTTTGCTATTTACATATCATTTTATTACATGTCGTGGGCTTCAAGCTGAAAGGGCGTATCTACAAAAGTATAAAGTATCGACTAGTTATTTATCAATATTTTTCTTTAATTATAAAACGCCTTTTCAGTTGTAGACTTAGGCATAATAGTACATATAACCAGTGGAGCAACCGTTACTTTTTCAGTACATAATAGAGCTAATAAATATGAAGATTTGCCCAAAAAAAGTTAGAATTAAGCATTTTTAGTTTGATTCTCTCGATATATTTTATACACAACGAAACAAACTTAAAAATCGACAAAGATTCAAATTTTTTTTTTTGATCGAGCAAGTTTCGCGTATTGTAATGTTAAAAATCTGCAGAAAGGATGAATCGAAAACATTTTTTTTTTCAGACATATAAAATCACGATTTCATAGTTTAAAATGAATTAGAAACCATAGACTAATTTTATTAGTCTATGATTAGAAACGAAACAAAATCGGGAAAAGGATAACAAAAATTTGCCCCTAAGATTTGAATCCGCGATCGAAACTCGAGTTATTGAACTATTAGACCTCGAGACGGCTTGTAGAAGAACCCCAAAAGAGTCGTACTAAGGAGAATAACGCGAGTCCTCACATATCTCTGCGGCCTATTTTCTGGTAAGAAATCAACATACAATCAGAACATCTCACTGTTTGCAAATCAAGGCGGAGAGCGTTGACAGCGGCGCGATTAGCGGGCCTTTCTTTATTGTGTTCTAAACTCAAAATTGATCTAGGCCGGTGGTCTCATTTAAATTTCGAAAACTTTTTGTGGTACTTTTTTGAGAATTCAGAGAACTAACCCCCCAACACCACAATATTTTTTACGTCTTTTTTTGGCTTTACGAATCCTAGTCGACTTAAATTTATTTAGGTTAAAGATACAACTTAACACAACGAATGACTAACCAAACGTAAAATCGCCGAAACGTTGCGGATTCCCTCAAAACTTTACTAAGATAACAACTTGCTCCTTTTAAAGTAAGCAGCTTTACTCTTCCGCGGGCTTAACTTCGCTTCTCTTCGGTAAACTTCGCTTCTTCGGAACTTCAGATCGCACGCTTCGGTAGCGCAGACCTCTTCCGTGAAATGTGTAGAACGTATAATGTTACTGCAGGACTACAATAGGGACGTGAGGATTATTGGAAAACTTAACCTGTTGTCTAGAAGAACAAAAGTCAACAATAATTTTTCAATGCAAGTGCTCGTAAAGGCCCACTTTTTATGCATCAAAACCGAACAGAAAGTCGATTATTTTGCCCTAGGGCTTTATTATTATTATTTATTTTTATTTATTGTTGGCTAAGCTGCAGCCTTTCCTGTGTACCATAAATGTTATACTTTTTTTCCACTATTTAACGGCTCTGGATACAGTCTTTTTGAGCCACTCATAATTTAAAGTTCACAAAATCATATTTGTTTTATTTCCTCACACTATGCATTGAAAAACGTAGTTACGCTACGCTCGTGTTTTAAATCGTCCTCGTGATTTATTCCTTTTCGCTCTTGTAGCATAAATTTCTATTTAGGCAGAACCAGACTCAACAGAAATTAAATGTCCTTACACAGAAGCAAAAAAAAAAAATAATGTCCTCGAATTTGAAATAAGAATTATATTCCATAACTCCGAACCCTATTACCAAAGATGTTACCTCACCCGCAAAGGCATTCTAAATTCATAATATTGTAATATTTTTATTCGAAAATACGCGGCGTGTTCTAAATTTGAAACCGGGCGCTCGTGAAGGCGCCCCCCAGTGTTGCCAGCGCAAAAAAAATATCGACTTAAATATGCTCCTACCAGCGCAGAAACGAGTGATAAATCACCTTCGGGAAATTAAAACTGTCTTTAAAACAATACTTTTCCTGCATCTGAGTGGCACCCCTATTCTCTTTCCCTCTCTTTCTAGCTCATTGGATATGCATAGGAGTGTCTCTGTTTAGATAGGGCAGAGAAAAAGGAATTACGTTGACGATAGATAAGGCTTTGTTTCGGTATTTTTGCGTCCATTTCATTGTGCACTGATAAAAGTAATTTAAACTGCGAGTAAGTTTAATTTAAGACAGAACGATCTAAACAAAAGAAAAGTTCTTGTTTAAACAAGATTAAGGCGATATGCAAAAAAAATACTGGTGTTTCTTTTCTGACTATTTCATGAAATACACGGAAAATCATAATCAGTTTCTGGTATATGCATTTTGACTATATAATCTAGGGTTTTGAAATTGGAAAACAAGTTTGGATAAATTTTTCTCGATAGAAATAATTGTTGAAATGAGGTCTTCAAACACACTTTTTCTCCTCGTTTGACGAATAGGAACCATATACAGAACTCAAACATATTCTATTATGGTGTGTTTTAACAATATCTAGAGATATTATGATATTTGAAATTTTGCTAGCTATTTTAGTTTTTTTAATGAAAATATTTAACCAACTTTTTTCCCTTTTGCCCTGAATCCGTGACAGTGACAAAAATAAAATTCGCATAGCCTCTTAAGGGCCGTGTGTGCACATTTGTAATGAAATCATAAAAAATAACAATAACGCAAAAAAACTTCTTTCAGCTCTTAATAATAATCTACACAAACAAAAATACTATATAAAGAAACTGTCTCTTTATATGATATTATATTAGAATAATAGAAAAATAAAAATTTAGAATTATTTCTTCTTTCTTTAGAATCGTTTTATTTGCCATAGTCGTAAATTATTTTTTTAGGAATTTCTAGTTGAATTCACGTTTATGCCACATACATGCTTACTAAAGTTTTATTAAAAAATCATTTCAAGTTTTAGCTCAGTTTAAGTTATTTTTTTTGTTTGTTTGTCTGCATAAATCTTTGTTGATTATATTTTCAGTAATAGTATTTTGTGCAACTTTGACATAATGTCTATTAACATAATGTAAAAAACAAAAATAATGTCAAAAAGTATTTTCTTCGCGTGACATTATTCAGTAACAATTTCAAAAAAAAATGGTAAGAAGAACACTCTTTCAGGACCCTCAGGTTCGTCGTCTAATAATGCTGCCCGAGGTCCAATAAGAAGCCACAAGGAAATAGCTTCTCTAAGGGAAATAGAGAGCTTATTTTTCGTCGCTGTTGTTGATTGGCTCTCTAGCGGTGTTTTAATACATTAGGCCAATCGCAGCGCAAAATCGCAGAGTTTTAATGTAATACTATAACATCGGATAAACACTGTAGGTACTTATAAAACCGCTTTTGATGTTTCAATAGCCTTGTATTTAATATTGTAGTATGGGAATATATAAAAGCATTTAGTGCCACACTTTTAGTAAGTTGTATACGATAAACATCTATATATTACATAGGAGAAGACCTAAAGAAGCACCGATTCATCAAACGAAACAAGAGGTCCGTAACAAATCTAATTACTTTTTCTAAGAAAAAAAGTTAATTACTTTTTCTAACGTTAACAAAAAAGGCGGGAGATAAGCATTCTCTATTTCTAACTCGCTATCAGTTGACGCTTTGGTACTTTCACCCTTCCTTAGACGGTTTTTTATCCTCTTATTCGAATTTTGAGCCCCCGAAACACCTATCAGCAAACGCAATTTAAAGATAACTAATGCCGAAAGTCATTAGGAGCAAACTTGCATTTTGTTAGAAGAAAATGCAGACAAAATGTAATTTAAAAATGGAAGACTTCGAAAATGTAGACACGAAAATACCGGCCGATCTTCCGATATATTTATTTTTTCTGATGACATCCTCGGGTTCATTACTGGGCTGTCTAGTTATAATTTATTACGATTAACAGTTTTATGGCCTGGTAATAAAACTATAAAATGAGACACTTGAAAAAATCGTTCAGGTTTTATTACAATAGATCTAATTGGAGTCCACGGATTACGTACAAAAGGTGATACAGCAGAGAAATCTCTAAAAAATTTAACGACCAAAAAAGCTATAAAGTAAGAAATTAAAAATGTCCGAATACTTGCGCGTCGTGGCGACAAAACGAATAATTTTTGGACACTAAAAATTAACATAGATAAAGGACTTGATGTAGTGGATTCACCATGAAAATATTTTAGCCTTTTGCTCTCGGCTCCGCCTTGTTTTTCCAATCTCTGCCCCGTTTTTGGCTTGGGGAATATTTTACTTTTTTTTTTTTTTTTTTTCTATCCTGTATATTGACCAGGGTCATATCAATGATAACAAAGAAAACCGCATCCAAATCCGTTGAGTGGTTCTCGAGTTAAAACAGAACATAAATAAAGACGAACAAAAAATTTTTAAATTGTAGTTTTGTGCTCGGTACGATAACTAATAATTATTTTGAATAAAAATTTTGAAAAAACATCACAAACATCCCGGTTCAGAGCTCCTCACATCCAGATTTACTTTTCTTTCTGCGTTTCTATACTGCAATGATAATTTATATCTGCTTGCGATGGATAAACGCCAAGTGTTCAAACATAGAAATTTACACAAACATTATCACAAACATTACAAATCTATAAATATCAAAAAAAAAAAACTTTTTTCCAAGTTGTCGTTGCTTTTTTATATGTTTATTGAAACCACAGATATTTGTTACAAATATTGATAAAAAACAATAGTCATAATCAACAACATGCACCTAAAAACATAAAAGTACCGAAAAAAGAGCTCTAAAATTACAAAAATGTATTATGAGCATCCAAAATAAAAGCAGGCACTTTTCTTCAAAGCCACTAAATGTTCCTATGCTCTTTACCGAGGTGCACCTACTAAATAAACCTGACAAAATCTTTAATTAACGTTCCTAAGAGAGATGAAAAAAAAACACAATTTAATGTGGCAGTAAAACTGTAAAACCGCTTAGTCCGGCCCTGGCGGGATTATTTCAGAAAATCCATTTTAATTAACTTATTTTCCGTAATATCCGTGATGGAAATTAATAAATATGACTTTATGGTTTCATTTATAGAGACTTTAAAACAATAATTCCTATTGTTTGTATGGGCATGTTTAATTTTCTCCTCTACGGTCGAGTGGTAAAGCGCTCGTCTGCTAAACTAGAGGTCGTGGGTTCATTCATGCTTCGGAAGGCACGTTAAACTGTTGGTCCATTTGTGTCCGAAGTAAAGAAAGAAAGAAAAGGGCTTCATTATCAAGGTAAAAAAAAAACAAAACACGACAAAAAACAATGATATTATATGTACATTGTAAAAACTATGTAACAAAAAATATATAAGTAATAGAATTACCCTGATAAGTAGACGTAGCTCAGCTATGTGCTACCAAAACGAAAATATTTTAGATAGCGCTGATTTTTTTTACGGCGATAGGGCTCACTACGTACGTAATAATATCGGTGAAAAGCGGGTGTACCAAGCGTGGACTGTGACTTGCGATTCAGAGTTTGCACTTGGAACTACACAGCTTCACAGTTTACAATGTGGTGTTTAAAGAAATAAAAACTTTTCTATTTTGAACGCGACAAAAAAGCTGCAAATATCTATTTATTTATTTTTTACCTTATCTTTTCCTTCCGTTTTCTTATTTTAATTTCAGACGAAGCTAGAATTTACCTGAAAAAAAAACAAGTGTTATTAATATTTTACATTTTACACATTCACAAAAACCGAAAAACATCGTTTAACAATAAGAAAATTCCCTTGAACTTTCAACCAAGGAAACATAATAAGAAAAGAGGGAAAAGAAAACTTGAGAAGGTAACAACAAAAGCAAAAAAAAACTCCTATACGTAGCACGCAAATTCCGTAAAAAGGCGAACAAAAAATACCTTTGAATTTATTTCTTTCACCGTAACAAATTACGTGCCCTATAATGAAAAACTCGAGGGTAGTTGTATATATTTATAAGTTTAGGTCCGAGGTATTCACAATAGGTAAGAAAACTACGACGCGATATTTTTTCCGCAAAATGACCACAACTTCGTCCGAATGTACTTTTGGTACGGTTAGCAAAAGCTTTCTTTGAAAATGTTTTCCTTTTTTTTTATTCAGTTTATCTAAAATTCTAAACAACGCATTGTAAAATGCTTTATATAATGCAGTTTAGAAGAAAGTTTGTTGAACACTTATTTTAGTACGATTGCAGTTACATTTTTTTTTTTTAATAGTTACCCATTAAAATTTGCATATATACTTATGCATGGATCGGAAAAAACAAGATACGAGGTATGGGACAATAGAATCTAACTGGTTTTACATTTAACTTTAATTCAAGTTTGATTCAAATATGAATTACCAAAAATTATCCGCGGACGTTCTTTCATGGCTCAAGGAGGTCCTTTTTAGGGTTCCGTACCCAAAGGGTAACCAACAGGACCCTATTACTAAGACTCCGCTGTCCGTCTGTCTGTCCGTCTGTCCGTCTATCACCAGGCTGTATCTCATAAACCGTGATAGACAGTTGAAATTTTCACAGATGATGTATTTCTGGTGCCGCTATACAAATACTAAAAAACAGAATAAAATAAATATTTAAGGGGTCTTCCATACAACAGACATGTTTTTTGGCGTTTTTATAGATAATGGCACGGAACCTTTCATTTTTCTGACCGTACAAGGAGCACCCATATCAAAAGCTATTGCTAATAAGAGAGAAAAACGAGAGGGGGGAGGAAAATCACAACAAATATAGGAGTTTCACCGACGTCTGCTGTGTCGCCCAATCAGAGAACACGGGAATTAGAAATGCTTTCAAAAACAAAATAGCACCGACATATTAGGTCTTTACATATGACATTGCCGTTTTCTATAGATAATTTAAAGGAAACTTAATTTTCAGTACTAACATTTTTGTATTTTTTTTTAGGAATGACAAATCCAAATTATGACAATTTCTTAAGTGTATGAATGAGACAACATTAAGCTAACAGCAACATTGATTTAATTTTCGAAAAGTGTCACTAGTAAGAAACTATTACGAATCTTATTATGGAAATGGATGGCATTTAGGACGAACTGTTTTTGAAGATAAAATTTTTATAATCAAACTGAAAATAAAAACAAAATTTAATACGTAGATGTAAAACCTTGAAATCAACTTTCAAACAAAAACCAAATAATTGAAATAGCTATTGAATTACAGGAATTATGAATTCATGAATCTGTAAGAAAATTTCGACAATTTCATATGTAAAGACCAACTTTATATTTTTTCGAAATATTTCGGCCTCATCAGTGAGGCCGTCATCAGTCGAGTTGACAGGTAAAAATTATAAAAAAAATATATATGAAAACAAGTTGGTACAGTCTGAAAAATGAACTATTTACATAAAAAAAAAAAAAAAAAAAAAAAAAAAAAAAAATGGTGAAAGAAAGGTGGTAAAATAAAAAAAGAAAAGAAACAGTTTGGAGGGGAGTACTTGTTGATTGGGTCAGTTGGTCGAGTCTGTCAGTGCTGTCTGTTGAGTCCGGGTCCATAATGTGCGCCAAGTGACCAGATATATGCTGTCTCCCAGGTCCTAAGTTCTATGTCGGTCAATGGTGGAGTGAATGATTTAATGATGCGGACTGTGAAGCAGTTGTTGAAAAGTTGGTTGTGGAAGCGGGTGTGTGTCGGGATGGGTAGGATGTTGTTTTGTATAGTGTCTGATGTGTGTCTGTGGTGGTTCATGCGGATGTGTAATGGGTTCTTGGTTTCACCTATGTAGAATGCCGGGCAATGTCGGCATTCCAATAGGTAGATGCAGTTTTCAGTTTTGCATGTCGTGTTCGATTGTGTTTTGTATGTGTTTGTGGTGTGGTGTGTATTGATTTGTGTGGCTGTATTGATTAGAATGCAAGTTTTGCAGCGTGGCCGTCGGCATGGGGAGGTGCCAGTGTATGAGTTTGAATTTTGGATGTCAGTAGGTTGTTTAGTTTTATTGAGTGTGCATCTGAGGTTTCTGTTTTGTCTGTAGCAGATTTGTGGGGTGTTGGGTAGTAAGTGTCTTGTTTCGTCGTTTTGTTTGAGGATGGGTAAATTGTCTTTGATTAGTGTTTTAAGTTTGTGACTGCCGTGAAAGTATGTGGTGATTAATCGTGTTTGGTTGTAGGAAGTGTTTGTATGTCTGTTGTTTCTGTGAAATCTTGGTCTGTGGTGTATATGTTTTTGTAGGAAATTGTGTGGGTAACCTCTTTTGAGTAAAGCTGTGTGGATGGTATTGTGATAGTTGTTGAGTGCATTTTGGTTGTTGCAAATCCGACGGCCACGCAGTGACAGTGAATAAGGGATGGATTTTTTTATGTGAGCGGGATGACAACTGTTGAAGTGCAAGTATTGTTGTTTGTTAGTAGGTTTGAGATGAACAGAGGTGTTGATTTGGTTGTTATTTTCAATGGTTAGATCTACGTCTAGAAATGTGATTTTTGTGGATGAGATATTGTGAGTGAATTTTAATGAGCTGTGGTTGTTCAGTCGTTTTAAGAAGTTGGTCAGTGTGTCTCGATTGTGCGGCCAGATCATGAAAATGTCGTCAATGAATCTCTTCCACACAAGGGGTTTCAGAGGTTCCGAGGCTAGGAAGCTGTTTTCTATGGTGGTCATGAAAAGGTTTGCGTAGCTAGGTGCCATCCGAGTCCCCATAGCTGTACCTTTAGTCTGGTGATAATATTTGTTTTCAAATTGGAAGAAGTTGTTTTTAAGGATTATTTCTGATAGTTTTAAAATGAAATCGGTTGATGGTTGATGAGGTGGAGGGCGTATATTGAGATAGGTTTGAAGGGATGATAAGCCAGCGTCATGTGGGATGTTGGTGTAAAGTGAGATGACATCTATGGTTACAAGTAGTAGGTTTATATTATTAGGCAGTTGTAAAGAATTAATAATTTCTAGAAAATGATTAGTGTCTTTGATGTATGACGATGAATTTTTTATTAGTGGCTGGAGATGATAGTCAACATAGGCGGAAATGTGTTCGGTAGGAGCGTCGTAGGATGCTACAATTGGTCGGCCTGGATTATTAGTTTTGTGTATCTTAGGTAACATATAAAAGTGGGGGGTTCTCGGATGGCTTGGGAGCATTAGCTTTATGTCAGCCTCAGATAGACCTTCTGCTTGTCCTTCTGTGTTTAAGATATCACGCACTACTTCCACAATCTGGTCGCATGGGTCACTTGACCCAACATTTTACTCTGTTGCGCCAAGTGACCCATGCGACCAGATTGTGGAAGTAGTGCGTGATATCTTAAACACAGAAGGACAAGCAGAAGGTCTATCTGAGGCTGACATAAAGCTAATGCTCCCAAGCCATCCGAGAACCCCCCACTTTTATATGTTACCTAAGATACACAAAACTAATAATCCAGGCCGCCCAATTGTAGCATCCTACGACGCTCCTACCGAACACATTTCCGCCTATGTTGACTATCATCTCCAGCCACTAATAAAAAATTCATCGTCATACATCAAAGACACTAATCATTTTCTAGAAATTATTAATTCTTTACAACTGCCTAATAATATAAACCTACTACTTGTAACCATAGATGTCATCTCACTTTACACCAACATCCCACATGACGCTGGCTTATCATCCCTTCAAACCTATCTCAATATACGCCCTCCACCTCATCAACCATCAACCGATTTCATTTTAAAACTATCAGAAATAATCCTTAAAAACAACTTCTTCCAATTTGAAAACAAATATTATCACCAGACTAAAGGTACAGCTATGGGGACTCGGATGGCACCTAGCTACGCAAACCTTTTCATGACCACCATAGAAAACAGCTTCCTAGCCTCGGAACCTCTGAAACCCCTTGTGTGGAAGAGATTCATTGACGACATTTTCATGATCTGGCCGCACAATCGAGACACACTGACCAACTTCTTAAAACGACTGAACAACCACAGCTCATTAAAATTCACTCACAATATCTCATCCACAAAAATCACATTTCTAGACGTAGATCTAACCATTGAAAATAACAACCAAATCAACACCTCTGTTCATCTCAAACCTACTAACAAACAACAATACTTGCACTTCAACAGTTGTCATCCCGCTCACATAAAAAAATCCATCCCTTATTCACTGTCACTGCGTGGCCGTCGGATTTGCAACAACCAAAATGCACTCAACAACTATCACAATACCATCCACACAGCTTTACTCAAAAGAGGTTACCCACACAATTTCCTACAAAAACATATACACCACAGACCAAGATTTCACAGAAACAACAGACATACAAACACTTCCTACAACCAAACACGATTAATCACCACATACTTTCACGGCAGTCACAAACTTAAAACACTAATCAAAGACAATTTACCCATCCTCAAACAAAACGACGAAACAAGACACTTACTACCCAACACCCCACAAATCTGCTACAGACAAAACAGAAACCTCAGATGCACACTCAATAAAACTAAACAACCTACTGACATCCAAAATTCAAACTCATACACTGGCACCTCCCCATGCCGACGGCCACGCTGCAAAACTTGCATTCTAATCAATACAGCCACACAAATCAATACACACCACACCACAAACACATACAAAACACAATCGAACACGACATGCAAAACTGAAAACTGCATCTACCTATTGGAATGCCGACATTGCCCGGCATTCTACATAGGTGAAACCAAGAACCCATTACACATCCGCATGAACCACCACAGACACACATCAGACACTATACAAAACAACATCCTACCCATCCCGACACACACCCGCTTCCACAACCAACTTTTCAACAACTGCTTCACAGTCCGCATCATTAAATCATTCACTCCACCATTGACCGACATAGAACTTAGGACCTGGGAGACAGCATATATCTGGTCACTTGGCGCACATTATGGACCCGGACTCAACAGACAGCACTGACAGACTCGACCAACTGACCCAATCAACAAGTACTCCCCTCCAAACTGTTTCTTTTCTTTTTTTATTTTACCACCTTTCTTTCACCATTTTTTTTTTTTTTTTTTTTTTTTTTTTTTTTTTTTTTTTTTTTTATGTAAATAGTTCCTATCATTTTTCAGACTGTACCAACTTGTTTTCATATATATTTTTTTTTATAATTTTTACCTGTCAACTCGACTGATGACGGCCTCACTGATGAGGCCGAAATATTTCGAAAAAATATAAAGTTTGTCTTTTTTTAACTATTATAATTGCTTAAAACTACAAATAAAAAGCTTATATAGCTAAGGTTATATTTATTCATATGTAAAGACCATTATCTGTGCTAAAAAGTACCTAAGTATTATGACAGCTCTCAATATTATATATACATAAATACATATATTCACGCCAGTCTCTCAGAGAAGTAGGCAGTGACTACGGATTTCTATCTGCTACGATCCTGACACACTTCTTTCGCCTCTTCCACATCCACCAATCTAGTCATACAAGCTCTTCTCTCGAGTACTTTTGTCAATGTTCTTCTTTAGTATGTCGCCAATTTGTTCACAATACGTTCTTCTAGAGCTTAATCTTCCACTTAGAGCTTTTAATACTTTAAGTATACTGTAATTAAATAAAAGTATAACTTTGAGTAAATTTACGTCACCAAGTCGCGTACATCAGGAAATAAAACATTACTCGTTTTTATTATTAGTTAATATTTGCAAACGTCACATGCAATATTATAATGACGCGTCAATATAACGCACCTTTATATTACAACTGTCACCGAGTAGGGCGGCCATGTTTAAGGCGATACCAAAAAAAGTGGGGTTTTTTGGACTCCATTTACTTCATCTGCGTATTTCATTTTTGGATAAACGTTTATTGAGTATTTGATTAAGATTTTCACTAAAGGAAAAGGCGATTGGATAAAATGTTCTCGATTGAATTTAATTCCGAAAAGACCTCTAAATTGTTTTATTAACTAATTTAATTGTGAAATTGGATTAAAAATGTGGATATTATATACAAAATTATATAAAAAATTATATACTTGTAAAGTCTCCTTGAAAATCTTTTTGACAAAATAGCTTACTACATTTAAAAAACCGACTTTTGCTACTTTTCCACAAATCCGTCCCACTCGCACTGAGGGTTTTTTCGCATATGGGGTAACAGGGACGCTAAAACTTTTACGTATCGCCTTAATGTTAGTTTGGGATTATTTCGTTACCAATTTTAGTGTCATTATAACCGTTATTAATGTGTAAGGTGGATCCGAGCCACGATCTGGGGCTTTATTGTCAACTTCAATATCTATCACTTTCAAATGTATCGTGATTGGCTAAAAATTATGTGTGATGTCATTTACAGCCAATTACGTTACATTTCAAAGCAATAGCGACAGATGTTTAAGTAAGACAATAAGAGAGCTAGACTGCGATCTATTGTTTTAGCGATAATGACAATTCAGAGGGTTCAATCTCTATTGCGGTTTTTTTTTTAATAAAATGATGTGAAAAAATTAAAATAACTTTTCAGTATATGTTGTATGTTTATGTGAGCACAGAATCAAGCTAGATCGTCTCCTAAATTTACGTATGCGATACATCTTTGGCCTCTTTAGAATGACCATGTGCCTCAATCTCATTCTGATCTTAACTGGCTTAACATCCGAAATCGTCGTCATGCTCACATCTTAACGCTTCTTTAGAACATCTTCAATGACATCCTATCCCCCCCTTTTCTTAAAGAGCGGTTCGTTTCTCGCGATTCTCTTGGCCGCTCTCAGTGACACTCGGACATATAAAACTGGCATGTTCACTAATTCCTTCACAATTTCTGTAATACGTCTCTGGAATAGTTTACCAGTCACGATACGAGGATCGCCATCATTTGTTGTTTTTAATTATTGAGTTCATCAGCTTTCCTCAAACGCAAAATACTTACTCTCTGTTTAAGTTTTCTGTTTCTTCTTTTGTATGAGTTTATGGTCTTGTATTTAATGTGTATCATATATAAATATGTAGGTATTTATGTATTTATATATAAATATATATATATTGTAAGTATATTTACATACATTTCATTTAATAATTATATTACATGGTAAGGAACGGTTTTTATTATTGTGTATACTATCTTTTGTGGAGTAGTTAGTCATAAGCTGGTGCCTGTCTAAATATTATTTTATCAACTTTTTTTTGGCACTACCCTAATTAATCCACATCACCAAAGGTAAGCTGCTTCCAGCATTAAGTTCGCCTTTTGTACAATATTTTATTTACAATAAAGAGTTTTGATTATTATTATTATTATCCAAGTACCTTCTGCTGTTTAATTTACTGCTTAACTTGAAATACAGAAGAACATCGAATCTGTAAATAAAAATTAAAAAAATCGCACCAACATCTCTCATTTCATTCACACTTGCGGACATCGGATTGACATCACCTCCCGCGCTCCCACGGACCCCGCCGCCATTATTGCTGGGGTCCATTTGACCCCATATTTTTGGGGTCCTCGGCTGCTGGTGGAATAAATTTTTAATCAAAATATTTTCGTTCCCCCGGCGCGGGAGAATGTTAATTTCTCTTTTGTCGATGCGTTAGTTGTGACTGACAGAAGTTAAGTCTACACGGCCGGGGTTTTACTTTGCTATGAATAAATTAAAAGGCATAGTTTGTAAAAATACGATGAGTGCTTCATATTGGGGTTATTTCTAATGCAACAGAGACAGCACGAGTAAAACTCCAAATGTGTTTATAGCAATATTAGTAACTAACTATGAAATGAAATATATTTATTTATGTAATGTAGGTATTACATATACTTACTACAGGTCGGTTTTAATGTAATATAAGTAATTAAATAATATATGTGTATAGGCATAGACGATGGTATAGGTAATAGTTTTACATAATAAATAATAATATGGGGAAATACACAAGGAAATAATTAAGGTAGGGTTTACTTAAATTTAATTAAAAAAATACACTTGAATAAAATAAAAATATAGGAATAACTCCACCCTTTCGATTAGTCTTGCAAAGAAGAAGGGCAAGAAACTTAGCAAGATCATGTCTACTACCTACTGTAAGTATACTAAAGCCGATTCTAAAGACTTTAATTTTAGTTTAAGTATACAGTCAAAACTTAGAATTCTCAGAATGAATTTAGCTTTTGTTCCTTACACTTAAAGACAATTTTGCAATGAAGAAAATTTAGATTTGACAGCACTAAAACTAAAATTGAAGATTTCAGAATCTGCTGTACTGTTTGACATAAATGAATGACGCACAGTCTGGACAGAACAAAACCTTACGAAACTACCCACTCCAACAAAAAGGTAAGAAAGAACAGAAATACAACAGAAAACAATTAATTCTACACATAACTAACAAAGAAAACCTATTTGAAAAGACCTATAGGAGAGACAAAGAATGATATCTCTGAAACAACCGGAAAAGTTATGCACATAAGCTAACTAAAATATTCTGAGATGGTACAGTCAGCAACAAAACATAATTGGCACATATTAGATACGGTTTGGGATTTTTCTAGAGCGACGGTTTTGTGAGAAAAAGAAAAGACTTATGTACCCACTTTTCAAATTTTAATGTACTTTTTTTAGAGTTCCGTACCCGATGGGTGCCAAACAGGACCCTGTTACTAAGGCTCCGCTGTCTGTCCGTCTGTCACAGGTCTTCAGCCGTTATAGGTAGCCAGTTGAAATTTGCACCCTCCATCACGGCAAATAATAAAAATAAAAATTGAAAAAGTAGCATTTTTAGGGTTCCGTACCCAAAGGGTAACCAACGGGACCCTATTATAAGACTTCGCTGTCCGTCTGTCACCAGTCTGTATCTCATGAACCATGATACGAGTAGTTAAACAGTGAAAATTTTCACAGGTGATGTATTTCTGTTGCCGGTATAACAACAAATACTAAAACCAGAATAAAATAAATATTTAAGGGGGCCCCCATACAACAAACATGTTTTTTGTGCCGCTTTTATAGATAATGGTACCTTCGTGCGCGAGTCCGACTCCCACTTGGCCGTATTTTTTAATGAGCTCTATGTTAAAGACCGAAATACATACAAGTTTTAATTTTTCAAAAAATATAACAGAAATGAAACACGAAACGAATGTTTGTTGGTCATTTGCATGCCCACTTACTTTGAAAATGTATCTATTAAGGCGTATGACCACGCTAAATAAGCAACTCGAACTCGAAATAATGTTCATTTCAGCGTGCCTTGAAAAGTGGCTGTTACGACAACCACTGCGTCTCCGGCTAGCGCAAAATAGGAGAAAATAATACTTTTCACATGGACGCCATGAACGGAAAAAAAATTTTGGACTTGAATTTTTTAGATCTAAAAATGTTCTATGATTTGGTGAAATATTAATTAAAATCGCTTTAGGCGTTTGGAAGGAGTAAGAGAATTATTGTGTTAATCATTTGAAATTTTTGATGACTTTCGATTTTTTTTGTCAAAACTTACAATAGAAAAACAGTTTATGAAACTTAAAATTTATTTTTGACTCTATAATGCCTATCATATATTTTTTATGAAAGTTTTTGGAGCACCCGTGTGGGAAGAGTAGGCCTTCAAAGACAGGTCCAAATTGCAGTTGGCGTATCCATTCGCCTTAAGGTGGATGGTCCAAGGTAGTTTTTATAAAAAACTTGTGAGGACCAATAACGACGAACAGAAGTATTATTATTTAATTCTGTTACCTTTTTCCACACGTTCCAACAACTTTACACCCGCGAATATTCAGCTTTTCGTAAAAACAAAATGTTTTAACAGTGTAATTTTGCAATTTTAAACTTTCATACATTGGATTACAAAAGTTTTAAATAACAAAATTAGATTCTAAAAAAGTTTGTTTGTAAAGAAACTGATTATTCGCGGGTGTAAAGTTGTTGGAACGTGTGGAAAAAGGTAACAGAATTAAATAATAATACTTCTGTCGTCGTTATTGGTTCCCACAAGTTTGTATGAAGATTGCCTTGGACCATCCACCTTAAAGGGTAAGCGACTGTCTCCAATTTAAGGTTACCTTCTCACAGTAATTTCTCAAAAATGTTACAAAGTAGAAACAATAGTCGGAATGGGCTACCGAAACCGCGCGGTAGGTAGAAATATGTTGTTTGTTCAAACCATTGTTCAAAATAACTAATGCATGTCACTACTTAACATAATTCTGGTTTAACACCGGCATACGCTTAACAAGTCATATTACATGCTCCATTTTTGCGCAGGCACTTCTTTAAAAGACTTAGCTGATCATATAAATATTCATTTTTTTGCCCATTTGTTAAATTATAATAAATAAACGTTATTAATTGACTAATTTGTCTTTCACAATTGTGACTGATGCTGGACCCAGGATAGGGCCCGAAATATATCTCACACAATTCTGAAGGCTTTAATATTAGATTTAGTGCTGTCAAAGATTAAAATTTTCCAAAGAAATTTTGCTTCTAATCCTAACTCTTAAGGACTATTTTGTATCGAAGAAAATTTAGTTTTGACAGCACTAAAACTAGAATTAAAGCTTTCAGAATCGCCTTCAATCTAACTAAAAACTGGATACTTTCTACTGCGGGAATCCCACTGTGGCCGCATTATCTTCTTCCACGCGGACATCAACTCACATAAACTTTCAAGTTATTTTATGAGCTATTATTATATACAAGGTAACTTTTTGATCATCGTCCAAAAACATACTAGAGGCTTAATTTATATTCTCTGCTAAAGGCTTGGTAAGTGATCATCAGTATCATGAATCGATAATATTTTTTTTGAAATTTCATTTTATGACTTGCATTTCACAATTCGCCCTCGGAACACCTCTAACACCCCCTCAGGGATTCATGTCGTAACGATATATTTATATTTTATTTTATTTTTCTAATCTATGGGAAGTTTACGCCCAGTTGTAAGAAACAAATAGCATGCCACGTTTCCTATGAAAAAGAAAATGACAGCATCAATTTAATGTCGAGTTTAATGTCTTGGTTTCTTGCAACAACACTATATATTACAAGTGCTACAACTTGTAGCACTTGGATCTCATGGTGCGTGGATTGGTTGTGTCCAAAATCGGAACTAAAGCCGCTACCATGCTCCTTGTTTGACAGCTGTCACTGTCATCCACGCGCCATCCGATTCTTGTAGCACTGTTTTTTTTAACTGTGCAAGGTTATGAGTTATGACCAGGAATAGGATAATCGGATCGATCTATACCTAAAGTCAGAAAAACTGAGAAAGTTTGTAGGTGTGGAGTCGGCTTCTTGTAATATTATTTTGATAATGAAATCCCGGAATTACTTAAAACGTTACGATAATGTAATACTTAATAGATATGTTATCGGCAATCTAAATAAATAAAATGAAAATTAAGAATTTAATACAATTCCTAGGAAAATTTATAAAGCCAAGCTTATTTAGGCCGAATAGAGCAAAAGGTAAAACAGAAAGCCGATCAAAAATAAAATTAAATAAACAAATAGATAAATCAGCTTGGCATTTTATAAATTTCCTAGGAATTATACACAATTTCTAAATAATATAAATTTACGGTAACATCTATTAAGTATCAGATACATCATCGTTTTAAGCAATGCCGTAATTTCCGTAATTTTCACTATCAAAATAAATAATATTTTAAGAATCCGACTCCATACACCTACAAACTTTTTCAAGGATTTTTCCAACTTTCGGTAAATATCGATCCGATTCTCCTATCCCTGGTTATGACTCATCATCATCAGGAATTCAGGACTCTTCGGGAGTGCAGCGCGCCCGAACCTTGGACATACATTTTATAACATACATTTTATAACAAGAACTTGAGCGAAATTGATATTTTTTGTCTTTCTTACACCATATTTAAAAAACACATTAGCCTACTCCTTTGGAGTAGATAATCAAAACAATTAATATATTATCTGTAAAAATAAGTATTTACATATTTTTAAGTAGTAAGTTATAAAAATTTATTATACACAATTTAGTAATTTAGTTTCTCACAGTATGTATCTTTAGATCTATATAGGGAGCTCCAAGTCCCATTGTATGTAACTTTATTTAATTTAATTTTGTAAAATGACTGTTTGTTTCCTGAATAAAGAAAAATGAAAAAAAATGAATTAAAAATGAAAATACATTTTATTTGTGCCTATCTAGTTTTTAAAACTTTGCCTAGGAAACATGAATAGCACTAATGAGCACCAATTTATTTTTGGTGTCTTCAACGGAGAGATAGCCATCAAATACCATTCTGACATTTACATGTTACAATAGTAAAAGTATTGCAGGTTCCTTGTATTATGACTTCATCCACTTGTACTGGAGTAGGTAGGTACCTTGCCACTCATTAACAATGTTAATAGGCTCACACAAATATAAATGGTTGTTCATCATTTCTTTCATTACAAAACACGACATAACTTTCATTATTTAAAACAAATTTCAAAACTAATGCTACTGGGTTTCGCTTCTAGCTATCGACAAAAGAAATTCTTTATACCACCACTTCATTTTGACCTGCCGTTTTAGTAACACAGCGTTCACTCGAGGGATCTAATTTCTTTTGGTTGGTCTATTAGCATTTTAAAGTTGCATATGTAAATAAGTTTGTTTGTTTGACTGCAACTGCAGTAAAGGGCCGAAAGTGTTAGTAATAAATCATGTCATTAAAACGAGTTTTGGAAGCGCACTACTGTTTTTTACTTTGTGCTCCAAAATAGGGACTGTACCTGTAAAAATAAATAGTGATGTACCTTTAGAACTAAATAGTGATGTCGCAAAAGTAAAAGCTACAGATACATAGGTATATATAGAATTGAATCTCTAGACGTGTCAAAAAAAACGCACTTTGTCTGGGTAATGTGATGACATGGATAAATGAAATCAAAGTGTTCTATTTTAAAATGGAATTCATGGCATCTCTATCTATATGTCAAGTACAGTCAACACAAAAATCTTCCAGCAACCCCAGAGCGACTATCCCTCACACAAACAAATTCCCCAAACCAAACGCATACAATGTTATCCTAACAATTACCACGGTTAAGCTTTACAAAAAAAACAAGCAAGGGTTGAGGCACAATATAATCACGCGGCATTATAACTCTTTTGTCCACATACTCTATGGAATTTAATACTTTTATTCATTTGGCGTTCTGAAAGTATCTTTTCTAGGATTGTAAAGAACATGGTGGATTATATATGGTGTCTAGTTTTGATGTGTTACGAGTAATTTAACTTTATTGAATGGAATAAAACTGTAAGCATACCTGAGAAATGTAAGTATGTTTCATAACAATGAATAACTTTATTTGAATAGATAAGTAATTTTCGCACCGCTAAGTTAAATGGAAATGACAAATAATATTTTAATCATAGTTTAAATACCCTAACATAAAAACCTTGCCTTGCCTACTTTCTGTAACAACAAAACATAAGCAATTAGATTTAATTCAATATTCATTTCAGCTTACATAGACACAACAACAAATTAATAGTAGCACATAATGTAGAAAAATGTAAAGCTCAAAGTAACTATAAATTCACAATGCAGTATGCCTACAAAATCGAAGGGTGAAAATTACAATTGTCGAAACAGCTCGAACAAAAAGCTGACAGATAGAATGATACAAAGTGATCCGTCATACGAGTGACAGCTGCGCGTGAAAAAAACTAGCACCAATGAAAAGAGCAAATTGACAATTAGAACGATCCGAATTCAGGCTAAAATTAAAGCCATTCACGCGGTGCATATTACAGTTCTTTTTTGTAGTTTTGTTGTGATAAGCTTGCGTTGCTGATGGTCCTTTTGGAAATTATGATATTATATATTAGTCGAGTCAATAGACTCAGGTGGTAGAGCTGATGCCGGGCTCGACTGTGGAAGTACTACCATCTTACTTGGAGACCCCCTCGAAGTAATTCGGCGGAGAGTAAGAGGACAGCTCACAGGCAAAAAACCAGGAGGCCCACCATGCCTGGGACTGATAGATGGCGGTATATCCATCCCTAATAGCCGGGCCTTATGTGGAACAGACTAATGACGGGCAGCGGCGTCACTGGTGCGAGGGTTCCGGCACCGCGCTCACCAACCCGCCTGCCCAGCGTGTGTGAGTATGTGCAATTCTTCCAGGATGACCGCCGGGAGTGGCAATGTCCTGGAAAGGCTTATGTCCAGCAGTGGACGAACTAGGCTGATGGATGGAATCAATAGACCGTTCTACCCACCTCTCACTTACACACTATCTCCGTCTATATTCGCACATAGAAATACAGATATCATTCATGTTATATGCATGTTATATTCAATGCGTATATAAGTCCCCTATCAAATGTACATTCGTGTACTCCTTGATGATGCAAGTGTGGAAGTACCCTCAATCTCTTCGTTTGACCTTGGAGAAACAAAATGATGGTGGCACTTTCGAAAATGGTGCGTTTGAATGTTAAGTATTTTTCTGAGAAAATCGTTGATCCTACATAAAAAGTTGTAATCAATGTAGCTACATTATGTTTCAAACTTTTTTTCGTAATCCCAACGGTTACTGATATAAATAGAAAAACGTGTGTGCGATGGCGGCCATTTTATTTTTGCACGCAGCATTCAAACGCAGCATTTTCGAGACTGCCACTTTCGAAATTATTTTTCTCCAAGGTCAAACGAGGAGATGGAGACTATTTCCACACTTGCGTCATCAAGGAGCACACGGTAATCTGTTTTTGTACAATTGACAGGGGACTATATTGTCGATCGCTCAAATGAGGTTTGCGTTTGATCTATGCAATACAGCAAGAGCCGAGGTTTATTGACTCAGGTAATACCTTAATTTTATCTAACAGGATTTTTGAAAAATGTTCGCACTAAGACTTTAATTAACTGAAATTCTAAAACGAGTAAGAGATTGATCTTGGAATTAGATATAATCAGTCACTTGACGTGAAACTGCATACCTATATTAAATTCCCAAAGTTCCCAACCTTCCTGACTCGTTAACTCTGTAACGCAGCCTCATCTCAACCTACTTCGAAGAATCTAATTTGAAACGCAATGTCGGCTGTAGGCATTCAACGAACGTGCAAGCTCTTGCACTTCACACATTCTTAGTATCCTAGTACGTTTAACTTGCATACTAAGCATATATGGACTGTGAATTTGATACAGTTTCGAAGTCCTGCCTGCATCCACAGTGCCGCATTTGGAAGTGAGAGGTTGAAAAACCCATTTGACTCTTGAGGCTTGAATCTTCTGAATATTCTGTTCAACATTCGCAGCATCAAAATGATCAGTTTTAAATACTAATCTTGATAGAATATATCTGTTTGATGAAGGACCCATTATACCTTATTGTTTAGCACCAAAGAAAACCACCTGACTGATACGCGAATGGGATAATAAGTTGCTTCGCATATGTCAAATTGGTGTGTTTTATACAAGGTGACTTTTTGATCATCGTCCAAATTCATACTAGAGGCTTGGTAAGTGATCAACTGATCAGCATAACGAATCGATAACAATTTTTGTGAAATTCGTATGATGAAATTTCGACTTCCCATAGTAATTCACTCCTAGTCCTGAATGAATCACTATGGGAAGTCGAATTTTAATTTTATGAATTTAACAAAAATCATTATTGGTTCATGATGCTGATCACTTACCAAGGCTCAAGTATGAATTTGGACGATGTTCACAAATTCACCTTGTATATGTATTGTAATATAAAATAAAAATTAACTTATTTGTTGGTATTAAGATTGTAATATTTATATATATTTAGGTATATAGAAGTTTAACATTTAAAGAGATATATTTCGAACTTTTTTGTTCGACATCAGTATTATAAATTAATTATAAATAATTATGTATAAATTACTATCGAAGTCTAAGTGAAAATTTTATTTTAAAATAATTATTAATGATTAATTTATAAGACTGATGCCAAAAAGTAAAGCTCGAAATATATCTCTTTAAATGTTAAACTTCTATATACCTAAATATATATAAATATTACAATCTAAATATAAAATAAATATACTTATCGTCACGACATGGATCCCGAGGGGCTGTCAGAGGTGTTCTGAGTGTGAACTGTGAAATACAAGTCACAGTCCACATTCAGTACACCCGCATTTCACTGACGAATATTACGTCCCAACGTGATGAGTGGTGAGCCATATCGCCGTACTTCGGGCACAAATGTACGCTTTTTAGGGCATGCAGGTTTCCTTAAGATGTTTTCCTTCACCGTTCAGCAAGTGGTAAGTAAGAACAAATACTATGCACATACATTCCGAAAAACTCATTGGTGCATGCTCGGCCGGGGGTCGAACCTGGATCTCAAGATCTTACTGGAGTGAAAAATATAGATAGACTCTTCCCCGCTCCTAATTTCGTTGATTTTTTTCTAAAACTTTATTATAATTCATTCCAGATATTATTATATTTCGACTTCTTATCGCCATCAGTGGAACTTAAGGCATTATACAAGGTGAATTTGTGAACATCGTCCAAATTCATACTTGAGCCTTGGTAAGTGACCAGCATCATGAACCAACAACGATTTTTGTAAAATTCATAAAATAAAATTTCGACTCCCCATAGTGATTCACTCAGGACTGGGAGTGTATTACTGTGGGAAGTCGAAATTTCATTATACGAATTTCACAAAAATTTCTTTTGATTGATGATTCTGATCACTTACCAAGCTTCCAGTATGAATTTGGACGATGATCAAAAAGTCACCTTGTATATTGTATAACGCATTAGTTTTTAAACTGTCATGTTATACTTTTTAAATAAATAAAAAAAAAATAAGAATAAAATTATATAATATACTAAAATAGTGAAACGTCATAAAACGTCATATTTTATCTAAATAAGATTCTTGAAATAAATATATATATATATGTTGCTACATAGAGCATGTTATACAACCTTCACAAGGTTGTATACATTTTATGTCATTTACTGTTTAACATTGAATGATAGAGTGAATATCGATATGCGCGGAATTGTTGCGACCTGAAAGGAGACATAGTGACCAAAAAAGGCCGACTTGGGTAAATCATAAAATAATTTGAAAGTAGGATGGAGTCAGAGATTTTTCACGCGTGCAAATGAGACGGCATTAGAACAGAATCATAATATGATTCATCCGAAGCTGCCTTTTTAGAGGACCTGAGGATGAATAAAAGTCTCTACCATAAATTTCTTTCGTCACCCTTGACGAAAGTTTATGGTGCGCAAGTAGAAGGTACAGCTCGACCAGGCCGCCCTAGAAGGACGTATGTTGACAAAATTGACGACATACTGAAGAAGGGCATTGTCAAAAGTACCCGAAGAGCTTATATGACTAAATTGATGGATGTGGAAGAGGCGAAAGAGGTGTGCCAGGATCGTAGCAGATGGAAATCTGTAGTCTCTGCCGACCCCTCTGGGAGACAGGGAGAGTATATGTATGTATGTAGAGGTAAAAAAGATAACAGTTAAATGCAATAGGGTTTCCCAATACCGTGAACGGTGAAACGTAACCCATGGCTGGTTTCATGATCGTTTCCCGCGATTTGTAAGTCAAAACCAGCGGGTAACGAATCTGTGGTCGCGCCAGGGTTTGTGTGTAGCTCGACAAAACAATATCGACCGCCGAGGGTAGCTAGTGGTGTATCTTTGGGAGTATTTAGGGTCGTGTCGATAATCATTGACGTACTAACACAAAATAACCACTTACAGAAGATTCTCTCCGCGTAACTACAGTAGAGCCACTGAGTGATGGCGCCTATGACGTTTAAATGCCTACAAAGTATCGTAATTATTTATTAGCAAGTGTGAATTAAAAAATGTAATACTTCATTGTTGATAGTGATGTATTACTTGTTTCGGTTATTATTTTTCGATTTGAATGTTGCTTTATTGTGCAATAGAATTCGTATAGAAACAAAGAATTTTTTTTAAAAAAGTTTCTCATTTTTTATAGGTCGTGTTTGAGGTCGCCAAGTTACGCAATAATATTTAATTAAAAACAAAACAATGACGAAGTTAAACTAAACGAAAATAAATGATAGTAAAATACTTTTTTCGATTTAGATATTTAAACATCTCTTGGGGGCCCCGGGGCACTACACCGCATAGCCCTCCGATAGCTACGCCACTGGTTTTGGCACATTTTCCTTTTGTATCATTATGTTGAATGTTGAATGACGTGTCTAATGTTGAGTAAACTCACACTTGATTTTTATTTTTTACCGAAATTTGACATGTACCTCATCACTAAATGCAGCTGTCATACGTGCCATCACTCAGTGGCGCTACTTTACGACGATCTCGGTCGAAGTCTGTCGAATGCCAATACGAAATTCTGCAGAGATCATCGTACGTACGCGTCTATGCATGTGTGCGTCTATTTTCGCTCGTTGGATGGAGTCGGCCTTCTGGTTGTATCTATTTTGTGGTACTATTACGTCCATAGACATAGGATTTGCTGCGCTTACAAGACGTCCATAGCGTGTAAAAGGGATGTCCCACCTTGTAAGAGAGGAAGAGATGCACAAAAAAGAACCGCTATGTCAAGTTTTTTCGAGTAAGAGGTCATAGCGTCCCGCTTGCTTGGGTGTGACTGCGGATTTTATAATAATATTAAAATAATACGTAACTAAATTGATAAATAGTGATTGGTTTAGACAATGGTTTCTTGTGCAGTGAGTAATTGTGACGTGATAAGGAGAAATAACCCAAATAATTACACATTTCACAAGTAAATATGATTTTGTCATCAGAATGTTTTGAACCAAATTTTGCCCCATTTCTCGTATTAATCAGCCCAAAAAAAAGTTTTTACAATAACGCATTGATTTTCTTTGTTGCATTTAGTAGTTATATGCAGGATTGTCCAAAATATTAAGTAAAATAGTGAATGTAATAGTAATGTCATCATAGTAATGTGCATTTATTTTTTTCTATCATTTTCTCTCCTACATTGTTTATCTTGTAAGTACATTCTAAATGTCTATAAATAAATATATACTAACATTAACGCATAGACAAATACAGCCTACAGACTCCTCATAACAGGTGACTGATTTCTGTCAACACATCTGACTGAACCAGCAGATACAATTCACCACTCCAAAATTATATGTTTTGGTAAGCCAAACCAAAATGGCTTCTATATTCATTACGTTAGAGTCTTCGTCTTCGGGAAAGATAAGTTTGTGGCGCTACACGTAAGATTGGAAGAGCCAATAAGATTGCAGTATCCCGTTTCGATAGTTGACAGAATTATTTGTACGCAAGATGTTGAACAATAGACGTCTTTCTGGGCTGTATTATCTATGTATAGACGTAATACAATATTACGTCAATAGTCGTACCTACTGAATACTTTTTCGAAATTTTTAGTAAAATGTGTTGTTAGTACTGTACTGAGGCCAAAACTACAATTTTTAGAATGTTTGCCTGTCTGTATACAGGTCTCGGCAGTAAATAATGCACATCGTATTGTAGCGTCATCTCTGTCGCACGAAGCACTAATAGTCCGGTGACAGAGACGGCGCTCTACGAAGCCGAAGATAGCCGATGAGCATTTTTTACTGACGGGTACTGTACGTTCCATTTTAACTCGAGAACCACTCAACGGATTTGTATGCGGTTTTTTTATTATCATCGGAGTGACCCTGGTCAACATACAGGCTTTAAGGGGTGTCAAAATTAGTCAGAGGCGGATCCAGATACAAATATTTGGGGGGGGCTGAGGGGGTAGCTGTCATCGAGCTTTTTCAGGGAACCATAGTAGATACCGTTTAAAACTGTATCGTCATAATGTAGTGGTAAAAAAGAAATGGGTGACTCCTTTAACGTATATTTTGGGGGGGGGGGGGCTTCGTTTTTGTATACTTGTGCGTGACAGTTTGGTTTGTTTAACTTTTTTCTGTCTCTATACGGTTGTGTTCTGATCATTTTGTGCTAGATAAACAGGAAGAGACAGAAAAAAATGTCAAATAAAGTGACGGATAGATAGACACCTTTTATGAAACCCCAGAAACGTATAATCCCGTTAAATACCTTCAAATATAATTGCAGAGCACTTCACAAACGAGCTTCACGTCAACCAATCATATTCCAAGGAAATTTCAGTGGAAATCTATCGGAGGTGAGTCGCCCCACCCAGGGGGAGCGTCGGGAAAAACGGACCAGCCGATAACTCAGGCGCGCCCCCTAACCTAATCTAATATTAAACACATTCGGATATTAGATACAAAGTGAGCATTCACAGAATTTAATAATCCCGCTCCCACACCTATACGGCCGTCTCACTCTATTCGGTAACTCCATTTCTCTCTCCCATGAATTATTAACAACAATTTTATGATTACATTTAGCAGTAAGGCTAAGTGCGGCTGAGACGTGCCTCGAAATCCGAACAGTCGTTTGAAAAATGTTCGGAAACTTGGACGGTGCTTTATTGAGTTCGATGGATTTGAGTTATTTCTCCCGATGAGGGGTCCGGGATAATTTTCAATGTTGCGTCTGAAATATTGATAAGCCTTGTATCGGACATTTCGCAGTCTCTCTGGACCGTTTCAGCGGCGGTTAGACTTTTAAAGTGAGATAAAAATTGAAATGAATAATTGACATCATTTTTCTAGCGAGCTTGCCTTATATTTTTTTATTAAGTCACGTTTTCGCTAAATTACCATGAATTGTGCATATAAAAAGTAATAAAGTACTGTAAAAGTAAACAATGACGGATAGATAGACAAGCGTAACAGTTCTATTAATCGATTTCAGGTTAGTTCCATCGTGTTATTGAGAAAACCGTTACACTATTTATGCTCTAGTAACCGAATTATTTCACTGATTAACAAGTTAAGTATCCAATAAATCCACTATAAAAATTAATTTATCATTAATCAAATAAATAAATTTCAAAAAGTTAAAAGTACATCTGTGAATTGCTGAAAAGCCTTATCTGTTTACTACAGCTCGCCTTAATGCACATTTTTGTTATCTCTCTTCGTCCGGCTCCGTAAAACCTCAAAAATATGAAAAACCCGGATGGAGTACGGCAAGCACAACAGAATATCTAAAATTCTAAGCTGACAACGAATTCAAAGCACATTTCTGACCACTGAGCGGTCATTTGAGGCGTGAGAGGAATGAATAATGGCGAAGGTTGACTTTGATGAGCAGAACTCTAGGGGAAGTATGACGATAATACCAGCAGGCAGGACGGGGCGCGATAATTATATTAAGACCTCCAGTCCGCCCCCGGAAAGTGGTCTCGTAACGCAATAATCGAGATATTTTATTCGAATCAGCTTACGAATCAATATAATTTCGCCTAGTGTCCCATTTCCAAGTTATCTTTTAAAATTTTACGCTACAATACAAGGCTGACAATATATGTGGTTCGGTTTCCAAATCTAACAATCACAAAATTATGTTTTCGCCGAAAATCATTCAGAAATGAAGCAATTTTGACCAGCAGTCGCATTTTAATAAATTTCACAGAACGAATGTTGACATAAAAACGCATTTTTCCAATTAGCCACGTCCATATCAGGCTCCCGTCTGAAATCTATCGTATAATTGTCAGATAATTGAAAAACGTAATTACAGTCGTCGACCGCGTGGCGGCGCTGCCTGCCTTAATTAAATATTAAATTCGCAAATATTATAATCGAATCGTCCCCCACTTCCCCCGGGAGGGGCGGACTTCATTGAATTATATGGAAATTCTGAGTTTTGAATAATTTACTGAGCGAAGTTAGCATGATACAGTCGCAGTCGGAGGGTCTGAGAGTCTCCATTGTGACCGTAATCCGTTTTAAATTTTGAATTCAATGCAACCTCTATGGTTTTCTTTTTTTAAATATAAAACTCTAGCGTAATGCATATCAGCGTCACTGGGCTGAAATTCAATTTCACGACGCCATTTTCCAGCGTTCACACCGACAAAACCGTGGACAAACCAAACAATTACAAACGTGCGGCGAAAGCATAATTTTTCCAAAAACTAAAGGAATGTGAAAAAATAAATCCAGGCCGCTTTGTTAGTTTTTCGCGCCGACAATCCCGCCATTTTTGACAGCTGTCAAACGCGCGGATAGCCGACGCGTCTTTATAAAATCACACCCTTTTTGTGTGACTTTTATTAAAAATCTACAAACAAAATGCATTTGCATTTTTAAATGGAAACATTATTTCGCATTTTTATGAAGCCACTCCTCCGAATACATAACAAGTCGGGCACTTCAAAATCGGAGTAACACATTGTAATCCCACACAAATTACCCGGGAATACATGAACGCAGCGATAACTGTCAAGATTTGATGCAGATACACCTCATTTCAATACCTACCTATTGTACAACAAAACCAACATGAAATGTCTTATGTACGGTCTCAGAGCGCACCCATCCGTCATTCTGGTACAAGAGGAGATACGATCGAGATTCAGAACGTCACATGTCTTATTGACGTGACGAATGATTTCGACATTTCCGAACGATGACAAACGTGCGTATGGAACTGCGTTCTTTTTTAAAATTTTTGAATGGCTTTCGAAGACATACGATAAGGATGTGACGATGTTTTGTGTCAGATTTGAATGAGCTAGTGAAGAGGTGTTGAAACTCCGACGAATCTAGATCTGTCTGTGAACATGTTAATTGTTTGGGCCGAGGACGCGTCGCGTGGGCGTTGCCACCTTAATGAAAGTTCATTGAACTTTGATAAATAAAGATTTGCGTACGTTTATTGTCAAACGAAAAGCGTTGATCTCTTTTCTCTATTTATCATACGCTCACGGCCATAGATATCTTCCATAGAGCTAGACAGATATCTGTTAATCTTGACATGCCTTTGTCGCTTCTTTTACAATCACTAGTGATGTGTCTGTCATCTTTCCTTTGATTTGACCATTCGCACAATGTTCGAAATGTTGGTTTTATAATTTTTATAAAAAAACTAAAATAGCTAGCAAAATTTAAAATATGAAATCTCTAGATATTGTTGAAACACACCTAATAAAATATGTTTGAGTTCTGTATATGGTTCCTATTCGTCAAAATTTCTATCGAGGAAAATGTATCCAAACCTGTTTTCCAATTTCAAAACCCAAAGTCAAAATTTTATATACTAGAAACTGATTATAATTGTTCGTGTATTTCATGAAATACACAGAGAAGAAACACCCGTATTTTTTTTGCATATCGCCTTAATATAAAATATCTCCATTTACACGAATTTAGCACCTACAATCTACCTTCTACTTGCGCACCATATATTCATTTCGGCACTCTTCTTCATTCAACCTCTCCATATACCCAAACAAATAAATCAAATAAAAGATGCAAATAAAATGAGTAGCGGAACCCTACCGGATATCATTTGTTACTAAACCAGCGGATGTGGCTCGCACTTCAATAGCTAATTGCACAACACTAGTGAACACGTCGATTCACTAATTAATTAGTAAAAGGTTAATCATAATGTTGCCGAAATGTTCCCAAATGCAACGGTTCATGCAATGTGCACTATTCATTATATGTAATCGTTATTCGTTTAATTGTTCTTACATGAAATTCTTCGTGATTTTTACATCCATCTAACGTCACGTCAAAAAAAATATACCTGCATTGCATACAAATACATGAAATTACCATCCATCCATCAGCCTAGTTCGTCCACTGCTGGGCATCAGCCTTTCCAGGACTTTGCCACTCCTGACGGTCATCCTGGAAGAATTGCCCATACTCACACACGCTGGACAGGCGGGTTGGTGAGCGTGGTGCTGGAAACCTCGCACCTGTGACACCGCTGCCCGTCACCGGTCTGTTCCATATAAGGCCCGGCTATTAGGGATGGATATACCGCCATCCATCGGTCCCAGACATGGTGGGCCTTCTGGTTTTTTGCCTGTGAGCTGTCCTCTTACTCTCCCCGGAATTACTTCGAGCGGGTCTCCAAGTAAGATGGTGGTACCTCTACAGTCGAGCCCGGCATCAGCTCTACTACCATCAATAAAATTACATTCCTTGTTTATTGCAAAATTACAAGATATTATTTGAATGTACTCGAAATGAGAGATATATCAACTTGTTTTTTATTTTTGACAGAATCAGTAATTGCACAGGTTCTGCACGAGTTAGAGCGTTGTTGACATTGACAGTTCTAATAATAATGCATCTCGCATACACATATCTTTCTTTTTTTAATTGGAAATAGGTATAAAATCTTGATAGGAAACCTTGTGGATTTTCCACCTATGTTTTTTACAATCAAGCGTCTTGAATATATTATCACCTAACACGTTAGTGCCAACAGCGTTGTGCGACGTTGAAAATTTAAAATAGTTCCAGCTATTCCATAAAACAGAACAGGATTTTACAGTATCTCATTTTCGGTACACACTGCAAGACTCTGGAATCGCTTACCAGTGTCAATTCAGGCATGGAAAAATACAAATCACTTTAAAATAAAAGTGAAACGATTTTTCTCAACAGAATACCTAATAATATCTTAGAACTCAAATATCCAATATTATTATAATGTTTGTATGTTTATTTATTATTTATATATGTATGTGTATATTTTATAGGTATGTATTCATTTATTTAAGTATGTTCATGTATTTTTATATGTAAGTTTAGTTTATGTGTTAGATATTTAGGTTTATATTTTAATCTTGATCTCCCTATTATTTTCTGATTAGTATTTATACCACCACATGTTATTTTGTTCATCTTTCTTTTAGCTACCAAGGGTTGCCGGGAAGATATTGCTATTAGCAATAAGTGCCGCCCTCGTACACCATGTTAATTTTTTTTTTGTCCGTAACTTATTTGTGTAAATGTACAAAAGAGTTATAAATATGTGTAGTTATATATAAAAGAGTTATATATAGGTTTTAAGCAATTCTGTTACTAACAAAATATGGACTTGGTCTGAAATAAAATTATATTATTATTATTTTGAGAATTTTTGATCTCGTCTCTCCCTCTTGGCCAAAAGAATTTAAAGAGAGAGAGACGGTACATCCCTCGGCAGAAGCACAGTCAACCGAGGTTCAGAGCCCCAGGAAAAGAAACCGCCGAACGATGCGAGCAGTATCGAGCAGAACCGCCTTCTGCATCCGCGCTGGAAGCGAACTGACGCGGAATCCCAACCCAACATATTATTATTATTATTATAAATTAAAAAATAAAATAGTTTGCGTTGTCAAACAACGACCATTGAGGCCAAATTTGAAAGTACGAAAAAAATCAACAAAACAACGTCGTCTGTTCGGCCCATAGAGAAACTACCCCTAAGAGGTACAATAACAGTTGGTTTGTTCGAAATAAATTCCGCCAACTTTCAAGAGGTTTCGCGCGGTCTGATTGGCGACTATAGATATCGGCGGCGATAGACTGAAACGACTATTTTTCGATCCCGGGTTCCGTTCGCGAAATATTAAGCTTAAAAGTGATAATTTTTGTTAGAGTCAAGTGTCCCGCCCCCCCCCCCCCCTGCCAGCGAAACGGTAGTATTTGGAGACGTGAAAATAATCACGGCAGTAGTATACATAACGTAATTAAAAGGAAAACTATCACAGCTAAGTAGGCTTTACAAGTTAACGAGTACAGATCGCGCCAAACTTTTAGTCCCTTCTAAACACGGGGTGATTCGCATCAGCAGGAACAAAATGTATAGGCCGTTCTTGGGAAGAGCAACTTCCGAGCGTACTAGAAGTTTGGCGCGATCTGTATTAGTCGACAAACTTATAAAATTTACTTGGAGAAGAAGTCCGCATATTGTGCAGGGCAACTACGGAACCCTACATTGCGCGTGGCCCGACACGCACTTGGCCGGTTTTTATTTTAGTTTTAACATGGTGATTAACATTTCTTTTTCTAATTTGTTGCTTTTTTATGCTCAATTACGAATGCAAATAACTTTTTTCAGTGAAAAGGGGCACAAATCAAATTAAACCTCTTTTTATCTGAAAAAAAAATCTCATCCAATTTCATGATGGAGGTGTATTTTCAATTAAATGTTCTTCACCCGTTCGCCTGTCGGACTGATATCTGTTTTCACTAATTAGACTAACATTTTCATTAAATAGGGATACAAATCAAATTAAATCTATAATAAAAAAAGAAATCTCATCCAATTTCGTGATGGAACTTATATTTCCAATTAAATCGTTCTTCACCGAGATTACAAAATTTAATATTGATTTAAGTATTATTAACCCTTTTAAACGAAACTTGTAGTTCTTTGTTAATTGTTTTATGATGAAACTTAACTTAAGTTATATCCGCGTTTTTCCGACGATTATTACGGCCCGGCGTGGTGGGTGGCAGGCCCATTATTACGGCCCAGCGTGATGGGTGGAGGGCCCATTATTACGGCCCGGCGTGATGGGTGGAGGGCCCATTATTACGGCCCGGCGTGATGGGTGGAGGGCCAATTATTACGGCCCGGCGTGGTGGGTGGCAGGCCCATTATTACGGCCCAGCGTGATGGGTGGAGGGCCCATTATTACGGCCCGGCGTGATGGGTGGAGGGCCCATTATTACGGCCCGGCGTGATGGGTGGAGGGCCAATTATTACGGCCCGGCGTGGTGGGTGGAGGGCCCATTATTACGGCCCGGCGTGATGGGTGGAGGGCCCATTATTACGGCCCGGCGGCGAGATGGGTGGAGGGCCGATTGCCGTATTTCGGTACACAAATAACCGAAGCACGCAATCTGAATGCGTACTTAGTGGGATTTGAACGTTAACCGCTAGACGAGAGAGGTGGTCTCAGAGAGACTCAAACCAGTCACCTTCCAGGCCACAAGCCCAATGGTATCATGAATATCAAAGTGCCAGCACACAAACGTAAAGGAACTGACCTGGATCCGTCGTGTCGAGGGTCTGTTGCGGCGGCTGGCTCAGCGGACCTGGTGTTCCACCGGACCCTGGGGAGCGGACGTCATCGTTCACCGCTCCGCCGTACGATAGCGATGATGATGGCGGCCTCTGTACGACAAAGGAGATGGAAGGATTGTTAGGAAATTTGGGAAGAAAGTAAATTATTTGGTGATGTGAAAAGAGAACAAAAACTTCTGAACTGGATCTATACCAGGTGTAAATGGAGAGATATATTTTAATGAAACCACAGAATCTATTGATCATACTGAACAACTATTCCAAAGAAACTTCAAAGAAAAAGGAAAAAAAAAATGTTCACGTATTCTTATTACAAATTTTGAAAACCTCCTGTGAGGTTTGTATGGGCAGGTCCCTTCTTTTGCTCGGGTATTTTTATTTGTGAAGGTTGTTCAGTATGATCAGCAGAATATGTGGTTTTAGATACTTATCCATTTATACTCGGCATATTTTAACGTACTGCAAAGAATTACCGTTTTTTTTTTTCAGGTAATTCTTCCTATGAAAACGTCTTATTTATTAGATTAGAAGCCTGCTTGGGCTAGAGATTCAATATTAGACTAGAAGCCTGCTTGAGCTAGAGATTGAATATTGTTGTTTCTGTCTAACTAACGGCACACAAAGAAAAGTTGAAGATTCAAAATCATCTTGCGGTCTTGTGAATCCTTTCTTTAGCTAAGTCATTCCTTATTTTCAAAACCAATAACTATAAATAGCAAATTGCTCGGGGGTAGGGTCCAAACAAATTAGTTTTTCAGCTAACAGTCGTTCCAAAATTGAATTCATTAGCAGAGCCCTAAAAATTCGAATCGTTTAGTTTTAAAAATATTCGTATTACAAACGTGTGTAGCTGCGCGTGACGTTTGTGCGCGAGCGCATCGAAACAGCTGCGCCAAATGAACCGTGCGCAGGATTACTGGGAGAAAACACTTTTAGACATGATACATCGTGGAGGTGAGCTAACGAGACTGAGTGAAATGTAATTTATGGATGATGGGGACAAAATCAAAATAGAGATAAGCCTGTTTTCCAATTAGCAGAGTCATGGTCAGGTTTTACAATCCACATTACGTTGACAAAGATGTTTAAAATAAAAAACAAAAGAAGACGTGAAGCATCTGGAAACCAGTGGAAGGAGATTCGGTATTCGATTTGAAAAATACGTTCTAAATCCAATTTCAAATACACGTCCTTCGTTACCGTAGTGATTCGGAAGTGGTCGGGCGGTAATGAGCCGCGTGCGCACGCTAAGTCGCCATTAGATGGTGGTCCAAGAAGCTAAGCTTGGAGTTCCTGTGGTTTGAACGCTATGAAAGAAGATCCCTGGCAAAATTTTTACTTGTCGTCAAGGGATTAATGTCGAGACCTTTTTACACGACTGCCCCTAAAAAAAGGAGTGCATTATTTTCAGGGTTCATGTATGTTTCTTCATATCTTCTGAACGCTTTAACCAATTAGATGAATGAGGTGTCATAAGAATCTCTATACCATCCGGAATGGAACTGTTTATAAAAGTATTAAATAAAAATAAATAATGAATAATATTAAAAAGTACGACTGCCATAATTTCAAAATGAACTTAGTAACAACACCCAGTACAGTCGGGGAAGTTTTCAAAAGACAGACAATTTACCAATTTTAATAACAATATTATAGATTTGCACCTAACTTTAAAAAATTGCAAGTATAAATTTAAAAAAAAAACGGGCAGAAACAAAAAATACTTAGTAGACAATTAAACGGCAAATGAAAAAAATTCAAAGGCTAAAAAATATCGTTCACCGCAGGTCATTGAAAGAAGGCCTAAAGCTAAAAAGCGACTGTCTACCACCTAGATCGTTTAAGGAATCGCAAGGAATTATGACAACATTTTGATAATTGAAAAATTTGGAAGCAAACTTTTCTAGGGTGGTCATAAAAAATATTTCTTGGTGCTTATCACGCCTTTTTTAACCAACTACATCGCAATAAATAAATAACAATTGATGAACAACACACGTAAGTACGTGTGTCCCAATTGGGGCTGTCCATAGTTTAAGTATTAACATAGATCACGGTTTCAGTATGAGCATTTTTCCTTGTGTCAAATTTAGTGTTAAATAAGATTCCTAGATGGCACTGTCACATACTTTAGCAACAGAATCGAAGACAAAATTTGCACAGATTCCAAACAAACCAAAAACCACTTTGACATTGATTGCTACGGAACATATTTTATCTATGGTGACATGGACAGCGACATCTGGCGGAAAGTCAAGAACTAAGAAAAAAAAAACGAGAAATACGCTCATTCTCTGACCTCTTCCGTATTTTCGAAACTTTCAAAGTGCCTACTTTCGTTGTTTATGAACTAACTTTTAACACCCATTAGATTTTGTAAAGCATAATATTGGTGAACATTTCTAAAAGCATTTATTACGATAGTACTTTGAAATTTACGCAAATATGGAAGACATTTTATGATTGTCAGATAAAAAATCATTTTATTGGCGCTTACGTCCTTTTTAACATAAATCACACTGTTTCAAAACTTTTGTCTGACAGACCTCTTCCAAATTTTCGAAATTTTGAAATAGCTTTCGTAGTTTATGTTTTGAGAACTAACTTTTAACCAGTGACCCACAAGATTCTTTTTTGTGAAAATCTCTCAAATGAAGATAATATGTTTTTATTGCGAAATCCATCGCTTTGAATACTCTAATTATTATTAGAGTACATTACAAACTTGCAATCAATCAGAAACAAATTTAAAAGCACAAATATTTTTGAAAAAATATCTCGGGACAGGATTTGAACCTTTTCAAAAATATTTGTGCTTTTAAATTTGTTTTTGATTGATTGCAAGTTTGTAATGCACTCTAATAATAATCTCTCAAATTCTTGATAGGATTTTGAAATTGGCTGTCAAAAAACGAAAATTTTCTTAGCGTTAGGTACTTTAGATCTATTCTAACAGATCACTCAGTTTCAACTTCTAGAGATATTCTTGAAATTTTCAAAACTTACGTTTTCGCCATTGACATCTGTAAGATTCTGTAAACTGTAATTGTTTTTTTTTAATTCGGGATATTCGTGGTATCGTGTGTGGTATTCCCCGCTCGTCTCTCGTCCTCTGCACCAGCGGCGACGCGGGCGCATCACCCGGGGCACCTGCCTGATGATCCTTGTCGAGGTGGAAATTACTGGCTCGCGGAATCAGGAAACCAGCTTTCACAAGTTTGCCATTCTCTTACGTCTACTATTGGAGAAAATCACTTGGCCATGGATGAGAGCGCTTGTGGCTGAAGGTTCTCCTAAAGTACAGTTTCATCCGAAGTACAGTTTGCGTAAAACTTAAGGCGAATGGATACGCCAACTGCAATTTGGACCTGTCTTTGAAGGCCTACTCCTCCCACACGAGTGGTCCAAAAATTTTCATAAAAATATATGATAGGCATTATAGAGTCAAAAATAAATTATAAGTTTCTATTGTAAGTTTTGACAAAAAATATCGAAAGTCATCGAAAGTTTCACATGATTAACACAAGAATTCTCTTACTCCTTCCAAACGCCTAAAGCGATTTTAATTATTATTTCACCAAATTTTAGAAAATTTTTAGATCTAAAAAATTTAAGTTCAAATTTTTTTTTGTCCATGTGAAAAGTATTATTTTCTCCTATTTTGCGCTAGCCGGAGACGCAGTGGTTGTCGAACAGCCACTTTTCAAGGCACGCTGAAATGAACATTATTTCAATGTCGTTTCCGTTGATATTTGTACCGACACATTTCGAGTTGCTTATTTAGCGTGGTCATACGCCTTAAATGCGCCTCTAAAGTTCGTCTATTGTACGGTTTCATAACCGCACATTGTTTTGCTTGCGTTGCAGCCTACTTTATTTACTTAGCCATAATAATTAATTTTATATTTTACCGTTTTTAAAGCAGTACGAAACTATCTTTCGATACCGACACACATAGAGAAAGAGACGCCAAACTGAACTCTGTTTACTTTCATATAAATATTACACCTTAACTGAGGTTTCTTAGTTCTTTTTCTCTTCGTGCTTCACAACTATACAACTTCTTTCAAATGTACGGTGCCTAAACTACGGGCTCCTACATCTATATATCTGTCTATCTCTCTCTTTCATCCATCTGTGTCATATATCTCTTTCTATCCGTCTTGTCGGACCTAACTTCATTCAAACGCTTTTAAGTTTTACGCGATTTGTAGATTGATCCAAAAAAATTAAAGTATTGAAAAACTCTCCCAAAAAATGTTGTATAGTTTTCCATACAAAATTAATTTTAATGCTGTATTGTGGATGTATATATGCTAGTATGAAGGACAATTGAACGGGTTTTTCGTTTTGAAAAATTGTTTAAAATTATGAGTTATGTATATGGTTTGATGTATATTTATAATGCAATATTAAAAATAAAAGGAGGAAGGCCTAGGAGAACATTCATGGATCACTTAAAAGAGAAAGTAGATGTCGTGTCGTATGAAGTTAAAGAAAAGGTGGAGTGCAGAAGTGAATAGAGAGGACTCCACCGACAAGAGCACAGCTCTTAAGACGATACATAAAAGTTTTAGCGTCCCTGTTACTCCATAAGCGAAAAAACCCTCAGTGCGAGTGGGACGGATTCGTGGAAAAGTAGCAAAAAGTCGGTTTTTCATTAATATAATAAATAATAAATGTACTAAGCTATTTTGTCAAATAGATTTTCAAGGAGACTTTACAAATACATAATATCCACATTTTGAATGCAATTTCACAAGGAAATTAGTTAGGATTTCAGAATAACAGGAAAAAATAAAACAATTTAGAGGTCTTTTCGGAATTAAATCCTATCGAGAAAATTTCACCCAACCGCGTTTTCCTTCAGTGAGAATCGTAATCAAATACTCAATAAACATTTACCCAAAAATGAAATACGTAGATGACGTTATAGTGGAGTAAATGGATTCGAAAAAACCCCATTTTTTGTTTTAGTATCGCCTTAAGTTTAATTGAATTGAACTGTGAGTAAGTGCATTTTATAGTTTAGGAATTTATTGTAATGATTTGGATACCAATCTGTAACACAACTGTTATGTTACAATAACTGGAAATAAAGAAATGTACCTGTTCGCTAATGAACATTGAGCCTTATGCCATTAGTAAAATATGATCTTCTGACATAGTCTAAGTCATTTGTGGAGTAATCAACGAAAAACACCGTTTTAATTGATGTTCATGTACCAAAATATTAATTGTAAAGTTTAATACAACTACCTATTTATTAACTTTTTTTTTTTTCAATGCAAGTGCTCGTAAAGGCCCACTTTTTATGCATCAAAACCGAACAGAAAGTCGATTATTTTGCCCTAGGGCTTTATTATTATTATTTTTTTAATTTATTTACTAGAAGTTGGCTAACCTGCAATCTTTCCTGTGTACCATAAATGTTATACTTTTTTTTCCACTCTTTAACGGCTCTGGATACAGTCCTTTTAAGCCAATCATAATTTAAAGTTCACAAGATTATACGCTACGCTCGTGTTTTAAATCGTCCTCGTATTTTATTCCTTTTTGCCCTTGTAGCATAAACTACTATTATTTACTAATCGGTAAACACAGACGTTAGATGAGCTCATGTTCTTCTTATTTTCTGTAACTTATTTTAGCTTCTGAGTATTACTATCGATTGAAATAATATTTATAGCACACTGTGCGTAAAATGACCGCTTTACGCACGCTGCGCGTGCATAAAGTCGGCATTTTCCGCACTTGTGCTATAAAAAATTATACGAAACTCGTGCGAGAAACTTTTTCTCGACTCGTGTGATTGCAGCACTCGCCTTCGGCTCGTTCCGCAAACTCACACTCGTCAGAAAACGTTTCATCGCTCTCGTATCGTAATGTACTATTACTTTACTGAGATAATCTTCGACCAAAATAAAATGAATGGACGGGCCTCGTCTTTACAATTTGCTGACTCATAACGAGCCTAAGCAATTTGGATATAACTTCAATACCTAATTGTAAGTCTTTATTTTGCTTTTTGCACTTTGGAAATGCACAAGAAGGCATTTTTTCGTCAGTTATTTGAATGGCATGTAATAATAAGCGTACGTGTCACTCTTCTAACAGACAGAGACCGACTGAGATGAAGTGAGAGCCGGCGCTCACTTTACAGACTTCAAAAATCTGTACACTATGGCCCGTCCATTCATTTTATTTTGGTCGAAGGAGATAATACATATTTCTACTTCAGATTGGTTCCAATGTAAGAAGCGCCCTTTTGCAATACTGTAGGTGACATTTTTTTTAACATTTTGTTTACGTCAATAAAAATTTAACGTATCATTATTAGAAATGATTTTTTAACGTCATATATTCCAAAAGGAAATACTTATTATGTAAATTCCAGTAAATCTCGAATGAGAAAAAAGTTTGTTATGTGTTTTCTATATTATTTGAAATAAAGACAAGACCTCACCTTCGATATTAGTTTTTTACCGTCGGTGTTTCCTTCCAGTATTTATTTATCTATTTATTTATTATCATCACAGAAATCACAATCACACTGTTCAACGATACCAATAAACCTTGCAAGTAACGCCTTGGATTCGTATAAATGACGTCATCAGTGATGACTCATCACCTCTTTACCACTGCCTGATTTTTTAAGGTATCTCCTGTATTTCCGTGGGAAAATGCTGATATTTTTACAGAATGTTTAAAAACGTATAAATAAAAAAAAGTAAAAAGAAAAAAAATTTGGTCCATTATAAAACCCACCTGATATACAAGGTGACTTTTTGATCATCATCCAAATTCATACTGGAGGCTTGATAAGTGATCAGTATCTTGGATCAATAACAATTTTTGTGAAATTCCTAAAATGATATTTCGGCTTCCCATAGAAATTCACTTCCAGTCCCGAGTGAGTCACTATGGGGAGTCAAAATTTCATTTTCCGAATTTCACCAAAATTGTTATCGATCCATGATACTAATCACTTACCAAGCCACCAGTGTGAATTTGGATGATGATCAAAAAGTCACCTTGTATACTCATTAAAGGTAGAGCGGATGCTAGTCGATTTACATGCATGCTAGTCGATTTACATGTGCTAGTCGATTTACATGTGCTAGTCGATTTACATGTGCTAGTCGATTTACATGCATGCTAGTCGATTTACATGTGCTAGTCGATTTACATGTGCTAGTCGATTTACATGCATGCTAGTCGATTTACATGCATGCTAGTCGATTTACATGTGCTAGTCGATTTACATGCATGCTAGTCGATTTACATGCATGCTAGTCGATTTACATGTGCTAGTCGATTTACATGCATGCTAGTCGATTTACATGCATGCTAGTCGATTTACATGTGCTAGTCGATTTACATGCATGCTAGTCGATTTACATGTGCTAGTCGATTTACATGCATGCTAGTCGATTTACATGCATGCTAGTCGATTTACATGCATGCTAGTCGATTTACATGTGCTAGTCGATTTACATGCATGCTAGTCGATTTACATGCATGCTAGTCGATTTACATGCATGCTAGTCGATTTACATGCATGCTAGTCGATTTACATGTGCTAGTCGATTTACATGTGCTAGTCGATTTACATCCATGCTAGTCGATTTTCAGTCGATTTTTGTACAGTGCCACAACATTACGAAATGCGATTCAAAATTAGGACACGATAGCTCAACTGGCAATTTCAATAATCATTAAAGAAATCGAACAGACGGCGAATTTGGATTTAAATTCAGAACAGATGTCCGCCGCCCGCGCCACTTTCAATTACACCAATCCAAAACTGACGCTGCTCAGATCTACTCGTACTATCCTAATTTGAATATCGAACACATGCCTGCAATGACTTTTTCTTTTTCCACCAATTTGGGTTTGTTCCCTTTTCAAACTACGAATAGTTTTGTTTTTAAAAGTTTTTTTTTACGCGCCAGGAAGTGGCCTAATGCGCCGTTCACACCATATGTGGGAGCTGAAAATGACTTACTTGGTTCGCGAGTTCATCATTATAACTCGCTGTTATTGTTATAATTTTGTTTATTCACGTCAAAAGGGAAAGGGCAGTGTAATTTTGTATCGTTAGCGAATATCTGTCAGGGTACATTTGGTTAACGATCGAGAAATAACGAATAGCAACACCTTTTGTTGTAATTATTTGTCAATATTATTTGCCGTTTGTTCGTACCTTGTTTTAAATTTGAAATCGAACATTATGAGCACGCGATGTGTGAACTTGCTTTTTTTCCGTTTCACGATAGGCCGAATTGACTATTTCTAAACTGGTATCCAATTCAATGTTGGGTCTAAATAGGCGGGTTTCTTTACTAAGAACTGTTAATTTTGCAATACATGTATATGTCGTGACCAGATCATAGAATTGAACATTTCATGAAATAGTTGACCATTTCATGAAATGATCGCATTTCATGAAATAGTCAAGTGTCACTGACCAGATCATTAAATGTTCAACGTTTAACGATTTGGTCAGCGACGTTTGACCATATCGTTAATGTAGGATGTCCAATATGTCCATACAAATGTTGATACTAGAAATTCGAAATCTTGTTATTAGGAACTTGTTTATTGTTCTATAAAGTACAAAATCAACAACTTATAAATAATTAGGACGTATTTCAAGTTATTTATTTTCCTGAATGTTACAAAATCAATAATACCTACTTAGTAAAAATCAATAAGGATTTAGCAAATAAGATATTTTTATGGAACTTATTTTAATAAATAATACGTAATAATAATCACAACCATCTGGGCTTAAATAAAATTAATTAGTTGTTTTAGGAATTTAATTTCACTCCACTACACTCTTTTCCTCAGTTGTTACATTATTAACAACATTTAAAACAAGAAAATTGTGTAGCGCCGCCATGATGCATCGCACAAACAATAACAATGCGCCATCAGCGCCGCTAGTGGTGAATAAATGTAACTATTTTACGATATGATCATACGATGTTTGACCAGATTATGAAATGGTCTTGTGTTTATTTGATTATATCGTCAAACGATCTCTATTCATTGATTTGGTCAAACCATATCATGAAATAGTCAACAAACAATGTAATATTTCATGAAATGCGACCATTTCATGAAATGTTGGACCATTTCATGAAATGTTCAATTCTACGATCTGGGCACGACATATACATTGTTTGACGTGTCAGGCCTGGGATTCCGTTCCTAGAACGGGCGCGGCGACAGTTGTGGTTCTCGAGTGAAAGTTTTTTGCGGTTTCGGAACGAGCCCGTTTTGGAGGGAGAATAAAACTTTGAGATTCGCATGAGGCACGAAACTAAGATTTGTGTGAGTCATTTTTATGACGAATTTTAAGAATCAAAGGACATTTTGGGTTTTTTCACGCTATATTCCTGACGGTCTTCTTCATATCACGGTGAAGTTAAATTTGTTCTACTTTGTACAGGAACCTTACATGGCCTTTTTTTTTTGCGTTGCAGTACGGGTATACATTTCTTTTTAGTAGTATATAGGATGGGATTTGGTCGGCCGCCTGGATTCGTGCTGGGGGCTCGGTTGGTGATCATTGAACCTTGTTCCTGCCCCCCTATTGTGTATCTTTAGTTGCCAACTGCACGAGGTGCCTATCATCAAAAACATAGCTAAAAACTGAAATTTCAAAATTGCCTTTAGTGGGTATTGAACTATTAACAATCTGTGTCGTCACTTCAAGTGCGAAAATATCCTTAGGACATCGGAATTCGACAGTATATCTATGTTTTTGATGATAGACACCCATTCCAGAAGGCAACTAGAGATACACAATAGGCCCGCTGGTCCCTGGCCGGGTCTCCGGTATGGGTCAGGGCGGTTGATTGGATTTCACCTGGTATAATATATATTTTAACCATAATTTTAATCGTATATATATATATATATATATATATATAGTGCTACATAAATTAAATAAACCTTTAATTTAGTTTATATTACATATTCTTTATTACATATATATTTTTTATTAGATTAAATTTCACGTGTAAAAAGTGTAATATACAACGTGTAACAGAAAGGTATAACCATATTTAAAGAGCTTATTCAGTCAATGGTATAGAACAACTTTTACTATGGAGCCAACACTGAAATATCAAAAAAAAATCTGCCCTTCCATTCACTTCGGCCGAGTGGCATTGCATTTTTCTATGAAACAGTAAATATTTTTTTTCGAGATACAGGTTTTGTTTCATAGTAAAAGTTATTCTATACCATTGACTGAATAAGCTCTTCAAATATGGTTACACCTTTCTGTTACACGTTGTATATATCTGCTTTGCAAAATAAACTATTTGAATTTATTTTAATTTGAATTTTTTCTTGCCTTGATACATGTACATCGTTACGACATAAAACCACAAGGGGGTGCCAGGAAGGTGTTTCCAAGATGGAACTGTGAAATGCAAGTCAAAGTCCATACTTATACCTCAGCCAAGGCTGGTGCGGCTGCGGAGTCAGCAGAAAATCTAAAGCGGCGCAAATATGCTTCCCTCGAAGAGGACTACATATTTGCGCCGTTTGGTGTTGAAACCCTGGGGCCGTGGGGTCCGAGCGCACGTCGCCTTTTTAAAGAACTTTCGACACGCCTGATCGACGCCTCTGGTGACCCAAGGGCTGGGGCATACCTCGGCCAGAGGATCAGTCTGGCGATCCAACGGGGTAATGCCGCCAGCCTCTTGGGCACCGCACCCAACGGCAACGGTTTAGATAATATTTTTTATTTAGCATAATATTTTATTTAGTATTAGGTTTTAGGGCTTTTTCTTTTATTATTATTTTTTTTTCTAATGATTATCCTGTACTATATATCCCCATATATGTACATGTATAATACATAACAAAATAACAATACTTACACCTCAAATGTTCTGTGACTTACACCAACATTTCACTGTCATTTATTTCGTCCCAGGATAGGTGTTCAGCGTTATCGCCGTAATGGCACAAATATGGACTACTGTAATCTTACTGATATAGACAATATGGTTTTTAGTCATATAGGGATCCCTAAAAATAACATCCACGAAGGTCATTTCGTAAACTCCACCACACTCATCATAATACAGCGAACAGTACGTAAACACATTCTGCAACGCGAAGCGCCAATTAAATGAAGTGCACAAAATTATTGTTATAATGCAAAACGGCGATGCAACAGTGTATTAATTAGGGTTCCGTACTCAAAAAGATATAGGACTTATGGTTTAAATGAAGCTAGAAAACAATTCTCGGTGTAAAGAAACGGCCACCTCAGCAATACAAAAAAATACAAAAATATTTATTTTCAGACACAATATACTCGTACATGGGTTAAGGCGAATGGATACGCCAACTGCAATTTGGACCTGTCTTTGAAGGCCTACTCCTCCCACATGGGTGGTCCAAAAACTTTCATGAAAATATATGATAGGCATTATAGAGTCAAAAATAAATTTTAAGTTTCATAAACCGTTTTTCTATTGTAAGTTTTGACAAAATAAATCGAAGTCATCGAAAGTTTCACATGATTAACACAAGAATTCTCTTACTCCTTCCAAACGCCTAAAGCGATTTTAATTATTATTTCACCAAATTATAGAACATTTTGAAATTAAATTGAAATTTTTAAATTAAAATTTAAGTTCAAAATTTTTTTTTTCGTTCATGGCGTCCATGTGAAAAGTATTATTTTCTCCTATTTTGCGCTAGCCGGAGACGCAGTGGTTGTCGTAACAGCCACTTTTCAAGGCACGCTGAAATGAACATTATCTCAATGTCGTTTCCGTTGATATTTGTACGGACACACATCGAGTTGCTTATTTAGCGTGGTCATATGCCTTAACACATATAACTTAAATTTTAGTGGCTCCCAGACTAGACGATGGGTAGTCTGTCTCTCTCGCGAGAGGTCCCGGGTTCGAATCCCGGTTTAGAGCTCCTCACATCCAGATTTACTTTTCTTTCTGCGTTTCTATACTGCAATGATATAATGTTAATAAATGTATATTCTCCAAAGAAAAATACAATAGGTGTCGCAGGACACCCGGTTGGAACGTAATTTACTATCGCATGCCTATACTGCACTAATATACCTATACAAGTATACATACACCTATACGAAAAAGTGTCGTGACGGTCGAAGTCTTGCACTTTTTTCGGCCTAGCTCTCATTACCCAAGTGTCTGGAGTGCAACATGCGATAAGATACTGCGTTAGGATTAATTTATTTTTACTTTTTATTCATAATTATTTACATTTTATTTATTTTTTTACTTGTTTAAATTTGTGATTTATTTTGACTTTGATTTCTATTTTTTCTTTTAATTATTACCTGTGTACTATGCTAAAGTGACGTGTAATAATAGTTACGAAAATAAATGATTGATGTCTTATGTCTTACAAAATGCAGGACTCTTCACATTTACTGAGGACGGAACCCTAACGCCACAAGCCCGCCTCGCACTTGACCAGTTTCACAAATCACGTGATGAAACTAATAATCTGTTTAGCCATCCCGATGTTTTTCTTCAGGCTACAGTTGTGGAGTACCGCCATTAGTCCAGTAATGTCAGGGAAAGTAGAAATTCGCAGATTAAGACGTAATCACCGGTAAAGCACGTTTAACATTCACAGATCAAATTATGCAGAAAGCCCTTTGCTGTAGTGATTTTACACTTATTGCACTGATGAAAAAATAACCATAAAGTTTTTTTTTTTTTTTTTGAGAAAGCGGTTGTGAGTTTGATGACTATGCATCAAAGAGGAACTATCCCTATGGAGACGGAATGACACTTGGTTTGTTAGAAATAAATTTCGCCAACTTTCATCACGTTTCAAGAGAATGGCAAAAACTAGGAAAAATCTGTTCAACACATTAAGGCCAATAGTAAAGACTTTGTTAGCTTGTGAGGCTATTATTGAGTAGATTCACTTCATTTTATGAAAAAAATCAAGTCGTTCACGGGATCGATGGTGACAGCGGCACCACTTTCCTGTAAGGAACAATTTAAAAACAAAAATAGCGTTGAAATATATTTTTTTAGACAAAGGTATACATATATCTTAATACATTGTTCAAACGAATCCTCGGAAGTCTGGCGTTGTTCATGTTCTAGGCTCAGTGCCAGCCTTAAGAAGATGGCATACCCTAGCAACTTTTTTTATTACCCGTCCAGCACAATGGCAAAGACTTTATTTGCTTTTCATAGAGGCGATTATATGTTGGCTCTTTGGGCTCTTTTTCTTGGACGCGTAATACTAGTGATCAAATTGACAAATTTGTGTGTTTTTAGCTAATACTGAAATATTTTGTAGGGTAAAAAATATTGAATTTAGGTGATATACCTTCATATTTCTATTACCTATTTTATGAAAAAAAAAACAAGTTGATCTCTTAACCGCGTTCTTGAAGCGAACGTTTGAAAACCAAAAAAAAGAGGGTGCAAAACATTTTTTTTGGCAAAAGTATAAATCTTAGTAAATTGTTTATACGTAAGATCCCTATAGAAAAGATTAATAAACCAAATATTTTTTTTTCAATACAAGGAGAGTCCGAATTTCTTCAAACGAATCCTAGATAGACTGGAGTTGGTCTTACTCTAGGCTCAGGTACAGGCTTAAAACTCTTTGATTGTATAAACCAGGGGTCGGCAACCTTATGATATAGAAGGGCCACAAATGCTACCAGGGGATCAGCGAGGGCCGCATTTTGTGCAGTATTGCGTCTAAATGTGCATCTTTTAACTGAGAACAATGCTTGCTTTTTAGATAGTTCAGAATGGAAAATGTCTATTCACACAAATATAGTTATCAAGCAGTAGTTGAGAACTTTACGGGCCACACCAAAGTGGTTCACGGGCCGCATGCGGCCCGCGGGCCGCCGGTTGCCGACCCCTGGTATAAACCAATGCCTCGCGGTGATGGAAATTGAGAATCCTTTGTAAGCGGGAGTGAGATGTATATATATAGTCAAATCTATACAAAAACATTGATTAGTTGGCGGAATTGGACGCATTTCCTCTCTCGGAGCTATGTGCTCGATGCTATGCATACATAGTTCCAATTAAATGATTTAAATAACTAGCTACCATTATGAATGTTGTTTTAGCAGTTGATGTAATGGAATTAATGAAAATAGAACTTCATTATTAATGTATGAGCTACATTTATCGTCTATAAAATGCATGTGGAAGAAAACAGGTTTGAGAAAGAAATTAAATAAGCTGCTTGACTAAATAGATAGAAGGAGATTATCCTAATGATACAAGTCGGAGATAAATTGCTAACAATCTGTGCAAGACCATTTTAATTTGACCCTAGGATAAGTGCTATGCAATGCTATCGAGAAACCACAGTTTTCAAAACATCTTCACAGTCAATCTTGTCTTATCAACAAAAACAAAACGCCATTTCTGTTTGTTTATCTCAAGAGAATCCACGGAAAACAACATGTTCCAGACCAGAAATACCAGTCAATGTACCAGGGCGGTAGACCTCGAAGGAGGTATCGAGATTGCAGAGATAGCCCGCTAAAGGACGGCTTGATTGAACGGACTGGACAGAGAAGATAAGACGGGAACCTATTTAGCATATTAAACGAGCGAAAATTAATTTTCTCCTGAGATCCTTGTACTCTTAGTACGGGACCTTTATTTATATATGCACCTAATAGACTCGGGTCAAAGATGTAAAAATGCGCTGGAAGCCAGTCAAGCTAAGCTAAGACAGTTCATAATATTATTGGTGATAATCAAATTATTTTACATATCACAATGTAGAAGTCACGAGAATACCTTGTCGATCTTATCTATGCAAAGTTTGTTATTTCTTCGTGACATGTTACGTAAGAGTAGTTATTATGTTATAGTCGTCATCAATACTCTTATATGCAAGGTGGTTTTTTGATCACTGTCCAAGTTCATACTGGAGGCTTGGTAAGTGATCAGCATCATGAATCGATAACAATTTTTGTGAAATTCGTATAATGAAATTTCGACTTCCCATAGTAATTCACTCCCAGTCCTGAATGAATCACTATGGGGAGTCGAAATTTCATTTTATGAATTTTACAAAAATCGATATTGATTAATGATACTGAATACTTACCAAGGCTCAAGTATGAATTTGGACATGTTCCAAATTCACCTTGTATATACTCACACCTGTCTTGAAGGGGGATAAGCAGAGAACACATCCCATCTGCCATAATCCAGACACACCTCTCTCGCTTCTTCCGGATTTATCAATTGAGTAATATAACCTATTTCATTACTTATGCTTTTGATTTCGCCCTTCCTCACAACGTTAATATGGTCACCATATTATTTGTATAAACTAACCTTTAATTAATAAAACTATTTTTAAATTAAAACCATAAACAAAATGGTTTGTCTATTTTCTGTTCGCCTTTTCAAATAGGTACTACAGCAGCTGTGACTGCGTTCGCAAAAACAATTCCTTCTTCCGTATTACATTCAACCTTATTTTGTTATGTAAGGGTTGAAATTTGCGTATAAATTTAACATCTGAAGTTGGTAAAAGTATGTCTTTATTTAGATAGATTGCTAAAAGTTTAATTAAAGGGACCTTAAAGCAATTAATATGGTGTTCAATTGAAAGGCGTTGAGATGTAACGCTTTATCTGAATCATCTTGAATTCGCATCTCTGCTGTTTCATTTGCATAATAGATACATTTTCAAGCTTTTTATCCTATTTTTACGACAATAAAGTTGCAAGAATGTCGTTTTGATTAGATTTTTGTGTCTGTTAGATTACTCAGCATCCGCAAAAGGCATCGACATTTTATAGTGTTATCTATTATCCTTATTGTATATACATTTTAAGACTGTACCTGAGCCTAGAGCATGACCAACTCCAGGCTATCTAGGATTCGTTTGAAGAAATTCGGACTCTCCTTGCATTGAAAAAAATATATTTGGTTTATTAATCTTTTGTCTAGGGATGTTACGTATAAACAATGTACTAAGATTTATACTTTTGTCAAAAAAAAATGTTTTGCACCCCCCTTTTTTTTGTTTTTCAAACGTTCGCTTGAAGAACGCGGTTAAGAGATCAACTTGATTTTTTTTTCATAAAATAGGTAATTAAAATACGAAGGTATGTCACCTAAATTCAATATTTTTTTCCCTAGAAAATATTTCAGTATTAGCTAAAAACCCTCCAACCAAATGTTTCGCTGCGTGAAGTCAGTCTGCGTCGAGCCAGGGCGCCTGTCGGACGTGGGACCGCGACGCTGCGCTGCATCGCGAATTTTCTATTTTGTTTTGCAGCAATTATCTATTTTGACATTAGAACATCTAGTACAAGCAAGTATCTTGAAAAACTTTACCTATAAGATGCCAAATCTTTAAACAGAACAGAAACTTAAACGTAAACAGAATAGAATAGACGGCTTGTTGTAGTAATTCCTCAGTCTGATTTCTTTTTTTAATATGTTACATTACGCTCATAAATAATAAATATATAAAAAACATGACGAAGTTAGGTATTTATTGTATTGTCCAATTTAATAACTCTGGTTAAATAAGGTGACTTTTATTTATACAGCCAAATTCGTACGGGAGGCTTGGTAAGTGATTAGTATCACGGAGAGATTATCCTTTTTGGTAATATCGCAAAATAAAATTTTGACCTCCTATCGTAAACTCTGTTCGCTCACTTAGCGTCGGCGCTAATTAAGTTTGGCATGTTTTTTACTCGTTTTTTATATATTTTGGTTTTAATTGTAAATGATAAAATATATATTTTTATATGCTACACAATTTCGTTCAAATTAATTTTAAAGCAGATCTCGAATGTTTTCTTTGAATTGAAATATAATTGACTAACTGGCCGAGTGGTAGAGCGCTCGCCTTCTATCCCAAAGGTCGTGGGTTCAATTCCCGCGGTGCAACATTAATTTGTTGCAGCTGTTAGTCCATTTGTGCCCGAAGTACGGCGATAGGGCTCACCACCCACATAATAATCGTCACTGAAAAACGGGTGTACCAAGAGTGAACTGCGACTTGCATTTCACAGCTCACACTTGGGAATACCTTTTAGATCCCCTCAGGGATTCATGTCGTGACGATTGTTGTCCAAAATAACATTCCTCAAATGAACGCTGGGTTTCGGTTACGTAAATACAGATTGTTGCAAATCACAAAAAGGTATGATACTATTAAAATGGGGCAGTGGCGGAATAAGGGGACCGATGCGTGCTGGGGCCCCCAGGTAGGTCCCTGTGATACTAAGGCTGATTCAATCTTGCTTTGTAATAATTGTTGACTTGGTCGGTGAATCACAAAAAACTATCCTTGGAAATGAAATTTTGTATGGAACATCAAAACTTATATCAAAACTTACATTCAGATGTAGCTTTTGCAAATATCGCCAAGTTATCCAAACCGATTCGAAACAAAGTTGTATTTTTGATACAAATAAGTCAGCAGTCACTGGTATTATGGCCATAGGGGGAGGTTTTTCAGCCCTGGAACAGTTTATGTCCTCTGTTGATGTCCTAGCTATGTCCGAACGCTATTAGCAGAAAATACATGGCAAATTAGCTGAACGGTGGCAAGAATCTGCCGTGGATTCTATAGTAAATGCTGCATCTGCAGAAAGAGAAGCTGCTCTAAAAGATATTAGGGTTGACGAGAATGGTACACCAATTATAGACGTGGTTGCAGATGGATCAGTGGCGTGCATAGAACTTTTCCGGAAAATCAATGAGAAGGTCAAGTTTCACAATAAAAACAATATGAAAAAATCTAAATAACACTTTGAAAAAAGAAAGTTTGTATGACGCCAGGATAGGCACTGCCTACCCTAGAGTGAACATTTTCATTACATCTTTTTTTTTTCAAAGTGTTATTTAAATTTTTTCATATATTTTTCTTGTCAATCTTGACCTTCTCATTGCTTTTCTGGAAAAAAGTTCTATGCACACCACTGAGATGGATGCTGGGCAAAACGGTCGTACCGTTCAAATTACTCGTCTTCCTCTGGAGCTGCAGCAATAATTGGGAAGCGCTTTGGGAAGGTCCTTTTTTGGCTGTACGTAACAAGTATTGTTCAATCTGCAAACATTGTGAAAAAAACAACGCAACAATCGAGCATAAATGTTATAAAAATTATGAAGGTTCGTCTTCGGGGATGGAATCCGATATACTGGTTGATGGTTTCAAATCATCGATTTCTATGTATAACATAATCTATGGCCGCCTCATCTCAGATGGTGATTCCAGCACATATACCAAGATTTTAGAAGCACAACCATATAACAACTTAACTGTGCAGAAGATCAATTGCATAAGTCATTTACTGAGAAATTTTTGCAATAAAATGCGGATGATAAGTGTAGACACAAGATTTCCAGTGAAATTTAGGAAAATGATGACACAGCAGCGTATTATGTCGATACGTCGAAATATTAAGAAAGCTATCAAACATTATCAAAATATACGCTTCTGATATATTAAAAATTAATAATCTGCACTCTGAAATCAACACCATTCTTTTTCATGTATTCCATTCACACCTCCATTGCAAAGCTTTTTATTGATTTGAAGCAAAATGTGGTGATCCTGAAGAACTGATCGGTCAATTTCGGGGCACTGGGATGTGGTTTCGACTGACTTTAATCGTCTCCGCTCTTGCAGCCCATGCCAGAAGTATGCTACACAATAGCCACAGTAATATTGTTGAGAGTTTCGACTCGACCATTGCGAAGTTTATCGGTGGAAAAAGGATAAATTTCACTAGCCGTGGTTCTTACACAGGTAGGGCATTCGCTGTTGTTTTGTCCTACAATACAAAACGGCCAATATATGAAATTCAAAAGGCAACTTTACACCAAACGCCATCTTCAAACATTAAACAGATGGATATTAGAAAACAAAAAACTTGTGGTCTCTTCATAGATAAAGATATTCCAGTTTTAAGGGCCTCGCCAGACGGAATAATTAAGAGAGAAAATGGTGAAGATTTAAAAGTGGAGATAAAATGCCCAATAACCGTCTACAAAATGGGCTTGCAAGAATCCATAGAAAAGAAAAAGGTTCGATTTTGGACTATCGACAAAAGTAAACTAAACATAAATAAAAATCATCCGTGGTTTTACCAAATCCAGGGCAAGCTTCATATTGCCCAGAAAAATACTTCAATTAAAAAAAGGTTTGCCTGTGCGTGAACCAGATTTCATCAAAGAAGCAATCGAAAAAAAGAACAAAGAAAAGCTAAAGAAACCACAACGAAAAAAAAAGAAAACGACAAAATAATGAAGTTTCCGTTAGAAAAATATTGCAAATAAGAAGAAAAGCTGGAGATAATTTGGAAGAAAATAAAGAAAACATGGATCCATTACCCATAAATATAATAAGACAAATTTATGGAAGCGATAATTATGAAAGCATAATTAATAAAAACGTCTAAAAACAGCACAAATTAATAAAGAACGCGGATCTACTAGTGACAATGAATCATCACAAATCAAAAAGAATAGGTTTGAAAGATTTATTGATTTTTCTGTATTTTGATACAGAAGAAATGTTCTATATTGTAAAAAAAAACTATATTGTGATATAAAAATACTACTTTATTATATAACATATTTAAATTAAGTGAATGTTTTAATTTGAAGTCATATATTAAATGCAATAAAAAAAACATTTAGTTAAGAACCAGTTCTCGTTCATAGACTTACCATACGTGTATCTCAATTATTACGTATTTCACATAAAGGGTCATTGAACCTTGGTCCTGACCTTACCGAGTCAACAGTATGAATTTGGCTACATAAATGAAACTCACCATATATGTATAAAGGAGGGATATAAAACCCCTCTAAATATAAGTCCCTTTGCTGCCAAACTAATGTTGAAATTAAAATTATCTTGGTTAAACCCCCCCCCCCCCCCTCCTAAGCTATATTATACGTGAGACGTACAATAGGTGTATTTCTGTTGATAAAAATTATAAACCGGGCAACAAGATAAGGGGCCCCACATTGGTGGGCCCCTTTTCACTCATATCATCCAGGTCTAAATGTTGCCCTGTCTAATCTCATTTTTTAAAGGTTTTGGCAACAATATTGGATAGTAAAAATAAAGAAAACACATTGTTTTAATAATACAAATATAAAGTGACTTTTGTTGATAGAGCCAAATTCAGTAACAAGGTTCGACGACCATTCTCGTGGCATTCGAAAATTATAGTTTTTTGTTTTCTCTACAAACGTAAGCCCAGCCCGAGTCAATTATTTACTATGGGAAGTTAACATTTTAGTTTGCGATATTACCAAAAAGTGGTACTGATTGGTTACTTATCAAGCCTCCAGTATGAATTTGGCTATATCAAAAAGTCACCTTGTTTGATGGTACGAAACCCTCAGTGCGTGATTTTGGCTAGCACTTGGGCGGTAATATTAATTTTACACTGAAGCAACCGGTCACATATCACTTATGGGTTTCTTTAAAAAATTATAGTAACTTATAAATAATCGTAGATATCAAGTAGAATGACAATCTGAATAAATCTCAATAAATCTGAATGACATAAACATTGACACTACACATAGAAATATGCTTTTGCATCACGGCTTTTTATTTGCTGCATGTCTATTGTATCCACAATCTATGGTAAGTTTAGTTAGATGCAGCCGTGCGGGGCGCGGGGCGGGAGAACTGAGAATTTCCCCCCGCGACGCGTTAGCCACGCCCGAAACACATTTTTTTCTAGCCTATGTCATAACCTTAACGACAGTTCGTTAGCTTTAATTCTGTAAACAAGTGCGTATGTAAAATATGAATATTATTTCTGCCACAAATCATTTGCAGACGGAAGTAGGGGACTTTCTTTAATATTTAAGATGCAAATTATTGTAGGTTGACTTTATCAAAGTTATTTCATATGCCATCTGCTCTACATATTTTTCGGTAACATCATTTACATTATTCTTTTCGTTAATATTTACTGACACTATAATAATGACAACTTTACTTTCTCCCATATTTTCTTTAATCCTACATAAATCTGTAACTTATATGTAAATGAAAATTCCACTAAACATATGCCATCTTTCCACCTGGTCTTTTGAAATTTGATCGAGCGCACGCGCCGACGCCGGATTCGTTCGAAATTCGAAATAATTCAAACTCGGAACAAACGGTCCAACCCTTCGCCATTGTTCTTTTTGTGAATTTTAAATTCATCATTCTCGTCGTCTTGTGCTTGACGTCTAAAGGGGATTGCATTGTTTTCAGAGTAAACAATTTAGCTTTCATAACACATTATTCTATAGAAAATCTCAATCAATGCGTGAATGAAAGTTTTTGTTTTAATATTGTTCATTTCGAAATAAATAGTTAACAACGATAGAGTCACCTCACTTAAATAACTTTTAGAGTATCTAAAGCGATGGATGTTGCTATAAAACATACAATATTATTATATTTCATTGATTATCTTAGTTCTCAAACCATTGGTAGCTCAGTCGGTAGGTTGCTGGTTTATTTGTCTTTGGATCCAGGTTCGTATTTAGGTTTTGAAGTTTTTGTAGTGTGGCAGTATTTGTTACTCATCCTTTGTTGGACGCTGAAGGAAATACTGTGTGATAAAACCTGTATCACCTAAAAGCGTCTTTTTACATTTTACTTCCGGAAATACATAAGATATTAATGAAAATGTTGAGGCACTAATACAAAGTAACGTAGACGTTATTTATACAAATCTTTTGCGTTCCTGGAATGAAATCAATACCGAAGATAGATGTCAAAGGTGAAGTCTTATTATTATCAAATAAGAGAAGAATGACAGATTTCCTTTGTTTGCCACGCGTTTTGCAGCCCAAATAGTGTGTATGGGACGTCATGAAACTATTTGGCAGATTACTAATTGAAATTTTCTTAGGCATTATAGGTACTTTATTTCTAATCATTTATGAGTGTCCAGTAATAATTTGGCTGCACTTTTTGAATTACTTTATATACTATTTCAAAAGTCTGTTTCTACAATTTTATTGTGATCACGAAAACCAACAAATTTAAGTATGGCGCCGAGAACTGATTTATATTCAACTTCAAATTAACAACCTCACCCTCAAATGGACAACCCATTATATTCGAATCACTTTTCTATATTTATGTGCTCAACATTTACGAGTATACTATACGCGTGAGCAAAATTATAAACTTCTATTTCCTCAATTTCGGGTTAAAGACCAGCATGGGAAAGTAAATTTGACGATGGTCTAATAAAATCATTGGCTACGTGATATCTTTAATCTATGCGATAGTGAGTGATACTTTATCTATATTATCTATGGCGAAAACTGCCGAAGCACTTGAACTTTCTGTATCTTCAGGTTGTTATGAACGAATAATACTAAGAACACCAATAGTCACCAATGCCATCGTCAAAAATATCACCAAAGAACCCCGTTTCCTTCGATGTCCAGTTTCCGCGCTTCCAACCCCACCCTTAAGGGGAGATGGGGGCAAAACAACCCGACTTTTCCATTACCATTAATTTGTTAGAATGAGACTTTAGTACGGTGTCATCTTGAGCAAAAAGAAGGGGATATGCGTCTTGATATAAAGGAATTTACTTTTTAGCGAGAACTGTTTTTCCGTCTTGTTTTCGGGAGATTTTGTAAAGTGGCTTGTTGGATAATTGAGTTGTCAACACAATTCAAAGTTAGGGCGTCTCAGTTTCAGTATACTTTATGTTCCTTATTTTTTATTATAAGTACACTGAGTTCCTTCCACTAACGACGGTTTCTAAATTTCCGAGTTTCAAAATTTCTAATCAATTTAATGATAAAGTTCTGCTTCATAATCACACTACACTAACATTAAAACTATTTCGCAACATCTACCGAATATCGCCCTAATTTCAAACACCATCAACCATTTAAAACAGACCTCTTCACAACCCCTCATGACCTCTCTCCAGCATTATATTCAGAAAGGGATGGGTATCAGCAATCTTTAGCTAGCAGAGCCTAGGACCACAGTTCCCACGTCATTCGATACTTGGCACGCGTTGCACAAACGTCACCCGTTGCAATTATTGTTATTGGCGGGTTCTGTTTTTTCTGAAGTCACTCCGACGACGCCTGTAATGATTATTGTTTACATGGTGACTTGATGTTTTTAGGGGAAGAGAGTGAACTATTTTCACGTTGTAAAATATTGCACGTCATATTATTCATATCTGAATTGTAGTACGAAACATTATTCGGCTCTACATAATACTCTAGATTAACATGAGGTATGGAGTTTCATCATTCCTGAACCCGTAAGAACGATGACCAAAATGCCTTATTTTCGGGTTTCGTATTAAAAATTACAATATTATTTATGAACGTACCCTGTCAATCTATGGTCCAAAACATAACACTGGACCCATCAAAACAGGTTCTAGAAAATGGGTCACAGTAACTCCAGCTAATCAATAGTAATTGTGTTAACTACTATACACAATAGATGCCTGCTTCTAATATATGTAACACAGGGAGACGTAGTCCCATCACCATTGTTGAGTACATCTAGCACTGTTTTGGCTATATTTAGAGCTGCTGCAACATTATTATGAACGACAAAATGTATACGCTTGTCATTATTCTTCACTACCCAGAAATCTAGCGGAGTAGCCACTGCTCTATTAAAACTTTAATAACTGCTAGACCGCTACAAGGGTTCTGGATAGATTCATTGTTTGTATGAAACCCAACACGCCGCACGCTCCGGTGCAGGCTGGCGTCGACGCTCCCACACGTTCTCTAGGGCTTTGAGACAGCTTCGGGGAGGCGTTGGAGTCCGCAATATAGGGTTGGCTGAGAAATTAATTTTTAAGAAACTTAATGGTGCCATTTTGGTTATTATGTTTCTTAATTTTTGGGCGAGTGAAAGGGTGTCGGGCTATGTCGGGCTATGACAAGTATCAATTCAGTATTCATAATATATATTTTTATTTTCTTTGTCCTATGAAATGCTTTTTGATAATGAAAAGATCACTGATTGAGACTGATATGGTGTTCAACTACAGATGAGGTAGGTATGTTAATCACAGCAGAAACATTTCAAGTGGCTCTCACAATTTTCCAAACATTGGCACCTACATCGACCCTTCTTCCTTAGGGTGCTCACATTTCTCGTCACACTTCAGACAGGCGTAATCTCACAGAGGCATTGTCGAACCTACGACCCCACGTTCTGTGGCCAAACAACTTCTGCACAATCGGGGCATAATGAGCGGCGTACCACTCTAGCCGTTGTTATTCTTTGTTATCGGCCCCTAACAACTCTCCCCTAATGATTTTTCCTCTTATTTGTTTTTGTTCTGTAATTGTTGTTTGGTTTTCCTGTGAATTGCTCGCCTGGTAAATAGTAAATAGCCTGATAAAGATGCGGTTGTCGGTGATACTATGGTTAGGGATGAGATGACATGATATGACTGTTAGTTTTGGATAAACTATTACAATATAACAAGTTAGAGTTCTTTTTTTATTTAACCGCACCGAAGAACAGCACAATTTCCGGTCAAACTGCAGTTAACCCGAATTTTCTCCATATCTTTTAAAAAATATATTATTAGAAAATTAAACTGAAAAAGCCCACCAGCACCTCCCTTTTTACCCATAAACAGTCAAACAAAAGCTTTCAGAAGGAGCCTACAAGTCAGTACGACGATGATTATTATGAAATTTAAATACCAAGTCAATAATGGGCCCAGAACGGTACCCTGCGCGACACCGACACGTGTTCCTCGGCTTAACTCCACTTACAATTAAGCTTTAAACTCCGGTTAATTAAACTCAGCCCGTATTGTCGCATGAAACCCTTTAAGCTGCCCACAATGAAGGCTCTCTGTGAAAAAGCCTATTGAAAGCGTGCGCGAGTCTGTCCAATACCCAACTATTGCGCTCCGGCCGCAGCCTTTCATTCAATAATCGACATATTTTTTTAACTAAATTTTTTAATAAAATTCCTATTATTGTTTAAGCCCGGATTTGGTTTGTCCGGTCGGTTGACATTCTAAATAGGATTTGAATATTTTGACGGTTGATCGAAAGGACCCTTTAAGGCGTGTGCTGCTTTGTTTGAAGTATCACACTTCCCTTTTGTAAATATTTAAATGTAGGCAATAAAAGATTTTAGATATGCGTAATTAATTAAGGAAATTGAAGTAAGCGTGCCCCAGACAAACATAAAGCTAATCGTAAAAACGTTAACGTTCGGAGTACGCCCTTTGCTCGATTAGAAGGATCTCGCAGTCGGATGAAGCTTAACTGCCAAATTAGCAGTTTGGGGCCGAGAGCGCAAAGAAATCTGCGCACCGAGACGATTTAATTTAAATAACGACACGTCCCACAATAAAATTCAAATTAAGAATCAATTAAAGGACCGGAAGACTAGGAAACTGTTGGCCCTCAGACTGCCGGGGTGTAGTGACCGCCTCGCGACACACTGCTCACCTACGATCCCTGAATAATGTATGTGCTCCGTTCCGTTACATTGAATAACTAATGATGTGCGTCGAGCTTCTGACCGTGTGCTCCTCTGTTTATTTGAATATTTACTTAGTTAATATTAATGCCTGCCTCGCGACTCGGAGCTAGACAGCCCAGAGTCTAAGCGTTTATTGTTATACAGTTTTATAATCTCGGGTGTCCCGCAGGGCTGCTTTCTTGAACCCGCGGCCGGTCTGATCGGATCGCCGACTTTTTAGTGATACACGTATCTGATATTGGTTTTTAAGTAGCTGTTATAAATGCATCGGATTCAGAGATCGATGTTATGATTGTTTTGTCTACGATTACAATGCTTGTTGCGTAGCTGATTATATCCTCGTCAACATCTATGCGGAATGCATGGGTTGTTGTAGTTGTAAATACATCATTAGGGAGCATCTGCGAATGCCTCGGTATGTACGTCTGAGTACATATGAGTCGGGGGCGGAAACGAAGAGGGTGTAGTCTGTTGGTATTCATGGAACCCTATTGTTTTATTGTCTACTGGGATGTAAGAAAACGCTGATGCGGTGGGTGATGTGCTAAGTTTAATCCAATATGGTTTCAAATTCTTATTTCCACGTACAACTTTTGGTTTATTAATACATTTTTCTAGAAAACAATCACATCAGAGAGAGTTTTCGATCATTAAACAGTAAATTTTTATGTAACTATGATAATATATTTCGTAACTTTTCCCAATTATAGATATATTGTTATAAAGTAATTAACTGGAAAATATTCAATACTTTAAAAATTGGAGGTACCATAATATCTTTTTCTGCATATTTATTGTCGTACTAACTTTTGCCAATGACTGCGATTGCGCTGAATACTTTAAGTTAACGGGACACCTGACGCTAGAACATTAACAACACCAGATTTTCAAGGGTTCATGAGAAGAAACTAGGTTTCTCCTCACATTGAAGAAAATATATTTGATTTATTGATCTTTTATCTAGGGCTTCTACTTATAAACAATGTACTAAGATTTATACTTTTGTCAAAAAAAAATGTTTTCCACCCTCTTTTTTTTGTTTTCAAACGTTCGTTTCAAGAACGTGGTTAAGAGATCAACTTGTTTTTTTTTCATAAAACAGCATATAGAAATGTGAAACGATTTTGCTTAAATCCAATATATTTTTCCCTACAAAATATTCAGTATTAGCTACAAACATACCTAGTGATCACTAATGTTACGCGTCCAAGAAAAAGAGGCCAGTGAGCCAACATATAATTGCCTCTTTCAAAAGCAAATAAGGTTTTTGCCGTTGGACTTATTGTGCTGGACGGGTAATAAAAAATGTTGCTATGGTAGGCCATACTTAAACCATCATAACATCTCCCTTATCAAGTATGGGCACAAAAATAAAATCTCTGTGGTACGGGTTTCTATACTTTCTATGAAACTCTTGTCCAAGAATTAACTATGGTTTTTGAAACAGTAGCATAATGATTAAGACTTCATAGTAAGCTACAAAACACTTAAAATCATATTGAAATCCTTTAAGGTGCGCCACTCCGCTCAGCTACCATATAAATGCTTTAAGTCTTTGTGACGTCCTGATGGTTTTGATCTCAATGAAACTTTGCACATATCTTTATATATGTTTCGCTTCCCCCCACACCGCACTCCCACCCATCTCTCATCAAGAGGTACAAAATGGCGAGATATTCAAAAAGCACCGTAGTGTGTATAAACTTGGTCTTTTTTCATGAACGACGTTTGTTCTTCTCTCTTTTTAGGGTTCCGTACCCAAAGGGTAACCAACGGGACCCTATTACTAAGACTCCGCTGTCCATCTGTCTGTCCGTCTGTCCGTCTGTCACCAGGCTGTCTCATGAACCGTGATAGTTAGACAGTTGAAATTTTCACAGATGATGTATTTCTATTGTCGCTATAACAACAAATACAAAAAAACAGAATAAAATAAATATTTAAGGGGGCTCCCATAGAACATACATGTTTTTTTTGCCGTTTTTATAGTTAATGGTAAGGAACTCTTCATGCGCGAGTCCGACTCACACTTGGCCGGTTTTTTTTTTCTAGTGCTGGTAAATTATATGCAACTTGCTAAACTTTGCTTAAAAACGAGGCAATATTCACGATATCCTGACAGCTATTATGATGGTATATATAATCGGGTCTACCGCGATAAATTTTTACCTTTTTTACGAAAAGGGGACACCCGATTATATATATTATAATGTGTACGAAACGCGAGAGTTTAAAGTTATATATTATGATGGTGTTTCATCAAATTTTGCTTTCTGAGCTGTATACAGACGTAGTTAGATGTCGCTAAATAATACTTATGAAAAAAAATAAGCTGTTGACTTCGCATTCAGTTTTTACCCTTTGTATGAATCTTAAGAAAAATCCAGGCGTAAAGGGGCCTCCCAAGTAAATATTTTTGACAAGATGCTATGTTCATATCATATCATACATTTATTTATGCAGTCAAATTCATACTGAAGACTCGGTAAGAAGTCGGTGCCAAGGTTCGATGACCTATGGAAATTCGTTACTTGTTTTTTCAACCCCGAAAAAATGCAATGGAAAGGAAAAAAAATATTTTTATATTTGGCAAAAAATATTATTGGTCTGTGATACTGATCACTTAACAAGCCTCCGGTATGAATTTGGCTAAATAAATAAATGTCACCCTATACATGTCATGTACGTACATTCTGTACGACATTAACCTTCAAATGGCAGTTCTTACAATGAAACTAGAATTGCACCCGACTGTACTGACCGATATACAAAAAAATGCTGTTTTGGGTGCGATTGACTGTACTGGAAAAATACTCCCTTCAAACAATACTTAAGTATTATATTTATACCGTCACAACTTCACTGCTATTTTATTATACCTAAAAATAACTAATAAGTATGAAACATTAACTAAATTAACCTTATTCCAGTTACTACTAAGGTTTATTAATTAGTATCTACTTGAATATAAAAGAAATATAAATAATACGAATATAAATAAAAGTAAAAATAAAATCACTGATTAGTCCAAATGCGCCCGGCACACCCTGGACAATAGTACCAAATGCGCCCGGCACACCCTGGACAATGGTACCAAATGCGCCCGGCACACCCTGGACCGTGGTACCAAATGCGCCCGGCACACCCTAGAAAATGGTAACAAATGCGCCCGGCACACCCTAGACAATGTACCAAATGCGCCCGGCACACCCTAGACAAAATACCAAATGCGCCCGGCACGCCCTAAACAATGTGCCAAATGCGCCCGGCACACCCTAGACAATATACCAAATGCGCCCGGCACGCCCTAGACAATGTACCAAATGCGCCCGGCACACCCTAGACAATGTACCAAATGCGCCCGGCACACCCTAGACAATGTACCAAATGCGCCCGGCACACCCTAGACAATGTACCAAATGCGCCCGGCACACCCTAGACAATGTACCAAATGCGCCCGGCACACCCTAGACAATGTACCAAATGCGCCCGGCACACTGTAGACAATGGCACCAAGGTTTTTTCCGGTCGAGCGCTCTTTATCCATTTTATCCTAGGTCTCATCGACGGTTTCCATCAAGCCAATATGAAATTTTAAAAATGCCACTTGGCTCCTCCACCGCTTCAAAGCTCCTCGTCCCATCTGCGGATTCAATAACAGCCTGTTCCCGATTCTTTGCATGTGAAACGCGATCCTTGTCCGGATTTCACTTGTCTTTCACTACAACCCCTAAGCCTTGCACATAACTGTTTTGGAACACACCATCAGCTCGATCGATTCCTAAATGTGTTTGTCGGTGTTCCGTTTCGTATTGAACATAAAACAATGGGTTGTGATTGTGTGCTTTGTTTTGTTAATATTGATGTTCGTTTATTTATTTCGCTTATGAAATAGGCAAACTTTTTTTGTAGAAATTACTTTGTGTGGTATAAATATTGATGACGGAATATGGATAACCTTAATCTTACCTTAACCTAATCTTATGGAAATGAATTTATTTCAGACCATAAAAATACAAAGTATAATCCATAAGGTACAAGTTACAACACAAAATATATAAACTTATACCTAAACCATTTGTGAAAAGAAGTCTTTTTACATAAATAATAGAGATATTGAATAAAAGAGCTTGTATGACTAGATTGATGAATGTGGAAGAGGTGTGTCTGGATCGTAGCAGATGGAAATCTGTAGTTTCTGCCTACCCCTCTGGAAGACAGGCGCAATATGTATCACGTGGTATGTATGTACATTATTTAGAAACAATTAAGTTTCCACGTCCTCGCTATTCGATGAAATACTCAAATAATTTCAAAGTGAAGAACACAATGAAAATAATAAAACCTGAAAGCAGGCCGACAAAAGTAAATAAAAGAAAAAGTTTCGTATATCTTTCAAAGGAGATGCAAAAACATTGTCAGCGAAAAAAGGAAGTGTGCGTTCAGAAGATAAAAACTTTCATCCGCATCAAGTAGAGGGAAAGGCACAAAAAGATGATTGAAACAAACCTGCCCAAGTTTCAGAACGTCCCTTTGTAAGTGTATTAAACGGCCAAAACTTTAACGGAGACAAAGTGATATAAAATAAATACTTCCAATAATAAAAAAGAAAATGCTAAGTGTACGTTTTACTTCTAGCTAAAGGTTCTGCATCTCGTATACATACATAAGTTTACTAAGCAAGTTTATGCAGTTACTGAACTATGCTCCTATTTTATTATTAATTAATATTTCCATTCAAAAATATTCATCACCAAAAAGAGCAGTTTGTGGAAGTAAGGGCATCGATTGATTTTTATAATTCAGTTTTCCTTTAATGGAACTGAACCCTAAAAAGAAAAAGGGAAAGACGATATTGGAGAGAGAAAATTTACAAAAAACTTTAGTAAGGTTGCTGAATAAAATGGAAGAGACGATGTGGAAAATTTTGAGGAGTATTAGTATAAGTAGGAAGTTCCAGAAGGGGATACAAATGGCAAAGTATCTCGGGACAACTGCATTGAATATAGAAGCAGACCCGAGTTAAAAAGTGTCGTGGGCTGGTTATAAACAAGCAAGTTTATAAGGAGAATGTGGCTGTTCCAGTTTTGTGGTAAGTAAAAAGGCGAATGTAAAGAAAATTATGGTAAGTTCCTAAAAAGGTGTATCGAAATACGAATAATTTTATAAAAGTGAGAAATTATATTGATTAGGTAGCAGAGTTGGCACCGATTTTTAGTCTTCCTTATCCAAACAAGAACTAGGTAATAAGTCTGTCATCGTTATGTCAAGTAAAAATATGAGTGTTCGAAGCGCTAAGTAAATATTTAGAAATTCCAATTCACATTTTTTATTAAATAGCAAACTGTAACATGGGAACTAAATGATACAGATAAGTAATCTTATCGAAACATGTGTGACCGATAAAAGTACATCAAGAATGCCATAAAAATATAACGGGATCTGAAAAACCTGTCATTCTGATGGTACAAAGTTGATATACGAAAGTTTGCGTAAACTTGGACAAATTGTGAATGTCGCGAAAAGGAAGAGGGACATCGTATTTATGATTTTTTTTTCTTGTTCAGATTATTTATGTTCTGTCAACGAGTTTGGCTGATTTTATTGTGATGAGGGAAACAGTGAACAGTTCTTAACTTGTGACAAGAGTTTGTTCAATTCGTTCGAAGACATTTTTGTTTATTGGACTTTCCTGCCGAAATCGATATGATTGAATCACTTATATAATTTCATTTAATTTCATATTTCATTTCATATTGATCGAATCTCTTCATGAGAAAATATATCAAATGAAAATATTATATCAAGATTATTTTGATAAGCTTTGTTAAACTCGTTTAACGTACCAGACTATTTAGATTGACATAAATAAAATTTGTTTTAACGGGATTATGAATAAAGTTCGCAAAATTTATTTGTATTCTGACTTATTTACGAGTTAGTAACAAGAACGCTACCAAATAATTGTAATTCTCACTACCAACAATTTCGTAACATTCCAAATCCGAAAGGAATTCCTTAATGAATACAGAGGATATCACTTGCTGAGCCAACATTGGTTGGAGCTAATGATGGCCACCCTTTTAGGCACCCTTTAAGAAATCGCTTCCTCTAATAGAATACCAGAGTCGACGTGCCATCCATCAACCATCTCCCCTCAATGTATTATTTATAGGGTCTTTCCTATCTTCTGCTATGCGTGCGCTAATCTTACATATCTTGGAGAATTTTCGGGGATACTGACACTTCTGGATTTTAGACCCAAAGATGAGAACTTCAGAGGTCGTTTTTATATGGCGATATCTTGATGTAGGGCGATGTTGTGAGATTTGTTTACTTGAATCTAGTAATAGCATTGTAAGATTGTTTTAAGAAAATATTGGTGATGTGATTTAGGTAAACGAAATTGCTAATACTTGTTTGTGTTTTCGGAAAGGCATGACGTAGTAAGAACCGAGATAAAGTATCTAAAGTGTCGATAAAAACATCAACTTCCCGACGTTTTCAAGTGTTTCCTTCACGAATTTCTTTACTTACACAAAACCCAGTTATAAAAACACAATCTGAACGAACGTCTGTTCTAGCAGTACGTTTCTATAAATACTCTTGCCACTTAGACGCAGATGGAGAAAAAAATACGAAATACTATGCAATGGAGGGCCGAGAATAGATCCCTGTGGGACTCCTTATTTTGTAACACGACCGCCACTGTTTTACTTCTAATCGCGCCTCTAGTGGTTGAAAGATGATAATATTCTATTCAAATATTAGCTTTATGATTTTCTAATTAGTTTTGAATAACCATAGAGTATACGTTACCCACGCTACAGCGAGACTAACAAAAGTATAGTTTGTTGCAAAGTCAATTACACTCACCTGAAACAAAATTAACGGAACTTTTGTAAGTACGCCGAGCTTTAACTTGTGCTTTTAATTAAACTTTAGACATGCAAGTTTATCACCACTGAGCGTGCTGAACGTAATTTAAACCATCTAAACCTATCTAATATATTCCATTAACAGACCTAACTTTAACGATCATCTTCAAATTGAGATTTTGAAAAAAAGGAATGAAACCACATAATTTAAAAATGCTTTCTTATAATCGAGGTATGTAAATGAAGCTCGTCCCGGCATCCAACTCATTAACGCGGCTTCATAACGCCGGCCGGCACTAAATCAACCGGCGGCTATTGTCTTACAACAAATATAGAACGGACCTCGACTCGACTCGCCACACGATTCTCTCGAGTACTCGATCTGTAGAATCGATACTCCGGTTCAAGAGATGCCTTGAAAGACAACAAAGAATGGTTCTCATAGAATTGAGAGCCACAAGTGCCCTCAATCTGGTTACATACATGATAGTTTGGTTATTTGGTGTAAGATATTTTTTTTTTCATAATGAAAAAAAAAATATTGAAAAGAGTTAAAGGCAGACCAAGGATTATATTTAGTGAAGTTCAGGAGTCGCAAGTTACTAATAACTAAAGTATTTGGCCCTGGACAGAGAATGATGGAAGATATTACATCGTCCAAAGCTTGGCTCGTAAATAATTGATGATGGTGCATTTTTCATATGATCAGGCCTATACTCGATATCTGCTGGTGGCATGCTGTGGGCTGTCTCTTAGAACAACGACGCGCCCTAGAATGCGAAACGATGAATCGCTGCCAAAATAATAGACAAAATCGTGGTCAGAAGTCACACGCGCCGCTGCCAGTAAGAATATTTCGCAATTATCAATCTAAATCTAGACCTGACCACTCACACGCTAAAACCCAGTGAACAAAGCGAGCAGAATCTATTTTCAGATTCCACGTTTGTTGTTCTTATATCTCCCTGCAAAGGAAATAATCCCTAAACATTGTTGTGCCTTTAATGCTTCATTTACCGTCTCGGGCTAACATTTCACCGCTCGTAAGCTCACAACAAAACAGTTGAAAAATTAACTAGCAACGAGCCCATATAATTAAGCCACTAATGGTCGCCTGTGTCAACAACCCAAGTAATTCGAGTGTTTGAATCGAATAACCAATCGAGAACGAGAAATTAAATGGGAACCCAATAGGCTATCAATACTCAAAAAGATCTACGTTCAAAATTGGAATTTCCAGTTTTGTTTTTTTTCTCGCCCGCCAGTAGTTGGGCCCGCATGTTCGCGCGTTCCATTCGATCAAATTGGGTTCGGTCCGTTTAAGAAAACAATTGACACAATCTGCGATGAGGTTCGTTCAACCCTCGTGAATCATCGGCCAAGTCTCGGGTCTTGGCAGGACGCCTAATCGTCGTAAGTCGAAGTCGCATATATCTCGCTGGCCGTCATCGTACTCCATTCTTGAGGTGGTTCGAAGACTTCACTGAGTGACAGGGTGGTGGTCGTTCCCCGTTTTGTTTCCTCTGACAAATTGTCGAGTTGGTCGATGACAGGAGCTGCTGAGCTTCTCTTTCAGTATCCAAGGTTGAGGTAGAATTTTTAGACAATTTATTCTATAAATTTTATATTCACATTAGCGTTTATCTACGATACGCACTGAAACAAACTAAAATCAATAAGACAATCAAACCTGTAATATTTACCCACTAGGCACTCATAAACTCATAAGCTTACCTAACAACAAGGCTCTCTTATCCCCAAATTAACCCCTAGCTACCTCCATAAACAACGCAACTGAAATTTGCCTTTATGTAACCAAATACCCTATCGAGAACATCCCATGAAAAAGGTTCAATTCCGAAACAGTAATATTTCTCATGCATCTGATACTGCCTCGCTCGTCGCTGGTAAAATAGAAAGAGATGGAAATAATATCGATGAAGTAGAGGATATAGAAGATGAAATAGATGGCGCAGTGCAAGATAATGATCCTCGGTGTAAATATCAAGTATAGAGTTACTTCTCGTTAGCCAACGCAGCCTTGTCGGATAACTGCCTGTTTATCATAATTTACCTCTCGATTTTTGCAGTGACATTGTTGAAGGATGATGTAAGATGGTAAAACGCAGTTTCAGATAGGTTTTCGTTTAACAGAAAACGATACTTCGAATTACGTTCGTTTTCATTTTATCGTTAACTATTAAATAATAATTGTTAATGAATATTAGTTCTAATAAGAAAAGGACACAAAAATATCAAATGTAACTGATCTCTTAGTTCTTTGAATTATATTCTCCATCTTACAAATTGAATTTTATTAACGGAACTGATGTTACATTGACGGCTTTTTGCTCGTTCTGAAGCATGAAACAAGCCATAAAATGTCACCTAAACCCGAAATCTCGATAGCTAAAAACAACTAATTAGGGCTCCGAATAATAATTAAAGGCGAGCTAATAATATTCGGCGGTAAACAAAAAGTTTCTCCGACGGTTGAATTTCGAGCGTCGTATTTTCGAAATCGCTGCGCGGTCATCTTTAAAGCGTCTGGAAAAGATTCTTTAGTGCAACTTTTTAAACTTATTTTTACCTTCACACCCAATCAGAATTGATCCTTACTACATTGAGAATAGATTTTCAATTTAAATAAAGAAAGGAAAATACTGAAGACTTTATAGAAGTGTAGGGGAATGTGTGATTGTATGTCGCAGACTCAAGCGCATATGCGGTGTCACACGCTTGAATTATTTCAGAGATAGTTCTTGAGATATCACCAACTCGATGTTCTGAGCAAAACGGTCGAGAAACTTAATACGTGTAATTAATTATTTGGTAATTAATTTTACTTTTGTTGCCGCATGAAGAATATTTAAGTCTAAATCTAAAAAGAAATAAGAATATTGCCAACATTGTGAAAATATACGATTGTTTTCAAATCGTTTTTTAAAGATTCTATCAACAAAGAAATAAAGCCATTACAATGGAGAACAATGCTCTTTGTATTTATTTGCACGCTATCTGTTTCATCTTCAGATTCTGAAAGATAGTTTATACTTATCCCTGCCATGAGTTCTTTTTTCTAACTAACCTAATTTGTGATATGTAAAGATCAATCTTTCTAGATGATGTTCATCACCAAAACTGCAACTAAGTATCCTCAGTCCAAAGCAGTACCAATATTGTCAATTAATTTTCATCACAAGCGAGTTGTCTCCTCGAATCCATGGTATCCCAACAAGCCAACCGGTTGGAAAGCAAAAAAGTACTGGCATCTCGCGAACAAATTTATTTCTTTATAATATAAAAGTGACGACTGCCTAGGTGTCTGACTTAACAATTGAGAATTCATTTAAGTAGATGATGTTGTAGTTTATCATTACTTTAGGCAGTTGCAACAACTTTCAACTGCCTAAATTCCTCTTTATTAATTCTATGGCGCTGATAATTTCAAGATGGCCGTCATTGTTTCACCAATGATTCAATACTTAACAAATACGGTATTTATACTATTTATTTGTTTAAGTACAGGTGAATGGATAAAATTGAATATCAAATACCAATATTGAATATTGTGTTCTTCCTTAGAAGGTGGCATATCCCATATTTGGGTTTGTGACCAACTATTGTGTCATAGCTGAAATCAAAAGTGGAAACACCGGCCAGGCTACGTTCGAAATTTGAAATTATAATGTAGCCCAACGCAACAATATTTGAAATTTATATATGGAACTCGTTCGGACGCCACTTATACTTTTTAATTTTTCGATTATCTCGATTGACCTTCGTACAATGAATACATCGAGGCTTTTTCTCGTTTTGCACTCGACTCGAGACGGTTTTTTGGCGATATGGCATCGAATAAGAAATTTTATAGATGCATAATATCTTAACGGTATTCGGGGACATCCGTTGTTAAAGAAATTGATGGTGAAAAATTACTGAGATCATGCACGTGCCTTCCCATAAATGCGAGTATACGGTCTCTTTTGCGCAAAAACTTTTTCGAATCGGTCGATTTAAAGTGCCTTTTTAAATGTACTTCGGAAAGTGTTTTTAGAAAACGATTTTCACATACTCAAATTGACCTTGCTCTACCTAATTGGCTAGGTTAGCTCTACAAATTGGACTGGAAAAAGGATTTTTAAAACCTAAAAGACTTTAAGGAAATTTCAAGCCATTGCTAAGTGAACACGTGCGGCGCCGCGGGTTCGCTTCCCGGGTAAAATTAGAACTCCCTCCAATCTGAGGAGGAGACCGAGGAGGGGAAGGGGGATTAGTAACGAAGCACCTTTTTATAGAAGCTGCGCCCGCGCCGCGTCACACTGCGTTCTTGTAAACATACTTTAGTTAAAGTAGAATGATAAACTGATTTAACGAGGTTTTAAATAAGGGCTTTAAAATAAGGTGAGACTTAAAAGTGAGGATATAAAATATGAGATGAGCTGTATTTTTATAACTGACAGAAAATTCGTGACCGGTTTAACGTGACCGATATTTTGGTTAATTCAGTTGAAGCTAACTTTATACACACCTATACATTACACGTTGTATAAATGAATATATTACAAGCATTTATTTCAAATAAGCTGGTTACAAGTTCTAGCGTTACTAAATAACACATACTTATTACGGTACTACAGACTACACGTACCAAAAAAAACGGCCAAGTGCGAGTCGGACTCGCTCACGAAGGGTTCCGTACCATTATCTATAAAAACGGCAAAAAAAAAACATGTCTGTTGTATGGAAGCCGCCTTAAATATTTATTTTATTCTGTTTTTTAGTATTTGTTGTTATAGCGGCAACAGAAATACATCATCTGTGAAAATTTCAACTGTTTAGCTATCACGATTCTTGAGATACAGCCTGGTGACAGACGGACAGACAGACAGCGGAGTCTTAGTAATAGGGTCCCGTTGGTTACTCTTTGGGTACGAAACCCTAATAGAGATCGTACCTGTTTTCTACTTCGGTTTTAGACTTTTCTGAGGGATACAATCTGATTCCGGAATACAAATACCAAAACCAGTGATGCACATCTACTCATTAGATGATAGAATAGAATAGAATAGAATAATTATTTATTAAAGCAAAGCAATAATCTATATAATAGTGTCGATTCGGCGCAACACAACTTAAACTGGACTAACCTTATTGTAAGCGTCTTGTCTTTGTCTTTTCGCTACAGAAAGAAAAAGACAGAACGCTTAAATTAAGTTTAGTACTGTCAAATAAGTTATAATGTGTTATACCGAATCGGTGTTATTATGTTTTAAAGCGAAATCTATCGCTTTGGGAACTCTAAAAATAATAAAGAGCAATACAAATTAGGGAAGATCAATTATTTCTTTGGTTTACTTATTAATATTAAAACAATAAAAATAGGTTTTTACTCGATATATTTCGGCCCACGAAAAGATCAGTTAGAAATAAATAAGTAAACAAACCCTCCCCTGCGGCAACAATTTAAATAATATTTTTTATTTAATTTAGTTTATTTTAATTTTATATTCTTTGTAGTTAGTGTTTATTTTAAGTATTATTTATAATTTAGTTTTATTTATGTTATTTAAAATAAAATTTAAGTTATTGTGAGATATATTTTATTTTATTAAGTGTATATACAAGGTGACTTTTTGATCATCGTCTAAATTCATACTGGAGGCTTGGTACGTGATCAGTATCTTGGATCAGTAACAATTTTTGTAAAATTCGTAAAATGAAATTTCGGCTTCCCATAAAAATTCAGTTCCAGTCCCGAGTGAATCACTATGGGGAGTCGAAATTTCATTTTACGAATTTCACCAAAATTGTTATTGACCCATGATACTGATCACTTACCAAGCCACCAGTATGAATTTGGACGATGATCAACAAGTCACCTTGTATATTAACCACATTTAAAGACAAACTAGTCAATTAATAACGTTTATTTACATTTATGTTATTTAAGTTTCTTGTAAGTAAAAACACGTCACGTTTTAAGTAAACAAACATTTTGAAAAAATCCTCGAGCCAGGATTCGAACCTGTGACCTCTTGTTTTCACGACAAGTGTGCTACTGACTGCATCATCTAGATACTCATCCTCTCAGACCATTCTAAGCTCACCAGACCGTCGAATTGTTCCACCACACCTGTCCAACGAATTTTAACTACCTACTTGATACATGCATATGTATATTAATATTTTATAGTTTCTCACTCTAATAATATTAAGATACCTATATTGTATTTTAAGGATAATATTTTTCCAACCTCAACATAATATCAACAAGGGTGTAAATAGTACATTGTTCACCGAGGGAAGAAAGGGGAAGATTACCAACGAGGGTGTTCGCCTCGGGCCTCAATACACACGGGTTGGGAATCGCACTTTCTCCCGAGTGATACATAGTGCTTTATACTACACCTGCGAGGAAATAGTATAATTTTACTGTTAATCAAGATACAATAAAAGAAACCGACTGACTCGCGTTCGATTGTCACTTTTTATTTCCTTCTTATTTTTTATTATGGTCAGGAAAAGCAAGTGGCCAGTATCATTTTTCGAGTTTTAAGTACGAGTTCGCAAAATAATACTGGCCACTTGGCCACTTGCTCATTCTTTATGTTATTTAAAAAAAAAAACAGCACATTAACAATGGATTTGCATACACTTTTTCCACTCGCATATGTGTATGACGGTAATGACGTATTTTCTGCATCGTTTTCAAAAAAGTAAGAAGGTACTTTCCGAGCAGGTGTAGTATAAAATAAATACTGTAACATTAAAAAACTAAACTAACTATAAATTTAAATGACCTATCAATATAATAAACAAAATAAAACTAGAATAAATAAAAAATCGAAGCCAAATCGCTGTCGTCACCCGGTAGGGTACCCAATAATCTAATATTAAGATTATATATTTTTGTTAGAGAACCGCGTCAAAACAAAAGATAATAGTTTTATTTTTAAAATGGCGAAAATTAACCTCCTGGGAACCGCCAATCAGGGGAGCGCGTGCAGAATAAAAATGGCCGACTTTACATGATTTTCCAGTAAAACTGCGAGTCTGAACCTTTACTGTGTGTGAATACAAATTCTATATAAACGGGGAATATTTACATTTTGAATTACGCGCCCGGGGCTTGGCGCCGAGCGGTACACTTTAAAATGCCACGCAAACTGAGCACAGCGGGAAGCTACACAGGGGACAAGCTTTCAAAAAAAATTAACAGTTAAAATGGAGCCAATCGGCAAAAATAATTTAATTCTACTGTTTATTTAAAAATTCTCGAATAAATTGAGATAAAAAATTCCAAGAGGTTAGTTTTATTACTTTCTTTAAAATAAATAAGCTACAAGTGTTCAAAAACCAATCGGTAAACTATTTTATTTCAGTTAGATCAATTTTAATTGTCTTAGCCTTTTGTTTCAGTATAGGTGATTTTTAATGAGAAAATGCCACTTAAAATAAAGTGATTCTTGTTGAAGTAAACCAAAGAGAACAAACATATCCAATACATATAAATATAGTAGGATTTTGGATTTAATACGTAAAGTACAACGAATTAATCGGTCAAGTACATCAGTTAGGGTATAACATTACAGAGTGAGAGACCCCAGTACATCCGCCTTAATTTTACATCGAGTTACTTGTAATTATAACGTTTGATTGTTTTTGCCTAAGCCGCACTAAAGTTGTATTTTCAGAAAACCCAATTATTTTCGCTCTCTAACACAGTTCATGGCCTCCCAGCTAGCTAGTGCAAAAATTGTTTGGCGTTGAATAAAAGAAATTCCAAGTTACACCTTGCAACCTCCAAGTAAATAAATACATAAATATTTACCGTCTTTTTCATTAAATTAAATACAAGACTTAATAAAATACAAGGCTTTTGTCTGCGTCTGCGCGCATTGAATTTGACTCTGGTCTCCGCCAATTCTTATGATTTTGTTTTTAGTAAACTGATATTTTCAACAGCATGCTAATATGCTTTTTTCCCGGGAAAACCTTTTATAAAAAATATAAAAAACCACTATAATAAATGTCATAAAAATACATGTAAGATCCATGAGCGGAAAAAAATTTGCGCCCAACATGTTCTCGCGATTGGACAGTTTAGCATATTAAATCAAAATATTTTGTAAGTAGTTAAGAAGTTGAACTAACATCACTAAAATCATTACACGAAAAACGTAATTTGGCGTTGCAACTAGAAAAAAATTTTTTTTTTGTTCCAATATGTTTATATTTTTTATTTAGCGTAAAGAGATCAAAGTACCTTATTGATGTAATATTTTAATTTTATTTTTCTTTCGTTATTTAACAAGAAATACACAAATATTTGCTTGACTTTTCTGTACATGAACAATGTTGAGTGTATGAGTATTTCTTTTAAAATAAAGAAAGGAAATAAAAAATTATAAAAATCTGTAAATGCTACTTTTATTTCTTTACTCTATAAAAAACATTTTATTTTGTAGTTAGATCAGTAGACTGATCATACTAGTTCCAACGCCAAATTACGTTTTCCATGATTTTAGTGATCATTCCGATATTTTTCTCGATAGTTGTGATACTTGTGTCAAATTTGAAAAATTATAATATAATTCAACTTCTTAACTAATTCACAAATTTCATTTTTTAAAAGTATTTAATTATTTAAGTATTTAATATGCTAAATTGTCTAAACGCGACAGCATGTTTGGCGCAACCGACCCTTACGTATTAGTAAATTATTTTTATTTTTATTGTATTTAGTTATTTAACATATATAGGTACATATATTATTTTAAAATAAATTATTTTCATTATGAAACGACGTTATGACATGAATCCCCGATGCAAGTCGCAGTTCATACTCAGTACACCCGCGTTTCATCGACGATTATTAAGTCTAAACGTTCTGTTTGAATTAGATAATTTACATGGGATAAACTCTAGTTACATCTCATTTAGGGGAAATTCACTGCCTGATCACCGTCTCTGACCATCTTTATCATAAAATTCATCTTTTATGATTTCCCTATCTTCAAATCATAGCTTGACCACCTCAACATTATCTATAACAATGAACAAACCTCACAGCATGAACATGGTTTCAAAATTCCATCAACATTGACTCAGGTATGCATCACCAGCTACCAGCATCTCGAACGAGCCTCGTTCCCGCCCCCGAGATCACCTGTCAATCACCGATGATAAGATGGCATGTTGTCTGTTTGTTACTTGTCTATTGTAGCCCCTGAACAGCTGTTGTCTTGGCACTGGATGGTTTTTGCGTGTTCAATTTTGATATGATACTCGACTTCGTCCTGTTCTCGTAAGATTTTATTTTGGTTTGAAGTAGATTTTGCATTTTTTGTTGCTTTTCCATCATAAACATTTAATATCAAATCTCGGAAAATTTCCTTATTCTTTAACGTACATAGAAAATCTGTTAAGAAATATAATAAATTAGAAGGTATATACACAGGCTCCAAAAAGAGATTTCTCCCAGCAAACCTAAGCGGGAAAGGAAAGGAAAATCTAAAAATGTTACAAGTAAAAGAACGTGTGTATTTGTTGAAGACAATCTTAAATTAAACCTAATTATACCATAATAAATGGAAAAGATAGCGCATGAGAACTCAACAAAAGATAGACAGACAAGAATACCATAGGATGAGCTTCCAATAACTTACAAGGTCCTGAAGATGTGAAGATTATTGCTTATCTACCAGTCAACATAATTAATGTCGCCATAAAAGACACCTGTCTCAAATACCGATCAACACTAATCGCGATAGCGCTGGCCACTTTGGGAAAAAAATTGCATCAACTAATCGTACATTCAGACATGTATGGAACGGGCACAATAGACGTCATTCGACTTTAAATCGCGCCGGTACGGGGACTGCATGCATTATACTCGGAGTCGTCGAACACTGGCTTACTGCTGGAGTTTTGCCCGCAACAATTTCCTTACTTATTAATATTTTGAAAGATTCAATAAATTTCATACACTAATTATTATAAGAGTGCATTACAAACTTGCAATCAATCAGAAACAAATTTAAAAGCACAAATATTTTATATTTCATACAACATAATATACAACGTCAATACATGAATCCTCAAAGGGTTTCAAAAGCGTTTTCAAGACTGTCACACTCGTATACCCACGTTTTACTGTCGATTATTACATCCCAGCGTGATAGGAAGTGAGCCCTATCGCCGTACTTCGGGCACAAATATGAATGGCCACCGACCTTCGCAACCATGCAGGCCGAACACCAATACCTACGGGATTTAAATCTGCGACCGTCAGATTAGTGGAGTAGTACTTGAACCACTAGACCATAGAAGTGGACTGATGAAAGTATCCTTAAATGTGGCTTTTAGATGTTGTCTATCCATAGGTGAGTTTGGTATTGAAATTGGTCGACGAGATTGGAAAAGAATTGTTAACAATGAACACCAATGGAACAGACGAACAAACTCATGGTTCCTGTTCATTAGTTGTTCAGTAAAGATTGACATATCGGTAACTGGATCTAGCGCTTCGCAGTTTTTTAAATGGTTCATTCTGATGGACTGGGAGTGTCTTCGTGGCAATATTTTTAATTGTGTTTGCGCTTTTTGTTTTAGATTCCCGCTGAATGTGAGACAAAGGCGTGTTTCAATCGCGTGTTTTGATAAATGTGTTTTTGTTGCCGTTTATATGAAGTTTACGAACTGCTTTGGAATGCACATCATGCGAACTCAACCGAAGCTTCTGAAATTATGCTTATCTATAAAATATCTTTGGACGAAGAATACACTTTGATATTTTAAATCTAGAGGTACAAATACAGTCTTTGGGATGATTTCATGTTATTTATTGGATAATAATATCATATTCAACACAAAACGTCTACTTTGCGGAACGTTTTGCATTTTTCTGTAACCCCAAAAATCAAATCAAAATCAGCCGGTCCCAGAATGCAACCTTGTAGCACACCTTAACTAAAAGACACATTTAAACAGTACATCAATGTAGTTACTCTACACTCCCATTTCATCCAGCATTCATTAAAAGAGCAGTTGACAGTGGCCAGGCAGTCAGTACAGACTCAGACGTTGCATGAAGTGTCTGCCAACCCAGTGTCGTAATATATCTAATGCTTTGCAGTGACACATGTGGCTGCAGTAAATATCAAAGGTGGAGCAGTTTACGCTTAGTGGGACATATCTAGCTGGTCAGGGTAGGAGGATAATGTGTTAGAATAGGGCTGTCAAAAAGCTATGATGAGAATTCAACAAATTTTACTAGCTTGTTCTTTTTATATGTGTATCTATTCTGCGTTGTTCGTGATTCGATAGGAAAAAAGAGATAAAGAGTGGATAGAACTTTTGATTTATGAAAACCAAAAATTTTTAATTCTTGAAAATCAATCTAATCCTAAAACTTAAAAGTCATTCAACTGAACATTTATTTGACAGGACCATCCCTGACAGACGTTAGGTGTTAGTTACACAAATGTCTACTCATTTAGCTAATCCCCTGCTGATCGCTGGTATATTCCTTCGTGTCCCAGTTTCCACCAAAATGCCAGAATTCCTGTAGTCCAATTAGATCCAGTCACCGACTACACTGCGCAGATCGCTTCAAAGACTACGGCGGCGCCCGCGCAGAGTCATGTAACCATCCGTCACGTGTCGTCACACCTTGTATAATTATAGGGCATCGCTGAGACTTAGAAAGTAGATTTGTTTTTGAAAATCGAACGCTGAATATTTGAAATTTTTGTTGTACTCTTGTCGAGCTGTCAAGAGATGAGAATTTTAAATTAGCCTGTGAAAGAAATGTATTGTGGAGATTATGTTAATGATACAATTAATAAATGTCTCTTATTCTTGTTCAAAATTAACAACTTCTGTCACCGAAACCGAAATAACAGATACCTAAGTATCTAAATTCTCGAAACCGGCGTCAGCTTTGGCATCAACGAGATGAAATGTCAGAATTTAATTACAAGTTTTAGGACAAAATTAATGCACAGAGAGGCGGAAACGAGCAATGACCCCTGGCCATACTTCACGACGTAATTTGCGTCAAATGCTCCAAAACTATATAAATAAGACGTCATGCTTCCACCGTGTTCGATGATATACCGCGACACTTTGGTGACAACTTGGGAAAAAAATGAGACAGAATATACATTTTAAGCCTTGGTGCGACTGAGACGTAAGAAATATAAAAACTCGCGCCGTTGATTTTATAATTTATATGTTTCACATTTCGTCGTTCCGTGAAGATTGGAGATACATGGGCTTTTCGTACTCACCTAGTGGATAATACACATCTGATGTGATTTCCAGCATAATTTATGGTGTTTGTTTAGCGGATGTCAAGCACATGTTCTAGTATGAACGATCCTTTATACTTTATGTCGTCATTAGCGGTTGAGCCATATTTAGTGGTATAATGCTATAAAAAATACTGGCTGTGAAGAATCCGCTTCGAATTATATTCAAACGCCGGGTGTTTGAATTTTAAATATTCTGAATTTGAAATCTCCAAGTGCACGTCAGACCATCCTACTCAATTTTGAATTTAGAATTACCATCTTCACAAATTCGTTCAGGAATCCATCATCCACGTATTAGCAGAGTTTTCGTGCGCACTGTCTACTGCGACAAGACGCTATATTTCAGAACTTACATTTGAGATATACGTTCCGTTTTATCAATGCATCGTCGCGATAATTTTGAAGATTTATAACTAATTATTGCTGTTGTTAATCCTCTGTCCACGCTTCGTTAGAACGGAACGTCTTAGGTGATTCATTTTTGCGATTGTGATTGAGTGGGCATGCTGATCTATGTTTGGTAAAGGCAATAGAGTAAATTGCTTGTATCTAATGCATTTATTAGTCATCATGTAACATTCGTATCAACTACTATAATACTTTTTGATCAGACCAATTTAAATTTTATTGATTTTTTTAAGGTTTCAAAAAATCGTAATGGTTATTTTTTATTGTACTATTTATTTTCACTTTAAGGGGGGCTCTGAAACTACTCACGGATACTCTACTTCCAGTAAAATTCAGAGTTTACTTCATTCATTAAAAATGTTTAATAAATAATAATAATTTGTGGAAACAGTGGGCACATCCTTCCATACATATACATACATACTTAAAAGTTTATAACCCTTGAAATCTTTTTTATAGGGCATTTTAAGGATTCACAACTTTATTTTATTTTTCCTTTTATTTTTATAGATATGCTAAACGAGACACTTGGGATTATCTAGCAGTAGGTACTTGAGTTTTTATAAGAGCATCGTGACAGGCGCCGTTTTTCTATTATTTAAATATTTACCTTGTACAATTCAAAGAAATACTTCCAAACGTACCAAAATAGGTACACTTGTATTTTTAAATGCCTAAACATTTCTTATCCAATCCCATCCTCCCAAGTCTTCCAATCGAAACTCCTTGTACTATACCTACTCACTCGATGTTAAAGATAAAATATAGCGCATGTTCAGACAGACACTGGAGCGAGGGGGGTGAGGTAGACAGGCAGGGGGAGGAAGGAGGCATCCGCAAATAGAGACCATCTCCTCAGGAAAACAATGCTGTATGATATTATGACATAGACTGAGAGACTGATAGATATGGTGAAACTTATACAGGACTGAATATTGCCCTAAAAGATTTGCCTCCAACTTCGGATATGGAGTTAGCAAATAAATTTTGCAAAAGAGGGCCTGGCCTATATGAATCAAATTTAATTACGAAATTTATGATTAATATTCATTATAACAAGTGCCAAATGCTACATTTATGAAGCAGTGATATATCTACAGGCAGAAGTGATGCTGCCAATTTGGATAAGATGCCCTTGATAAAAATAGCTGCATAAACATTTCAGTAGTCAAAAAAGAATTGAATTTGAGTAGTTGAAAAGTTTTTCGATGTATCAATCTCACAACCAGATCTCGAAAACATTTCGAGAGAGATATTGTACCAAAAACCAGAGACAATAACAAAAAAAAACAAATTTGAAGAAGTAACGAGACAAAGAAACATCGAGCATCGCCTCTGTTCCCTGCTTACACTTTATTTATATATAGGGACGGACGGACGGACGGACGGACGACAGCCGCCGCCCGACTATAAATAAATAATGCTCCAACATATTATTATTATCATAGAAGACACGTGGGGAGACATTCTCGACGAACTGGCAGCTTATAATGCTCAGAAATAGATGTTTGGATCGTACAAAGAGGTAAATTCAGAAGTTGATCTTAAAGTTGGGATATTTGACATTTCTGAACGATTTGTACTGGAGTGTTGTTTCTGTTTGGATGACTTTCTTGTGCTCGCGGATCGATTGGTAGAACATTATGATTGAACGATAAATCATAAAAGCCGTTTGTGAAATTTATTGCAACAAGAGGGAATTTAAAAATGCCTATTCCGAATTCATTAGCTGCATTTGAAACGTTCGCAGAATTAGTTCTATTTGCGAAACCGAATGGTCGAGAGCGGTAGTCGCCTCATTGATTATTATTTTAACGCACAATTAAAATTTGATGGCCTCCTCTACTTCGTTCATCTTCGACTTTCGTATTAGTGTTATTTGCACATTTCCGAATGAACGCAACCCGTGTTTCGTCAACCCATTTGCAACTTTATTACGATCGCAATAAGGTGTCATATCAAACGGTGTGAACTCCATTTGTATGTTCTTTGTTAAGAGTAAGTACTCCATGTGAGTGTTGAGGCTTAGCGTCAATAAAAATGGTCGTAAAACGTATATGTTGCTTCGTAAAAGGTACCTTAGAACTTTAATTTTACGGTTCATTTTTAACAGCTCGTTTCACCTCAATACTGGAGCAGAGAATGTGTTAAATAAAAATCATGCGTATGCACACATTCGTTAAGAATTGACACTTTATAAGTGGGATAATTTTTTTAATTGGTATGACGACATCACTTTATTTAGTGTCATTGCCCATATCTTGCATGCTCAGACTGATTTAGGTCGTTTGCATGATTAAGTATCATGATCATATGACATTTTATTACAGCATAATTTAAAAATTTAATATTGTCTTCAATGGCGAATGAAAATAACATGGAAGACGCATTTCTAACAAATATGTAATTTAAAAATGGCACTAGGGACTGAAAAGGGTAAAAAACTCATGATTTGCCTTGGTTGGCTGACTCAAAGACACAGTGAGTGCTATTGGAGCCATCGTCATAGAAACTTGTGTTCAACACACTTTATCGTGGGGTCATTTTTCAGCTCTAATCAGACTTCTATGTTTTTTTCGTTCACTGGTCTTCAATAATTTTTCGAGACGAACAAAAAACAGTCAATGGTGTGAGCTCTATTACTAGAGAAGCGGAGCTTTAATCCGTTCCAAATTCAAATTTTCAAATAAAAAGCTCTGATTGGTCTCCAGTCGTGTGACCAATTGCTAATTAGAAAAATGTGTTCACAAAACTCGCGTACAGAAGCCGATCGGTTTCATAATTAAACTTTTTATTCTTTATTCGAATTTTTGATTTTGAACGCGCTATTTCGACTTCTAGTTTTACCCTGTCGGTATTTATTGTTATTTTTTATGTTATTTGTATTTTTCTGTGGGAATTAAAACGATGTGCATTTATTAATAACGGTAGCATGAATGAGATTATTTTTACCTCGTTTTCTGTAATTAATAGTGATTACTAAAGATCGTAAACTATGTAGAAAGTCGTAACTAAGATTGTTATCGTTAACTTTTTTGGTCTATTTCATATCATTCATGCATTCGTTCATTGAGAACTAATCCAATCTCAGTGCCTTGTAGAGTCTGTAGTATTAATTATTGTTATGTTCAATTAATCACTGGTTTGTCATAAAATTTTACTAGAATTGTGAAAATAGTAATATTAGGTGCGAGATATTTATGAAGATTGCTAGCTTTTTAGTAATGTAATAAAATTTTATTCTGTTTATTAATTGGAACAGTCATATTTTTACTTTTTGATTCATAATGGTTTATACTTAATTTGTCAGTGGTTACTTGTACCTATATACGGTTGCCTAAAATAATTGACTCTATTAAACCGTATAAGAAAATAACTGTTTTTTTTTTTAAGCTATGAAAGAAATAAATTTCTATGTTTTGAGCACTTGGTGATTTATCCATCCCGGTTCAGAGCTCCTCTCATCCAGATTTACTTTTCTTTCTGCGTTTCTATACTGCAATGATATAATGTTAGTTTTTTTTTAAATTTAAATATCAGGGACCTTATTGTATGACTTCAATATCTATCGCTATCCCTTTCAAAGGCATCGTAATTGGCTAAAAATTAAATGTAAGTTATTCCTAGCCAATCGTGACACATTTAAAGGCGATAGCGATAGATGTTGAAGTTAGAAAATATGGCCTCAGGTCAAGCTTAATTATTGGTTTGTATTCATACATATGTATCACCACTTATACACTTTATTATTTACTAGCGACCCGCCCCAGCTTTGCACGGGCATGTATTATACATATAAACCTTCCTCTTGAATCACTGTACTCGTATCTATTAAAAAAACGCATCAAAATCCGTTGCGTAGTTTTAAAGATCTAAGCATACATAGGGGACAGACAGCGGGAAGAGACTTTGTTTTATACTATGTAATGTAGTGATTGTCGATAATGCAGACAGACAGGTAGACGTTGCATTTATATGAATAGAGATACTTACACTTGATGATGAAATAGGACGAACTATGGAGAGTGAACAGTACCGCCAATAGTGAAGCTGACGACGCAGGCGCATCAGGATATGAAGAATTACTTTCATCTGTTTGAAATGTCCTCAAGCTTAGTATAAATAATAAAGATTTATAGTAGGTGTATTTTTTAATATGCATTAATATTTTTATATATTTAACCTTTTTAAAACAATTTTAATTTCCTGAATTAACCTCATTAAGAGGCTTTGCGAATTTTATTTTTGTCACTGTCACTGAAAACACGCTCAGTGCGAGAGGAGCGGATTCAGGGCGTAAGTGAAAAATGTTAGTTTTATATTTTTTATAAAAAAAACAAAATAGCTAGCAAAATTTCAAATATCAAATCTCTAGATATTGTTCAAACACAACTAATAAAATATGTTTGAGTTCTGTATATGATTCCTATTCGTCAAACGAGCAGAAAAAGTGTGTTTGAAGACCTCATTTCAACAATTATTTCTATCGAGGAAAATTTATCCAAACATGTTTTCCAATTTCAAAACTCTAGATTATATAGTCAAAATGCATACACCAGAAATTTATTAAAATTTTCCGTGTATTTCATGAAATACACAAAAAAGAAGCACCTCTATTTTTTTTTACATATCGCCTTAACAACAAAATTTGTCACTACTTGCGTGAAAACTTTAAAATGATCTTCTGTTATTTACTGTGAGATAAATAGTTAAGTTAATTCTAAGTCGATAGCTTTCCTGAATACGTAAAATAATATATATGAATAAAAATGAACAGGCTCTATAACAAATTACAAGTGGAGTAAGCAAGAGTTGGAAGAAAAGGTATATAAAGGTTAAAATTTTGAAACTCTGTTTAGCTAAAAACATGTGTTACACATGAGCCTCATTTCCTAGCGATGAGTCAGTCGGCGTGACGCCCTGGGTCCATTTGGACCCCAAGCGGAAAACGTCCGGACGACTAATAGCGCAACGGGGGTCCGTCTGGTCCCCCACGCATGTTCTTTTATTATCGACGATGTTTGACAGTTTCCTTCAGAAATACAACACTTTTGTGTAGATCTAAGTCCAGTTACTAACTCATTTTGAGTGAAATGTACTCGCATGTACGAGTAATACTTTGATAAATATATAATATGCCTCTATTAGCTTTTTATTAGGCCATCATCTTTTATTTATTATATACATTTAAAGTTATATATGTGTAATTCCAAATAAAAAGCTAATAGAGGCATATTATATATTTATTAAAGTATAACTCGCACATGTGATTATATTATTAACTTACTAAAATATTGTCTTTTTTTTTTTATTGCTATGGTATATTTGTCATTTTTTTAATACTTGACTGATGACGGCCCACTAAGGGCCGAAACATATTTCAAGTTTAAAATTTTCTTTTATTGACATATATATTTAAAGTTATATATGTGTAAATCCAAATAAAGAAAATACTAGTATATTTTACAAGAATATTTGGTTCCCAACTGCGAGTTAGTTATTAGAACGGCAATTTTTTCAAAATGTAATTCTTGGTCTGAATTGGTGTAAATATTTTATTCTTATTTATCCTTCGAAGGGCCAGTCTCTTAGCCTGGATGAGCTCTGAATAGTTTATCTGATACAAGATGGCGTCCATTATTCAATTTGTTTATCTTCTACAGCTTCACGCCTGCGACTCAGGTTCACTAAACATTCATGAAGCTCAACAATTTTATCACTTGCTCGATGATTATGCAGACGTGCTCTCATATCATCTTGGAACTTTTATCCTAAAATTTAAATAAAGGCACTTCCCTCATGGAATTCCTTAACATTAAAAAACTGGTAGGAATCAGATAAAACTATCTAAAGGATAATCGAAAGTTATCAACCCAATACACCCCAACGAGTACCTGCAAAGTTATAAATGTTATACCATTAATAGGAATATAATCAATTTATCCTCAGAGTTCCTCTCGGATGAAGACATCGACCTCCCGTGGTCCGCAAATGGATCGTGGAACGCTAAAAGAAAACCCCCAACTGGGGCTCGTATGAACCCATTATCTCATAATGAAGAAATCTGAAATTTATAGATATTTTTTTTTGTGTTCAAGTTGTCAAGCCTGAAGCACGTTTAATGATGCCTCATCATCCAGAAGAAATAATTAAGTTAAGATAATATATTAAATGGATTTTACGATCACTTTAATAATAGAATTTTCGCAAGCCTCCAGTTTGTCGTAAATAAGAAACCCTTTCTCGTCCAATAGCGTGCAATAAAGTTCTAGCGAGTCAACCGATTGGTCAGCATCCCACCAATGTTCGAACGTTCCAGATTTGAAAGCAGAGACGGTTTACGACCGTTTCGACTCTGCCTTCTTTTTGCTGTTTCGGCGGCAAAATTGGCATGTTTAAATGTTACTAAAACTTCTGAATATAGAATTTCAGGGCAGATCAGTTTAATTTTCGAATCAATTATTGCCAACGGATTTATAGTACAATCTACAATGAATGTTATATGGTGGAGGCTAACTAGGATTTACTATGTAATAAAGCAGTCTCAGACAAACAGACGGACAGACAGTCTGGCGAACTAATGAGGATTCTAGTCACCGCACGATGGATGCCTGGAATAGCCACCTTTGCACATATAAATACTAATTTCTGGCTAGTACATTGACTATAATACATATTAAAATGCATGTACGTTGGTTTGCATCCCTGCATAGTGATTGTAGTCTAGTAATCCAATTGGTATTGATAGTAGAAAGTTACAATATGATATAACTAAAATTTTGTTGGCACTTGATTCTTCTTCATTAGTTGCTTATTGTATATTAACAATCCATAAACCGGTTTAACTGTTTCTAATAGCATTATCACTGGAATTTATAATTTTTAAAAATATGTACCTCAGGTAATTTGTTCTTTATAGTTTATTAAATATTTCCAAAAAAATACCGTTTCTAATCTATGAATTATTCTATTTTGAATTGTCAGTGGGCATCTGTCTACATCAGTAATTTCACCCTTACCAAAACAGCTAACTCTTTCATTAAAACAAATTTCCATATACACAAAGCAATAACAGTTCAAAGTTTACCACCAATCCAGGGTCTAGCTGAGACAATAGCAGAATGTGTCCAATCTTCAACAGCGTTGGGAATATGTGACGAATCGCCTCGGATCCGGTCCAAATCCTGGATTTGTCCCCTATTTTTATTATTTTTATTACTCCCATAGCATTGGACATACATTATTCATTGGGCGCTCTCTGTGTTATTAGATAGATGGCAAGGAATGACAATTGGTGAAATGCTGATGTCTGCTTTCGGGGTGATTCCAGCCAACGGCTTAGGGAAGATCTGTTTTCTTGATTGAAATCTTTTTTGGCATTGGCTTTCAGTGGTTTATTGGGTGGCTTAGATTCATAAATCTGTAAGCCGCTGTTATAGCAATTCATTGTTTTTTTTTCCAATTTCTTAGTCTTAATGATGGTAAAAGCTTTCAGTATTATCTAAGACGTCTTTTGATTTGTAAGCCATAAACCCGAAACTTGAAGTGACATGTTTTGCCATTTAAAGCGAAAGTGCTGCCACTTTAGAAAAAAAAAACATTTCTTACTTAATAGAATAATTATAAAAATCTGTGTAAAAATAGTTCATTGCTATTTCTAGACATTAACTTGAGCAGATTTTCAATAATCATTCTAGCAAAGAAAAAGTGATTTTTTTTTAACGCCTTAAGTAAGATGTTTATGGAAGTTTAGTTGTAGTTACCTAGTTTAATTTTAGTTGTAGTTAAATTAATTTTCGGTTCAATTTTTCTTGCTTATCTAAAATAAAGAACTTAACAGCATCTTAATCAAAGGTACTATTTAACTATATCCTTAAATAAATTCAAATAATAGACTTTTCCGATGCTTTTCTACAAATTCTTCCTTATCGAACTTTTACTCATTAAAACAATACTCAGTAATAATTACACCACCCCAATTTTCCTCAATTCCCCTATTCACCCCTAAACAGCATCCATCAAACGTCAATTGCAGACCATAAAAACATAAAAAGAAGAAAAGAATATCAGATTGTCGCCACAAGAAGAATACTTCCTTCAAGGAAGGTATAAGTTTTCAAAGCGTGTATAAAAGATTAGCACGCGGGGGGCCATAAAGAAACAATTTTCCGGCTTTACCCCGCAACCCGGGGGAACTGGGGACTACGGCTTTATAGAAAACCGGCGACATGATAAAAATACAATATAAGTTCAGAAATTCCTTTTTGCAACAACATTTCGACTAAATTCTTTAGATTACTTTGGGAGTTCCTCAGGGTACCCACTTTGGGCCCATGTATTTGTTTTGGTTTGGTCGTTTATAATGTAAAATGCACTTTTAATTTCAAACAGAACATTTTATTGTTTAATCCGTTCAGAAAATAAAGATGTAAAATTAATCACATTGACATACAGATGGACGTACACCAAATAGCATATTATTATACATTTACGTTTAGTTAGATTTAAAAAATAAGTTTCCAATATGTAACATCATAAGAAACCTACTGATTTGTATAATCTAATTTTTTACCTAAACTTAGAAAAGATCCAACTACACAAATCCAAAAGGATGTTAAAAAACTGATATACAGACAAATATAACTAATATATAAGATTAATAAAATTAAGTTCCCCAATGATGGAAATATTAAAACGCAGAATATTATTTGTGATTCACTCAACAAAGTAAGTATCAATGAGGATGCCTTTAATGTTAACAATGTGGAAAAAATAATATACAACACAAACAAAACAATTCAGTCTCAACGTCCGAAAATATTTCTTACAAAATAACAAAGACTTTGGAAAATGTAAGTCCGATTTCATAAGTATACGTTGATGTGTATCCCTACTCTACATATTGAAAACGCGATAGCTTGTTACTGGCTGGAAAACGGCGACAAACACGACCGAAAACAAAAGAAACCAACCATTTTTAAATTAAGAATTTTGATTATGGAATCGAATGGCCTTGTTTTATTGCCTTTCATGTAGAAAAATACAGCAATAATAAATTCTTATTTATTTGTCTCTAATTTAAATAGAGAGAGATATTAGTGAAACTCTTCAAGTGTCATATATTTGAAACACAATAGAACGCCTAATTTTATTTTGTAGAAGCAACTAGATCTCTATTTAACCGCACATACATTTAATATTCATTCGAAATTGCGTTTTGTTGTAATTTGCAACTGCGTAATCAAAGAAACAACTCTCCAGCGGCCTTAACGAGTTGGCTTTAATTACTAAATTACAAACGACGACAAGATGAGAGTTAAGTCGAACGAACTGCAATTACACCTAGCGTATACAGAATACGTATTTTTTTTTGTTTCACTAACTAAATTGTATTTTTGTCCTATCCCATTATAAACTTAATAAAATACGGCGGCGGATTCAAAGTCACCTATTTACGTAAAGTCACCGTCCAAGAATGTACACTAGCCAAACAATAACGTGCTAGCCACTACCTACCGATGTAAGTAAATACAATAATTTAAAATCTTAAGTAGAATCTTATTATCTCACTTAGGCAAGTTAAAAGTTGTATGTTTTACGTATACTTTGTTTTCGAATAGTTAGTTTCAGTTTAATCTAATTACGTATTTTAATCTAAGCTCAAAAGTTATGCGTAGCTACCTTTGACTAAACGGCTTCAGTTATGTGCACACAGGCCGTGTGGCCTGCGTCGAAGGAATTTAGAAACACCTGCCTGTATTTACTTACTAAGATATTAGTATACACATATTACATTGAACGTTATACGTATGTTTTTTATTCGTATACATATTCCAGTGCAACACAGAATTTTGAACATCGGCGCGTGATGTTCTTAAGGTCAGCAAAAATACTATAAACAAATGATAAAGATCATGATTCGGACCGATGCGTAGATCGGTCCTATAATAATTTACTATTTTACAAAGGCGTCAGCTGACACCGAACTTTTCAAATTTAGAATCGCACCCGTTTCGACCCCTCCACTGTATATTTTTGATATGGCAATTTTTACAGTAAAACTTCATTTGATTTTGGAACTTTACAGTGAAAAGAGGTTGGCCAATTGCAAAAACGAAGATTTTTACTAAAAAAAAAACTAAGACTAAGCAGGATTTCCTTGAGCTCTGACCATTTCTCATTCAAATCTAAAACAACATTTACCAACATAAAGTAATACAAAAAAATTAAGGAACTTAATCAGACAGAGCTTTTAGAAATACCACGGGCGAGGGCAAGCGATACAGTATCGGATCCGTATTCTGTGACGTTTACCATCAAGTATAACAAGGAGTTGTCTACATGGACGATGTACCAACGTTTACAGATGGGTAAAAGTAAAAGAATACGGATGAAAAGCTTATGGAGGCGGGAGAGGACGTTAACATGCGAGCACCCCCGTACAGACTTCGTTTTTGCAATGGCCAGATTAAGAGCAGGGGTGGACAAGATAGCTCGTGGTCGAGTTGGGTGCTAGCTGGGGATCGCGCCTCTGAATGTGATGGGGTTTGCTGTAGGGGGTACTCACGACATCGGGGGTGGAGGCGCCGTCGTGGCTGCTGTCGGGTGCGGACCGCTCGCCGTTGGCGTCGGGCGGCCGGGCCGACTCCCGCTCGTCGATCACGAGGTCGATGGGCATCTTGCCCTTCAGGCAGCTGATGTAGCGGTGGCAGAAGTTGTCGCACAGCTCGTGGACCTGCGCAGAAGAGGTGCCCTTGTAGTTGTGATGACGGCTCTAGAGGAAGTTGCTATGGCATTCGGTTGGTGGGACCTATTGATTATTGAAAGGGTCGTTGACTATAGTAAATTGTTACAGCATACTAAAAGTAATTCAAAATATTTATTGTTAGCGCATTGAAGGTCTTTTAAAAATAGATTATATAGAATTTGTGGCAGCATTAAAATAATAATAAATATTTTGATAAAAAAGGGTAGCTGAAATAAACATTGAAGACGTGGCGATTTGTAAACTCCTGAAAATACACGTAGGTTCTAATACTCAAAATATGGCAACAGAAGGACGATTTGAATTCAATCATTTTTTATAAAAATGTATACATTTACAGAACAATGGCATGTAATGTGGAGCGGCACGTGCAAGAATGACATTCAAATCTTGACGAGAAAAAAGTCACTTCATGTTTTTGCGATCTGCAGGTCAATGCCTTCTTCGCACTGAACATAAAAAAGTTAAAATGATAATGCATTCAAATGAAATACTAAATTAATTAATCATACAAAATTTGAGCATTGTAATAAAAGTTGGGATTTGGCAGCCTCATAACTGTGTCCTACTCACAAACATATGCGACCTTTAAACTAATATCAGCATACAAAGCTAAAGGGAAAAAACATCAAACAATAGAATAAACGGAATACATTTCAACCCGAGTCGCACGCCAACTGTCGCATTTAACATCGAACTGTAAAAACTCTGAACGAATCATAAAAACGGAACGCACCTATTTTTTTTTCTTTCTTCCCTTCACGAGACAAATTCGGCCCACAGCGGGCGCATATTAATTTCTGGCCCCAGCCTTATAAATTTTCATAGGCATAATTAGCTTAGAAATTAACATAAGGTAATAAAAATACTAACGAAATTTTTAGATAACATTTACACGGTGAAAAGTAATAAAATACTGGCAGGTGGAGCGCCGGACGGAGGGCTCACAGCGAAATAAAGGAAAAAACGAAAATCGAACGGAACTTTGAAAAAGGAACACGCAGGCTCCGTGGTCTTTGCGTCAGTTTGTTTTGGAAATAGAACAGAACGCCGCCGCAAGCGGAAACAGCTCCCGTCGTTGACAGCTAATTATGTTTTCGGGATACAAATTTCCGAATCGACAGCTTTTTTAAAATTCAAACTTCTTTCGAACCAACCAGCACGCGTCTTCCTGTGACGAAATATAGTTTATATAATCATACATAATTTGAAATTTGCAACGTTCCGCTGACATTCGTATTTATGGGTGTGATTTTATTGACACTAGAGATGAACGCCGCTGCTTTGCACGTTTTACAGGCACTCGCGGTTTGCATTTATAGCTGTTAATGTCAGATCTTAATTGAGAGAGAGCTTTTATAAACTCACCAATGACAGAGTAAACAAAAATAAAACATTTCCAACCTAATCCGGCATCTGTACGCGTCGATACTATTTTCGATTTAAGTGACAGCGGCTAAGATTTGACATCGTAACTCTTCAGAGATTCAAATTTGGAACTGTTCCCGACCCTACATTGAAAGGATTGAAAGATGTCGCCCTGCGTGACAACTTTAAGCCCTACGTCCTTTGACGGAGAACTTACAGTCGCTCGAAAATATCCCTTTGATACTGCGTTATTTATTAACGAGTAATGCCTTTTAATGAGATATTACGGCATTCCAAGCCTCTCCGGGGCGATTATCGTTTTCGAACATCAAACTCTTTCCAGAAATTTAAATTTGGAATAAGCTACGGCCGGTTTGAGAGATGGAGTGTGTCTAAAAGGATAGCTTTTATTTCGAATGTGATTCGTTGATGTATAGAGGTTCGATATTTGAATTTCTGTCATTTTCATAAGGTGGGTTGGTTTTATTTATTTTTAAATATTTTTTCCATGCAGTGTGCGCTGCCAGATGCGTAGGAGTGGATAACATCTAGTCACGGATCTGTGTCGCGGTCGATCTCTTGCTAAAAAGGTGTTTTCTCATAACCACTTCCTTCGATAATGCTCGAGTAAATTTTACTCAAGTTCAAACCTATTTTTAGAAAGCCAATAATTTCTACCCTTTATTTTTAAACAATAAAAATATATATGCTTAATTAAAACGTAAAGTTTCAACACCTTTGCCATAACTTTAATTAATCAAGTAAGATTGGCTCCATCATATGGACCCTGAATTCTTTTGTCTGTTAAAGAAATTCAGTAATTCACGTCAAAGGAATTAGATTGCGTTGTATAAAAGATATAAAACGGCTGTAGAGGCGTCGTAAACGTGGGGTCCCAGGTTCGAGTCTCGGCCCGTAAACTAACAAATCTGACCTAACTCGTAAATCACTTAGCCACGTTGTTACTTATAAACGTTAACGACTTAGAAAAAAAAACAAGTTAGAAAAGGCATCGCGTTTTGTTCATAATAAAACAAACAAACAATATTTGGCTATTACTGGCCGTTCGGATAATAAAATTCGAAATGATATTCCATTTTTCAAAATTAAATCAGACCATAGAGAATATTTCTGACTGGTTGATTTGAATAAAAAATAAGGTAACAAGACCCTGATATGATATTACTACAAGAATCCAAGCGACCACAGACGTAATTAGGGGGAACTTGAACAAATAAAAAACCTAAAATCTGAAATAAAAAACCCTTCTGATGTCCAATCACAGGCCCGATCGCGCCACGAAAAAGGACCTAATATTTTAATATGGGACGCAATGTGACTGCCTTCGGCCATATTTAAAATATTAGATGCATAAATCAAAAATGTTATTGGATGTTATTTCGGAGTAAATAATTTTGACGTTAAATATTCCAGGAGAGGTAAATTTGTATATAATTAACATTTCTATTTACGGATTCTATTTTCATAATTTGAGACTTTCATCGACAAGTTTTTTAGTTTTATTTATGACGCCCAGAAAGCGTTACGAATACCAATTTTGAACAGTGCAGTTTTTGTTTTCTTAATCTTCAAAAGGAGACGTAATTATGCTCATTGAATATATAAAAAGTGTACCTCTTTGTGGCCCAAAATCGGGTCGTGCTTTTTTATTTTAGTAATAAGTTAAGCTCAAAAAACATCACCTGTGAACGTAGTGTATTCAAGCGGAAATAGATTGAACTAACGGTGTATTTTTTTCTTTTACTTTTATTTCGACAAAAAGTACGATACGAATAGAATCCGACATGTTGGCTCGTAGGATGTGCGGACAAAAAAAACATTCGGTGTATGAAGCAGAGACAGGTAGACGAGACAGTCCTTATCTCCGGTCTATCGATTAAAATATTATATTATTTATGCTCCATTCGATGTGAATCGTGCATTCAATTATTACATAGCTTAGAATGAATTCGACTGGCCTTCAGAATCAGGACGCTCAAGCGATTTTCTTTAATCGACTCGCGGCCCTCGGGCTAATATTTTGAATTTCGAACTACAGCTTTATTTTTATTTTTTTAAATGGCCTTTATCTGGCCCTCCGGCCAGCCAGCCAGTGATTCGTACAGAGGTATCGCATTACACGTTATCTCGTTACAAAGCTTTTTGTATTATCGTCTCTTTTTTACCGAATTTACCGGTTTCTAACATTATGTTCGATCAATGGCGACGGCGCCGGATATTTATGGAATCCGCTGTGGGAGCGACGCTGGATGAAGTATCTGGTTTCTCGAGATCATTCGTCTTGATATAGACGTTAGCCAAACTAGTTTCCTCGAATCGTGACCATAATATTGACAACTCAGATTAATTCCCTGTTTATTAGTTGCTCACTACCTAAGCGTCAAGTACGCTTGAATTTTAGCTTAATTAATGTTACGCGAGAGATAGTTAAGTTAGATTGTCAATAGCAAAAAGCGGGACCCTGCTGAGATCCCGTTAGCTGGAAACTATAATGGCGCGAATTGGCGACGCGACACACGAAAGAAACCCGACCGGTTGGCGGACGGAACTCCCAAATTGGAGATGAGGTAAAAACAAATAACATTCGAAAAGCGAACACCGATTCCAGTTCCATTCACGAAGACACCTGACCCAAGTTCCAAATTCAAAATAGACTTCTACTTTAAAATACTTCGAACCTCGAAATTTTAAATGGAAAGGCTTGGATTCTCTCCTGTACAGCCAACCGGTCCCAAGTTCTGGTGTGCGTGCGGCCTCGTCGCGTGTGTTCGGGTATCGATACGCGTGTATCGATCCAGCATCGAGCCCTCGGATAATCGAAACGATATTATGTTCGATAATGTCAGGTGATATTTTTCGGAACAGGTTTTGGACCGGGCATCGATCGTTGAAATGTATTCCGAGCAATCAACTTTAAAAATTAAAAGCACTTACTTTTTCTAATTCTAATAAGTGAAACCGTAGCACTTGTATCGCTTGCACCATCTGTGGACAAAGTAATTATTCATTAAAAACAACTAGTCTAGGAAGGAAACTAAAGGAGGCCTTACACTGCACAGGGAGTCTATATAAAGGCATTACACACATAGTTGGCAGTTTGAGACGCAAGCCCTTGCCGCAAATGAACAACAATAGGCTGGACAAGCGCAACGGAGGAACCCTGGGGAAATATAGAGCTAGTAGATGCGCGCCATTTAGTTTTGAATTTCGAGTTCAACATTTTCTTTTTATTGCTTACCAGTGTCTTTTTTTAAGTTAGATTTATATTTAAACAAAACTTAATCTTGGTTTATATATTTTATTTTTCAATGCAAGTGCTCGTAAAGGCCCACTTTTTATGCATCAAAACCGAACAGAAAGTCGATTTTTGTACCCTAAGGCTTTATTTTTTTTTTATTTATTTATTTACAATGGTTGGCTAACCTACAGCCTTTTCTGTGTACCATAAATGTAAAACTTTTTTTTTCCACTATTTAACGACTCTAGATACAGTCCTTTTGAACCAATTATAATTTAAAGTTCACAAGATTATATTTGTTTTATTTCCTCACACTATGCATTGAAAAACGTAGTATGATACACGGGCGTAAGAGCAATAAATTACTCGGTTACGTTTAAAACACTCGCTCCGCTCGTGTTTTAAATCGTCCTCGTAATTTATTCCTTTACGCCCTTGTAGCATAAACTACTATTAAAGTAGCAAAGCAGTTTTGTCTAGGTCACATTGATTAAAAAATTAATGCTACTCACAAGTAAATATTAAATAAGTAATTCTTTTTTTTTTTGTTATAACCGCAATTTGGAATCTCAATTCTAACGAACATTCTTATCGATTGTTTCTAAATCCGATCACAAATTCGAATCCGTTTACGTTTAAAGATCCCAATCATATTTTTTTTCATCGATACATATCTGTATAGTTAATGTAGATCTAACAGCTAGTATACCGTGATTGGATACTGATTGGTTGCTACTTTATGATGGGAAACCATGTGTACTATGACGATTTCATTTTAATACCAGCTTTTAGCCGTGGCTTTTGGCTTGGCAGCTACTTTATCATATATACATTATAACCTATAAGTACAGACAGTGGCGTGCACAGAACTTTTTGCTGGAAAAGCAAACAATTGGTCAAGAACAACAATAAAAAAATTAGAAAAAATTTAAATTTCACTTTGAAAAAAAAGTTTGTATAGGAAATTTTCACTCTAGGGTAGACATTGTCTACCATGGCGTCATACAATATTTTTTTTTTCAAAGTGATATTTAAATTTTTTCATATTTTTTTTATTGTTGTTCTTGACCAATTGTTTGCTTTTCCAGCAAAAAGTTCTGTGCACGCCACTGAGTACAGAGTGTTAAGGGCCTTACTATTGCCAAATGGGTACTTTCTAAAGCCTACTCTTCGTTTACGGATAAACCAAAAATAATGAAAAAATTTATTATGAATTATCAGCTTTTAGAAAACATATGCAACATTTTTCTTTTTCATACCACCAAAACTTCTACATGAAAAAATTTATTAGCTAAATGGTGTTTTTGGCTTGAATTTCCTACTGCTCCTAAGTGGCTTAGCCGATTGAATTCATTTATGCTTTGATAAATAGATAAACTTGATAGCTATAAACATTACAAAGGATTATTCAATCGAACAATCGCGTCCAAGTGAAAAGTATAATTTTCTCCTATTTCGCCCTATCAAGGACGCAGCGAGCGTCGTAACAGCCACTATGCATTGCGCGCTGATATGAACCTTATTTCAATGTCGTTTCCGTTGATATTATTACTGACAAATATCGAGCTGCCAATTTGGCGATGGTAATCGCCTTAAGATGAAGTTGCGGAAGCCGAAAACTGGCGATAGTACGAACAACATTTCGTGAAAAAATATTGAGAAATCTAGAAAAAAATATCTGGTGTTTCATACATTTTGGTCAGGTAGCTATGTAACTTTTATGGAGCAGCTGATAGAGCCATACGATGATAATAAAGAAAACCGCATCCAAATCAGTTGAATAATTTTCGAGTTAAAACGGAACATACATGCAGACATACAAAAATTCTTAAATAATACTTAGCTACTAAAAAGATTTAATCTGAAATTTCGAATGTATTCAATGTTCAGACATGACTTTTTTATTACTTGAATGAATAATTATCCAACCGACCATTCTTAGAGGTTCGTTTAAATTATTATGAAAACTACTTTTTAATACAGTTGCTCAAAAATTGGCGTATTGCAGGGACGTATAGCGTTCGGGATGTGGGCTATTACATACTCGAGCTTTTTCTTTACCTTTTCCGAACTCGTGCGTTCTCTTTCCCAACTGTCAAAATAATGTCTATTAAAAAGAAAAAAACCAACCACGAAGTTTTTACTAAAAAAAAATCAAAGAAGTTTTTATGATTCATACCAATATTTCTAAAAAGAAGCTACTATTTTGTTTCAATATCAGTATAATTATTTGATTCAATGAGTTAGGTTAGGTTTTATTTCATTTCATCTAATTAAATTTCATTTTCATTTCATATCAATAAAAAAATTCTACTGAAGACTTGGCTGTATGGGCATAGTTCCCTTTGCCTACCCAGAATGGGTGAAGAAAAGAAAAAAAAACCTCTGCTTATATTATTTTACGGTTGGCGCCTTTTTCCAAAAATTTTCTTTGCGGGTTTAGTTGTTTGTTGCACAAAATGAGTAATTTCGACGATATTTTATTTGAATTGACACCACCGGAACTCAGTATAATTACACAAAATGCTTCGGAGAACATTTTACCGGAAAAGTCAAAAAGTTGCTATACATATCTACATACTACGAATTTATTGCGTGGAGTATAGTTAGTTGAGTTTATTGTGTTTTTATTATTTTATTAAATTGCTTCATTTTTTCGCAACTGTATTAAAAATAGTTGTTCAGTACACGTGCGGAACCGTCATTGCAACTTGTTCCGACTGTCAACCCTCACCTTCGGCTGCGCCTCGGCTCGGGTAGACATTTGTCGGAACTCTTTGCAATGACAGGCTTTCCGCACTCGTAATGAAATATACTATAATGTTCTTTACCATATTTTTCTGAATCTAATGTTTTGAAACATTGCACCAGAAAATTTGCCCTTCGATTAGAGCATTTTCACGCATATTACGACGTAGTAAGACTTGTGTGCAGTATTTTTTTTGTATTTATTTACACAGACGCACTCCAGTTGACACAGACGCATGTCCCAGATAAAAATTTGTTTTTTTGTGTGTTTGTCTGCGTGTATGTGTACTGCCACCGTTCTGTTTGAACAGGGAGGGAAACCTTTTTCGAGTTAAAACTCCTTGGTGTTTTGGGGTGAGTGAGAAGATTCTTTATGTTGGTACTTGTTTGGGTCTTACAAGAACTTTAGTTATTGTCAAGTTGGTATTTACTTTTAAAAAGAAAATTCATTTTAAAAACAAAACTTGCCGGGTTCCAATTTGATTCCAAGTTAAGTTTTATTATCAGTCACAATTCTGTTTTGAATATGAATTTATAATTTCTTTGACTCGATTATTCTTTTTGGGACATGCTACATTCTACATATTATATGTCTAGATGAACTTTTCAAAATATGAGTCAGGAAAGATCAATAGAAGGTAAATCAACTTGCATTATTTTCGGTCATATTAACAATTTATACATTGGGTGTTAATATGAAGTTGCGGAAGCCGGAAACTGGCAATAGTACTAGTCCATACAAACAATTTATTATTCGTAAAAAAAAAATAGAAATTGAGAAAAAGAAAAACAGTTGCTATATGTATACATTTTGGTCGGATACCTATGTCACTTTTCTATGGAACAGCTGACTTTTTTTTCACCATTGTCTCCAAAGTAAAAGTTGTTTGTATGGACGAGTAATCACCAGTTTCCGGCTTCCGCAACATCATATTAACACCTAGTATATGTATATGTTAATTTTTAACACTCGGTTGTGCACTGTGACTACATTAAACTATTATTTGTAGCCAAGAACCAAACAACTTTTCCTATTATTTAATTAGTGTCAGTGCAACTCTAGTTTATGGTAATTAAATAAAACCAGTATGTAACCAATACTCAAACATGTCATCCACAAACCCACTATTAGCCCATTCCGAATTCAAAAACAATCAGAAAAACCAAATTCTCGTTATTTGTATTCGTAAGCGCACTTGTGCTAAGCGTCGATTGGTCACAGGCCACCAAAGACTAGACAGACCATAGGCAGGGAGCGTGTTTGTCTATGACACATCTGTGTTTGGTTTCTGCTGTTGAAGAGCTTAACTTCATCAAATAAGAAGAGGGCGCCTCGCAGTAGCAATGTTAAATATTGTCTGTCCTCTGGATTTGAAATTGGGTTTTTTATACAGAAACGAGAACAATCACAAAGACTCTCATGATAAAACATTCTTCAAAAAATCAGCACATTCAGCCTCCAAAAAAAGTAACCGCAAACTGACACATTGCAGACGATGTCAAGGCCCTGTTAACCGCTTTTGTTAATAATAAATTATTCCACTGAGTAACAACAAAATAATAAATTATTCCACTGAGTAACTACAAAATACAGATATGGATGAGAATGAATGTTCGAGACGCCATGTGGATGAAATGAAAGTAGCTTGAGGGCGGAAAATAAACAGACTGTATGAAGACATTTTTAGGATTCCGTGGACGTACTAAAAGTTAACAGTTCCGGATAATTGTGGTAATAAGCATGGGGAATTAATGTCGATTGCTCATAACAAGAATATCTTTGTATTATGCAATGAACAAACGGTGAAAAACTGATTTCTTGGTCAGGTTATCCTTGTTTATTCAACCAGAATATTTTACAGGCATAGTAAATAAATATCTTAAAAAACCAGCCAATTGCGAGTCGGACTCGCGCATGAAAGGTTCCGTACCATTATCTATAATAATACAGTTCGCGCCAAACTTCTAGTACACTCGGAAGTTGCTCTTCCCAAGAACGGGCCATACATTTTGTTCCTGCTAATGCGAATCGCCCCGTGTTTAGAGGGGACTAAAAGTTTGGTGCGATCTGTACTCGTTAACTTGTAAAGCCTGCTTAGCTGTGATAGTTTTCCTTTTAATTTCATTATGTATACTACTGCCGTGATTTTTTTCAAGTCTCCAAATACAACCGTTTCGCTGGTAGGTGGGGGACATTTGACACTAACAAAAATTAACACTTTTAAGCTTAATATTTCGCAAACGGAACCCTGGATCGAAAAATAGTCTGGTAACACCCCCAATATTTTTTAATTACCTATCCAACGACACCCCACACTAGGGGATAGACGAGAAAAAAAAATCATTCCCACTTTACATGTAGGGGAAGTACCCTAAAAAAATATTTTTCAAAATTTACTGTACCACTTTATCAGCGTGATAAATATGTATACCCATGCCAAATTACAGCTTTCTAGTACTAATAGTCTCTAAGCTAAGCCGCGGACATATAGACAGACAGACAGACAGACAGACGGACATGGCGAAACTATAAGGGTTCCTTGTTGTTGACTACGGAACCCTAAAAACGGGACCCAACTTAGAAAAATGCTGCTACCACATGCCTGCTCCAATTTCACAATGTATTGACATCTGTTTACCCTTAACTCCTTTTGAATTCCTAAAGAGAACACCAACAAAAGCCTGGGTATGATGAATAAGTAATTTCGAATCAAAAGGACTGGGCTAAATTACTGTACCCTCAGGGCAGCACGATTGCGATGCAATTGCTGTTTAAGTGCTTTCAGTGGAAGTCCAAAAGTCAGTCAAGGGAACCGTTTTAGTTGAATGATGAGAAAAGGCACTACATACCTAGGTATGCGTAAAATTGGATTGAGATCAGCGTTCTGTGCTAAATTGTCATTATCAAGGACTATTAATTAGAATCTTAACAATCTTTTAAGTAAAGAGATAATGGGTAGATCACTACGTTAAAAAATTAAAGCAAATATGGCCGGAGCACAGTGGCACGTAACTATCACTCGCCGGGGACAAAAACTTGATAACTTTTGACAGAAAGTTTGTTCAACGCCCGGATGTCGTCGCCCTGTTTACTTAGGCTATCTGGTGAAGGTTGGATTAGGGATGGAGAGAGCATGAATGGTGATTTACCACGTCTTCTTGCAGGTATATGGTAAACTAGCTGCTTAACAGCGCCTGCTGCTACTGTTTATAATAATAATTATTATTATTAAATTCTCGTTTTAAAAAGCGAAGAGTTGGTGTTAATAATGGATTTTTCGTTTAACAAACTTAAGCAGTGAGCGCGTCGTCCCCGTCGGCCAGCAATTCGTAATGGCTTAGATTTTATTTGTTAAAAATCGGTTAAGTATCCGTGTCGAACGGCGGCGGTGGGTGGCCGCCATATTGGTTTTATTATTTCACTTTTTGTCCCGAGCTAGCCGCGGGAGACTCACGGTGCGATTCAGCTTTTTATGAGTGACAATAATATTTTTTTCCTCTCATTTTCCCATTTCGTTATTCTCAGAAATATTTCTCGTTTACCTGCGGTTAATTTTAGACAGCTCTTTAACTAATCAAATCGTAAATTATTTTGTGTCTCCAGAGGTGAGCTATAAAACGTTCACTAGTTTATGGCGTATTAAACATTAAACTGGCTACAGGAAACTTTATTTTTGTGTGTAGTTGAGTTAATAACAATACTTACTAATGAGTCGACTTCAGGGTCTGCTATATAATAAGGTTTTTCTTGACGTATCTGTAACAATAAGATTACGAAATTATACAAATGATAAAGATAATGAAAATCACATTAGACACAATTCCTTGAGTTTTTAAGACAGAAAGAGTGTTTCCGAGACATATTAATGGGTTAAATCGGAGGTTAGATTAATGGCGGACGCAGTCGGGTCATCACGCTAGTACACTGATATAAAATGCTCGTTCGGTTGACTGCGCCGTGCGCCGGCCTTACCATAGACTATAAATGATAATAGACACGATATTCTTATTTTTATAACCGCGTTACATACCTCAGTTTACTGACATTAATACTTTTATTTATCACATTTTTATGACCCAATGCAACTTTTAAGAACATTTTTTATTACACAAGGTAGCAGTTTCTACATTTTGTCCCATCTCTTCTCTCTTTAATCTCAGTCCTCATAACATTAGATATTCTTAAAAGAAAAAAGTTTAAAGTTTGACCGGAAATGCGATAGTATCATGACATGGGCTACTCAGGTCGAGCGGCGGTTACAACTTAAACTTTTTTATATGAAGATGAATAAATTCACACTATTCAGCAGACCATGCACACATTTACATACACAAATACCTACTAAACTTTTGTATAAACACGCATTTTCTTTTTATAGCTATATGAATTAATTAGCATTTTAGTGATGATGATTTTTGTGTAAAATTAAAATCGTTATATTTTTATGTGAACTCAGAATTAGCAGTAAAATTAAGTCGTCAGACAAAGAAAAATTTGTCAATTTTTAAAATAATTTTACGATTATTTAATAACCTTTTATGTTACACAAACAAAGCGCACAGTGTGAACCTGATAGTTAGTCTGATGGACAAAATTCTTATTTAAATTACCCAAATTAAATCAGATCAAAATGTTTAAGCAATTAAACCTGAATAACCGTGAGTAAAATTTAACAACAATAGTCATTAACAAAAACAAAACAAACTAAATAAAAATTTACATAATCTACCTATCCCTCTTATCAAAGTAACCGTTTAAATTTAACAGACAAATGTCGTATTTTGTTAATACAATTAGTACCTTTAGTCATTGTATGAAGACAGATATTGCTTTGACCTTTTGACGAGTTACCTTATGTGCATGCGCATTTAAAATGTATGAAACGATTAAGATCTTTAAGCCATAAATGTCAGCGAAGACGTATTGATTATTAGACAAAATTGACGTTCGTTTCTCATAAAAGTCGCAAAGTTGCGTTTTACAATCACAATTTATTCGCAAAAATCCATTAATTGTTAATTAAAACCTTCATACTTGCGTTGTGGTTTACATGACTCAGTGAACCTCATTCCGTTTACATTGTTTTTTTTTATGTAACGTTAATTCATAATTCACGTTTCGTTACACACGCTAAAAAGTTTCGTTCATATTACAAAAGTCGCAAGTCAGTTGCGTTCCAATCTCGACGGACGCTTCAATACCTTGATTACTTAGGTAATAACCAGTCTCATGTGACGCTTGGTCTACGCCACACCTCCCAGGTAATACCTGTCATTTACTAGGTATATCACCCGCTCAAATTGTCTCCTTTTGTTGTCGGAACAAACGAGCTCGAGAGGTGACAGTAGCAATTATAGCGTAGTTATGTTGTGCATGGTGGATTGCAGTTTGTACGCACTGTGGTTTATTATCTCAGCACTTAGGGACAAATCTACAACAAATTGTATTATATCTACTACCCTTTGATAGACTTGGTTGACCGTTAGCTGTTAAAATCTTAGCGAAAAATACAGCAAATAAACCGCTTTCCTTTGTTTTCGTACTTTCCTTTTAATGGTGCAAGAAAAGTTTCTAAAAAGAGCCCTTTAGCGTCCATTTCCTGACCTGACCAATCCAAAACCGACTCGCCCTTCGTACAAACATGAAAATATAAGAGAAAACACATAAATCGGCGTATTAGGCCCCTCCCTGCCGCTCGGGGCGAGGAAGTCCCCCATTTTGGGGGCCAGCGACCCGTGGAACCCCCTACTTTGGACACCACGAATTAAATGCTAATAAGGTAACTACGCGATCGGTTGATACGACTTGCTTGAGACGAAGGTGTGGTTAAAGTAAAATTGTTGGGAATATTTTTCGGTGTTTTGAATGTAAAATTATAGGTCTTGTTGTGTACTGGTTCGGTTTGATTCACGTGAAACAAACGATTAAATTGTTTCCTTATAAGGATTCTTCGGTTTCTTGAAACAAAACCATCCGCTGTACACTTGCATCATTTAAAAACATTGACCTGGCTTTATTCAAAACCTGTTTCAGAAATTCCATCACTCACAATGACGCGCGATGAGATTCGGTATTAAATATGAGCCACGTTATGGAATTTCATATTGCATCGATTATCATCGAATTCATCGGCACACCGTCATTCGAATAACGAATCGGATGCCACTCAAAATATTCCGTCGATTTAACTCCAAAAAATCGAATAAAAGGTTTTATTTCCGAGACGTTAGCTTCAGTGTTGTCGCATTCTCATCGAGCTCGTACTTGGAATAACTTTTGACTCGGAGATCACAAGGTGATGCGTTCTAAAACCTCGGGAAGAGATCAACAATGCTCTGAACGACAATTGTCACTATTATCCTATTCATAGCGACGTTTACCTGAGTTTTTTTTCGTTCCCTTGGCTTTGTGCACTTTCAGTCGAGGCGAAATCTGGTATTGTTTGTGTAATTGAATAAATGCCTGCATGTAAGCCTTTTGTTCGACGTCCCAGGGTATTCTCTCCGGGATAGCAGCACGTGTGGCATAACGAACAATTACTACAGAAACGATACTGGCGACACAAACTTGGAATTACGCTTATTAAAATAAAGTTTGTTAGTAAGTGGAAACACTAAAGTAGAGTAAAATAGTCAATCTTGGATTAAATCTATTACCTGACGACAAAATCTCGAGGCCCATAATTAAATTCGTTACCTCTCGTCGTGAACCGAACAGTCTCTTATCGATTGGAGGCTGTCATGAAATCTTACTATATTAAGTAAAGTACAAAGGAAATTAAACTCTGGTCATCATAATTTAAAGACTCTTAGCAAGTTGCCGTCCTTTGGTCAGTTAAGACCTCAAGTGACGGTCGATGGACGGCATCAAAATCGCTACCAAAAGTGGTACCCTGTAATTTGTAATAAAAAATCTATTTATAAAATAAAATAAAACATCCCGACGCTACCTAAGATTCTCGTTGATCGATCTCGCCAGTGTTTTAATAAATCAACAGTTTCAAGGCATTTTGACGCTTTTCACAGGTAGATATATGATTTAGAGTCGCGCGCCCACTCACCGGTCTTTAATGGTAAATTATTCTATAATGCGCAAAGGTCGGCTTTTGTAATTTAGTTAAGTTGCCTCCTTTTAATAACTTTTTATACCGTCGATAGCGGGCAGGTGATTTTTTTTACATTTTTACCGAAAAAAGTTGTTGCCCGGTGAACGGAGCCCGCCGCTACTGAGGTAGTTCAAATTTTAAAAATTATAGTGTTTTAATATGACGCGTTACTCTGAGATTTTATTTATAGTGTGCGCGTGCGCGGTCACGTGGTTATCGCGTCGCGGCGCGTCAGTAATGCCACCGTTACGCGATTGTTTTGGCGACCACAAGCGTTCACGTAATCATCTGTTTTGACAAAACGACGTGCGAATATATTTATTTCGTTCCATTTACAGCCGGCCATAAAACGATGTAATGAACAAATGTCTTTATGGTAGACTTGTAAACGTCAAATATCAGTCATTTCTCCTAAGGCAGACAAAAAATGCCATAAATATTCTTAACAAAATGGCTCCTACTGAATATTGTGCCCATAAACGAAGGTCTATAAAGTGAGGTTACGATATTGTCTTTTTGTTGAACCCAGTGTTGGAATTAAAAGAGCTTAGAGACGTGGAGCCTTCCTTTTGTTAGTCTGTGGCCTTTGTTTACGTTTCAGTTTCTAAAACATAAAAGAAATATGATCGAATCATCCTCGCCATAAATATGTAAAATCTTTATTCATAAGAAATCAAAATTCATAAATTTTAATATCCTCTCACAATTATTTGTTTTAAAAGTCATTCAAAAATAACGCATTAGTAATTTGGAACTGTAAATGTAGTTATTGCAATGCAAATAAAATTATATTGTTAAAAAAATATGATGTCGTAGCAGTGAAGTATTAGTTTAGAAATAATGCGTTACTCTAACTCGAGACAAGGATAAAAAATAAGGAAAGAGAAGGATGAACGAAATGAAAGGACCGTTTTTCGTGCATTTTTTGCTCCAAAATCCGTGCGTTCAGATATTTTATTTTAATACAAGTATTCAAAAGATACGAGCAGGTAGAGAGAGGGACGCTTGCAGAGCCCGGTATTTGCTTAGTTTCTTTTTTTTTTGTCGCTCAAAGAATTCAAGTTGATTTATAGCCGTGGTCTGTGACGATTTGTGACCCGTAATTTCTGTGATGTGAATTTTGTCACTAAAGGATTATGATGCATGATTTATTAATTTACACACGAGAAAGAGAGGCGTGCTCGAGTTTGACAACTGCTCGTAACGTATAATTTTTGACGTTTTTGACGTGCTCGCAAATGGAAACGTCAAATGATCCGTCTAATTCTCTCGTGTTTGACATAAATCATTTTGTCGTAAAGGATTATGGGTTTTGTAATTTCTGGGCTAACAACACAAAAAACTAAATTGGGTTTTGGCCACACAAACTGACACTTTGACCCACTGTTTACAAGACAACAACAACCTATTTGGAAGCCATAAATTTAACACAAGTTTTGTCCCAAAGATTTCGCATATCGCACCACTGGGCGTTCAAGTCCTTGGCGGAAGTTATCCGTGCATGTTACACCATAAGTTTTAGATACCTTCTGCCTACTTAACGGACCCCAAGGGGGTCTTTTCGGGGTAGGGGTCAGTTTTTCGGCCATTAGACGATGGGGCAAGGAATTAGTGCAAGTAATAAAGGAAAGTTTAACGCGAACAGTAATTGCTCACTCTGGTGTTGTTAAAGAAATTGATGTTTGAGTTTTGATCGCAAGTATATCGACCTATGTGAAGTTGGCAACGGTTGGTTGGGTATACGATAATAAATCAATATGGCTGCCATTCGATTGTATTGTACTAGGTTTCTACCGGATTGTTTTGCATGTCAATAAGAATAAATTTTCTAAGACTTTTCACGCCTGTCTCCCAGAGGGATAGGCAGAGACTACAGATTTTCATCTGCTACGATCCTGACACACCTCTTTCGCTTCTTCCACATTCATTAATATATTCATTACCTCTATTCTATTCCGGGTACTTTTGACCTCACCCTTCTTCAGGTCACCAATTTGTACGTCCTTCTAGTTCTAGGATGGCCCGGTCGAGATCATCAATACTAGGTATAATAAAAACCGGTTAAGTGCGAGCCAGACTCGCGTACTTAAGGTTCCGTAATTCGACAGATTTGGGAATTTTGTCACTTTGTTTTCGTGAATTTCTTAACCGCTATATGTTTCTTAACCGCTATATGTTTCTTAACCGCTATATGTTTCTTAACCGCTATATGTTTCTTAACCGCTATATGTTTCTTAACCGCTATATGTTTCTTAACCGCTATATGTTTCTTAACCGCTATATGTTTCTTAACCGCTATATGTTTCTTAACCGCTATGTTTCTTAACCGCTATATGTTTCTTAACCGCTATATGTTTCTTAACCGCTATATGTTTATTAACCGCTATATGTTTCTTAACCGCTATATGTTTCTTAACCGCTATATGTTTCTTAACCGCTATATGTTTCTTAACCGCTATATGTTTCCTGTATTCTTTACGTAAGCATATTACCATGATCTTTTTCATATTTTTTGGTCCAACAGTTTTGGAGATAAGGGGCCCCTATTTTTTGTGGTTTTTCAAAGATTTCTCGAAATTAGTGCCAGTTAAATATAGTTTAAGTATATATTTTTACAATAAGCTTTTTAATACCAACAAATTGATACCCATTTTTGCGTTTTTTCTCTTTTGTATTTTCATTTTAAATTTTTTTTAACCATATTATGTGGGCAAATTAATGCTATTTTTGTGGCAAATTTCAAGTCCTTATCTTTAACGGTGCTAAAGTTATGAGGCTGTGACATACGGACGGACGGACAACGGAGTCTCACCATAAAGGTTCCTTTTATACCTTTGAGGTACTAAGGAACCCTAAAACGATTAAAACCTGGTGTCTGTTGTATAAAAATATAAAGTGGGCGACTAAAGCAGAGTAATAGAACACAAACCAGTGATTTTTAGAGTTTTTTTTCAGTCTGTCTGTTTGTTTGTTCGCGCACACATTAATATCCGAAACTACTAAACGGATTTTCATGTAATTTTCATAGGTGGACAGAACTTAATTTGGACCAGAATATAGGCTTTGCTCCTTTAAAATGGTCGAATAAAAATTATCATCATTTAAATATTTTTGCAATTTACTTTGCTACTGGTTACATAGCTAATAATAATTCCTAGCTTTGAAGGCCTATATACGTCATGAATGACCATTTAAAAGACGTATTTAATTTTAGTACATAAAACATCAACAGGTGGCGCTGTCCATTACTAGAACGCGCATAAATAAATATTGAATTTTTTAAAACGTCGTTTAATTTGGAAAATAAAAATTTCAATAAAAAAAAAATATGCGAAATTAGTTGCAGCAATTGTACAACAAATGGTGATACCCATAGAGTATACTGTGATACCTTCTTTGATAAAACGGGCAAGGTACTGGCATATAATAACTGAAAACTGTAAAACTTATACTTCTTACATTATAGCTTGAGCTCTGTGACAGCTGTCAGCGCTATACACATTTGAGCATGAGAAAGAGAGTTAGAAATACAAATTGTGTAGCGCTATCCTGCTGTCACAGGGCTCAAGCTATATTATACGGACTATAGTATATTAAATAACTAACAGACTATAAAAGAGCTGTCTGTCTGTACATTGATGATATTCCAAAAAAATACCGGTGTAGGATACAAATATAAAAAAAAACAGAATTTTCGTTGGTATTTCATGCGTCACTCAAAAATAACTGAACGGGTTTTGATTAGAGATGAAACGGATAGTGATTTGGCCGGATACCGGATACCGGATATCCGGCGAGGCACTAGGCCGGATAGCCGGATATCCGGCGGCCGGATATCCGGCTCAAGATATGCGTTTCGCACTAATTGAGCAAGTCTAAATATTACGCACCAAGGTGCGTGCGGGTGCAAGTGGGCGAGATTATTCGTGCATTTTTAAATGAAGATCATTTCTAAACGATCATTTCTAAATGATCGTATCACAATCATACAAATGCTGGTTTGCAAACGCGAAACAATTTCCGATCCTAACGAAATTTGTAAATGTATTGTTGATGTATCTTTTGTCTCCTTGGAGTGGTGTATACTGTATATAAATGGACAGGTATCTTTAAATGAAACCGCGTAATATACTGTTCATACTGAACAAATTTTCCAAAGTAACATATTGAAAAAACAAAATTGAACCTGCCCGCCCAGTGCCCTTTCAAAATTTACAGTAGGTTTTCAAAATGAGTAAGGAAACATGAAAATATTTTTTCATTTCCACAAGTATGTTTCTTTGGAAAAGTTGTTTAGTATGATTTCAGTATGACCATGTGTTTTTATTAAAAGATACCTGTTGAGTTACATTCGGTATATTGTGAGAGCAAAAGAAGCTGGTGTAATGTATGAAGAAAAGCATAAACGTTTATTCCCAACAATTGATGTAAAGCTTGTCTTTATCTACCATAGCTCAATTCTTATTCACTTTATGTATTAGAATTTAGATTATTCAATCATTGATACAACTATTTTGTAATCTAAACGACTTTTTGTATGTTGAGTTAAGTATCCGGTATCCGGCCGGATACTAACTACTATCCGGCCGGATACCGGATACCAAAAATATGGCCGGATAGGCCGGATACCGGATAGTAACCGGATATCCGTTTCATCTCTAGTTTTGATGCGGTTACCACTGTTATGGGTCACCTCTAAGAAAAAAAGTTTATTGGCAGATGTTACTCTCTTAACTACTTATTTTTTCCTGTAGTTCTGAAATCCTAACTAATTTCATTGTGAAATTGCATTCAAAATGTGGATATTATGTATTTGTAAAGTCTCCTTGAAAATCTGTTTAACAAAATAGCTTAGTACATTTTATATTAATAAAAACCGACTTTTTGCTACTTTCCCACGAATCCGTCCCACTCGAACTGAAGGTTTTCGCATATAGAGTAACAGGGACGCATATAGAGTAACAGGGACGCTAAAACTTACGTATCGCCTTAATTCAAAATTGTACTATAAAAGGTAACTACAATCCAACCAGAGATGTAGAGACATCCATAGGTATTTCATATTTTATTTATGTAAGTTATTTATATCAAAACTTAACCCAAGTAATTTACTCTCAATACTTTATCAAATAACTTCATCAATCAGGCAGGGATACCTAGGTCATAAAAATTTACTACCTAACTGCACTTCAATCGATTCGAAACCTAATTCCAAGGCAGTTAAAAGCTGCATTGCTTTGAGGCAGGATTGTAGAATGCCTAGTAGTTTCACATTGATATTAAATGCTTTGTATTTTGTATAATTAACATGTGACTGTTATTTACGGATACAATCTTAAGTACTAGTATATTTATAAAATGACTGGGTTATGTCTCGAATTATTTATGATAAACAGTAGCTTTTATCGTGGTCCAGCTCTTATACAGGGTAATTGGTAATTCGACCTATTCCTTTAAAGGGGTTATACTAGAAATAATTTCCAACAAATAATGCCCATCAACTAGGGGTCGAAAATGTTTTTTTTTTTTCAAGTAAAAAACGTCGATATTTCAAAAATTACAAAATAGAAAAGGTTTTCTTTCCACTTAAGACCTTTTAATTCTGAGATTATGGGAATTCAGGGCACGTATTTTATTTATAAATCATCACTTATCTATCATTGATCAGAAATATAATAAATAAGTACTGAGACAGGAATAGTTATTTTTAAATTATTTATTTTTGGTTATTAGTCTGAAAGTTTGAAAAATAATACAAAAACCTTCGTAACTCGGAGACCACTCATTTTCGACACCTAGTTGATAGGACTTAATTCGTTGGAAATGATCTCTAGTATAACCCCTTTCAAGGAATAGGTCGAATTACCAAGCATCCTGTGTATATATATATATATATATATATATATATATATATATATATACACGCTACAAAAGTATAATTGCGAACCGTTGCTTGATTAAGACTAACCTTTTGTTAACAAAGCCCTTTTTCAACCCGCGATCAAAAAAGGGTGTGTGTTTCACGCGTACGTTTGTATGTATGTATGTATGTACGAGACCCTGTATCTCCTAAACCAAGCGTCCGATTCCGATGTTATTATTTTTTTCATATGATAGAGTACACCTAAGGTGGTTCTTGGGGATATATCATTACGCTAGCTTAAAAGAGAGCCAAGCAGTGCTGAATAAACTGAAATAAGTTTCGTAATTTATTACTTACTAACAAAAACTCGCGGCTTTTTTTTAAGTTTCTTAAACAAAATTTTACAAAGTTTACAAATTTACAATACAGAACTATCTGGCGTAAACCACGAAGGTTTATCTGCATATAGTGAGTTCTAGATTTACACGTTTTTAATTAATTTACACACACATTTTTAAATAAGTTACATTAGCTTTAATATTTAATTTACAGAATTTAGCTGAGGTCACCACATTCGACAAAGTACTTTTTAAGTTTTGATATATAATTGATTTTGATTTTATTAAAATACCATTTTTGCAGTTCTCGTGGAAGGCTATTTATGATTTTTGGTAGTAAAAATTCCCAATGCCTATATAGTGCCGAACACGTTGCTCGCCTGGATCCCGTTTCTCCCCATCCCGTGGGAATCTCCTAAAATCCCTTCTCAGCGGATGTCTACAAGTAACCTACAGTACAAATTTAATGTTCGTAGGTCCAGCCGTTTGTTCTGGACGTTGATAGATCAGTCAGTCAGGTTATTTAATGTTCGTAGGTCCAGCCGTTTGTTCTGGACGTTGATAGATCAGTCAGTCAGGTTATTTAATGTTCGTAGGTCCAGCCGTTTGTTCTGGACGTTGATAGATCAGTCAGTCAGGTTATTTAATGTTCGTAGGTCCAGCCGTTTGTTCTGGACGTTGATAGATCAGTCAGTCAGGTTATTTAATGTTCGTAGGTCCAGCCGTTTGTTCTGGACGTTGATAGATCAGTCAGTCAGGTTATTTAATGTTCGTAGGTCCAGCCGTTTGTTCTGGACGTTGATAGATCAGTCAGTCAGGTTATTTAATGTTCGTAGGTCCAGCCGTTTGTTCTGGACGTTGATAGATCAGTCAGTCAGGTTATTTAATGTTCGTAGGTCCAGCCGTTTGTTCTGGACGTTGATAGATCAGTCAGTCAGGTTATTTAATGTTCGTAGGTCCAGCCGTTTGTTCTGGACGTTGATAGATCAGTCAGTCAGGTTATTTAATGTTCGTAGGTCCAGCCGTTTGTTCTGGACGTTGATAGATCAGTCAGTCAGGTTATTTAATGTTCGTAGGTCCAGCCGTTTGTTCTGGACGTTGATAGATCAGTCAGTCAGGTTATTTAATGTTCGTAGGTCCAGCCGTTTGTTCTGGACGTTGATAGATCAGTCAGTCAGGTTATTTAATGTTCGTAGGTCCAGCCGTTTGTTCTGGACGTTGATAGATCAGTCAGTCAGGTTATTTAATGTTCGTAGGTCCAGCCGTTTGTTCTGGACGTTGATAGATCAGTCAGTCAGGTTATTCATTTATATTATAGATAGATCCTGAGCCTAAATAAAAGTGTTGTAAAACCGGAATCGGTAAATAATGTAGGTAGATTGTATGTATGTATATCCTAATTGTAACGCCGAAGGCTGAGCTTCAAGTGAGGCAAAGAGCGGAGAGGATTTTATACCAGTGAAACATTTTAAACTTTCAGAATTATGATTCCTGACACAGCTATTGATTTTTCCACGATTTATCGTCTGCGAGAATAATTACTTTTTTTTTACAAAAGCAAATTGAAAAATTTTGCAGTTCCCGTAAAAGTCAAACATAACTTTAACAAATTAGAAGCATAGATATCAAGAGATATGGTGAGGGGGGGCGTGACGCTTGCGGATGCATAAGGCCAAAAATAGACCTTATGGGGAACCCAATTGTCAATAGAGATGCGATGTGTAGTGTTTTCCGTGGTTACAGGTCTCTAGTATAACTCCTTGCAAGGAATAGGTCGAATTTCCAAGCATCAACATGACAGACCAATCAGAAGCGAGAACGAGTAAAGAGGTGTGGCTTAATAAATCAAGACAGACCGTAGTCTCTTGTGATTGGTTCTCTAGCTGTGTTATAATAATTTTGGCCAATCACAGCGCATAATCACGGTGTTCTAATGTAATGTTATAACATCGGTAAAACAATGTAGTTACTCATACTATACGTGCAGCAGTTTTGATGTTTTTTTCTTTTGATGTTGAAATTACTTTATTGCTTTTATATTGTATGGAAGTAGATAAAAATAATTGGTTTTGGAATAAAGTACAAATTTGTCGACCTAGTACGGTAATATGCGCCTCAAAATCCAGTTTGGGGCTTTTGGAAACAACGTCAGCATTTCCTAACGAATGTGGACACTGCTTGGGTTTAGGTTTTGGTACCTTGGCTCGGCCATTGATGTCAAATATCAAAAAATTGACCTGAAGACGATGACAGGCGATGTGATGTATTATGCCGTTCTGTCCGGCTCACTGATCACCGCCCCACCGCGACATTGAACGTCGGTGGGACGGTGATCAGTGGACACGACAGAGCGGTGAACATTATCCGGCTGATCAGCATCTAGATGGATGTAGGCGGTATGTATTTAGTACACTTAAGGTGATATACCGTGCTAGCAAAGGTCCCCGTTACTCCAGGCAGAAAGACCCGCCGTGCGAAAGGGACGGAATCGGGGAAAATTGTCAAAAAGTCGGTTTTAAATTAATTCAAAATTAACTAAAATAGCTACAAAAAATTCCATAACCAGTAATTTAGGTGTAGTTGAAACCCACCTAAATAAATATTTTTCAAGTCTGTATGCTATCCTAATTTGTCAGAATATCAAAAAAAGTGTAAATTTAGACCTGATTTCAATAATTATTTCTATCGAATGAAATTCCTCCTATCGCGTTAGACCAAAATCTAGTAAAAGGTCCCAAAATTGTTATACTAATTTATTTTACTTGGAACTTCATTAAAAGAGCAGATAAATAACTTCAAAAAGTGTCAATTTTCACGGTATAGCCCCTTAAGGCGCTCTTAGAAGAGTGACTCTCTGTCTTTTTCTTTACGTGTAAGGAGTGAAGAAAATAACCACACTTTTGTACATTTTCGTTGTTTTTATCGGTTTTTAAATTGTTTAAAATAAGGGATATGTTTATTAAAACCCACTTACAAGGTCGACCTAGAAAATTTAAAGAGCAATATTACCAGATATGTTTCGTTAATAAAAGAGGGGAATTATGGAAATGGCATGATTTGAAAGGTCTTATTACATGCTGTGTTCGTGAATTATTTCTATCAAGCAAAGTTTATCTGATCGTGTAACACATGCGTGGAAGACCTAGATAAAGGTTCGAACTATATTGCGTATTTTTTTTTTGGAAGTTTTAGACGATATTTGAAAGTTCTATTTGACTTTGAAATTACTGATTTTGGGATAAGAGCGCCTTAAGGCGATATGTAAAAGTTTTAGCGTCCCTGTTACCCCCTATGCGAAAAAATCCTCAGTGCGAGAGGGACAGATTCTAGGAAAAATAGCAAAACGTCAGTTTTTTCCATCCATCAGCCTAGTTCGTCCACTGCTGGACATAAGCCTTTCCAGGACTTTGCCACTCCCTGCGTTCATCCTGGAAGAATTGCCCATACTCACACACGCTGGGCAGGCGGGTTAGTGAGCGCGGTGCCGGAACCCTCGCACCAGTGACGCCGCTGCCCATCACCAGTCTGTTCCATATAAGGCCCGGCTATTAGGGATGGATATACCGCCATCCATCGTCCCAGGCATGGTGGGCCTCCTGGTTTTTTGCCTGTGAGCTGTCCTCTTACTCTCCCCCGAATTACTTCGAGGGGGTCTCCAAGTAAGATGGTGGTACCTCCACAGTCGAGCCCGGCATCAGCTCTACCACCTGTTGGTTTTTATTATTATAAATGTACTAAAGTTGCTATCAAAATTTCGTTCAACCAGCGGGCCTATTATATTATGTATCTCTAGTTGCCATCTGGACTGGGTGTCTATCATCAAAAACATAGATATACTATCGAATTCCGATTTTCTAAGGATATGTTCGCACTTGAAGTGACGACACAGTTCGTAAATAGTTCAATAACCTCTAATATCAATTTTGAACGTTTAGTTTTTATCTATGTTTTTGGCAATAGGCACCCTGTCCAGTTGGCAACCTTAGATACAGAATAGGGGGGCAGGTCTGTTAAAATATAATGTCGATTTTTTTCCGTAGCGCATTAATATATTTTGAATAAATAATTAGTTATGTGTTAATAATGAATTAAGGTGGTATAATTACACGAAAATTGCCCGCCCCTGGATCCGCGCCTGCTCGTCGGTGAAAAGAGTGTTGAAATTGACAGTTCACACATACAAAACATCTCTGACACTAAGCAAAAATAAACTTTCAGTAATTCTAGATTACTGCACCTTGCTTTGTTTTTTTTCGTACTTGAAGCAAAGATTTCAAAAGTTTAGATGATTCCTGGCACCTAAAATCTATTGCATTGTTTTTGAATGCGTGCGTTAACATAATGCCGACGCGCGCACACTTTTGAGTGCGCAATCTGTCTACCTACGGTCAGCAAACTGATCAGACTACTAAAGTTATTAAAATGATTAACTTTAAGTGCACTTAAGGCGTCCAACTATCACTGTGTTCAGATGAGCACTGATTCCAAACGTGTGAGCGTTACCCATTTAAAGGTGGAAACATTTTGGTGCTGTCATAATACGGTTAGGGCTTATCTTTACTTTTGAAATCTTTGACTTGAAGTATTGTTATAAATAAGAATAATAAATAACTAGTTAACTAGTTATTAAGTCTTAAGTTTTGATACCAAATAAACAATTTTCTTTCTTTGTTTCTTTTCTATGTTGACAAAAAATAAAACATAATATAGTCACGACATGAATCCCCGAGGCAGTGTCAGGGGTGTTCCCGAGAGTGAACTGTGAAATGCAAACCTATCGCTATTCTTTGAGCACAAATACACGCTTTTTAGGGCATGCAGGTTTCTTCACGATGTTTTCCTTCACCTTTCAGCAATTAGATACTAGGTAATACAAATACTATGCACATAAATTCCAAAAAAACTCATTGGTGCATGCCCGACTGGGGATCGAACCTAGGTCTCAAGATTGAGAGGCCAGCGTTCTATTGCCTGAGCTACTGCCGCATTCGATGCTGACAAGATTCCAAAGTGTACAAAAAAAACAAGCACCTATCAAAATGAAATCTCGGCAGTTCCCAGCTGAGTGTCAATATTATCGTAATTTATTAACCCTCAATAGGAGAGTTCCCATGCGTCAGACCACGGTGGCGCGCTAGACCCGCATTGTGAGGTACCTACAGCACCCGAAATAACAAATAAATAAACAAGAGTATTCATAGCGAGCTGTTTACGTCGCGGCCACTCGAGAGCTCTCTCACACACGCTCAATTTAAAAATAAACAACGCACGTCGAGTCAAAAAGCGTTTTTCAACAAAAACACAATTTTAAACAACGCGAAACTGCTTTAAACAAGAGTCGGCGACCGTGCGTAACCCCATTTTTGAGTCCGTATCGACCCCACAATGCTGCACTCGAATATAATGGAATAATAGTTTGTATAAACCCCGTTCGAGCCATCCGGAGCAAGTCCGGCTTTACCCCAGCGCTGGCTGCAGCACACATGCATGTGTTTGTTGAGGAATAAACGCGCCCGTTTAGAGTACGTGGCACATAATGAATAAGTAAGCATATTTCGACGCACCCGGGGCCTTTATTTTGCTTTTTATAATTTCTAAACGGCACCCTCCAAATCCCGGCGGACCAGAAATTAAAGTGTAATGTTTTATAACTTATCTGCGGGTTGCTCACTGTTTTGGCTTTTGTTAATGCAATTTTTTAAACTGGCCCTTTTTTTGGCTCTTTTATTAGCTAAAATCGATAATTCACATGCGTTTATCGTCAATTTCAAGTACAATTAACCTGTGATCTATGCAACAGGGCTGTGGGAAATTACACGACGTTTTTCCTGCGGAATTATTTATCCAGAACCAATTTTCTGACACAGGCCTGTACTCAATACTTTCATTAGTGCACCCTAATCATTGACACATTGACGAAACAATCACAGGGTGGAAATGCCCCTCGGTAAAGCGGGGTCCGGTGGACCCCAGCCGCGCGGACGGGTTAAAGGCATTACGGGACATAATCTTGATTGATCTTGTACTAACGTTAGTTTACTTGCAGTCTGTGACGAATTGCCTGGAAGACCCCGGATGTTGTTGTATTTGAGGGTTAAGGGCTGGGGGAGGGTTGGTTGTACTTTTCACATTCGCTTCTAAATGTAAATGGCGGAGATTTTTGCATATGTTTGCATATTATTATTTAATTCACAAACAGTTTAAAATATGTAGAGCTAAATATTTCCATATGATTTTTTTCACATCGATCGCCATTTTGGTTTTTTATTATAACTTGACCGTAAGCGCTGTGCCCAGCCTTAAGAAGCCGCGGGGCGAGGCGGGGGGAGGAAAGGACACAGCATTAGTTCACATGATCGATATTTGTGTCGATTCGATGCAACACGACTTAACTTATTTTACAGGACTAAACTTAATTTGAGCGTTCTGTGTTTTTCTTTCTGTATCGAAAAGACAAAGACAGGACGTTTAAAATAAGGTTAGTCCTGTCAAATAAGTTAAGTCATGTTGCGCCGAATCGACACAATTGTCAGAAAGCTGTACTTCACTCATTTTTTTTTATTATTATATATTGATTCTGATTTGAGTTTAGTTTATTTTATGAAACATAAAATTATATAAATAAAAATCATAATCACTTACCATTGTAGTAGTATCATATTTTCTAATAAATGCTTAAATATTTAAAAATATGCGACAATTATTTCAATTCTTCTTGAAACAGGACTAAACTTAATTTAAGCGTTCTATCTTTTACTTTCTGTATCGCGAAGATAAAGACAGGACGCTTAAAATAAGATTAGTTCTATCAAATAAGTTAAGCCGGTGTTACACCGAATCGACACAAATATCGATCATGTGAACTCATGCTACTCTTTTCTTTCCTCCCCCGCCTCGCCGCGCGGCGCCTGAGGCGGGGCACAGCAGTTACGGCCAAGCTATGGTTGCCATTTCCAATACATAATTTTAGGCATGCATGTACAGATCACAGGTGGTAGAGCTGATGCCGGGCTCGACTGTGGAGGTATCACCATCTTACTTGGAGACCCCTCGAAGTAATTCGGGGGAGAGTAAGAGGACAGCTCACAGGCAAAAAACCAGGAGGCCCACCATGCCTGGGACCGATGGATGGCGGTATATCGATCCCTAATAGCCGGGCCTTATATGGAACAGACTGGTGACGCGCAGCAGTGTCACTGGTGCGAGGGTTCCAGCACCGCGCTCACCAACCCGCCTGCCCAGCGTGTGTGACTATGGGCAATTCTTCCAGGATGACCGCCGGCAGTGGCAAAGTCCTGGAAAGGCTTATGTCCAGCAGTGGACAAACTTGGCTGATGGATGGATGATGTACAGTAGAAGACTTTTACAAAAACGAGGATGTTTATTCCACAACTGAACCTTAAAACTGAAGGCAACTGTCGCAACGTTTCATCAAAAGTAACCTCCTTTCTTTCAACTCCGTGAACAAAAGAGACTACCTTAGAAAAAAGAAGAATAACCCCTTTTAATCAACATTTCCGAGACATTTGTAATTACAAGTCGAAAACCTACATTTTTGCCCTAAGGGTCCTAATACATAGTTATAGGGCTGTAATTTTTACAGTATAATACCTAGAACACGCCCTATGTCCACCACAAATTGCCTAGAACTGTATACTGCACTTGATCTATAGGTAATTTAATGAAAAGTGTTACTAAAATATTCAAAACAGAAATGTTGTCAACCCCTGTAATTGTTAAGGGGAAGCCACTGAAATGATAGAGCAGTACAATGTACTGTAATTATTTAGGTTTGTAATACTCGTAGAACTTGTGTCTTTGTAATTTACTAGTGTTAATAAATATATTATATTTTGCTTTTGTAAGCTTTATTTTTTTATTTATTAGCATTAAGGCGATATGTAAATGTTTTAGCGTCTCTGTCATTCCAAATGCGAAAAAACCCTCAGTGCAAGAGGGACGGATTCGGCGAAAAGTAGCAAAAATTCGGATTTTTATTAATATAAAATGTACTCAAGTTGCTATCAAAATTTCGTTTAACAAGGTCCTAGATAATGTCATGTTAAAACCCATCTAATAAAGTATAATTGTAGTACATATGTCATTTCAAAATATCAAACCAGGAAAAATGGACCTAATTTCAATAAATATTTTTATCGAGCCGAATTTTTCCAATCGCGTTTCTGTTTAAAAGATGCCTATAAAAAGATTTCATAATTAATATTCCATTTTATCAAAATAATACATTATTTACTGAAGTAGATATACTGAAGTAATTCTAAAAGTGTCAATTTTTTTCCCTAGCGCCTTAATTAATTAATTACTAGTAAATTTTTAGTTACATAACATAACTGTTTAACATAGAAAATGCAAAATATTTTTTGAGACGCCTTTGTGGCCTGGGTGGTAGAGCGTTCGCACGCTAAACCAGAGATCGTGGGTTCTATCCCAGCAATGTAGATGAATTTTTATGCGGCCTGCGTGCTTCGGAAGGAACTTTGTCTAGCTGCTACTGGTCTATTTGTGTCCGAAGAATGGCGATAGGGCTCACCCCATCACGTTTGGCACGTGAAAATCGTCGGTGAAAAGCCGGTGTACCAACTGTGGACTGCGACTTGCCCCCTCAGGGATTTGTGTCTTGACTCTTGACGATAATAAATGTTTTTTTGTTACTGAGATTTCTTCCAAAACCCTTTGTTTAAAAATTCAATTGAAACAAAAAATCAGATCGAAAACCTTTTAACAGCTATTTTTTCCAGCAATCTGTCATAACATCCAAATATTCCCGCTCAGAATACTCAACACTGGCTGAATGTGAGAATTCCTTAATCCTTCGATAATAAAAAAAGAGCAGATGCATTCGTAATATTTTTTCCCGACATTTTGTGTATTTACTTGCGTCCGCGCTTGCATTCTGTAGCCGGATTATTTCAACTAAATATATTCATGCGGAGGATTAAAACGCAAGATGTTTTCAAATCTTGTTTATTTTGTAACAGATATTTCATAAATGTTTCCATTCTCCTTTGTATAAACTCTTTTGTGATGGTATGTAATTAATGAAAACAGTAATTTACAAGTTACATCAATAACAAATTAATGGCCATGCTAAAACTTCACAATTTTCTACAACTGGGAGACAGGCCATACTTTATCACCTCTTCTTTTTATAATAAATAACATGTTTAGGTATTTTCTTTAAGGCGCTACGGAAAAAAAAATCGACACTTTAAGAACTTGCATATCAGGAAATAATGTATTATTTTGATAAAATAGTATATTATTTTTGGATTCTTTTTCTAGGGACCTGTTAAAACAGAAACGCAATTGGAGAAATTCGGCTCGATAGAAATATTTATTGAAATGAGGTCTTTTTCGACACCAATTCTCCTGGTTTGACAATTTAGAATGACATATGGACTACAATTATATTATATTAGATGGGTTGTAACAGTATCTAGGACCTAATTAAACGAAATTTTGATAGCATCTTTAGTACATTTTAAATTAACAAAAAACCGACTTTTTGCTACTTTTCCACGAATCCGTCCCTCTTGCACTGACGGTTTTTTCCCATATGGAGTAACAGGGACGCTAAAACTTTTACATATCGCCTTAATTGTAAATATTTTCTTCTTCTAAATAGACATTCAAAATGCGCAGGTGACATGAAACATTTCATAATCACCCCTCAAATAACAGTCCAGACTCAACAAATTCCCTCCCATCAATTAAAAACGCAGATCAACCAAAATCCAAAACGCAAATTTTGCCAGAAGCGTACGCTCAGCGTGTATGTAGATAAAACCAGCCCCTAAGTCCATGTCAGCTGTTTCTGACTGGTTCGCCCATCGCCGCCACCCTTCGTTGCCACTACCAACATAGCGGTGCTACTAGCAAGGAGGAAAACGCGATGGAGTTCTTCCAAATGAGGCCGCATTTCTAATTTTGTGCTATATCACCCCACCCGCCTCTTCTGCTGCAGACATAAAAAGCCTATGTGGAGCTAAAATTACTGGTACGGTTTTGATTTTAGGACAATTTTGGTTGTTTATTTTATAGAAATTGTGTAGTAAGAAAAGTATTGGAACATTTTCTTATTGTATTTTTAATATATCTAAGTAAGTGTTATTAATGTGACATGTGTATCTTTAAAATAGCTGTTATAGAGGTAAAGTCTACAACATAAACAAATAAATCTGATCAAAAGTGTCCAAAAATAGACCCTTAACCTTCTACAAAACAAAACGTACCCTGCCACCCCCACCTCTTCTTTATTGAAATTAATGTTCACCCGGTGATTAGACAGTTTACCCCGCCCTCCCCTAGTCGGACTATTGCTGAAAACGTGGGGTGAAACGCTAAAAATTAGAAAAGTCACTTTTGCTAATTTTCAGCTAATTACTTATAGAAGTTGTGTGTTATTTGTGTGTTTTAAATGTTAGTTTGGCGGACAACCTTCCTGCAATTAAAAACTGGGTAACAACATTCGGCCCGTTGTGTTCCGAACTCTATTTGTTGAAAATATATGACATTGATCTAAATTAAATAATTGTTTGAGGAAAATTTCATTCCTTAAGAGGCTATGCGAGTTTTATTTTTCTCACTATCACTCCAAGGGAAAAATCGCGCAGTGCAAAAGGGAAAAAAGTTGGTTTTATATTTTTATAAAAAAAAAAACTAAAATGTGAAATGTGAAAAATGTGAGTCGTTCTTCTGGTAGTATCTAATTTGTGGTGCAGTTATGTTATCCGCAAAATTGTTTTCAAAAAAGGAATCCGAAGATGAAACTTAAGGCGAAGCCTGTACTTCCAATACTTCTCCGTAACTTTGTAAATTACTTATACAAAAATAACCTTTATTTCCTCATCATAGAGTATCTACCTACACATCAGATAATAAGACCTCTGGTGGGATTCTTAAGGAGAGAGTAAAAGAGGTGATTTTTGATCAGCTGAGGTGATGCTTTGGGATGATACTTGTTCTCTTGTATATGGTCAGTATCTGGACGTGTCGGCAGGAATGCGCTTGCGATTCTCATAATTACTCATCCTGTTTGTATACAGCATGCTCTGTTGGTGCAATGAGAAACCTAAAAATAAAAAAAAGCTTGAAAATTTAAAGTTACTTTGAATTTCCCTATTTACGAAACAAATGGCGAAATAAAATGGTACTTTATAAATAGCTTGAATTTTATTATACGATATTACTGAGATTAAAATCACATTACAAACAGAAAGCAGCAACCTGTAGGTGTCAGACGCGCACCTAGTGTATTTATGTCATTATTAACCGGTGCGAATTAATACTCATTTGGAGTCCATTTTTATCGCAGGTTTACCGACGCAGGCGCAAAAAGCCCCATTCTTCGACCGGCGGCCTCTCTCATAATTTTTTTCCCTCCAAAACGGACCACGACAACAACGCCATTCTGCCAAAAATGGACTCTTAATCGCTGACCACGTGTGACATTTTTGCTATACGAACTCGTTTTTTGAAAAAGGAACTATAGCGAACGTGACGAAATCATAATTTTTGTCACCTTCACAGACACAGAGTCATTGCCCTTAACATGAAAAAAAAAAACTAATTTGGGTTAAGTAATTGCATAGAAAGCAACCCTTAAAACATTATTGTCATAAGACAGATTGACCAATCACGTCGAAGGGCATCCTCATTGGCCTATTCAAATGTCGAACCCCTGACGATTACGAAAATTTTAATTCCGTACGCGTATCCGCTCACCGCAAAGAGGGATTCCAAATTCAAAATTTTAATTTGCAGTCCGGTTGCATCGCTATCTTAAATTAAAGTTGATGACCGATTAGGATGGAAATTGGTTTATTAGAATAGTTATCGATAGAGTCGTCAAGAATGTGGCTTCGTGGAATAGTGCAGTGGAGTGAGTGATGAAAGAGCGTCATTTTTAGTTCATCGGCATATTAAATAGTGGACAAAAACGTTAACCAAGTCGGTCGGCGTGTCAGCCGCTAATTGACTGCTGCACGCCACCGTCTGCAGGACGTTGCTGCTGGCCTTTTAGGATTGGTTGCGTTCTAATTTTAAAATTTTGATTTGTTTGCACATGGTTTGCACACAAATTGATTCAAATAAAAGGCAAAAGTCTATGTAGACTGACACTGCAAAACTGGATTCGATATTTGCTTTAATTTACATTGCTAGTTTTTCTTATCATTTCTTGCCTAAAAAACTTGAACAAAATACAAATTGTAAGAATTTTTAGATTTGATTTTCATGCTAAAAAGTGAAATTCCAAACGGCATAACCTTGTAATGTTGTGCACTATTTCTTTCATCATACAAAACAAACGAATGTAGAGCAGTGTTACACGCACGTTCCGTAATTAAAAGCAAAGAACGCCTACGTAATTGTTGTTATCTCTTTCTTTTTTTTACTTTTGATATGTATTTTGGACCCGAGCCACGATCTGGACTGCGATTTATTGTTTTGCAATACTGAGAATTAAGAGGGTTCAATATTTAGGAAAGAACCACTAGATCTCCGTTCAAAATTATAATTTACAAAATATAATTACTTTGGTTTTAATTCCCATTCTAAAACATATGAAGGGTAAGCGGGAAGAGGGATCATAGTCAACAGCAGGTAAATTTGAAATAAGTAGAAAAACTTGCTTAGGTTATTATTTTAGAACTCTGCTTAGTGGGCTTATTGTAATCACAGCTAATTATTGTAATATCATTTTTTTTTTCTCAAAAGCAAACTTTGCTATCAGCCCATAGCCCCCCATATTCACAGTTAAAGACAATTTTTTTAAACTTTTTGTACCAGTTATGACCTTTTTTAAGTTAAGTTTTTAAGCTTCTTGAGTCCGGTTTATTTTTTAAAGCGATATTCTGCGGACTGTGTTATTTTTTTCAAGTTTTTGTTTTCGCTCAATCATTGTTACCGAGACATTTTAGGAGATGGCACTATTTACTCAATTTTGAAAACAAACTGACAATGATCTTTCTTCCGGCGTACCCTTCATTTCCTAATCAAACCGAGTACCTTTACCTACACAAATGAACACAAGTGGCTTGGTTCAATCAGCGGTAGTCAATGCCAAATATGGCAAAACGCTATTTCCATATTAGTTAATATTGACTGGCACTTTCCCTGTTTATAGCATTAACATAGTCAAGTTAATGTTAAGTTAACTATGATCGTGAACGGTTAGTAAGTAAACATTGTAATTTAGATTTTAATTGGCTTTCATTAAATTGTGATGCTGATTTACTGATTAACCAGTGAAGGAAGAAAACATTTTCATGACCATTTCAGTGTGCGATTTTACAAATTTATACATTGAGAATTGTAGTATAATATAGTAGAATGTAGTTATACATAGTATAAAAATGTATTTTTGTAATCAGTAGGTAGTAGCTTTCAATTTGTTAATATTTAATTAGCTTCCTTAGGTTAAGGTTTAATTTATATTTAGTGTTTATAGTTAGGTAATTTTAAATTGTAGTTTTTTAAAGTTGTTTGTAAACTATGTTCTTTTGTGTATTTTACCTTTTTGTACTGTGATAATTTTACTCCTTTTTGTTTATAATTACTTGGCAAATGTTGTGTATACCTATAAGTGGCAAATGTATCAGAATATTTATAAAAATGTAAACTCTTTTAAGTGTAACAATACTTGTGCTGTTGGTGTACCTTTTTTAAATAAATAAATAATTGTTAGAAATTTAAATTTGAAAAATAGTATTGTTATTATTTGTTTAGAGACAGAATTGCTTTTCAACCAATTCCCACAGGAAAGGACTGAGAACAGTATTTTTTCCGATAAATCGGATCCGAAACAGTGTTGGTGCGTATGGAATTCTTTGGCGACAAAAACTACGCGAGGACGATAAAACGAAATCGCCGATGCGTCCAAAAAAAACGCTACGGCTGCGTGCGAGTGAGAGACAAAAAACGAGTATCGTATCGCGGTTCCACTCTAGCGCGCGCAACTAATGAATAACTGTGGCCTGCGTTGCGCCCGCGCAGCAGCCAAGATCGACAGCTGCGCCTCGTCCAGGGATCTGCCATTATTTATTTTATTTCGGCGCGAATCGTATCATATTATTGTTTGGTGACAAAGAGGTCAAATTGCGCGTTAAATCTACTTGTATCAATCGACATGTATAAAAGTTACAGTTCATACTAGGTATACCGAGACACTCAAAATAAATCTAAACAATAGTATAACAGACGACTTTTGTTTGTTTACATAGTATTTCGTTAGAATGAAATGTCAATAGGTACTATAAATGGTACCCTAATAAATAACGAACTCGTAGATTGATCTACGATGGATCATCATAATACAATAGTAAAGATGCGCGGGCGCTCATCCATATCTCGACTAGGTTTTTCTCTCGGCGCTACTCGTCTCTGTAATTACAAATGCACGCATTTTCTTTGTGAAGAAAACTGCATGCATAGTTGTTTTAAGATTTATTTTATTTTCAAACACGTTGTGATACTTTACGACCTGATTTCATATATAATCGAGGAATTCATATGCGCTTTGAATCAGTATTCCACATTAGTGTGAGAAACATACATCACGAGTAATCCCCAACATAACAATCATCAGCCACAAACGAGAACTTAATTCTTTCACGATGCATCTGAACTAACAATTAGTAGTAAAATTCTCATCAGTACGATCAAAAAAGCTAACACGCAATGGGAATAACGTATCTGAGCTCCGGATCACACAAAAGGTCGTGAAGATATAGTCACGTGATGTTGTCATCAGAGACTTTTTTAAACAACTGCATTTTATAAAAGACATTAAGAGATACTGCGTCTTTGCTACCTATTTATATAAAAAAGTGGTGTCTCACACCATTCTTTAATTAAAGTCAATATAAATGCTCTGTTGCATTCTTTTTCGCTCAATTAAGCCTGGGGAATGTATAAAAACAAATATAGAACCAATAACGGGCTGTATCGTATTATTGTATGCAGAAATGTTGGCAAAAACGCACAAATAAAATCCAGTCAATGTCAATGAACGCACTTAAGCCCTCGTTGAAGATATGACGTCACTGGCTAAAGCGAAACCAGTGACAGTATCTGTGATCATTCGCCACAGATCAATCAACCGTCAACAATCGCTGCGAACACGCCACTTAAATAAATTTATAGAGTATTAAGTACCACGAAAATAAACACAGTTATGATTTATTTACCAAATGAATTATAGCAAAGACGTACGTCACTTGTCGGAGTGAGAGAACACCAAATTTTATCGCAGCAATTTCTCGTGTCAGCTACTGATAACTTTTATTATTGTAATTAAATTGTTCAATTATCTAATATCGATGGTTTTACGTGTTAAAAATGATGTTATGATGAATTTATTTAGGGATTTTTTGTGGTAGCTATACTATAAACCATAAAATCGATAAATAGTCAGGAATTTATATGATGTTCTTACGACCAGTCAATTTGGAGAAATAAATTGCCTTACTATATGACTTTTTCTTTTTCATTTAAATGCAAAGTTGCATATTTATTCATCGATTCAACTTAAGGAAGACAAAGGATGTTATAAGACAAAGATCACTAGAAGAGTGGTCAGTTCCATGACACTAACGACATCTTATCAAAGGCAAGAGTCAAAAAGTCATCGCTATTTACAATATTACCGCTATAAATACAATTTACTTCCAATAATTACCATACAATGAAGTCTTTGACTGATAGCGATTCAATATTATTATTAAAAGTGAAATTTAATAAGGCGCCGATACAAAGTCACTTCCGACAGCTAAATTGACGCCCGCCATTTTCACGTATTAGTAAAGACGTTGTGTTTCTTTCTCCCTCTATTGTATTTTACCGCAGCATGTCAACGCTTATTGTGCCAATCGAAAAAGCCACAAAAGATCTGCGGTTTTATAAATTTATAAATATACACAGGCAACTGATTGCCGGTTTATGTTGAGATTACCTGTTTTACAATTACAATGTCGAATTGATATAACAAAATAACTACATTTATTAAGTCGTTTTTTGTTAACCGAAATTATAGGTTTTACTGTATTGTGTCAAATAGCTCTGTCATGTTATTACGGCAAAACCACATAATGAAATATTGTTGGTTGCAATTGTGTGTTCATTATTAGACCCTTTCTTTGCTTTATGCAATTTTAGGTAGTTTAAAATAAATTAAGTGTTTAAAAATACTGTCATAAATACTTGTAACTTGCAAAATGCTGCTCTAAGATCCAGTGAGTGAGCCCTTCTAGGAACAGAACAGAACAAATACCTACACCAGCGTTTCTTAACCTGTGGTCCGCGGACCCCTAGGGGTCCCCGGCCATATGTATGGGGGTCCGCAGCCTAATCTATAGACCATTTAACAATCATAAATAAATGCCACCAAAAGTCTCGTAAATGCTACTGCTTACTGCTTTTCTTAACGACATACCTCTGTGAAAAGGCATTCTCTGCTCTTGTGTATACAAAGACAAATACATAAATAGATTAAAAGTGGAATCCGATTTGAGACTACAACTCAGTAGTAATATAAACCCAAATATTACTACTCGTAATTTAGTAGCAAAAAAGCAGCACCAACCTTCTCATTAACGTATTTTATATGAAAAAGTATATATTTTTTGTGATTTATAAAACTAAAATAAATGGTTCGAAATTTATTGCTGCTTTTTTTATTAAGGGGTCCGAGGAGAAAAAAATTTAAGAAACGCTGACCTACACAATACGTTACGCTTCAGACATTTTGCGAATGAGTAGGCTGAAAAAAGTGTAAGATTTCGACCGTCACGATATGTAAGTTTCTTTACAAGCGTATGTCTATGTATCTAGAGTATAGACGCGCGGCGTGCGCGTCAGTAGCGAAAGGAACTTTGTTCCTATCGTTTGTAAACGCACGTAAATATGTTAGTTGCTATATTATGTGTGTTTACAAGCGTATGTCGTATAGGTAGGTACTCGTATGTATCTAGCTAGAGTACAGACGTGCGGCGTGCGCGTCAGCAGCGAAAGGAACTTTGTTCCAACTGTGTTTCCCGCGACACCTCTCATATATTTTTATTTCTCTGATCTTAACAGCAGTAGCAGTAGTTACACATTTCTTCGTGACAAAAACATGATATAAAAAATAACAGCTCGAAACAACAATGTGGCAAAACAATACAGAACAAGAAATATTTTACGCGGTAACGAATCGATTCTTTAAACTGCAACCGATTCCGATACAAGTGATTATTCTTTACGACCGCATTTGCGTACAAATAACCAATCTCCCCGAGACGACTACCGATCAACTTATCGACGGAATCGACAAAACAGCGAAAACAATCGACTCGATACACCAGAACTCAACTACGTTTTTAGTAATCGAATGCGTAGAACGATTTACCGTTGCTAATTACACTTTATCGTTTATTATGGCACAGAAATTACCGCCACTGATTTACGGGCCGCCATTTTGAGAGCGACATTTTAATATTCGAATATCGAATGAGTTGGCGCGCGCTCTTTTTTTTTTCGTCCTGATGGTAATGGAGGCAGGTGGGTCGGTACAAAGTTATTTCGTTCGGTATTCTCTCTTTACGGAATAATTTTCAGTACGAGCCAGTTCAATGGGTTTTGTGTCCCGGAATTGGGGAAGTATGGATTTTTATTACGCAGTTCGCCGCACGGATATTCCGAGCTTTAAAACTCGGGTTTAAAATCTGTTATAGGGAGGTATTTTTTTCAACGCAACACACGCGAATGAGAATGAAACAACCCTTATTTTAAAATTGGAATTTACTCCATTGATCTGTTCGTCTTATATGTCTTCTGTATGTAAATATTTGTATCTCAAGTATATATTTATTACAATCTCAGGTCTAGAACCTTAATGGTACTCCAAAACGGAAATAGCATCATCAAAATTATTCACACTTAAACAACCTCAGTGTTTGTCCCCAAAAGTCCCCATCAAAACATCCACATACCTGTTTACTGAAGACAGCTATATCCTCATTGAAGGATTCCGAAGAACATACGTCTCCGCCTGCCACCCCAGGGTCCCGGGGTGTGCAGGTCGCTAGCTCACACTTCTCGAAGATGAGAGCCAGCAGGGGGAAGAGGGGGTGCCTGTTGGAGAAATAACCTTCAGTTCATTGAGATAAGACAAATTATTGAAAGATACATAGTTGGGGTCATCGAAGAAATAGAGGGTACAGAAGTGTTAGCCTTACAACATTTAGAATAAGGTAGAGTTTTAGTTAAAATGGAGACATGATGTACTCCAGGTTTGTTAACTCGATCTTAAAGAAGACCAGTTCCAGAAAACGCAAGAAAGGGGCTTGCTGCTTGACGTAAAATAAAATTTAAATATCAGAGGTCAGCAAGGAAAACAAATTTAAAGATGGAGTTATATCACCAGCTGACTATTTTTGAAGATTAGAACTAGGAAAGCGTAGGGTGCTTGTTGAAAAAGCAACCTTAAGTTTGTTCAAATAATATAAAATATTGGTTAATGAAGTCAATGTATGTTAGACCTCAGTTGGACCCGCTTCAAAGACAGAAATAAAAATAAGGATTACACGTAGGAAACTAAACCTTATGGTTAGTGGGGTAACGAAGAGTTTACATTTATGAAGAATGTGTAGTTTAGTTTGTCAAGGGCCTACTACGAAGGTGAAGTCTCAGCCTTGAGCATACTAGACAGAGAAACGTCCTAGGTAGCAGAAGTATGATGTGCTTATGGTGGAGTCAACCTTAAAAATATTTGGGTAAGGTTTAGTTTCGAAGTCCTCCGCCCGTCCTTTGAAGATTAAACCGGAAAGAATTTCTGGTTTCAAAATAACTGCAGGTTTTAAAATATGTATGTATTGATTAAATCTATTTGAGAAAATAACATCGTAAAGAGAATGAAGATCAATGTCCTCTTGCAACTTAAAAATAAGACCACAATAAAACATAAACTTGCCTTGACACTGAACCCCTCAAACTCACACCTCAACAGAACTATCAAACAAAACAGCAATGAAAAGTCTTAATTACTTCCATAAATCAGATAAGACTCAAAGGACCCCCAATTGAGAACCTAACTTCAAGAGACCACCTGAATTCAAATGCTGATATAACCTTAATCCTTTGTGTTAAAGTTGGTATTTGATTGATGCAGGTTTCAGCCAGTGGTGGTGGATCTGGAGATGGAACTTTAACCTCAAGCGTCTTTGAGATATGGAGATAAGATGGAGAGAGATTGTGGAGACGTGAGGTTGATATGATCACGGGGATGTTTAGTTTCTACGACTCATTTTCATTGTGTGCGAAAAATACAATAATCGAGAAAAGGATGGTACGGCCGTTCCGCGAGACTCGGCGGGGGTACTGCCGTGCCCCCAGATAAAGGAATTTGGAAAAAAAATATAACAAAAGAATATAAGCTGAAATACCATATTCAAATTATTGGGGGATGAATACATCATATAAAATATGATGAATAGATTATATAATTAAAGTATATTAACAAGATTGCGGTTACGCTCCCATTGGTCAGCGGAAAGAATATTATACATACAATAACGCAGATTTTGAAGGCTTTAATTTTTGTTTTAGTGCTGTCAAAACTTGAACTTTTCCAAAGTAATTTAACTTCTGTTCCTAATACTTTAAGACTATTTTGCAATGAAGAAAATTTAGTTTTGTCAGTACTTAAATTAAAATTAAAACCTTCAGAATCTGCTTTATTGTGTATATTAAAGAAGTGATACTAAACCTTCTACATTATTGTCGGTAGAAGAATGATAGCAATCATAAGAATTAACATTAATGTTATTTCTAAAAGCGATACTTTTCTAATGGAATTGATGCAATAATTGCAGCAACAGTTAACGAGATGTAAATATTACGTCAAGAGAAGTCTAAAAAAACTAGCATCACTTAAAGTCATAATAAAAACAAACTCTTATACATCTACACAATTTAACTTGCCAACTGACTGGGGCATGTTTCTTTCACGGTTCAGTAAAATATAACTCACTATTTTAATTAAGAACTATAATTTTCCAACCAACCTCCTTGTTGAAGCAGAAAGAGAACGCAAAAAAAAAACAAGAACGTCGTGACCTTTTACAAAACTGTTTACATCGGAATATGTAAAACACCCCTTTAGGGCATTTCTAGTGTGAAGGAACACAACTAATAATAATCTTAACTTTCTTAACAACTTCCTATCTTATAAAGATTGGAATAGACCTTTAAGTTCTGATCCTCATCTTTACGAGCTTCTTGAGAAATTTCCAATGGCTTCCGCTTCTGCATAGACCAGGATATATTGGATATATAAAGGTCATAACTGCTTCTTTGAATATAACCTACTTAATATTTTATAGTGTGTAATCTACTTAAATCAGCAAAAACCATAATATGGGAAAATTTATAATAAGTAGTGACTTAAGCTTCTGGTGAACCTAAATCGTATTAGCCAGTAACTAAAGATAACTACCAAAATACTGATAAAAAGATTAGGATATTATCGTACCTAACTTCAATTTATCAAAATACACTAGAAACACACTAACAAGAAGGCTAATGAATCAACCATCAAATGCCAACTTTACATTTACAATATTTTGATACATTATTGATAAGGGATTGATAGCGTCCGTAGTGGCGTCCACATATCTTCAATTTGATAGATTAGTAATCAATGTCTGCTGAAGACAGCACCACATCTGTCCTTGATTTAGTAGAATTCCTGTTTGGACATTTGATATTTTTAAATTAAAAGGAAGAACTTCCAGTCTGCGCGGCAGGTGGTCCAAAATAGCCAAAACTAAAATATTTGTTATGGCAGCTCCTCAACAGATGGGCAAAATGTGGCCAAACCAACATTTCTCTTGTTAGTATTTCGATACCGTTCTTTTTTTTTCGAAATACTGGAACTTCGAAAACTATATTTTAAAGGTTTTTGACATCGCATTGACAAGCGAATTAGGTAGTAACAATTTACGTTTCGCTAAAAACTCGCTAACTTTTAACATTGTAACTCGGTCATCTTCTGGCAAATGCATAGGAAACACTGACACTTGTATTTGAAACTGACTTTACTTATACTCTTTTTTGAAGGCTCTGTTAAGGGTCGGTTGCGCCAAACATGCTATCGCGTTTGGACAATTTAACTTATTAAAACAAAATATTTTTAACAAATAAAATTTGTGCAAGTAGTTAAGAAGTTGAACTACATTATAATTTTTAGATTTGACACAAGTATTACAACCACAGAAAAAAAAATCGGAAAGATCAGTAAAATCACGGAAAACGTAACTTGGCTTTGGAACTAGTATGATCAGTCTACTATTCTAACTACAAAATAAAATATTTTTTTATAGAGTAAAGAAATGAAAGTAGCCTTTGCAGATTTTTTTTCCTTTTGTTATTTTAAAAGAAATACTCAAACATTCTATATTTTTCCTGTACAGAAAAATTACGCAAAAAGAATTTGAATATTTGTGTATTTCTTTTTAAATGATGAAAGGAAAAAAAAATAAAATATTATATGAACAAGGTAAGGTGATCTCTTTACGCAAAAAAAAATATTTCGTTTGGAACAAAAAAAAATTTTTTTTTTTCTGTTTGCAACGCCAAATTACGTTTTTCGTGATTTTAATGAACTTTCCAATTTTTTTCTCGATGATTGTGATACTTGTGTCAAATCTGAAAAATTATAATGTAGTTCAAATTCTTAACTACTTACACAAATTTTATTTGTTAAAAATATTTTGTTTTAATATGTTAAATTGTCCAAACGCGGGAGCATGTTTGGCGCAACCAACAAAAAGTTCTAAAATAATCATGAAGTCTTCCGCATCAGCGTAAAGCAACGCTTCTAATACCACTTTAAAAGGTCACTTCTTCAACTCAAGGTTAAATTACCAACAAAATAAGTGTTTGTAACATTGCTATTTTTGATATCTCCAAAGTAGATTTTAATTCACGATATGATTTTAAGCGCTAATTAACATTTCGAGTAAAGCAAAAGTAGTTGATAAGATAGTGACAAACGAAAAAAACCTGACATTGCACTTCTTACATACTGCTGGTTTACTTGCCACATTATACTATACTTCATTCTAGATAAAATCTAATTAATCCTATGTATACCAAAATAAAAGGGCTGTAAGTAATCCTTTGTCTGCTCTGTACAAAGAAGTACAGTCTTTTTATTTTGGTTTATATACGGTTTTAGACATTCTAACCTAGTTCTCCGAGTGTATGTATGTAGGTATGAGAGTTTGTCCGACGATAACTCGAGTATCGTTGGTCGGAACATCATGAAATTTGGTATTTCGGTAACAAAACTACAAGAATCAAAGGCCCACGTTACCACCGACTCACCCGTATATGGCGTCCTTATCGCGCTTGTGCACTAGCGGCTCGCCGGGCAGCGCGTGCGCCGGCGCCGCAGGGGGCGGGTAGTGCACCGCGGGGAGGTGGGGGTGCGAGAGGCGATGCTCGTGGTACATGGCTGCGGCCGGGCCCTCCATGTAGCCTCCGCCGTGGAGAGACTCGTCGTACTGAGGGAGAAGGAAGTTACGTTACTATACTGAAGGATACTAGAGATGACTTCAGTGGTCCTGTAGTTTCAGTACTTGACCGCTAATCTGAAGGTCTAATCCTGTTTGGGCATACTTGTGCTCGGCTAAGGCACACTTAGCTGGGGTCCATGTTCTGTTGCCGAAGTACGGTGACAGGGCTCATTACATCACACTGGGAGTAATATCGTCAGTGAAACATGGGTCACACAGTGGCGTGCATAGAACTTTTTTCCGGAAAAGCAATCAGATAGTCAAGTTTGACAATAAAAAAAATATGAAAAATTTAAATAACACTTTGAAAAAAAAATCATATGAATTTTCATATGAACATTTGTTTGTCATACAAACTTTTTTTTTCAAAGTGTTATTTAAATTGTTTATTTTTTTTATTGTCAAACTTGACTTTCTGATTGCTTTTCCGGAAAAAAGTTCTATGCACGCCACTGAGTCACAGTGGTGCACAGTCCACACCCGCAAACACCTATGGCAACCCCTCGGGTATTCATGTCGTGAAGAAGATTCCAATAAACAAACTACATAAAGACTTAATACATATTATTTGTGTGGAGGCCCTAAGCTATTTGAGGTGTGTTTGTGCTTTCTATTGTGTGTAGAATTGCTCCAAAGATTCCATTATCAGTGACAATTTCTGTAGGTATTCCATAATTCGATCATACGAGTAATAACATTTTCATGTGGAAGGATGGTTTACCTACCAAAAAGTTTTCTCGAGTGTGAACATTAAATTATAGTTTATAAAAAAAAAAACAAATATAGTATGCATTGAGTGCGCACTGGTAAAGTGATGAGGTGAAATCTCAAGATAAAGCAATTTTAATGGTCCGTTAAAAGACTTTTTTCAAAGCGCCCGATCACAACAATTAAAAGACCTAAAAAAACATAATGACTTAGAAAACGCTGTAAGGGCCTGCTTAAAATATTCATTAAAATAGTCGACTCATTCAGACACTCTTCGATGGATATCTGCCATCAATTAAACTTGCTTAAGCTTAAAATGTATTTAGGCTTTTAAAAGAGATAAGTGCCTTGAAGTAAATTAAAAAAAAACCCTGGCAGACTCGCTAAGTAATCCTTTGCCTTTGTTTAATATAGCTGTGAAATTCAAAATAAAAATGAATCTGTTGCGTTCTAATTCCAACTAAACTCTTTGCTCATTTAAAATCAAAATACATATACAAATATGAACGTTATTTTCCGCATTTTAGCCTCAAAGATGACTTGATAAGGTGTAAGCTGGGAAACTACACGACCTCTGTGTAGTTTTTAAAAGTTTTAACCTCTTGAACTTTTTAAAACTGAATTCCAAATCACACGAAAACAATGGCGTTCAAGAAAAAATGCTTTATGTTTATTCATGGTCTTTAAATGTCTATATCAAGTAAACCGAGTTAAAATAAAGATAGCTAGTTCTAGTTATTGTATTAGCATTTTAATGACGACAAGGAATGTCTGTCCGTACAAATTAATTACCGCTTATTATTTATATAAAAATTTCATAGACATTACAATGAACAGACAGGCAGATGTTAATATTTTAATTCCTCTAATTCTAATTTTCAAGTCAAGGACCTCTTAAACGAAGATATTCATACTCAAATTACGATTTGTTTTGCCATATAAGTCAAGTGTATTGTCACTTATTATGCAATAAAAGTTGAGAATGTTGTAATCTAATAGTTATAGCTAAATATTATGAGCAAAATGTGACGACTAATGTTGATAATAATATAAGTTGAATATCTCATTTCAAAATCAAACAACAAAGGTTGAAACTTTTAGTTTTGGAACACAGTCTTCTTGAGTTATTTTAAGTCTCTAATGCTAGGGTTGGAAAAAAGGCGCGAAGATGTGATGGCGTCGTATTTTTGTTTTATTGAAAAAATATTGCATTTTGGGTGTTTTGATCAACAATAGTGATAGAATATTGTGAATTAAAATCGCCGTAACCTGTGTAGTGTGTTGTTCAATGGAACAAAAGTGCGGGCTGTGCCTTTTCCCGTGTTTTTTCTAACCCTGTTGTATTTGCGTTATAAGGCTATCATTATAGCGGAAACGACAGGACAATGACTTAGACAGAACAGACCTTTCAGATGATCCTCAACAGAAGAGGATAGTGCATATAAACAGATACAAACTATAACGTCAGACATGGCTGTATCGGGTTAGATCCCTTTGCCTTAACCACTTAGGGGGAAAATGAAAAAAAAAATCTCTAATGCTAGTGTTACACCTGTTAAAATCTGCTACGCGTTTGAATTAAGAACGTGATCGCACCCGTAGATAACTTCACTGACAGTCATATTCTTAAGGGGCAGATAATCGCCACCGACCTTGAGTCGACTTGTGTCGGTACAAATATCGACATAAACTATATTGAAATAACGTTCATATCAGCGCACACTGCATTGCGACATTCCTGGGTTTCCTCCGGATAGCACAAAGTAGGGGAAAATAATACTTTTCACATGGACGCGATGGACGGAAAAAAATTCCATAGATGCTTTTTCCAAGCAATATTTTCCTTGTATTTTAGTGCAAGAACCATACAAATATCATTAGTGGTTTCAAAGAAATAACAAATTTTACTTACTTTTAGTCTAAACACAGCTTTTCGTTAAACAATATTTGAATACTGTTCTTTTAAAGCAAGAAGAACCTTAAGAAATCAATTTTTTTTCTTATAGGTACTTTAAAGATATTTTTTTCACATTTCTTAAACATCTCATTTAAGAGAAATATCGTTATCAGTAAGAGTAATTTTCGGAGGACGCTGGAACAGGCGCCTTAATTAAGACTAGTAGATTTTAGCACGATAATACGCAGGTGTAAGTGTAGCCCTAGCTTATACAGGAAATTTTAAATATAGAATGCATCTTTATTTCAAGTGAACTGAAATTATTAAAACGAAGAAAATAAACGTCACCAACGCTATCGACCCACTAGTTCGTCTCCGATATCAATAACCTGCCCGTTTTCAAGAGCAGCCATGCTTCGGGACGGCCCATCAAATCCGATGACTCTGCATTTTAGCCGGGTATCGATCCGGCGACCTGTCATTAGCAGGCCTAGAACGTGCTGTGTACTTAGAGATTCTTTTTTTAAATATTCTTTTTTTGTGACGTGTTTTTTAAACGCTGTTTGGTAGCGATGACCGGTTGTATTTAGAAGTATTTGTACTTAGTGTATTTATGTATTTACCATCTCCATTGTGTGGTGGTGTTCGTTATACGTAGATATATACGTACTTATATGGTAATTATGTTTTACAGTTGTAATTTTTATTAGTTTTCATGTTTTATTGACGTTTATTTTTTTATTGATGATGTCATCATGATTGACATTTGACATAATTCAGTTCAATTGATACATTAAACTTGGTATACGTGAATATTGTATAAATATATGTAAATATAAAATATTACATTAATAAATTATTAATATTCCTATTTGTTTTTTGACTTTTAAAATTTATTTTTATTATATTGTAGTTTTTTTTTTTATATAAAATGCAAAATGGATATTAAAGCCTTTTTAATTAACTTTGCAACTATGTACTATATTGTTATATATACATTACATAAAAAACCGGCCAAGTGCGAGTCGGACTCGCGCATGAAAGGTTCCGTGCAAATAAAAACGGCAAAAAAAAATATGTCTATTGTATGGGAGCCCCCTTAAATATTTATTTTATTCTGTTTTTTAGTATTTGTTGTTGTAGCGGCAACAGAAATACATCATCTGTGAAATTTTCAACTGTCTAACTATCACGGTTATTGAGATATAGTCTGGTGACAGACGGACAGACAGACGGACAGCGGAGTCTTAGTAATAGGGTCCCGTCGGTTACCCTTTGGGTACGGCACCCTAAAAAGGGGCTTCGAAACTGTTACTGCTACTAACTAACCCTGACATTTTAAATCAATATTGTGTATCGATATACCATCAAGGATATTGCCGCTGGACTCTTTTTGCTTTTTTAAAATATGTATGTAGGTACTATCAAAGAAAAATCATCTTGTCCACTTTTTTCCCGAATTTTGCCGTAAATGAATGGAGTGAACGTTACTCCTAGATATATGTACACAGATCGTCCTGAATGCCGCAATGCGTTGTATTTAAATTTATTTATTTTCAGTCTAACGCATATCTTTATTTATATACAGCCTTATAACTGCTCCGCCCGCGTTTATTCAACTCTGCCCCATTTTTAGCTTGGACGTTATTTTATTAACACCTCTTATAGCCTTTAAGTCAACCAGGGCCACTACAATAATAATAAAGAAAACCGCATCCAAATCCGTTCAGTGGTTTCGGAGATGTTCGTGAACAAACAGACAGACAGAAAAAAAATCTATAAATCACTGATTTGTGCTCTATTAAGTACTCTTCTTTAGTCATACCCTTTCTATTAAGTACTCTTCTTTAGTCATACCCTTTCTATTAAGTACTCTTCTTTAGTCATACCCTTTCTATTAAGTACTCTTCTTTAGTCATACCCTTTCTATTAAGTACTCTTCTTTAGTCATACCCTTTCTATTAAGTACTCTTCTTTAGTACTCTTCTTCTTTGTATTATTTTGATAAAATAGTATATTATTTTTGGATTCTTTTTCTAGGGATCTGTTAAAACAGAAACGCGATTGGAGAAATTCGGCTCGATAGAAATATTTATTGAAATGAAGTCACCAATTCTCCTGGTTTGACAATTTAGAATGACATATAGACTGCAATTATATTTTATAAGATGGGTTTTAACGGTATCTAAGACCTTGTTAAACGAAATTTTGATAGCAACTTTAGTACATTTTATATTAATAAAAAACCGGCCTTTTGCTACTTTTCCACGAATCCGCCCCTCTCGCACTGAGGATTTTTTCGCATATGGAGTAACAGGGACGGTAAAACCTTTAACCTTTAAACGGTAAAACCTTTTGCCTTAACCGAAATACTATTTTGACAGTAAAGTTTTCGTTTCTGTCGGCAGACCCCATGAGGGCCTTTTTAGGGTTCCGTTGTACCTAAAAGGTACAAAAGGAACCTTTATGGTGAGACTCCGTTGTCCGTCCGTCCGTCCGTATGTCACAGCAGCCTCATAACTTCAGCACCGTTAAAGATAAAGACATGAAATTTGGCATTAAAATATTATTAATTTGCCAAGGTATACCAAGGTGTAAAAAAATAATAAAAAATTAAAATTTTTCATATTTTTTCCAAAACAAAAGTAATAAAATAAAAAATATTATCCTAAAAATACAATATGGATATCAAATTGTAGATATTAAAAATTTGATTGTAAAAATATATACTTTTACTTTATTTTCTGGCAGTGGTTTCGAGAAATCTTTAAAAAACAACAAAAATATGTATGTCCCCCCCCCCCCTTATCTCCAAAACTGGTGGACCGAAAAATATGAAAAAAATCACGGTAATATGTGTTTACGTAAAGATTACAGAAAAAATAAAGCGGTTAAGAAATTCACGAAAAAAAATGACTTAATTAAATTTATTATCTACAATACGAAACCCTCGGTACGCGAGTCTGACTCGCACCTTGCCGGTTTTTTTAAATTGAAATTTCGTAACTAACTTGATCTATTAAATTCAATAAGATAGATAAGCAGAGAAAAGTAGCACATTGACTGAGAAAAACAGAGTTGTTTTCGAGCATGCTAAACCTTCCTTTATAATTAATAAAAATATTTTTGGAAGGTATTTAATAAATAAGTAGGTAGTATAATAAATAATAAATCAATATGGTAATAATCCAATGGGCGCAGTATACACTAGTTCTTTGTTCCTGACTTCTCTCACATTACTTACCGTGTGCGTGTCGTACGTAAAGTAAACAATACCTATAAGTACGGTTAGAAAAACAAGTTAGTCGGCGAAACTTCACAAGAACCAAAATTATTTTTACTATCCATCCCTAAAAACCATGAAAAGATATTGGAATATTGTTTATACAATAACGACTTGAAAAAAAAATGGTCCTAAAACATTTTGTTTAGAATCAGAATTTGATTACAGACAAAAAGAACATATTTGGTTAGAGAGGGCCAGAGGTTTTAACAGCTGTATCCTACCTATATTGACCTACGAATCACAGACCTGCCCCTCTATTCTGTATCTTCAGTTGCCAACTAGACTAGGTGCCTATGATTAAATACATAGCTAAAAACGGAACTTTCAAAATTGCTATTAGTGGGTATTGAACTATTTACGAACTGTGTCGTAACTTCAAGTGCGAACATATCCTTAGACAATCGGAATTCGATAGTATATCTATGTTTTAGATGATAGGCACCCAGTTCAAATGGCAACTAAAGATACATAATAGGCCCTCAGGGCCTGAAACAAGCAGCAAGTATACCAACTTAACCTAACCCAGAGAAAAATGGAGAGAAGCATGCTCGGTAAAAGAATGCTGGATAAGATATCTAACTTAGAACTAAGAAAGAAGACGGGCTTATTAGATGTGTGTGATATATCAAGCCAAAAAGTTAAAATGGGAATGGGCAGGGTGTGTCATGAGCAGGGTTAGATTTAGACCCTCGGAAAATTATTGTCTGTGGGAATTAAAATAGTAGTTTATGCTACAAGGGCGCAAAGGAATAAATTACGAGGACGATTTAAAACACGAGCGTAGCGAGTGTTTTAAACGTAACCGAGTAATTTATTGCTCTTACGCCCGTGTATCATACTACGTTTTTCAATGCATAGTGTGAGGAAATAAAACAAATATAATTTTGTGAACTTTAAATTGTAATTGGCTCAAAAGGACTGTATCCAGAGCCGTTAAACAGTGGAAAAAGAAGTATGACATTTATGGTACACAGGAAAGGTTGCAGGTTAGCCAACCATTGTAAGTAAATTAAAAAAATATATAAAAATAAAGCCCTAGGGCAAAATATTCGACTTTCTGTTCTGTTTTGATGCATAAAAAGTGGGCCTTTACGAGCACATGCATTGAAAATATACTACTTGACTAAAATTATACTACGTTTCGTTTTTCGTTGATTTTTGTTTTGCATTTAAATAAAAATAGCCTATTAGTTAGAGATTTTTTTTTAATTGCTAAAAATATTCATAATTTAATAAAATAGCCTATTTATTATTGAAATTTTTAAAAAATTTACTAAAAATATTCATAATGCACAGAAATTTCTTATATTGTAGGGTAAATGTTAAGAAGCAAAACGTCTCAACCAATAAAACAAGTTGGTCGGCCTGAAGATAAAATTATGGTATTTTTACGTTCCAATATCATACTACATGTCATGAAAATATGGTACAAATAGTATAATTACACCGAAATCCAACCCCGCATGAGACAGAAAGACAATAGATGGACCAAAGATATGTAACTGAATGGTGCCCCAGAAACCTAGTACGAAGCAAGGGAAGGCCAAGAACAAGATGGCGCGATTTTATACAATACATTATAATAATATTTTGCCTGTGAAATGATAATACGCTCTGTCTCGTTGCTAACCGTACTCTGTAAGGCTTACTTTTATGACGGTCTTCATACGTCATTTTATTAGTATATTGGCATGTTAAATCCATTGTAATTGTTTTTATTGCGAAGCTGCTTATCGTCACGGAAATAAACTACTGTGCGTAAAACTCTTTATGGCTTAGGTAATAAGGGCTATGATATTGAACCGAAAAGACGGCAATGATTTTTTTTTAAGTTTGTAGGTATTTAGACCTACCAGGTTTCCATTACTGAAATAAAAAATGTCTGAAGATTTAACAACTGACTAGGCAAACAATGGGCATCAGACTTGAAAATAAAAACCTTAAGTAATACGTCAGAAATCAATTAAATAAATATAAATAAAATAAATATTATTTGATAAGGTAAACAATTTTTGTTTGTGGCGTATTGAATGGTCTAATTGTAGGGGAAAACTAAATGAAATGGGAGAAAAGTAAAGTGTGTTGGTGGAATGTAACATTTACAAAAAGTAAAGTGTGTTGGTGGAATGTAACATTTACAAAAAGTAAAGTGTGTTGGTGGAATGTAACATTTACAAAAAAACGAGCCAAGGGTTCCGTATCACCAATAACGCGGAACGGAACTCTAAGAACATTTTTCCACTTCCACTTGCAGTTTTATGGACTAACTTAACTTGACACTTACGATCTATTAAACTCTATGTAGTCTACGGGTCTAAGTTGGTATTTATAACTTCTATGTGCAAGACCTACCTGTAAACGAAATTTAAAATTTCTTCTTCAACGGATTGATTGATTATGATAAATCGATTATGTAGAGTGCAATAACTTTTTTTCGCACCGAGTTGAAAAACCTGATTTTTTTACAGCACCATGGGGCAGTAGACTTCTATAGGAAGTATCAGTTTCAACTTGATATCTCATAGAGTCTTGATAGACAGACGGACAACAAAGTAATCCTATAAGGGTTATGTTTTTAATTAGTATATTTTAGTTACTTTCACAACATTGTGTCACATGGTATGCTGTTGTGGGGTAGAGCCACGGATATAGACGTTTTGCAAGAGAGGGCAATTCGGGCAACTTATGATATGAAGCACCGGGATTCGTTAAGAGAAAAATTCAAAGAAACTCACATATTAACCTTTCCTTGTGAATTTATTTCTCAAGTTCTTAGATATGTCAGAAAAAATATTAAGTCTTTCCCGAGGATTGGCGAGCAACACTGTAAAGAAACCAGAAATAAACATGAACTGGCTTTTCCTAAACTCAGTCTTGCAAAGGTGAGTACCTTTTTCGTAGGACATGGCATAAGATTTTACAACTAACTTCCAAAAATATTGTATATTAAGCAGGGCCTACTGAAAAAGGCATAATTATAAAATAAATTAATATTTGGATGATGGTGAAGCATAGTGTTCAGTGATAGTGATATTTGTCATGATAGTAGTTTATAATTTAAGTAAGTAGTATAATTTCCTGACTTATGATTCTTCTAAGGATTTAACATTAATTAATTACAGACTATAAAATTAAATAGACCATAATATGAGACAGGTAGACAAATTTATATACATAACCTACTATCTAACCTAATAGTATACAATTATAGATTTTTATTTATCACTTGAATTGTAAATAAATTAAACAAACCTTTAATTTAGTTCATGTACGTTTATCATTTTATTAAATATATTTTTATAGGATTAATCTTGACTCGTAAAAAGTGTATTATGTATAACTACTTTACAATATTATATAAATATTTGATAAATAAATAAATTATTTGAATTTGAGGTACTCTAAAAAGTATTGATATCCCACCAAATATTAAAAAATAGTATGTATTATAAATATACTAAGACAGCTTTTAATGTTTTTTGTTTTTTATTTTATTTTAAATATACTGATAAATAAGATAATACAAATATAATGTAATCTCAAGATAAATTTCGGATCCGATCTGGACCCGGCATCAGTTTAGTTTTAATTAAAATAAATAGACATTGACATGTATGATATAAAATATAAATAAACTAAGAGCAGCTCGTTTGTTGACGTCGCCATTAAAATAATTGTGATGTTAGTACGAGCCCAGTTCGATTTAAGTTCTTCTAAGTTTTTCCATCAACAATTATATTACATTATTTCTTACCATACAACATTGTTCAGATATCAAGTAAGTACAAATTCAACCTGCGCACTGAGAGTTCCGTACTGCAGAAATTTTATTTCTGTTGGGAACATATTAACTGTTCTTTTTACATGCCCCTCTCGGAGAAAAGTGGTTGTGTCCGACAGACAGACAAACAGACATACGCAAGGACAGACAGATAGACAAGACAAGACAAGACAAATACTCTTTATTGTGGACCATTTAAAAGAAATATTTGAAAACAGTTACAAGGTAGGTAACAAACAATTGGCGGCCTTATCGCTTAAAGCATTTCTTCCAGATAACCTTTGGGTGGAAATGATGCCAAGAAGAGAGATCGTGACGGCGGTGTACATACATAAAAGAAATAACAATACAATACAAACATACAGACAGACGCACTGGCAGACGAGACATACATTTCTCATTGTTCAAATTGGAACCCTTAAAAACCAGAACTTTCACGCGCAAACATTCAATAATAGTTTAAATAATAAAAATTTTATGAATGTAATGTATTACACGAAACAATTTGCTATCTTAAAGATTTATTGGTAAGCAAGGAATATTTTTTTTACATTTTTTTATTAATATAATTAATGCATTTTTGGAAAATCCAATATTTATAGTACTTTCCATCCAAGGCCCATTGAGACGGGACAATCTGTAGGTTATAAGGCCCATTGAGACGGGACAATCTGTAGGTTACAAAATAATATGAAAATCTTCAAATCTATAAATTTCACAGATTAGAAATACTTGCAGTATATTCCATGTAGTATAAGAATGTTCTTAGATTTTTTTTTTATTATTTTTGTTCAAAAGTACGTTACTTTAATTTAATTAGTAATAAAGGTTATATACAAGGTGACTTTTTGACCATCGTCCAAATTCACACTGGTGGCTTGGTAAGTGATCAGTATCATGCATCAATAACAATTTTGTTGAAATTCGTAAAATGAAATTTCGACTCCCCATAGTGATTCACACGGGAGTGGAACTGAATTTCTATGGGAAGCCGAAATTTCAATTTACACTTACATACTGATCACTTATTAAGCCTCCAGTGTGAATTTGGACGATGATCAAAAAGTCACCTTGTATATTCATTTTTGTTATCTTTCACCATTCGACTGATGCTGGCCCCAAACTGGGCCGAACTATATTTCGAAAATACTCAAACTGTTATTTTTCTTGTTTATAATCAATAAATTACATGAAAAGCCTTAAAAAGGCAAATAAAAATATTTATTTCTAATCTATAAGATAGATCCGTGCCACAATCTGTATTGTTATACAATTGATTCAGCAATAATGAGAATCAGGCGGGTTAATAAGATCCGAGCAAAACAATAATTAATACTAATCCGTGTGAAATGACTATAATCCCTAAGATTCTCTTATTCGTTACGTAACTAATCGTGAATCGTGATGTGTGACGTAACGAAATATTTTAGGTCACAGATTTTTTCGTTACCATTACCAGGCGTGAGAGTCGAGTTTCTAACTAGAATTAAACCAGGATATTTCGGCACTTGAACCAAGGCATAACCAACCCTATATTGAGGCAACAAGTATCATTTTGATAGTCAAGTTGTTGCAGTGATTGGGTAAGTGACATACGGGGTGCCCACATATTGGTGCCACCTAGTTTAGATGAGAGTGTAGTGATGAGCGATATATCGATTGACAGTTCTGTCGACTTGTCGATGGTTTTTTGGTCAATGTTAATGTGAATGCACTGAACTTGAAATTGAAACGAAAATTATATACGAGTTATTAATACTTGTTAACAATGATTGCACTATATTGTTATATCATTGCAGTATAGAAACGCAGAAAGAAAACTAAATCTGGATGTGAGGAGCCCTGAACCGGGATTCGAACCCGGGACCTCTCGCTATCCGGGCGATTGCTCTAACAACTAAGCTATCCAGGTCTCAACACAACTCGTGAATTTACTTATGTGCTTTCCCAATCCCATTATTCTAGACTGCAATGATATAATGTTAATTTATATCTCCTTGTGATTGATAAATCGTCAATTGTTCAAACATAGCAATTTATTTCTAACATGGATTAATACTTGTGTTTAAAATAATTTTTATGTTACTAATACATTACTTTTCAGATCATTTTGGTTTTGGTTGAACCATTTTTAGTTAGATCATAATTTACTTTTCTAAATAATAGCGAACTAGGTTATTGAACTTTAATTATTTACAATATTGTGTCTTTAGTATTTATTGTGTTCATTTTTTTATTTGAGTGGTGTATAATATTTAATTATAACAATTTTATTTCACTACACGCTAATCTATGACTTGTGTAGTTGAATGACTTAAATTAAATTGTAATATTATAAAACAAGTTTAGAAGGATTGTGATTGCAAATATTGCAATCTCGCAACGGCATTTAATTTCAATTCCTTAACTGGCATTAAAATTATCATAGGATAATCATACGCATGAAAATTACCATAGAGATGTCGAGAGCTTGTCGATAATTTCCCGCTAACGATGAAACTTAGTAAATTCCATCACTAATTTAAAATCATTTAAAAACAAATTCATTCATCTATGTGCTTTATGTACTTCAGCCTGTTCCCTTCAGACCAAGGACAATATATAATATACATACTACATAATTTACATTATATAATATACTGTCCAAACACTAACATTTGATACGATAAATAAATATCTAAATAAATAAGCATTATTATCTCATTTTATGCATGTTTTTTATTTTATTATTCGGGTTATGACCACCTCTGTGGCCGTGTGGTAGAGAGCTCGCCTGCTAACTCAGAGGTCGTGGGTTCAGTTCCCGCGGTGCACATAACTTGTGTTTGGTATGCTGTTGGTCCATTTGTGCCCGAAGTATGGCGATAAGGCTCACCACTCATCACGTTTGGGACGTAATAATCGTCGGTGAAGAGTGGGTGTACCGAGTATGGACTGTGACTTGCATTTCACAGTTCACACTTAGGAACACCTCCTTTGGGATTCATTTTTAGGGTTCCGTACCCAAAGGGTAACCAACGGGACCCTATTACTAAAACTCCGCTGTCCGTCTGTCTGTCCGTCTGTCACCAGGCTGTATCTCATGAACCGTGATAGTTAGACAGTTGAAATTTTCACAGATGATGTGTTTCTGTTGCCGCTATAAAAACAAATACTAAAAACCAGAATAAAATAAATATTTAAGGGGGCTCCCATACAACAGACATGTTTTTTTAGCCGTTTTTATAGATAATGTTCCGGAACCCTTCGTGTGCGAGTCCGACTCGCACTTGGCCGTTTTTTTTAATCTCGTTTAACCAGCGCTCAGGCACACACGTTTTGAAGCAGAAAGACAAATAATTAAGTCTAATGTAAAAGCTCAGTTGAGAAAGCGCTTTGGAAGCAAGATTCATAGGTCCAAATCCTAGCTTTTAATCCCTAAAATGACCTACCTACCTATTTTATTTCGAATTAAAAAGTTAAGTAATTGAACCCGTTAAAATGATTATGGGCCAATTCTTCATTTTTGGAAACAAAAATTGTAACAAATAATATTCCTAGGCAGATCATGATATGACTAATTCTACGATATGCCGTGCCGACGACACATAATATATATTTCTTTATAATAAACAAAACAAGTGTACGATAAAACAACGTTCCGTTATCAGTAATGTCATAATTATTCCATAATCCCTTATTGACGCAAAATGCTACCGGGCTTCACTTTAACCAACACTTCAATATCTGATAAACTTACATGTAAATCTAGCCTTATTTGCCCAGACTTAGATCTAGAAACTCAGTCTGCTTGGTATAGATAAAATGTCATATTGGACGCTTATTTGTACAATAAAAACAGGGAAATTAAGATCTTGGCTGTCGAGAAAACATGACATGGTTATCTTGAGAATCTTGGCGAAGTAGGTTATACACATTTTGATGCGTTTCAGACTGTTGAGTACCTAAGACTGCTATGCATTTTATGCATATTTTCTGAATGAGTCATGACTGGAGTAACTGATGCATATGTTATTGTCTTGTAATTTTTTAGGGTTCCGTACCCAAAGGGTAACCAACGGCACCCTATTACTAAGACAGGACTCCGCTGTGCGTCTCTCTGTCGGTCTGTCCATCTGTCACCAGGCTGTATCTCATGAACCGTGATAGTTTGACAGTTGAAATTTTCACAGATGATGTATTTCTGTTGCCGCTATAACAACAAATACTAAACAACAGAATAAAAAGAATATTTAAGGGGGCTTCCATACAACAGACATGTTTTTTTGCCGTTTTTATAGATAAATATATACTTACGAGGGTGAATCCAAAAGTTCTAAGCCCGACCTACAAAGAGGTATCAAATCTTTGTAAATCTACCGTCATTTGTTAGTATGTTTTTTCGTGATTGATTGTGTGAAGTTGAAGTTCGATACTGCAAGCTATTATTTTTTTGTGATATTTTGTTTAACGCAGTCTGACGGGATTTTTCACAATGGAGAAAATTTAACACCGTGCTGTGATTAAGTACCTCAATAAAAAAGGTCTTTCACCTAAAGAGATTCATTAAGATATGGAAACAACATTAGGGGAATCTGCTCCATCGTATTCCACTGTCAAAAAGTGGGTAGCTGAATTTAAACGCGGTCGGGAGACCATTGAAGATGACCCAAGGAGCGGAAGGCCTTCAACGTCTACCTCTAAAGAAAACACTGACAAAATTTGTGATCTCATCCTAGGAGACCGACGATTGACCATTAGTAGGATACCTGAGATGACAGGCATCAGTTATAGCCGAGTGCAAAACATTATAACTGTAGAATTGGGGTTCCGTAAGGTTTCTGCTCGCTGGGTCCCAAGATTGCTTTCAGCTGACCAAAAACGAGTTCGATTCACAATTTCGCGTGACTGTTTGGAAGTTTTTGAGGCAGATGCTGAGGATTTTATGTCTCGTTTTGTTACCATGGATGAAAGCTGGGTTCATCACCATACTCCTGAAACAAAACAGCAATCCAAACGGAAAAGATCTGGCTCACCCACGCCGAAAAAGGCCAAGTGCGTTTTGTCAGCCAACAAAGTCATGGCATCTGTTTTTTGGGATTCGAAGGGAGTTATTTTATTGGATTATTTACCTAAAGGTGAAACTATAAATTCACGCTATTATTGTAACCTATTACGAAAACTTCGCGAAGAAATAAAAGAAAAACGGCCGGGGATGTTGCGTAAGAGAGTTTTGTTTCTTCAAGACAATGCACGAGTTCACACTTCGGTTGAAACGATGGCTGTGATCCGTGAATGTGGTTAAGAGTTGCTGCCTCACCCACCTTATTGGCCGGATTTAGCCCCCTCTGACTATCATCTCTTTCCAAATTTAAAAAAACACTTGGTGGGATCAAAATATTCGACTAGAGAAGAAGTCGTAGTTAATGACTATTTTGACGACCTTCCGGAATATCTTTTTTCGAGGGTATAAACTGGTTGCAGGTTAGGTGGAAGAAGTGTGTTGATCTAGATGGAGACTATGTCGAAAAATAAAAATAATTTTGAATTCTTTCATTTTCACGGTCGGGCTTAGAACTTTTGGATTCACCCTCGTATATAATATATTTTTTATCTATGAATGGTACGGAACCCGCCGTGCGCGAGTCCGACTCGCACTTGGCCGATTTTTATCTCTTTACCTTGCGAAGTTTCTTGCCCTTCTTCTTAGCAAGACTAATCAAAGTGGCTAAATGAGGCAAATATTTAATTATTTATCAACTATTCATTACTATAAATTACTGATTCTCGACTCCCAGCACAATCGTGTCTCCTGCCACTTTACAGTTTAAATTTAGTTAAGTCTAACTTTCATTTATTTTATTACTTTCCCCGTATTGTAATTTTTTTAACAGTTACATTTACATGCTCTACATTGCATAAGTAAATGATTTTATTTCATATTTAGACAAAAATTCTAAATTTTGTTCATACAACCGCAAAGAACCTTTTGATCAAGTTACAATTATTACAACTACCTCACAGTAATCAATGTCATAAACGTCGCAATAAATCATAATTAGTTTTTTAATCGCAGTTAAAGATGCAAACATTTGCAGTCCATGTTTATACGGACCGATATGGAAATGCGTAGAACGGAACGCACGAGTATTTTATTAGGCCGTGGTGGTAATAAAAGGAGGTTTTAACTTGTGACGCCTGTAAAAGACTTAAAGCCATGTTTGTGTGTACATTTTAATGTGACTTTAAAACTTAGATTGAATATACACGCAATTGGATTAGAAATACGAATGCCTAATATGCGGTGACACTTGAAAAATAATCAGTTTTCTTCTTTAGGTACAGTAAAAACAAATTTTAAAATTTTAAAGTACGGATCCGTCAGAGATCGAAGGTGACCGACATAGCCTGCCGAATCAGTAAGTTGAAGTGGCAGTGGACTGGCCATATTTGTTGCCGACGTGATAACCGTTGAAATTGAGACCACGTACAGCAAAGCGCAGCGTAGGCCACCCTTGTGCCCGCTGGACTGACGATCTGAAGGACGTTGCGCGTGGCGGCTGGATGAGGATGACTGAGAACCGCCAAGAGTGGCGTAATATTGGGGAGTCCTATGTCCAGCAGTGGACGAATACGGACTGATAGGTGGACGGATTTGGTCATGAAATATAAATTATTGTCTATGTATGCAAGCCTCCCTATTTGCAAACTATTTTAACGGATGTGACGGCGCAATAAGAACTGTCAATAGGTAGCCTGTCATGCTGGCGTCCGTACTATCGCTGAAAGCACGGACATTCTGCCTTTGAACCTTATAGTCTTGTAATAACTGCCATAATTGAAAAAAAAATATGAGAGCGGTTTTCCACGATGTTATATGTATGCAACTAAATACATATAGGTTTATACAATATCATAGTTATGTCACACAACAACCTACATGTACTATCGAGGAAAAATCCGCAGACCCACTTTTCGCCCGTATTGCAATGGTGATAAGAGCGAATGGCGGGTCTGCGGCAATTTCTTCGATGGTACTTGTAGGTATAACTACTTCATAAGGAAAAGAAGTAATTAATCCATCATTATTTTCTCTTTTTTTATTGCAAATGGCCTATAATAGCTGCAGGAACACAATGTGTCGTAAAATACATTTTTCTGAATCAATATCTTTGATCTACAGATTTGTAAACGCGTATCTTTCTATATCTATATTTCTACACATAATGTCATAAATAGAAATGTCATTAACGGACAAGTTAATAAAGTATAGGTAAGTACATAATAGGTTGCCTTCCTTCCAACAATGTATTAAAAAGTAATGCTTAGGGTAACCACATATTTGACATAACTAAATAAGAAAGTCAATTCTGAAGGCTTTAACTTTAGTTTTAGTGCTGTCAAAACTAAATATTTCTCAAAGTAATTTAACTTCTGTTCTTAACACTTATGAACTATTTTGCAATGAAAAAAATTTAACCCTAATAAAAGTCTTCTTGTACGAGTTCCACAATTTTATTTACTTAATTTTTATTTACTAAATAGCCCGACGATGTCAAATAGACGAAACTAGTTGCAATAATTAAGTAAATAAAGTAGTGGAACTCGTACAAGAAGACTTTTATTTATGTTAAAATGAAGTTCGATTCTATCAAGGAGTCACACCTTATAGTATAAATTATATGAAAAATAAAAATAGTTCTGACAGCACTAAAATTAAAATTAAAGCTTTCAGAATCAGCCTTATTAGATGGACGTTTTTAAACATGATTTAAAGGAATGTTTTTAATTGCGTTGTTTTTGCAATATTTTTGTAAGTGTTGGTTGCCGTGTCATCGTTGTACTGATGATGTTTATAACAAACGTTCAGACTATTCTGTCATTAGGACCAAGAAAAAACTACGTTTGAAAAATCATCATTATTATTTGCTTCATTTCCTGACACTGACAATTCAATAAGAGGCCAGATTTATAATATTCCAACGGAGCAGGTTTAAACTGTATATTAAGCAGGGCCTATTGAAAAAGGCATATTATAAACTAAATGAATATTTGGATGATAGTGAAGCATGGTGTTACAGTGATAATGATAGTAAGTTATAATTTAATTAAATAGTATAATTTCCTAACTTATGATTCCTCTAAGGTGTAAACATTCATTGATTACAGACTGTAAAAGGAAAAGGACTATATGAGACAGGTAGACAAAGATATATATGTTTTTCTTTTTTTTCATTAACCTGAATTCCTGCTGTCTTGTATTTTCTTATCCCTTGGTTAAAGTAGATATAAGTCATATATTGTATAGTATAAGTTTTATGTTGAAAAAAAGACATGATCTTGCTAAGTTTCTTGCCCTTCTTCTTAGCAAGACTAATCGAATGGGCGGAGGTAGGCATGTATTTATATATGTAACCTATTAGTTTGTAGTATATAGGATGGGATTTGGTCGGCCGCCTGGATTCGTGCTGGGGGCTCGGTTGGTGATCATTGAACCTTGTTCCTGGTCCCTGGCCGGGTCTCCGGTATGGGTTCGGGCGGCTGATTGGATTTTACCTTGTATAATATATATTTTACCTATCATTTTAATCGTAAATATATTGCTACATAAATTAAATAAACCTTTAATTTAGTTCATGTACATTTATTATTTTATTACATATATTTTCTTTGTTAGATTAAATTTGACGTGTAAAAAGTATATATCTATACCTGCTTTGCAAAATAAACTATTTGAATTTGAATTTGAGCATTTAAAAAACAAACGTGTTTTGTATACTTTACAGAATATCGTTGTGACACCTAAGTCTATGAAACTTATTCACGAGAGACGCTCTACGCAAGCTTTCCCATAAATTATTAGGTCACACACTCACATTCTGTCACGTACGAATGTATGGGACAATTATTATTCTAGAATGACACCTCATTGTCACCTTCACGTTTTCATACAAAAACTCTGGTATTTTTACAACTTAAACTGGTGTATTAATTGAACTTTAATTATAATTATCGTTAAGCAATAAGCAGCTCCACGAAGTTGACGGTCTTGGGGTCATCTATCTACCCATCATTTAAAAATAGTCTCTTGCCCGTCGGTTGCGAAGCTATCCCGGCCACAAAATATGTAATGACTACCTTTTGACGTCTTGAAAGCCGGTTCCAAAATTAAATGATACGTTTTAAAAATGGAATCGCTCTGTCCCGCCTTTTTTCCTCTGAGAGATAACCTTTAGTCCATTTGGTCTGCCAGATCGAAAAAAAAAAGAACCGGGCGTTTTAATTTTTTTAAATTGCATTCTTGTGGTTTTTTCTCGCTGAGAATCTTTACTGAGTAATAAGTTATTTTTGTGCGGTGGTTTTTGCGAGGCTATGAGTTTTGTTATAGGATTAAATTTTAGCGGTCAAAAACGCTTTGTCCTCGGATTTGAGACGTACATATGTCATCCCGTCAGACTCTGATGAGTTCTGACCCCGTTGCGCTAATTATAACACGAAAATTATTAATTATTTCAAATATTTTTAATGTTTCTCAAAATTTACCAGTGGGTGTTATATTTTACGACCTGTAGCTTGAGGTTGGCGTGGGTTTGTTTCTCGGAAGGAAATTTTTAACTGTTGCTGGAATGAGATTTGCTATCTGGAGGTGTAAAAAATGTTCTCACCGTTCAGTATGAGAATACTTTGTAGAAAAAAATCCGAATAAAATAGAACTAGGTTTCTGAACGCAGTTGGGGAAGACAGAACCGTCACTTGCACTCGACACGGGGTGGGACATGACAAACGCCACCCTTAGCTCTCTCTCTCTCTGTTTCTCCTCCGTCCCGTTACGACTTTCTCTTTCTATTTTGTCATCTGGCATCGCATTCACATGTCTAGGGGGCCACCAGAAGCGATTCGTAACAGTGAATAATGTATTTGAATCGTTCACAAAACGTGACAATACATGAGAGAGCTAGTTGTATACGCGAATGGGACATTACGTAACCCGATTCGATAATTATTATTAACAATTCAAATTTTCAGTACAGAACGCAAAAGCAACAAAAAATTGACGCAATAAAAAGTATCATCAAAGTGAAGTAGCATCGTTCAGGTGTTCTTTATGTATTTTTTAAATTGATAGCGTAAATCAAGCATCGTTAGGCGGCCCCACATCGTTCGTATCGAATTTTACAGCCGACCATAAAACTTAGAAAAATCTTTACGCACTACTCCGCGGGAGTGAGACGTATGGCGATACGTTCTCTGGCTATGAGCTGATACTTCTGACATGAGACTATCAAATTTAACAGCTTAACTGTATTACGACCTCTTATAGCCGGCAACGATCATAAATTCCTTTTCATTCATGACTAGATCAGAGAGCGTAGGAATCGAGTTAAATTCAGAATGCCACGTTTGTTTCTTTAAAACCATAAATACTAATAAAACGTTTCTAGTTACGGGACGTATCAGACCCGGGCACACGTCTTCTTAACGACACCTATTAGATTAGGTTAGGGTCTTCTGTCTGGTCGATTGAATTGAAAAATTGTTACCAGAGAGCAGCAAGAGTTGTATCCGACTCCCGCGCCGGATGCGGGCGCAGACGTCCATTATTCCATTTGCTCATCCGCAACGGGAGTAAGCGTTACCAACACCGACGCGCAAGCATGCGTCAATAAGCCAATCGCGCGGGCGAACAGTTCGGAACGCACCCCGCGACGCGACCGAATCACCTTAATTACAGCCGCCTGAACGGAATAGGGCCTAGTTTATGCCGTTCTAAATTCAAACTCAACCAGCCAGTGCTAAAGAATTTAAAATTAAAAGGTGTTCTTATAATTGGCCTTATAAAATACCCAGAGGACTTTACAGAGAAAGTCATATCGAGATTGCCAATTAAAAAGTTCAAAAAATTCAATAACATAAAACTCGTTTTTAACAATCTTCTCAATCGGGTCAATTGAAAAAGGAAATCTTATCACAATTAACCAAAGTTTAACGGCCTTTAATTAATTTAAATGTGATATTAACCTCTAACCTCGAAGATTATGTTATAATTATAAATTAACAAATTGAATCTAGAGTCTCAGTTATCATTTTCTGCGTTAATATAAATTTATCAGTCTTCGCGATGTAAACAGAAAGTTCAATAGCTGGCACATGAACCCGGGACCGATAGTGAGTGCCCCTTATCGTCTACTGCACTTTGAGGGTCCGTCGAGACTTACTCAGATTTAACCTACCTAATGTTATCTGGAGGCCATGATGCATGGAAGAACCAGGAATATTTTCTTCCTTCTTTTCTTCATTGTTTTACTGAGTCTTGCGATTTTGTCATTATTGTACTTAAAATTTAAAATTATCCAGTTCCTAGTTATTAGTAATACATTGTAGCCGATTCTGAAGGCTTTAATTTTAGTTTTAGTGCTGTCAAAACTAAATTTTCATCATTGCAAAATAGTTCATAAGTGTTAAGAACAGAAGCTAAATTACTTTGGAAAAATTTAAGTCTTGACAGCACTAAAACTAAACTTAAAGACTTCAGAATCGGCTTTATTGTTAGCTTAGCATAGTTAAATCCGTAATTGGCAGTATCTGCAACCAATATTTTTCATGTCAAACTTTTTTGTAATGCTGTGGATTTTTGTTTATAAATAAATTAAATTAAATATATATTTTAAACAGAACCTACTCATGAAAACTATGTTTTTGTATTTTAGTACAAGTAAGTACCTACTTATGCTGTTTTTTGAACGCAGCTTTTTTAATGCTTTATACGGAACAACTTTCTTAAAGGACGCCTACGCGGGAAAATTATTCTAATTCGCGTAGCTTAATTAAAAAAAGTATTTTTTTTAAATTTTTTTTTAGAGAATTTACGCGCTTATAGATCAAAGTTTTCAATATTATGGTATTTAAATTAGTCATTATTTATTTATGATTTTTTAAAGAATTTCCGGATGTTACGTCACATGACTCATTTTAGGCCTGATACTGAATGCGGACTTTTGCCTTGCTTGTAAAAAAAAAATCTGTCATCCACAGAGTACTATATTGCTACATCTGGCAATAAAAAATCAAACAACAACAACAACGGAACTATGTTGAGTGTTACCAACGCCTGCAAAAAAAACCCTAAACTGGTGCCTATTAATCACGTGACGTATATTTGGCTGAAATTTAACGCCCTACCATCTCGGTTATTAAATTTTAAAACGCAAATAAACTAGTCGTTTGCCACGAAATATGAACTCGCGATTCGATCTTGACCGATTTGGCTCGAACTTAAAAATTCAAATTTCATGTCGTTCCGATCAACGATACTCTCGGACAAACACACAACAATTCATACATACATACATACATAATTATATTTGGTATCTCCCATGTATGATTGTCAATATTAATCCATCACAGAAATTGTTGTCATCAAAAATTATATTTATTTTAATAATGCGTTACTTCATAACAAATAAAATTAACCGATCAATCTGGGATTTCGTAACAAGACAGCAACACTTACTGCGTTCAGTTATATTTATAATGGTTTTCGAATTAACACACCTTAACATATTTTAATCTATGCGAATTATTCAATTTTCGTTACTATTTTAATACGTTTTGAGAATTTTCGGGTCTGAGTGGATTTGAAAATCATTCGCTTTGCGGCGGCGCGATATTTTTTAATTTAAATTTTCACCGTCATGTTTCTTGAGAAAGTGTTAGGATTATAAGTCTTAAGACACAAGTTTAAGGCGCTACAAAAAAAAAATCGGCACTTTAAGAACGTGTATATCTATTTCAGTAAATAATGTATTACTTAGAAAAAAATATATATTATTTTTGGATTCTTTTTCTAGGGATCTGTTAAAACAGAAACGCGATTGGAGAAATTCGGCTCGATAGAAATATTTATTGATGTGAGGTCTTTTTCGGCACCAATTCTGGTTTGACAATTTAGAATGACATATGGACTGCAATTATATTTTATTTGATGGGTTTTAACGATATCTAGGACCTGGTTAAACGAAATTTTGATAGCAACTTTAGTACATTTTATATCAATAAAAAACCGACTTTTTGCTACTTTTCCACGAATCCGTCCCTCTCGCACTGAGGGTTTTTTCGCATATGGAGTAACAGGGACGCTAAAACTTTTACATATCGCCTTAAGCCCAATTTATTTAGCAAAAACACCTTTTTATCAAAATTATAAAGATAAAGATCCAACAATTTTTTTTTAAATGTCCTACACTTTGGATGCCCTATGGTGACCCTACAAAAATGTACCGCCATTAAGATTACAATTTCCTTCGGACGATGCGATGTCCAAGTCCTTTTTATCAAAATAAGCACTTAAACAGAACTTTTTGAAGCAAATAATAGTAATTTTAATTCGTATACATTTATCCAATTTAATTACAAATTAAAAACGCTGACACTTTTACATAAAAAAATATCTTATTCTATTTAAAGTCATAGGAGTCACTCAGTCTAGTTCAAATTGCTTCAATTATTTTTTCAAGGCATTGGTAAAAGTCCTTCAGCCTTCTCTCACGGTGTAAACGCAAGAAAAAAAAAAGTGAAAAGGTCATCATAAATAACGTTGACATAAAGCCGCCCACGCGTGTCTTATTAGCTCGTCTGTCCGTCTGTCCGTTCGTTAAGTCTATTGTGGGCTTGAATGTGAGATTAGCCACACTACGGGGCATGATTGACTATTTAAGTTTCAAGTTCCGTGACGCTAGAGGATTTCTGAACACAGCGCTAGGATTTCTGAACGCAGCGCTAAGATTCTGAACGCAGCGTCAGGAATTTCTGATCAAGTTAGCGTTAGGGCTGTCGCAGTTCTATTTTTGAAATGATTTTTAAGTATTTGCTCGACTACTCCAACAACTTGCACATCTTCAAAAAACAATTGAAATACCAGCGTCTATTGAGAGTTCTTTAATTTAACTGAACCGTGATGTAGAGCCAATTATTTCCGAGTAGGAGGTAAAAGCATTCCCCGCTCTAGTGCTTGCCAGAATGTCTCGGAACAAATACGACATTCCGGTATTAATTTTCTTGAAAGAGTTTCATCGAGATTTACAAGATGCGGGATCGAATGGATTGGTCGAGCGACCCGCTGGGACTCGTTCTTGGCAATAATTTGGTCATCGCCCCTACCGCTTGTTGTGACCGACTGAACGAAATTGCCGCGACGCCAAAAACGACGCGTCCGCCATCTTGAATTTACACAGAAATAACTTAACAAGATTATAACTCAAACAGGGCGCCGAACTCTAATCTAACAGATAAGCTTTACTAATTACCCGTAACCGGTAACTATTCATCTTCAGCCGGTCATAACATAACTCTTCAAGTGTCACCAACTAGAAGCCAGCGCTAAAGAGCCTAGTCCCGCCGCTGTGATTCCAATTTTAAACCTTGTTATCGAATCGTAAAAAGAACTCGAATTTTGAAAAAAAGACCAAGATGAAAGTGGACTCGAAAATCGTTCTAAAAAAGCTGCGTTCGAAATTCGTTCGCCAAACAAACAGTGAGCCGACAACGGCTAGTGCTCTTTGCTAGAGTTTAACCCTTGCGTGGAACGTTCCGTTACCGCTGAATCATCGTGGTTCAATTAATATTGTTTAATGTGTATCTAGATCCCATCGGCGTATTAGAGGAATTACGTAGTTTCGGGAGTCACCGAGGCGGATTTGTCGATGGTCAATAAACAACACACACGCGCCGAACCGAACGTGTTGTGATCGGTGAAAGAAATAACGTGACATGAATATGCGAACAGGAAACAGATTCCTATATATATCCAAATAACTGTCCCCACAGAGGAGATTAAACTGATTTATCGCTAACTGAACTTATTATTTTTGGTTCTAGCACTATTTAAATTCAGCAGGATTTTCATTTGAAATAAAAAGGATGTTAGACAATCGAGTACATCGTAAACCCCCAAATTAGCTATTGTCGGAATTAGCGTTGAATCTAAAATACGCAATTAAGTAGCGTCTACAAAGCGCCAATACGAAAATGAACGGCGATATTCAAATTGAAAAAGGAACGCGATGCGAATAAAACAATGAGGAGTCGAGGAGTCAGTACCTACCTGCCCCGAGGTCGTCGGTATGTGCGGCCGACGCATCTAGAGCGGGCCTCGGCGGTGCGGCGCGCAACCAGCGAATTCAAAAATCGAACGATACAGCGAATTTAAATAACAAATAAGTGGGTGCGTGTATAAAGCTCAGAACGACACCGATTCCTATTGATTTTGATTGCAGACTTATTGAAAAAACCTCTTTTTATGAACCGAAAGCATGCGCTTGACTTGGGCATCTTGAGAAAGTATACGTCGTTGAGGGAAATGGACACTTTATATTACTATTTAGATAGTAAAGGAATGATGTTAGATGAATACCAAAAACATGCCTCATAAATTATGTTAATAATCTTTATTACTGCATTAACATTTCCCTGCATGTTTTCTCGGGACTGGTTTTTTTAAGAATTCATTCAACCTACCATCTGGATACGTAATATTATCTGACATTCATTAATGACAGTGACACCTTTCAAGCCTATTTGATGCATTTCTCCGTTTTTCAAATTAGCATCGGCTAAAGCATAATGTTTAAATTTATCACAAAAAATTCAATAAACATGACTTTTTCTAAAATTCCCAAAGAGATTGTATCAATATTCAGCTAACGATACATCAATGTTACTTTGGTAAGACATTTCCTGCGCCCATTAAACATTAAAACAAAAACACATATACGAATCTAAGAGGCTAAGAGGTAATCTACGCCCACTTACAAAAACCGGTGACGTACTGGCCGATCAGCCATCTTAAAGTGAAGAATCCACTTCGTTGAAAAATTGCTATTCCTAATCATGATATCGCATTAAAACGTAATGTCTTCGGACCGGTCGCACCGGTTACGTATTTTATTATATTAATATATCATTTGCCGTATATATAAAATATATAATATATCAAAACTAATTTATCTGGTCACCGCCGTGAGCCGATGACCGCTTTAAGTGACGTTTATCTACAACCGAAATGGAATTTCCATTTTTGAAATTAGAAAACTGATAGAGCGGCTTTTGAATTTAGAAGATGTTCTGATTGGCTATTTGTTGCTGGACTTGCAACGAGGTTTGAATTTAGAAGAACACACCTAGTTAATTTTACTGCCTTCATTTTATTCATTTGGATGTTATTCTAAATTATCTTCTTAATTTCTTTAATGAATGATATTTGGTCGATTTTATATTATGTTATTTCGCATTTAGTTATTGATATGTTCTTATAATCAGCTATCCAATTTTATTATTGGCAACTTAACATGACATTTCATTAAATATAATTTGCCTCTGCATAATATACAAGCCCATAAAGTCCTACTTTGATCAAAATATTTAGTCACCTCACAAATTATCATCAGTTAAGTAATGTGAAAAACGGTTGGAAATTTATAAAAATGCTTTTAGCATAGACATTTCAGCATAAATTCCACTATTCATGCTATTTCTTTTATCTAGCTAAACCTAGTTTTACTGCGTCGTTAGTTAACACCTAAAAAGCATAAACCGTCAACTGAGGCAATGTTCCCAACTCTAAAAATTCAAAACTCATCGTTAATGCTACCTTCTTATCATTTCTCAACGACACTACTAATGGCGAAGCATTTTCCAGCACTTAAAACATTAAAATTGACTCGTTTTATCGCGAAAAGTGAACGAAACTGCCTATACAATACTGGTATTATCTTAACTATTGAAAGTAAGTGCCAATAATAAGTTGAATGCCATGCGTATGGCCTTTTCGCCCGCAGATTGGCGCCATCTTAGAAAAAAATAAACTTCAAATTGTAATGGCGGCAAGCAATCAGCCTCTTTTTAGTTTTATACTTACATTGAATAATGGAGATGTGTGTTTGTGAGCTTGATGATTTTGATTATTTAAAGCTTATTTGAATTTTTCATCTTTTATGTTGTTTATCTAAATCTAAAAATGTTTATAATTATTATACACAATTTATAAAGTTTTAAAGCATTTATTGAAGTTAATAGAGTTAGCCAGAATCCACATATGGTTTTCTCAGACAATGTAAAAGAGCATACAAAAGGCAATCATTTTTTTTTCAAGTATCTAAGGATTGTCAGCTAATCCACAAAATGATTCAATAACATTTTCATAAGTAAAATTCTACTTATCATATAATTTTATGGGTCACAACCTAAAACTAGGGGCTATCAGCTGATTAGAACCAACTTCATATTAGTGGACAAATTGATATGTTATCTGTATGTCATAAAACTTCATGTTATTATGATGGTGATCCGGTACTGAATGCTTTGTACAAGCATATTGTCAACATAATTTTGGCTAAAGCAAATTGTTGTTTTATGAGATAAGTTGATACTTGATACGGACGGTTTTGTGGCTGTATCTATAAACACTCATATTGAAATTCTTACAGTAACTGCTTGCTATACTGTATCGTATACACTAGACGAGGAACTACCTTTACAAGAAAATATTGGAAAAATTAATATTTGTGCTCATTATCCAACAAAAGTGCCGACGGGAGATCATTTTAAATTTTAACTTATTTTGTTTGAGGTTACTTTAATTCAACTCAATTTTGTGAGGCCCGTTTTCTCTTTATAAACTTGTTGTATTGTGGCTGTTTTGGTAAAAGTATAAAATATTTATAAGTTTACCTGAATAATCAAATTTAGATACATAAACTATGTTTTGCATCTTTTACGATTTGATTAATATCTTTTGTTTGCTTGCGAGAACTTCTAACGTTATTATTTTATTGCTTACAGTTTTTGTTGGTACATTATAATTTAATATTTTACTATCGTTGTTTAATGACTAGGTATATTATTTTACGCTTCTATGCTACGGTAGACTTAGTTTTTATTTAAATTTATTCAATTCGACAAAAATATATTACCATTTCTGTCTTAAAAATAATTAAGCATGTTACCATCCGTTACATCATAAACGAACAGATTTACTTTGTAAGAACATTGTTTTAATCTCTTATTAAAAGATTTCGTTTGATCTTATCAATTTTAAGCCTAGAGAGTTTATGAAAATCAACTAATTTGAAATTATCAAATTCATTACGAGCACCAAAAAAATAACAGCCATTTTCGCATTTTTTAATTTATATAGCTACTTAAAGCACTTCATAAAAATCATTATAATTTGAATCATGAAAGTAATTAATGGTTTATGTACATTTTTGTATGTCCCTAAGGCATCATGTCCAGAATTTTATTGAATGAACAAATCCGACGGGGATAAGATAAGAAGTAAATTTCAGGTCGTTAAATATCTGTGTAACAAAATGCGGTTTTTGGCACTAAAATTTCCTCTATCTTCACTCAGGATACATGTCAACTGTATGATAATTATGTACTTATGTTTTTTGATCCAGTTTAGTTTTTGGTTTTATTTCTTTATAAATAGGTAGGTAACTTTTTCATACTGCATTAGTTATAAGCAAATCTTTGTTTAATTTTATGTTTAAAGTATACAGTAAGGATATATTTTAAAAATACGCTTTTTAATCAAATGTTTTGTTAAAGAATGTGTATTTTTTTTTAACAGCGTCTGTTTCTTTTGACAAGTTAACCTTATTTAAACTTTCGCTTATGTTATTAATCAGAACAAAAAAAAGTTTAGGCCTGTTTTTAAAGTTCATTTTTATTTGTAAAATTCGAAATACTGTTTCAATTTTGTTAATATTAACTTTATTCACCGATTTAAAATTAATTCTGATTACCATTTTTGTATCACCGCTTGTTTTTGGTTATGTGTGACAATAACAATCATAAAAGCCCAAACTTCATTACAAAGAGCAAAGGATTACATTTTTATTTACAATCCAAAGACAATAAACCCAGGTCCCTTAGAAAGTGTCCTTTTTTCAAAACGCCGTTAGGGAACATTGTGGGGACAATTTTTTTTTCTCAGCTGCATTGTCAATTCGAGTCCATTGTCGTCGGTTTCTAGAAATCATCTTTTGTGCCCGACCAGGCGTACTGAGCCGATTGTAATGCAGTTACAGATTTTTACGGTGTCCCATAAGAGCAACGATGTCAACAATGGCATCCCGCAGGGCACAGTATTTAGCCCATTATTGTTCCCGACGGTTACTGCCAAGTATTATTTTATCAGGTGTCCGAGGCTTTTTTATCACATCTATATGTTCTAAAATCTTAATAGGTGCTGAAAAATCTTTATCTACGTTACTTTAAAATTTTATAGTTATTCGTTTGTGGTATTGCTAATTATATGTAAAATGTATTATCATTTTGTTTATTGTTGTTCATATCACAGTGTCATTTGGATTTACGTTTAGGTTATCTACTTTATCGAGATTGCGTATCATAGTAATAACGTTATTATTACCATTATCACCATGTTTTTCATTCTATTATGTATTCATTTAACTTGTAACTATTACCACCAAAATGACTGTTGGATGTCGCTTCTGCATTTTTAACTCTTATTATGCATTCAAGTCTCATGTCGGTTGTTAGAACAGGTCCTTGGGTTTAAGATATGTTTATTGTATCGTCTCGCATGTCACTTTTAGTTTTTTGAGTTCATCTCTTCATTTGATAATGTTTTTTTTTCCATCTAACACATGTCCTACATCACTATCTTCATTTATAACATATGTAACTTCACTTTTGTCGTTTCTATCATGATTAGGTTTTCTAAATTCTTATATATCATCACTTTTGTTAAGATTTTCAGCTCCTCTACCAGGTCTATCTAGCTCTACACCGGTCTAACCTAACCTGTGACTAATATCTTCTTGCCTACCACTGGGGGTTATGTTTATGTAACTGTGGTCGTATTTGCTATGACTTATCGTGTACATACCCTAGGCTGAGCCATGAAAGCTCGGCCCGAGCCCGGGTGCAATGCTCCGCTGGCCACCACGAATGTTTTCGTCACGGGCCCAATCTAACACACACACAAGCACGTGCACTAACACATGAATTGATTGACACCGTCACAGCGGCCCGCTACCTCACTAGTGTCATGCTGCACTCGCGACGTTTGCTAATATCTGACGGTTTGTTTTAGAGGTTTTGATTACGCGCGTAGCCGAGCTCGGCACGGGAGGTGCGGAAGACCCGGCGCGCTCGGCAGTCTGACCGACACTGCCGCGGGCTGCCCGCGCTGGGATGACGCCGGGGCGTGGCAGCCCGCCTCACGAGCGGCCCGCCAATCCTGACAGCCCGGCCAGCCTTTTCACCGACGTTGCGCGTGTGTGTCGACTCCCGCCCGCCACACCGCGCGCGCGCGTCGGCAACGATGGTCGCGCGCGTTTTTTCAACGCTTTTTGCCGCAATTATAAGTGAGTTTTCCTCGTCCGGATTTTCTGTTCTACCTAATCAACATTGCTGAGTTCCTCTCGTTCAGAACGCGTAGGTATCGCGGTACCTATTGATGATGTTTCGTGTATGTAGCCAGCTGTTTTTTTAATGGATGTCAGTTTTCAGAATTTCGTTCCGGTTTTATAATTTCTTCCGGCAATCGGGTAAAATCGATTTTATTTTTTATTTTCTTGTTTCCTACATACTTGTTTTTGTGAATTTCTTCTCAAACACCGTTAGAAGTAAGTAAAAAAAAAAATGTGACGAACAGTTTTCAGCGCATGCGTCCTCCTCTGTAATATCCAAAGTGCTTGATGTGAAAACTTGGCGAGTCTCTGTCTGAAGCTTCAGCCGTCATATCTCATAATGTACTAAACTTCGGTCGCGTGATGTTTCTCTATATTTACATTAACGTTCCGTTTTGTACATCAATACTGTCCTTGTCTTTTGATAACATCTAATAACGAATTGATTCTATATTGTAGGTCAGGGATGAAGATGAAGAAAGTAGAAAGCTATAAAGAAAAAGGTTACCTATTAGAATGTTCATTAGGATTCTTTTTAATAACAAATATGTGCCTCTACACACATTCGCATTGGTCAGGTGGTTTGAATTAAACCCATTTAGTAACTGTTCAAGGTAATAAATAACTAAATTTTAAAGTAATGACCAAATTTAAAGTACCTAGTTTTACATTATGACAGGAATAAATTTCTAAGTTTGAATTCTTGGCGATTTATCTATTCATAGCAATGAGATAATATAAATTAACAGTTCAGAGCTCCTCACATCCAGATTTACTTTTCTTTCGACGCTTCTATACTGCAATGATATAAGGTTAATTTTAATTACATAAGGTATATCTATAAAAGCACAATATTTTTTTTATATGTCATAGACGAAGAAACATTACATACACGTAGTTGTGTTGTTTTCACACAAGTTAGGTAAATTGGACCACAATGGTGTTAAAGATAAAGCTTTGGCGTTGTTGAAATCATACCTTAGTGATCGAATGCAAGGAGATACTCGTATTAACGGTGTTACTACAAAACAGTGTTTAACTTTAGACAGTGTTTAAATCTGTCGTTGTCACCTTTTTTTTCATATTGTAAAAGAGTGACAGCAACAGATTTAAACACTGTCTAAAGTTAAACACTGTTTTGTAGTAAGACCGTAATAGTTTAAAGTCATCTAAATAATTAGTTAAAATGGGTATATCACAGGGCTCTACATTGGTGCCTTTATTATTAGTTAACATGGGTGTCCCACAGAGCTCTAGATTGGTGCCTTTATTATTAGTTAAAATGGGTATCTCACAGGGCTCTACATTTGTGCCTTTATTATTAGTTAAAATGAGTGTCCCACAGAGCTCAAAATTGGTGCCTATTATTAGTTAAAAGGGGTTTCTCACATGGCTCTTCATTGGTGCCTTTATTATTAGTTAAAATGGGTGTCCCACAGGGCTCTACATTGGTGCCTATATTATCAGTTACAATGGGTGTCTCACAGGGCTCTACATTGGTACCTTTATTATCAGTTAAAATGGGTGTCTCACAGGGCTCTACATTGGTACCTTTATTATTAGTTAAAATGGGTATCTCACAGGGCTCTACATTTGTGCCTTTATTATTAGTTAAAATGAGTGTCCCACAGAGCTCTAAATTGGTGCCTTTATTATTAGTTAAAATGGGTATCTCACAGGGCTCTACATTTGTGCCTTTATTATTAGTTAAAATGAGTGTCCCACAGAGCTCTAAATTGGTGCCTATTATTAGTTAAAAGGGGTTTCTCACATGGCTCTTCATTGGTGCCTTTATTATTAGTTAAAATGGGTGTCCCACAGGGCTCTACATTGGTGCCTATATTATCAGTTACAATGGGTGTCTCACAGGGCTCTACATTGGTGCCTTTATTATAAGTTAAAATGGGTGTCCCACAGGGCTCTACATTGGTGCCTATATTATCAGTTACAATGGGTGTCTCACAGGGCTCTACATTGGTACCTTTATTATTAGTTAAAATAAGTGTCCCACAGGGCTCTACATTGGTGCCTTTATTATCAGTTAAAATGGGTGTCTCACAGGGCTCTACATTGGTACCTTTATTATTAGTTAAAATGAGTGTCCCACAGGGCTCTACATTAGTCCCTTTATTTACAATGGGTGTCTCGCAGGGCTCTACATTGGTGTCTTTATTATTAGTTAAAATCGGTATCCCACAGGGTTCTACATTGGTGCCTTTATTATTAGTTAAAATGAGTGTCCCACAGAGCTCTAAATTGGTGCCTATTATTAGTTAAAAGGGGTGTCTCACATGGCTCTTCATTGGTGCCTTTATTAATATTAATACTCATAAATGACCTTTTTAATTTAGTTAAAAACTTATCTGAAATAGCTATTCGCTCATGACACGTCACTTATTTTTTAAGTAAGTAATGTAACTATGTCACTGATTCTTGATTGGTTCACTCTAAACAATTTAGTTCCAAATGCAAAAAAGACAAAATGTATAAAGTTTGCATTACCAAATGTAATCCAAGTAGATGTTGATTTACTTTTGCAGGGGTCCAAGCTAGAGTTATATATTAGTTACTTTTAAAGCATTATATCACATTATTACATAGTTGCTGTGGGTTAGGGCCACGGATATAGACGTAGTCTTTGTTTTAGAAAAGAGAGTTCGTGGGTTATATCACGTGAAACACTGGAATTCATTAAGAGGAATGTTCAAGGAAATCAATATGTTAACTGTTCCTTGTGAACTTATTTACCAAGTTACTAAATATTCAGAAAAAAATATCGATGCTTTCCGAGGCTCGATCGAGGCACCCTGTATGGAAACTAGAGATGCGCCGAGTACAAGTTTAACCGAGTAACCGAGTGCCGAGTATTGCTCATTTTATTTTTACCCAACCGAATACTCTACCCAGTTACTCGGTTCAGTTTTACGCAGGTATTATCGGGCGCATGATCACGATGAACCTCAACCAAATCCAAAGAGTTGTTCTCGAGTTAAAATTGAACATAGAGATAGATAAAATTGAAAAAAAATTGTTTTGGTCATATAAGCCTTTTTTTCTCGTAATTGACACGGCGACAACAGTTAAAGTTGTTGATTTTTCTTTTTCTTAATTATGTTTAAATTTAAAGCAAATTAGCTCAAAACATGACGTTCAGAGTAACTTCAAATTGCCGTGACACGGCAGCTCAGTACAATTATAATAATAATAACCCATTTCATTTAAAATTTCGCAAAATTTTATGATTTTTATACTACATTGTTTTACCGAGTACCTCTTTACTTAAGCCGAGTTATTCGGCCGAGTATGAGTACTAAAAATATTGCCGAGTACCGAGTATAAAACGAGTACTCGGCGCATCTCTAATAGAAACCAGAAATAAACATAACTGGCTTTTCCAAAAATTAGACCTGCCAATGTGAGTACCTCTTTCGTAAGACATGCATGATATTAGATTTTAAAATAAACTTTCAACAGAGATCCTTATTTTGTCACAGAAATAAGTTTAAACTGTACTTATATTGAGCAGGGCCTATTGAAAAAAGAAGAAAATTATAATAACAGTGATCTTTGTCATAATAGTAGTTAGTATCATTTCCAAATTCAATTCAAATTCAAATAGTTTATTTTGCAAAGCAGGTATAGATATATACACTTTTTACACGTCAAATTGAATCTAATAAAGAAAATATATGTAATAAAATAATAAATGTACATGAACTAAATTAAAGGTTTATTTAATTTATGTAGCAATATATTTACGATTATAATGATAGGTAAAATATATATTATACAAGGTAAAATCCAATCAGCCGCCCGAACCCATACCGGAGACCCGGCCAGGGACCAGGAACAAGGTTCAATGATCACCAACCGAGCCCCCAGCACGAATCCAGGCGGCCGACCAAATCCCATCCTATATACTACATACTAATAGGTTACATATATAAATACATGCCTACCTCCGCCCATTCGATTAGTCTTGCTAAGAAGAAGGGCAAGAAACTTAGCAAGATCATGTCTTTTTTTTTCAACATAAAACTTATACTATACAATATATGACTTATATCTACTTTAACCAAGGGATAACTTTTGATTCCATACATTAACAGATAAACTGACTGTAAAAGGTGTTGACTAACTATATGGGACAGGTAGGTTTTTCTTTACCTTATGACATTAATTCTTCCTGTCTTGTATTTTTCATCAAGTAGGTAGATACTTACTTTTCTTTGTAACAAAAGTAATTTAAAAGAAAACGTACGTTTGAAGTGCTTAATTTAAGTAGATACGTTTATGTATTTCTTGTTTAGTATGTAGGTATATGTTAAGCAAAAAAAGATAGATATATATTATATTTCAATGCAACTGCTAATTGTAAAGACCCACTTTTTATGCATGAAAACCGAACAGAAAGTCGATTATTTTGCCCAAGGGCTTTATTATTACTTTTTTTTAATTTATTTACCAGAAGTTGGCTAACCTGCAACCTTTCCTTTGTACCATATATGTAATACTTTTTTTTCCACTGTTTAACGACTGGATACAGTACTTTTGAGCCAATCATAATGTAAAGTTCACAAGATTATATTTGTTTTATTTCCTCACACTATGCATTGAAAAACGTAGTATGATACACGGGCGCAAGAGCAACAAATTACTCGGTTACGTTTAAAACACTCGCTACGCTCGTGTTTTAAATCGTTCTCGTAATTTATTCCTTTTCGCCCTAGTAGCATAAACTACTATTAGTATGTTAGCATTATGTAAGTTTAGTTTAAATAGCGTTCAGATAATTTGTTAGCATTTACAATACTACTATTTTTTTTTTATATATATATCTATAAAGATAAAGATAATTTATTTCCATAAATTGTGGTATACATAAAGATCTATTCATAAAAGTATCACTAGTTTCTTGGTAACTATAAATTTGCTACATTACTATACTACTTAAATTCAATAAATCTTTAATGTCATAGCAACATTGCTTTGTTAAATAATTAAATAACAATTTCATAAATAAATTGTAGGCCTTTTCTTTGAGACTTTTCTTTTCTATTTTCTTTACTCAAAGGTTGTCTGGGAGATATTGCTATAAGCAATAAGTGCCGCCTGTGTACACACTGTGTGTTCTCTATGTAAAAATGTGTGTTAAATATCTATGTAAATGTACAAAAGTGTAATAAATAAAAATAAAAGTAAATTAAGAAAAAATGACAAGATCTTACTAAGTTTCTTGCCCTTCTTCTAAGCAAGTCTTATCGTCACGACATACTTATTATCATATCCCTAACAGTACGTCAGAGGTATTTTCGATGGGTAACTGTTACAAAAACAGTCAACCCTCATAAACTCTCTTTTCACCGACGATTTTTTGACCCAACGCGTCTTTACGCACAAAATACACATGCTTTATGGGTCATGGACTTCACAGTGTTTTCCGCCACCGTTCAGCAAGTACCTACTTTTATACTATGCCAAAAAACTCATCGGTGCATTCTCGACCGGCAGGATCTGAACCTGGGTTTCAAGATAGATAATCTGTCGTCCTATCGACTGAACTACCCTTGCTATAAACAGAAGTACACATGAAATAAGTCTCCCAAATTACCAAGACACAACTAACTGGTGGTATGCTTCTGCAGCGGCTTGTCACCACCCTCATGGCGAAACTATGTCGCCAAGCGACACGTCGTGGTCCGGCATGACGTCATTAGAAGCTGTACCGGGGGAGTGCTACAGGCAGTTGCGTAGTATCACTCAATTCGTCTGTAAGTAAAAACCAGCCAAGTGCGAGTCAGACTCGCGCACGAAGGGTTCCGTACCATTATCTATAAAAACGGCAAAAAAAACATGTCTGTTGTATGGGAGCCCCCTTAAATATTTATTTTATTCTATTGTTTAGTATTTTTTGTTATAGCGGCAACAGAAATACATCATCTGTGAAAATTTCAGCTGTCTAACTATCACGGCTCATGAGATACAGCCTGGTGACAGACGGACAGCGGATTCTTAGTAGTAGGCTCTCGTTGGTTACCCTTTGGGTACGGAACCCTAAAAAGTATAATAATTACATTGTGTTACATAAACAATACATACACATAATAATATTAGATATCAGTAGCATGATGATGGACGTCAGAGAAAGGATTAAAATGTAGAACAAGCGAATTCTTTCATTGGTAAAAAACTGGTAAGTAAAAATGCATTAGCTGGCGCAATAGCAGTAATAGCTAAAAAACAAAAATTGGGTGGGGACGCGGAGCGGGCTGCAAGGGGGTGCAAAATGGCGGCAACTCGACGGACATGCAACCTCTGTGCTTGAGTGTAACTTGTTTTATAGCTTTTTTTTTTTTTTCATATAGTTTCACATAGTTTTTGCAGTTGCCCTTCTGAACCTTTTACCACGTTTTTATTTTCTTGTCTGTCTGTTCTGTACATTATAGTATTTAGTTCGTTTTATGAAAGGGGTATATGAAATAATATTTCTTATTTAAATAAATATTTTGGAACTACGTTCCTATTTTAAGGTAAGATTTCAGTAAAAAAGTGCTATTCATGGAATCAAAAAAAAACTCAAAATTATTTATCTACCTGCGTAGGTACAAATAGGCACATATTTCATTTTGTTAAGAAGACTGATACTATACGGTCGGATTTATGATTTCAATAAAAAATATTAGTAAAATAAAAAAAGTATAAGTAAGCAATCATACACGGCATAAAAAACAAATCTAAAAAAACACATGCAATTACACAGCTAACTTTACACATTTTTGTTTTATCGTACATATACTTCATTTTGTAGATAACTTAGTTAAGAATTAAGTTATTAAGGTTACTTAAGTTTAATTTATGTACCTGTTAATAAAGTAAATAAAACATTATTAAAAAAAAAAAACATTCATAAAGAAATAATTCCTTTAATTAAGATCTTTGATGATTTCATAAAGGCGAAACCGGTCAGGAAGTTCTAAATAAATTTGTGAGATGGTACAAGTGACTTTCTGTTTATAATAATAAACAAATCATTATATCTTAAACCACAATCGTCAAATATACATCAACAAAAACCTTTCTTCTAAATGTAGCTCTTTACATCTCTGAAACTTATAACGCCATCTATCGTCGAGTAGCGAAACTCATATGACGGAAAAACTGAGAAACTTTACAATGTTTTTTTTTCTTGTATTTAAGTTGTTTGGCGTTGGTTACTATCTAGGGTTCCGTTCTAACAAAAGAAACCATTTTTGGACACCATTAAAGATAGGCACTAGAACTTAAGTTAGATATTGTAAGCCAAGCTTTACTGTAGTTTAAGTTATATATTTTCCTTATTTAACGGTACCAGAATTAAAGTGTCCAGTTTAACCATTTGATGTAAGGACAACTACACTACCATCCTTTAAGGGGGTATATCGTAAAAATGTACACTTTTTGAAATTATTTATCTCCTGTTCAAAAGAAGCTCAAGTGAAATAATTAGTATTACAATTTTGGGATGTTTATACTGTTGATTGTTGGCGCTTGGTGGAACTTGCAATACATACTACAAAAATGTGTTAGTGTCATTGATCGCACTGGCTGATGTAAACTTTTTATTGTGTAATTAAGGTCTTATATTAATTCCTTTGATAATGCCATAAAGGCGAAACCGGTCAGGAAGTATTAAATAAATTTGTGGGATAGTACAAGTGATTTTCTATTCATTATATAATTTAGGGATCTTTTTCTATATTTTGGACTATCAGAAACGCGATTAGAGGAATTTCACTCGACAGAAATAATCATTGAAATGATGTCTAAATTTACACTTTTTTTGATATTCTGACAAATTGGAATATACAGACTTCTTTAGATGGGTTTTAACAATATCTAAATTACTGGTTATGGAAATTTTTATAGCTATTTTAGTTTATTTTGCATTAATTTTAAGCTGACTTTTTGTCAATTTTCCCCGATTCCGTCCCTCTCGCACTGCGGGTCTTTCGGCCTGGAGTAACGGGGACATTTGCGTGGACGATAATTCATCTTAATTTGATTTGGTTAGTGGCCTTATTCCTTGTCTACATTATAAAAGGAGCCTCTGTGCAAAATTTCAGCTTTCTAGGTCCAAAGGTTTGTAAGTTAGCTTTTAACTAGTTACCTCCATTATAAATTATATTTTTTTAATGTATCGTAGACTCCAGGACCAAGACAAACCAAACATTGTTTCATGGTACTGAACAATTCAATTTTTTTTTCAATTCATTTATTTATGTCAGGCTCTAGGCCAATTGGCCCATTCCGGACCCGTGGCACCCCTGGATGACACCCCTGGAGGTGTCATGGGAACTTAGATTCGGACCCGTAGCACCCCCAGGTCTGCAAAACCATACAATAGTGTACCGGGCAGATGGACAATCGAATAGTGATGGGCAGATGGACAATATAATAATAATAAATAAATAAATAAATCATTCATTTCGGACATACATCCATAAAGTGTTAGTAACAATTTACTTATACCTATGTTAGTGTACAAAAAAACAAACTATTTACAAACAATATATTTACAATTTTTTTATTTAGCTGCCCTGTTGGAGGGCAGCACATGCGTCGCATATTGGACAACACTGACAAAATAACTTCAATAGTTTAATTTTCATATTTATTTAACGCAATTTATCCAATGCGAATTACAAATTATCAACTAGTTACAATAAAGATTAAAATTAAAATATGGTTAGTAATTGTTAGTAAGTCATCAATTTTACAGCAATAATAATTTCATTTAACTTTGATTGATTTCATTTTACAATTTTCACACATTAATATTTCAGTCCAATGTCGATATATTACATTCAATACATTATTATATAGAACATTTATAATTTTATAAAAGTATTAAAAAAGTATATGAGTATGTTTATGTTTGTGAGTGTGGTGTGTAATGCATGAGAGTGTGAAGGTGTGTGTTTTTACATTGTAAGGCCGCTTGTAATAAAATTTTGGGTAAAACTAGAAATACTTACATATTTTATAACAATTATTTAACAAAAGAAAAAATAGGTAAATATATATAAAATTAAGTTTAACTGAATTATTTTAGAAGAGATTCAGTCTCATCGTAGCTTTTGATCTTAAGCCAATTGGTCAAGGTTTTTTTTACATTCGAAGTAATTAAGATGGTAGATATTGATTAACTACTAGCAAAAGTAGATTTAACAGAAACTACCGGAGCTACAGCTTCCCTTCTACGTTTGTTTGGGATTATAGGGTTATATGTCAATTTTTTGTGCTTTTTTAAAATAACCTGAAGAATGTATAGTTTCCTAACTGTAAGATGGTCACAAATATTATAAAGGTTTTCAGTGGAAAATGTATATGGCTTATAGTACATAACCTTTGGGAGGGATCTTTGAGCTCTCTCTAGTTCTAAAAGTTTGATTTTAGTTGCCCCTCCCCATACTGAAATACAATAAGTTAACACAGATTGAGCTAGACAAACGTAAATGTGATTCAGAAGAAGCTTTGTGGAAACGTGTCTTAACGTCTTGAAAGTCCAGATGAGTTTTCTAAGTCTGTTCATCACCAGTTCAATGTGAGGGTGCCAAGACAGTCGTTGGTCAACTATAATGCCCAGATAAGGTTCATTAAAATATGTGTAATAATTATATTGTATTACTCAGTATGCTAACACTTTCTTTCGTATATAACACTTTCTTTCGTAGCAAGTGCTACGAGCGCTCGTTGATGTCTTTAGTTTGCTACGCGGTGCGCTACGTGGTGCACTACGAAAACCTCAGAATTTAAATTGAAATAAATTGTGAAATTAATATACATTTAATTGTATTTATTTCGATGGATTCGATTGATGGTTCTTGGTGCAGTATCTCATCTTACACAATTGTACACAAATTCCTGTACTTTTATTCCACATTTTTTATTTTTATTTTACTTTAAACGACCGGTTTCGTATGACATATCCTCGCACCAAACAAATGATTAATTTTAAGTAATTTAAGGAAATATAAGGATGGTAAACAAAAGTGATACACCACAACTTGCGTTTCCTCCATTTATTTTTTGATCCTCTTTAAAACTTCTACGGCTCAATAGATCTTGCTGAAACTTTGTAACGGGATTCTTAGAATTTAGCCTTATCATTCCTAAATGTTCTTAGGGACTGTACAGGAAAAACTAAGACACCAAAATTGATAATAAATATTAATAGATTTTCATGACATGAATCTCCGAGGGGTGTCGGAGTATCAACCCTACATTTCACCGACGATTTTTACGTTCCAGCTGGGTAGTGAACCTTATCACCGTCCTTCTGGTACAAATATGGACGCACTGCTTAATGTGCCTCCAAAGCATGTAGACCGAATACAAATGTGTCCCAACTGGATTTAAACCTGTAACCGCCAGGTTGGTTGTTGAGACGTTCGAACTACTAGACTATAGAGTTGCTCTAAAATGAATAAGTAATTCAATCTTGAACCAAAGGGGATTGTACGAGACGATGGCAAGAGGCCTGATGGTATGTCATTAATTCCTTGGAAACATGGGCGTCCGCTAGTGTGGGACGCTACATGCGTCGACACACTGGCGGCCTCCCATGTTAGACAAACTTGTAAAGCTGCTGGTGCGGCGGTGGATTCGGCCGAAAGCAACAAACGGCGCATATATGTCAGCTTAGATAGCTGCTACATGTTTATGCCGTTTGGCATCGAGACTTTGGGCCCGTGGGGTCCAGAGGCAAGAAAATTATTTAAGGAACTTTCATCGCGCCTGGTCAACGTCTCGGGTGACCAGAGGGCTGGTGCTTACCTCGGCCAGAGAATAAGTCTGGCCATCCAGAGGGGTAATGTAGCCAGTATTCTAGGCACCCTACCAAAGGACAGCGATCTGGATTCAGTTTTTTATTTGTAGCAGGTTTATTTTATTTATATGATAGTTTTAAGTTGTTATTATGTTATGTAAGTTTTTGTATTTAAATTTAAAAATCAATCTTCATATTTATACAAATTTGCAAACAGAATTCTAAAAATTTACCACATAAATGTAATGTATATAATAATATAAATAATATATATAATATATATAACATAAATACGTGTAAATCGATCATAGTTAAATGGCTAATAAATTTAAATTACGAGGAAAAAAAAATTCAATTATCACAGGCATATATAAAAATTGCTTTGAAATAAACACCAAAATGTCCGTTTGTTCAAAAATGTTCAAAAATGAATTTTGCTATATGAACAAATCTAGAGGTGGTAAAGCTGATGCCGGGCTCGACTGTGGAGGTACCACCATCTTACTTGGAGACCCCCTCGAAGTAATTCGGGGGAGAGTAAGAGGACAGCTCACAGGCAAAAAACCAGGAGGCCCACCATGCCTGGGACCGATGGATAGCGGTATATCCATCCCTAATAGCCGGGCCTTATATGGAACAGACTGGTGACGGGCAGCAGCTTCACCGGTGCGAGGGTTCCGGCACCCGCGCTCACCAACCCGCCTGCCCAGCGTGTGTGAGTATGGGCAATTCTTCCAGGATGACCGCCGGGAGTGGCAAAGTCCTGGAAAGGCTTATGTCCAGCAGTGGACAAGTGGGCATTTTGAGAAAATCTGTTTTTATATTGAAAAGTTTGATAGGTATTTTGGCTGAGTTCGAGTCGGACTCACACACAAAGGGAACTCTAAAAACGTGGTAAATTACAACAATATAGATGTCATAGCAACATTAAGTCGACACGAACAAACCGCTAAAATGGTAGCGCCCGACAATTCACGGTTCCCGCCGAGAACGGAACCCTACTATATGTATGTTGGTTCTCTCGTTTCGGAGATAAGGGTGGACATGATAACGTTAAAAATACTACTTTTTCGAGGTTTTTTGTATGCGAACCTTGGGCCTAATTTTTTTATTTTACTATGCATTATTTGCCGTGATAGATGCCACAGTGACACGTATTGTGTGAACTTTTCAACTAGCTACCTAACTATAACGGCTGAAGCTGTAGACCTGTGATGGACAGACAGATGGACAGTGGAGACTTAGTAATAGGGTCCTGTTTGGCACCCTTCGGGTACGGAACTCTAAAAGGATCTCAGGATCCAAGATCCAGGCATTTAATTGGTTTTAACAGATTTAATTGTTTTATTACCTCATTTTGGCCAGTACACCCTCGATTTTTAGGGTTCCATACCCAAAGGGTAACCAACGGGACCCTATTACTGAGACTCCGCTGTCCGTTTGTCTGTTTGTCCGTCCGTGATAGTTAGACAGTTGAAATTTTCACAGATGATGTATTTCTGTTGCCGCTATAACAACAAATACTAAAACACAGAATAAACTAAATATTTAAGGGGGCTCCCATACAACAGACATATTCTTTTTGCCGTTTTTATAGATAATGGTACGGAACCCTTCGTGCGCGAGTCCAACTCGTACTTGGCCGTTTTATTTCATGGCTCTTTTACTTTCTTTGGCAAAATTGTTCAGCATGATAAGTAGATTATGTTGTTCCATTAAAATAGCATTCAATTTACATCTGGTATATTATGTCAGTTTATTGTGGAGCACCGCAAAATACAAGTGGCTTTGCCTTCAAGTAAACCCTTGTTTACTTGCCCACATACTGGGCAATACAGCGCAGTCAAAATATCGTTTTGGATAATGACCCCTTGTCCTACATTAAGCTTTTCATGAAAATAAATTGCGTTCAAAAAACTAAGAACAGTAGCAAAATTATTTTTTCGATATCTCAAAAATTTACGAAGTTATTGGCAATCAAAGTGAGCTTAACGGCGTGTCACGTGACGTCATCTGACACGATTTCGTACTAAAAGTGATAAATATCGATATCGCTAACTTCGGTAATAAAAGGAATTTTTCAAAAATTCAAAAATTTTTGTGCTTTGCTATAACTAAATAATCAGTTACTACAAAAAATATTGATATTTCACTACAGATGACGCGTCCATTGAATAATATGTATACTTTTAACTACTTACACTTTTATTCCTTAAAAATATTTTGTTTTAATAAGCTAAATTGTCCAAACGCGATAGCATGTTTGGCGCAACCGACCCTTAGGTACAAGAAAAAAAAACGCTTCGTAGTGCACTGCAGTATATTTATATGATTCTACTTGAATTTGTTATTTATATACAATGTGACTGTACATGATAGCTTTTGGAGCCGGTGAGAAATGAATATTTTCTAAAAAATTATTTTTGGAGTCATGGGAATATCTACATGAAATTTTATTTTTTTGAGAACAATGGATTTTGGAGTCAAACACCTTCTTTTGGAGTTGTTTGAATTTGAAGAAGAACGTAAAGCTGTTCTCGATGCCAAACGTGATGAGATCCACGCAAGACCATCTGCGGCCATCACATATAATTATGTAAATGGGCTTTTGACATGTAGCCTGTGCAATCGCACAAAATAGGCTATGTCAGCCATTGGAGAGCTCATCAGCGAAGCTCTGAGCCTTAATCAGTCACTATGACCGAAAACGGCCAGAAGGCATCATCATACAAATACGTAATTACAACAGAAATAAATTGAAATGACCTCATTGGTGCACGCGCCGGCGAGGATTGAACCCGGGCCTCCAGATTGAAAACCTGGAGTTCCACCGAACCAGTGGCGTGCACAGAACGTTTTGCTGGAAAAGCAAACAATTGGTCAAGAACAACAATAAAAAAAATATGAAAAAATTTAAATATCACTTTGAAAAAAAAAAGTTTGTATAGGAAATTTTCACTCTAGTTTAGACATTGTCTACCCTGGCGTCATACAAAATTTTTTTTTTCAAAGTGATATTTAAATTTTTTCATATTTTTTTTATTGTTGTTCTTGACCAATTGTTTGCAAGCAAAAAGTTCTGTGCACGCCACTGCACCGAACTACCTACTACTGCTCATTTAAAAAGAATTAAAAATGTAATCTTCGGAGGGTTCCTTCGACTAAAGCTAAGGGTTCCGTATAGTCGTCGCCATGTGTCTCCTTCACACATGTGCTGACAGATGGGTAGACAATGGAATAGACAAGTGTGGATACACTATTATTAGTATTTATTTAGGTTAATGTTTTATTTAGTATGATGTTTTAGGGCTTTTTCTTTTATTTTAGGATTATTTAGTTTTAAATTTAAGTTTTAATAAAGACATACAGTGTGAATACTAACTTTTACTAATGTGTAACAAAAATTAAATATTTTGTGTTAAATTTTATTCTTTTATTATAAAAAGCTATAATTCCTTGACTTAATTGGTTACAATATATTATATATTTTTTTGTTATATGTTTAACTAAGGAAATAAACTTAATTATCTACTACGGTCCTGACACGCCTCTTTCGTCTCTTCGATTCTCACCAGTAGATTCATACAAGTTTTATTATTAGAATACTTTTGACTTAGCCCTTCGTTAGTTTGTTCTTCTCTCAGACCAAATAAAAATTCAAGACGAAGCGTTGTCAACATTGAGAGGCCGGTTTTGTAAACATGTGTGCGTTTGGTGCAGTTGCCGCGTAGTAAAAACCGAGACAGATTGCACATGTGTGAATTTCAAAACGTGTACAAAAACAAAACTGTCTCACTTTTGGCCTGCTTCACCCGTTACATAGAGTTAACTACGTCTTGAATTCTTATTTGGTCTGAGGTTTTTCTACCTTCCACTTTCCACCATATAAATTTCTTCACTTTACTTCAATTCTATACAAAATTCTTTATTTTATACAAAAACAAAACGTATTATAAGTAACAATAGTATATGCAAAAGGTGAGCTTATCTCTAAATGAGATTTCTACTAGCAAACCCTTGGTGATAAAAGCGATTAAAAAAGTGAGTATTACAAATGTGTACATAAAGGAAAAATAAAGTTTAAAACCGATAAAAAAATAGTATAGGTACGACAAAACTCTCAACAAATATGCTGAAAACACTAACACCAATGAAAATAATAAGTTATAACGAAAATTCGACAACTCTAAGATGGCGTGCAAAGATATAGGTATACGAAAAATATGTAACTTTTAAAACAACGCTATCTGTATATCTAAATGTGCAAATTGAACTTTTAATTTATGGACTACTTTATATTAATTAATGGCGATAAGAATTTTAATTTTAAACATGTATTTCATTTATTATCTTTCCATCAATTTACAACATTACCTGTTAATCGGTGCTTTTGAATTTATGACATATCTATACTTTGTACACCTTTCTTTGACACCTCCATTACACCTTTTCAAATATTATGTACTAGTTTTTGCCCGCGGCTTCGCCCGCGTTGGTTTAGTTTTTGTGAAAACAACTTAGAACTACATTTGTGCAAAGTTTCAGCCTAATCGGTTCAGTAGATACGGCGTGAAGGAGTAACATTTCATCACTTTTCACGTGAGTCACAGTCCTCACTCATACACCCACGTTTCATCGACGATTATTACGTCCCAACGTTTTGGTCTCTATCGCGGTACTTCGGTCAAAAATACGGGTCCACAACTTAATGTGCCTTATGAAGCACGCAGATCGAAAACAAATGTGTCACTACAGGATTTGAAGGTGTGACCTCCCGATTAGTGGCAGAGACAATATATAGGTATAATGTGAAGCTTTTTTTTTTATTCTTTAAGTGTTCTTAATAGTAGTAATAATATTTAGATCTAAATTGTAGTTTTTGTCAATTAAGATTTTATTATGTTAATTAACCCGAATTCTGATTATAAAGTTTTTGAATGTTATTTAAGTTTAGTTAAGTTTCTTGTTTATAAAATATAAAAAAAGTTAAATAATTAATTATATTCAGAAATACATATGTCATGTGAAGCTTTGCACACATCTTTATATATGTTTCGACCTCCCCCCCAAACCGCACTCCGACCTATCTCTCATCGAGAGGTGCAAGATGGCGAGATATTCAAAAATCACAGAATTTGGTAAAAACTGTTTTTCATGAAACGGAAACTGTTAATTTATAGTAAAGTGTATAAACTTAGTCTTCTTTACTTGTTGAACGACGTTTGTATTTGTCTCTTTTTTTGTTTCCATTACAGACGAAAATTATACAACTTGCTAAACTTTGCGTAAAAACGAGGCAATATTCACGATATCCTGACAGCTATGATGGTGTTTCATCAAATTTTACTTTTTGGGATAAGTGTATAGAAACGTAGTTAGAAGTCGCTAGATAATACATATGAAAAAAATTATGAATAAAATAAGCTGTTGACTTCACAATCAATTTTTGCCTTTTGTATGAATCTTGAGAAAAATCCAGGCGTACAGGGGTTTCTTAAGGTTATCTCAGTGCATAGAATTTTTATTTTGTTTCACAGTGAGTCCGTTTGAAATAACGTTAACAAAACACAATTTTTACAGCGACATTCTAGCGAATAAAATACTTAATAAATATCAAACAGGTTCCCCACGGCAAGTAGTAACAATGTTTACAATGACGTAACAAAAAATACATAATTTTCTAAGAATATTCAAAAGCCTTATCCATACTTTTCCACCGCATCAAATGTGTTCTGACTAATGCTTACGCGGAAAGGACTAAGCTTGGATAATTATCTTTTTTTTTCTAATTTTCTGTGATCCGGCCCGAAGGCTGGATATTAATGATAGAGCTTAACTTGAGGCGTTTTGTTTAATTAAAATGGGAATACAAAACTACATCGGAATGAGGCCATTTCATTTCATTTCATATATACATACATATACTAACGCTTTCCTCCAGTGAGTTAAGCAGAAACTACAGATTTCCATCTGCCACCATGCTGACACAGCTCCTTCGCCTCATAAGGCATATATTTATTATATTTATAATATTATCTATTCCTATATTTTTAATTTTATTCAAGTGTATTTTTTTATTAAATTTAAGTAAATCCAACCTTTATTATTTCTCCGTATATTTCCCCATATTATTATTTATTACATAAAACTATTACCTATACACATAGATTATTTAATTTACTATATTACATTAAAACCGACTTGTTATAAGTGTATTTGATATACCTACATTACATAAGTATATATATTTCAATTAATTTCTTCCTCATGCATCACTAAAGCCATACAAGCTTCTACTCTGGGTAATTTTGACTTTGCCCTTCTCTAGTATGACACCAAATTGGTCGACATAAATGTCCTTCTAGGGACGGCCAATGGGACTATTTTGTATTTTTAGTTGCCTATCTCAAAAACATAGATACTTACTATCGAATTCCGATATTTCACACTTGAAGTGACGTCACAGTTCGTAAATAGTTCAATACTCACTAAAGGCAATTTTAAAAGTTCAGGTTTTATCTATGTTTGTGGTGATAGGCACCCAGTGCAGTTGGCAACCAAAGATACATAATAGAGGTGCTGATCGAGCTGTACCTTCCACTCGCGCGCCATAAATTTCTTTCGTCACTCTAACTTCATTCATCCTCTCTACATGTCCAAACCACCGAAATATTAATTATTCTACTCTAGGCCATTTCGTCAACGATATTGTTTTAGAGACCGATTAGTGGGTAATCAATCACTGGCGCGCAATTTTTGTGAATATTCATTACTACATATTATAACGACATATTTGACTGAGGGAGGAGGTGTTACAATTATTTCTGAGTGTCTTGGCAGTTCGGGCACACATACACGCTTTGTAGGACGTGCAGGTTTCCTCACGATGTTTTTCTTAACCGTTCAGCAAGTGGTAAGAAAGAACAAATGCTATGCACTCAATTTCCGAAAAACTCATTGGTGCATGGTCGGGCGACCGGGGATCGAACCAGGGTCAAGATTGAGCGGCCAGCGTGTGTTCTACCCCTGAGCTATCACTGCTTATTATTATTAGCCAAGTAGGGGTATGGGCTGGCACGCCTCCCCCCCAGATATCCCGGTGCCCCCCCAGAAAAATCTAACCAAGCAAACGTGAATGGCTTATGCTTGCTTTATTGAACATTGAATTGAGAAATTTTGTACTTTAAGTAGGTCCCCTGTGCTCCCTATCTATACAATTCATGTCAATTATTACAGTGACTTGGGAACACCTAATTCGGGACTAAATATTAGAGCTTTATATCTGTGTTTATGGATGTGAAAGAAAGACAAAAAAAAAACTGTGTAAAAATTGTAATGGCCACCATAAAACATTTAAATATACAAACAAATTTCTTTTCAAAAATGTAATTATTAAAACGCAAATATAATGAAACAATCATGTTCTGAACCCAAAATTAGTAACGGTAATGATAAAACGAAAGTTGACTCAAATTCCACCCGAAATTCTTAGAAGTTGAGCTCTTGCATCGTAGGGATGGCACTTGAAGTCTGCTGAGACCAGCGGTTCTCCAACATTTCAAGTAAACGGTTCAGCTAATCTATACTTATAAAGTTAATACATGCGATTGTCAGCTCTTTTGAAACATCATCATGGATGAATAAAACACTTGTATTGTTTCACAAATTTCACGATTACACAACTATAGTTTCACCTTATCAGAATTCTCAATTATTGAAAGTGTCGACTCATTCATTCATTCAAGTACAGTACTCCCAAGCATATAATGCGCATACAAATCTTCGCCACTGTTCGGCAAAGTTCGTATTTGCTTACACTTTCTATACAATCAATAAGTTCACGTGGTACGTCCAGTCACCCGGCTATAGATTTCTATGCACATTATATCTTAGAGAGTACTTTACAGTTTAGACCGATTCACGGGGCTTATTATATGTAACACCGAGAAATTCCCCTACCAGTGAGAGTAGGTAGTGTGATAAGTAAAGTAGTACAGATTACAGATGTCAAATAAGCCAAAACATTTTGATAAGAAAAGTTAGGTATTTTTACCTAAACATGAAAATCGCTTATAACTCTCTGTGAAAAATGTCTCAGACTGAAATACTTTCTGTGTACGTACGTATGTATTAGTTAGTATGGGTAAGTATAGGAATCCAATATTTTTTCGATTTGAAGGATACTCCAAATTTAACTTTTAATATTTTGTGTTATAACTTCTACTGAAAAATTGGTCTGCTAATTTTTATTTTTCAATATGGTTTTATTTATTATATTATTTTATTATTTTTTTATTATTTTATTAATTCATATTAATTATATATATTAAGAATATATATTTTTTTCATTTCTACGCAATTGCGTCATGTTAATAATTGCTCAGCTTATTTCAATACGTTTATTAGTAATGAGTCGCTGTATTTTAATAGATTTTCCAGTAAGCCAATGGAAATTCGGCCTAATACCAAAGTTTTTACAATCTCAATAATTGCTAAGTACAAGCAATGCCGTCTCTCAGCAACGACCGATTGCGGATGTGTTTTATGCGAGCAGTTTTACTTGTGCAAGGAACGCTCTAGCATAAATCAGCGAACATATCCTAAAAAACATGCGAACGTTCGAAAATATGTTGGATAATCGATAAATCTGTTTTAATATAAAATCATATGACTAATAAAGGTATAAAAATGGATGGAAGTATTTTTCACATTACGTAGTTAAGAAAAAATGAAAAAAATATGTTTAAAAAAGAAAATCTTTTGGATAACTAAACAAAGCTATGTTTTTAAGAATAAAAAAAACATCTTGAAGAATAAAAATTTGCATACCAATATTTCAGTATAGAAGTTAAAGCGCAAAATGTTAAAAGTTAAATTTGGGGCAACTCTGAAATCGAAAAAATATTGGATGCCTTTACATACTTATTCTAAGTGGTACATATGTACGTATACAGAAAGCATATCAGTCTGAGGCAATATTCACAGAGAGTTATAAGCGATTTTCATGTTTAGGTAAAAATACATAACTTCTCGTAACACAATTTGTTGGCTTATTATACATATGTAATCTGTATTACCTAACTTCATCACATGCCAAATTTCACTGGCGGGAGAATTTCTCGTAGTCCCCATACAACAAATTTCCTCGTTGACTGGAGTAGTTTGGGAACCTGTGCTGCTGTCCCCATTTTTTTGCGCACGCGCACTTTTTGTCGCCACCTTATCTTAGGGCAGCAGAAATATTGTGAAAGTTAACTTATTTATGGACTGCTAAACGAAACACTGATGACTGACAGGGGGGTTTCATGTTCTTAGAACCCCTAGGACTGAGAAATAACATGTGTTTTCGAAAGTTTTGCCTTTCTGGATGTTGCGACATGTGAGTAAAGAATTGCTATAAAAATATTGGTTTTTGTATACACATATCGTGACGAAATGGATCACCGGGGGTGTGTCACTGGCATATATCTGGAGTGTATATGGCATATATTTAGGGTTCCGTGCCTCAAAATGAAAAACAGAACCCTGTCTGTATGATGATGAAATAAACTGTAATGTTTGGCAGTAGGTATATTTTTGGTTAGCTACAACTGTTATTTCATGTTTTTTCATTAATTCTAGGTATGTAACATACATTTTAATATTTGTACGCCATACATGGCACATCATGGATTAGGACTTAAGTATTGTAACATCTTATTAACCTATGTTGAACAAATAAATAATTTGAATTTGAATTTGAATTTGAATTTGTCTATCCGTCCGACTAGACCCTTTTGCTCGGCCCCCGTGTGAGATATCAAGCTGAAACTGATACCTCCTACAAAAGTCTACGGCTAGCAAAAAATCGATGCTTGAAAAAAAATCTGGTTTTTAACTTGACACGAAAATAAGTTCTCTTTACAATACCTAATCAATTTCATTCAAATTTTTGACACTCGCAAAGGAATCAAAACCTATGCTTTCAGTTGACTGAGAAACTTGAAATTTCGTTAACAGGTAGTTCTTATAGCACAAACATACGAAAACATCTGAAAACTACAAATATTTAATTATCTAGGAAGTTATCGCATACCAACTTAATTAGACTCTTTAGATACATAGAGTTTAATAGATCGGAAGCGTCAAGTTAAGTTGGTTGTGTATAACTGCAAGTGGAATTATTTACCAAATTTTTAGGGTTCCGTACTCGTATTGAGTGGTGGTACGGCATTTCATGTAAAAGTATACTTAGTTCTACAAAACCCTAAATGTTACAGTTTTATTATTAGGAGAAACAGTTTTTGTAAAACTTTAAAACGGTCTGAAAGAAGTTTGATAACTAGAATAGAAAAAATGTGGGCAAGTGCAAGTCAGACTAGCGCACAAAGGGTTCCGTACAACCACACAATACGGGTACGGAACCCTAAAAATATCATGGTAATTAACAACAATTTAGATACCATTAGTAACATTGAGGTGACAAAAACAAGCCGCTAAAATGGTAGCGCCTGGCAAACAACGCGTGGCTCCCGCTGACTACGGAACCCTAATATCTTAACTACTTAGTTTTCCTGTAATCTTTGCGTTATCACCTATTACCATGATTTATTTTTTATTTTTCGGACGTTTTTTTTCGGAGATAACATTCGGGGGCATGATATCATAACTTTGCTACAATTTTTTATAAAAAATGATATTTTTTCGAGGTTTTTTGTGTGGAAATCCCCTTCAATTTAATTTTTTTATTATTTTTATTTGCCGTGATTCTTTATCACAGCCATAGTACATACTACAACATATTCGATGAAAATTTCAACTCGCTACCTATAACGGCTGAAGCTGTAGACAGCTGTGACAGACGAACAGACAGACGTACAGACAGACAGGGAAGCTTAGTAATGGTCCCGTTGGATACTATTCGGGTGTACGGAATCCTAAAAAGGAAATACTGCGGCGGCTTGGGAATATAGAGAGGGTGAATGAAAGTAGAGATGACGAAAGAAATTTATGATGCGCAAGTGGAAGGTACAACTCGACCAGACCGCTCTAGAAGGAGATATCATACTAACCCACCTTATTGGCGACATACTGATAATGCGACTGTGACTTGCATTTCACAGTTCACACTTGGTAACACCTCTGACACCGTTTCGATATTCATGTCGTGACAATATGTTGTTTTTACATACATACATATATACTTATACTCACGCCTGTCTTCTCTGTCTCTCCTCTTTCCATCTGCTACGATCCTGACACACCTCTTTCGTCTTTTCCATATCCATCTATCAATCTATTCATTCATACAAGCACTTCTATTCCGGGTACTTTTGACATTGCCCTTCTTCTAGGGCGGCCCGGTCGAGTTGTACCTTGCTGTTTTTATAAACACTTCATTCAAACATCAAAGGCTTCATAAACCTGATTCAGCAACCTTCAATCATTTTAAAAAACTGCAATAAAAAAGCCTTCCTGACAGAGCCTACGACCCTGCCCCTTCCATCCTTCAAAGTGACCAATGATTTACTCGCAAACGAAAATTAGTAAATAAAACCCTACGTAGAGCAATAAACAGACTCGAGGGGACGTAGTTAGGAGCATTACACCCACCGCCATATTGGTTGGTCACGCCCACAAAGCGGACAAGACTGGTTTTAAACTTTTAACCCGGATTTAGTATTTGTATCATCTATATTATACTATAAAAATAATAAAGTAGTAAAAAATTCGTGTCTGTAAACTGAATATCTTTGCGAATTTTAAAGTTTTTAGTATTTAACTATGGGGCAAAAACTAGAGTTTCTCTAGATATGTTTGTCTGTGTTTCTGTGTGTCTGTATGTATATAGCCTCATTTCAGGATACGAAAACTGATCTTGACAGGAAAAAAGAAACAAAAAAAAAAGGAATTGTTTTTTATGCATGTTCTGTTTTAACTTGTGAACCATTTTTTATTTATTACACTTTTTGTACCTTTACAAACATAATTTACAAAACATTTACAAAGGCGGCACTTATTGCTAATAGCAATATCTTCCAGGCAACCATTCAACGGATTTGGATGGGGTTTTCTTCATTATCATCGTAGTGACTCTGGTCAACATATAGGCTATAAAGGCTGTTGATAAAATAACCGCCGAGCTGAAAACTGTTTATGTTTAGTACCATTTTATAACTGTTTAAATTGAGCTAAGTAGCAATGTTTTTAACGCTAGTGCGCTACCAGTGCTGTGTCGGAGATACAAGCGAAAATTATTGCAGTGGATACTTCTTACGTACCCTCTTTACTCAATCACCGAGGCAGGAATCTATATACAGTGTGTCCCTCGTACAAGTGCACATCCGAAAGTGGGTGAAACTAGATCTAAACATATTAACAAAAAAATATTTTTTTTGAATTTCTTTTTTAATCTTAAAAAAATACTCCACCTGGGTATTTTTGTATGGGAGGCGAGCGCAGTGCCTTTGGTTAACCGCTCGTAGAAAATGTTGTATTTATGATAGAACGTTGTATTTTTTTTTTTGTTAGAAAGATAATAGAATAGGCAATGATAAATAAGAATAAAAGTACAGTAAAACGGGGACATTATTTTGAAAAAATTTACTATTACTGAAAAAAAGACGGAAAAATTAAAGAAATGATCTTTTAGGATATTATTTTTATGGTAATGGTAGTTGATTATGTTTTGTTTTTGATTTAGTATACAACGTCTATTCTTAAGGATTATAACAGTTTTATTTCATTGCATTACTCGCGATAGATGAAAAGTTATGACATATATTATCCATGGTAGGCAAAAAAAATATTAAAACGTAAATTTATAAAACAAAGATTTTCTAAAAAAAAAAAACCTTTTTTTTTTCGATAAAATAAGGTCTAGTTTCACCCCTTTTCGGATGTGCACTTGTACGAGGGACATACTGTATATCATAATAATCGGAATTCAAATTATACTTAGTTTAACAAAGAAGTATTCACTTCAAAAGAGACTATATAGTTAGCCCGTAAATTCGTTTCGTCGGGGTCTAAAATTATACATCTTTTTCCATTAAACACACGGATATTTCAAAAATTTCAGAATAATAAATATATTTTATTTTGCTTTTATAAGCTTTATTTATTTGTTTTGTTTATCAATTAGTATTAAAATAATAAAGGTTTTCTTTCCACTTTCCTTTTATTTTTGAGATTATGGGACTTCAGGGCATGTATTTTTTTTATAAATGATCACTCATTTATCATTAATTAGAAAAATAACAAACAAGTGTCGAGAGAGGAATAGTTTTTGATTACCAGTACCTTCGTAACTCGGAGACTATTCATTTTTTGACCCCGAGTTGACAATACTTAATTTGTTGGAAATGATCTCTATTATTAACTCCTTTCCAGGCGGCGTAGCATAGTCTTTAATCACGCGCGACGCCACTAGTTGAATCACAAGTGCAAGAAGCGTGACGTACTGTTTAATCGCAAAAACATCGTGTCACGCTCCTCGCACTTGTGATTCAAGTTAGTGGCGTCGCGCGCGATTAAACGCTATGCTACGCCGGCTGGAATAGGTAGAATTTCCGAGCAACCTGTATAGTACTCGTCGACACGAACAACTTTAGCTAATTCCGAAATTGCGAAAAAAAAATGTTTGTTCTCAACGAATAAAAATCAATCATCCATCAGAGGAGAGTTTTTTTCTTTTTTAGCTGAATGTCTTTAAAATTTTACTGTTGACGAGTAAAACCACATAAGCACATCGCATATACAACATACATTGTGTACTTAACTATATAGGTACAAAAAGAAAGTAAGTACCTACAATACTTATCTATCGCTGGCGGATACACCGCCGGAAAAATTTACATACCACGTACATACACATACATGTATGTTACCGTGAAGGTCCGAATAGTATGGTAAATCCTAGGACTTTCCGGTCAAACCTAAGATTTACCAAGTGACAATTTAATTTTAATTATAGAATTAAATGAAACTCTAGGATAACTTACCTTAGCGAGTGGTCCCGGGTTCGAATCCCGGTTCAAAGCTCCTCACATCCAGATTTACTTTTCTTTCTGCGTTTCTATACTGCAATGATATAATGTTAATTTATATCTCCTTGCGATGGATAAATCGCCAACTGTTCAAACATAGAAATTTATTTACAAACAAACGTAAACAAACGGCTCACCTCAATAAATATGTATCTATGATCGGTGTAGCCTAATTTCAGTAAGTTCAAGCTGGAGCCTTATTGTCAACTTCTATATCGATCTATCACTTTCAAACATGTTTGTCTAGAAAAGAATTGTCACGTCATTTCTAGCCTATCACGTTACCTTTGAAGGTGATAGCGATAGAAGTTGTTGTTGGACAATAACGCCCCTTGTTTGGCTATTCCGATCATAGTATTTATTTAAGTGAGCCGTGTATTTAGATCATGATAATTTAATAATTTACAACACAATACATCTTAGGTTTTACCGGAAAATTTAAAGCTAAAAGAGCACTACCTCTCTCTGTCTTAAAGTTAAAGATAAGCTCGCCTCTGTACATGTATTTTATTGTAAATAATTATATAAAAAATATATAATTAAATAAAATAATAATAAAAAATAAAGAATTACGGAAAATCCTGGAATTTACCACTATTCGGACTTTTACAGTAACATGCACATATTCAATTAGAATAAGTAGTAGCATTCCATTAGAACTAATTTTCTTTCGTTCGTGTTTCCAATGTATTTAGATGTTCTGAGTTTTTGTGTTTTAAGTTTCCAGGGACAGCCAGTTTGTAATTAAATTGTATCTCTAGTTACAACATTATACATTATATTTGAATATGGTTGGTAGGTATTAAGGGGGCCGTCCAGCGTCCACGTTCATATTATTACGTCCAGAGACCACTAGTTGTCTGTGATTACGTCATTTACAGGGTTCCGTACCCACAGGGTAACCAACGGGACCCTATTACTAAGACTGCGCTGTCCATCTGTCTGTCCGTCTGTCCGTCTGTCACCAGGCTGAATCTCATGATCCGTGATAGTTAGACAGTTGAAATTATCACAGATGATTTATTTCTGCTGCCGCTATAACAACAAATACAGAATAAAATAAATATTTAAGGGGGTTCCCATACAATAGACATGTTTTTTTGCCGTTTTTATAGATAATGGTACGTGCGCGAGTCCGACTCGCACTTAGCCGGGTTTTTTTTAGTTTTGAACGTAGCGCGTTTCAAAGCAAGTATAATCAGTATAATCATCACAAAGTTAAGGCCTTAAACCGTTCAACAACACAACTTACGGCATGTTTGATGCCACAAAGACCGACAGTGATGCCCACATAATTGACATGTCATCCGCCGCCATAGAGCAGGCTTTTTTCGGTTCCTTTTTTTGTCCCTCTTTCCAGAGCACTCATTTCGGCCATTGTTACGTGGCTTAGTCAAATAATGCCACAGAAATTAATATAATATAATAATTCTCGATACTTTATAGGTGATTGATTACGATGACGTGGCAACATTGGTCCGTGAAACACAACACTTCCTAGGCTGAGCGGACTGCGCACCGTTGCCATAAAAAAGCACGATTCGCTGTTTATGGAAAGAATCTCTTTTCGGCGTGACGGCGTGATACGTTCCGGTTTTCAAAATATTTCCATGTTTTTTTTTTTATTCTTGTCTTGTAATATGCTGTCAGGAAGAGCTTAACATCAATTTAAGAAGACACTAACAAACATTACTTATGTAACATACAAAAATACAAGAAAACTTTAAGGCTATATGCGAAAAAAATACGGGTGTTTCTTTTCTGTGTATTAATGTATTTCATGAAATACACGGAAAATTATAATCAGTTTCTGGTATATACATTTTGACTATATAATCTAGGGTTTTGAAATCGGAAAACATGTTGGGATAAATTTTCATCGATAGAAATAATTGTTGAAATGAGGTCTTCAAACACACTTTTTCTCCTCGTTTGACGAATAGGAATCATATACAGAACTCAAACATATTTTATTAGGTGTGTTTCAACAGTATCTAGAGATTCGATATTTGAAATTTTGCTAGCTATTTTAGTTTTTTTATAAAAATTGTAAAACTAACTATTTTCACTTTCGCCCTGAATCCGCCCCTCTCGCACTGAGCGTGTTTTCGCTTGGAGTGTCAGTGACAAAAATAAAATTCGCATAGCCTCTTTACGCAATGTAAACTTCATCATCCTGGTAGCACGTTGAGATGTATGGGGAAAATGTATATAATTTTGCTCAAAGGACTCTCATCATCACGGAGCAATAGTATCTGCTCATCGTCGATTTAGAGAAAAAAAATGCATTCAAAGGTTTAAAAAAAATTACTTCTAATATGAGTATGTTGCAGGCAAATAATAAAATTCCGCCGTTTACAAACGTCGCGTCGTCGTCAGTTTCTTAACGCTCGCTATTTTGCTATTTGACGAATCTTCGTCAAATAATAGAATTCGGCATTTTCTAATTTGCATCGGTATATAGTAATTCTGTTAGAAGAATTGAGGGTCGCCTCGCTCCGCTCCGCTTCACTCGGCTACCAATATTTAGTATACTTACATGTAAACCTAACACGCTCCTCCTCGCCTCGCTCGTTGTCGCACCTATTTTTCACTTGTTGGTTAAAAACTTTCAATTCGGCTTTTTTGAAAATGAAGAAGTCATTTTAACAGATCCCAATTATAGTCGAATTTCGTGTGCTATAAGCTAGGACGCTTCTAAATTCTAAATTCGTAGCGGGGGTGATGAGTCCTGCACTGATTCTCAGCAATCGTGAATATTGTGCACTTCCTCCCGGTCAGTCAGCCCAGCCAGGACAGCTCCTTAAAGTAGAGCCGAACAGCTTCAGCATTCTGACACATAAACTGGTCCAGTGAAGGGAAGGAGGAGCTCGTCGATCCCTGCTTTTCGTCTCATGTCTTCGGTTGCAGAGCAATGGAGTAGCACATGTCCCTCGTCTCGTCCTCCAGAAGGCATGCCCCTCATGAAGGCATGCATGGGTGCACCCTCTGCATAGAGGGCTATTGGTGCCACCTGTGGTGAAAAGGTGCTTGTTTAGGTTGCAGTAGTAAAGACACTTATTTATTACTACTCGTACATTATTGTGCAGGTAATTCGCTTAGATTAAATTATGTTAATGTGTGTTAAATTGGAAAACCATTTCGGGATTTAGGTTTAATAAGCTGTATTTTCGAACGTTTGGTCTAAATAGGCTCATTATGATGAATATTTATACGAATAAGCTGCAACTTCTATTTGCCTTCGTGTGACGTCACTTGAGTAAGAATCAATCTGTTCAGAAATGACGGAGTTATAGTATAACAACCGAAAAAATATATACATAAGAATAATATAGTCGAATTGAAAACCTCCTCCATTTTTGAAGTCGATTAGATTAAAAAGTAGACAACCCTTACAATGTATGCTGAACTGTGGGTCTACCGCGTAATTCTCATTTTCATCAACATAAACTTGAGATTGAAATTTGACGTGCGTGCGACGACGCCCGCCTAACATGCCATCTCTTTTGCACGCATTGAATTTCGCATGCATTTGCTTGAAGTTGATACAAATGAGAATTACGCGGTAGAGCTCCTGTATGTGCTAACCCTACCTTTACCGCATTGCTTTCCAAACAAAACAACTCCAAACTTCCTTCAAACCCTGAGAAACATTCAGCTGATGGCACCAAATCAAAGGCAACATATCTATCATTCCTCGCACTGCACACACACGTTATCGGCGATCACAACAGGCGTCGTGGTGCGGCCGCCATCTTGAATGATCTATGATCCGGCGGAGCGCGCCCGCGCACCCGGCACGGCGCGGCGGCCGCCCGGGTTATTTGGTACTCTACTCTACACTTGCCCTGTCAGTGCTTTTTTCTAGTTGGAAAGTAAAGGCTAAAGGTTAAACGGCAGTCGCTTAGCGCAAAGTGCATAACTTAACTTTGTATTTCTTGTTAAGAACTTCAAAATTGATGAACATTTTGGTAGGTATATGTGGCAGTTGACGCCAATAGTATAATTATAGCGCCAATAGTGACGTCATAACTTAACTTTGTTTATCTTGTTTATAAATCTAAAATTGAAAAGCATTTTGGCATATGGCATTTGACGCCAATAGTTTATAAAGCATGAGTTTGAAATAGTATACTATTTATTCTTATATATATATATATTCTTCTCGAAACCAACATAAAATGCTGTTTTAATATTGTTTGGACAAGATCTTGACTAATTGTGCATTCAATTTCAAACTCATGCTTTATAAACCTTACTAATACTGAACTATTGGCGTCAACTGCCACATACCAAAATGTTTTTAAAATTTTAACTTCTAAACAAGAAATACAAAGTTAAGTTATGCACTATTAGCGCTAGCGGATGACTAAAAACAATCTATTTATTTTTTATTTATTTATTATCAACAATAGAACACTATCCTTACAGCTAAGCCAATGCGATAGTGAACATGAACATTATATATACCTACTATATATCTATACTTACAAATAACTATATTACAAACAACACATTAGAAACAAAGCAGATACAATTTTATAACACGACGCAGTAGCAAAACGCAGTATATCAGTCAAATTTATAAACGAAGATTATTTGGTGCTTGACCTCATGACCTCATGTTGTCTAGTGGTTCGAACGTGTCGACCACTAAACTGGAGGTGTTGGGTTCAAGTCTCGTCGTGGCACATTTATTGTGCTCAGTCTGCGTGCTTTGGAAGGTCCATTACGATGTAGGCAAATATTTGAGCTCGAAGTACGGCGGCTCTGTTGGAATGTACAAAAACAAATCAATATCATTTCAACACTATATTCTGTCTCTTTCTTACTTGTTAATATTTGTATTTATGAACAAGACACTTCAACCACTTAACTAAAAGTCCCTTGGATAGTTTCTTAAGGCGTATGACCACGCTGAATAAGCAACTCGATGTGTATCGGTACAAATATCAACCTAAACGACATTGAAATAATGTTCATTTCATCGTGCCTTGAAAAGTGGCTGTTACGACAACCGTTTGTTGTTACAAAAAAATAATACTTTTCATATGGACGCCATGAACGAAAAAAAATTTTTGAACTTGAATTTTTTAGATCTAAAAATTTCCTATTATTTGATGAAATTATGATTAAAATCGCTTTAAGAGAATTCTTGTGTTAATCATGTGAAACTTTCGATGACTTTCGATTTTTTTTGTCAACACCTACAATAGAAAAGCAGTTTATGAAAATTAAAATATATTTTTGACTCTATAATGCCTATCATATATTTTTATGAAAGTTTTTGGACCACCCGTGTGGGAGGAGTAGGCCTTCAAAGACAGGTCCAAATGGCAGTTGGCGTATCCATTCGCCTTAAGGTGGTTCCGTCGGAATAATTAGCAACTCGATTCGTGGTGGTTGAAATTTCAAACAAAACCATATTAAAATAAAGTCCCTACCAGCTCGCACTGCAACATGGCTGTTAGGTCAGTCGCTGCGGCTGACAAGTGCGAAAATAGTATGTTTTTAATTTATTTTATCCAAAATAAAATTAATTTCCAAGAACTGAGAAAACCAAATCATTTTATATTATTTTGTCTAGAAGTTTATAAATTTTCAAACTGTTTCGATAAAAACTGCAGCAGTTATGTTGTTACAAGTGAACAAAAAATCGAGAAATAAGGGTAAACTTAGAATTTTCTTGCTTCACTTCTGTATGTTATAATGAAATTCAGGAAAAACCACATCACTATTTGTATCATGCAGATTACTATGTATTTTTCTTCTATTGAAAAATGATATAGTTACTGTTTAAAATTGTTACAAAGTTACTTAGTTCAAGGTCGTTAGCGTTGGTAGAAACCTTAATTACTGCCTGCTCCTTCAGCGAGCTATACGTGACACACCTCTCCTGACAAAATAACGATGAATAAATAGTATATTATTTGGATCGTTAAACTCTGCTTTTTACTGGAATACCTACATCCTAACAGGCTCATCCATCACCCATTACTCTGGGACCTAATGACCGTCGACCTAATAAACGGGTGTACGAGCGTGGACAGTGACTTGCGTTTCACAGTCCATACTTGGACACCTCTGAGATCCCCTCGGGGATTCATGTCGTGATGTTGTGTGGTACAAATCTCTAAGCAAAGAAAAAACATACATTTCTCTCTATATTTAATGCTAAGTTTTAAAATTTATTCAGCTAAAGATTTCCGTGACTGGTCACTATAGATATGCCATCAGAATCAAAACTTTACCATCACCCTTGACTCGTTTACCATAAGGAATAATTTCTCTTGAGCCAAAGGTAAACTTATAGTGGTCTAATTGTAACAACAGTTTATTTTTTCTGGCCAGTCTCTAGCGCGCTGGCTTGATGATGATGGATAGTTTTCGACTGTAATTTGGCGCGTGCGCCGATACAACGTTTATTCGACGTGTTATCTGTGAACACATGCCTTTGATCGTGGGACCGTGTGTTGTAAGATCACTCACGCTTCGGGCACAAAAATAGATACTACCAGAAGGCCGACTCCATACAACGAGCGAAAACAGACGCACACATGCATAGACGCGTGCGTATGATGATCAGAATTTCGTATTGGCATTCGACCGACTTCGACCGAGATCGTCGTACGTACGCGTCTACGTGTGCGTGCGCCTGTTTTCGCTAGTTATACGGAGTGAACCTTCTGTAAGTGGTTATTTTGTGCTTCGGGTACCTATATATCTACATACAATAAGTACATAGCTATAAGACATATAACAAGTATAGCAGAGGTCAGAGGTGTTCAGTGTGAACTGTGAATTGCAAGTCACAGTTCACAGTGTTTCACCGACGATTATTTCGTCCCAACGTGATGAGTGGTGACCTCTGTCTTAAGGTGTTTCCATCGGAAAAATTAGCAACTCGATTCGTGGCGGTTGTAATTTTGAACAAAACCATATTAAAATAAGGTTTTTAGCAGCTCGTACTGCAACATGGCTGTTACGTCAGTCACTGCGGCTGACAAGTGCGAAAATAGTGTGTTTTTAATTAATTTTATGTAAAATAAAATGAATTTCCAAGAACTGAGAAAACCATATCATTTTATATTATTCTGTCTAGAAGCTTATAAATTTTGATACTGCTTTGATAAAAACTGTAGCAGTTATATTGTTACAATTGGACAAAAAAAGGAGAAATAAGGGTAAACTTAGAATTATTTTGCTTCACTTCTGTATATTAAAATAAAATTCAGGAAAAACCACATCACTTTTTGTATTATGTAAGTAGATTATGTATTTTTCTTCTATTAAAAAATGCCATAGTAACCGTATAAAATGGTTATTAAGTTACTCAGTTCAAGGTCGTTGGCGTTGGAAGAAGCCTTAAGACATGCAGGTTTCCTTACAACGTTTTCCTTCACCGTTCAGCAAGTGGCAAGTGAAAACAAAAACTATGCACATAAATTCCAAAACATAGATGTATGCCCGACCGGGGATCGAACCTGGATCTTAAGATTGAGAGACCAGCATTCTACCCCTGAGCTATCGCTGCTAATTTGTCATAACTCTAATTGTGGCGTTATATGTACGCCAAATAAATTTAATTTAAATTTTGAATTAAGTATTTATAAAGTGACATGTAATGAATATTACGAAATAAATGATTATGATTAAGATAAATACATATCGTCACGATCATATGTCATGTGATCATGTGTGTCTAAGTCCAAAAACCCCACGTTTCACCGACGATTATTTCGTCCCAGCGTGATGAGTGCAAGCCCTATCGCCGTACTTCGGGCACAAATATGTACCCACATTTAAACGTGCCTCCCAAAACAAGCAGACCGAACACAAATGTACCCCGCGGGATTTGAACCTGCTACCGTTTGAACCTCTGCCAGTCTATCAGACGTACTTATCCATCAGCCTAGTTCGTCCACTGCTGGACATAAGCCTTTCCAGGACTTTACCACTCCCGGCGGTCATCCTGGAAGAATTGCCCATACTCACACACGATGGGCAGGCGGGTTGGTGAGCGCGGTGCGGGAACCCTCGCCGCTGCCCGTCACCAGTCTGTTTCATATAAGGCCCGGCTATTAGGGATTAATATACCGCCATCCATCGGTCCCAGGCATGGTGGGCCTCCTGGTTTTTTGCCTGTGAGCTGTCCTCTTACTCTCCCCCGAATTACATTGAGAGGGTCTCCAAGTAAGATGGTGGTACCTCCACAGTCGAGCCCGGCATCAGCTCTACCACCTGTAATCATTATATCTATCTATAGGATATCTATATGTATATACATTGTGTAGATCTCCGAAAGAAAAAATAAAAGGTATTTTTAGAGATAAGTTAAGCCAAAAAGCCGATTTCGTAATAAGTAAGGGTATCATTTCGCATAATAAAAACGTTTGACGAGCGAAAGCTGAATTGTACCACCCACCCGCCGGCACATGTGGCCAAAATTCAAATGAACTCGAAAAAACATCTTCTTATCCGCACATGACGCCTGTTCCAAATCCGAAATTCACTCCAAAACGCTGCCCCGATCTCACGCTGCGTTCAAGACAAAAAAAAAACTTTTTCTCATACCATCCTTTTTTCAAGCTTTTTTTTTCTAAGGCCATTGTCAAAAGGCAGGGAAGTTCGGACGAGGTTCTTGCACACAGAGGCTGTATAACAAGATTTTGAATATTCTATTGTCACTAACACTTTCTATGTTCGAAATTTAAATTTTTTTCTTCACTCCGTTTGGACATTTTGCTTGAATTATTGCCGGCCAGTTTTGTTCAACAGTTTTGAGGGTCCGATTGCTCTTTTATCCCTGGAACCATTTTTGATGTGGGTGAGCGCGTGTATAATTGCCGTCAGGTAGTTTGGACCTCTGGATCGGTAATATATGGATAATTAAAGGACGGCTTAAAGTGGAATTTTTGTCAAACTTTATCGTCGTTTTGATTGACTTTACGACTGGGTCGTTGTAATGATATCGAAGATGGTGCGTGAAATGGTATACCAGGCAATAGGGCGGTAGCTTTATAGTGATATTGAATATTCAACACGTATCCAGTTTCATTATCGACCATAATAAAGTTCGATTTGTCTTGCTAGATTATAAAATCATAGAAACGGGTCGTTATTGTGAGATGATCGTTTAAACTGAAAAGGTGACCGGTCGATTGGGGAATTAAGTTTTGTTATTAATAATTTCATGTATTTTTAACTATATACGTCGTAAAAGTAAAATTAAAACTCGACTTTTGGCTATAACTTCAAAATTACGAGTTTGGAATTGTCGGTTTACTTATTTACTGCAAATTGATTCAACTCGAGTCCAGTATATTTCTGCCATGTCTTCAGTTGTCTGTTACTTGGTGTTACAAGGTTCTATTACATACATTAATGTTATATTTACTGCAAATTGATTCAACTCGAGTCCAGTATATTTCTGCCATGTCTTCAGTTGTCTGTTACTTGGTGTTACAAGGTTCTATTACATACATTAATGTTATATTTTATAGCTCTAGGGGAATAGTAAAACCGTTAAGGCACTGAAAAGTAAATTTTCTGAAAGGGTTATTATAAATATACCAGTACTTAAGGGTCGGTTGCGCCAAACATGCTCTCGCGTTTGGACAATTTAGCATATTTTTAACAAATAAAATTTGTGTAAGTAGTAAAGGCTAGATACTTTCATTTCTTTGCTCTATAAAAAATATTTTATTTTGTTGTTAGATCAGTAGACTGATCATACTAGTTCCAAAGCCAAATTACGTTTTCCGTGATTTTACTGATCTTTCCGATTTTTTTCCCGATGCTTGTGAAGTTGTGATACTTGTGCCAAATCTGAAAAATTCTAATGTAGTTCAGTTTCTTAACTACCTACACAAATTTTATTTGTTAAAATGTTTTGTTTTAATATGCTAAATTGTCCAAACGCGAGAGCATGCTTGGCTCAACCGACCCTTAATTAACTGATAATAAACAACAAGTTTTGAAATAACAACGTGATTTTTTTATAAAAAAATAAAAAGTATTATTTTTTTGGAGCCGTACTTAGATGTTTGTGAACCGAGATTAATATAAAACTTTAGATAACTATTAGCAGTAATAATAATTAAAGGGAGTCAAAATCGCCAGATTCCTCGTAAATCTCGCTTCCAACGACACTGAAGCACTTATCACTATAGTCAAATGAAACCTCCTTTGACCTTTTCATTGGAGATAATAGTAGTTTATGCTACAAGGCGAGTGTTTTAAACGTAACCGAGTAATTTATTGCTCTTACGCCCGTGTATCATACTACATTTTTCAATGCATAGTGTGAGGAAATGAAAACAAATATAATATTGTGAACTTTAAATTATAATTGGCTCAAAAGGACTGTATCCAGAGCAGTTAAACAGGGGGAAAAAAAGTATAACGTCTATGGTACACAGGAAAGGCTGCAGGTTAGCCAACCATTGTAAATAAATTAAAAATAATAATAATAATAAAGCCCTAGGGCAAAATAATCGACTTTCTGTTCGGTTTTGATGCATAAAAAGTGGGCCTTTACGAGCACTTGCATTGAAAATTATATTTAATATTTAATGAAGCACTCTGTATTTGAATAGACAGTCTTACATTAGTTCGATATTGGTGTCGATTCGCTTTACCACGATTTAAGGCGCTACGAAAAAAAAATCGACACTTTAAGAACGTGCTTATCTACTTCAGTAAATAATGTATTATTTTGAAAAAAATATATATTATTTTTGGCTTCTTTTTCTAGGGATCTGTTAAAACAGAAACGCGATTGGAGAAGTTCGGCTCGATAGAAATATTTATTGAAGTGAGGTCTTTTTCGGCACCAATTCTCTTGGTTTGACAATTTAGAATGACATATGGACTGCAATTATAATTTATTAGATGGGTTTTAACGATATCTAGGACCTGGTTAAATGAAATTTTGATAGCAACTTTAGTACGTTTTATATAAATAAAAAACCGACTTTTTGCTACTTTTCCACGAATCCGTTCTTCTCGCACTGAGGGTTTTTTCGCATATAGAGTAACAGGGACGCTAAAACTTTTACATATCGCCTTAACTTATTTGACAGGACTATATTTTTCTTTCTGTATCAAAAAGACAAAGACTGGATGCTAAAAATAAGTTTAGTCCTGTAACATAAGTTTAGTCCTGTAACATAAGTTTAGTCCTGTAACATAAGTTTAGTCCTGTAACATAAGTTTAGTCCTGTAACATAAGTTTAGTCCTGTAACATAAGTTTAGTCCTGTAACATAAGTTTAGTCCTGTAACATAAGTTTAGTCCTGTAACATAAGTTTAGTCCTGTAACATAAGTTTAGTCCTGTAACATAAGTTTAGTCCTGTAGCATAAGTTTAGTCCTGTAGCATAAGTTTAGTCCTGTAACATAAGTTTAGTCCTGTAACATAAGTTTAGTCTTGTAACATAAGTTTAGTCCTGTAACATAAGTTTAGTCCTGTAACATAAGTTTAGTCCTGTAACATAAGTTTAGTCCTGTAACATAAGTTTAGTCCTGTAACATAAGTTTAGTCCTGTAACATAAGTTTAGTCCTGTAACATAAGTTTAGTCCTGTAACATAAGTTTAGTTCTGTAACATAAGTTTAGTCCTGTAATATAAGTTTAGTCCTGTAACATAAGTTTAGTCCTGTAACATAAGTTTAGTCCTGTAACATAAGTTTAGTCCTGTAACATAAGTTTAGTCCTGTAACATAAGTTTAGTCCTGTAACATAAGTTTAGTCCTGTAACATAAGTTTATAAATAAATAAATAAATTCTTTATTTACCAGACAAAAGTCCAAAATTACAATTAAATTAGAAGTTAAGATTAGAGGAATAACATTCAATTAAATAATATAAGATTAGATTAGATTTAAACACGAACAAAAACACGACCAAAAACACGAACAACAATTATTTTTTTACAAATTAAGAAGCAAAGCTTGTGTGGTACTTTCGCCATAGTTTATGGAGCGGGCTTGCTTGCCATTCTCTCACTGCACCAATAATGGCGTTCTTAGATGCACATATCAAAGCACGCGTCCCCGCAGAACGCTGACGCAAGAGTGCGCTCCAACCCGGCGCGCCGCCCTCACAGAACATTCCGCTCGCACTGCAGTGGTACGGGAGTCGAAACAGCGCGCGCCACGCGTTGTTATATTGCACGCGCATCCGCCGCCTGTAACATTTTAGTCCTGTAACATAAGTTTAGTCCTGTAACATAAGTTTAGTCCTGTAACATAAGTTTAGTCCTGTAACATAAGTTTAGTCCTGTAACATAAGTTTAGTCCTGTAACATAAGTTTAGTCCTGTAACATAAGTTTAGTCCTGTAACATAAGTTTAGTCCTGTAACATAAGTTTAGTCGTGTTACACCGAATCGACACCACTATGTTACTTTTCAGAATTACGAACATAGATTATGTATACAAGGTGACTTTTGATCATCGTCCAAATTCATACAGGAGGCTTGATAAGTGATCAGTATCTTGAATCAATAACAATTTTTGTGAAATTTGTAAAATGAAATTTCGGTTTCCCATAGAAATTCACTTCCAGCCCCCCTATTGTGTATCTTCGAATAAATCACTATGGGAAGTCGAAATTTCATTTTACGAATTTTACAAAATTGTTAATAGTCAATGATACTGATCACTTACCAATCCACCAGTATTAATTTGGACGATGATTAAAATGTCACCTTGTATATATAACTGCATGATTTTGTTATTTTTATATTAGTTTATAAAACATTGTATTGTATTATATGTGATTAATTAATTAATTGTATGTATAGTATTTCATTAACTGAATACAATTAATTAATTATAATTATACAATTAATTAATTGTATTCAATTAATTAAATACTATTATTACAAACTAATATAAAAATAATAAAATCATGCAGAAAGGAACTTTATCTGAACAGCCTTTTTTCAAATGATTTCACCAGAAGGCAAATGGAAGTTGCAGATTTTTCGTAAAAATATCCATCATCATGAGGTTTTTAGACCACAAGTTCTAAAATACGGCTTAATAAACCTAAATCTCGAAATGGTTTTCGAATTAACACAACTTAACATAATTTAATGTAAGCGAATTACAAATTATTTCCAAACTAAGTACTATATATGCATACAATCATATATAATTATGCACCTACTTATTTTGTATATTTAATACAGTACTGATTTTAAATTTTAGTAAAAAAAAAATGTAAAACAAATTTTAAAACACTATTTACATTATAGTCTTGGTAAAGTTGTTTCGAAATGATTTTTCGTTTAGAAAACTCATCCTTATTGCAATGAAATATTTGCCTTATTGTCGATAGATAGGTACATGTTATTTACTCAACAAACACCTTCAAATAAGGTTCGTCAATGAATTCACAAAACTACCAACTATTAAACGAAGCTATAAGGAACTCATCCGCAACCCTTCAGAACAAGAATCGACGCAGGCGCATGTCTGTATTTCAGAACAAAGCAACCAATCTCGAGGAGAAAACGAACAATAGAACATTACGTGTACAGTAATAAGCGAGCGTCCGCCATCTTCAAAATTATGGCGCCGTAAATTAATTAAGAAACTGCACCTTTGAAATGTCAAAACCAATCGAACGGGTAACGGACTATTCGGATTTTAACTGATCTGAAAATGTTTTTGTTTCAAATTTTACAAGACAAAAGTGGCTACTTTCTACAATAAAAAACTAAAAATAATACTATTTTGTGATTGCTTTGTTTTTGTCTAAATATTTCCCAATTGGCTCCTAAAATGTTAACCACAAAAGTTTAGAGGATCATTTCACTATTCAAATACTTATTAGGTTTAAAAAAGTGTGGCATACGTCGTAAAGGTTCCGTCTCTTCTGGAAAATGTTTGTAATTCATTTTATTAACATCAAACATAAATTTCCAAAATAAGTACATACTGAATAATTTCTGAAACTGAAGTTGTTCGTATTTTTTTCACAGACTTATTTTAATGTTACACCGACTTAAATTGCCAATAGACAGACACGAGACTACGCTATAAGGGTTTCCATTTCTCGATAAAACCCTAAGAAAACAACAGAAAATTAAACAAGCCAGCTTCTGTGTTATTCACTGCTGTCAAATTTGAAATTCGAATTAGATTAGGTGGCCAGGATCAAAATGTATTAGGTAGATAGACTTTTTTTTTCGACGATTTGACGAAGGCTCGTCGCTGAATTAGCATTAACGAGTGCCTGTCCCTTTGCTGATTACACGTTAGATATCTATTAAACCGGGGATGGCCACAATTTATGTTTTTTAACATAATATATTTTGGCATGTTGCGGTCAAAGAAACAGTTTTTGTACATGTCAATTAGGACAACATTAATCATGCATGACGTGAGCAACAGGACTGCAATTAACTTCGGAGCGCATCACAAAAGTCAATTCAATTATATGGAACACAGCGATGTTTGCGTTCTGAAACCGCGGCTTGCTTCGCCGAATGTCTTCATTTGCAACAATGCGCAGTAAAATGCGACTCACCGCTTATTGTTAATTGTTTGTGAAACGTTAGTTATTTTAATGATGATGTGTACCTTACAGGAACCGGCCTTAACAACTTTCGAAAGAAAATTGCCAATATTTTTCGTTGCCGGTTTTTGCGCTCGAACATTTATGGTTTTGCGTAAAACGGAGAAAATTTCAATATTTAGACGCGCTTCTATTCCTTTTAAGTTGTAGTTCTAGTGGTTATTGCGATTTTAAATTGGAATTCCGTTCATTGGGCCTCGCGCATTGGCTAGCGAGTGGCGCGGGACGGCGCGGGCGCAGCGGGCTCTGATAACTCCAGCGACAACTCACGACGCCTGCTAAGCCGCTCTCCCACTATCTCAATCTCAGGCACGTTGTCTCAATGTTGTCTTACATCTTTATCATACCAGCCTTTCGTTTTAATAACAAGATATACCCACTGTTTGCCGACTAATCCCCGCATCCTATGTTTGTTTGCGGATGCTAAACGGTAGCTGAAATTTATGACATACGGCTCTATCTTATCTATGGCCACTCGGTAACATATGTCGTACTACGGCGCCTAATGCATTCAACTTGAAATTGTTAAAAAGGTAAACACTTTCGCCCTAAAACCATAATCCATTTGCGCGATGGACTCGCGAACACAGCGTGTGCTCTTTTGTTTTCTGCACGATTTATTTCAAATAATGATTTGCAACATTAATTAGAGAAAACAATGAGATCGGTTTCTGAACGTAGGAACGCTTCCTTCAACTGACAGGTCGCTAATTTCGCGCCCTTTCACCTGTCAATCAGACGTCCCGCGTAAACGCTGTGCGAAACTGAAATTAGCAGTTGCGAAAACGATTGCAAATTGCAATGCAGTTCACTAGTAAAATGCGCATGGAAACCAGAAATAAATGCAGTGATTTACGCAGATGCATTAAGAAAATCGTCTCTTTAATTCTAATTAAGTGTGAAAATGGAGGTTATTAAAGTTTTCGCGCAGCGATACGTCAAGATGACAGCTGCGTTTGGCGCGCAAACTGTAGCAAGTTGCGTGCGGTTTCAAACTCCGCAGAAGAATTCGCTGAAAATTCCTCCGTCCATCTCCTGTCGCATTATTCAAGTGAGATTAATATCGTAAATGATACAATTACGTCGACAATTTGGCTTAACGTCAAATGTCGTGAGAGCGACAGACGATAGGACTCTCCCGGTCGTGCGCGCGAGTTGACAGTTGATTAATACACTATTTTTTGCATGAGAAATAATAAAACTAAAAATATACTTTTATAATAATTAGTTATGTAAAAAATGAAACCATGCACTTTATAATGATCATACTGAATGTACTTGCATTTATTTTGAGAAATCCTAGAAAAACCACAAAGAAAATGCTTGTCTCCCCCATATCTCTAAAACTGATGGACCAAAAAATATGGAAAAAATCATGGTAATATGTGCTTACGTAAAGATTACAGGAGAAATATAGCGGTTGAGAAATTCACGAAAAAGAAAATTACAAAATTCCCAAAACTGCCGAACTACGGAACCCTAGGTACGCGAGTCTGACTCGCACTTGTCTGCTTTTTTTTTCTTGGTTGTTTTTCATATGCGTTTATTACAAAAAATATTTATATTAGGCTACAAACAAGCAAATTTATGAAAAGTGGTTTGCAGGCTTCTAGCGCGACAGATCAAATGCATTTTATCTAATGCTTCGGATGCTTCTTTGTTCGCGCGTATGGGAGCCTAATTCAGAATTTGTACGTCACTTCCGAGATCGACTACAGGAAATAATTTCACAGATTAGGGCATTTTCGTATTTAGTACTTGACAATAAAAGTGCTTTGACAGGGAAGTTATTATATGAAAAGAATTTGACCCAATTGACTTGATATGCGCATTAAGGAAAGTCAATTTGATTTCTTATTAGATATTATTACGTGTTTCAATCTTTTATTATTTGTTATTAGTTATCATTCATGTTTAATTAATGCTAATTTCATTAAAATAAAATTTAAATTTAAATAACCCCGAAGTTGATGCGCGCGCATTAGGAAGTTTGGAAATTTATTCTTTAAGTTTTTAGATGGTTACGCTGTGTTTGTAGCGTATTTTTAACCTCAAACTCTATCTATCTATAATCCCAGACTATTTCAGTTCTCAGCAATGGCCCCCAATTATTATCAGTCAGTACATCCCAAAGATGCCTGCAAACATACTATCACTATATGTAGGTATGTGGTGATCATTTTGATAGAGATCATGCAAGTGCATGTCTGAGACTAAAATGTAATGCTTTCCCAAAGCTGAACAATCTGGCAAAAGGGTAAAGGGTACCTTTTGCCAGATTGTTCAGCTTTGGGAAAGCATTAAATTTTAGTCTCAGACATGAACTTGCATGATCTCTATCAAAATGATCACCACATACATATAGTGATCGTATGTTTGCAGGCATCTTTGGGATGTACTGACTGATAATAATTGGGGGCCATTGCTGAGAACTGAAATAGTCTGGGATTACATCAAAGTTTTTTTGAAGTTCTTAACTAGAGTTTGAGGTTAAAAATACGCTACAAACGCAGCTTAACCATCTTATTTATTTTAGGTTAGTCCGTCCGAGTTGACTGCCTCTGTGGCCGTGTAGTTCACCTATGCTAACCCAGAGGTTCAAATCCTGGCGGTGCACATTAATTGTGTTCAATATGCGTGCTTCGGAAGGCACGCCGAGCTTTTTGTTGGTCAAAAGATGGCGATAGGGCTTACCACCTATCATGTTTGGGAAGTAATCAGTGAAAAGCTGGTGGGGATTTAGGAGTGGAGTAACGGTGGAGTGGGGGGCTTTCACCGGATACCACTCCCCACCAGGAGATTAGTATTTTTGAAACTTACCGCTTGGAACAGTAACCTTTGCAAAAATAGTAGTTTATGCTACAAGGGGCTTTTACGCCCGTGTATCATACTACGTTTTCCAATGCATAGTGTGAGGAAATAAAAAAAATATAATCTTGTGAACTTTAAATTATGATTGGCTCAAAAGGACTGTATCTAACAAAATAGACAAATGCTGTAGCTATCTGTCTATCTACAGAGGTGTAACTGATTGGTACTCACCTACTGTTCACCAAAGACGATTATTGCGTTTAAAAAATACTTCAAAGTGTACATGCATATTTGTCGGTGCCCCCAACGAATAGTATTAATATATGTTTTTATCAAAACTGAAGTAACAATAAAGAAACTTAATTTAAAACTAAATAATCCTAAAAGAAAAGAAAAGAAAAAGCCCTACAACCTTATACTAAATAAAAAATACTATCCAAGCCGTTGCTGTTGGGTGCGGTGTCCACGAGGCTGGCAGCATTACCACGCTGGTTCGCCAGACTGATCCTCTGGCCGAGGTATGACCCAGCCCTTGGGTCACCAGAGGTGTCGATCAAACGTGTCGATAGTTCTTTGAAAAGACAACGTGCGCTCGGACCCCACGGCCTCAGGGTTGGAACACCTCTCCAAGGATATTTGCGCCGCTTTAGGTTTTCTGTATTAAGTACATGCATTAAGTACAGATGTAAAATTAAAACACCCTGTATATACATAGTTCTTGATAGTGAACGGTAAACAGCTGATAGTCAGCGTTTATTTATTTTATATTCATAGAGAGTTAATATTGGTCAACGAAAAAAACAGTTAATATATATACCTATATATATTATATAGATAATGGACACTGCCTCATCACAATATTTACCTAAATATTTGATGAGCATGAGATACCAAATAAACCTCATCAACTGTTTATCATCTTTTTTTCACTTGTCTTTGACATAAATATTTTTTATATAATCTTTAGGAAATAGTCGTACATTTTGTTATCAGGGCGGTAGGGTGAATTTGTAAGCCCGAGCCGCAGGCGAGTCTCATTGTCACGAGTTTGCAACCAAAACGTATTAAAAACAAATGAAAACAAAACACAAGCAGAAGAAAAAACTATTAAATGTATGAAACCTGCATGCCCTAAAAACGTGTCGGTAGAGCTCACCACCCATCACGTTGGGACTTAAAAATAGTCGGTGAAACGGGGTCGTACTCGGAACACTTCGGACACCCCCTCGATATCTTGACGATATATTTCTATTTATTTATTATTATGCAAAGATGCACGAACGAACGTTCGAGCCTTTACGATTTTTCTTTATGAAATAACAATAATATTAATGAAATGCCTACATATAACACTTTAAATTGAGAAAATTACCATTACCTACATTGATTTTAGTTGCTTCTATCTTTCTATCTCTTTATATCAGTGAGAACCACTGAATAGTTTTGGATGAGGTTTTAACTGTAATATAGAAACATTTTCAAGGAAATTTTTAGATAGAAGGTAGAACATATTTTTTTTAAAAAGATGCCTTTATGCTTCATGATTTAATAGAGCTGATTTTATGAGGTGATTCAAGTAGGAGAAAATTAAACGGCTCAAGGCAGATCGAGATTCTATTCAGCACGAACAAAGTCGCGGACAAAAGAATAGTTGATAATAAATTAATAAGGAACACAAATATATGGAAAACTCTTTTTTTCAAAATGCTTCCTTATGTTTCCTTACGATATTTTTGTGGTAAGTATAAGAAAAAAATACAAAAATTCCAAAAAACTCATTGGTGTCTGCCCGACTGAGAATCGAACCTGGATCTCAAGATTGAGAGGCCAGCGTTTTCACCCTGAGCTACTGCTGCTAAAAACACAAAAAATGTAAACTAATTCTAAATTAAACAATAAAGATCTGTCCAATCTACAAAATATAATAAAATAAATAATAATAATAAACAAAGAAAAATATAACAATAACATTAAACAAAAACGTACCGCTACCGTGGACATGCCACCATCTAACATCCATCAGCTAAAATTTTGTGCGCAATAATACTGGAATAGCCTTACAGACTTTACTTTACTTTTTGTGCCACTTTTTTTAGTCTTTCACACAATTCATAGACAAGACAAAGCACTGGCTAAACGCAATCGAAACAAAGAAGCATGGGAAAACCAAAACTAAAAAAGAAAATCATTGAATGTCACCGTTTCCGATTGGCGCGTTGAATCTTTTGGTTTCACAAATAGTTGCTGTTCGTTTCAACCTCTACCTGTGTGGTCCAGATGAGTTTCGTCTTTTGATATTTTAATGAGAACATTTTCTTTGTCACGGTTGCAAATGCATGACTTTAAAGATCCCACGGTCAAATGTACTAATGTAGAGGAAAGTTACCAAATACGGAATAGTATCCCACTAATCCCATCCCACTAATATTATAAATGCGAAAGTTTGGATTTATGTATGGATGGATGGATGTTTGTTACTCCTTCACGCCGTAGCTACTGAACCGATTTTGCTGAAACTTTGCACAAATGTAGTTCAAGACCTGAAATTGGACATAGGCTACTTTTATGGGATCATAAATCAGTTCCTATGGGAACAGGAAATAGTGTCGTTCAGAGACGCGGCTTGGCCTTCATCCTCGCCAAACATACTATACTTGGGGATTACATCAATTATCAAAGACCGCTAAAGAGACATTAGAAGAGGATTAATTCAGAGAACAAAAAATAGTGTCGATCGGAAAAGCCGCTCGGCCTTCGGCCTCATCAAAGACACTTTACATGGGGATCAAATTAGAGATGATGAGGATCCAAAACACTCCATATCTCCAAACCAGAGTCAAGTCAACTACGTACTAACTAAAATGAGCTGAAAAATATTTACAGATTCGATAAGACTATACAAAAACTTAATAAACGCGGGCGAAGCCGCCGGCAAAAGCTCTTCCTTAATATGGAATACCACCATTTCTCTAAAACTAACACTTCAAGATGCAATTCAAAGTAATTATTTATCTCATTCACTCACTTTAGCAGTGTTGCCAACCCCAATCTAGACTAAAACTGCAAACAAGCTTTCAAAAAACTGTAGAAAACTGTAAATTTCTACTTACAGAACTGTAAATCTACAGATTTTCTTTTTTTGTATTATTTGGTAGCAGTAATCAATAAAACAACATAATAAAGTATTAAAATTATACTTTTATTAATAAATCAACTTTAAATTTACAATTTTTTTCATTTTTATTCTTGAAATCGTACATATCTTTATTAAATCTCTTTAAATGGTCATTGTTAGCATTAAACTCGAAACAATTTTTAATTTCTGATTTTGTATGTAAAGTGCCTTTTATGGTGGAGGTAGACAGTTTGGTTTTCATAAGATTTATACTTGAAAACAAGCGTTCTATCGTTGCTGTACTGTGCGGTGGACACAAAAACTTTTTAGTTAATTTTGATAGCAGAGGAAATCTCTCAGATTTCAAAAATCTGTAGAGATCTGAACTAAAAATTGTGACGATATGGAAAAAACTGTAAATCCACATTTAAAACTGTAGAGGTGGCTACACTGCACTTTAGTGTCGCACTTATTTTGTCTGACCAGTCAGGTGGTGTGGCTATGGCAGACGTTTTTTGTTTTCTCAAAATACTCAAGGAAAAACACGGGTCAAAAGTTTAATGTCTTTTTTCTGGGTTCATAATGTCTGTGCAGGTCCAGTAAGAGTTTAACACTCAAATTTGTGATTTTCGCTAGAAGATTAAATTCCTCATTATTTTTTTCCAAAATTTCCTTACTTTTTCGTATTTTTTTTTTTCTTAATAGAAATCACGTGTATTTTTCTAATATTCCATATTCCATATTCCATAAATAGCTACCATTGTGAGAATTTGAAATTTGAAAAAAAAAAAATTTTTTAGTAGTATTAAAAACAAAAACGAATATACTAGGTCAAGAAAAATTTAGGTATGACTGATTTATGACAGATTACTAATAAACATATTTAATATTTTCTTTGTATTTTTTTAAAACAAAAAATTAAAATGGTATTCCATATTTGGTTACTTACCTCTAACTTATCGCTTGTTTTTACTATTTGTATGGTTCCGTGTTTGTTATTTTGGATTTCTTCTTTCCTGGAGTTTCATAAAGTCACTTTTATCCATTCTTTTTTAGATATTTCATGTTAGACTGGTTCACTTTTCGACAGTTCTTAATTCTAGCGACATTTTGGGTACCATTGGGTCAATTGAGCTTTTTTAGAGTTCCATACCAAAAACGCGACCATATGACCCACCGCTGTCTGTCTGTCTGTCTGTCTATCCGTCTGTCACAGGGATCTACAGCTTCAGCCGTTCTAGGTAGCCAGTTGAAAACGCGACCATATGACCCTCCGCTGTCTGTCTGTCTGTCTATCCGTCTGTCACAGGGATCTACAGCTTCAGCCGTTCTAGGTAGCCAGTTGAAAACGCGATCATATGACCCTCCGCTGTCTGTCTGTCTGTCTATCCGTCTGTCACAGGGATCTAAGCTTCAGCCGTTCTAGGTAGCCAGTTGAAATTACCACAGAATACTTGTTACTATAGCATCTATCACAAAAGTAATAAAAATGTAAACCCAAGGGGGGTCCCCCCCACACAAGAAACCTAAAAAATGAGCATTTTTTCACGTTATTTGTTTCAGCTCTACTTAAGTTACATGCAAATACAAGTTTCCAAGTTTTATCATATTTTAGTACATAATCTAAACTTAAACAACTAATAATAACTGAAAGAAAAAAAATCTGTTCCCGTTATGAGGATCTTGAAAAATATTTTTAATAAATTTTTTATAGCACACTCGTGCTATAAAAAATTATACGAAACTCGTGCGAGAAACTTTTTCTCGACTCGTGTGATTGCAGCACTCGCTCACGACTCGCAACGTTTCATCGCTCTCGTATCGTAATGTACTATTATTGAATATTCGGTTTTGCGTCAATATTCTATTCTAGAGCTATTGACCCGTGACATACGGACGGACAGACAGACAATAAGACGGACGACGTTTTGCCCTTTGGTTACGGAACCCAAAAAAAAAAGCTACCTCCTTCGTAATGTAAGTACTTACATGAAGAATTTTATCCGGGTTTTGATAAACATAATATTTTTAGATCATCAATAAACATTATACAAACAATAGATATAAGTAGTACAAACAAGCTTTATTACAAAGGGGCCATCTATGTTTGACGTAATCGATTTTTGCCGATTTACGACCCCCCCCCCCCCCCCCTACAATCATCCTATCGTCATACATTATGGTTGCCTTTGGTTAGAATTATGCTTATTTATCAAGGAACTAATTTTTTTATAAGACAGGAAAATATTGACTCAGATTTTACTAGACGGGTGGGATAAAAAGTCCCATATTCTATTGTTTTACTTTTGTTCTTTTCTTTCCAATCCTGTAAGGGTTAAAAACTCTACGTAGAGTTAATTCGTCTGCGCACTCAAATTAAATCAGAAATAAACTATCAACAGATTTCAACCAACAGTTATTTCCTTAATTCCCAGCCCATTAAAGTTTCACCGACCCAGTTTATTTACGTAGCCAGGTAAAGCTGTAAGAAGGTGCATCAAAACACACGGTAGCAGCGGACAACGCCCATCTCACAAAAACATATCCCAAGATTTATGACACGATTAATCTCCACACAACCAATAAATCCATCAAACGACCACATCAAAACGTGTTAATTTACAACCATAAATCTTCAGAAATTTACGTTATGTGCGTGAGACGCCATCATACGGACCTACCGCTACAAAAGCTGGACATATGTCACAAAAATCGTGGCCTGAAAAAAATATCAAGTTCGAAAATAGAATTCGAATTCCCGCGCTTAATTGCGTGGCCGCCAATGAGACTGGCTGCCGAGCGAGGGAGTAATTTGAATTTTAGAACGAGACGGAGTGAGAAAGGAGTTCAAACCACGCCTCCTTAAAAACATGGCGTATATTTTGATTGGCGGGTCGTCGCCGGTCACCTCCCAGCGCGGCTGGTGACGTATCGAAGGAAAGCGGGAAATGTCATCATGACGGACGATTGGCGGGAAGGTGAAGTGAGAAAAACGCTCGCCTTGTTTTATGTTTGAATGCATGTTCGAAGTTTAAATATTTTGTTCGGTGTAATGTCTCGTCAATCAAAATACCTAGTCGAAGAAGTCTTTTATTATTTTATTTAGACACGTTTTAAGTATATAGGTATTTAACGAAAAGCAGAAATATTTAAATTTTACTGAAATATAACCTAAATAATATCGTCTCATGTAACTGCCAAATAAATTAGAATATCCCTAACCTTTGATAACATTTATTCTCTGATGTAAAGTCAAAGTTTTCGATGAGTTGCTAGCCCAATTTATTGTACCAATGTTATTTTTTCTCCACACAGTAGGTACGTACCCGTCCAGGGGCGTACGCAGGATTTCACTCAGGGGGGGGCAGAAACTCAATAATATAGGCATATTATAGAATTAAATAAGACTTGAGGATAATTCATGATTTATATAAAAACTGTTCCCCTCAATACGTGTTATGATCGGGAAAGCAGAATATAGGCATAGGTTCTAAAACGAAAAAGACAAACAAATTATTGAACACTACCTATGTATTTTCTATATCAAATTTATCTTTAAAAAATTATTCTCCAGGGATTTTCAGTAGTCCCTATGTATATAGCTTACCTACAGTATGTTTTTAAGACAATTGTTAGTTTTCAGTGTAAAGCGAGATATTAATTTGCTTGTCTTACACTCCAGGGGGGGTTATTTTTGCCCAGGTAGGGGCAGCTGCCTCTACCTGCCCCCCCCCCTCCCTGCGTACGCCCTTGTACCCGTCTTAGAACTCAAATACATTTTTTTTGTACGTTTATTTATTTTATACTATATAGCTGTTGCCCGCGACTTCGTCCGCGTGGAAAAAGATAATCTCTCGGGAATCCCGCAATAAAAAGTATCCCGTTTTTAAGTTGGATAATAAGTTATCGAACAATGATCTTCCTTCTCTTTTTGTAATCCATGTCTCACTGCTGAGGATCGTACAAAACTTAGTAACCGTATCAAATTCGAAAAATTTGAAATTCTAATTTACAGAAGCCAATGGAAACTTTGCGATGGCAACATACATGATGTCTACCTAGGTAATAAGGTTTTGTTGAATAACTATTGAGTGGATTTTGAATTTTTTTTTTTTTTATTTTATTTGATTTTATTATTCACACAGAAATCCACAGCACATTACAAAAAAAATAATAACATAAAGATAACATGAACAGAGGCCAATAAAGGATTCTTCTTATACTCACTTAAATTGTAAAAAGCATGCAAACAAGAAATCGAATGTGTATACAGAAAATTTGATTATTAAAAAAAAAAAAAACATAATAACTAGTATAGAAAAGGACAAATATTAAACATAGTTAGATTGAAGTTAAAAATTCAGTTGAGAGTTCTGTTTCGATTAAAGTAAGAAAAAGGCGAGTTTTTCACAATCCGGCTGCGAAACCGCTCTTAACACCCGCTATAAAAGTGCTTTTAAGTAACATTATAGACTGGTAGTATAGAAATACAGCCTTTCGGCCGCGGCTCCGCAGCGTTTATTAAGGCGCTTGATCCTTCAAATACAGCCAGATGGGTACTTTCTAAAGCCTACTCCTCGTTTACGGCTGGACCAAATGGCTTGAAAAAAATATATATGAATCAATAACTCTTTAAAAATATTTGCAACAAATTTTGGTTTCGTACGATCAAAACTTCTATATTAAAAAAAATAACAACTGTATGATGTTTTTTTGGCTTAAATTCCCTACTCCTCCTAATCTGCTATGACGTTTGAAAATATTTACACGCCAAAAAATTAAGAATCTGTTGAACTTTAAATGCAACATATCTCAAGTATATCCAGTAACTTTTCCTATTAAAAATATCGAAATATGTAAGATTTCAAGGTCAAAGGCTAAGAGGTGCTCTGCGCGGGCGCAGGCATCAGTCATGCAGTGGCGTTCAGACGGGGAGGCTGTGTCACTCGTTGCCACGTACCGCACCCTGGCGTCTGATGACATGTTTGCGAAAATATTATAAGGATTTTTATTTGTGTGCGTTCAGATAGTACTTTCGGCAATGGACTTAGTTATTCAGAGGATAAATTGTGCTGTGAAGTTCGCGCGTGGACACTATAATAAACTAGAAGTTTGACGAGTTAGCAAGGAACTTTTTTTAGAAAAATTATAAATATATAATGTGATTGAGAAAAATGCCACGAAAACCTAAAACAATAAAGCAGCGGCTACAAAAGCTTTAAAAATACATGCAGTAAAGTAAGTAAGTACCTAACATAATCTACCTACACAATCATTATCCATAGTAGAGTAGTTTTAAGCAATTATATGATAATAATTAAAAAAATAATAAACTTTATATTTTTTCGATATATTTCGGCCTCATCAGTGAGGCCATCATCAGTCGAGTGGATAGTAGAGTAGATATGAATAATTACTGGTAACAATTATAGTAGCTCATGGGTAGAACGCAGGCCTCTCAATTTTGAGATCCAGGTTCAAGCCTCGGTTGGGCATGCACCAAGGAGTTTTTCGGAATTTTTGTGCATAGTATTTACTAATACTTACTACTTGCTGAATGTTTTGTGCCCGAAGTCACCACCAACCACGTTGGGACATACTTATCGTCGGTGAAACGCGGGTGTACCGAGTGCGGAGACACTCGAAACACCTCCAAAGCCCCCTCGGGGATTCCTATCGTGACAATATATAGGTATAATTATTATTATAAACAGCTATAAGCAACAATTCACGCTAAAAACGTTGCTCAAAATTTTGTTTTTACTTCTATCCAGCTAAATAAACTACCCAAGTATCAAGGCTCAGAGTATGTATATGGTTTAGCTCCGCTTCCGACCTGTTTTTTGGACCGGAGCACTATTTGAAATACTTGTTTAATTCATTTCAGAAAAATATGTCCCAGGCAGGCATATCAAAGCCGTAGTATTTATACCTGTAATATTATGTAGAGATAGTTGAATAACTAGAATTGTAGGTATAATACATATAATTGATATATTATTTCAGGGGCATCTAAAAAGAGACCACCAGTATATTAATTCAAAAAAATCTGTGCATGTAACCTGTAATGTCATTCCATCCATCCATCAGCCTCGTTCGTCCACTGCTGGACATAAGCCGTTTCAGGACTTTGTCATTCCCGGTTGTCATCCTGGAAGAATTGTCCATACTCACACACGCTGAGCAGGCGGGTTGATGAGCGCGGTGCCGGAACCCTCGCACCAGTGACGCCACTGCCCGTTACCAGTCTGTTCCATATAAGGCCCGGCTATAAGGGATGGATATACCGCCATCCATCGGTCCTAGGCATGGTGGGTCTCCTGGTTTTTTGCCTGTGAGCTGTCCTCTTACTCTCCTCAGAATTACTTCGAGGGGGTCTCCAAATAAGATGGTGGTACCTCCACAGTCGAGCCCGGCATCAGCTCTACCACCTATCAAATATCATTGTCATTGAAATTATGTAATGTCATTGAAATTTTGTAAATATTTAGGGTGCCAACAAACGAACATCACTTTCAAAACGGTAGCCGTAGACAACGGTAGGTAACTGCACATGTCGAACCATGTTGGCGATAGCCATCGACTACCATCGAACAATGGAAGTGAGCGTCAGCTATTGGTTGCGTGCTGACGCTGCCAAACAGCGCTGACTGTACTCGATTGATGGTATTGTCAGCGTTGTATGGTCGACTGCAACCGACGGCTGACGCTAACGTCATTCGGTGGCAATTTATGGTATAGAATAGTAGACTGTCAGAATACAGTCGGGAACACTATCTCATCGAGTAACAAGATGTGACCAACTCGTAGTGATGTAAAAAAAAAACTACATCAAAATAAACCGGGTTGGCTAGGCGCAACCTAGAGCGTTTTATACAGTCAGCAAAAACAACGCAAATTTTCTGACAAAAAATTACGTCAATAAGTAGCAAGTACTATGTTCGGTATAGCGTATCACAAGGTGCTTAAAACTAAGGTTTGCATGTCCTATGTTGGTACTAATATCAGCCTGATTTTATCGAATATCTTTTTATATGAAAAAAGCTTTCTTTAGCACCTTTTATACGCTCTGTCGATGATATATACTTGATGATGTGATTTTTTTTATCAATAAAATTGTGCTGCTTTTGCTGACTTTACAAAATTTTTCAGGTTGCGTCGAGCCGAGCCTGTTTATTTTGATGTAGTTTTTTTTCTACACCACTACGAATTGGTCACATCTTGTTATTTAATGACATAGGTTTGCCAACTGTCACCCGACAGCCTAGTACGTTAAAAATTATATTCCGTATTAAAACATATTCAGTGTTATATTTTATGTTTCTTAGAGAAAAGCATCGTCTGGATCACCACAATCTCTAAGCTCATTCATTGCTTCAGAAATGGAAGGCAAAGACAATGATCCAACAATGTCTGCACAAAAGACTATCGAAGAGTCGATTCCGGTAGGTTTAAGAATTTACCAATCTTTTTTTATAACGTGGTAATATCCTTGAATTTAGGTAAATATTTAGGAATTAATATTATGTTTTATATTTGTTTGTGAAACTTAAGTATTTTTCTTTAATGGGTTTGCATTATTTTATAATTTATAGTAGGTTAAAAATTATACTATGTACTTAGGTAAATTCAAACTTATTTATTATGTTTTTCAGAGAAAAATATCTTTTGGACCACCACCATCTCCAGGCTCATTCATTGCATTAGAAATGAACGGCAAAGACAATGATCCGACAGCCTCTGAACAAAAGACGATTAAAGACTCGATTCTGGTAGATTCGTTTTAATTTACAGCAAATGTATTACAAATTATAAAACAAGAAAATGAAAACCACAGTACAGAACAATAAAATGAAAAACAAAGTGCACAATAAAAAAAGTAACAAAAGGAAAAAAGAAAATTACAAAAACAAAAACACACATAAAATGTATAACAATATAATAGAACAAGAAAATGAAGACCGCAGTACAGAACAATGAAATAAACAAAGTACAGAACAAGAAAATGAAGAACAAAGAGCACAACAAAAAATTTAACTTATCTCAAGTGAAGAACAAATAAAAAGCAGAAGGCTCATGATCAAGAAAATATATACATATATTTACCAAATTGAGGATTTACCTGCAGATCAGAGCTTACAAGTGTTAGCGAGGTGAAACTGTGGTACAGATTAAGTAACATAATTAAAATTTACAGATTAAAAAAATATATGTTTTGTTTATTTTACGTGCGAATACAATCTTCATAAAAATAAAATCTAAAAGTTGCATCAACATCATTGAAACCGTTTCTGAGTACCCAAATATATTAACATACTATCGGTTTTATTATGAGACCCGCAAATAACCGATACATACCACTCAAGTCTCTAAAAGCACCGAAATGAACAAAAATTGTAACAAAATTTTATTTTATCAATATATATTTTTTTTCGTCATTATCGTTCAAAAATCATTCAAATATAAAAACAGAAACTTTTTATGAAAAATTGTTTGACTGCAACCGACGACGGCTGACGCTCCCATCATTAGACGGTTACCTCCGACAAGGTTCGACGTCTAAAGTTACCTCAATCCTCTGGCACAGTATAATACTGTGCCTCTGGCCTACCATGAGTTTGGCAATCGATACACGTTAGCGACAGCGTAAAACCTTTGTATGAGTTTAGCGGTTCTAGCGGTATACGAGAGGAACCAGAATTTCCAATACATTATATTTTACGCAGTCGCTAACGTATATCGAGTGCCAAACTCATGGTGGGCCTACTGTTGACGGTTACCAACTGCAAAGTGACGCTCGTCTGTTACCGCTCAAGCCCAAGATTTATAAAGGTCTGACCCCAATATCAACTTGGTCACTTTCGGGTATCCTCACATAACCGATTTTGTTGTATATGTTTTATATATTTTCGCGATTTCAGTACTATCACCACTAGTTCGCGATTACTATAATCACTAGTTTGTTTTCAAAACTACCAAAATATCACCGTGTAGTAGTAGGTACAGAATGGTCACAGCCTATTGAGCTTCAAAAGTTATAGTTATAGGTTTACGCATAAAACAATGCTACATAAATTTATTTCTACCTCGCTACGAGGTGTGAATCATTGCGACGCTAGCGATCTTTGTAGAGGGGCGCGGGGCGTCTGCGCAGAGGCATGCGGGGAGCAGCGCCTGTAACTCCCCGGAGGTGAGGCCGATTGCTCAAGGCCGTTGGCAAGGGTAATCACCTTAAATATTTGCCCTGTGTCCGGCTTGGCGGTTATTTTATCGACATCCTTTATAGCCTGTATGTTGACTACTAGGGTCACTAGTCACTAGGTCACTATAGTGACCCTAGTAGTCAACATACAGGCTATAAAGGGTGTCGATAAAATAACCGCCAAGCCGGACACAGGGCAAATATTTAATAAACGCTGCGGAGCCGCGGCCGAAAGCCTGACGATGATGATATAATAAAGAAAACCGCATCCAAATTCGTTAAGTGGCTCTCCAGCTAAAAAGGAACATACTCATACATATCAATACACTCATATACAACGTGTAACAGAAAGGTGTAACCATATTTGAAGAGCTTATTCAGTCAATGGTATAGAACAACTTTTATTATGGAGACAACACTGAAATCTCAAAAAAATAAATATGTCCTCCTGGCCAAACGGCATTGCATTTTTCTATGAAAATGTGATTTTTTTTTTGAGGTACAGGTTTTTTTCCATAGTAAAAGTTTTTCTATACCATTGACTGAACAAGCTCCTCAAATATGGTTACACCTTTCTGTTACACGTTGTATACTTAGGGTGAGTCGATATCTAATTTTTTTGTATTTCATATTATAATAGTGAAGTTTACTTTGAAGGAGTCTAAAAAAAACTCAAATAAAAAATGTTGGAGTACAACTTCTGCTCACTCATTGTAATGAACTGAATGTGAATAAAACGACCAGATCAAAGTACCTAAGCAGGTAATAATATATCGGTTATAAGAAACATTATAAATTAACTTACTTGAACAACTAAAACATGTTTCTAGTTATGACTTCTGAAGATGACAAAATCAAAAATATAAAAAAGTAACTAATCCAAAGACAATGTGATGAGCCGGTGTGGCCAGCAGTTATCCTTCAGTATATGGGCTAATTTAGTACTGCTGTGTATAGCTTATGTGATCTCTATTTACAAGGCTGCGCCTGCTGCCAATAGGGATGGTGACTATTAGTCAAATCAACAACCTTTTATGAAACGTCAAAAACGATTTTTGTATGAAAATTACACTTAGAAGTGACGTCAAAATTTTGTATTTCGGCAGAAGGCAAATGAAAAACTTCTAAATTGTTTCGATTAAACTTTATGCAAAATCTTCTTCTTCTTAGCGTGTCGATGGCATCAAATTATTATTATTTAGACCAGAAAGAGGCCACTTTTATGGCTCTGTCGTTGGCCTCAAAAAGATCGGTCATCGTGCAGGTGGTCGGGCACGATGGACATGACATGAGGTGAGCCATGGTTTGCTGGGTGGCTCCGCAATCGCAGCTCCCGTTATTTGAGAAGCCCCATTTGAAAAGGTTGTCTCTGCAGCGGCCAACCTGGGTGCGCAGGCAAATAGGCCACGAGTGTTTGTTCCCAGGTGCAAAATGATGAAATAAGTAGGCAATATATTTGAATTTTAATTTTACGCATACAAGTTTTTAAATGTATTGATAACCCAGGCATCATCCCTATTCCCATAGCTACATTTCTAAAAGATTTTTTTTTTCAGGGGTAGGTATACACCATTTTAGGTAAAAGTTTAAATTATTTTGGTATATATGTATATATAACCTTTATTTTTTATGATTTTTTTAAAGAGTTGTCCGATATGACGTCACTTGAGAATTTAAGACATTAAACTGATTGTGATTGATTATAAAAGAATGGTCTGTCTCTGTCTGTCTACTCATTTGTCATCCATCTGTCAAATCAGTCGAAAGCAAATAGTTATAAATGTATCTTCATAGCAAAGGACACATTTCTAAACAGCCATTTCTCAAGTGACGTCACACGAAGCCAAATGGAAATTGCGGCTTTTTCGTAAAAATATTTATCATAATGAGATTTTCTAGATCACAAGTTCTAAAATACTGCTTATTAAACCTAAATCTCGAAATGGTTTTCGAATTAACACAACTTAACAAAATTTAATATAAGCGAATTCTTCCCAGCATTTAGAGACTATTTAGAGGCTAGGGTACTCAATGGCGGATCCAGGGGGGGTCATGGTGGTCATGGCCCCTCCCCTGGGCATAGTTCAACTTTTTTTTTCCATACAGACACGCTAAATTTACCTAAAATTGCACAAAATTTCATTATATATTTGGACTAATTCGGAGCCTGTAACCCCCCCCTGGCTCGCATGCTGGATCCGCCCTTGTAGGTATTGTTTTAGTAAAACTTTTCTATCCAAACTTCAGTAACAAATGCAATAAGCAATACCTGTTGTTGTAAGTTGACATCGTAGTTATTTGCTAATGTACCTTCGCAGGCGTTTCAACTGTACGATACATCACTTGTGAGTGCTGAGTTCGAAGTTGCCCTAAAAATCATTCACTATAGATATGTATATCGTCACGACATGAATTCCCAGGGGGGTGTCAGAGGTGTTTATTAAAAATAATAAATCAAATTATTTCATTTGTGAAATAGGACTTAAGTTCAGCAGCGAGGAGTGGATAGATTTATTTGGCTATAAACTTTTAACAAAAAAATAGCAACCGACTTCAATAGTAACAGCAGTCATTCACTAAAAAGTTAACAATAATTCTATAAAGACTGATGGAACCGAAGCAACACTTTTGCTGACTTCTTTCTTCCTGAAACATTATGTTATCTAGAAGTCGGCGCTCTTATATTGGTTTTTATGTTGCTATATCGTAGGAACATACAGTCGAATTGAGAACCGCCTCCTTTTTGAAGTCGGTTAAAAAGGACTTGTATCCTAGCCAAAAACCAACTCCAAAAAAAAATTATTCGTGTGTTTTAGGCTCAGAATAAGAGGTTTTAGGCATAGACAAAAAGGGTTCTAGGCCTTTTCGTTTGAAAATGCTCGTCGTGCTCATATGCCATGACATGAATATACAGTGCTACAACTACAAGAATCTTTTGGCGCGTGGATGAGAGTAACAGGGGGGCGCAGCTGTCAAATAAGAGATATGATAGTCACGTTACAATGTCACCATCTTATCTGTGGAATGAACTAGCTTTTTCCGGGTCTTTCATTGCCTAATATTCAATATTAACCAATCAGATACGCTAGCTCCACCATTTCCATTCTACAGTTAAGGCGATATGTAAAAGTTTTAGCGTCCCTGTTACTCCATATGTGAAAAAACCCTCAGTGCGAGAGGGACGGATTCGTGGAAAAGTAGCAAAAAGTCAGTTTTTTATTAATATGGAATGTACTAAAAATGCTATCAAAATTTCGTTTAACCAGGTCCTAGATATTGTTAAAACCCATCTTATAACATATAATTGCAGTCCATATGTCATTCTAAATTGTCAAACCAGAAGAATTGGTGTCGATAAAGACCTCATTTCAATAAATACTTCTATCGAGCCGAAATTCTCCAATCGCGTTTCTGTTTTAACAGATCCCTAGAGAAAGATTCCAAAAATAATCTATTTTATCAAAATTATAATTATTTACCGAAGTAGATATATAGAAGTTCTAAAAGTGTCAATTTTTTTTCCGTAGCGCCATGTTATGGTTGGTATATACACCTGTAGTTCCGATTTTGATCCACGTGCCAAAAGAGAATTGTCACGCCGTATACTAGGTAAGTGTCCAAGATAATTAGACAAATGGGCCAACCAATAATCGCTTCTAGCAAAAGATGATAAAGTCTTCGCTTTTTGTCTAATAATTAGTCTTGGGCGGTTATTATGCATTTATCGTAGAAGCCCATAACTCGAGACCCGGTGTCTGACCGAGCGACAATCAGACAGCCAGGCACCAAGTCTTTATTTGAAACAGTGCAGCACTGCGGTATAGCACTGTTGGGGAACTTCATGTTTTATTTTTGTATTTGTTATGGCCTGGTTGCAAAGACCTTTAAGCCACCATTTACAGATATAAAATTAAGGACGTGGGAATACTCATACTGGTATATATACTCATATGGTCACTTGGTGCGCACTACGGACCAGAGCCGTATTTTTGAATCGTTCGTTTTCAATTCACGTGCGAAAGTATATACCCATCTCACGTAGCACATCAGAACTTGTCATTTGCAAGATGAGACAGGTATATATTTTCGCACGTGAATTGAAAAAGAACGATTCAAAAATACGGCTCCAAGACTAAACAAGCAACACTGACTCGACTCGACTCGACCAGGGGCTCTACCGCGTAATTCTATTTGTATCAACTTCAAGCACATGCATGCGAAATTCAACGCGTGCAAAAGAGATGGCATGTTAGGCGGGCGTCGTCCCACGCACGACAAAATTCAATCTCAAGTTGATGTTGATGAAAATGAGAATTACGCGGTAGACCCACAGGACTTGACTTACACCAGACCAGAAAAATAATTACCATCAAGATCAGTACCTGAGCAGCAATGCCATCTTGCGGGTTTGAGTGCGCCTTATATTGTAAATAAACTTCAGGGTAGCATAGGAAGTACCCGCAGGGTGGCCTCTACATTTTTTTATTACTATTATTTTTATTTTTTTTGTTAAAGTAGGTTAAGCTCATTCATAATTATGTCATAAGGTTGTATATATATTTTTATTCATACTCAAATGTCATTCATTAAAACTCATTAGTCATATGGTTGTATATATTTTATTTCATTTACTTACTGTTTATAATTCGACTGATGCCGGCCCCAAAGTGGGCCGAAATATATTTCGAAAATGAGTTTTTTTACACTGTTTTAATTATACAAAAAATAAAAATTAAATAAATGCTCTATGTAGCAACATTATATATATTGACTTCAGTATTTTCGAAATACAACTTCATTAAAAGAACTAGTGAATACTTGTACATTCTCTTTTCACCGATGATTTTTGCGTCCTAACATGATCGTGTTTGATCCTTTTTGCCGTACTTCGGGCATTTTTCTTTCGTCCAAGATGTTTTTAGGACGTGCTGGTGAGCCTCGGTGTTTTTCTTCACCGTTCAGCATTTTTTTAATATACTTAAATGGGCAATTTTTGTCTGCTTTTTGGAATAAATAGATAAATTGAAGTATGTAATTCCAATAATACATATTTTCCTGCTTTTAAATTGATTTTATAAGTATTTTAGTATTTACAGGAAGTGACGTAATCATATTCAATGCTTTCAAGAAATATATTTTTTTGTATTGAAATGTGATGATGACGTCACTGAAGGTCGAATGAAAGACATCACTTTTTTTCATTTAATAAAGGATATGCATGCTTATTTTAAGATCTGTGTACCAGAAACGGTTAAGGCGATATGTAAATATTTTAGCGTCCCTGTTACTCTATATGCGAAAAAACCCTCAGTGCGAGAGGGACGGATTCGTGGAAAAGTCGGTTTTTATTAATATAAAATGTACTAAAGTTGCTATCAAAATTTCGTTTAACCAGGTCCTAGATACCGTTAAAACGTTATTGTCATTCTAAATTGTCAAACCAGGAGAATTGATGTCGAAAAAGACCTTATTTCAATAAATATTTCTATCGAGCCGAATTTCTCCAATCGCGTTTCTGTTTTAACAGATCCCTAGAAAAAGATTCTAAAAATAATATACTATTTTATCAAAATAATAAAATATTTGCTGAAGTAGATATGCAAGTTCTAAAATTGTCGATGTTTTTTTCCGTAGCGCCTTAAGGAAAGCTTTTCCTCTAAACGGTTCTCGAATCGTAAATATATGGACTATGCACATAAATTCCCAAACACTCATTTGTGTATGTTCACCCAGTAGGATACGAACCTGAATCTCATAATTGAGAGTCCGTCGTTCGACCGACTGAGCACAGCTTCCCAAAAAATCATAACAAGAAATAATCACACACATTTATACTTACACCCTCGATCACAATTGCTGATCTGATGATAAATCACGGAGATCTGCAGCTCCTGTTCTGGACGCCATCTAACAACGCGGGGGGCCGTGTGGGGGGTCCTGGTCCCACAGACATTCGGAACATGTTCCATTTGGCTAATGTTAAACGATATTGCGGTAGGGCCGTCGACTACATAACACGGTGAGAGCACCGATATCAGACAAATTTAATTTAATTTCAGGAGATTTGCCTTAGTACAGGCCACGGGGATGGCGTGACACAAATTTTATACTAGCACCTTTGTCGCGATTTTTTGGAAAAACGTAGTTAGTAAACATACTCGGCGCACACATAGATTCACCCGTCTTCATACAGCCAAAATAACACCGTATTTCTTTGAAGCTTAGATGTCAAATACCAAACACGTCATGGCACTGTGCCAAGCTATTATACAAGTTATTAGCCATGACCAGCGGCCGTACTATGACACAGTTAGGTCCGTGTTGATAATGTTTGAAAAAATATACATTGCGGCGTTAATATTCTAACTCAACGTGTGACACTCTTTATAACCTGCAATGAACAAAATATTGTCTAATTTCAACGCTACGCTATAAATATTTCTTGGTAAGGTTGAAATTTTATTTACCGCAAGTTTTATTCTGTAAATATCACAGTAAATACATGTTGAAATTACTTACGAGTGAAATGAAATTCCTTTGGATGTCTTATTTGCGTAATTTGAAGAGTTACAACAATTTTCCACGCTGCAATACACCATTTTTACAATATGTTTGTTCTAACGCGTTCGGTTGAGAAATGAGAGGCCCGCGGGTTATGTCTTGACGTATTGATCAAATCGGTGCGTCGCAGTCACGGCTTTCATGTCATTTCTATTCCTTATTCCTTATATTTCGATATGCGAAAAAAATACGGGTGTTTCTTTTCTGTGTCTTTCATGAAATACACGAAAAATTTTAATAAATTTCTGGTATATGCATTTTGACTATATAATCTAGGGTTTTGAAATTGGAAAACATATTTGGATACATTTTCCCCGATAGAAATAATTGTTGAAATGAGGTCTTCAAACACACTTTTTCTCCTCGTTTCACGAATAGGAACCATATGCAGGTTGATTGGAAATTGATCTTATTCTTCTCGGAAGAAACTAAACGAGATAGAAGAAACTATGATTAATTTGGAGTGATTTGACCCCTATCATTTGGGGGTCGCAAATCCGCCATTTTCGAGAAGATCAACATTCTTTGCTTTATTTATAAAATTGCTAAATTTGGCGAATAAAAAACGCCAAAAAAAATTTCGCGTGAACTGATAGATTACTGATTGGTCGATCTCCTTAAGGTTGAAAATCACTTAAACAATTGCAAAATCTCAAGTGGCAAGTCTAAAATCACGATAACAAAGAGTTAAAAATTGAACGTTAAAAATAAAAAATTCTTGAGAATGGCGGATTTGCGACTCCCAAGTGATAGGGGTGAAATTACTTCAAAGTAATCATAGTTTCTTCCCCCGAGAGGAATAAGAGCAGTTTCCAGTCACCCTGTATACAGAACTCAAACATATTTTATTAGGCGTGTTTCAACAATATCTGGAAATTTCATATTTGAAATTTTGCTAGTTATTTTGTTTTTTTTATAAAAATTACAAAACTATCATTTTTCGCTTTCGCCCTGAATCCGCCCCTCTCGCACTGAGCGTGTTTTCGCTTGGAGTGACAGTGACAAAAATAAAATTCGCATAGCTTCTTAATAATTCTGTGGTCCATGCGCATACACACCCTAAACTAGCAGCTCGATGTGTGTCGTTACAAATATCATATCCAGGCACGTAGCCAGATGAATTCAGCTTCGGAAGGGACTTGTTGTTAAAGGGTTCTACTGAACTGTAAATGTTATTGTACTTACAGAAAAATTTAGATTTCCGGGGGGAGGGGGCTTCAGCTCCTCAAACATCAGAAAAATAAGAAATAAAATAATAATAATTAAAGCATTAAATTATGAACATGACAAGCTCATTAAAAGCTCCCATCTTCACTAATGCGTGAAATAAAACCGGTCAAGTGCGAGTCAGACTCGCGTACCTAGGGTTCCGTATCGTGGATAAAAAATTAAATTTTGTCATTTTATTTTCGTGAATTTCTCAACTACTATATTTTTCATGTAATCTTTACGTAAGCACATAATACCATGATTTTTCTTATTTTTCGGTCCAACAGTTTTAGAGTTAAGGGGGGCGACATAATTTTTTTTTGTTGTTTTTCATGGATTTTTCGAAATAGATGCAAGTAAATATAGCCAATATGTATGCATATTAAAATCAGCTCTTTAACACCTACAATGTGATATCCATATTGTACTTTTATAAAATGTTTTTTAATTTTTTTTGTTTTTTTTTTTTATATCTCATTTGTGTTCAACTTTTTTTAAATCCCTATAGGTTTCCTGTAATTGGCCAGTTCATTTTTTCTCCGAAACGTTTTTTTACATTTAACATATTTTTTTTTACATTAAACATACATATTTTTGTTGTTATTCAAAGATTTCTCGAAATTAGTGCCAGTAAATATAGTTACGGTATATATTTTTGCAATCACCTCTTTAATATCTACAATTTGATATCTATCTTGGGATTTTTTTTCTCTCTTTTGTTTTAAAAATTTTTTAACAATATAAAGTTTTCAAATGTTTTACATTGTCTTATGGGGGCAAATTAATTCTATTTTTGTGCCAAATTTCAAGTTTTTATCTTTAACGGTGCTAAAGTTATAAAGCTGTGACATACGGACGGACAACGGAGTCTCAGCATAAAGGTTCCTTTTGAACCTTTTAGGTACTTACTACGGAACCCTAAAAATCATAATTATCTATCAACGAGTATCGAAAAAAATACTTTATTTCCATATTAAAAATCCCATGATACGAGGTAGGAGATCATTATTAAAAAAAAAAACCTCAATATAATTAATACTACGAGCTACGTATACTAATAAGTACGCGCAACGAACAAAGTCTCGCAGATAGAGACATTCTCGTTCCTATTCCAACGTATTTAGAGACTTCAACCTCTGGTGGCGTGAGCTCTATAGTCAGCGAATAAATCAATTTGTCGCTTTAAAACCGTCTTGACAATTAGAAGTCAACTTTTTAACGTTTTAATTCTATTATTTTGAGGAAATTGTCACACACTGTTATAAAAACGGCTGCGTTTATTTACAAACAAACGTCAAGACTTTTAGCCCGCAACTATGTTCGCGCTAGCTATCTGATAACAGCGCCATCTAGTAGTTTAATTCATAAACTGATTAATACATTGCGTTATTGTGATACCATCACACAAAGATTGCAAGGCTTCCCGAACTACCACTGCAAAGTAAAGGTCAAAAAGAGTGGGCGCCAGCACGCAGCCTTGCTTGACTCCACAGCTCACACCAAAGAGCTCCGTCTTTTTAGAGTGTATTGATCTAGAGCATTTAAATTAATGTTGTCATCTGCGTGTACTGGATGCAGCGCACAGGGAAATTACGGCAAACAAAAGACATCAACGCGCGCTCGCTGTACCTTCGTAGCATACGAAGTAAATACAAAATATAGAATTAAATTAAACTTGTGGATACTTTAGGATTTAAACAAACTTGAATAAATATTATGATTGGGATAGCCATTTATGTCACGGACTAGGCTATAACAAGCTCAATCAACTTTATTGAGTCCATGCATTGCTACTCTGTGTACATGTCTGTCAAATCTTTGATTATTTGTTGTTATGCTCATAGTTCCAATTAAAAGGCTTTTAGTCATAAAATTAGTTTAATTCAGTTGCCCTACTAGAAAAGTACCACACATACTGCGAGACCAAATCAAACAAGAATAATAATTAGAAAACATGACTAAGAACAAAATAATTATCCCTGTTACAGAACCAACACCAACCGTATCACCTATGGTTTTAGTAAGAAGAAACAATGAAATCAATTATGCATAGATCTTACAGCTTTCAATCAAAACTTAAAGAGGCGACAATACCCACTCAACACTAAAGAGAAAATCTCATCAAGAATAAATGATTCCCAATGGTTCACCTTACTAGTCTGCAAAAAATGATTCTGGCATTCAAAGTCACACCAAGAACTTCTAATTATTTGACCTTCAGTACAACAGTTACTCCTGCTTAAGAATGCCATTAAGTCTAGCTTCAGCACCTGAAACTGACCTTAAATCGTTCAACAGACCATGACCTCACTCCTATCAGGAGTAAGTAATGTAGAAATATCGATGGACGATGTGCTTCTACAAGCATCAAGCAAAAAAGAGCTTAAAGAAATTACAGAGAAAGTATTAAAGAAAGATATATTGAAGCGCTGGACTCGAGCTAAGCCCAGATAAATATATTTTCAGCCAACAATAATGAAATTTCTAGGCCGTATTACATGAAGAACTAAATCCTGATACAGAGAAGTTGGACACAATAAACAAAATTTAAAGATCAAAAAATGTCAAAGAACTACAGACATTCTTAGGACTGATAACATGTTCAACAAAATTCACACAAAATCTGTTCGATATTACAAATTCCCTGAGAACATTGCTTTATAGAAAAGTTGAATGGTATTGCAAGGGCAATCATTCTTGAAACTGAAAGATCTATTAAAATGCCTTCCAGTGTTAGGTACTACAATCCCAAAATACCTATCTTGTTATCAGTAGATGCCAGCAGTCATTCTTGTGGAGGTGTACTGATTCAAAATGAAAGGCCTATTGCATATTGTGCAAAGTCATTCACCAAAACAGAAGAAGGCTATAGCCAACTAGAACAAAAAACTTTAACCATTTTAGCCGCCTGTAAAAAGTTTCAATCACAATATTTAACAATTGAATCAGATCACAAACCGCTTGAAATAATATTCAAGAAGCCATTAATTAAATCACCTCCAAGATTACAGCGAATTTTATACCAAATCTTACCGTACAATGTAAAATACAATATAAAAAGGCTGTGATCTTTATGTACCAGACATACTAAGTAGTGACTGTAGAAATTTAAGAAAAGAAGAAATCAACGGCAATGGCTTGGAAATTTGTGTCATAATTAATAAAAGATCGATTAAGACAACTGAAATAGATAATGAACAAGAATTGAATATTGAATGGTTGGCAAGACACAATACAGGATACACAAAAAGAGTAAAAGAAGTATTGGTACTTCAGAGAAATGCTCAATGTACGACAATATGATATTTAAAGATAACCACATATTAATACCAGAGAATTATTCTGAATACCAGTTATTCTGAATTCCGGTAGATGGCGCACAACGATCATTATTTATTTACCTAACACACACTACTCATACATACCGGTATATAACTTTACTCTTTGACTCAACTGTCATGCACGGTTGAGCGATTTATCCTCAGATTTATCGTACGCCATGTGTCGTGTATTGTCGTATTCTAGCAAATTTTTGTTTTTGTGGGCGCAGTATAGTTGCTACACACACACACGTCGAATTTCGTTTCATCAACTGTTCGATAGATGGCACTAAGTATGTCACAATTTATCTAGTATAGTAGCGACATCAAAAATAATAAGTCGAACTACTAGGTACCGGCGAATATAATAAGTTTTACGCGGGCTTTGTTCTAATGTATGGAGTGAGCAATCTATCCTTCCTTTATTTATCTATGCCAATACAAAAGAGAGAAAAAAGAAATATTATATAGGTATCAAATTGTAGATATTAAAGAGCTGATTGTAAAAATATATACTTTAACTACCTGTATTATGGATTTCAAGAAACCTTTGAAAAACCACAAAAAAAATGTACGCCCCCCTCCCCCTTATCTCCAAAACTGGTGGACTGTAAAAATATTTAAAAAAATTTGATTATAGGTCATATCTGGCCAATTGTAGGAAAATAATAGTGATTTTAAAAATTTTTCACACAAATGAGAAATACAAAAAAAAAAAGTTTTTGTTAAAATACCATATGGTATCAAATTGTATGTATTAAAGAGCTGATTGTAAACATATATAATTTGGCTATACTTACTGGCACCTATTTTGAGAAATCCTCGAAAAACCACAAAAAATATGTGTGGGGGACACATCTCATCTCCAAAACTGGTAGACCAAAAAATATGAAAAAAATCATGGTAATATGTGCTTACATAATATAGATTACAGAAAAAATATAGCCGTTGAGAAATTCACGAAAACAAAATGACACAGTTCCCAAAACTGTCGAATCACGGAACCCTAAGGTACGCGAGTTTGACTCGCACTTGACCGGTTTTTTATTCATAAGTTCATAATAGTAATATGCCTTGCATAGTAGAAAAATGTTTGGAAAAAATACAAAAAAAAATTAATGTTGACCAAACAATAAATAACCTTGGTGTTCAAAGTAGAATATGTATTAAAAATGTATACACTTTCAAAGCTTAAATGTAGATGGCACTAGCTGTCAAATACATCGATATATATTTTATATTATAAACCCTTGGCGCGTGAGTTCTTCTCGCACCTGACCGGTTCTTCCTTATACATAATTTTCATAACATAATTCCCCCTTACATAATTTCAACCAACTAGCTGAACCTTCTATGGAAAGGTAACTGTTTGCGTAATTTTATATGTGTACATTAAAAACTTTTATATAATAATATCATCAGTACAAACCATGAGTTTCACGAAAAATCTAAAAATAAACGCCGCGTTTTTATAAGCCGTGCTCAGTCCGCGGCCAATAATTAATTCAGTCTAACATTCATGTATTCAACGACTTCAACGAGGTGTCGCGGCACCTAATTATTGTGAACTAACATCTGCGTTTGTTTTACATATTTAATTTATTTAATGTCACTGGGCGGCCATTTTTATTTGGAATCAAGAGAGGTTGTCGCTTTGCATTGTAACAAATCTATAAAGTTGTGATATTACTTCCGGTGTTACTTCATTAAAATTGGTAAAGGAATATGTCTTCGAAACGGATAAGTTAATGAAATTTAAAAAATATATATATAGTTAGGTATATTTTCAAGCTGCTTATAAAAATATCATTTTAAAAGGCCAAGCTTTTTAAAATAAAACCACACAATCTTCTGATCATACTAAAAAACATTCCCAAAGGTACATAACTGAGAAAATGTAAAATTATTTGACCATTCCATTTGAAAAATTACTGTGAATTTTGTATGGGCAAGTCAACCCAACTAGCAAAATAGTTCCGCATAAATCGGAGCTTATATTGCTATAAGTCTTGCACAAATAACAAAAAGGCTTTAAATATTGTTAAAATGCTTATACAGAATGCTTGGTAACTCGACCTATTCCTTTAAAGGGGTTATACTAGGGATCATAATTTAAATATTGTTAAAATGCTTATACAGAATGCTTGGTAACTCGACCTATTCCTTTAAAGGGGTTATACTAGGGATCATTTCCAACAAATAATGCCTATCAACTAGGGGTCGAAAATGAAAATTTTTTTCAAGTAAAACACGTCGAAATTTCAAAAATTACAAAATAAAAAAGGTTTTCTTTCCACTTTAGACCTTTTAATTCTTAGGTTATGGAAATTCAGGGCACGTATTTTTTTGTGTAATTTTTTATTTTTTTTACATGTCCAAGTCACCGAAGTATTTATTTTTCTATTCTAGTCACTACATCTTCATTCAGGCCGCAACGATCCTGTATGTCGATATTTTTCACTCTATCGTTCAATGTTAAACCAAACATACTTCGTAAGTAACGCACTTGCCCAAATGATTTTTATGTTTTTTTCACAGATATTTAAGTTCTTGTTTGTGAACAGAGAAATAAATGAAAAATGTGCCAAAGATTACTTTTACACAACCCTCACATAAAGTGCAGGTACCAAAACATTTTATGCAAGAGATGCAATAAAAGCGTAACTACTGGTGATACAGTTACATGTAATATCATCTTTGCAATCATTGAGATCGCAAACCTGACCGCCATTACACCCGCTGTCTTTACTAAGTATACGTTATGTCACTGCACTACAAAGTCTGCACCTGTCTTGACCATCGTCACGACATGAATCCCCGAGGGGACGTCAGAGGTGTTTCGTGCCATGGATAAACATTTTCTAGTGTGACGGGACAAAGAGTTTCTTGACTGATGCTGCGGAAAAATATTTTCTAGAGTGATTCTGCGTAATAAGATTTTCTAGAGTGATTCAGCAAATAAAGATTGTCTAGTGTAATGCCGGGGACAAAGATTTTCTAGAGTGATTCTGCGTAATAAGATTTTCTAGAGTGATTCAGCAAATAAAGATTGTCTAGTGTAATGCCGGGGACAAAGATTTTCTAGAGTGATTCTGCGTAATAAGATTTTCTAGAGTGATGCAGCAAATAAAGATTTTCTAGTGTAATGCCGCGGACAAAGATTTTCTAGAGTGATTCTGCGCATAACGATTTTTTAAGTGTGATGCTGCTGATAAGGATTTTCTAGAGTAATGCTGCTGCGGACAAATATTTTTAGAGTGATGCTGCGGACAAAGATTTTCTACAGTGATTCTGCGTAATAAGATTTTTTAGAGTGATGCTGCGAATAAAGATTTTCTAGTGTAATGCTGCGAACAAAGATTTTCTAGAGTGATGCTGCGGACAAAGATTTTCTAGAGAGGTATGTTGCGGACAGAGATATTCTCGGGTAACGCCGCGCCGTAGACAAGGATTTTGTCTGTTCTCGTGCCACTTTTGTTAATAAAGTTTATAATTTTAGGTTTTTAGAATAAATAAAAACGTTTGCAGCAAAAGTACACCCAATTAAAGGTAAATATAAAATGGCAGTATAATAACTGTAATAAACTACATTTAAGACTGAAAAGATTAAAACAAAAAAGTACACGATTCATTGCTATTATTTTTTAATTAAATAAAATAGGACACCGAAAAAAAAACAAAAGCTATCTCTCTGCATACTCGTATATTGATCAAAAGCAGAGTAAAAAGCCGGTTACTATCAAAACAAGCACCAAAACCGAAGAATGCATAAAATACATCATAAATCTTAAACTTCACAACCATTGCCACCTACACATTGAAAAGATAAATAAATCCTCAAGCAAAAGAATCAATGTAGTGCAAAAATAATGATAGAGACGCAATCGAGACCGAAAGTGAACGCATCTTAGTACCGCAGTACTATCACTGAATGGAAAGGCACTATATTCATTACACCCAGTATAAAACCGTGGCAAAGATCTTCAACCACATCAGTCAGCATAACGCCGTCAACCCACACACCGCCAACATGATCGCATTTGTAAGTTCCTTTTTCAAAAATTCGAAGCCAAAAGTTTATTATAAGTGGCCAGCAATAATCTGCAATGTTTTTTTTAAATGTCATACTCTCGGCTCATGTGAGGTTCGAAAAATAAATGACAATCACTAGTGATGTAACTTGTTGACATAAATTGCTTCCGAGTGCAGTGAAGGGCAATCCACTTCCAGTTTTTGCGTGCGGTTGCCAACAATTTGTAATAACCCCTAATTATTACTTTGAATATGTGTTACGGAGATCACTGAGCTGCATGAATTATTATACTTTCAATGCAATTTTAAGACGAGCAAATTAATTTTCTTTCTAGAAAGCAGCAACACTCCTGGTTTTGGCCGCCGCAGCAGCAGCGAGGCCGTCGGAAGGCTGGGAGCCCGAGGGCCACTCGCACTCAGAACACACAAAGCCGTACCACTACACCGTGGTGAAGCAGATCGGTGTCCCGATTCCGCACCCCGTGGCAGTGTCCGTCCCGCAATACGTGAAAGTGCCGATACCCCAACCCTACCCTGTGCATGTGACAGTGGAGCAGCCTATACATGTGCCTGTTTATAAGGTATGTCAAAGAATATATACATCGTAACGGCATGTTTCCAAGTATGGACAGTGAAATGCAAGTCAACGTCCACACTCGTGCATCCATTATTTTACTGGGTTGTCTTGTTTGACCGCCATGTTCTTCTTGGTAGGTCACGTGACCAGCAACACAAAGCAATGCTTTAAATAATCAAGGGTGTAGTAGATCAATCAAGATGAAAAAATCTCGACTTATATCCCGAAATCAACCACCTGTCATGTAGTTCATGAAAACGGAGACACAATATTAAGGACAGAACAAATCATGAGTTAGGGATGTGAACCAATAAACGTAGCCCTCCCTATCCACGTTACCAAAGCAGGTGACAACAGTATATAAGTATCATCATCTATGTTGGCACTAACTAAAGCCAGAAGCCACCCTCCTATCTGACACAGCAAGTTTCTCCAGATTACCACGTGGCTTTTGTTTGTTTTTAGCGATATATGTAGGAAAAAAATCATTAAAACACAAGTGTAAGTTCATACCGTAACGTACTCGTCCAAAGTATATGCGTGTCGTAATACAAAACTTAACCTCTCGTCTATTTATTCAAGGATGGAAACAATTGATTTCATTGTTATATTTTTTTGCGCACATACTGTTAAATCATTGATTATGCTAAACAAATTTTGAAAAACACAAAAATATTTTCAACGTCTCATAGACAATTTATCAGCAGGTTTGTTTTTGCTTTCAAGTTTACGGTGAGTTAGTTTTTTTCAAATAGTTAAGGTCACGTCAAAGATACACCTTGTCTATAACTGCGAAACATATAAGAGCCAGAAAGACTGGAAGCTTATATATTCTGGCGCTGCAAAAATTGGGAATATCAGCTGGACTGAACAAGTGAAAGCTTTAAAAAGTAGTTATGACAAAGTAGAAAAACAGACAGATATGATTATTAAAAATAAAATAGGAAATATATGTCATAAATATTTAATGTGACATTTATATAACTTTATAAGTAAAACGTCATCAAAGTAAGGATAAAGAGATTTAAGAAAACTTATATCGATCAGATTAATGAGGAAGCGAGTGGGCATCCAGACGCAAGGCTAGACAAGAGTTACATCAACACGTATACACCTTATGTTATATTATTTATTGATTGATATTGACTTTGAAACAAACATTTTAAACTTCTAAGTTCAACTGTCCGATTTAATAGTTATTAATACATACATATACTCACACCTGTCTCCCAGAGGAGTAGGTAGAGACTACAGATTTCCATCTGCTACGATCCTGACACACCTTTTTCGCCTCTTTCACATCCATCAATCTAGTCATACAAGCTCTTCCATTCCGGGTAGTTTTGACATTGCCATCTTCAATATCTCGCCAATTTGGTCAGCATACATCCTTCTAGGGCGACCTGGTAGAGATCTACCTTTGACTTGCGCACCATAAATTTCTTTTTTCACTCTACTTTCATTCATCCTCTCTATATGTCCACACCACCGAAGCATTCCTTTTTCTATTCTAGTCACTACATCTTCTTTCAGGCCGCAACGATCTCGTATGTCGATATTTTTCACTCTATTATCATCTAATTATTTCTGATTAGACATCGAGATCAGTGCTTCCTTATTATTTACAAAGACTGAGAAAAATGAGAATATTTTTTTTGGTTAGGGGAAGGAAGAAAATGGTTATCAATCAAAACTTTATGTTTCTTAAGAACCATCAGATTGTTAGATCACTTATGGTGTATTTCAAATGGTAAACCCTTTTTGAAATTTAACAATTTGAAAATAACTTAATCTAACAGCCAAAACAGAAAAAGATCAATTTAAAAAAAGTTGAGTAACCAGTGCCAAAGATTTAAAAAAAGTGTATGTAGAACAAAAAAGTAGGACAATGAAATCCATATTTTATATAAATTCATGCTAAAAGCGTAATTTTGTCATACGAGAAAACAGTCTATTTAATAAAAGCATGAAAAAACAAACGTATCGTTTCCAAGAGAGAAATCTAATTATTGCCATTAGAATCAATGGCAATGGCATTATTAACAAAGAGAACACTTGTAAGTGACAAGCCACTTCCATTGTTGCATTTTTTACTAATAAAAGGTAAATGATCATGAATCAGATCAGTACGCACATTGTTGTCTATGACATAAGATCTTCGTGACAGATTGCATTGATAAATGTGACGTAATGCAACTGGCCGCAACGAAAGTAAAAGTGACAGCCGCTGGAGCGGACCGCATGCATTCTTTTTTTTTTAATCCAGGTTCCATTGCAAACTGATTACATCAGATAATTAAAAATGAATTTTGCTTTTGTTTTAGGTCGTGCCTCAGATCATCGAGAAGCCAGTACCTTACACCGTAGAAAAGCCTGTTCCTTATGAAGTGGAGAGGCCCTACCCAGTGGAAGTTGAGAAGAAGGTTGAGGTCCCAATCCCTAAGCCTTACCCCGTCCATGTTCCAGTGTACAAGCACATCTACCACCATAAGGGAAAGCACTAAAAATTAGTGGCTTTGAATTTGTAAACCAAAAGATATCGGTACCTTTTAGATAAATCTGGAAAAGTAATAGCTTGTCTTGCAAGCAAGATACTTTTTCTATCCAGCCAGCTTTTAAAAGTTGGTTTAGTTTTGTGAGTGGCCAGGCCTTTTGTAAATACAAAATTAGGTTTATTATGTAGATCTGGTAAAGATGTGTTTTCACCAGTTTTGACAAATGGTTGATTAAATGTGATATTTATTGTGTGTTTTATACAATAATTGTTTGCTGTTATTGTTGTTGTTGTATGCATCGTTGTTGTTGTTGACTATTGTGTAACTGTTGTTGATTGTTGTTAGGAAATAATAAAATATACAATTTTATAAAAACTTCATATTCTATTTGCATCGAATCCCCAATACGCTTTTGATCCGTTATCCCTAGGCGTAAGATTTAGGTTATAAACAAAAGTACATTCAAATTATCAAAGTAATGAATCATTATATGCAGCTGGACAAACTCTCTCTTCCTGATCTCAAACTAGACTCTAATGTCAGTAACATTCACCAGGAAGTTCGCAACATTAGGTAATTCGCCATAATGTAGTGAGACAGTAATGATAATTGTATCTCGTCGTCGAAATTGTTTATAACTTACATTACAAAATATCATAACGACATCATAGTGTCACAGTTTCCGGTTAACACCTTGCATCATCTTTTCACTGACGATTTTCACTACTCAACGTGATAGGGCCTTATCATACTTTTCACCGAACTTTGAGCACAAATAGAAGGTTAAATAATATAAGTTGGCGAAACTCAAAACATAGGTAGTACTACTCTATATGAATAACTGTTTGTATGGGAGCTAAACGAAATTCGTAACCTTTTTTTCACTTCCTCCCATTCCTTCTTCCTCCCCGATTAGCTGACTGGTCCAGTATGGAAAGGTGAAAACAAATTTTAAGAATTTTTCAAAGAAAGAGAGTAAAAGTTGTTCATTTGGACATGTTCTACATATGTTTCAAATTTCACCAACTAATTTAATTTAACCTTGTATACGCTTTTTAGGAACTGCAGGTTTATCTCATAGTGTAACCGTCAGCAAGAAGTAATATAAATGTACTACGCATGTACATTCCAAAAAACTCATTGATGCATGCTCGTCCGACAAGAAATGAACCCGGTTCTCAAGATTGAGAAGATGTCCTACCAACTAAGCTTCGCTGCTTTATGACTTAATGACGTAATAAATAAGTGAAGGTCTTGCTCTTCTTTCACATAATGGAGAATAGTGCTACCTTATTTGCAAAGTATATGGTTAAAAAGGAAAATCCGCAAATCTACTTCCTCACAATTATCTTCTAGTTACCTGCATGATCATCAGCCTGGATCCAGGCTGCAGACTTTCACTCAGGGTCAAGGCCCTCGGTCGACAACCTGGCTGACGGCATCTTGGGTCCATCCAACACATCATATTTGTCTGTTCGCTTTACATTACCACACTGTATCAAGACTCGCTTAGAGTTTGTGAAGAAGGGAAGTAATGGACGATGTGCCTTTTAAAATAGTCTGGTACAGATTGTAGGTGGGTTGCGTGAAATGATTCATTATGATGAAATTAATGTAGTGTTTGTTTATGTAAGTGTGTTATTTATGCGAATCGATTGATAAGCAATGAGGAATCGAATACTGATCGGTTTTTCGCGTGTTCAGACGAGATTAATAAGTACTTAGGAGTATCGTACCGGTGTGAATTTAATACTGAAAAGTTGAGGAAGAAATTAATTGGCACTCTTACAATGCTATTCAAAATGCAGACTCAAGCACCGCCCGCCCTCCCGCATAAAACATGCACAAGCAAAGCAAGCAGTACGAGCACAAAATAAAGCAATCTTAAATAACAAGCAAGAAAACTTATCGACACGTGTTTCGCCTCTAAACGAGGCATCCTCGGGATGTGTTGTCCGCCTGACCGCTCGACGGCAAAATGACAAACTGTTTTAATTAAAAAATTTCTCTATCAAAGATAAACAATATAATATTGAGTTAAACAATATGATAGTGTTAACTGGTCGAGTTCTCATAACGGTTTTAAAAATTCAAAATAATTTATTTATAACATTTAGTTATAGACATTTAGGTGTCGAATCCTCCATTTAAGTTAAGTTAACCTGTAATTGGAGGGATTCGCCCTTTCATTATTATGTTTAAAGTTATGTTATAACCAGATATAGCACAAAGATATACTTAAATAATACGGTTAATACTCTAGTTCGATAGATAACAGGCAAGATCATGAATCAAATCCAGTTTGCGGGTTAATGAGTTAGGAATATTAAATAAAATTATTCTACAATTTTTTCAGCAGAAATTGGTAGATAATAAATAAATTGGCATAGATTAAATTATGTGAAGGTGTGTTAATTCGAAAACCATTTCGAGATTTAGGTTTTGGTCTAAAAACCCTCATGATGATGAATATTTTTACGAAAAGGCTGCAACTTCCATTTGCCCTCGTGTGACGTCACTTGAGTAATGGCTGTTTAGAAATGTGTCCTTTTCTATTAAGATAAATTTATAATAATTTGCTTTACACTAATTTGATAGCATAGATGAGTAGACAGACAGAGACAGACCACTTTTTTATAAGCAATCACACATCACAATCAGTATAATATCTAAAATTCTCAAGTGACAAGGTCATCGGACAATTCTTTAAAAAAATCATAAAAAAATAATGGTTAATTTATATACCAAAATAATGAAAACTATGCCCTAAAATGGCGTATATTCTCTGAAAAAAAAAAAACTTTAAAATTAAGCTATGGGAATTGTCACAATTTAAAACAAACACTTCTCACGCTTTTAGATCAAAAACTTGTGCAAAAATAAAAAAACAATACATTGTAAACAACAAACTTAATAAATCAAAAGTAGAAATGGTAGAGACGAACAAAAGTCGTGTTACGCGACGGGACATCTCTTGCTGCAGCCTGCAGGCCACCTCATGTGAGAGACAGACAAATAAACAGAATTTACCTGTTACTACAGGGGCTGCACTATGCTAAAAATCGGTCCCGCTCTAACGCGTTTGTTTTTTAACTCTCTATCCTGCTCTGATCAGATGCCGCGGACGCAAAACTTCAGTTATTTTGAAATCGTGGCTCCATTAGGACATACAGAAATAAAGTAGTAAGGCTTTTTTGTAAATAATAATGAGATCTTTTATTGTGTGAAAAATTCATTTCAAACGCATATTCCGTGTCCGAGCGAATTGAATGTACAGAATGAAATTAGGTACCTTTTATATATTTATTTGAGTAAAGATATAAAATTACAAAATTATTAAAAATTATTAAAAATTATAAAATTATACCTTTTTTATATTTTTAAATCACTATAGTTTTCCCGGTTATTGGTCAGTTTTGATCTATAATGGACATTTTTTTTCATATTTTTCGGTCTACCAGTTTCGGACATCCACATTATTGTAGTTTTTTTAAAGATTACACAAAACCAGTGCCAGTAAATATGGAAAAAGTATATATTTTTACAATCACCTTTTTAGTGTCTACAGTTTGATACCCATATTGTATTTTTAGGATATTTTTTATTTTTCTCACTTTTGTTTTGAAAATACTTTAAGCAATTTCAAATTTTTCATATTTTTTTTTACAAGTAATATGTAGGCAAATTAATGCTATTTTTGTGCCAAATTTCATGTCTTTATCTTTACGGTGCTAAAGTTATGATGCTGTGAAATACGGACGGACGTAGATTAGACTTTATTTTATCGAAACAGAGATTTCTTAAAATATTCAAAAAATATTTTATCCATAGTTGTTTACTTATTAAATGATAAGTGCAATATTCAAGTAGAGCAACTTTCACGATACAGTTCGAGTCTCCATAAGAATCTACGCGAGGGAAAGGGAGCAACCGTGCGAGCGGGAGGTAAAATGACGTCGAGCTACACAACACACGTCTGAACGCTGCGATGTCCCAGCGTGAGCGAAACTAAGGGAAATATCGACGCGTTTTGTGTTTTAAACTCTCGATAAGTTTCGATTTGATAAATGTTCTTAAAATATTTTTTTAAATACCGTTTTTTGTTATTTCACTTATTAATAGTTCTATTCTACGTGTTTTAAATTTGACTATGCTAAACGATAGTTTTCTAGTAGAAAAAAAATATGTTATCAGTGGTTGAATTCATAAAATAACAACTACTTAAAGCACTCGAAATAAGAAAACTAAAGTATTATCCAAAAAAGTAACCAGGTAAGATTATTGTTGAAGATATGGGAATAAATGTTACCTGAGTAAATTTCTTGTTTTTGTCATAATTTTTACGTGACGTGTGCATGAATGAGACTCTCAACGCGTAGAACATAAATAAAGGTATGTTTAAAGCCTAAAAAACCTATTAAAAATAGCATTAAAGTAAATGAAAAAATAAGTTTTGAAATCTTCAAATTCCACACTATAAATTAACGTAAAATGTATTTTATTTATTGCTTTCTTACTAACTAAAATAAAATCTTTCTTTTCTGATAATTCTGCAAGAATACTGATTTTTAGGGGACTGGAGCCTTAATACCAACATTTTATTCGTTGTTATCAATGATCTTTTTGAAAGTGTGTTGTTAAAACTTATACAATAAAACTGAAATGGAAATAAAGGAATAAATAAGTTAATATTATTAATCTACTTCGCGCATGTATATGTATTTCTTTTTAAGTCTAATAATGAAATTTGTCACAAAATTCATCTGAAATTTATTTACTATCGAAAGAAGGCAGTTGCTGACGCCATTTATGCAATAAAATGAAATGAAGCACTTAATTTTTTTCAACTTTCTCGCTTTAAGTGAAATTCAACACGAAAATATGCTTATTTTTTTATAGACATTGATTTCTCCTTAACTATCATGATACGCGCCGAGGGGGGTGGAACCGTAATCTTCAATCAAAATGTTTATACCAACACGTTCAAGTGCAAGCAAAAGTATTCCTTTTGAGAAATTAACAACAGTTTATTCAGAAACAATCTTTTCTTTGGTTACGCCCTTTTAGCCTTGGATGGAGATTTCCCGCTGCGCGCGCGTCACTTTTATAGATTTTTGATATGTCATTTTCTTTGTGCTACGTGTTCTATAAAATTTTATGGGATTTTTAGAAATTATGGTTGCTAGATAATGATCCCGTGACACTATTAATGAACGACGGACTATGAAGCGGTATGTCAATTATAACAAATTGACATACTCACGCCTGTCTCTCAGAAGCGTAGACATAAAAAACAAATTTCCATCTGCTACGATCCTGACAGACCTCTTTCTCCTTTTCTACATCCATTACTCAAGTCATACAGACTCTTCTATTCTGACTACTTTTGACTTTGCCCTTCTCCCCCCTCCAGTACGTCACAAATTTGGTTGGCTTACGGCTTGTATCGTCCTTCTAGGGCGGCTCTGTCGAGCTCTACATTCCACTTGCGCACCATATATTTCATTCTTCACTCTTCTTCTATTCCTACCCAAATAATACGTTCATATCTACAAAACTAGATAAATTGTACATTGGCATACACACCGACACAGCAGCGTCTTTAGGTTCATTCAAACTTAAGCTGAATAAAGGAAATTTGTGAATCTTTAGCATAAAAGATCTCTGTCGCAACAAATTTCTCCAGAATTCTGGAGAATATCAACTCGTCAAGTGATAATTTAAGCTCTTATTTACCTATGACGAGAGGAATAAATATGTACATCAATAATGACCGTTACTGAAGTTTCGAATGAATGAATTAATTAATTAATTGACACTTTATTGTACACAAAAGACATATAAAAGAAAATAGAGTATTGAAAACATAATTTTGTACAAAGGTGGACTTATCACTTAAAGCGATTTCTTCCAGCCAACCTTTGGGTGGTGAAGAAATTGTCACTAGAAAAGTAAAAATAGGGGGATAGACGTAATAGATAGAGTAAATTAAATGAAAATCAATAAAGTGTAAATACAAATAATCTACCAAATTAAACTTAATTTTAATAGATATCATAGACTTACATAAACAAATATACAAGAATATATTAATAAATACATCTATAATCTATATATACAAGGTGACTTTTTGATCATCGTCCAAATTCATATTGGTGGCTTGGTAAGTGAGCAGTATCATGGATCAATAACAATTTTGGTGAAATTCGTAACATGAAATTTCGACTCCCCATAGTGATTCACTCAGGACTGGGAGTGAATTACTACGGGAAGTCGAAATTTCATTATACGAATTTCACAAAATTTGTTATCGATTCATTATGCTGATAGCTTACCAAGCCTCTAGTATGAATTTGGACGGTGATCAAAAAGTCACCTTGTATATATAGATTATAGATGTATTTATTAATATATTCTTGTATATTTGTTTATGTAAGTCTATGATATCTATTAAAATTAAGTTTAATTTGGTAGATTATTTGTATTTACACTTTATTGGTTTTCATTTAATTTACTGTATCTATCACCTTGTATATAAAATAATATAAAATAAAATATGTTATATATATTTTTTTTTATTTTATATTATTTTATATAGTTTTCATAATTTTTCTTTATGACATTTCAGCGATTTTACTTAATTAAAGTGTGCTGCATCTTACTCGGTATATTTGAAGCTATAATTTTATATTACATGAAAAGGTGCTTGTTTAAAAATATGTATAAGACAATAGTTTGGCAACTATTGGGGACTGTCCGTTAGTGTATCTCAATGATACATTGAGGGAGAGGCCTCTATAGATGCTCCTATCTCACCCATCTTAAATGGTAAAAAGGCTTCTTCAATGTTGACTTCGGCCCCATGAATGCCTTACAAATGGCCGGATCCCTATGGGCCCGTGACTGAAAAGTATACCTAGGTATATCATAATAAAAAACACAGATAAATAAATATACACATCGTTGGTGAAAGAACTTGACAAAGGTATTCTTATTTCTAAAAGAAATTTCTTCCAGTCAACCAAGCAAAATATTGTGATCTCCATTCAGCACCTTCTCATTGGTCTACTCATACTCAACTCACATGATGAAAGCAATATTATCGAGGATAACGAATTAGCTGACGAAGAGAAACTTATGAAAAGTGCGGGAGCTTTGACACGGACGATACGCGATTAAGTCACGTGTGAACCCACTTAAATGACGTCACATCAAATCCGACTCCAGATCAAAACCGCATCAAAATAAGAAATAATACAAATAATCATAATTCCATAACTGAGCGATTGGCTACGCCCGCCGGTCGACCGCGTATGCCCCGGGCGTTCGATTTTTTGCTACTTTTTTCTTTTTCCTTCTTTTTTTTTGGTATAGCAACACAGAGATACACACACGCACCTGCCAGCCCCCCGCGGTGACCCGCCAGGCCTTCTCCTTTCATGTCGACGGATTAATGCCGGGTTTTCTGACTATTTTTGTTTTTGTTAAAAGTTCGTTTAATGTGATTTAAAAGCCAGCCGATATAATTTTATAATTGCAGCAATAAATAATAAGTATACGGTCAGCCAATTTCAATACTGCATACAAATGCTTGTGAAACTAACAACTGCAGGTCTATGCATATTGCATATATTATTATCTTCTGAAATACCTAGCTACCACATTATATGGATCACCTCTAGCGCATATTTCCAGCATCGCGTTAACATTATTCATCGATTCCGCATCGATTGTCTATTATATAGTATGGCAACCCTAAAATTATCGATCTAAAAACAAACAATCTCGGCCGTATACACGATTTCGAACATTTTGCGCGGGAAAAGTAAACACACGCGCTCGGAAAAGCCGTGAAATCTGGATAATTTCGCGCGCTCCATCAACAAACATGGCCGATCGCGCGGACAGCTGAAACTAGGAGTAATGTGCTGAAATGCTTATGACAGAATCGATGGTTTTATTTCAATCTCTTACTTACTACTTGCTAATATCATTATTGGTCGTAATTAACAAAGTGTTATTACAACTGCACCGGTGGTCTTGCAGTACATAAATAAAGAATGAACCTATTTTAATCATAGCCTGCACGTAGGTTTAAGGCTGAGGGCGTGGTTTGACGACGGGAGCGCCCGGCTTCGCTTGCAATTTGCATGTAGAGCTTGCAATAGCTACTTGCTGCACGCAACGGTGAAAAATGGTCTAGAGCGTTGATTACCAGGGGGTCATTATACGTAAGCATTCCGTGTATGCGTCAGGATCGGACAAAACGTGTCGGGCATTTTGATGAGGCTTATCATAGACTAAATCTTTGCATTATGCTTAGGGCCTTAACTAACAAAGGTTATGTATCTTATATGTCATCGAAATCACTAAAGAAACACCTAATGGTAAAATAGCATTAAGATTGTTTAGTATAGAACATAGACCATCGACAAACAAACTCAAACCGCAGCATACCGACCAAAGAGGTTGACATTCCGACCTCGGGCCTCCTTGATAACCCATCTCGTTACAATCGAGCCACCGATCGCTTGCGGCCGCGCATTCCATGTCCGACCGAATGACTCAATCAGTACCAGCCTATTTACTGGTATCTCTGGCATGACTGATCATCTGTCCAGACTCCAGAGACAGAAACAATTGACAGGACCGAGACACGTTCTTCCAATCATCTGGACATTTTGGAATCAAACACTAACTATGAAATCGATGGCACTATTTTCGTAACTATTGAAACTTTTTGAACCAATATTTTCCTATATGAAAGGAAAAATTCCATGAAGACCTCTAGTCTGCATGCTCTGAAAGGAAAAAAAAATCTATAAATAATTTACAAATTAGTCATTTGTAGTTTAACATGACAATTCCCATAGCTTAATTTCTAAAAGATTTTTTTTCATAGAATGTACGCCATTTTAGGACATAGTTTTCATTATTTTGGTATATAAATTAACCATTATTTTTTTAATTATCCGATATGACACTTGAGAATTTTAGACATTGTACTGATTGTGATGTGTGATTGCTTGTAAAAAAAGTGGTCTATCTCTGTTTGTCTACTCATCTGTCATCCATCTAATAATCATCCATAAATAGCTATTTCTCAAGTGACGTCACACTAAGGCAAATGGAAGTTGCAGCTTTTTCGTAAAAATATTCATCATCATGAGGTTTTTTGACCACAAGTTCGAAAATCATCCATCCGTCCATCAGCCTAGCTCGTCCACTGCTGGACATAAGCCTTTCCAGGACTTTGCCACTCCCGGCGGTCATCCTGGAAGAATTGCCCATACTCACACACGCTGGGCAGGCGGGTTGGTGAGCGCGGTGCCAAAACCCTCGCACCAGTGACGCCGCTGCCCGTCACCGGTCTGTTCCATATAAAGCTCGGATTAGGGATAGATATACCGCCATCCATCGGTCCCAGGCATGATGGGCCTCCTGGTTTTTTGCTTGTGAGCTGTCCTCTTACTCTCCCCCGAATTACTTCGAGGGGGTCTCCAAGTAAGATGGTGGTGGACTGCTCCACAGTCGAGCCCGGCATCAGCTCCACCACCTACCATAATACGTTCGAAAATACGGCTTATTAAACCTAAATCTTGAAATGGTTTTCGATTTAATCTGAGCGAATTGGCACTTAAAACAGCTTTGATACCCCATTGGTCTATTGACAGATAAGATTAGGTTAACATAACGTTAGTTGACAATAAAATGAAAAAAATTCCCTATTCTAAAGTCGAGCTTCCTCACCTAAACACCGATGCTTTTAGACAAGTAGTCATTAGTCAAACTGTCAAATACGCGCACCGACCTGTCAATGAGTCATCTATAAACCTGTCAAATGTCAAATCAGTCGAATCAGTAGCCGTGGAATTAAAACATGGCCGAGGACACTGGGATTTTGATATATTGTGACGTGATGTCAAAAGAGTCTAAGTTTGATTAACAGTTCAGTCAAAATCGATAATGGCTTTAGTGATTTGTTGTTCAACTGCTGGATAATTAATTGTTGGATTTTAAATATTTTTTGATATTGTTGGACAGAAGGGTTCAAGGTTCCGTATATGTAAGAAAATAAAAATTATATGGATGAGGTAGAGGAATTAATAAAAGTAAATCTGAATGCCTCAACATCATGAGAGCTTTTACAATAGTGCCTTATCGGTACCTTATTAGTTTTTTGACATTTCATTGAGTTACTCTTAGTAACTTGTATGAGAGCAAAATTTTGAAGAACCACGAAATGCTACAAAAATTTTGACGGTCTAGCCCTGATAAGTGATAGAGACCATTTTGATAGAATTCGTGCCCCAAATGTCGTGGTAAAATAAAAACGTCAAAAAACTTGGACAAATCATATTAATCGTAGACCAGCTAATTTTATGTAATAAATTTGTCACCAGCTTTTTATCTAATTTTTAGCTAATTTTCTGTAAAACCTAAAACCAATGTCTCTTGAAAACGGCACACCAGCCCCCTGACCACATGACAACTACCTACCTGCGGAACCCTAAGAACTAAGACACGGAATGGCCCCGCTCTCTCATTTATCACTCGAGTTCGCATAAAAATGAAGCAAAAGGTCCCGTTTTGGGGATCCGCAGACAACAATAGAATGGGCTATTTTGGTGGTTTTGTTTCTGTATAAGATGGCTGGATGAATGGATGGGAAGGTTAGCGAAGACTGAAGTCATCAGGTTGTTTGTTCCATTAGATTGATGAGATGACTTGAATGACCAAATGGTTTCTTGTCGATGTCATTGAGAACTATTTTCTATTGATTCGTATTTAGGTTGTGTCCAATTGTTGTAGTTATACGATATAATGAAAATTAAAAAAAAGACTTTATAAGTTGCAAATGTTAAAGATTATTAAATGTTTTAAGTGTATTAAAAATACCTGTGCCAGGATCAACCTTATCTTACAGTTTTACAACAATAGAAGGATCTTAATTAAAAAAAAAAGCTTTTTATTTCCACTACTCTAAGTGCCACTATAAAAAAGTTAATAAATAATAAAAACCTGAAAGGTTGAAAAAAAGGCGCAAAGTGGAAATGGTGTAGCATTTTGTTTATTGAAAAAAATATTGCATTTTGGGTGTTGTGATCAAGAATAGTGATAGAATATTGTGAATTAAAATCACCGTAACAGTGTAGTGTGTTGTTCAATGAAACAAAAGTGCAGACTATGCCTTTTTGTGTGTTTTTGCAGCCCAACCCAACATTGTGTCCGTGTTATGGGTCTATCCACAGCTATCACTTTAGCACGAACTGACAGGACAGCGACTATGACAGGACAGACCCTTCAGATGATTCTAAAGAGAGGATATAACATACAGTGACTATAATAAATAGATAATAAAACCTCAGAAATGGCCTACTGGCCTTTTATCAACACAAATAGAACAACAGACAAGGCAGTATGGCTTAGTTCCTTGGCCTTTTCCTGACGGGATAAATTAAAAAAAACTGAAACTTTGCGCTGCATTTACCCAGTTACATACAGAATTAAGAAAGAATTTTTGCGTCCATTTTTGTAGCAAAAAAAGTAGGTTTGTAGAGCACAACTATTCTTTATTGTACACAGATTCATTACCTACATAGAATTATTTACAATAAAATACATGTACAGAGGCGAGCTTATCTCTGAAAATAGATTTCTTCCAGCAAACCTGTGGGAAAGGACACTATAATAATAAAAATAAGTAATCATACATACGTGTACTACAAATAAAGACATATTAACATACAAATAAAATAATAATATATAAATATATACTTCTATAGATAAATACTATATGACACGTCCGTGTAAATTTAATTTAAAAGAATACCAACATACCTACATTATGTAAGAACCTATACTCCGTACATTACAGCTTGATCAGAATGACATACAGGTTTGTCAGTTCATCGATTTATTTTATAGGCACTGAAACTTAAAACCACAACGTTGGATTAAAAAGCGTAAAAATCGATGAACTGATGAGACCTGGGTCTTATTTGTCTAACTTCATCATCTATCGCTATTGCTAAAGTAACGTGATTGGCTAGAAATGACGTGACTCATCGTTTCTAGCCAATCACGCGTACCTTTGAAAGCGATAGCGATAGCTGTCGAAGTTAGACAATAAAGCTCCTGTATTCTAATCAAGCTATAATGTACAAAGGATAAGCGCAAAAATACGTATATTGACTTGTGGTTGATTCTGAAACGAGTATAGGGACAAAAACAATATTTTTCGTATTTAGCGAAAAGGGTCATTGAACCTTGGTCCGAGTACCGAGTCTCTAGTATGAATTTGGCTGTATCAATCCAAGTCCCTTAAAATGTTATGTTAAATTTACAGATGAGAGCAATGTGTGGGCAAAGACGATATGAGATTACTTTACCACCAGTCGCGGATTGTAGAGTTCAGCAAAAGAGAAAGAATTCCAGGGAATTTTCAAGACATTTTTTTTACATAATATTACAGTTAGTTAATTATATAATTAATTGAGTTTTTTTATTATGTCTTATCCTGTAAAAATTTTACAGGAAATTTAAAAAGGCCGACTTGGGTGAATCATAAAATGATTTGAAAGTGGGATAGAGTCAGAGCTTTTTCACGCGTGCAAAAGAAACGGCATTAGAACAGAATCATAATGTGATTCATGCAAAACGGCCTTTTTAGAGGACCAGAGGTTTAATGTCAAAATACCTTGGATCTTATTTTTCGCTCTACTGTAAAATTTCACTTTTGGCTTTTGCTCTCAGCCCCAAAATTATTGAGCACACGAAACTGTAGTAAAAATAGCACATAACATATACAAAGGCATTATAAATATGTAGGTTGTATAGGTACTATAGTTACTAAATAGCACGTCGGTTGGCAAGCCTGAACTTTTTACCTCATTTGCATAAGGTTGGTACACCTGCGACTTTCCTTGACACCCGCCATTACTCTTTTTAATTACATAACAATTTTTTTCACATCAGCCGCGATCAGCCGGATAACTCTATATTTAGTTCCGCCATTATTATTGCTCGACTTGGCCACATATTTTTTGTACTTATGTAATTATATTTAAAAAGCAGCTCATTTGGTAGGACTAGATTCGAATCCTGCATACACCAATCAGTTTTTCAGAATTTATTTGCATATTTACATGAGACGTGGTCTCTTACCAAAGGCTTAATCCGCCGATTTAAGGTCGATGGAGCGGACCATGCTTGGAATATGTCTGATGGATAAAATCCGAAACGAAGATATCCGTCAGAGATCGATGGTGATATAGCCTGCCGAATCAGTAAGTTGAAGTGGCAGTGGACTGGCCATATTTGTCGCCAACGTGATGACCGTTAGGGCCGTAAGGCATTGGAATGGAGACCACGTACAGCAAAGCGTAGCGTAGGCCGCCCTCGTGCCCGCTGGGCTGACGATGTGTAGGACGTTGCGGGTGGCGGCTGGATGAGGATGACTGAGGACCGCCAAGAGTGGCGTAATATGGGGGAGGCCTATGTCTAGCAGTGGACGAATACGGGCTGATGGATGGATTTACATGAACCACTGAACGGTGAAGGAAAACACTGTGAGGTAAGCCTGCATGCACTAAAAGCGCGTGTATTTGTGCCCGAATTACGCGGAGATCATACTCGCCCCATAGCTATCACCTTGGGACATAGACATCGTCAGAGAACAGAATGTTGATTATTTCGTAACAGTCCGAACTTGAACACACCTCTGACACCTCATCGGAGACATGTCGTGACGATATATTATTGTGTTTTTATTATGTTTATATGAGGGCGGGGGAGGCTTGCTGTTGTGCGAGGGGTTGGGCTATTCTGGACGCAGTGGTGGTTTGGTAGTTGTCGCAATATAATCGATTTTTATTATCTGTGGTGTAGCGAACTCTATAGCACCTTGGGAAAGATATATGTCAAGCAATGGATTGGGCCGATGCATAATTATTGTGGTTGTACTAACAAATCCAAATATAAACGATACAATAAAATAACAACTGAGCAACTTTAGATACCTGGGTAGCACTATCACAGCAAAACTCAAAATGTACCAGAATCGCAATCGCTAAGCAGGTTTCTACAATAAGAAACAGATTGTCACTTCAAGATCATTGCAATTAATTTTTATAGTCAACTGCAAGTTGCCAAAAGACTGAGGTTCAATCTAAGTATATGTAACTAGTTATTTAAAACTTACACTAATTACTCGGGACTTGAATTACTAAAATAATTAATAAAAAAATATATATATTTTTTTTAATCTTGAAAAAATACTCCACCTGGGTATGGGACGCGAGCGCAGTACTTTTGGTTAACCGCTCGTAGAAAATATTGTATTTATGATAGAACGTTGTGTTTTTTTTTTTGTTAGAAAGATAATAGAATAGGCAATGATAAATATGAATAAAAATATAGTAAAAAGGGGACATTATTTTGAAAAAATTTACTATTACTGAAATAAAAAGACGGAAAAATTAAAGAAATAATCTTTTAGGATATTATTTTTAAGAAAGAAAGAAAGAAAGAAAAAAATATTTATTTCGGGTAATCAATCGGTCGAGCTTACTTACTATTTACAAATTGTACAATACAAGTAAACCCGCGGTGGGGTGTACTACAACTATATTATTTGCAAAACAATTACCCGAAAATGGAAATAGACTCAGCTATATGCCATCTGAAACAATTTTCAGATAACGCTGATTTTCAGCTATTCCCATGCCACTGATATTTTTTTTATATTTGATATAAGTTTTTTGTATTATACATGAAAATAAGAGATAGTTGTGCACGCAGCAGATAGCACTCATAAAATAAGTTGAGTAAAACAAAAAAAAAAAACAATAAAACAATTTTTAGACCAAAAATTAAAGCAATTAATGACCAAAAAAAAAAAAAAAGAGCAAGTGTATGTAATTTAATTATGCATCTAGCGACTATTAACAGAGTAAGGTAATACAGACAACAAGCATATCAGCGTAAAAACATGTACTTTCCAGGACATTTCAAGTTTTCAAATTTTTTTTGTTGCTCAAGTAGTTTTTCCTTATATTTAAGTTTAAACGTTTTGTCTGTTAAAATGTCATTTTTATGGTAATGGTAGTTGATTATGTTTTGTTTTTGATTTGGTATGCAACGTCTATTCTTAAGGATTATAACAGTTTTATTTCATTGCATTACTCGCGATAGATCAAAAGTTATGACATATTTTATACATAGTCTCCATGGTAGGCAAAAAAAAATTTTAAAACGTAAATTTATAAAACAAAGATTTTCTAAAAAAAAAGAAAAAGATTTTTGTCGATAAAATAAGGTCTAGTTTCACCCCTTTTCGGATGTGCACTTGTACGTACGAGGGACACCCTGTATACCTAGACTTACTTCTTATTCGTTACTTTCGTGGGGTGTTCGGGCAAAAATAGCAAAAATGCAATTTCATATAATCATTTCAAAATTGAAATAAAAAATATTTGGCTACTTTAATTTTTATGCGTTTTAAATCGTCTATGAATAGTTTTACAGAATATAAAAATATGTCCTTCACAACGGAGAGGTGAAGTTTTTGAACGAAACAATTATTCAAGAAATGTATCCACAATATATTCGCATTGAACTGAATCTGTATTGCGGCTACTATCTATTTGTTTTGCTTAGGAAAGTAACATGAAAAAATTCTGCCACTTTAGAAAAAAAATAACTGCTCAACTAAAGAGCGTTTTTCTCGTTGTTTTTTTTTTTTAGTTCTTACCTTTCCTCCAGATGGCGCTGTCCATGTCACCATAGATAAAAAGTGTCTCGTAGCAATCAATGTCAAAGTAGTTATAAGTTTGTTTGGAATCTGTGCAAATTTTGTCTTTGATTCTGTTGCTAAATAATACGACAGTGCCATCTAGGAATCTTATTTAACACTAAATTTGACATAAGGAAAAACGCTCAATGACTAGAAATAGCAATTAATTATTTTTACATTGCAACGTTTTCAGAAACAAACATCTTTTTATAGCTAGAATTTGACCTTATGCCAAAAGCGGCCGTTTTTAGCAAACGTTCATTGCTATTTCTACACATTTAGGCGAGCTGATCTTCAGTAATTATCCTAGCAAGTAAGAAATGATTATTTTTATAAAGTGGCAAAAAACTTATTGATATTGACTTATCCTAAAATGAGAAAATAAAACTTTGATAAGTGGGGTCCTATAAAATGGTATCGGAGTCCATTTTAACATTATTATCTTGTGGACCCTTGATTGTATCCATTCCATTTGTCGCAACTTTCTTTTTAGAATTCCCCCAACTTTTTAAATGAGGAACAAGCATGCCGGTATCAGCGCGCGACATCTAGCGGAGTCGAGCAGTAAATTAGCTTGAGATCTGGAGCTCGACTGACGGCATTGTATGCAGATACGGGCAACGCAGCTGGGGTTACCGCCGCATTTGCATCCACCAGCCCTTCTAAACTGCATGCCATTAGAGCAGATTTTAATACAAATATGTTAGATTTTCATATAACATCTGCAAAAAATTTAATGTCGTATGGTTGTGTAAGGAGGTATAAGCTTCAGCGCAATATTAAATGGATATGATACTTCAGAATTTAACTATAATATTATATATAAGCAAGAAATATAGTTTGCACTGAATGGTGATTATAAAGTTTCCTGTTTGGGTCAAAATTTTTATGGCGTATGATTTGGAGGTACAGTCGTGTTCAGAGATATTGTAGACACCCGTCTGGATACGTCGTTGATTAAGGCGATATGTAAAAAAATAGAGGTGCTTCTTTTTTGTGCATTTTATGAAGTACACGGAAAATTTTAATAAATTTCTGGTATAGCTATTTTGACTATATAATCTAGGGTTTTGAAATTGGAAAACATGTTTGGATAAATTTTCTTTGATAGAAATAATTGTTGAAATGAGGTCTTCAAACACACTTTTTCTCCTCGTTTGACGAATAGGAACCATATACAGAACTCAAACATATTTTACTAGGTGTGTTGCAACCATATCTAGAGATTTGATGTTTGAAATTTTGCTGGCTATTTTAGTTTTTTTTTATAAAAATCATAAAACTAACATTTTTAGCTTTCTCCCTGAATCCGCCCCTCTCGCACTAAGCGTGTTTTCGCTCGGACAGCAGTGACAAAAATAAAATTCGCATAGCCGCTTAATAAATAATAATGATTATTATGTATTAAATATTGAAGATAACTTATTTGTTTTTTTTTTTATTCAGTTTATATAAATATATTATGTATTAATTAATTCATGCCATTTCCGGAAAGGTTAACATGATCTCTCAACGCGACTGTACGTACTTGTAAATGTTATATGCTTCTGCTACCGGGTGTGTAAATAAGTTCAAGCTATTTTTTGTCCGGGGAGGTCCAGTCTAAGCACGTGCATACGTTTATTGGTTTATCGGAATTAAAATGCAAATCAATTCAAACAAATTTTGAACTGTCACTGACAGAAAGGCGCTGACATTGTTGAAGACAGAAAGACATTTTTGGCGCTGTATTTAGGGATTTTGTCATTTGTGTGTTGGATTTAACATTTTCTTTTGGACCCCTGCCCGGGTACCTTCTTTTGGACCCCTACCCGGGTACGTTCTTAAATTATTATAATATGTATGACTTAGAAGAAGAAAAATCTCGGAAAATAAAAAAATATTTTTTTTTCACATACAACACACAAAAAAGCGCTAATGAATTAGGGTTCCGTACCCAAAGGGCAAAACGGAGCCCTATTAATGTCACTCCGCTGTCCGTCTGTCTGTCTATCCGTCCGTATGTCACGGGTCTCTAGCTCTTAGACGGAATGAGATAGATTTTGATATGTTGTGTAAAATGTTGACCCAAAATCTAATAATGAATAATTAAATGATTTTTTAATTGGGCCGAAAATGGAGCTGATTTTTTTTTCTTTCTCTAGCATGTGGGTGCTATTGCCTAGAACTCATTAAGTAGAGTATGAATGTATTATTTTGTTTTTAACTTCAAAAATAAAGAAATGGAGGGCTATCAAAGTTGTCTATTTTAGATCATTTTTGTTACGGGGTCTATCTCAAAGATCGAAGTAGTTAAGAATTTGTTATTTCTGTATTTTATGTAACATATACTGTATTTGAACAACAAATACTGAAAACGCCGATTTATAATGTAGTTTTAGGGTTACGTCACCAAATATACAACCAACTTAATTTTGCTGATTTGTTATATAAAATTTGAATGTATTCATGAGTTTGTAATTTCTGTTTAAGTAATTTTCTAACTAGGAAATATTTATTTTAATAGGTATTTATTTAAATAATAACTATTTACTTCTTATATGTGGTACAGAACCCTCAGGACGCTAGTCCTACTCGCAGTTGACCGGTTTTTACTACTTTATTTAGTATCTACATAGATAGGTTTGTCAAATGAGAATAACTGAGAATGAAAACTTGCCAAGTTTTAGATAGTGTGGCTGGTGCATCGGTCTTTCTTTTTTCCGAACTCGCCTGGACTGGACACATTTCGTGTTTTTAGATTACATTGTATGTGTTCAATTTCTTTTTCTTTCGTAGCGGAATCTTTAGCTAAAATAGACAGCAAGAATTCAGAAGCCAGTCCCGACACCTCCAATACATCGGCTATCATTTTCAATAATAGAAACAATAGAGATCGATACCTCCCATTGTTCAAATCACAATGGCGTGTTCATTACTCAGGGCTCGTTAATGTCTCGACCACCGCAAAACATTAACTTTATCAGAGCCCCACGTCAAAAATCTACAGATCCCGCCATCTTGAGAAACAATCGAAAAAGAAAACATTACTTTTGAACGTCCTGGCATAAAAGACTAGTATCATGGCCAAAAAAAAAAAACGATTGAGGCGCGCGCCAAAAAGTGCAATTCGAATCTTCGCCAATGATATGACATTTCCTTCTTTTGTGAAATCCCCGCGAAATGTCAACTCGACCATAGACAATGAAGTCGCATTTGAATAAAGTCAATTTGAATATAAAAGTCGGCTTTCATGTCCTCGCCATACATCAACCTGGAGGCTTTAAGTCTTTTGAACGCTTTTTGGACACAAATAAGCATCTGTATAAGAGATCCTGCATAATGCTGTTTGGAATCTCCGATTTAGTGGACGAGCTATTTAATGTGTTGTTGAAAGCGTTACCTGTTTGCTCCTATTTCGCGAATGTGATGCTAACATGCTCTCTGATATTACAGGTACTTTGTGGATTGTTTATAAATGAAACTACCTACGTGGGCATTAATGACTACAGGCTGATTTTTATGGCTAAATGAAATTGAAGACATGCCAAAATTTCGGCTGGTAGGTTCCTTATACCACGCATATATGCCAAGTTTTTAGGGTTCCGTAGTACCTAAAAGGTACAAAAGGAACCTTGATGGTGAGACTCTTGTACGTCCGTCCGTCCGTCCGTATGTCACAGCCTCATAACTTTAGCACCGTTAAAGATATGAAATTTGTAATTTGAAAATTGAAAATTATATGACGGTGTAAAAAAAATATGAAAAATTTTAAATTGTTCAAAATATTTCCAAAATAAAAGTGAGATAAATTAAAAATATCATACCAAAAATACAATATGGGAATCAAATTGTAGAAACTAAAAATTAATTGTAAAAATATATACGTTTTTTAAATTTACGGGCAATTTCGAGAAATCTTTAAAAAACCACAAAAATATGTATGTCCGCCCTTATCTTCGAAACTGGTAGACCAAAAAATATGAAAGAAATGTCGATTATAGATGATAACTGGCAAATTACAGAATAAATTATAGCGATGTAAAAAAAGTTGAGCACAAATGAGAAATATAAAAAAGAAGTAAAATAAATAAAAAAAGTATATTATAAAAATACAATATGGATATCAAAGTGTAGGTATGAAAAAGTTGATTGTAAAAATATATACTTTGGTTACATTTAATTACATGTATTTCGAGAAATCCTTGAAAAACCATACAAAAATGTATGTATGATAAGGGGGGCCTTATCCCAAAACAGGTGGACCGAAAAATATGAAAAAAATCACGGTAATATATGTGTATCATGTACAGGAAAAATAAAGCGGTTACAAAATTCACGAAAATTAAAAAAAAATTAAATTTATCATCCACAATACGGAACCCTAGGTACGCGAATGTGACTCGCACTTGGCCGGTTTTTTATTTATTTAATTAAAATAGGTTTGATGGAGGATTCTCAAGTTTGCTACTTCTTCATACGGGCAAAGCCGTTAGCAGAAAGTTCATTTTTTAGATATAATTGGAGATAATCTCGTTTTTTTTTATATTTGTTTTTCTTGCAGCTTCTTTCGCGCGTGGTCCTTAGTATGTGCATAGACGAATTTCGTCCATGGTATGTGTAAGTGTTTGTTTTAGTATATAGAACTAATAATTAGTAGTTCGCCCCGAACTGTGAACTCGCGATTCGATCTTGACCGTTTTGGCTCATGTTCGAACTTAAAATTTTATCTCATTTACTCGCCTACCAAATTTCATGACGTTCCGATCAACGATACTCGAGTTATCGTCGGACAAACATACATACAAATACAAACGCCGGATTCCCATAGCTTAATTTCAAAAAGCCCTTTTTTTCGGAGAATATAAGCCATTTTAGGACATGGTTTCCATTATTTTGGTATATAAATTAACCATTATTTTCTTAAGATTTTTTAAAGAATTGTCGGTTATGAAGTCACTTGAGAATTTTAGACATTATACTGATTGTGATGTGTGATTGCTTATAAAAAAAGTTGTCTGTCTCCTCATCTGTCATCCATCTGTCTAATCAGTCGGAAGCAAATTTTTATAAATTTATCTTGATAGCAAAGGACACATTTCTAAACAGCCATTTCTCAAGTGACGTCACACGAAGGCAAAAGGAAGTTGCAGCTTTTTCGTAAAAATATCCATCATCGTGAAGTTTTTTTAGACCACAAGTTCTTACGGCTTAATATACCTAAAGCTCAAAATGGTTTTCGAATTCACACATTTTTAACATAATTAAACAAAGCGAATTAATAACAATAATAATATTTATTTATTTGAATAAATAATAATATATTACGGCTAATGAAAGGTTATTGCCTAAACTAAACTACGAAAGTAGCCTGTACTTTGGGCATTGAAAATTTGTCAGAATATAAATAGGTCAGATTAAAGATAACAATTTGTGTTTTAAGAATTAATTAAATGTTTCAGATAAAACCTTAAAATTAAATTAGATAAACTATCTACTTAAACTAATGAGCGTTTTTCCTTATGTCAAATTTAGTGTTAAATAAGATTCCTAGATGGCACTGTCGCATTCTTTAGCAACAGAATCAAAGACAAAGTTGCACCGATTCCAAACAAACTTTGACATTGATTGCTACGAAACACATTTTATCTATGGTGAGTGGTGACATGGACAGCGCCATCTGGAGGAAACCTAAGAACTCAGAAAAAAAAAACAACGAGAAAAACCTCAGAAAAACGCTCATTACTATAGCATCTTACAACATCTAATTTACCACAGAGAGTAAGTAGGTTTTCCGTCTCATCGTAGGACAGACTTTGTAACCATTCGATATAAGTTGAATATTTTATTTATTTTATTGTAAAGGTGGGCCTAGAAATAAGAAGAATTTTTGTGCGAAAGCGTGTTCGGTGCGTGTAAGTGGCGTGCACAGAACTTATTTCCGGAAAAGCAATCAAAACTAGTCTAAGAATCAAAATCAAAAGATTGACAATAAAAAAAATATGAAATTTTTTAATAACAATTTGAAAAAAAAAAGTTTGTATGACGCCAGGGTAGGCACTGCCTACCCTAGAGTGAACATTTTCATACAAACTTTTTTTTTCAAAGTGTTATTTAAATTTTTTCATATTTTTTTTGTTGCCGTACTTGACCTTCTGATTGCTTTTCCGGAAAAAAGTTCTATGCACGCCATTGTATGAGTGTAGACTTTATCCATGCGTCTTTTGTTTGTTATTTCCGGGTTGTATGGTGTGGATTTATGCTGCATTAGAGTTATTTTCAAAATGAAAAGCGTATTGTTGAATTGTTCATGAAGATTCGAAGAACTTCGTTCACTTCGCTCACTCGTTCAAAGAAGTAGCTTTTTTATCCCGCGGCTTCGCTCTAATCCTTATCGTTTTAATATTTCATTTAAAATGTACTGAACAATATTAAATATATTTACAGCGTGTAAACGTCGAGCGACAGACTCGATTCCGACACGATATTTCATTTGGGCACAATTACAACCATTAAAGTGGGCACAATCTTTTTTTTTTTTACTTATTTATTGTAGCGGGCTTATTAGGCTAGCATGGCATTAATGATGACAGATGTGGCGGAGAGTATCGTCTTTAATGCGTTTTATTATAGAATTCTCCATCGATTTGTTGGGAACAAAACGAAAAAAAGAAACGGTCAAGCGTACCTTGAACACATTAAACAGGTTCCGTAAATTTAAATGTGCTTTTAATGTAATTGAATAATCTATGTCTAAAAGTTTTATGTAATAAATAATAATAAGGGGAAATATACAAGGAAATAATAAAGGCTAGGTGTTCTTAAATCAATAAAAAAATCAAAAATCTTGAATAAAATAAAAATATTAGGAATAAAGAATAAATAATATTATAAATATATATTTTATATATATGTTATATTCCACATAAATATAAATACATAATTAAATGGTTTTAAGTGCTATATTTCGACCCCTCATGAAATCATAAATCCGTCATCAAAAGTTTTAAAAAAAATTGTTAAAATACACGACTGCCATAATTTCAAAATTAACTTAGTAACGACACCCAGTACAATCAGGGGACAACTCTACATTGGATATATTATTTATTATATAGAGATTCTATTGACACCTCATTCATCCAAATTGGTCAAAGCGTTCAGAAGATATGATGGAATAAAAAAAATACATACATGAACCCTGAAAACAATACGTTCCTTTTGGGGGTAGTCGTGTAAAGATAGGCGCAACGACGAGCGGAGCGCGGGGGGGGGAATTAGGTTCACATGTAAATATAATTGGGGAGTCGAGTGAAGCGGAGCGGAGCGAGGCGACCCTTCTAAATTTGCCGATGATATATATATACAATTCTTTATTTTTTATGATGTACATATTTCTTAAAATGTCGCTTGGTAAATATTAGGTCTTTACATATGAAATTGCCGTTTTCTATAGAGAATTTGAAGGAAATTCAATTTTCATTACAAACATTTTTGCATTTTTTTGATGAATGACAAATCCAAATTATGTGATTTCTCATGTGTATGAATGAGATAACATTGAGCTAACAGCAACATTAATTTAATTTTTGAAAAGTGTCAGCTGTAAAAAAATATTACGAATCTTATCATAGAAATGGATGGCATTTAGGACGAACTGTTTTTGGAGTATTATTTTTTATAATCAAACTGAAAATAAAAACAAAATTTTATAAGTAGATGTCAAACCTTGAAATCCTCTTTCAAACAAAAAACAAATAATTGAAATAGCTATTGAATTACAGAAATTATTTTCGGCCGTTTCATATTGTAGCGTTTCTTTTTAAAAAAATTAGTTTTAGTTACTTCATAATCACGAACGTAATTTGGTCGGTTCGGCCTAAATTTGGACTGCCACCAGGCAAGCCTGGTGACAGCCAAAAAAAGGGGTAAATCTGGATAAAGAAACCGTATAATTTAACTTTAAATGAACTGAAAATAACAAAACTGAAGTAAAAAAAAATATGGTATAAAACACAATATTATCTGTAGAGTATTGGGTACTAAGGAACTTATTAAATGAACACAAAAATTATGCCTAATTTGTCTTATTTAGGATTTTGTTTTCCTTTAGCTTAAACGACGCATTTGTTCACAAAATAATGGATTTAAATTTGGATATCGAAACTAGTTTATAGGATCCCAGAAACTACGATTTCACGGAAGTTATAATAACTTCTAATCCGAAAGAAAACGTAATATTAAGGTTTTAAGAGCAATCGTTATCTAGCTTTACACTAAGGAAGAAAAATAATTGATGCTGGATATCCAGACTACTGGATGTTAGGCTACGGATACTAAAAACCAGTAAGGGTCTCTTCGTGACTTGGGTGTTTCCAGTTTTCCTGGGAGTAGTCGATGAAGCCAAGCCGACTTCTGTTTTAATACAGGAAGCTTTAGCCCACCAGGGTACGTGGTCCTTATATCCGGCCTCAATAGGTACAACCGTACGAGATGGCGGGAGGAATTGAAGAAGAAATGGGGAAAAACCCTTAAAACCTGAAGGGTCGCTGTATAGAAATAAAACAACAGCGTCAAGATATGCTTATGAAATCTGGGAAAGGGAATTAACGTATTGGAAACGGGACAAAAGGGATTTTCAGAGAATGAAACCAAAATTACACAAAACTTACCAGGAAATGCAGAAAAAAACTGGCTTTCACAATGTTTAGAGAAAATGTGCTCTGTTTCAAGAATCTAAATAGATATATTTCATATTTTTGTAGCAAATTTGTCTTCCTTGTACCACGATATTCTTTGATATGAGAAAAATAACAAAAAAATCTGACAAGATATTCCAAATATTCGAATTCGAAAATTCAGCAAAGCAATCAACGATAAAGAAAGACTAAAAATATATGAAAAAGGTTGAATACTTGTAGCGAATGCTACAATATGTAAAGACCTATTATTACCATAAAGGGGTTTATAGTTTATAGTTATCTACAACTCTTTGTTGTACAGTGAAAATCCGTTTAGTACGACTCTGCTTAAAACGACCAACCGTTTTCAACGACGTAGACACAACCTTAAGTTAGGTTATTGTACAATTTACTATGAAGGGATGTCAGTTCGTTTTGTGCGTCGTCCGGTTAGTACGACGTAATATCACCGGTCCGGTGACCGTCATTATATCCGGATTCTACTGTATTTATATTATAGCATCTTATAGTCGTAACATTATGTGCTACCCGGTAGCGTACTATCATGTGACGTAGCTTCATTTTGCTACGACGTAGCAATGTAGCAAAAAAGCAAATTTGTAATCCTTGCTTGTCGTATAACTGTCGCAGCCAAATATTAAAATTTATCAGTTTACAAACGGCGTCTTCAGGCTCCAAACGCTCGTTGTTTTGCAATTTGCGTCGTCATCGTCGTATCGTAGAATTCGGCATTTTATAGTTTGCCTAAATTTTTGCGAAATGAAATGATCAAACTTATTTTGTATTTAATGCGAAGTGTTAATAAGTGTATCTGATATACCTATAAGTGTATCGGACGCGGGCGGAGACGTGCGGCGGGGGGGGACAGTGACGCACCGCCTGCTTGATAACAAACTTGTTTATGAAAAGCTAGCCTCAATCGAATTTAAACATTTATTGAAAATTAATTGTCCGTTAGAACTTTACAATCAACTTTATGAAACATTTACTAATGTTTACGAATCTAGTTACCAGATTAAACAAGTTAAATCAAGTGGAAGGGACTCAAAAGGATGGGTAAACAATAAAATGAAGAAAATGGTATTAGAGAGGGATAAACTGTTTATGATATGGTTCCAAGATAAAACAAACATGTTAAAAAGATTAAATTATACAAAATACAGAAATAAGTGTACAAAGCTGTTCTCTAAAATAAGAAATGAACATGAGAAACAACAAATTTTAGAATGTAATGGCAATGTAAAGAAAATATGGGATAATATAAATAGAATACTTGGTAATAAAAAAAGGTCAACAGATGATGTAATATTAAAACACATGTCAGGAAATACAAAACAAGAGATATGTAATAACTTTGCAACTACATTTAAGAACGACATCGATAGCATAATTCATGATTGTAACGAGACTTTCTTAAACCCTCCTGATTATCGAAAGGAGGCTTGTGTCTCGATGAGGTGGAGAACGGTGAGTAGCAAGGAGGTTCTTAAAGTCATAAAGAAAATGAGCGACAAAAAATCGGCAGGGTCAGACGGTATACGTATGAGGGACCTAAGATATATTAGTGAACAAATAAGCCCAGTCATAGCTCACTTAATTAATTTATGTATCAAATATTCAAAATTTCCTCAAAAATTAAAAGAAGCCACAGTGCGACCTATTTATAAAAAGGGTGATCATAAAAATTATGCTAACTACAGACCTATAGCTATCTTATCTAGTATAGAAAAAATCATAGAAAAATGTATTATTAACCAACAAAATCGATTCCTTAATGAGCATGCAATTATAAACGATTGTCAGCACGGCTTTCAGAAAGATAAGAGTACATCAACATTACTTGTAAAATTTACAGATGAAATTAACAGTTACCTCAACGACAAAAAATTTGTTGTTGCTGTATTTTTCGACTTTAAAAAGGCGTTCGATACCCTTCGGCACGAGACGCTGCTTGGGGCCATGGCGGAGTGCGGGATCAGCGGACCGATCAACAGCTGGTACCGCGAGTACTTGACGGACCGCTCCTACCGGTTAAGAGTGGGCGAGGAGCACAGCGGGCCACAGCAGTGGGCAGCGCGGCGCGGAGTCGCGCAGGGTTCCGGCTGTGGCCCGTTGTGCTACCTGATGCACGTGAACAGCCTGTGCAACGTGGTCCGCCATTGCTCAGCGTACATGTTCGCGGACGACCTGTGCACCTTGCGGGCCGGCCGCGACATGGACGAGGTCTCGCGTCTCGTGCAGGAGGATATCGACAACGTAGTGCGATGGTCGCACGATAATGGAATCGTACTCAATGCCGAAAAAACTAACCTCCTTGTCATACGGTCTCCGTACTCTTGCACCCCGGACTCTTCATGCAACCTTGTTGCACACGACTATAACTGTTTCCATAATAAGTTATCTAATTGTAAATGTAAAACAATAAAGCAAGTTCCATGTGTTACATACCTAGGAATGTGTATCGATGAAAATATGGGCTGGACTAAACATATAGAAAAAATATTAAATAAGCTACTGTTAGGTTTCCGTGCACATAGTCTGCTATCTAAATAAATACAACAGTACAGGAGGTAATATCAGCAATGTATTCACATTGAGAGTTCTCTACAGAGTGTGTCACATAAGGACAAACCATAAACTAAAACAGGCAATAGATAATAATGTGATGTGCCAGTCATTACCAACACTCCTCCTAACAACACATTAGTTGATTCCGAGGCTGCTTCGCAATTTGAAGAGTCGTGGACATAGATGGCGAGGATTATCTTCACTCCTCCTTTTGCCAGAATTTAAACACATGGATCATAGCTTGATGCCACAAATCCTAAAGCTTTCAGTTCTGTGTCGAGTTTCTTGTACCACTGCCTCCCTGCCTGTTTGAGTCCGTGTAGAGCCCTTTTCAGTAGGAATACTTTTTCGTTGTCTATATTTTTCGTTGTCAGCATATTTGATGTCTTTTTCTTTTTCAGAACTCTGCGGGTGTACCTGTTTTTCTCCGTCTATTAGGTTTTTATAGTCCTCGTCTTTGTTTTCTTCAAAGTACATCTTTTCTATTACTTTTATATCCCTGCTAATAACCACATTGTTTTCTTCCGGTATGAATACTCTAAAAGCTTTGGCCGTCGTCGAGTATCCGACGAATAATCCCTCTTTTGTCTTTTGTGTCAGTTTTCCTCGTCTATTTTTTTTTAAGATGAAGGTTTTTCTGCCGAAAACATGGAGGTGGTTTCCGGATGGTGTGCGGTCGAGGTATCTTTTGAAAGGTATTTCTCCTTTGAGAGCTTTTGACGGGCTTCTATTTATCAGGTAGTTTGCAGTACTAACTGCTTCGGCCCATAGTTTTTTGGGTGCGTTTGCTTCTATCAGCAAGCATCTGGCTTTATCCAGCAAGGATCTATTTTTTCTCTGGCTGATGCCATTTTGTTGTGGCGTGTATGTTGCCGTCAACCTTCTCTGGATTCCATGCGTCTTGAGGAAATCATCGAACTCTTTATTTCGGTATTCTGTTCCGTTGTCCGATTGAAGTGCTTTTATCTTCCTGTTGTGCAAGGTTTCCACTTCAGATTTATATTCCTTGAACTTCTCAAGTACCTCGCTCTTTTTCTTTAGGAAGTATACATGGCAGTAACGTGTATGATCGTCAATGAATGTTACGTAATATTTTGACTCTGCTAAAGTCTCGCATTCAAAAGGTCCACACACATCACTATGTATTATTTCTAGCGGTTCCTCTGCGTATGTATTTTCGTGTGATGGAAATGGTGAATGAGTCATTTTGCCTTTGATGCAGGTTTCGCAAGTTTCCATTTTACCTTGCAAGTCCAGACCGTACATTAGCTCCTCTTTCGCCAACTTCACCAAGTCCTTTTCATTTATGTGGCCGAGTTTTCGATGCCATTCCATAATGTCTTTGTTTTTATTTTGTACTCGTACGATATTCGCAGAGTTGTTGTTGACTTTATTGTCAATGTCAAAATCTAGGAAGTAGAGTCCATTTTTTCTTTGTGCTGTCAGTGTCATGTCACCTTCTTTGTCTACGATGTAGGCCTTATCTTTCTCGAATATGACCTTCTTTCCTTTATTGGTTATTTTTCCGACTGACAGAAGGTTCGTTGACAACTCGGGAACAAACAAGCTGTCCTTGATATCGATCGATCCATGATTGTTGATGATGCGGACATTTCCTTTTCCTTCGATTTGACTTGTGTGATGATTTGATGCCAATTTTAGAGTGCCTCTCTCGGGGTTCAGATTTGAGAACATCGTTTTGTCTCCACACATGTGCGACGAACAGCCGCTATCTAGACACCAAACTTTTTCTGATGTGGTCGATGCTACGCTATTCAGGCAGACGTTGAGGTTACTGTTCTCAACCGTTTTTCTTTTGCTTTTCTTATTATTCCAACATGCTTTAGTAGTGTGGCCTGACTTTCTGCACTTTTTGCAGTATTTGCGCTGTTTATTCTTAGCGTAATTCGCTTCAGAGCTTTCAGGTTGATCATTTTCATTCCTGGCCTGGTATTCTTCAAGAATTTTTATTTTCAGGTCTTCAGGTTTTGGTAAACAATCTCTCGACTCTATAGCAATGCGGAAGTTTTCGAATGACGTTGGCAGACTGTAGAGTAACATGATGCTGAGTAGTTCTGCAGGTATTTGGATGTCCATGTCGGTTAGCTTGTCCACGATGTCCATGAAATTGTTAATATGATCACAAATGTCTTCATTTGTCGTCATTCGTTTCAGGATTAACTGTTTCAACAACGTGGCTTTCCTTGCTGGTCCGGAACTTTGGTAAGTACTTTTGAGTTTATCCCAAACAGATTTTGATGTGACGCAGGTCTTCACTTGTTTTAGTTCAGACGGTGACAGTAAAAGAATAATCTCAGCTCTTGCCTTCGAGTCTTCCTTTTTGTATGCCGCTTGCGCCGCAGCATCCGCTTTTGTATCCAGTACTTTTTCGCCGCTTACTATTTCCCATAATTCATTTTTTATGAGCACGGCCTCCGCCTGCAGGCACCAGGTGTCATAGTTGGTTTTGTTTAGAACCTCTATGTGTCGGTAGGTGGATCCCATCCTTTATTTTTGTTGGATCGGAACCACGCTCTGCTACCAATTTGTTAGGTTTCCGTGCACATAGTCTGCTATCTAAATAAATACAACAGTACAGGAGGTAATATCAGCAATGTATTCACATTGAGAGTTCTCTACAGAGTGTGTCACATAAGGACAAACCATAAACTAAAACAGGCAATAGATAATAATGTGATGTGCCAGTCATTACCAACAGCTACGCATATTGTTATTTAAATTCAAACATCTCAGTTACAAAGTACCAATTTCCGTGCTAAAAACTATATATATGTCTTTGGTTGATTCAATTATATCTTATGGTCTGGACTGCTATGGATCTATATTCAAAACATACATGGATAAGATTGAAAATATACAATTAAAATTTTTTTAAATTCCTAGTCAGTAAAAATGTTAGAAAAAAACACAAAAATAATATCAAAATATTGTACTCAATCTGTAAAATTCTATCGGCTTCATTAAAATATAAATATATAATTGCAGTAAATAGCCATAGCACCCCAGATCATAAGATACCTAAACAGCATGGGCTCAACACGAGAGCTGCTGCGCAAGGGAAATATGAAACTGTAAAAGTGAATAACTATTTTGGCGGCAGAATGTTAAAGCGCAAAATTCCAATGTTATATAATGAAATGCCTATTCATATAAGATCTGAACAAAATAAAAATAAATTCGCGAAGTTATACAAAACTTACCTTTTACAAAACATGAAAACATTGACAGATTAAAATAGCATTTTATTATTTACTATTAATGTACCTAACTACTTATAATTTAGTACATAACTATCTAATTTATAGAAAAAGAAGTGCGACTCCCTCCCCACAGACAAACCAAATTTCTAATTGGTTTTGTGGGATGTATTTAGATTAAGTTATCTTTGAAATAAATAAACATATTCATTCATTCATTCATACCTACATTAAATAAATAAATGTATTTCAATTCATTTCATTTCATTTCATTGTTCGCCCAAATCTCCTCTACTCTGCTGAAACCCGGTGCCCGTATCGTTAGCACATTCACGTGCTAGACATATTCCATCTAAGATCTCTACATCATTCGGAACGTCAAATGGTCGGACCATAGCTATGGGTCGGACCATAGCTATGGGTCGGACCATAGCTATGGGTCGGACCATAGCTATGGGTCGGACCGTGTCAGAAATAGGGAAATTCACCAGTTTCAAGTCGTCAGCGACTTCTTCAACACACACTTCTTCGAGTTCAAGGCTCAACGAAGAGCAGCTCTTGACGCCAGACGTGATGAACTCCGATGTAGACCACCAGCTGTCATACATTACAACTACTACAATGGAAAACTTACATGTAGCCTGTGCAACCGCACTTTCACAAACAAGATAGACTACATAAGTCACATGAGGGCACAATAGTGTCTCCAACCACGCCGTAATTACGGTAGACCTGCCGTAATTTGTATAGATCTACCTCCTACCGTAGACACGTTACTACGGTACCACTTTCTACCGTAATTTCGACTGTTTAAGTAGGGCCTTAATATAATCCTTTAAGGGCCTTACTATTGCCAAATGGGTACTTTCTAAAGCCTACTCCTCGTTTATGGCCAAACCAAAAATAATGAAAAAATGTATTATGAATAACCAACTCTTAGACAACATATGCAACATTTTTCTTTTTCATACCACCAAAACTTCTACATGATTTTTTTTTTTACTGAGTGGTGTTTTTTGACCTCAAATTCCCTACTGCTCCTGAGTGGCTTGGCCGATTGAATTCATCTATGCTTTGATAAATAGATAAACTTTATAGCTATAAACATAACATAAGATTATTCAATCGAGTAATCACGTCCAAGTGAAAAGTATAATTTTCTCCTATTTCACCCTATCAAGGACGCAGCGAGCGTCGTAACAGCCACTATGCATTGCGCGCTGATATGAACGTTATTTCAATGTCGTTTCCGTTGATATTTGTAGTGACAAATATCGAGCTGCTAATATCATCTACCGTATTTTTAGAGTAGCAACACCGTAATTTTGACAGAAGGAGTTGAAAACACCAAGACCGACACCTTCCACAGCCGCAACTGTCGCCGTGACCAAACCCGTGGGTCTACCGCGTAATTCTCATTTTCATCAACATCAACTTGAGATTGAAATTTGACGTGCGTGCGACGACGCCCGCCTAACATGCCATCTCTTTTGCACGCGTTGAATTTCGCATGCATTTGCTTGAAGTTGATACAAATGAGAATTACGCGGTAGAGCCCCTGATCTGATAATCATCATTTTTTTTTATTTCCATCAAAGGCAGATAGTTCTGAGACATTCACTACAGGGTTCCATTCCCCCTTTTCGTGTGGAACTCTAAAATGATAAGATGCGGTGTATCGTACCGTAATTAGCATATCTTCATGGCGGTTCATATATTAATGCATCCGATAAGTTATTTTATTACATTACTGTCTTTTACATAGTCACTTCAGGACCTTCTCCATACATTAGGTGTTATGCATTATAAATACGTGTTATACGTGTCTTCTAGTTGCTCGGAGTAATTAACCTGCGTTTCGTACACATTGTGTATTTCCGCATATTATTATTTATTACACAAAACTATTACCTATAGACATAAATTATTTGAAAGAAAGAAAGAAAATAAATTTATTGGCGCGTTTACAAAAAAGAAACTTATAACTAACAGAGTAGAAAAAGGTTTACTTAAGTAGGGAGTAATCTATAGATAAAAATAACAACACGACAAAAGGATGTAGCTCAGCTATGTGCCATCCAAAACATGCTTTGGTTGGCGCTGGTTTTCAGCTACCTCCGTTACAATTGCATGATAATGTATTTACGAGTCGTTAACAATTTGATTAACTAAATTGAAAAATCAATAACAATTGGCAGAAATGGCTTATAATTAAATTAAAAAAAATAAAAACAAAAACCAAAAATGCGTAACAAGACAAAAATAATAAAAAAAGGTAATTAGTATATACAGATATAGAATTATTATTAGGCTGTATAGTCTTAAGCATATTAATATTAATATATTTAATTATATTAAATTAAAACCGACCTGTAATAAGTACAGGTATCTGATATGCCTACGTTACATTAATAAATAAATTTCATTTCATTTCTTGAAAATAATTGCACTAAAATTGGTTCTTCGAATTATGAATACTAAATCCGACATGGGGGATCTAAAAAGGGCAACTTGGGTGAATCATAAAATGATTTGAAAGTAGGATAGAGTCAGAGTTTCTTCATGCGTGCAAAAGAGACGGCATTACAACATAATCATAATATGATTCATCCAAAGCGGCCTTTTTAGAGGACCTGGTCCAAACAAAGTTAAAACGGAATTTTAAGTTGGTTTTGAGCAGATCATGACTAATTGTGTATACAATCTTAAACTTTTGCTTTATAAACCTCGCTAATACGGAACTATTGTCATCAAATGGCACAGATCAAAAAGCTTTTAATTTTTTTATTTCTAAACAAGAAAAACAAAGTTAAGTTATGCAGTTTGCGCTAAGCTACTGACATTTGTATTAAGGCGATATTTAAACGTTTTAGCGTCCCTGTTACTCTATATGCGAAAAAACCCTCAGTGCGAAAGGGACGGATTCGAGGAAAAGTAGCAAAATGTTGGTTTTTTACTAATAAAATTTAATATAAAATGTACTCAAGTTGCTATCCAAATTTCGTTTAACCAGGTCCTAGATACTGTTAAAACCCATCTAATAAAATATAATCGTAGTACATTATGTCATTCCAAACCAGGAGAATTAGTGTTGAAAAGGACCTCATTTTAATTAATATTTTTATCGAGCTGAATTTCTCCAATCGCGTTTCTGTTTATCATATCCTTAGAAATAGATTTACATTCAAAATAATACATTCTTTACTGAAGTAGATATGCAAGTTTTAAAAGTGTCGATTTTTTTCCGTAGCGCCTTAAACGGTAAGTAAAGAAAGAGACACAAAGAAAGGTCAAGCCAACTGAAAACATTGTGTGGAAATTCTTTTCGTGTACAACTTGAAAAATGGACCACATTAAGCACTTTAATTCAATTAAAACTCATTATTTTTAACCGTTGACCCCTTCACTGCAATTCCGAGAAGTCAGTGTTTTTAAAATATACCAATTATTGTGTTAGGGTACCGCAGTAGGGTCAGTTGGGTTGATACGATGTTTCTGACGACGAAGCCACGTTTCAAAAAAAAAAAAAGTCCCGTAAGTATAGAAGTGTATGTTTTGGAACGAAGTTCCTTATCGCACTTTACACTTGAGACACTTGGCGAAGGAGGGTTAGGCCGAAAAAAGTGTAAGACTTCGGCCGTCACGACACTTTTGCTGTAGTATGTGTGAGAGAGGGTGTGTGTTTACAAGCGTATATCTATGATGTGTAGGTATTACTGCACTATAGACGTGTGGTATGCGGTGCGCGTCAGTAGCGAAAGGAACTCCATTCCGACTGGGTGTCCCGCAAAAATCATTTTTTTTTTCTTAAAATCCGTCCCTTTTTTCTTTAGAAGAGTGTATGTCTGCAGTATTTTAGCAATTCGATGCAGTACAGAAGGCGCGTGTGTTAGCTGTCACCTGCGCAGTATTCCCCCGCACACCCCTTCCTCGCTGAAGCTCCAGAATGCGCCTTCTGTACCATCCCAAACTGTAACCGAAAAACTGAATCAAAAGCGTCTTCCTTAGAAGCAGTTTGCACCTAAATTGTATGGAACCCATATCAACATTGTGTGCGATTTACACTTGACCGTTTTTTAATTAACTAAAACCGTGTCCAGTGGAACCTTCGCCCGAAGTCATAGACAAATTAGCGCAGATCCGATCAACTACCAATTTGAATAGCGAACGAAAACGCGTATTATGAAACCTTTGTAATGGTCAGTTAGTGGTAGCGTTGAAACGTAGGATGGTTTGCAAATAATTATAAATTACAGTAGCGTACTCATACATCATCGTGGGACTTGGAACAGCCCGTGACACTAGTCACCAGGCGAAATCTGACTAATAAGTTCCTTAAATTAAAATTAAACTAAACCACGAATCTTATGGTAAAAAAATTAATTTGTTTTGTTTGGACAAATAAAATTGGCTACCAAATAATGTAGATAATTCTGAAGGCTTTAATTTTAGTTTTAGTGCTGTCGACACTAAGATTATTCCAAAGTAATTAAGATTCTGTTCCTAGCACTTAAATACTATTTTGCAATAAACAAAATTAAGTTTAGACAGCACTAAAACTAAAACCTAAGCCTTCAGAATCGGCTTTATTGTCCACATAATTTTTATGAGCAGCCGAATACTAAATTTTCAAACGACCAATGAGTCATGCGAGGTTTTAAAAACTTCGTTCCTCTTTCGCAATCACCAACTCAACTTTGTTTTAAGAGGTATCAAAAAGGGTTTCACTATACGCATCAGAAACCCGTTGTTTCACGCGTATTAATTTAATTTGTATATTCGTATAGAATGTCTCCCTGCGCCTCCCGCAGCGGACGCAAATGGCCGCCATGCATCACGGCGATGATATCTCTTTCAATTTTTAAAGAAACCCAGCAAATTAATGAATGGAAGGTGTAAAACTACACCGTGTTTCGTTACAAATAGACGTGGACCGAGGTCGAATTAATTTATAGATTATGTTATCTTTTAACGCGACTGACCGTAGCTTTTTGGTTTACTTAACCATGCGCAAACTGTACTATCCCAGATAGTCGTTCATAAACTCACACCGAATTGGGTTTCCTACCCGGGTCGCAACACTAACCCGTTCAAAAATGAACTCGCGTCTCAACACTGACCGTTCAAAAATGACAGTGTCGCTACACTGGTGTCGAATTTTTCAACATCAACTCTGTGCAGGGTTCGCAAGGTTCGTATAGACTCCAAACGTCACCTGACATTCACGTAAATTTTCGTAAATGAAATAACGTTAATTTTTGTACCGAGGGGGTCTTCTCAACGTTATAGTTGATATTTTTACGTTAAATTTCGTACAGAGGGGGTCCTCTCAACGTTATTATACTAAATATAATGCAAAAATGACAACTGACGTTTGGAGTGTCGCTACACGACGAAACCCGTCCAAAAACTCAGCGTTACAACCCCAGTGTTCCTACCCAGCCCAGTGTTATTTAATGAACGTACTTCTGGAAGGCAGAGTTCGGGCCAGCACATGAACCATTGTACTGTGATTCATGTACTGAAAAATAAAAATATGTAAATACTTAACATTATATCATTGCAGTATAGAAACGCAGAAAGAAAAGTCAATCTGGATGTGAGGAGCTCTGAACCGGGAATCGAACCCGGGACCTCTCGCTTACAGGGCGATTGCTCTAACCTCTGAGCTATATGTAAATATAGGTTTATGTTACTGACAATTGGTAAAGCAGTTTTCAATTTTATATTTATTTTTATTACTAACATTATTGTAGATACTGTGTGTGTTATATAGCTTTTTGTTGGCTGAAATAAATGAATTATTATTATTAAGTACTAGGTTATTTCTTTTTTTATTCATTAGCATAAAACAATAAAAGAAAATATTATTCGATATATTTCGACCCTCGGTATGGGACGTCATCAGTCGACTGAAAATATATCGAGTCATATTTTTTTTATTGTTTTAATGCTAATAAATAAAAAAAGAAATAAATAAAGCTTATAAAAGCAAAATATAATATAAATACTAGGTTAGGTATACAAGGGGAGATTTATTTATGCAGCTAAATTCATACTGAATACTCAGGGCGCGTGTATTCAGTGTTAATAACACGCGCGTAACTGTTCAATACTTGGACGAATAAACCAGGTTCAATAACATGGTCTGATGACCCTTTTAGAGATGACAAACGCAAGCCCAGCTCCAATGTCTGTTACTATATGGGAGGTCAACATTTTATTTTGCGAAATTAGCAAAATGTGTTATCACTTCCTAATACTGATCACTTACCAGGCCACCGGTAGGAATTTGGCTATATAAATAAATGTCACCTTATCTTATACTCTAAAATCTATAAATAAACCAAATGTAATGTCACTCAATGTTTTTTTTAATTCACACTCTCCCCATACAGCTTCCCAAGACGTCATACCGGAGAACGTTAAATCGCTTAGCGGCATATTTTCGTCATGAGGGTAATTGATGGATGACAAACGACGGCCGAAGCCTATCACCAGTTGGAAGTGAAAGGATCTGTCAGTTAGTTGTTTCTTGGTGTAACTGTCCATCAGGGTACACCAGGTGTATTTGGAGTCACCGTACTTGTACCACAGTTTACGCCACCCGTGAAACCTATTTTCATATAGGTGTTCGCGCCACTTCTTGTGGCTCACATATTGCGGGGTCCATCCATCCATCAGCCCGTATTCGTCCACTGCTGGACATAGGCCTCCCCCATATTACGCCACTCTTGGCGGTCCTCACCCACGTAACATTTACCTTCTGAAAAACGTTTGAGTAATAGCAATCCGCGGGACTCTAAGTAAATGGATTGTCTGAGTAATAGCTGTGTAAACGTCTACTCAGACGTTATTCAAGCAATTTGGGCACAAAATTTGTTGCTTAGATCTGAATAGAAGATCTGTAAAATCTGAACAGTGGCAATATAGAAGTTCACTATCTGAATAACTTTTGAATAAAAGTGGTTTTCGATGTTATACAGTTGTTATACCGACATTATCCAGATGTATGCATATTTGACATGGTTATTAAGACATTATTCAGCAATAAGTTTCATCTTTCTTTTACGCAAACTGAATTCAGAAACAAGTGGAATAGTTATAATAATAGACATTAATTATTCAGCATTTCATAGAATATTGTGATTGTTTTTCCAACAATGATATAAGTAAAAGAACGTGTCGTACTATTTATTATCAGCAAGCTAAAAGTGCCTAGATAAGTAAATTTGTATAACCAGTTTTGTGGTCATTGTACAGTTGAATATTAGTGCGCGTGAAAGTTTATTGTGAACATGAGTGATTTACTTCGATTTATTTCTTGCGCCGCTAGAATTATCAACTATAATGATAGTAAATATAAAATTTTACTCGAGTGACATAAATGTTCATCCACCCAAGTGCTTTTTTATATTTGAAAAGTATTAGGTATTATGTTATGACCTTTTTTTTTGTTTTCATGTCTTCTGTCATCAATTAAATAATACAATTAGGCATAAACATTGTACAATATTTGGTAAAAATGGCGATTCTTTCCAGTTCGAATAAGCGATCTCCTAACGACTATTATTCATCTTGGTTCTGAATAAAAGTTCACGCGTGTACACTTTTTTATCTATCGGCTGGGAAAGACTAGTCTGACAGCACTTAATGCTGTTTAATATTTGAGTATTTGATCACTATTTCTGCAGTAACCAGCTTATTAGGGTTCAAATAAAAGTAAAAAAACCTGTTTGGAAAATATAAATATACTTTTTTTATCAAAATCTGTAGTCTTATTATACACCTAATTCTGATATCAATCGCAAATGAAAAATTGGCTAATAAGACAGAACACGAGTCAACAAGCAAAATCGCAATAAAAGACAGCTCTCACGCGCCTCTCTTTAATTATTGTCATTAAATCTTTTAAAGCTGCCTAAGAAATATTTTTGTTGAGAGCTCACTGTCTAATGTCCGAACGGAAAGTTGAGTTTTTAACTTCCACACTATCTGACGCAGCTTTAATATTTTCCCTTGCGGAACCCTCTTCTATAGATGGGTTTGTACCCACTTCACATGTTAGTTCTGAAGTACTCGTGAAACTTAATTGTACCACTGTATCATCACCACTTTCCCTGTTCACGTTCACAATTTACTCTTAAATTTTTTATACTCCTGTAAACATTTTCTCCAAATCCCACCCATTCTTTTTCTATTTTTCCATTTAATTTTGTCTATTTTATGATAATTTTACGACACACACATTCCCAAAATAGTTGCAGTAATCTGTATAACCAATGTCCACAAGGTATTTAACCAGCCAATAGCTGTATAATAATGAAATTATCCATGTCATTGTGTGTAAGAGAGATTAAATTTTCTATTACACGATAATAAGCTGATTTAATACGCCATAATTATCATTTATACAGCAGTGGAATAAATGTACAATAGTGTACTATTATTAAAATTGTAGCTTCAGACGACCACCCTTATTCAGCTTTAAGTAAATTATACAGCTTAGTGTTGGTTGTGAGAGCACTTATACAGATTTAAAATTTCTGAAGAGCAGAAAGCTTAGTAACGTGTGTATATACGTATCCATAAATAACTATTACTAAGAATTAAGAATATACATTATCATTAATCAAACATTACTAAGCTTATTGATGTATGTATAATAGACAAACCACAACTTTATTCAGATTTAGGCTGTTTCCAGAGCTATTACTCAAATAATATTCATATTTTAACTGAGTAGTGTGTCACATTTGGATTTTTATTTCGCTTAGATGTTGCTTGGGCAGTCATCCTCATCCAGACGCCACCCACAACGTCCTACACATCGTCAGCCCAGCGGGCACGAGGGTGGCCTACGCTACGCTTTGCTGTACGTGGTCTCCCACAGAACATTTAAATCAAATAGAAAGGCTAAGTGGGCGTGTCACGCGCGCCACAACTACTGTTGAACATCAATACTTAAACCGAAACACGCGATCGCTGCCCATAGTCGCACGCGAACCGTGACTCTGTGAACAGCTCTGCCTAATCTAAAGAGAAATGCCGTCTTGTGTAATAATTACTTGCAGAATCACGAATAAGAAAGCAAACCGGAAAAATTGAGATATTTCCTTTCACCTGTAATTATAAAAACTTTGTATAATATGAGAATTTTAGATAAATAACTAATTTACTCATGGTGACAGCAAAAATATACATTACCGGCAATGTACGCTTACAATTTTGGCTAAGATGTAGTAAACAAGTAATGTATGCTCTCCCTACTTGTCAAACTTGCTCGCTAGTGTTGTGCGGTATCGTGGTGTCACACAATCGATAGACATTTTTATTCCTTTGACGGATATTCTTAAATTAAGATTTAAGATAAAACTTTTATAACATTCGAGAAACTGTTGTCAGTTACCCCAAAATCGACCGGATTACTGTACAAGCAAGGAGAAAAGTTTTTATATAAAATGTATGAGAAAATATTTAAAAGTGAATAAGTGTGCGTTTATTTCCTCAACGGTGTAATTCTTGGCTATACATAAATACATACATATTTTTCAAAATACATAAGATATTTGTACAGTCGAGAACAAAAGTATTCGTGGGAAATGTATGAAAAAAAAAGGAAAAGTGTTAAAGCGTGTTTTAATTACTCTACAATGTAATTCTAAGCTACGTATATGTATGTCTGAAAACATTTATCAAAATATGTAGGCTAAAATGTACAGTCTAGATCAAAAGCTTTGGGATAAAATATTTAAAAATGTATGAGTTTGTGATTATTTAATCTATAGGGTAGTTCTAAGCTATGCACATGTCCAACTGATTATTTATCAAGATATAGGGAATCTGTATAGTCGAAGAAAAAAGTTATTGCTAAAATATTTAAAAGTATATAAATGTGTGTTTAATTATCCAACAGGGTAATTCTAAGCTATGCATGTTGGAATGTACAAAAACAAATCAATATCATTTCAACACTATATATATTCTGTCTCTTTCTTACTTGTTAATATTTGTTTTTATGAACAAGCCACTTCAACCACTTGACTAAAAGTCCCTTGAATAGTTTCTCTTTACTGCCTGCGCCTTCAGCGAGCTATACGTGACACACCTCTCCTGACAAAATAACGATGAATAAATGGTATATTATCTTGGATCGTTAAACTCTGCCTTTTACTGGAATATCTATATCCTAACAATGCATGCATATCTTGAATATATATTTACAGTAGTTACAGTATGAGAGTTGGTATAACATACTAAAGGTTTTTACAAAATACATAGAAAAAAAGAGCTTGGAATTACACTGAAGAGTAAATAATTACACACTTCCTTGACTGTGCAGATGCCTCTTATATGTTGATAAATAAGTATTTAATCATATGCATATGATTAAATACTTATTTATCAACATATATTGATAAATAAGTATTTAATCATAATACAATTACCATATAGAGTAAATAAATAGACACTTATACACTTTTTAGACATACATATATAGCATATAGCTTAGAATTACGTTGTAGAGTAAATAAAATACACTTTTACACTTTCAAATGTTTTTTCATACATTTCACCCGAAAACTTTTGTTCTCGACTGTACAAATATATCATAGATATTGAAAAATAAGTATTTATACTTATGCATAGCTTAGAATTACACCGTAGAGTAAATAAACACACACTTGTACGGTTTTAAATATTTTCTCACACATTTTATATGAAAACTTTTCTCCTTGATTGTACAATTACCCGGTCGATTTGGGAGTAACTGTTAACGGTTTCTCGAATGTTATTATAACACCTACTTTATGTCACCTACCACAAGTGTATTGGTGGTATGGACCAAAACGCCCATTCTCCTTTGAAATGGGATTTTCCATAAGAGTGTTTATGAAAAATCCAATTATTTTGAAGCTACCATAATATAATTTAAAATACGTTAAATCTTAATATATTCGTCGGTGAAACGCGGGTGTACCGAGTGTGGAGTGTAACTTGCATTTCAAAGTTCACACTTGGAATACCTTTGATACCCCCTCGGGGATTCATGTCGTGACCATATATTATCATTATTACTGATCACTTACAAAGTTTTAAGTATGAATTTGGCTATATCAATGAAATCAACTTATATACACCTAATACACGTTAAAACAATTTTACTAAAATATGTAAAACAAGATAATAAAAATAGAAAAAAAAACAACACACAAATTGTCTCAGAGCAAATTGGTTTCTCGATTGATTATAAAAAAAGTTAGTCGAAGTTTTACGTTAAGAAAATACATCTGTTCCCATCCCTAGCAATAAATCATCACGTCATATAATCAGACTGTGTTTAATATTAAGTTGGCAATACCGCTCCGGTCAAGTTATCAACCACCTAAAGCCGGTAGGTTTATAATGGTCACATGGTATCAAAATTAAAACGTAGTAAATGAAATCGTTTGTTTGAAAAATACACCGTTTTACACAGAGATACGGTAGTTTTTTCATTTGATAAGTTTTCGATATAAGTCATTTGTTGTGCGTAGAAAGAACAACCATTTGAATTAAAGTTTTGATAGTATTTCAATTACGACAAGGTGTGTGCCTGTGGGTGTGAGGCGACAAAGGTTCTGGTATGCATACAGCTCCAAGGCCTTTCTAACTATTTAAATGTTCTGAGTGGTCTCCATTCCAATGCCTTTACGGCCCCAACGGTTATCAAGTCGGCCACAAATATGGCCATTCCACTGCCACTTCAACTTACTGATTCGACAGGCTATGTCGGTTTTATCCAACAGAGATACCCTATCACTTTCGCTGCATCACCACCCGCTTATAGTCTAAGAGCTAGCGACCAAATCGGTCATGTGGCTTCAGCTGTATTGAAACTCCGTTAGCTACTTCCCTGAACAACCTTTTCCGATAATCTTCGTGCTGGCAGGCCGCGGGCGGTGGGTGCGAGTGTAGTGGGGTGGGGAAAAAAATGAAAAAAAATGTGGGCTCAGCGACTTTAATTTTTTTTTTCAAACAGTTGCTCTGTACTCCCTGTGCACCCAAAAAAAAAATTTAATCGATCGGGTGGTGGGAAGGGGTTGCCAGCGTAAATTAAAAGTACCAAGCCGCCGCCGCGCCGTGAGCCGTGAGCGTGCTGACGCGTTCGCCGGCTGATATCTGAGCCCGCATGAAAATTATTATTATTTTGGTACTTTTAATTAACGCTGGCAACCCCTTCCCACCATCCGATCGATAACATTTTTTTTTGGTGGAAAAGGTTTTTCAGGGAAGTAGCTAACGGAGTTTCAATACAGCTGAAGCCACATGACCGATTTGGTCGCTAGCTCTACGTCTATTAGTTTTGGACGCAATCAGTTAGTCGTCAATCAGAAGCCTTTCACGCCGGAGGTCTATGCTGATTGTCGATCGTCTAGGTTCCTACCGCGCCGCCATTTTGAGATCGCACACGCTGTGCGCCTCATCCTCATCAATACACCCCACGTTACGTTACGAAGAAGATTAGCCGAGAAGAGCGCAACCAGGCACGAAAAAGCCCATCTTGAAGAACACCAGAAATTCGGTGTCCCAGGCGAGGCGTGGTTTGTGGTGCATGCAGCTCCTTCCCAAAGTCAGATCTTTCATCTTCGTAACATTCTCTCTTCACTTCCCGCTATTAAAAAAATCTATGGTGATACAGGTCGGTCCAAAAAACTAAATAGGCCTGAAGTTGCCGCGCATTGCAATTTGCCTCAATGTACATCAGCGCCACGCGCAGCGCGCTAAGTTGGTTAGCGCGCTATCTAGTTGTTTGGACCGAAGTGTACAAAGTACTGCCGTCATTTCCCCAATTAATCCACTATAAAATATATATATAACACTATAAAACTAAATCTAAGTAATTGATTTCAGGTCGATTAAATAATAACTCAGGTTTTTGTGGGCGCATGTTTCTTGCTGGTCGTAACAGCCACGGCTGAGAGCGCGCTATTTTAAACTAAAAGAAAACTTCATAGAGTTCAGTTCTGAATGCTCAATCTGACTTGATATGCAGCCTTAACGGTGTTATGTAAGTGTTATATTATTATAACGATCAATAACGTTAACGACAATTAGTTATCGGTAGATTAATGATTGACAATAAACGACTCTATTTAAAGGAGAGACAGGATTCGCTCACGGAAAACTTACCATTTTTGATCAAAATGTCGAACAATTTGATTGTCTGGTTAGTTGTTTCCCTCTGTCTCATTTCAACAGTTTTCGGTGAGCATTTCTTTTTTACCTTCCTCTTCTTTTAAAAGTTAAGCAATAAATCATAAACTGATAAAGAGATAAACATCTAAAAGATATACAAGATCGGAGATCTATACTGGTGTTTTTTATTTATTTATAAGGAACAGATCTGACAAATTTCAAGTTTGAAGGCTCTTGTTTGTCTGGACAAGTACTATCGCCAGTTTCCAGCTTCCGCAACATAATCTTAACACCTGTATAACAAAACAAAATACCACTCAGTCACAGATAGCGAAATCTCCAAAACTAAAGAATATATAATGTTAAAGACAAAGTATTTAAATAGCGATTATACATAATGCCTAGATATTATATATATTCGCTAAACTGTGTAGATAATGTAATAAATTAATTACATTATCTAGAGATTATTCATAATAGCTAGTTGGAATTTGCTAAAGTAATAAATGCGATCCGAAATGATATCATATGAAACTGTTGAAAACGGCGACTTGAAAATACAATTTTGAGTTGAGTTGAATAATTCTCAGGCGAACAATTTTATATTTTAGTGACAATTTAATTTTAAGTTACAAAACTTGGGACGTCACCTCGCTCCGCTCCGCTTCGCTCAGCTCCTTATTTTATATTACATGTAAACCTAACACGCTCCTCCTCGCTTCGCTCGTCGTTGCACCTATTTTTTGACTTTTGTTTTATTACTTTATCCACTTCTTACTAGATATTATGTATACTAGCTAGATTATTTGATTAATTCTGCTCCAATGATCACTTTGTCTAAATTAGGTAGACTTTACATATAATGGCTGGAGTTTATAAATTATATCTAGATTAATTACTTTGGCTGTAACATATATTATACCTATAGGATATGCCTATATAAGGTGAATTTGGCTTAAGAGCGCTTTCGTTACGCGATTTTTTGCAGTTTAGAAGTTATGATTTTTCTAATGTGTATTTGGGAATTTTCTACCGGAGTGGCTTAAAAAAATCATAACTTTTTTTGTAGTGAGAATTTTTGGATTTTTTTGCAGCATAATCGTCTTGAGTCACTCTTCCATGCATAAAATAAATAACTACAAAACATTCCATACGTACGAGTTACCGAAAAGAAGTTCGAAGTGAACATTTTTGGATCGAGGTGAACACAGCTAAATTTTTAGAATTCTTTTAAAAATAAAATTATTTATTTTACACACGGAAGAATGACTAAAAAAAAAACAATAATTCTTACTACAAAAATTCCAAAATAAATATTAGAAAAATCATAACTCCTAAACTACAAAAAATCGCGTAACATACTGGTATACTCTTATTTTTGGATACACCTAGGCGTAAGGAATCTAAAAAAAAAGTTTGGACGTCACTGTTTTTGGACGATTCTGTATACTTCGATAATGGTCATTTTAAACATAATATGTGACAGGAGTCCATTTGCGTGTTGGTGTTTAGGGCAGGTTATTTGGTGGTCGGCCGGTTTTCATGGCGTCATTTCCCCGCGATAGATAGTGCTTGACGATGTTTTTCTATATAACTTATTAACTCTTTGCGGTCGACCGGTCGACCGGGATGACATCTTGGACACCCCTGTTATGTTATATAGGGATTTATGCTTGTAAACATTTGACTTCTTCAAACTTACCTTCCTCTAAAATTTATATTGTAGCACGACAGAATGACTGCGAGCTACCAAAATACCGAGGAAACTGCGATAACCAAATCAACAGGTAAGTAATTTTAAGCGCCTTGAATTTTTATTAGAGCAGAATTAATAGAAGAACAATATTATCTTCCTAATTTACAAGAAGCGCTTGGACGTGACCACTGGGTAGAAATAATGTGGCTATGGACAGCTGGGGGTCTAGCACGCAACGTTGATACAGTGTATTCTCATCATTCTTGCTCTCTTGCATATTGACGTGATTTGCGTAAGAGCGCAAGTAAGATGGACAGACGCCGTATCTCTGGTGCGTGCTAGCTAGACTGGCCTAAAGTGAATGTCATGAAAGATTTTCTACCTCTCATTAGGTCTAATCTTAAAGGAATAATAAAGAAAATACCTTAATTCACGAGTCTTCTTTCTCTAACTAACATCAAAATCGTGTTTTTCTTTTTTTTAATAAGTTACGTGTCTTTTAATTTTTTCAGCTGGTACTTCGACAAATTTAGAAGACAATGTCGTCCGTTCATATGGTCAGGATGCGGTGGAAACAGCAACAGATTTTATTCTAAGGGGGAATGCCAGTTCGCTTGCCATTATTTCATGAGGTTACCCAATAAAATATAAAGTTTCTAACCATTTCTTTTGTGTTTCGCTTTTCCTACCTATCAGTTGTGTATGTAATCACTTTTCAGGGATTGATTGTAAGAAGTAAGAGCAAGAAATATTAACCGTTATAGGTTTCCTACCCAGAGCAATAAACATAAAATCAGACAAAGCTATATCTGATTACAACAGAGTTCTCCACCATGGAGTTCTCAATATGAAATTAAATTAAAACTTTATTTGTTCTGTTTTGGGCGCAATTTTGGCCAGATTCTACCTAGTTCTCCTGACCCTGAAATCAAAACCTCGATACGCTCTTGACTCAAGCAAGCAAGGACAATATAATCACATGCTCAAAGCAGTAAACATCTTGTGTCAAAAGCTGCATCCGCACATTTGTAGCTTATATCTCCTAACAATATAGACATGGAAATATTTAATTTGGACTGCCAATTTAGATATTTAGCTGTCACATCAAAATTGTGGTGGCAAGTTTATTTCAAAGTTTCAAAGCTTGTAAAGGTTGATATTCAGTAGTTACGTCAAATTTGTCGTAGCAAGTTTATTTCAAAGTTCCTGTAAACATGTGGAGGAGGTAACAATGCAAATTTCGTTTCCTTTGATCTTTTTAAATTGTCGAGGCGGACTGTGTAAGGTTGCTGCTAGTTTTATTTTAAATTGCTATGTCATAATTGTCGAGGCAAGTCTGTGTAAGGATGGTGCAGTTATATTTTAAATTTTCACGTCAGAATTATCGGGTAAATTGTAGATACTTTTTTATTCCTATTAAATAAGTACAGTGGAGACCACATCAAGCTATACACTTGCAGTACAACATTAGCCCCTACAGAGAAGAATATAAGATAGGTACAAAGTCCAACGTGTCTTACTTGATGTGGTCTCCACTGTACATCACACACACATCACACTACGATCAATGAACGACATCACGTGGACATTAGTAGAACTACGCGTATTGTAAACACTAGCATATATTCGCCGTTTCATATACCTAACAAGTACACATCGAAATGAATTGAAGCTCGATGCGATCTCCACTGTACAACATAAGCAACACGTTACATTGATACCTTAAATTGATGCGCAAAACGGAACTCCACCTTCTTGATAGCAGTGGTAGAAATTTGGTAGTTTAGTTTTCACATGCATGACATCCCCAAAAAATAATAATGACAATTCATTTTCATGTTTGAGTGAGTTTGAGGTTTTGTTCTTGAGATTTTAATAAAAAGTGCAGATTTGAATACAAATTCTTAGTAATCTAGATAGTTAAGCCACGAAAATGACCACGTTAGAAGACAAATCAATCTGGGAGGATGGCGAGGAGGCGCTCAGCGAGGAAGTCCTCCGTATGCCTACAGACGAGGTCATCAGCCGGATGAGGCTCCTGGACAATGAAATCAAGATCATGAAGAGTGAGGTGATGAGGATCTCCCACGAGCTGCAAGCTCAGAACGAGAAGATCAAGGAAAACACTGAAAAAATTAAGGTCAACAAGACTCTACCTTACCTCGTCTCCAACGTCATTGAACTATTAGATGTAGACCCTCAGGAGGAGGAAGAAGATGGTGCTGTCGTGGACCTGGACTCTCAGCGCAAAGGGAAGTGTGCCGTCATCAAAACCTCTACACGTCAAACCTACTTTTTACCAGTTATTGGCCTGGTAGATGCGGAGAAACTCAAGCCAGGCGACTTAGTTGGTGTAAACAAGGATTCCTACTTGATTCTGGAGACTTTACCCGCCGAGTATGATGCCAGAGTCAAAGCTATGGAGGTAGATGAGAGACCCACTGAACAGTATTCTGATATAGGTGGACTGGATAAACAAATTCAGGTTAGACTGCTAACGATGTACATTTTTCATTAATCAATAAGCAATATCTTTATTCTAAATCATTGTTTAAAACTTTATTATGCCCGACCGGTTTCGCTGTAAAGCATTTTCTAGGGTCTTTTACACATCCTAACGAACAAAGAAATAATTTACACTACAACCATGTCTAAAATGACGTGCAATAAATGAAACAACAAACAGAAGGGGAATTTCAAATCAAAAATGGTTGATAAACGATGGAACTTAGTTGAGTCAAACGTTGTGATGGAATTCTATACAATATATTACGGATTATGTCTCATTGGTCAACGTTGTGTAAATAGTCGGATTAGTAAGGGTTTAAGTGATGAGGATGTCATATTTAAACAATGTTTTATAAATTCCACCAAGTGCCAACAATCACTAGTATCTACTTTATTCTAAACGTTTATTCTGTATCCAGGAACTAATAGAAGCAGTAGTATTGCCAATGACACACAAGGAGAAGTTTGTGAATCTTGGAATCCACCCACCTAAGGGAGTCTTGCTGTACGGTCCGCCTGGTACTGGCAAAACGCTCTTGGCTCGAGCATGCGCTGCTCAAACCAAGTCCACATTCTTGAAGCTGGCTGGTCCACAACTGGTGCAGATGTTTATTGGTAAGAGGATTTGCAACTTTAACAGCCAATATTCTTAAAATTAGCTTTTTATTTTAAGTTACATGAAACCAAAGGGAGCTTGGTGTAAAGTTGAAGAAATGATATCTATCACAAACTAAATCTATAATTTTCTTTATCTCAGTAAATCAGGTAGACACATCATTGTGAAAATTCAAAGATCAATGCTTTCATTTTCAACTCTAAATATGCATATTATTGCATATTCTAAGACACAATCCTATGATTTTCCAGGTGATGGTGCAAAGCTGGTCCGAGATGCTTTTGCCCTGGCCAAAGAGAAGGCGCCAGCAATCATTTTCATTGATGAACTGGATGCCATTGGCACCAAGCGTTTTGACTCTGAGAAGGCTGGTGACAGGGAAGTGCAGAGAACCATGTTGGAACTACTAAACCAGCTTGATGGGTTCAGTTCTACTGCCGATATAAAGGTGAGGTGATTGGATGTTGTCAATAAACTCTATCTCTATACATAATTAATAATAATAATAAATTGTGAATAGCTGTTATATTCATTATGAATCTAAACCACAAATCTCCTAGGAATAAAATTGTATACAATGTGTAACCATGTATAGGATGAGATTTACTAAGTTTACATATCCAATGTCCATTTGAATCCGGTTCCTGAGACTGTCCCCCAGCATACTACCTAACGGTATCCACTTTTTATGTAACCATAAATACTGTCCTTTGTGAACCAAGTCTTCTATCCAGGTGATAGCAGCAACAAACCGAGTGGACATCTTAGATCCTGCTCTGCTGAGGTCAGGTCGTCTTGACAGGAAGATCGAGTTCCCTCATCCCAACGAGGAGGCCAGGGCTAGGATCATGCAGATTCATTCACGGTTAGTGCACAGACTGGTTTATGTATTGGCTAAAAATATAATAAATCTATTATTGTAAGTTAATCCATATATAAAAAGTGAATTACCACTCACTCACTCACTCACTCACTCACTCACTCACTCACTCACTCACTCACTCGCTCGCTCACTTACTTACACATTCACATCTGAAATCTCTTAAAGTATAGAGCTTAAAAACTTGAAAGGCAGTAGGTAAATTCTGAATACCATGTAGCCACAGTTACTTCATCAACACGGGCGTAGCCGTAGGCAAAATAATGGGTAAGTATGCTGGGTACTGTCGTCTTTAACCATGCCCCTGGGGTCTGTTACAGGTATTATGACCAGCTATGTGATACTATCGTAAATATGTATTTCTTTAACATGTTGAAGGACAGAGTCGCTGGACAGTGTCCTATTAGATATACCAATTTGAACACGACGCTATACGTCATCAAGTTTTTTTTTTCTGTGATTATACGCCATTTTAGATCGTAGTGTTCATTATTGTGGTATATATTTTGTTATAGTTTTTTTAATGAATTTTCAGACATGACGTCATTTGGGGCATTTTAGGCATCATACTGATTGTGGATCTTTGGCTTGCTTATAAAAAAGTGGCCTGTCTCTGTCTGTCTTCTCATCTGTCAAATCAGTCTGAAGCAAATTATTATAAATGTATTATAAATTTATCTTGATAGCAAAGGACACATTTCTAAACAGCCTTTTCACAAGTGACGTCACACGAAGTCAGATGGAAGTTGCACCTTTTTCGTAAAAATATTCATCATCATGAGGTTTTTTAGACCACAAGTTCTAAAATACGTCGTATTAAACCGAAATCTCGAAATGATTTTGCATTAACACACCTTAACATAATTTAATCTAAGCGAGAACGGCTAGCAGCGTCGAGATCTCCCTACAAACCAGTACAAGTGTTGTTTATTGTCACAAAGTGAACATTCAAATGAAATCTACTGTCAATCCAATGGGCCTAAGTGTCCATCTCCCCTTTCGCCTTTCCCTCTACTACCAAGTGTCATAAGTCACAACACAACTTGTATGAAGACAATCTCTGTCCTTCAACGTGTTAAAAACTCCTATCATATGTTTACGATACGTACTCATACTATTAGAATAGAATAGAATAGAAAATCGTTTATTTACAGTCACAATCACACACAACACAGAAAAAGAAGACATAAGACATGAAGAAAATTTCAAAATTTCAATCAACAAATAAAAAAAAAATAAAAAAATTATTATGATTTATTATATTACTGATGGATTGAATTGGGCCAACAGCATCACCTGGGTTCTTTTAGAATCATGTGGTGGTCAAATCTAGCGCTTTAAATCTATGTTCATAACCCACGACCGAGTCGAGATCGGGAATCACTCTTTTCTTTACTGCAGTTCAAGCACGTACCTGTCGATTAGATAAATTTTAGAGCTAGTCCTAGGGTTGCTAGTCCTCGCCAGCTCTATAATCAGTATAAAACTATATCAGCTACTTTTTGTTGACAGAAAAATGAACGTATCACCGGACGTGAATTTCGAAGAGCTGTCTCGCTCCACGGATGACTTCAATGGCGCCCAGTGCAAGGCTGTCTGCGTGGAGGCTGGTATGATCGCCCTTCGTCGCTCCGCCACCGCCGTCACCCATGAAGACTTTATGGACGCCATCTTGGAAGTCCAAGCCAAGAAGAAGGCGAACCTCTCTTACTATGCTTAAGTAACTGTATTTCTGTCATGTAATCATTCGTGTTATAGGTATTAAATATGTAAATAAATATTAACTTTATTATCTTTTAATATACTTAGTTTTAAATGAATAAACTTGATGAAACATTAACACATTAAATAAAATATTAGTGAGATATACATATTATCAGTAACAATGAAGTGAAAAGAAAAAATTCAATATAACAGATAATCGGATCCAGGATTTATTTCTGGGGGGGGCACAAGTGCCAGACAGGTAAGGAGTATCGCCATAGTATTGCACTAGTAAGTATCTTTGGGATTAACTCTTAATAACAGACAAGATGGAATTCGTGTTATAGGTATTAAATATGTAAATAAATATTAACTTAATTACATATCTTTTAATATACTTTCTGAAATCGGCTTTATTATTGCACTATAAGTATCTTTGGGATTCATTCTTAATAACATACAAGATTAACCATAAAATAAAGGTTAAATATTAAAAATTACGTGTTTGATATTTTGCGACAAGCAACTTGTTGTCAGGGCGTGCAGTCCATACAGACAAAAAGGCACTGTCTACCCTGACAAATACACATCATTTACGCATATCGTTAAAAAAAAAGTGTAGCCACACCGACCGCCATCTATTGTCATTAGCGGGAACTGCGAGTCTCAGTTCACAGCTGCGAGCCGCTCGCTCACTCGAGCCATAGATAAAGTATCTATGCTCGAGCATTCCGAAATAGAATTACATCGCTAAAATCGATTACGAAAGTATGAAGTGAATGCTCAGATCTGAGAGTGAATGGCTCATGTTATGATCCATTGTAATTCAATTTCGGACCAGCCATCGCGGAATGGTGGCTGCCGGTTATATGTGTGGGTCATTATTCCAACAGTATCTTTGTTGTGTGCGTTACTGTAAGTACATGGCACACAAATGCAAAAGCTTTTGCTTGTTTGCGGTGAAAACTCTGCAAAAAGCCGGCGGCTTTTTAGTTTTACGACATTCACCGAAAATTACCGAAGTCTTACGAAGCCGCCTTAGCAGCTTAGCCGGCGCCATCCATTATTGTTTTTCGTTCGTTCGTTACGAAAATTGATGACAGTATAAATAAAATAAAATTGGGTCTAAAAATTGCAAAAAATGGCTGGTGGTGGTAGTAACTACTGTGAAAGTTGTGCTGGGAATGTGTGTGTGCAAAAATTAAGAAATGGTACGTTTTCAAAACTGTGTGTTGCTGAAAAAAAAAAGAAGTAATCGAGAAAGACCGCTTCGTACCGGATTCAAATAAAAGGTAAAGCAACTAGAAAATTCAATCCATGTTATGAAACATTTAACTGGCTGACAGGTTGTAAACATACTAAGTAATCGATTGTTTTGTTTCTCCTGCTTGTTATGTTCAAATAACCAAACTGTTTGGAACGATGCCGGTTACAGATGCGCATAAAAATATATATATACAGCTTAGCTATATTTACTTACCTCTATTTTGGGAAATCCTCGAACTACAAAAAAAAATTGATGTCCCTCAATTTATCTCTAAAATTGGTTGATCGAAAAATAAAAAATAAATCATGGTAATATGTGCTTACGTAAAGATTACAGGAATAATATAGCAGTTTAGAAATTCACGAAAACAAAATTACATTTTTCATCCACGATATGGAACCTTAGGTACGCGAGTCTGACTCGCACTTGACCGGTATTTATGTCTACCCTGTGTAAAAACTCTGTGCACGCCACTGCTTGTTGTAGTCTAAGTACTTATGCAAAAAGAAAGGAATATTGAATTTTAAATTATGATTAGTTCAAAAGGACTGTATCCAGAGCCGTTAAACAGTGGAAAAAAAAGTATAACATTTATGGTACACAGGAATTCTGCAGGTTAGTCAACCATTGTAAATAAATAACAAATAATAATAAAGCCCTAGGGCAAAATAATCGACTTTCTGTTCGGTTTTGATGCATAAAAAGTGGGCCTTTACGAGCACTTCTATCACTATGATGACCATCGAGATGGCGCTGATGTAATTTAATAGTTGATGAAATTTGACCCCTTTCCACAGCAGCAAAGTTAGAAAATTTTTCATAAATTTTTCGCATATGAGACTAGAAATCCCCATCTTCCGCAATAGAAAAAATATCACATCTTTTTTGAACGAGTCATAATGATTTAAGTGCTAAATTCTAAACAAACCGTGTCGCGATGGTAGAATTGGATTTTTTTTGCAAACAGTAACATAATTTTTGACAGTTGTAGTTTTAGAGAATTTTGGAACGATACTCGTTGGTGATCGTAAACTGAAACATAATTTGAATAAAATTAGTAAACATTTAGTATAGTTTACATTCTTAACAATGGCTTTTTCTATGTTCCTAAGGAATTCAGGTATGTCCTAAGACCCATTTAGGTCTGTGGTTTGTTTTTGTCCAATTTATCGATATTATGTAATAGTTGTTTTCATAGAGATACATTGTTTAAGAAAGTTATTTCACCTGGAGGTAACTATTTGGTAGTGAACTGACCCAGTGATTCATTGTCCTGTAATCAAATCACGCCACCAACACAGTAATTTTTTCTTAATTTAAATATTAGGTTATAATATCACTCAACCAAGGGCCACAGGGCCGAGCGTTCATAAATTAGGGGTCGCGAAAGTGTTAATTTAAGAACGGCTATCTGAGACAGCCAAAGGATACGCTCAGTGTTGCCAACTTAGCACTTTCGGTGCTAGATCATTATTAGCTATTTTTATATATTTAGCACTAAAAAATTACGTACAACACCTAGCACTAAATCTAGCACTATTAAGCAGTCATGCAAGACCTGCCTCACATACGAAATTCTTCAAGATATTCTTAAAAAATAGGGAATCAAGTAGAGATGTGTTGTTATGTGATAATAATTAAACAAAACCGTTGAGCGCCTATGAACAACATAATCAAAACTGTCTATTTTACAAACAAATACATTTTTAAGCCGTTCAGCGAAACATAGCTTGACTATACTACTATAACCATATATTTATAAACTAATAAGTTGTTAGTTCGTTAAAATGAACTTTCCTTCATACTTTTCCCAGCGTCTACTACGCTATAGGTTTGTTTTGCATTCGTTTTCGACTCAAATCGGCTCAGAACTTTTTTCCGGAAAAGCAATCAGAAGGTCTAGTTTGACAATTAAAAAATATGAAAAAATTTAAATAATACTTTCAAAAAAGAAAATTTGTATGATGCCAGGGTAGGCACTAGGCAGTGAACATTAGAGTGAACATTTTCATACAAACTTTTTTTTTTCAAAGTGTTATTAAAATTTTTTCGTATTTTTTTATTGTCAATCTTGACCTTCTGGTTGCTTTTTCTAAAAGTTCTATGCACGCCACTGCTCAGCATCATGCGTGATTTCTGTGATAGACATTAAACATTAGATAGATTGTTTGGAAAATAGACGGGTTAGTGAATCACTGGAAACATCTAATCTTGTGGGAAGAATATATGGTTATTGTAATGATTTATGTTATATAATTCCCATCTCTATAAACAAGATACATAATCTACATCAAAATATTTGTCTTACTTGAAATTTGTTTCTAATTGATGTTTTCTAGTTTGTAATGCACTCTAAATAATGTTTAGAGTATTTAATAAGATGGATTTATTTTGCTATAAATCATATAAAAATATTTATATTTGATAGAATATTTTATTTAATAACCAATTTAGCACTATTTATCGAAATTCTTAGCAATCTAGCACTATTTGAGATTTCATTTAGCACCCAACCGTGGTATTGAGTTGGCTACACTAGGACATGTTACATAGCGTAGTCAGGAAAGCGGTAATACATAACATTTATTACTTCATCTCCCTGCTTACAATTTCCTTCATCATCAATTATTTAAGAGACTAGCTCTTGTCAGTTATATGACATCTTCCATCATTCTCTGTCCAGAGCCAAATTTCCTCGACTATGACTTACGATTTCTGGCCATCACAAACTTAACCACAACCCTGTCTCTCTGTTTTATCATTACAGTGTGCGCAAACCGTGCATTCAGCCAACAGTTAGTGAGGCTAGCGTCACAGGCAGCATTGCCACAGCGACTGGCTAGTGGATCTCTACCATTGACAAGTCAGGCTCTTAAACAGACAACAAACACGCCTATCTTAGATGCAGTAAGAATTGTTTTATGTAATTATTACTAGAGAAATAACAGATACTAGTTTTTATAGCAAGAAATGTTTATAAACGTGTCAGCTACACAAGAAAAGAAGCTGGACTAATCATTTAGCTTTGTCACTATTAAGTAATAAATAACTAAATAAATAATTTATTAACTAGTTTAAATAATTATTATTGTTAAATTTTATTCTATTCAACTGTTGACAATGAATAGAGTATAAAATTGTGTTTTATTGTTTTTAGGGTTCTGTCTTACTTAAAAGGTACAAAAGGAACCTTTATGGTGAGACTCATGTCACAGCCTCATAACTTTAGCACCTTTAAAGATAAAGACTTGGAAATTGACACAAAAATAGCATTAACTTGCCCACATGCCACAGCTTAAAAAAAATTGTTAAAATAATAAATTATTTAAAATGTTTCCAATGAAAAGAGAATAAAAATGTCCTAAAAATATAATATGGGTATCAAATTGTCCCCCCCTCCTTATCACCAAAACAGCCGGCGTAGCACACTGTTTAATCGCGCGCGATGCCACTTAGTTGAATCACAAGTGCGAGGAGCGTGACACGATGTTTTTGCGATTAAACAGTACGTCACGCTCCTTGCACATGATTCAACTAGTTACGTCGCGCGCGATTAAAGACTATGCTACGCCGCCTGTGGATCGAAAAACGAGAAAAAGATCATGGTAATATGTGCTTACGTTAAGATTACAGGAAGAATATTTGTTCCCAAAACTGTCGAATTACGGTTATATTCTGAAACTTCTTTTTCCATCTTATTCATTCTGACTACGTAACCACTCCTGTGGTCCGAGGTCGCGTGTTCAAATCCCATGGGGACGCATTTGTGTTCCGTCTGCATGTTAAGCAGTGGGTCCTTGGGTTTTGTGCTCGAGGTACAGCGATAGGGCTAACCACCCATCACGCTGGAATGTAATAATCGTTGGAGAAATGTGGGAAGATGAGTATAGACTGTCACTATTTCAGGCTCGTTCGTTCCGCACCACCCCCGCTACACTGTCCACAGCGGAGAAAGCCCATGACCACGCCAAGCTCTGGGTGGTCGAGAGATTGACGTCTGCCGCTCTGCTACCACTGATCCCGATTGCACTGCTCATGCCCAACAAGATCTTAGACTCCGTACTTGCTATCCTTATCACGGCCCATAGTTTCTGGTAAGTCTTCAAGCTTTGTTATAGGGAAAGAGCTATGATTTTGCCTTTACTTAGGATTCGTTTGGCCTCTGACATAGCAGGACTATATTTTTATCATGAAAAATCGATACGACGTGATGTCAAAATAGTCACTATGTCAATGTCCATTATGATTATATTTGATTACCGATTTCTGCATCTTGAAAATTGAGCAGATAACGTAACTAAATGGAAAGAGTCCTCCTATGATTTTCGTGAAAAACATAATTATGTCGTAAACACGAAAAAGTTGTTAACGCCTTCATTCGGTAACATACTATATAGTTTGCTGTTAACAGCAAAAAACTAGCTTGATGGAGGTTCCAAATGCCTTTGCATATTTGTCAGAGCGAAAGCATCTGACACAAGTCTTCTTGGTCTGCAACATTCCTCCAACAAGAAACCCTCATCCCAGTCTCAAATCATGCCATTCTTCAAAATAACTACCCTTATCCCCTCCCTAATCCTTCCCTCCTTCCCCAGGGGCATGCAAGCGATTATGGCGGAATACATAAGAGTTCTACTCTTCGGCCCTTTAATTCCGAAAATAGCCAAGATGATAGTGTACATCCTCAGTGCGTTTCAACTGGGCGGGCTGTTTTACCTAATCTTCAACGATATGGGGATGACGCGCGCGTTCTGGAGAATCTGGCGGAATATGCGGAAGGTCGACCATCCTACGCCGAAGGTGCCGCCCCCGGGTCATGGAGACAGGCCTTGCTAACTTGGTTAAAACTTCAGTTTTAGACTTTCATTATTTTTCTTTTGAAGACCTTCTAAAAGAACAGTTACGGAGTTGTCGTGGGACACCCGGTTGGAACCAAGTTCCTTTCGCTACTAACGCGCAGGCCGCACGTCTATACTGCAGTAATATACATAGACTTACGCTTGTAAACACACATGCGCACGCAAGTCGTGACGGTCGAAGTCTTACACATTTTTTACAGCCTAGCTCTCATTCCCTGTGAATCTGGAGTGTAACGTTGGAGAAGGAATCTCGTTCAAAAAACCGTTTTGTGGTTTTTAAGAATGCCATGAAAACCCTGAGGCAATTCTGAGTCTGTCGAATTAGCCTTCTCGACCGTAAAAACCTTTTTTATCTGTCGAATTCCATACATTTTTAGCTCGAGTTTTAGAAGTCTCGCTTCGACTGTTTCTCCGGAATAGTCCCCCTATAGTGGAATTAACTGTTTTAATGTCTGTCCAGAATTCGTAGCACAGTGTTTAATCGCGCGCGACGCCACTTAGTTGAATCACAAGTGCGAGGAATGTGACACGATGTTTTTGCGATTAAACAGTACGTCACGCTCCTTGCACATGTGATTCAACTAATGGCATCGCGCGCTATTAAACACTATGCTACGGGACCAGGGCGTAGAAATCTACCCAACTAAGCGCTAGACCTGTAAGACTCCAAGTTTCCTATTGATAAGAACCACCAAAGTAAAGCTCACACTATTCTCCATCTTTCCAGGGGCCTCGAAGCGATCGCCGTCGACTACGTCCGCGCCGCCATATTTGGTCCCTTCATCCCCAAAGTTGCCATCGCTTTAGTCTACCTCATCAGCATTGCCACCCTCGGGGGTCTCTTCTACATCATCAGCCACGATATCGGCATCGCCAACTCTTTCATTCAACTCTGGTCTATCAAAGCTGGACAGAAGGCGTAGACTTGTATAATTGTTTGTGAACATATTTCTGGTAAACTTTTGTTCGTTTTGGTAACCTTTCTGTGCTAGATTGTACATCTATAACTGCTCATTTGATGACTTCTATCATAGACTAAGTATTACTACTATCTAAATGGCATTCCTAAATCCTCTAACGAACACGATGATAAAAAAGACCAATTGGTGACGCTAGTAGCACAGCGATGTTACGTAACATAAAATAATTCCTACTTTGATAATAGATGGCGCTGAAATATTCACAGTTAGTGTTGTCAACTTAGCGCCATCTAGTTTTTCCAAGCAAAACTATTATAGCCACATGTTTACTTGCAGCCAATTAAACAAATGTTGCTTATTTGCAACACTTGGCGGCACCTTGTGTAAAAAATTTGATACGCCTTAATGTATGGGAGTTGTCGGTATATACGTAGTAATACTTAGTCTATGCTTCTATCTACCTGATTGATGGTACAAACTATTAAGCTAGCTTCAGGATTAATCTACCTTGGTTCTAATGGTAAAGTTGATCAGAAATCTGTTACAATTGTGAGACTGGTACTACAGAGTACTTAAGAGGCCTTCTATTCATTCATATAAAATTAGTTTACATTTATTTATTATGGTATTTACGTAATAAACAGCTTAGTTGATGAAATGTTGATACTTGTATCGATTCGGTGTAGCACATCTTAACTTATTTGACAGGACTTAATTTAAGCGTTCTGTCCTTGTCTTTTCGATAAAGAAAGAAAAAGCTTAAAATAAGGTTAGTTCTGTCAAATAAGTTAAGGTGGATGGTCCAAGGTAGTTTTTATAAAAAACTTGTGAGAACCAATAACGACGACAGAAGTATTATTATTTAATTCTGTTAACGTTTTTTTACACCCGCGAATATTCAGTTTTTCTTAAAAGCAAAATGTTTTAACAGTCTAATATGCAATTTAAAACTTTCATACATTGGATTACAAAAGTTTTAAATAACAAAATTAGATTCTAAAAATGTTTGTTTGTAAAAAAACTGATTATTCGCGGGTGTAAAGTTGATGGAACGTGTGGAAAAAGGTAACAGAATTAAATAATAATACTTCTGTCGTCGTTATTGGTTCCCAAAAGTTTGTATGAAGATTGCCGTGGACCATCCACCTTAAGTCGTGTTACGCTGAGTCGACACAAATGTGGTGCAAAATAACTTAGGGTAATGTCAAATTTGGTATTTTAATATCGGAGATATAGCGGGTTTACCCTCAAGTTGTATGGTCATGTGTAGCATCTACTGGTTTTGTATGAATGGTACGATGTGGCTGAGATAGTCGGTAAAGAAAGCACAATCTGGAGAAATGATTTTGTAAACCGGTTTTATGTCACGATAGTATTGTTTCGTTTTAGAAAAAAAAAACATTAAATTATGTAAATTTACCGTTGTCGTAGTGATACTTGGCGAAGTATCTGATATCTTTAATTTATTTAGAGCAATAAATAATTAACTAATATGTTAAAACGAATTTTATTTACATTATCTTTCTGAACTGTTACAGGCTTGATTAAAAAAATACAAACATATAAACAGTACATAACTTGAATAAATTTATTTGGTCAATCAATGATTCATTACACTTTATAAATATTTATTTTTACATTACGCAGTATTATAAATTACATAGTAATTCAATAATTGAAGTTAAAGGTACACAGTATACAGTACACAGTACACAGTACACAGTATACAGTATACATAGAACCTAAGATTAAGGGTCGGGTGCGCCAAACATGCTCTCGCGTTTGGCCAATTTAGCATATTAAATCAAAATATTTTTAACAAATATAAAGCTCAAAAAACAACTTTCAGCTAAAATTATGTACACTAATTATGCTTTATAAAATGTATACAGACTTTAGGATGTTATATTCAAAAAAGCTGGACTTTCCATAGTCCTTTCAGAACTTAAAGCTAAACCACGACTATGGATGGGGTTTTCTTTATTATCATCGTAGTGACCCTGCGCCCGTAGCACGATGACGCGCGACTTTGTTGGTCAAAATAAGCGACAAATGAAGTCACACGTCATCATGGTACTAGGTACAAGGAATGGTCAACATATAGGTTATAAAGGATGTTAATAAATAACCACCAAGCCGAAAACTATCGATAATTGAAAGACTTCCACAAAAGAAACCTAGTATCTTAATAAAATCTAGTATTTTTGGGCGTCATTTATTGTGATTTCGATTCAAATCCGATGAATCGATTCTTAAATACTGTCATATAAACTAGCAATGTATAATGCAGCACTACGATTGTCTATGGATGTGTTGTCTATGGAATATATCGAGCGCCTCCCACTGCTTTGTGTGCAGGAGGATGTGAGGTCGGCGCGAGCGCATGTACTCCACCGCTTCTTGGGGCGACCAGCCGTTTTTCTGTGGAAAGAAAATATACATTGATAAAACGCGCCTACTTTACTCAAGTGAAGAAAGTTATTGTTATGTCATATCAGAGGTATTATCATTAGCAGAAGAATATAGCCGATAAACTGCTGCGCAGTTTGGCTTTAAATTTTTGTTAAAAAACTTGTATATTTTCTGGTAAATAAATAATTCATTCATTCAATTCAGTTTCAGTTTATTTATTCTTCAAACAATTTACATTGTATTAGAAAAACAATCTTATAATTAACTTATTTTACAAATCTTAAAATTATAATGACATTGTATGTATCAGGTTCTTAATTTGATGCAATGTTAATAAATAATAGTAATGGTAATGGTAATAAAATGTCTATTAGTTATCAAATTTATGTCAAAAGTATAAGGTAAAGGACAAAGATCCAGGACGTCAAGTATTGTCAAAGAAAAAAATCATCCAGTGAGTACAGACATTTCGCAAGCAAGAATTTTTTTAGATTAGTTTTAAAAATACCAGTTGAGTCAATTAGCTTCAAACTTAAAGGCAACGCGTTGTAATATCTAACAGCTTGGTAGCAAGCACTGTGTTCCGCAACGCGTTGTAATATCTAACAGCTTGGTAGCAAGCACTGTGTTCCGCAACGCGTTGTAATATCTAACAGCTTGGTAGCAAGCACTGTGTTCCGCAACGCGTTGTAATATCTAACAGCTTGGTAGCAAGCACTGTGTTCCGCAATTTTCAACGAGGGAGGCACAGTATTGATCCGGACATCTTTGCGCCTCGAATTTAATCTTTGTACTTTGTCATCCGGAGTTTCTAGCCTAGTAATATGTTTGGAAAAATCGGATAACAATACGTATATGTATAAAGAAGGTACGGTTAACACACCCAGCCTAGCGAAATGATCCTTGCAAGATGTCCAAGGTGGAATTCTGACTATAGTGCGCATTGCTCTTTTTTGCAATACAAACGCTTTTGAGAGGTTATACTTATAGCTGTTACCCCAAAATTTTATGCTATAACGTAGTCTGGATTCTACTAAGGCGTAATAAACTGTTAGGAGATGTTCCTGTGCCACTTCATCTCTTAAACTTCTAAGTGCATAGCAGGCTGAACTTATGGTACTCTCTATCGCTTGTAGTTCCGGTTTCCAATTTAAGCATGAGTCCAATCTAACGCCTAAGAATTTAACCTCATCAACTTGTGTAATAGTGATGCCATTTATTGAAATTTGTAGTGTATCATTATTTCTAGCTGTAGTTTTGAACAACATCACATTAGTTTTATTTGCGTTTAATTTAAGATTGTTGCAAACAAACCATGCCTGGAAAGCCAACATAGTGCCCTGTACTCTATCATTGAGATCATTTATGTTGTCAGAACTGATTACTGCATTTGTATCATCAGCAAATAACACTATATGTATGCCAGGGACTTTGTTTTTTATGTAGTCTATCAGATCATTGGTAAAAATTGTGAAGAGAATAGGCCCTAATATAGACCCTTGCGGTACCCCACGCGTTATCGTTCTGACATTAGATCGCGCCATATTTTCCATCCCTTTATCTGTACATTTGATCTCTACATATTGGCTTCTATTTTTTAAGTAGCTTTCCATTAAACGCAGTAAGCCTTTCCGGACACCATAATGTTCCAATTTGCCCAACAGAATGTGGTGGTCAACAGTATCAAACGCCGAGCTAAGATCTAAGAAGAGCGCCGCAACCTTCTTTTTTTCCGAAAGATATCTCACCGTATCATCGATCAAAGTTTCTACCGCATCTGCAGTACCAATACCTTTTCTGTATCCGTACTGTCTATTGTTTATTACTTTGTTCAAAGATAAATGCGTACAAAGCCTATGTTGCAGTAGTTTCTCAAATATTTTAGATGTTGTTGGAAGAACAGAAATTTGTCTATACATTTTGGCATCTGTTTTGGACCCTTTTTTGAAAACTGGTATTACTTTTGCCAACTTAAGTTGTTCTGGAAAAATCTCATTTGCAACACATTCATTAAACAAATGTGTGAGGGGGAGTGCTAGTAGATCTATATTGTCCTTAAATACGTTTATTGTTATTTCATCCCATCCTGATGATTTCTTGTTTTCCATGGAAAGAACCAACTTTTTTATCTCACACTGTGTAAACGGTCGACATTCCATGTCATTTCCTACAATATTAACACTTTCTTTCAATACCGATATAGCAACATTTGGGTTCACTAAATCATACCCGACTCCTAAATTGAAATGTTCTGAAAAAACATTAACGATATCTTTCGGATCAGTTATTATTTTATTGTCACATTTTAAAATTAAATTATCTGTTTTTTTATCGCTCTTATTCCTATGCCTATTGATTATCTTCCAAATTGCCTTGCTACTGTTTTTGGCAACAACTAGTTCTTTTGCTATCGTCATTTTCTTCAAATTGCGAATTACTTTGCGATACAGTCTTATATATGTCATCTTATAACTTATTATAGAACTGTCAGAGTGAAGATTTATATTAGTCAAAACGCGTTTCATTTTACTTGAGGTTCGTATTCCCTTAGTTACCCAGTTTATTTTATTTGCTTTTTTTACGTTAACCTTCCTTTTAACTTTTTTAAAACTATCCCTGAAGAGTTGAGTCAGCTTGGATAAAAAGGTATTTATTCCTATACTACACCAGTTAATAGTCTCTAATTGCTGACGAAAAATTGCTTTATTTTTATTAGAAAAACTTCGTCTGTATGTAAAAAATACCTTCTCTTTTTTTTCTTTAGCTTTAGTAACTATCGGACATGATAATAACGCATGTCCGTCGCCTATCCCGTTGAAGTATACATCAACCGTTCCCAAATCCTCTATCCTGAGATTAGTAAAAATATTATCAATGCACGACTGCGAATCATTACGTCTAAAAGTAGGAGTATTGACCAAGTGTCTATAGTTGTAACAGGATAACAATGTAAGAAGTTCGATTTTTTGTTTGCTATCTGATAGAAAGTCTACATTAAAGTCACCAACTATCAAACACTTTTTGTCAAATGTAGTTTCCAGTAAAGTCTCCAAGCTGATAATGAAAGAGTCAAAGTTTTTACTGTCCGGGGTTCGATAGATACATATAATGTTAATGCCCGTATCGATGTCCCTTACACCACAAATCTCAAAACTATTCATCTTATACATTCTACAATAATTTTTTAGTTCCTCTACTTGTCTGTCCTTTTGCGCCAATATTAGTGAACCACCTCTCTTTTTGTTAGTCCTCATATTGTATGATACCATATTGTAATCTGTTAGATTGAAAAGTGGTGCACTGGTTTTGTTAAGAAAATGTTCGCATATGCAGAAAAAACTAGGTTTGACACAAGGTTCGTGAAGGAGTAATTCAATTTCATCTTTTTTGTTACTGACACCGCAAAGATTCTGATAGAGAAGAGATACATAATTTACTTTATTGACGAAAAAACATATTTTCCTCAGTCTGCGTATCTTTGTGGTGTGAACTGTTTATACAGCCTGTCTGCGTCTCTACAGTTACCAAATTTTTGAGAGTTGTTCCATCATCAGAACAAGTTTGCGTCTCTACATTTTTTACACTCAATGGACGCAGAAGACTAACGCCTCCCGCGTTAATCTCGCGTTCTGGGTTACAATGGTACCATCGAATTCACCTTTATAATAGAGACGCAGAATCTCTCTGTGCATGCATCCACTACCAAATCTTTTTTTAAAAATCCTATCGTCATCGTAGACATCCAAGAGCGCCACGCGTGAGAAACACGAGCTTACATGTTCCAGGCATTGATTTAGCATATGTTCATTTAAATACTTAGTCAAACCAACATTACACACAACTATATTAGTATGTTTAAGGGCACTTAGACAACAATATAGGGTCGATTGAAGGCACAAGGGGTCATATTCATTCGAACCCGCCAGAATTATAATAAAGTCCCGGTCCGTGAGCTCCTTGCAGTCAGATTGGCATGAACTCAAAATCTCGGCCAGAGGTGCGTGCGGCTTGATCGTCGATGTGACTCTATAACCAGCTCCTAGCAAATTCTGAAGATTGGATCTTAATCCTCTTCCTCTCTCATCAGTATAAAGTCGGACTTGCTTTAATTTTGATTTTGTTAAATCTGTTTTTTGAGGATCCACATTATGTTCCGTTGTAGTATAGCTGCTGCTTGATTGGAGGGTTGCATGTTTTTCTATATTTAAAGTTATCTGGTGGAATGATGGTCTTGGCCCTAAGTGACAGATAGGGTTCGATAAATCGTTACAAGCATTTTTGTTGCGTTCGGTTTGGTAAGTTCTGGGTGCTAGAATTTTGTTTACGCCGATCTGCTGTATGACATTATTCGTGAGATCCCGCTGTGAAGTACTGGGAAAGCCGGGCTTTAAGGAATCGCTACGTGTTTTACGGTATCGGGGGGATACAAGTTTTATGGGCGATGATGTAGTTCCCATGTGCATATCCCCTAAACCCACGGATTTGAGAACCTGTATTTTTTTCAGGTGCTCGTTGTTCTCTCTATGTAAGGTAGAATTAGCGAAGTTTAAATTTTCAATTTCAGCATGCGCCGCTCCTATTTCAAGTTTCAATCTCTCGTTTTCGCTTTTAAAATCTTCCAGGTCCTGACTATGATTGTGGGCCAATGTAGTCGGTAGACTGATGTAGGATAAGTCTAGGGCAGACTCCTCGTACCCCCTGTAGCGTGTTGGTTTTCTTTGTGTCACATAGTTATGTTCTTGTGCAGATGGTGTAGATGTTGTAGATGCATCTGTGATTTCCAAAAGCTTATTGCACTCATTGCAAGTGTAAACATTTTTTTGAGTTGCATATTCGGCCATGTACTTCGCAGTCGTTATATTTACACAGTTATGGTGAAAAATCTTTTTACAAGAGTCGCATTGTAGTAGTTCTATGTCAAGAAGCTTTCCCAAGCACACTATGCATGACTTCATAGTGGCGACTTTATATACTCGTGGCTCCCTCTATCGGGCTCAGTCAGAAGCACTTTGAACATAGATGTTGTGTAGTGTTGTTCGTTTGTACACTGTTTTTCAAATGCCTGCGACGTTGAGAGCTGGTTCGGAGTATAAGTTATAGATGGCGCTGTTTTCAGTAAAAATTATTCAGGTTTTCAGGCTGTTTTTTACAGAGTGCAGCACTGTGTATACATGTAAAAAATCACTCCTACAGTTTCTCACAAAAAAACTTGGAATAACTGATAAATTTGTCACAATTTGTCATTTTTCTTGTAAGAGGGTAATTGGCTATATCAAATCAATTTATATTGATTTGTTCCAAATCACTAAATTAGCCAATAATACATGGAGATAACACTCGCGTATATACTGTACATCGCACTGTGAATGATGAAATTAATTCACTGTATATTAGTAACAATTAAACACTGGTTTTGAATTATTTTACATGGAGCATGGTAAACAAAGATGTTCACAACTCGGGCGCCCTCTGCCGAAAAAATTCAATTCATTCATTCATTTGGCGGTTACTGCACCGAAAAGAGCTAGGAGCGTACATTCGGTAACCCTATGTATCGAGTAACAAGATGGGACCAATTTGTACTTGTGTAGAAAAAACTACATTAAGGCGATATGTAAAAGTTTTAGCGTCCCTATTACTCTATATGCGAAAAAACCCTCAGTGCGAGAGGGACGGATTCGTGGAAAAGTAGCAAAAAGTCGTTTTTTTATTAATATAAAAATGTACTAAAGTTGCTAACAAAATTTCGTTTGACCAGCGGGCCTATTATGTATCTCTAGTTGCCTTCTGGACTGGGTGTCTATCATCAAAAACATAGATATACTATCGAATTCCGATGTCCTAAGGATATGTTCGCACTTGAAGTGACGACACAGATTGTTAATAGTTCAATACCCACTAAAGGCAATTTTGAAATTTCAGTATTTATCTATGTTTTTGATGAAAGGCACCTCGTTCAGTTGGCAACTAAAGATACAGAATAGGGGGGCAGGTCCTGGATACTGTTAAAACCCATCTAATAAAATATAATTGCAGTATATATGTCATTCCAAATTGTCAAATCAGGAGAATTGGCGTCGAAAAAGACCTCATTTCAATAAATGCTTGTATCGAGCCGAATTTTTCCAATCGCGTTTCTGTTTAACAGATCCCTAGAAAAAGATTCCAAAAATAATATACTATTTTATCAAAATAATACCTTCTATACTGAAGTAGATATGCAAGTTCTAAAAGTGTCGATTTTTTTCCGTAGCGCCTTGAAATATTTTTTTTTATTTATTTAATTATTATTATAATTATTAAACAGTTACAATATCCTTACAGGATAACCTAATACAATATTTTAATTATCAATGCAAGTGCTCGTAAAGGCCCACTTTTTATGCATCAAAACCGAACAAAAAGTCGATTATTTTGCCCTAGGGCTTTATTATTATTATTTTTTTTTATTTATTTACTATGTTTGGCTAACCTGAAGACTTTCCTGTGTACCATAGATGTTATACTTTTTTTTCCACTGTATAACGGCTCTGGATACAGTCCTTTTGAGCCAAATTGGAGCCATAGTTCACAAGATTATATTTGTTTTCATTTCCTCACACTATGCATTGAAAAACGTAGTATGATACACGGGCGTAAAAGCAATAAATTACTCGGTTACGTTTAAAACACGAGCGTAGCGAGTCCTCGTAATTTATTCCTTTGCGCCCTTGTAGCATAAACTACTATTGAAACGAATCTAAAATGAAATTAATTTAACACCCTACGGACTTATACTAGAACACAAAATAATTAGTGTGACCTTTGTGAATAGGGTTGGCTAGGCGCAACCTGGAGTATTTTGTTTTTGCTGACTGTACAAAATGCTCCAGGTTGCGCCCAGCCGACCCTATTTACTTTGATGTAGTTTTTGTTTCTAAACAACTACGAATTGATCACATCTTGCTGAAAACGATGCTGAATAGATTTTTTCAAATAAATCGATATTTGATAAAATCCGACTGTCTCACGTTAGTACCAACCTGTTCTAAGGTACAGTGGAGACCGCATCAAGACACATTGGACTTTGTACCTATCTTATATTCTTCTCTGTAGGGGCTAATGTTGTACTGCAAGTGTATAGCTTGATGTGGTCTCCACTGTACCATTATAGGATGCGGAAACATAATTTTTTTAAGCATCTTTTGATACGCTCTATCGTTACTTGTTACCTACAGACGTGATTTCTTTATCAGTTTTTTTTTGATGACTGCTCAACATGCTTGGTTGCTCACAGCCAACCATGTTTATTTTGATGTAGTTTTTTTTCTACACATCTCCGAAATGGTGACATCTTGTTACTCGATTAGGTGGTAGAGATGATGCCGGGCACGACTGTGGGGGTACCACCATCTTACTTGGAGACCCCCTCGAAGTAATTCGGGGGAGAGTAAGAGGACAGCTCACAGGCAAAAAACCAGGAGGCCCATCATGCCTGGGACCGATGGATGGCGGTATATCCATCCCTAATAGCCGGATCTTATATGGAACAGACTGGTGACGGCCAGCGACGTCACTGGTGCGAGGGTCCGGCACCGCTCTCACCAACCCGCCTGCCCAGCGTGTGTGAGTATGGGCATTACTTCCAAGAGGACCGCCAAGAGTGGCGAAATCTTGGAAAGACTTATGTCCAACAGTGGACGAGAAAAAAAAGGCTGATGGATGGACGGATGGTGTTCGGAAGGCTCGTTAAGCTGTGTATTTGTGCCCGAGGTACGGCGATAGGGCTCACCACCCATCTCGTTTAATTGACAAAAGAAAAAATACGTGTCCAATATTTTCTGATAATCTAACTGACGGTCTAATTAGAATTTTTTAGTCATCATGCCTATTGTTAACACCATAATAGCGCCGTTCTGACCCGTAGATGTACGATGTTAACCCGTAACCCGGGTCTAACCCGGAGGGTTGGCAGCCCTAGTTACACGAGCTAGCCCGAAAAAAGTGCAAGACTTCGACCATAGTCACCCGGCTAAACCTCAACTCACCATCATGAGGTAGCAGCCAACCAGCGTGGCACTCCGCGTCCGACCGGCTTTGCAGTGGACGTATACTGTGCCGCTATTTATGTGGTTTTGTGTGCTGTCGTTATTCAGCTGACTCAGCTTTGAGCCTTGCGGGAGGAACCTGGAAAGAAGAGGATATTTATTGACTTATGATTATTTTTTTAATTCTCGACAGGCTTGTGATTCTCCAATACCGCTCCTGATGGTAATAAGGGCCGATGAGACCTAGGATTAAGAGGGGAATGGCGACCTTGAAAAGCCGCGTTACCGGTCGGCCACAGCTTCAGGCTTCGAGAGGCGCAGCAAGCGGTTCTTCTTGCAACGGCGCCAGCGGAGAGAACAAATGTATGAAGTTGTATAGAGCCAGCCATGTCCGGCTTTGAGTCCGGCTTCGAGTGACTTGCGCTCTCGGGACGGCGGTGTGTGGGGAGGCGGGCGGTTGAAACAGTGATCGAGCGTACAGGACGAGCCTAGTGTCGAGCGCTTTGAGCGAGCGCGCTATTCATGAAAGCGCCGACGGGTGTCGTGGCAGGGCAAAGTCCGTCGCAAAAACCGCCTGGAAGCGCAGCAAGAAGCGCCGCCAGAAGCCTGAAGCTGTGGCCGAGGGGTTAAGGTCCGGTTTAATTCTGATGTTATGTAAATAAAAAATATATATGATAAACTACAGAATATCTGGAATGAAGTGTCTTAATCAGAATTTGAACTTTTCATCAAGAACAAAAAACAAAACAAGGTCCAAATTAAGACTATAATTTGAGACTAAAATCCGATTTCATTGATGATATATGAAAAAAAACAAATTGAAACTTAGTCAAATTGAAGACATTATAACCACAAATGATTTCCCGTGATTATTTTTGAAAAACTTTAGTTACAATAATTTTAATTACTTATTTAGGTAATTTTGAGCGTGTTCGCAGCTCGATTCCCCCTCGACAGAGAGATCATTATGGGAAAAGTCGTGTGAGAAAGTGAGACGCATGCACCAGTAACCTGCAGTTATTAGCCCCTTAAGGACGGTCGTCATGAACGCAGCAACTCAGTTGTAGGCGTGACCAAATGTAATGCTATTTCATTTAGATATTACGTGCACGCTTGATAATACTTGCGAAGATTCGCACCGATTTCGTCGTATGCACAAAATTGAAAAAGTGTGTCAAGAGAAACGACATTTTAGCAATACTGTAAAAGTTTTTAACATACTATTTATTAATATTTATCTAGGTTACATTTCCAATTTTAAATTAATATTGAAAATTGAAAAAAATTGAAAAATTATTTATTTTCTTAAGCTTACTTCATTAAATAAACTGAGTTTGAGTTCTCCTATTGGGTATGAAAATACCTGTAACAGGAGTCCCCGCTCTGCTATAACTAAAATACAAAATTAAGTGATAAACAAAACTATTATTTACAGAGGTGACTAACAAATTATTATAAATATAAAAAAGAAAAGAAAAGTTTAGTATATTCAAATTCAAATTCAAATTCAAAATTCAAAAAGTTTATTTTGCAAAGTAGGTATATATAATACACGTTTCACAAGTCAAATTTTAATCTTATAAAAATATATGTAATAAAATAATAAATGTACATGAACTACTTAGATTAAATGTTTATTTAATTTATGTAGCAATATATATACAATTAAAATTATAGGTAAAATATTATTATACAAGGTGAAATCCAATCAACCGCCCGAACCCATACCGGAGACCCGGCCAGGGACCAGGAACAAGGTTCAATGATCACCAACCGAGCCCCCAGCACGAATCCAGGCGGCCGACCAAATCCCATCCTATATACTACATAGTAATAGGTTACGTATATAAATACATGCCTACCTCCGCCCATTCGATTAGTCTTGCTAAGAAGAACGGGCAAGAAACTTGGCAAGATCATGTCTTTTTTTTAACATAAACTTAAACTATACATTGAATTACTTATATCTACTTTAACCAAGGGATAAGAAAATACAAGACAGCAGGAATTCAGGTTAATGAAAAAAGAAAAACATATATATCTTTGCCTACCTGTCTCATACAGTCTATTTCCTTTTACAGTCTGTAATTAATTAATGTTAACTCTTAAGAGGAATCAAAAGTTAGGAATTTATATTAATTAATTAAATTATTACCTACTATCATCAAAATCAGTATCACTATAACACCATGCTTCACCATCATCCAAATATTCATTTATTTTATAATATGCCTTTTTCAGTAGGCCCTGCTTAATATACTGTTTAAACTTATTCTCTGACAAAGTAAGGACCTCTTTTGGAAGTTTATTGTAAAATCTTATACCATGTCCTACGAAAGAGGTACTCACTTTGGCGAGTCTGATTTTTGGAAAAGCCAGTTTATACTTATTTCTGGTTTCCTTACAATGTTGCTCACCAAACCTTGGGAGAGACTCAACATTTTTTCTAACATATCTAAGGACTTGGTAAATATATTCACAAGGAACAGTTAATATATTAATTTCTTTGAACTTTTCTCTTAATGAATCCCGGTGCTTCATATTATAAATAGCCCGAATTGCTCTCTTCTGCAAAACAAAGACTGCGTCTGTATCCGCGGCTCTACCCCATAACAGCATATACTTACTTAGGCTGAATTTGTAAGTGTGAGAGGGTATGTGTGTGTATGTGGGATGTGTGTATGTGAGATGTGTGTGACTATGTGTGCATATGTACAATTTATGCAATTTTGGAATAAGTATATTATTTTTTTTATTCTAAAACACATTTTTTATATATTTTTAATCTTAATCTTTTTTTTTTCTTGTTAAGTTATTATTCAAATTTTCCGAATTTAGTTCTAATTTGGCATAGATCTAGATACCAATGTCAATGGACTCAACCTAAAATAGGCGACATAAGAAGTATTCTTATTAAATTTACGATTGTATCTATCTTTTCTCTACTTGGAACCTCTCTACTGACATATATCCTATATCCAACAGTGGGTGGATGTGGGCTGATGATGATGACTCTTCGGTTAATTAAACATTCATTCAAAAGTTAATTCACGCGTTTGTACAATTAATTCAATAAACCTTTAATTTAGTTCATGTACAGTTATTATTTTATTACATATATTTTTATTAGATCCATCTCTTTTACCAGAAACAAAAATACAACAACCAATGATTATTTCATTGAAGGCACTAAGCTCCAACAAGTGGAACAACTACGCGACCTGGGAATATTGATGGACAAGGATTTAAAATTCGCCAAACATATTGACAAGCTTGCGACGAAATGCTTTAAAACACTTGGTTTTGTTATACGTAATACTAAGCATTTCAAAGAACCATCTACCATGATTAAACTTTATAATGCCCTGGTCCGATCTCAGTTGGAATACTGTAGTACTGCCTGGAACCCTTACTATGAAGTGCATGCAAAGCGATTAGAGAGCGTCCAAAGTCGATTTCTTTACCATCTCTCGTACGGCGATCACAAAGCTAAGAAACTACCAAGCTATTCCTCAAGGCTAGCTCACTACCGAATGTGCCCTTTAGCTGATCGCAGAAAGGTCCACGACTTAGCTTTTCTACATAAGTTAGTCAACGGTGCACTTGACTGTCCAGATCTCTTAAGTAAGCTGTCATTTAATACCCCTAAAAGGCTACCAAGATCCAACTACATTCTTTTTAATATACTCTTTGCTAAGACTAACCTAGGTACTAACGCTCCTTTAACGAGATCTTGCCGCCAATACAATGCTATTTCCAAATACGCCAAAGCAGATATTGATATTTTCTCCGGGCTCAACACCTTCAAGTCCTCTGTCAGTAAATACTTAGCCAAAAAAACTACACGCACAAATAAACACAAAGCATAAAATAAGTAGGTACCTACCCTGTTATTTTAAAAATCTTCGCACAAAATTTGTTAACCTAGTTTTAATTTCATATTTTATAGAATATACGAGTAGTAAATGCTCCTATTAGTATAAGAATTGTTCATAATTGTCTTAACTGGTGCATGATGTGGATGCCTTTAATTAAGAAAACAAATAGCTGTATACATTTTAAGATTATTCCATTTAAGTAAGTTTATTGTATTTCTTGTTGGTGTTCCTAAATAAATAAAATAAAAAGATTAAATTTTACTTGTAAAAAGTGTATTATATATACCTACTTCGCAAAATAAACTATTTGAATTTTGTAGCATGCGTATTATTACAGCTTTCCCTTGCCTGCCCCCAAGTGCCCCCCCCCCCCCCCCCCGCCCTGAACAAAATCCTTTATTTTTTTAATAAAGAAATTTATTTATCTAAGAAACTTAAGACCTCTTCAATTTATTTTCTGCCAAGCTGCATAACAGTTTGTTTGCAGATGAGATCTTAGCGAACTTGAATATAACTTACAATTTACATACTTATGGTAGCTACTTACAGTACAGGCTTACAACACATTTATTTATACTACATTATATACTTAATATAAATGTAATTATAATTATATATTAATAAATACAATATATACAGGCTACGCCCTTGCTTACCTATTGATAAACCGGACCCCCTCATACAGTTTGTCCTGGTCGGGAGCTTCGAAGATATCCGTAGTGGCCAGCTGGAGGAACTCGACGCCTGCTGCGCGCCATTTCTGGAAAATTTGTGATTGTTTCAATTCGCATTGTCGATGACATCATTTAGTAGGATAGAATTATCCGAGCATCGTTTCTTTCCGGATGAAAAATACAAAACTTATGTGAGTAAGCGGAATAGGCAGTCCTACCTTTAGTCTATTCTGTCTTTCTATATAGTTGGTCTTTTTCATCCGAAACGGAAAAAAGTTTGTGCATTCTTGAAAATATTATTACCTATTAGCTTTTCCCTGCGTTCTACTCGAAGTTATTAAATGCGAGGGTAGTCATATTTTCCCGAATAAACTTACACAACTCGCAGAGGTTAACTCGGCACCGCCCGCCCCCCGCAAGATCTCTGCCTACCTTTGTGGGTAAACTGAGGTGCCGAGTTAACTTCTGCAAGTTGTACCAAAATAAACGTTGTAAAAAACGTGATATAAAACGGCCGTTATATTAAAAAGAACACATTCCTCTAATTCGAAAATAATATTCTAGTAAACAATCAAAGATCGCAAGTTTTCCCGCCCGCTTCCACTGAGCGAGATAGAATAGTGTAAAATGAAAGAGTTGGAGCAGGACCGATCTCTGTGAATACGACAAACCTTGTGTACAAAAGTATATTTTCTAATGATGATGAATAAATACGTTTGCAACCGGTGAACGAATAAACCGGCCAAGTGCGAGTCAGACTTGCGCACGAAACGGCAAAAAAAAATCATGTCTGTTGTATTTGTTGTTATAGCGGCAACAGAAGTCTAATTAGCGGTAAAAATTTACCCCACGATAAAGTGTTGAACACAATTTTGTATGACGACGACTCCAATATAGCGTTAGTGTGTATTTGAGTCGGCCAATCACGGCTGACCTCATGACAACAGTATGAACCAATCATGAGCCTTTTGCCCTTTTTCAGCCTCTGGTGCTATTTTCGAACGACTTCTATGTTTTTTTAATTCGCCGTTTGTAACATAAACTGAATTATATGGAAAATATATTTAATATTTATTTAATACATTTACAGTACAGCTTTACAGATACTTAAATCTAATACGCTATACCTACTAAAATAATTTACAAATAACATTTATTTACAAATACAAATAACAAATAATTACACAATACTACTCTTTTTTGCATCTTTCTCACATAACCTCAGACATTCACGAAACACGTTCATCAAACTATCAGCAAACAGATCACACGTTGGATTTGCTGACAGCAGTGTGTTTAGGCCCTCCAGAGCGCGCGGAAGCGGAGAACGACGTCGCGCCATGGTTCTAACGGTGGGTACGTGTAGCAGCTTGTGACTACGCGCGCGACTGTAATTTTTGGGTGCAAAAAGCGAGGTTACAGCGTTTACAAGTTTGGGGCAGTCAGAGTCACCCCGCAAAATACGGCACACCTGAACCAATAAGTCCGTATTGCGCCTGACGTCCAGTGAGTTCAAATTGAGCGTACCTAGGAGAAAAGGGGTGGGATACATAAAAGGGTAGTAACCGAACTTTCTTTTATATAGGTAACGTAGGAAAGCTTTTTGCACCTTTTCTACTATAAGAGTGTATGTGCTCTCATATGGGTTCCATATCACAGAACTCGCCTCGAGCTTGGTCCTAACAAGCGACGTGAAGAGAAGCTGAATGGTCTTCAGGTCTTGCAAGTCCCTGCAGTTTCACATAACGAACCCTAGCCGTCTAAAACAATTTGCTGCTAGGTTCACCACATGGTCATGAAAATTGAGCCGAGTATCAAAAGTGACACCTAGATCCTTAACCGAATAAACGCGTGCAATATTCGCATCACCCAAAGTGTAATAAAAATGTTTTGGCTGAGGGGATCGTGTATAAGACATTACACAGCACTTATCGGGGTTAAAATGCAGTTTGTTTTCCAGGCTCCAAAGATAGACGGCGTTGAGATCGTTTTGAAGCAACTTGCTATCATAATCCTGACTAATGCCCCTGACTAACTTTAGGTCATCTGCATACAGAAGGCATGAAGTATGACGAAGCACGGCATCGAGGTCATTAATCATGATCACAAAAAGAAGCGGACCAAGAATAGAGCCTTGGCTCACTCCTGAACGCGTCAAGTACGGTTTCGACTCGAAACAACCGTGTTTTACGTACTGTTTCCGGTCACTCAGATAATTTGCGAAAAATCGCAAAAGTCTTGGAGATAAACCAATATTGCACAATTTTCTCAGAAGTACATCGTTGTCAACTCTATCGAACGCTTTTTTAAAGTCCAAATAAATGACATCCGCTTGCACACGCTCATCCATTAATCCTGAGACCATGTCAACAACTGTCAAAAGGTTGGTGTCTACAGAACGATGACTTCTAAAACCGTGCTGGGAGTCACTCAAAAAAGGTTGTACTTGTGGATAAATCTTCTTGTGCACAATTGATTCGAAGACCTTTGCTGGGGAACATAAGTTGGCTATGGGTCTGTACTCGGCAACTGAAGAAGTGTCCCTGGTTTTGGGAATCGGCGTCACGCGTGAGATCTTCCACTTTGCAGGATATTTACCTGTTGTCAGAATAAGGTTATAAATGTATACCAACGGGACCTTAAGTTGGTCTACATAGGTTTTGAGCAAATATGGGGGTAAACCATCTGGACCAATAGAACTTCTAGCCCTAAGACGTTTCAAAGCCAATTCAATCTCAGCAGCATGTATCTGGTTTATATCAATGTACTTGGAGTCCCCGGTGTTGTCCGAGCTATTGATTTGGTCCGAATCTAACATGGGTGTGCTCGGAAGGAACACACTTGCGAAAAAATTGGCAAACGCAGATGCTGCTTCTGCTCCCGTATACTCCTTTCCTTCGTGGAACACATGAGGTACAAAACCTCCCTTTGACTTTAAGCTGGCAATGTGTTTCCAAAAAGCTCGTGGATTGAATTTGATATTTTCTTAAATCTCGCGCATATGCGACTCATAGGCCAAAGACATACGAACTTTTAACCCTGCTCTAAGTGCACTGAAATTTGCGTATACTTCTGCATTCCTTGTTGACTTCCAAGTACGATGCAGAGATGCCTTACGACTAAGGTCTACTATAATATCAGCTGTAAACCACACTGGATATTGTCTTTTGCGTGTATCAGGTCTCTTTTTTTTAGGAACACACTGGTCAAGTATACCGTACATAATATTATAAAAGGAATCCACGGCATCGTCTACATCATATTGTTGCAGAACTACATCCCACGAGACTTCGGACATCAACTTATGTAGTAGTACATAATCACCCCTACTAAAGTTCCAGTCGTGGTTATTGTCAATGTTGCTGGCATCGACGTAATTAGAGCCGAGAGCACAGTGCAGCCCACAAAGGGGTATGGCAATGTCCAGCGGGGGATGGTAAAGATCTATACGCGGTACTAAACCTCCACACTCCGCCTCACTCACGGAGACCCCACCCACACCATCGGCCAGCAAAACTACATCTAGCTTTCCTCCAAACACATTAGCAATTTCATTCCTCTCTGACAGACCACAAATATTTAAAAAATAACCATAATAATAATATCATATATATATAATATCCTCAAACGAATATGCAACAATACAAATTTCAGCTCTGATTTATAAACATTTTCAGTATTATCCGACGAAAATAGAGTTTCGTTATATACTTGTGGTCTATATACATCCCATATAATGTTATTTTTAGTGTTCAATACCCAAAGGGTAACCAACGGGACCCTATTACTAAGACTCCGCTGTCCGTCTGTCACCAGGCTGTATCTCATGAACCATGATAGTTAGACAGTTGAATTTTTACAGATGTATTTCTGTTGCCGCTATAACAACAAATACTAAAAAAACAGAATAAAATAAATATTTAAGGGGGCTCCCATACAACAGACATGTTTTTTTTTGCCGTTTTTATAGATAATGGTACGGAACCCTTCGTGCGCGAGTCCGACTCGCACTTGGCCGGTTTTTTCTATTAGAGGTTGCAGTGTACATGTACAAGTTAGTATTAAACAGTTGATCACTATCAAATATCTCAGTATTAAAATAACAATGGAAATATGACATAATGTATTTTGAATGCCAACAGATTCTACCTATAGATTTTAAATGTATGAATAACATTATTATGTAGATAAAGGCAACTGAACACTGTTGTCTGATAATTGTTCGTTTTATAAGATAGTAGTAATGCATAATGGATCAGGAATACAGAACCTTTTGTGTAGTGTTTTCGAACTATTTATAGAATTGTTTTAAGATGAGCTGTGACGATAGACACGTCCACACATCCTGTGCCAGGGTTGGATTCAGACCCTCGGAAAATTATTGTCATTGGGAATTAAAAATATACTACTTGGCTAAAATTATACTACGTTTCGTTTTTCAGCGATTTTTGTTTTGAATTCAAATAAAATAGCCTATTTGAAAGTGAAATTTTTAAGAAATTTACTAAAAATATTAATAATTTAATAAAAGAGCCTATTTGTTAGTGAATTTTTTTAAAAATTTACTAAAAATATTCATAGTGCACAAAAATTCCTTATATTGTAGGGTAAATGTTAAAAAGCAAAACGTCTCAACCAATAAAACAAGTCGGTCGGCCTGAAGATAAAATTATGGTGTTTTTACGTAGAATAGTTCCATTACGATACTACATACTACATGTCATGAAAATATGGTACAAATAGTATAATTATACTACGAAATCCAACCCTGTCCTGTGCAAACAATACTTTTCATTTACAGAAATAAATCCACATACGACTAGATAGAGCAGGGGTCTCCAAACTTTTTGTCTAAGGGCCATACTGATTCCTTCACAAGCCCCGAGGGCCAAGACCAAAGAGTATAAGTGTCTTATACAGCTAAGACTATAGTAACTAATGATTTCAAAATATTGTAGTTTTGACGCGCAAACTTTCGTATTGGGACCATAGATAATACTGCTTATACCCTATTGGGACTAGCCGGTCAATGAGATCATAGACAATACTAAAGAGAGATATCAGGGCGCAGGGCGCAGGTATGTACTCCACTCTTGTCTTGCTTGTCTGATCCACCTAATAATTATGTAGTCTCTATCACCCACTGAACTTGTCTTGCTTGTCTGATCCACCTAATAATTATGTAGTCTCTATCACCCACTGAACCTCTCATAGAAATTCGGGCGGATGAATAAATATCACTTTATATAGGTACTAATAATGTTGTGTCTATACATTTTCGAAACTTTGAATTTTTTAATATAACATAAAAATAATAATGGCTTACCTCAGCATCATTTGAAAATATTTTTAGCTCGTACGTCTCATTCATTGAAACAACTCCTTTTAGGTTTTCTTCATCAATCAACTGGAAAAATACAACAATCTAATTAATGTGCAGCCAAAAATTGCACATGCAAACACAATTTTTTTGTAAATTTACATACAATCTTGTACATCATGCCTGTCTCCTAGAAATTTCCATCTGCTACAATCCAGATATGCCTCTTTTGTCTGTTTTTCATGAAATCTAGTATAATAAAATAAATATATTGACACAACACATAGGGTGTCGGAGTTGCTCCTGAGTGTGAACTGTGAAATGCATGTCACAGTCCACACTCGGTACACCCACATTATACCAATAATTATTACATCTCAAGTGATCTCTTCAGGCACAAATACATAAATTTTTAGGTCATGCAGGTTTCCTCACATTGTTTTCTTTCACCATTAAATGTGAAAGTGTGGTTCATGATTCAAAATATACTTTTTATATCAATAGATGTCAGTGGTTTTCTAACCAATTTCAAATACCTATATGTCATATAATATTCTTCTATTCACTGAGGAGTCGAAATATAGCGTTTTTTAAAATATATAATTAAATAATTATATTTATACAAAGTACAGAATACGAACAAACTGTATTGCAGTTTGGCGATCTTTGTAAAATGTTTAAAATGTATTATAATAAAAAAATTAAAAAAAAATTTAATGTTAGGTTATACAATGCACATGAATTCCGAAAAACTCATTAGTGTATGCCCAACTGGATATCAAACCTGGGTCTCAAGCTCAAGATTGAGAAGCCAACATACCCACAGTGTTAGAACTTTGAAATATGCCATTTATGGATTAAGCATGTCAGGAAACATACAACCAAGTATATTTACAAAGAAACACATTAGCAAATATTTAATGAGTCAACTAACGAGTCATAGGATTTTGAAAACAGGAAAACAATTAAGTAATGCATTTCAAAGAAAACAGGTACCATAAATGGGAAAATTGCTAACTATCAATATACTAGTGTAAACAGAAAACCTTTACACAGACTACATATGCTGATCACACTGAAATAAATCACAAATCAATAGTTTGGGAAATATTTGAATTTTAAACAAATATGCATGAGAGAAGTTCACATGCAATATTCTAAAATAGACCTTCCTCGTGCGGTTAGGTATTCATGTAAGATAAAATAAGGAGCGAGGAGATGTCCCTAGTCTTAACAGAATTCATTAATGTTCACAAAAAAACCTTATCATCATTATGTTAAAGTTGAAAATCTTCTTTCCTGAAGATTTGCACCAGTATGATTCATGCAAAAAAATGTTCAGTACTATCACCAGTGGCGTGCACAGAACTTTTTGCTGGAAAAGCAAACAATTTGTCGAGAACAACAATAAAAAAAATATGAAAAAATTTAAATATCACTTTGAAAAAAAAAGTTTGTATAGGAAATTTTGTCTACCCTGGCGTCATACAATTTTTTTTTTCAATTAGATATTTAAATTTTTTCATATTTTTTTTATTGTTGTTCTTGACCAATTGTTTGCTTTTCCAGCAAAAAGTGTGTGCACGCCACTGACTATCACTATGCCATTACATTTAAGAACCAATATCCATTCACTCTGTATAGAAATTTATTTTAGTTACAGTAATATTTCCAAGTTGATAAAAAAAAATAATACATTTTTCAAAACTCCTGATGATATTCATAATATGAGTATTTTTGGTTGGGGTGTAGAAAAGGGGGCACTATGGGAAAAAAGACTTGAAAAATTTTCGCTAGGGGTATCGCATCCCCTTATCGACACTCCAACCGTATTTTCAAGTTAGGATTATAGGACTCATTGTTTGTTTATTAGATTTTCCCGAATTTTATAGTGACGGTGTAAACTTAGAACCTTGTATTCTATGTGAGTTATCTAACAAGTTCATTTAACAAGTTTTAATGCTAAATATGACTCGAAAATCCAACCTGTCTCGTCATCTGCTGAAACGGGAGAGCGCCTAGGATTACTGTATCGTCCATCCTGTCGAACCATCGCCTGCTGGTCACCTTCTCCATGAAGACATTGTACAGAAGAGTGGGGTAGAAGGTAACCCTAGCGAACATTGCTGGAGCGTTCTGCAAATAAGAACAGTTATAACAGAAAACTCGGCCAGTCGGTGCTCATCGCACCGCGCGGTAAACGAATGACGTCGGAGATCCGTACCATGGTGAAAGCTGGACTAAATGGTGGGGAGCCGGCCGTAATTAATTCAAGTTTGAAAAAGCAGACCCTCCTCGATCGGTCCTCTCCGCAGTTTGTTTTGACAGATAGATGTCATTCATTCCATTCTGTCACGTACAAATTTATTTTGACAGTTTTTTTTTTCCACTAAGTGGAAAGGCAAAAAGACCTTAGCCCATACAGCCGTGTCTGAGGTAAAACTAATAGCCACTATCCTCTTCTGTTGAAGATCATCCGAAATGTCTGTCCTGTCTTATTCATTGTCCTGTCGTTTCCGCTATAATGATAGCCTTCTAACGCAAATACAACTGGGTTAGAAAGAGCACTCGAAAAGGCAAAGCCCGCACTTTTGTTCCATTGAACATCGCACTGCACTGGTTACAGCGCAGCGACTTTAATACGCAATATTTTTTCAATAAAACATAAAAAAAACGACGCCATCACATCTCCGGGCCTTTTTTCCAATCTTTTTTTTTCACTTTTGCTTTGAGTTTTTTTCCGTTTTGTTTGGTTTCATCAAAGAAATCTAAGCATTCAGCACAACTTTAATTTTTAAACATTTTGTAAAGATAGCCAAGGCACGTATGATACAGAGCTGTGGTCATAAACCACAGATGTATAAGTCTGTGTCATAAACCCGAATTAACTAAACAGGTTCTTATACCGCTTCTTTTGCACGAATGGAAAAATGTATATTATGCCATCCTGCTCTCTTTGGTAGAATAATGCGAAGTAGTAAAGTTCATTAATGAGTGATGTTCATTACGATTACGCGGTTCCTAAAACTGCCTAAGTCCGAGTTAAACTGTTCCGTTTTGATTGAATAAAGCACAGAGCGGTTAACTAAATGCAATTGTACTTATTCTGAGAGTCGTACAGTTACAAAGACAGTCGATGCGTAAATCCTCACACAATTTGGGAGTTTGGAAAGTTGCCAGACAGTAAGAATATTTATAAAATAGGCTGTAGCTTAGCTTCCGGAGCCGGCAATCACAAATGAATGGGACAGTTGCCGGAGATGATAGTCATTTGAAAAACAAGAAGGATATTTGCGTATATAATGAATAAATGAATACATAAAGCAAATTAGCTTGGTTTACTATAAAAATCATACGTTTTACGTCGTACATTTCTTACACAATAGGAGAGCGTCCGAGAGTTGCCAGTCTACACCCTAGATCAGGGGTTCCCAATATTTTTCAGCCCGCGGCGCAGTTACAAATTAAGTATTTTATCACGGCGCCCTACCCTAAATTATGTTAATATTCGAAAACCATCTTCGAGAATTAAATTTAATAAGCCATATTTTAGACCTTGTGGTCTAAAAAACCTCATGATGATGATTTTTGCGGAAAAGCTGCAACTTCCATTTGCCTTCGTGTGAAGTCACTTAAGAAATGGCTGTTTAGACATGTGCCCTTTGCTATCAAGATGAATATATAATAATTTGCTTCAGACTGATTTGACAGATGAGTAGACAGACAAAGACAAACCACTTTTTTTATAAGCAATCACACATTACAATAAGTATAATTTTCTCAAGTGACGTCATAACGGACAATTCTTTTAAAGTCATGAAAAAATAATGGTTATACCAAAATATTGAAAACTAGGTCCTAAAACGGTCTATATTCTCAGAAAAAAATAAAAAAGCTTTTAGAAATTAAGCTATGGGAATTATGGCAAAGGGTTCAGCCTAAGTACGATTAAAAGCCAAAGAACGAGTGAGCAAAGCGTTTGTATGTATGTATGTATGTATGTATGAATGTTTGTCCGACGATAACTCAAGTATCGTTAATCCGAACGTCATGAAATTTAGTAAGCGAGTTAACGAGACAAAAATGCAAGAAAAACATGGGCCAATGGTCAAGATCGAATCGTGAGTCCACAGTTTGGAGCGAATTACTAATATTTGACGTTTATTTTTATTTGTTTCAAATTCAAAGTTTCATGCATCTTTGCCTCTTTGATGTTTTTGAGATTTTACCGTTTTATTAGCCGCTGATAGCTTAACCTTTTGGGCTGGCACTGAATACTAGATAGTTTTTTCACGGTCCGGCATGGCACCTGACAAATCACAGACCAAAGCAGCGGTCTGTATATTTAAATGGCTGTCCACACGACATCCGGCCTCTGACATACGGTATGGCGCTTGATCAGGCGTTCCGCTAGATTGGACCATTCCGGTATGCTTGCAATACAAAAATGCAAGGACTTGTCCACAGTTCTGGCTTCGACCGAACGTCCGTCTTTTCCCGGCTGTTGCTGTGAGCGAGAGCTCGATGCTTTGCTCGATTCGTTAACGGGGCCGAAACCGGACTAATGGATAGATAGCTTCCTGTATGCTTCCGTCCACTGGCTACAGCGTTCAACCTACAACGTCCGCCGAACATCGGAGCATGTGGATAGAAGCATTGCCGGAAGCTATCTGTCCACTAGTCCAATTTTACTCTGATATCGAATCGATTAAATCTCATTTCATCATAAATGACGAACGTTTGGTCGAAATCAGAACCGTGAACAAGTCCTTGCATGTTTATATTGCGTGCATCTTGGAGCCGGTAGATGACGGGCCCGGCAATGGTCCGATCTAGCGGCAATTCCAATCATGGATGCAATGCTGGATCGTAGAAAAACGCTCTAAAGCTACTTTTCCGCTCCCATACAAAAATATTTGATTTCGAGTACTAGTTCTCTTCGCGTTATTGCAATCCTTTTTGTTAATATAGCAGTATTTTATAAATATCCATGAAATATCACGAGCCTATAGCGTATTCAAATTCAAGAAAAATACTTTGGTATGTTAGAAAAATCTATATGTAAATGGAAGGGAAAGGGGAAGGGAAACCAGAGTGCAAAAATTGAGCTTGCATACAAATTGTTTGTTTTTCTATTTTTCTTTCAGATTAACATTGACTTGACACATTCTAAAAAAAGTTTCAAAATGAAGAGACTCACTCTCTCCAAAATACATGGATATAGTATATGATATCTAATTGACCCTAAGTCGATAAAGTTGAGCAGAGACATCTATGTGAAAACTTTCAACGAAAAATAAAAAGAAACTCCCCTATTCCCCACCTTAATCAAATGAACATAAACAACTTAATCACGTGGCCTCTGGCAGCCGCACTGGCTCCAACACCCGTCCTAAGTGCCGGATCCGGCAGCTGAGGCACTTCCTATAAAATATTTGTAACCATAGACAATAAAGACCACCACAGACACGACACAAATAACTTGAACGCACCCCGATATTTAATTTTCTCTATGGTACCCCGCCCGGCGCCGTATTATTTTTGAAGTATGGGAGGATCTTTCAAAATTTTTGTGATATGAATTAGTTAGAAATGTTAAGATAAACAAATGGAAAACCCAGAAATGTGAAATTATTAGTGTTAAAAATTAGATTTACGTCTCCATATCACCAACTCAACAAATCGGCCCTGAGTGGTAAGTAACCTCAATATTTTGAATTCTTACTACAGCACTGAAGTTAAATTGGCAAATTCTTTGGTGTTTCTATCGATTTCTCAATGTTTTATAACTTTTTGACTGCGGCTGTCTGCGGTGTGATATAATTTGGCTTCGCGCTAAAACTGTGATGCTTCTGATATGTTAATGTAGCTCTTTTTTGTGATTGTATAAATTGACTGTACTACATTTGTTACCTGTTCAAGTATATAAATTCCATATTATATACGTTGTCTTCTCACCTAAACTTGACAATTACACCTCTGAGTGCAGTACAAATAAAGCAGTACACATAACCAATGATTTATGTATGTCCACTACCTGCTACAAGTAGGCTACTTGTATGTAAAAGTAATAATTTGAACATGTTTATGTTGTGAGAAGTCTCGAGGGTCATGGAGGAGGAAGAGGCACTCCTGACAAAGAGAAAGGTGGAAGAGATACCTAAAGTCCATACAAAATGCATCACAAACCGTCCAAACACCAGGTAGACCCTGTCTACTTTATGAGTATATTTTTATGATATTTACCATTAGATTGTATTTATTTATTACCTATTTTAATATTTATTAGAAGATCCTTTAAATTAGCTATTCAAATAAAAATATTTGAGAGTGCATAAAATTGCAATCCAAGTAGAACTCCTCAACTAATGGGTACTGATAAAAGTTATATTATTTTATGACTATTAAGTGTCTTGAAAAAAAAGGAAGAAATAAGTATAACATAATTTAAATCCATATTTATTTATTTAAACATGCAAAAAACGCATTTTTAATACAGAACTGAACACTACAATGTCCCGCAGATGACTGAGTCACGTTGACCCTAAACTGACATTGACGAACTGTGGTCATTTACTCGCACCATTGGGCCGGTCCTTACACTTCTTAAGTAAATGATTTAAATTAATTCAATTTACCTAATGGGTTGCACTTGACATTAATCTGGTTTTATTATGAAAAACTCTCATTTCTATGACAATCAGGACAAAATGGCACTAATATTTACACTGTTTCTAAACTTGTTATAAAAGGATCTAGCTTTACATTTTACTTATTTAATATTTTAATTCTTAAATAGTCATATTAATTTGTATGTAGTTTTTTACACTTATTCTCCACATAAACATGCTATTAGCCACTTCTAGCACTACATGTCTTGAACAAGAAACTTTTTTTTATATATAATATCATACCTATACCACTCTGCTTTTTTAACAATTTTTCTAATTTTACAATATCTCTTTAGCCTAGTTTTCTATGCTATGTCAAGGTTCATACTATTTCTTTACCTTTGTTTGTAGTACCAAACAATGCTTTGTGTTATTTATGTCATGGTCTTAGAGACAAAACAATCTAGTCACTTTTTAAAATCAATACATTTCAGGTGTAGAAATTAAATGAAATGCTCTTTCTATACTATTTATCTTATACAGTATGTTTAAGACATCAATGTAAATATTTTGAGGGATGATAAAGGAAGTGATCTTGATAATTTCCGACTGAATTTACTATCATGAAAAGTTTTGTAGTTTTCGAGTTATAGACATTTTTTTAGTTTTGTCTTCTTAACATTAGGTAACTGCCATTTAAACATAATAAAACATGATTTATGGTTAAAAATTATAATTTAAGTTTTTACTAAAATTAACTAAAAAAAAAACGTTTAGTTGTATTTATCTTTATGTTTATTTTCACTTCTTTATGAACACACCTATCTTGTTATTTTGTATAATTGATGTGTATGAAGAAATAATTCAGAATAAAATGTTATATTTTAGCCATAAATAGTGTTTTATTCTAATTTTAAGTAGACAAAACTGAAAAATGTATATATCTCGAACAAAACTTTGAATATTTAGTAACTTAATCAGCTCTTTAATACTTACAATTTGATACCCATGTGACTTATATTATATATACGATATGAGCATAATTAAATTTCTGAATTTATTTCGATAAAAGTTGACAAGTAAATTCATATTTATTACTTAAATGATAGAAGCTAAGAAAGGGGTGGCTGGTACTACATGGCCTAGGGCGACCAAGACTGCAAATCCGCCACTTTTTTTATCCCAATGTGATAGCAGGTGAGGTGTTGCTGTGATGTGACCACAAATATGCACTTTTAAGGGTTGATTCACTGGATTTGTAACAAAATATTAAGAAGTAATCATAACGGCCAAAATGCAACTTTTAGCTAAGACGACTTTAAATAATGGTTTGCTATTTGCATAAACATATTTCTAATGATACCTATTATTATGATAGCTTCAAAGTAATTTGATTTTCCATAAGCATGATATTAGATTATTTTAGTAATTCACGGCTGGTATCACGACTATGGAAAAGCTAATTTTTTTATAGCTATTGTAATACAATTAAAAATATGTTTATGCAAATGGCAAACTATTATTAAAAGTTGCAGCTAAAGGTTGTATCTTGGCCATTATAATTTTTAATATTTTGTTACAAATCCGGAGAAACAACTCTTAAGGGCATTTAGGTTTACCTCACATCACAGCATCAATACCTACAGGGAGTTATTATTGTAAGCCTCACAGAATTTTCCTTCTCTATTCAGCAAGACATTGATAAAGCCGGATTTGAACCCAAGTCCCAAGAGTGAAAGACTGGTTTTCTGCAGATGAGATTATTGCTGCTCGTTTCCTATTTTTTTAACATAAATTTATATTCTAGGTACATTATATGTAATATGTAGTTTACTTGTTTTAGGTGTTCAGCTCAGTTCCTCTTTCTTCATGCTATTTTTAAAAAATATTTTTCAAACTTAATATTGATTACTGTACCTAAAGATATGAACAGTTCAACATTGACACAAAAAATATTGTCCAAACTTAATATTGATTATTGTACCTAAAGATATGGACAGTTCAACATTGACACAAAAAATCAACACCTGTTGAAGCAGATAGTATAAATCACTCGATACTTCAACTATTAACACTTTCATACCTCACTGGATATAACTACCTAGCTACCTACAAAACTATTGCTTACTCATGGATTCTGCGACGTTCGGTATTCATAACTTTATCGATTCTAATTATTGACTCTGTTATCACCATCCCACTTACATTCTCGATATGCTGGCTGGACCTTTAATTGCTTGAAAGCCGAGAACTTATGATAAACTCTGCCCATGAAGGAGAAACTCCATTCTTCCCCCTTTTACTTCCACTCTCACTAAGACGGTTGATCAGCTCTTAGTCACAGCTCAATAGTGCAAATCCTCATATTTTCCTAAAGGAACCTCCTAGACAACGGTGAAAACCGAATCTAAATCCGTCCAGCGTTCCCACTTGCTCCGCAGCTTGCTGTCGCCTCCCGCAGCCAGGCATCGAAATCGGTATGGTACCGCTATAACCCATAAAATTACTGAAATTAATAGTGGTAGCCCTGATGGAACCTTTTTAAATTCTGTACCATTGTTTCACAGTTTTCCTGTTTCGGTACCGACATAAAGACGATTCAGTGCAAGGCGGGTATTGGAACGGTGAACGAGGGGTTGAAACGAGATTTCTAACCGGTTATAAGCGGTTAATTTTGTGTGGACATAATTTTTCCGTATGACGTCATTTCGGTGATTGAAGTTATCGTAATTTATGGGTTATTCAATCCTTGCCCGCAGCTCGCTGACGCCCCGCAACCATCTATCATAGTAGCCGAGACCTCAGTGTGCCTAATATGATAGCGTAAAAGCGAAAATAAGCGCGAAAAGCGAAGCAGAGTGAGGACGAGCGTGATAATGTTTACATGTAAATAAATTTAATTTCGTATTATCGCGTAATGGGAATGTGTATACGCCATGATTCGAGCTTTCACGAAATAACCGGCCAATTGCAAATCGGGCTCGCGCACAAAGGGTTCCGTACCACCACACGATATGTAAAATGTACAGTTTTGAACGTCCAAATTAACTTGACAACGAAAATTCAAAAATTCAAGTTTTTAAGTCAATTGGAAGTGCCCTATGGGTTTTCTTGGTGAGCAAATTTGTAAGAAAATAATTATGTAAAGTGCAACAACTTATTTTCGCCTTGACTTAGAAGCCTGATGTTTTTACAGAACAATAGAGGGGTAGACTTCTGTAGGAGGTATCAGTTTCAACTTGATATCTCATACGGGGCCCGAGCAGAAGGGTCTTGACATACAGACAGACAACAAAGTGAATCTATAAGGGTTCCGTTTATTTAATTTTGAGGTACGGAACCCTAAAAAAGAACTTTTTCACGAAAAAGAGGTTTGCGCCATTATACGACGACATACCGACCTACACATATTGGGTTTTATTTTCTAGTACTTTATGTAGATTCCTCAGACCACTTTGTTTTCGTTGAAACGAAAAATTAGAATCCAAATCTATAACCAAAAGCCGTGCAGGAAGATCAACAATAATTTGGCCAAGCGCGAGTCCAGACCCGCGCACAAAGTACGTAATCAACTTTTACCTGATTTTTTTCATATTTTTCGGTCCTCTTGTTTCGGAGATAAGGGGCCCCCCATGATAACGTAAAAAAATGCTACTTTTTAATTTTTTTTGTATGGGGACTTCCCTTGTATATTTTATTTTATTATATGCCGTCATAGACAATACAGTCCAGAAAGACGTCTATTGTTCAACATCTTGCATACAAATAATTCTGTCAACAATCGAAACGAGATACTGCAATCCTATTGGCTCTTCCAATCTTACGTATAGCGCCACCAACTTATCTTTCCCGAAGACGAAGACTCTAACGTAATGAATATAGAAGCCATTTTGATTTGGCCTACCGAAACATATAATTTTGGAGTGGCGAATTGTATCTGCTGGTTCAGTCAGATGTGTTGACAGAAATCGGTCGCCTGTTATGAGGAGTCTGTAGGCTGTATTCGTCTATGTTTACCGTGATACTACCGGTCCGAGACAATTAGACAAACGGGCCAAGCAATAATCGCCTCTGTCAAAAGGTAATAAAGTCTTCGCGATAGTGGCCATAGTAAAACGTATTCTGTGAAAATTTCAACTCCGCTGAAGTTGCAGACCCCTGTGACAGACGGACAGACAGACAGACAGCGGAGGCTTAGTAATAGGATTCCGTTGGGCACCCTTCGAGTATGGAACCCTAAAAACGATGGTTCTATGTAGGTAAAAACGATGATTCTATGTAGTTAAAAACGATGATTCTATGTAGATAAATACGATGATTCTGTGTAGGTAAAAACGATGATTCTATGTAGATAAAAATGATGCTTCTATGTAGGTAAAAACGATGATTCTATTTAGATAAAAACGATGATTCTATGTCGGTAAAATGATTATTCTATGTAGATATAAACGATGATTCTATGTAGGTCAAAAGATGATTCTATGTAGCTAAAAACGATTATTCTATGTAGGTAAAAACAATGATTCTATGTAGGTAAAAACGATGATTCTATGTAGGTAAAAACGATGATTCTATGTAGGTAAAAACGATCATTCTATGTAGGTAAAAACAATGATTCTATGTAGGTAAAAACGATGATTCTATGTAGGTAAAAACGATGATTCTATGTAGGTAAAAACGATCATTCTATGTAGGTAAAAACAATGATTCTATGTAGGTAAAAACAATGATTCTATGTAGGTAAAAACGATGATTATATGTAGGTAAAAACGATCATTCTATGTAGGTAAAAACAATGATTCTATGTAGGTAAAAACAATGATTCTATGTAGGTAAAAACGATGATTCTATGTAGGTAAAAACGATGATTCTATGTAGGTAAAAACGATCATTCTATGTAGGTAAAAACAATGATTCTATGTAGGTAAAAACAATGATTCTATGTAGGTAAAAACGATGATTCTATGTAGGTAAAAACAATGATTCTATGTAGGTAAAAACGATGATTCTATGTAGGTAAAAACAATGATTCTATGTAGGTAAAAACGATGATTCTATGTAGGTAAAAAATAAAAATAAAAATTTTGATAACACGGTTTTACATCTACGTATTAAATGTTGTTTTTTATTTTCAGTTTGACTATAAAAATTTAATCTTCAAAAACAGTTCGTCCTAAATGCCATTCATGATAAGATTCGAAATATTTTTTTACAGCTGACACTTTTCAAAAATTAAATTAATATTGCTGTTAGCTTAATGTTGTCTCATTCATACACAAAAAAATTGTAAAAATTGGATTTTCAATCCCTAAAATGCAAACATGTTAGTACTGAAAATTGAATTTCCTTCAAATTCTCTATAGAAAACGGCAATTTCATATGTAAATACCTAAATATGGACGGCCCCTAATTTGGCGGACTTTTAAAATTGTCACGATTCACGGAAATTACTCCTAGTATTATTTCAATGGAACATTGTTACCAACTAATATTGTTTGATTGGTGTGATTAATTTATTGTTGACTAGCGACCCGCCCCGGCTTCAATACGGGTGCAATACTGATACTAAATACACTATATTATTTAAGGTACTTAATTGGATAAGGATTAATGCTGTATTGCTTAAAATCGCTTCGTAAATAAGCTATTATTTCTCGTAAAAGGTAAAAGATAAAAAATGGTTATTGTGGGTTATCCCTAAGAGATAGACATATACCATCGCGGACCTTTTTGTAGACCTTTTTAAGGTGTAAAATACTAAGATTATGTTTATTTTGCGAAATCCATCGCTATGAATACTCTAAATATTATTAGAGTGCATTACTAGAAAATCTTATCTAATCTTAGTTAATGAGAACTGTGAATTTCTTATCTGTCTGAAGCAACAATATTGTAGCGACGACAGCGCCATCTGTTTCTTAAGAAGAAGGCGTGAAATCACATTACGCCCTCGTGAGCGTTCTGTATCTGCAGTACAAGCTAGTATATCAAGCAGTGGACAAGTATGATGAAAGAATTCGCCGGTCTAGGTAGGAACCTCGGTGGCGCAATTGGTAGCGCGCTTGTCTTGATAACAAGCGGTCGCAGGTTCGAATCCTGGCCCGGAGAATTTTTCCAAATTCTTGTCTTTGGATTTGTTTCTGATTGATATTTTCTAGTTTGTAATGCACTCTAATAAATATTTAGTGTACAATACTGTAGTAGATTATCTTGATCTATCTCGTAGGGTTCAGCCAGCGTTTGAAATGTTATAAACATTTAAAATTATCAGTGTTTCTCTACTATATTATACATGTATTTTACATATAAACCTTTCTCTTGAATCGTTCAAGCCGTATGTAATAATAATTTAGTATGTCAGCTCATTGTCCAGCACAATAAGTCTAATGGCAAAGACCTTATTCGCTTTTCATAGAAGCGATTATATGTTGGCTCTTTGGCCTCTTTTTCTTGGACGCGTAATACTAGTGATCACGCAGCGAAACAACAAATTGGTGTGTTTTTAGCTAATACTGAAATATTTTGTAGGGAAAAAATATTGAATTTAGGTAATATACCTTCATATTTCTGTTACCTATTTTATGAAAAAAAATCAAGTTGATCATTTAACCGCGTTCTTGAAGCGAACGTTTGAAAACAAAAAAAAAAGAGGGTACAAAACTTTTTTTTTTTACAAAATTATAAATCTTTATACGTAAGATCCCTAGAGAAAAGATGAATAAACCAAATATATTTTTTTCAATACAAGGAGAGTCCGAATTTCTTTAAACGAATCCTAGATAGCCTGGAATTGGTCAGGAACTCTAGGCTCAGGTACAGTCTTAATCATAGATGATGTACTGAAAAAGTAACGGTTGCTTCAGTGGTTATACGTAACATTCTGCCTGAGCCTACGACGACGGGAAAAGGATAGTAGTTTATGCTACAAGGGCGAAAAGGAATAAATTACGAGGACGATTTAAAACACGAGCGTAGCGAGTATCATACTTACGCCCGTGTATCATACTACGTTTTTCAATGCATAGTGTGAGGAAATAAAACAAATATAATCTTGTGAACTTTAAATTATGATCGGCTCAAAAGAACTGTATCCAGAGCCGTTAAACAGTGGAAAAAAGTATAACATTTATGGTACACAGGAAAGACTGCAGGTTAGCTAACCGTTGTAAATAAATAAAAAAAAAATAATAATAAAGCCCTAGGGCAAAATAATCGACTTTCTGTTCGGTTTTGATGCATAAAAAATGGGCCTTTGCGAGCACTTGCATAGAAAAAATATTTATAAATGACTAGTTGATACATTATATTTTTGTAGATACGCCCTTTCAGCTTGAAGCCCTCGAAAACGTATAACTTGAGGGTAGTCGTAAACCAGCGACGCCGGCGATCTATTCACATTCTCTCCTAAATTAGAGTTCCTTGATCTAATGCTAAAAGCTGAGTCACGTCCATAAAGAGGGTTCCGCAGCTCGGGACGCTCGCTGACTCACTCTGTAATAATAACTCGATCCTGTCTGTCTGTCTATGGAACGGGTGAGTTCATGCTTGGATTTGTCTGTATAACAAAATTGCGAAAGACAGGTTTTCTAAGTTTTCCTTCTGAAGTTACATACATATGTATATAAGGTCTTTCAATTTAAATGGAAAGTAATTTAGGAGGTGATTCAGTATCGTTAATACATCACATTCCACTGCAAAGTACTTTTTTTTGCGCGAACGTTTTCTTCACTTGTTCATACAAACTGAGTCAGCCGATCGGACCACTTGGTCCTGAAAAGAGAAAAAAAGTTCGCGCAAAAAAAAGTGCTTTGCAGTGGAATGTGATGTATTAACGATACTGAATCACCTCCTAAATTACTTTCCATTTAAATTGAAAGACCTTATATACAAGGTGACTTTTTGACCAATTCAAACTGGTGGCTTGGTAAGTGATCAGTATCATGCATCAATAACAATTTTGTTGAAATTCGTAAAATGAAATTTCGACTCCCTATAGTGATTCACTCGGGACTGGAACTGAATTTATATGGGAAGCTGAAATTTCATTATACGAATTTCACAAATATTGTTACTGATCCAAGATACTGATCACTTATCAAGCCTCCAGTATGAATTTGGACGATGATCAAAAAGTCACCTTGTATATGTACCTAAACAAGGTGTAACCATATTTGAAGAGCTTATTCAGTCAATGGTATAGAACAATTTTTACTATGGAGCCAACCCTGAAATCTCAAAAAAAAAATCTACCATTCCATACATTTCAGCCGCGCGGCATTGCATTTTGCTATGAAAAAGTTTTTTTTTTTTTCGAGATACATGGTTTGTTCCATAGTAAAAGTTGTTCTATACCATTGACTGAATAAGCTCTTCAAATATGGTTACACCTTTCTGTTACACGTTGTATAGGTACATATTATACTTGACTGATGACGGTCTCCTAAGGGCTGAAATTTTCTTTTATTTATTAATTATATTTAAACTTATATATGCCTTATATCAAAGTAGAGTATGTATGTTTGTAAACATGATATTTGCATGTTGAATGAATGAATGAATAAACACTTTATTGCACAGAAAATTGAAATAAAACACAGAATACAGAATAACAAAAGGCAAGGGCGGACTTATTCCTTAATAAAATTTCTCCCAGTCAACCGAAGGTGTTGAGAAAGAAAAAAATGTTATTTGTTTAATATCGCCAAATGTGTACTTTCTAAAGCCTACTCCTCGTTTATGGTCGAACCAAAAATATTGAAAAAAATAATGTATGTGAATTATCAACTCTAAGACAACATATGCAACATTTTTCTTTTTCGTACCACCAAAACTTCTACATGAAAATAATTTCAACCGAATGGTGTTTTTTGGCTTGAATACCCTATTGCTCCTAAGTGGCTTGGTGGATTCTATTTATTTGTGCTTTGAGTAATAGATAAACTTGATAGCTACAAATATAACATATGATTATTCAATCGAACAATCACGTCCATGTGAAAAGTATACTTTTCTCCTATTTCGCCCTGTCAAGGACGCAACGAGCGTCGTAACAGCCACTATATATATACTTATTTATATTACTCAATTAAAATTAAATAAATCGAAGCTATTAGATCAACTTTTATAATTTCATATTACTGATCGAAATCTGGCTCTTCTTTTTGAAAATTAACCTCTTGCCGTTGCATCATTCTATATTTCTATCAAAATAAAAGACTTAGGTAACCTGCGCGTAATTCTGATTTTCATCAACATCAACTTGAGATTGAAATTTGTCGTGCGTGCGACGACGCCCGCCTATCATGCTATCTCTTTTGCACGCGTTGAATTTCGCATGCATTTGCTTGAAGTTGATACAAATGAGAATTACGCGGTAGAGCCGCTGCTATTTTAACCACCGATTTTATAAATGTACTACCAAAGAAAGTGCAACTGACCCACCTTACGCCATAGCACAATAGAAACAAACGCGAAAACAGTTCCACGAATTTTCCTCGATAGTACACGACAGCAGGTGAAACAAAAACAATCTCTAGGCACCCCGTATCCCTTTATTCCCACAGCCCCTTTTGTATAATCGATCGCTACGACAGTCGATTGCTCCTGCATCGGGGTGAGCATGTAAACATGGTCGTAGCGGCTTTTTCCCGACTCACCACAGTCCCAATTCGACACAACTTTTTACTCTCATACATTCTCATACATGTTATCATTGTTTACGTTGCTCAGAGCTAGTGCATGTAACATATTTTAATTAAGATCTTCCCTTGAAAATGGAGTAAAATCCGAAACCGGTTGGGAGTTAATATAAATAAAGTGAAACTACAAGTACAAGTGTTTTAATTCAAGATCTCTTACATTCATTTCCGATTCACCACAAATTAGAAAAATATTAAAATTTTGATTATTTATGTTCCCGATTCACCACAACTCCTTATTTCTATAGAGAAATGTACCATTAGCAAAATAAAACAAAAGGCAAATTCGCAAGACAGTTCAAGTTTAATTTATTAAGGGCCTGTTTCACCACTTCCAGATAAGTGATATCCAGAAGATAAGTTTAAAAATGGAACACATTTTGTATGCGTTGTATGTCACATATAACTATCAGGCACTTATCTGGAGGTTGTGAAACAGGCCCTTAATATTATAATAGTAGTTTGACAACTTCCAATAATCAGTACAAATAAGCAAAAGGTATGCATAAATTATGATAGAACACATTTACTGTAGGGGATATTTTATTCTAAACTAATGGAAGTGGTATTTTGCTGCTGGCTGTACATTCTGTGCTGTGTCGAGTCGGGAATAGATAAAATTAGTAATTTTAAAATAAATAAAATTGTGTCGAATCGGGAGTAGGTTTTTAGTGTGGTGAATTGGGACTGTGATGAGTCGGGAAAAAGCCGTCGTACAGGACAGGTACAATCACAGCAACGTTGCCAGATGAGAAAACTGATATTACAACTGAAATTGTAATTTTGAACTGAAATTACAGTGTTTGAAACCAAATTACAGAGAATCAAAATGTAATTAAAGTGAGTTTTACAGTAGAATTACAGACATCTTTTCTTTGAAATTAATAGAATAGAAAATCGTTTATTTACAGTCACAATCACACACAACACAGAAAAAAAAGACATAAGACATGAAGAAAATTTCAAACAAAATAATTTAACATAAGTAACACTTAAAATTATCACACATTGAAACAGAACAAAAACAGTACATGTACTTAATCTACCTTAAACGCGAGTGGCGTGAGATCGTGACGGCAAAAAGGTTCTGACTCAGCATAGTTTTGCAGACGGATCTGCAACGCTACTTATTCTGCCAAAACCAGCCGCGGTGAATGAGACCACGCTGATTACTCTAGTAGCAAAGCTTAGATAAAATAAATAATTAATGTTAGTTTTTGCTTGTAATATAGCTTTTTAGCTTTTTTGGAGTTGTATAATGTTGAATTAGGCATTTTATTTTATATTTTCATTAAATATACACCAAAATAAATCCGTGACGTGAACGAAGAATCAATCAATCAAAAAGAATCAATGAATGAAGTAGGTAACGAGTCGATTTGTCCATAGACGTAGTATATACTAAATCTATGATTTTGTCATTGTGTGCAAGTAAATGAGTGAAATAAATCACAATGACACTCACTAATTTATAAAAAGGTACTTAGCACGCGGTCAGTACTATAGTAAAATGGATTTTAAGAACAGTGCATTGTTTTTGATTAGGGAAACCCCGTTAAAAGCCCGCTTCGTTTCGATAAGTTCATATTTTGTTTTTATTTACAAAAGCTACGTTCAATTTTCAACTAACTTGTGTGATTTATGACGATAGAAAAATAACAGTGTTCTCCAAACACTGTAATTTTGCTAAATATTACAGTATGCTAGATCTTGTTAAATTACAGTAGATCTACTGTAATTACAGTGTGTCTGGCAACACTGTTACAGTCAGTCAGTCAGGTGCCGGCAGCCGTCCGCGACTGACCAGTGAAAGTGAGTGAAGCGCGCGCCGGCTGATTACCGATTGTGTCCGACTGTACTCGGGGTGATAATGGGGAAGGTTTTCGAGTGAGTGGTTTGATAGCATTTTTGTATTTTGGAAAATATTCTACAGTGATTGGGTATGGTATAATGTCACTGTCGGATCCTTATTTCTGATTTTTGGTGCCTTTTTGAGGGTGTTTGAAAATGATGTCGGTGTCATGGACCAAGTGATCAATAGGGCATTATTCATCATGTCCGGACAGTATGAATAATGCCCAAAATGAGAAAGCTTAGATTTCAATTTTTTTAGGGAAAATAATAATAATAATAATAAGAGTTTATTCCATATAAATGTGTACATTTATAAACTTACATACTAGATCATACACAGATTAAAAGAGCGTACACAAAACAATTTTGAGTGCCCTACTCCCTAAAAAAGGGCATAGCCCTGTAGTCTTAGGATAAGTAGTACTGCTCAACCCGAAAAATAGGTGACTTAGCTAGCTAACACAATATTACTGTACACCTTGTATTGCATGTTTATAAAAAAAAATATGTTGATTTAAAACTTATTTTTACTAATTTACTAAATTACATGTAATAATCAAATGTAAATTATGGCAAAAAAAAGAATATACTATAAAAGTTAATACCAATATGCACATGTAGTGTTTGCGAGTTTGTGTGTGAGGGTGTCTAAGAGGGTGTGTTTGTTGGTAGTTGTGTGTAAGTGTCTGTAGTGGTAAATGTTCAACCGTGGTTATAATAACTCGAGTGACATAATAAAACAAGAAAATCGGCATACTGGTTTAAGATAGGGTTCATATTGACCCTTATTCTGTCAATTTGAACTGGCTGCCTATAACCGCTGAAGCTGTAGACCCCTGTGATGTGACAGACTGACGGACGCATATACAGCGGAGGTCCCGTTTGGCGCCCTACGGGTATGGAACCCTAAAAAAGATTCTGTGCTATATACCACCATCCTGGGGACACGTGCAAGGGGTATGTATTGCCGGCGAAACAGCCGTCTCCTCTTTTTACGGCTTCCGTCTTGCGAAGGTAGCGGACTTTGTTTCCCAGGCACGCAGACAAGGCCCTTTTTGTATTCCAGTCGAAATCAGACTAATAAACTGGTAGACTTTTTTTGGTTGGCAAAGCTGGATTTAGTCCAGCTGTAGTGTATAAAATTAGAATACTGACAGTTCAGCCTGTTTATGGTTTTTGAAGCTATCGTTGTTATAATACAACATGATGATATTTGAAATTCTAACTTACAAAAACCAATGGAAACTTTGCGATAGCAACATACACAATACATAGGTAATAAGCTAATAAGGTTTTGTTGAATAACTATTGAGTGAATTTTGAATTTTTGTTCTGTTTCGATTATTAAACTTATCCGTGTATTCATCACAATCAATAATGCGCTCTAATATTAAATCATTATGAAACATCGTGATGCCACAGATATGTTTGTGGATCTGTGGTAGAAACCATAACGTAACTTTTCCTTTGACCTATCCAGTAGGATAAAATCGTATTATAAACATTTAATATAACATAAAACATAGCTATGTATTAACTTAGATTAATTAATTTACTTATGTGGTAGATTCTAATAGCACCGCAAACAAACCCATAAGGGTTTAAGTGGTGTATACTTGAAATATTTTTGTGCAACTGTATGTGTGTAAATAAATTGAAAAAAAAGATCAATTAGAAAAAGGCGGTTTTTCACAATCCGGCTGCGAAACCGCTCTTAAGGAAATTATTCTCGCGTATAAGAACAGCATGAAAATATTGTTCAAAGTCAAACTGTTTTTAGACTAAAATTAAGTAAAATTGGTTATTTATTTGAAACCACATAGTTCTTGCACTAAAATACAAGAAATACCTATATTGCTCACAAAAATCATTTATGAAAATTTTTTTCCGTCCATCGCGTCCGTGTGAAAAGTATTATTTTCTTCTATTTTGCGCTATCCGGAGACCCAGATAGTCGTTCATAAACTCACACCAAGTTGGGTTTCCTACCCGGGTCGCAACACTAACCCGTTCAAAAATGAACTTGCGTCTCAACACCGACCGTTCAAAAATGACAGTGTCGCTACACTGGTGTCGAATTTTTCAACATCAACTCTGAGCAGGGTTCGCAAGGTTCGTATAGACTCCAAACGTCACCTGACATTCACGTTAATTTTCGTAAATGACATGACGTTAATTTTCGTACAGAGGGGGTCCTCTCAACGTTATTATACTAATTATAATGCAAAAATGACAACTGACGTTTGGAGTGTCGCTACACGACGAAACCCGTTCAAAAACTCAGCGTTACAACCCCAGTGTTCCTACCCAGCCCAAGGTTATTTAATGAACGCACTTAAGCGACGCGACGTCTTAATGCAGTGCGCGCTGATATGAACGTTATTTCAATATATTTTCTGTCGATATTTGTACCTGCATATACAAGTCGACTTAATTAAGGCGAGGGTATCTAGGGAAATCGGTCCTGCTCCATTTTACACTTGACTGTCCTGGTCAGTGGAAGTGGGCCGCTCAGAAAACTTGCGAAGTGTTTTTATTTATTATTTTGGAATTACAAGGATGCGTTTTTAATATGCCGGCCGTTTTATTATTTTATTGTTCAAAACGTAGGTAATACTAGTATAACTCAAATAAAACATAGTTTAGGCCTACCTTTGCGATTTTATTGGATGCAAGAAAATGCAAATAATCGCGTGTCGAACGGCCGAAATATCAAGATCAAAGAGTGGAATATGGCATATTTATTTCTTTTAATTTTACTTTCACAATTTCACGGTTTAAAATGAATTTGGAAAGAGTCAAATTGGAAGAACCCCGCCTTAAACATTAGAAGTGCTGTTAGATTAACCGGATTTTATTTTTATTTTTTCTTAAATTTTCGTGAATGTCATCTATCCGGTACCACAGAATTAGTCATCCAGTATTTCTGTACCGTAGCAGATTTTCAATAATTATTCTAGACAGGAAAAATTTTTATTTTCTAAAGTGGCAGCTCTTTCGCATGTTGTAACGCCTTAACTAATTTGCTTAGATTAAATTTTCTCAAGGTGTGTTAATTCGAAAACCATTTCGAGATTATAAGCCGTATTTAGAACTTGTGGTCTAAAAAACGTCATGATGATGAATATTTTTACGAAAAAGCTGCAACTTCCATTTGCCTTCGTGTGACGTCACTTGAGAAATGGCTGTTCAGAAATGTGTCCTTTGCTATCAAGATAAATTTATAATAATTAGCTTCCGACTGATTTGATAGCTGAATGACAGACGAGTAGACAGACAGAGACAGACCACTTTTTATAAGCAACCACACATTGCAATCAGTATAATGTCTAAAATTATCAAGTGAAAAACATAAAAAGGTAATGGTTAATTTATATACCGAAATAATGAAAACTATGTCCTAAAATGGCGTATACTCTCTGAAACAAAATGAAAAAAGAATTTTTTGAAATTAAGCTATGGGAATTAAGAGTTGCCTCGAGCAAAACAAGTTTCACCACCCCCTTAGGTCACGTCTAACGTTAGCTTAGGGTTTTACTTAAGGCTGTACCTGAGCCTAGAGCATGACCAACTCCAGTCTATCTAGGATTCGTTTGAAGAAATTTGGACTCTCCTTGTATTGAAAAAATATATTTGGTTTATTAATCTTCTCTCTAGGGATCTTACGTATAAACAATGTACTAAGATTTATACTTTTGTCAAAAAAAAAATGTTTAGCACCTCTATTTTTGGTTTTCAAACGTTCGCTTCAAGAACGCGGCTAAGAGATCAACTTGATTTTTTTTTCATAAATTAGGTAATAGAAATATGAAATTCAATATTTTTTTCCCTACAAAATATTTCAGTATTAGCTAAAAACACACCAATTTGTTGTTTCGCTGCGTGATCACTAGTATTACGCGTCTAAGAAAAAGAGGCCAAAGAGCCAACATATAATCGCCTCTATGAAAAGCAAATAAAGTCTCTGCCATTAAACTTATTGTGCTGGACGGGTAATAAAAAAAGTTGCTAGAGTATGCCATCTTCTTAAGTAGGCGTCGCACAGTGATTCTGTTTAAGGCGTATGAGCAACTCGATGTGTGTCGGTACAAATATCAACGGAAACGACATTGAAATAATGTTCATTTCAGCGTGCCTTGAAAAGTGGCTGTTGCGACAACCACTGCGTCTCCGGCTAGCGCAAAATAGGAGAAAATAATACTTTTCACATGGACGCCATGAACGAATGAAACATTTTGAACTTAAAATTTTTAGATCTAAAAATTTCCTATAATTTGGTGAAATAATGATTAAAATCGCTTTAGGCGTTTGGAAGGAGTAAGAGAATTCTTGTGTTAATCATGTGAAACTTTCGATGACTTTCGATTTTTTTGTCAAAACTTACAATAGAAAAATAGTTTATGAAACTTAAAATTTATTTTTGACTCTATAATGCCTATCATATATTTTTATGACAGTTTTTAGACCACCCGCGTGGGAGGAGTAGACCTTCAAAGACAGGTCCAAATTGCAGTTGGCGTATCTTTTCGCCTTAAACCCGCCTGAAGAGCCAACAGTTTTTGCTTTCGCACGGTATTCTTTGAATTCGTTTAGTTGTGCGATAAACGAACCTTTGTGCGTCGGTTGTTCGTAGTTAGTGAAAAGTAAAACAGGTTAAATGTTGCCGATTCGGAAGAATTAGAATACATTATCACTTCCTGAATTAATTTTATAACTGAATTACTAAATGAATTTGAGCACAACTTTGCATGTGCATATTTCTAGGGTTCCGTAGTACATGAAGGATACAAAAATAACCATTGTGGCGAGACTCCGTTGTCCGTCCGTATGTAACAGCTTCATAACATTTTGCACCCATAAGGACTAGTAATTTTTGAAATAATTTGCCCACATAATATCATGCTGTAATAAAAAGTAAAAAAATAAATTATTTGTTCAAAATATTGCCAGTAGAATCAGTTTTTTTTTCTCTTCATAATGCAATTTGGGTATCAAACTGTAAGTACCTACTGAAAGGCAGATTTTAAAAGTATATAATTGTGAAATAAAGAGTAAAAACCTCAAAAAATTTCATGTCCCCCCCATTGTCTCCGAAACCGGTGCAGGTGTACCGAAAAATATGGAACAAGAATTACAATTTAAACACAAATGAAAATTATCAAATATGTCAAATATAAAAAACAAGTAAAATAAATGAAAAAACATTAAAATTAAAAAATAAAGTAAAATACAAGTAAAAGAAATTAAAAAAAGTTTTTTTATAAAAATACAATATGCGTATCAAATTATTGATATTAATAAAAAGATATAAGTTAAACTAATAAAATATACAGTTCAGCATATAAACCTCTGAAAAATTACAAAATAATGTATATTTTATGTATGAAAATAATTCATGTCTCGCCCCTTGTCTTCGAAACTAAAGGACCGAAAAAAATTACGAAAACAAACGAAATAAAACAAAAATCTTACCAAATGTAACCACGATATAAACCTAACATTTTCAATTATTTGGTGTTTTATTTTTTATGGTCAAGATGTTAAATACCACTTCCCTAACTTTCCTCAAAACTGACGAAATACGGAACCCTAGTCGCGCGATTCTGATTTGCACTTGATCGGTTTTTTTGCCAAGCCGTTTCCTTGTTACGTACATCGATAGCCATGGTTCCGTGAACCAGGTAATCCGTGAAAGATAATATAATTGGGCGTGGTATTGCCACAATCACGCTTCGTAAAAACTTTGCTCTATTTTGTACGGCAAACATACACGAGGTACTAGAATTAGGTTATCTCATAGATAGCGGCTGTGCCATTTTAAAACCTAGCAAGGGACACATGTAGAAAAAAACGGGTTTTTGATTCATACATCTAATTAGGTGATTGCCCACGAAACTGCATTGTCAAAATCGCAAAAACCCGCTTGGAAGCCAAAATAAAGTTCAATAAAACCTAGTAAGTACACCATGACGAAAAAAACTTGCCGCAGAAACCATTTTTAAACCTAGTAAGACGCATCAACCACTTTAAAACCCAGCAAGGGACATTGCCTTACTAGGTTTTGAAATGGTCGATGCGACATGCTAGGTTTACAAATGGTTTTACGGCATGTTTTTCCGCGCGCAATCTTTAGTATGACGCTAATAGCCACCGCGTGCGCATCGTTTCTCGTGTTTCCTTTAATAAATTTAATTCCATCATGCCTAAACAGTTTTATAGATCATCGAAGATGATTAATGCAGTGAAAAGGAGTGATGCAGACTGCGGATTATCAGTAAGTACCGCAACAAATAACGATTTTTAAGAATTTAATACCCCATAACCTTAAAATTGTCGGCGTATGATTAATAATATTTTACCAGACCGTCGTTTTCAGTGAACACAGCCTGGCAGTGCTGTGCTGCACAGGGAGGCCTTCCTGCGATAGCCGATGATCTACAGAATAAACTCCTAATAGCACTTAGCCAACTCGACGCGGTACTTCAATGATAAAATGGACTATGCACCAAAAAATAAGGGATTACAACAAAATTAGTTCCTTTGATGCCAATGAACAAGAGAGCATTTTGGATCGATTTACCTGTTTCTAATCATTCTGAAGATTTGGTAACAGGAGAACAAAAATTCTTTGTGACTGATTACTATTTTGTTTCTCTTTTATTAATAAAACGTAATTTTTAATATTTAACTGGTTTCATTTTATTAATAATACACGGTCATTTAATAAACTGACGATATTTCGGAGAATGATAGAAGCCATCATTAGAAACAACTTTCCACAAGAAAAGTATGTTCGCAAACGAAATTTTTTTTGGGTCTTCCATAGTAACTTAGAATCAGATCGGATTAATGTACTGAGAAATGAAAAATGTTCATTTCCGACCATATTTTTTAGGAAAGTTGTTCATATTTCAGTAGGCACTATCATTCCCCAAAATATCCTCAGTTAATTAAATGTCATCTGTATATATAGCCTTGTTAATTTAGGTAGATAAACTGGACATTTAAATTATTGTGCAAATAAATCATCCTATATATTAGGTTAACTTAATCAGGTTGTAGTTGCTAGGTTTATGAAAATGTAATTGCAAAGGTTAGCGGTCTAACAAAACTAAATTATAACCTAGTAAGAGCACTTACTAGGTTATCAAATGGTCATTGACGGCCGTTTAAGTATCAGACAACCATTTGTTACCAAGTACGTGCATTCATATGTGCATTACACCTAAGATATCGGTCGTAGATAGATAAAATGTATTCTATGGCACGCCAAGAATCTGCCGCTTCTTTTGAGCTTACTCTCGTTCAGCTGTGTCTCATAGTTTTAGTAGGGCATTAAATGAAAGTGACCAAACCGTTTTTTAGCTCTCCTGTAAAATTTGTCCAGAGGCCCTTGCTAGGTTTTGAAATGGCACAGCCGATAGTGCTAAACGACGGTTTAAGCCATATTTTATAAAGAAATATCATCACGACACGAATCCCCGAGGGGGTTTCAGAGGTGTTCCGAGTGTGAACTGTGTGAAATGCAAGTCACAGCACACACTCGTTACACCCGCGTTTTACCAACGATTATTACGTCCCAACGTGATGGCTGGTGAGCTCTATCGCCGTACTTCGGGCACAAATACACGATTTTTTGGGGCATGCAGGTTTCCTTACGATGTTTTTCCTTCACCGTTCAGTAAGTGGTAAGTAAGAACATAATATACAGGATGATAAGATAAAGTTGCGGAAGCCGAAAACTGGCGATAGTACTAGTACGTACGAACAACTTTTCGTGAAAAAATCGAGAAATCGAGAAAAAAAAAATCTTATGACTTATATATTTTTATATATACCGCATTTTGGTGCGGTAGCTATGTAACTTTTTAATAGAACAGCTGATTTTTTTTTCGCGATTCGATCCTTAGCTCCTTAGTATAAGTAGTTAGTATGGACGAGCTCTATCGCCAATTTCCGGCTTCCGCAACTTTATGCTAACAACCTGTCAGAAGAAAAAGTAGTACCATAATCCATATTTTACTAAGTATACAAGGTGACTTTTTGATCATCATCCAAATTCATATTGGAGGCTTGGTAAGTGATCAGCATCTTAAATCGATAACATTTTTTGTGAAATTCGTATAATGAAATTTCGACTTCCCATAGTAATTCACTCCCAGTCCTGAATGAATCACTATGGGGAGTTGAAATTTCATTTTATGAATTTTACAAAAATCGTTATTGGTTAATGATGCTGAACACTTACCAAGGCTCAAGTATGAATTTTGATGATGTTCGCAAATTCACCTTGTATATTAGAGGAGATGACAGAGTAAAATAAAATATTTTTCTAATTAGTCCGTCATTTAGATTATCGAAAAATATTGGACACGTATTTTTTCTTTTGTCAATCAAACAAAAAATGACAGATATAGAGCGCGTCAAAGTTTGAGAGTGGGGGCTGGTGACGTCACGCCTAGGTAAAAAGTGTACTTAGGCGTGACGTCACGCGGAACTTTAGCGGGCTATATCTTCATAATTTTTTGTTTAATTGACAAAAGAAATAATACGTGTTCAATATTTTCTGATAATCTTAACTGACGGACTAATTAGAATTTTTTAGTCATCATGCCTCCACAAAAATAATTAAATTTATATTATTGACTCCTGGCCCTGTAATTGACCACCTCTTTGGTATAGTGGTTTAGTAATCGACTACTGATACGGAGGTAGCGTGTTCAAATCCCGCAGGGACACATTTGTGTTCGGACCACGGGCGTAGCCAGGTTTTAGTTTCGGGGGGATTCAAGAAAATAAAACGATAAAAAGGTGCATTAAATAAAATTAATATTCATTCAAAAAATTGCAGCTCAAGAATAGCGGCCAATATTTAAATTTACTATTTTTATGATTCCTTATCTCTTGTGTTTGATGTGACAAGGAAATGACATCAAAATTAATGAATCTATACTTGGGTTGGGGCAGGGGATAGTTTCCCAAAAACCATAGGTTATTCTTCCAAGAATTTAGCAATACTACGTAAAAAAAAATGTATTTCTTCCGGGGATATAATACACACTTATAGCGAAACAGAGTCCTCAGAAGTCATTCCAATATTGATAAATAAAATACCAAAGATGGTTAAAAAAAGTTTTCATGTCGAGGTTTAAGATTATTAGAGCAAAAAACCGTTTATATTATTTATGGATTAAATTATGTATAAACTTTATTAAACTTTTAACAGGGCAGATATTTCATAGCACCATTGGTTTTTTTTAAATAATAAAATTAGTGAAAAAAGTTGTCATTTTGACTTTTTTCCAGGATCTGTTCCTCTCGCATTGCGGGTCTTTCCGCATGGAGTACCAGGGTAGTATGCAAGTGGAACTTATCCTCTTAAATATTCACATATTTCACAACAAAACAGAAGTAGTAACAGTCCAGCGTCGTTATTAAGATTTAAATGTTTACAATAAAAGTTTTAATTACCGTCTGCAAAGATCTTTACTGGAAACCGATCCGCATTTAACTTACCACCCGCTTGGACGGGAACTGGCCACCCGCTTGGATGGGATCTGATATAAACTGCACAGAATTACTGCTCAAATGTCCTGCTTAGGACATTAAGGTGAATGGATACGCCAATTGCAATTTGGACCTGTCTTTAAGGCCTACTTCTCCTACACGGGTGGTCCAAAAACTTTCATAAAAATATATGATAGGCATTATAGAGTCAAAAATATATTTTAAGTTTCATAAACTGTTTTTCTATTGTAAGTTTTGACAAAAAAATCGAAAGATTGATTAACACAAGTATTCTCTTACTCCTTTGAAACGCCTAAAGCGATTTTAATTATTATTTCACCAAATAATAGGAACTGTTTAGATCTAAAAAATTTAAGTTCAAAATTTTTTTTCCGTTCATGGCGTCCATGTGAAAAGTATTATTTTCTCCTATTTTGCGCTAGCCGGAGACGCAGTGGCTGTCGTAACAGCTACTTTTCAAGGCACGCTGAAATGAACATTATTTCAATGTCGATTCCGTTGATATTTGTACCGACACACATCGAGTTGCTTATTTAGCGTGGTCATACGCCTTAACTATATTTTTTTAAAGCGGCAGCAGTTGTTTAGAAAAGCGGCGATAGCTCGCTGGCCTCTCAATCTTGAGACACATGTTCGATCCCCGGTCGGGCATGCACTAATGAGTTTTTCGGAATTTATGTGCTTAGTATTTGTATTACCTATTATACCTATCACTTGCTAAACGGTGAAGGAAAACAACAAACTGAAAAGCGTGTATTCGTGCCCCACCCACGGCGATAGGTCTCACCGGCATCACCCACTCATCATGTTGGGACGTAATTAATAATCATCGGTAAAGCGCGGGTGTACCGAGTAGGGACTGTGACCCACATTTCACAGTTCACACTCGGAACACCTTTGACACTCCCTCAAGACTTCGTTTTATAACCACACAATCAACATATATCACCTCTATGTGTACCAAAATTCATTATGGTCTCCGAGTATATGACATCCAGCCAGACACTGACATTTCAAATTCTGAAACTGGCAGAGTTTATAATTTTATATACAATAGCAGTAAATAAGTTGTGTAACCAGCTCTACAATTACATCATTGTGAACAAGGCAAGTACACAAACAGTACATAAATAAACACACACATACCATCCATAATCAATATCTTATGGATGCTTGTCTTAGGTATAATATATTATGACCACTCCAAGTTAGCAGACTACGTTTCTCTCCTTCCGTCCAGTGGCACTGGGCCTGTAAGGTTTACCGCCCCATAAAATAACCAAAAAAATGCAAAAATATTTCAATTATAATAGTAGTTTATGCTACAAGGGCGAAAAGGAATAAATTACGAGGACGATTTACGTAAACGTAACCGAGTAATTTATTGCTCTTACGCCCGTGTATCATACGTTTTTCAATGCATAGTGTGAGGAAATAAAACAAATATAATCTTGTGAACTTTAAATTATGATTGGCTCAAAAGGACTGTATCCAGAGCCGTTAAACAGTGGAAAAATAAAGTATAACATTTATGGTACACAGGAAAGGCTGCAGGTTAGCCAACTATTGTAAATAAATAAATAGAAAATAATAATAATAAAGTCCTAGGGCAAAATATCGACTTTCTGTTCGGTTTTGATGCATAAAAAGTTTGCCTTTACAAGCACTTGCATTGAAAAATATAATAAAATCCAACAGTGTGTTGATGTTGGCTAAAAATGGTGATAATGAATGTAAAAACTAAAAAAGCCATGCAAACACTATTTATTCAATAACTACATTTTTTCTGTTGGCCAAATAAGTTACAAAATTGTTCAATGACACTGTCATAATTAATGGATTTTGTCAAGTCAGCTTCTATAGGTATTAAAAATAGCTAATTCTTAATAGCTTGTGCCGCCCCTCGCAGCCTGCCGCCCCGGGCCATGGCCCTTTTGGCCCTAGGGTAAATACGCCACTGCCTCCGTCTGATGCGAAATCAACAGGGAGGAAAGTTTGGGTCTTGATCAAGAAGCTTATAACTATACTGCAGTGCTAACTTCCTACAACAAGGCCACGTCAACAAATTTCCTTAAAATTCTTTATCTTTCAAGAGTTATAAACTTGATCATGCATGACACCATACAGGTGTACACAAGTCATATAGCTTACCGATGTTCCTGCGCAGACGATGAATTTTCTAAGCGCGGGAAATTCTAAGGCAGCAACAATGAAGTATTACATTGTTTTATCGACACTTAAGGCGACAGAGGGGATATAGCAGTCAACTGTTATATGTTGCGTTATAAATGTCGTTAATTGATTGCTATTGTAGCTTAGGGCATTTGTTTTGCATACATTTTGTAGTTACATTTATCCTGATTTATATAAAAACGGCTCACCTCAATACGAGTTATGATCGGGAAAGCCGACCAGTTTCAGCAGATTTAGACTGCCTTCATCTGGGCGAGTGAAGACGTTTACGCGACGACGTTACGTAACACGTATTGAGGTGAGCCGTTTTTATATAAATCAGGATAAATGTTACAATTTTAATTAAATTTTCGGTTTTGGTTCAACATTTTCCACAACATATCAAAATGTCAGGTCTCTATCTCATTCCGTCTAAGACCGTGACATACGGACGGACAGACAGACAGCGAAGTGATATTAATAGGGCTCCGTTTTGCCCTTTGGGTACGGAACCCTAAAAAGTACGACTTATGTAAATTTTGCGATATATCTTAGCCTTTTCAAGTATATCATATTATTTTTCAACTAATAAATATAACGCATTCGTTACTTAGTTCTTGATGAAACCATAAATTTAGGGTTCCGTATGTTTCGAAGGGCTGTGGCTGTTATTTCTCGCCCTTCTCCACAGTAAGGTCGATATGTATTCAATAATACATGCAGGTTGCCCTGGCTACACCTCTTGTTTCTTGGCGTGGTTGGTATGGGTACATAGTACATACATAAAACTGAAATAAATATATATATGTTGCTACTTAGAGCATTTATTTTATTTATATTTTTTGTATAATTAAAACAGTGTATAAAAACTTATTTTCGAAATATATTTCGGCCCACTTTGGGGCCGGCAAATAATTATACAAAAAATAAAAATAAAATACATAAAACTGGGGATGCAGCTGATACGAAGACAAAAGACAATAATTATTTTTTCAATGCATGTGCTCGTAAAAGCCCACTTTTCATGCATCAAAACCGAACAGAAAGTCGATTATTTTGCCCTAGGGCTTTATCATTATTATTTTTTTTAATTTATTTACAATGGTTGGCTAACCTGCAGCCTTTCCTGTGTACCATAAATGTCATACTTTTTTTCCCACTGTTTAACGGCTCTGGATACAGTCCTTTTGAGCCAGTTATAATTTAAAGTTCACAAAATTATATTTGTTTTATTTCCTCACACTATGCATTGAAAAACGTAGTATGATACACGGGCGTAAGAGCAATAAATTACTCGGTTACGTAATTTATTCCTTTGCGCCCTTGTAGCATAAACTACTAATTTCTCATAGCACAAGATAATAATATAAGCTTTACAATGTGGGTAAACTAATAAACAGTAAAAGTAATAGTACAGTATTAAACAACACTAGATGTTACGCATACGTTACAAAATTAAAATGTACTTGAGCATAGACTTAAGAGGATGGCATACCCTAGCAACTTTTTTTATTACTCGTCCAGCACAATAAGTCTAATGGCAAAGACCTTATTTGTTTTCATAGAGGCGATTATATGTTGGCTCTTTGGCCTCTTTTTCTTGGACGCGTAATACTAGTAATCACGTAGCGAAACAACAAATTGGTGCGTTTTTAGCTAATACTGAAATATTTTGTAGGGAAAAAAATATTGGATTTAGGTAAAATCCCTTCATATTTCTATTGCCTATTTTATGAAAAAAAATCAAGTTGATCTCTTAACTGCGTTTTTGAAACGAACGTTTGAAAACCAAAAAAAAGAGGGTGGAAAACATTTTTTTTTTGACAAAAGTATAAATCTTATTACATTGTTTATAGGTGGAATCCCTAGATAAAAGATCAAAAAATCAAATGTATTTTCTTCAATATGAGGAGAGACCTAGTATCTTCCAATGAACCCTTGAAAACCTGGTGTTGTTGATGTTCTAGCGTCAGGTGTCCACTTAACAATAACATAATGGTTAGTAGCAGACCCTACACTAAGTCGGACTTGTCCTGGGGGTCTAGACCAAGGTTACAAATATTATGATTTAAGGCGTATGACCACGCTAAATAAGCAACTCGATGTGTGTCGGTACAAATATCAACGGAAACGACATTGAAATAATGTTCATTTCAGCGTGCCTTGAAAAGTGGCTGTTACGACAACCACTGCGTCTCCGGCTAGCGCAAAATAGGAGAAAATAATACTTTTCACATGGACGCCATGAACGAAAAAAAATTTTGAACTTAAATTTTTTAGATCTTGAAATTTTCTATAATTTGGTGATATTTCACCAAATAATTAAAATTGCGTTAGGCGTTTGGAAGGAGTAAGAGAATTCTTGTGTTAATCATGTGAAACTTTCGATGACTTTAGATTTTTTTTGTCAAAACTTATAATAGAAAAATAGTTTATGAAACTTAAAAATTATTTTTGACTATATAATGCCTATGATACATTTTTATGAAAATTTTTGGACCACCCGTGTGGGAGGAGTAGGCCATCAAAGACAGGTCCAAATTGCAGTTGGCGTATCCACTCGCCTTAAATGGGAGTACACAGTTTGCTATGCTTTTTTGTATTTTTCAATGCATGTGCTCGTAAAGGCCCACTTTTTATGCATCAAAACCGAACAGAAAGTCTATTATTTTGCCCTAGGGCTTTATTATTATTATTTTTTTTAGTTGTTTGTAATGGTTGGCTAACCTGCAGCCTTTCCTGTGTACCATAAATGTCATGCTTTTTTTTCCACTGTTTAACGGCTCTGGATACAGTCCTTTTGAGCCAATTACAATTTAAAGTTCACAAAATTATATTTGTTTTATTTCCTCACACTATGCATTGAAATACGTAGTATGATACACGGGCGTAAGAGCAATAAATTACTCGGTTACGTTTAAAACACTCGCTACGCTCGTGTTTTAAATCGTCCTCGTCATTTATTCCTTTGCGCCCTTGTAGCATAAACTACTATTTTGTATATTATTAACCGAAGTAAACAGAATATAGCGGAAATAAACAGAATGAGTGGAAATAAACAGAAGGGATAGGGGCAACTATCAGCCCAGTTAGGAGTCTACCACTGAAGGTCGAAACGAAACGAAACTTCGAATCACGGAACTGCGAAAGCACTGAAGTGCGATAAACGAAACTGCGAAAGCACGTTACTGCGAAATGTATGCTTATTTTAGGGATAAATACATAAATACGCATACAGTTTACTGTCCATTGATTAAGGATTCTGGATTTGGAGTCTTCCTAGCCGAAAACGGGGCAAAAGGCTACTAAATAGCATATACTCACGTCTGTCTTCAACAAGTATAGGCAGAGACTAAAGATTTCCATCTGCTACGATTTACGTCACTTCCACATTCATCTATCTACTCAACTCATACAAGCTATTCTATTCCGAGTGCTTTCCACCATTTACTACATCAACAAACATATTGTGGGTTTTTATTTTGTTTTTGGGGTATGTTTTTTGTCATTAGCTTTGTAACGGGTAGGAAGTATCTATTACCTTCAAGGTTCTTCCAAATATTTTTTGTACGTGATAATGTTCGAAGTTATAGATTGTACTTTTACGCATGATGAAATTAAAAAAGAAATACCATATATTATATTATCTGTGCCATAACTAAAGGATTTGGCTCTGGACAGTATCTACACCGACAAGAGCTTGGCTCTTAGATGAAATTAAAATAATATTTGTATCTACTACCATACTTCATAAAGGTAATTACAACATCGAAAGCGGTTTTATAAGTACTTAAATTGTTTGACCGATGTTATAATATTACATTATAACGCCGCAATTCTGCGCTGTTTTTTTTATAACACCGCTAGAGAACCAGTCACAAACAATAACGCTTTGTCTTAATTTCTTAAGCCACGCCCCTTTACTCTTCTCGCTTCTGATACTAATTACATCATGACAAGTGTAATTTTTTAATTTTTCGTGAAATTGTTTTTATGGTCGTAGATAAAGTACTGTGTGCAACTGAACATAATTATATTTTGGGACACTCGTGTACGAAACGAACGAAGTCTCAATGTCATATTATGTCACAGTTGCACAAAATTATTACTGGTCAGTTATTAAATCACTACTAATATTTTGTTGTGGGTATAAATAATATGTAATCGGCAGCAATTAATTAACACTTGTAGCTGCTTTCCAACTATAAAAATCCACCCACATTAAACATAAAAAATACATACAATAAATTACTTATTGCAAGAAAATCCGAAGGTTGACACACAAACCTACAAAGCCAGGTATTTCGTAATATTTTTTCGTCTATGATTTTCATTGTTACGACCTCTAATTAATTGATTCATCGGCCCGTGAAAGAGTTTACAATAATTCGCATGAAGGTCCTATTGTCCACTTTTTACGCTTGTCACTTTAACATAAGGTTCAATGTTCAAACACAAATAATTTGTGTTACAGTAGAGCCACTGAGTGATGGCGCCTATGACGTTTAAATGCCTACAAAGTGTCGTAATTATTTATAAGCAAGTGTGAATTAAAAAATGTAATACTTCATTGTTGATAGTGATGTACTACTTGTTTCGGTTATTATTTTTCGATTTGAATGTTGCTTTATTGTGCAATAGAATTCGTATAGAAACAAAGTTTTTTTTTTTTAAAGTTTCTCATTTAATGACGAAGTTAAACTAAACGAAAATAAATGATAGTAAAATACCTTTTTCGATTTAGATATTTAAACATCTCTTGGGGGCCCCGGGGCACTACACCGCATAGCCCTCCGATAGCTACGCCACTGGTTTTGACACATTTTCCTTTTGTATCATTATGTTGAATGTTGAATGACGTGTCTAATGTTGAGTAAACTCACACTTGATTTCACTTGGAAGTTACCACTATGGATGATGCATTTAAAAAGAAACGAATAAAAATTGACGTAGGAAAAACAAAGGCTATGGTGCTATAGAGGGATGAAGCGTTGACTGAATGCAACGTTAATATTGGAGACGAGGAAGTAGAACAGGTTAACGAGTTTGTCTATCTGGGTTGTATATTTACACGCGACGGAAAATGTGACGAAGACATTGAAAGAAGAGTGAATGCGGGAAATAAAGTGAATGGAGCCCTACACTCCTTTATGGGTAGCTAAAATGTGACTGCAAATTCACGATTGGTGGTTCATAATGGAGTGTTGGCTCCTACATTTATATATGGTAGTGAATGTTGGGTATGGCAAGATAAACATCAAAGTAGAATTAATGCAGTTGAAATGCTTTCCTTACGAAGTATGTAGAGTTTAACATTGAATGACAGAGTGAAAAATATCGACATACGGAATCGTTGCGGCCTGAAAGAAGATGTAGTGACTAGAATAGAAAAAGGAATGCTTCGGTGGTTTGGACATGTAGAGAGGATGAATGAAAGTAGAGTGACGAAAGAAATTTATGTGCGCAAGTGGAAGGTACAGCTCGACCAGGCCGCTCTAGAAGGACGTATGCTGACCAAATTGGTGACATACTGAAGAAGGGCCATGATTGATGGATGTGGAAGAGGCGAAAGAAGTGTGTCTGGATCGTAGCTGATGGAAATCTGTAGTCTCTGCCTACCCCTCTGGGAGACAGGCGTGAGTATATGTATGTATGTCTACTCCGTAATAGTAAAAGACTATCGACCTTAAAAAAGTAAGAGGTATGATCTCATAATTGAACAAATTAGTGCGCGGCACATTAAGCCTTAGCTTCATAATATGTATGACACAACACACCAACTTTGAGGGTTCCGCTATCGAAGGTTCTATCAAAAATATATAGTTGAAGCCCCGCTTTGTTGACCATGTTTTTTTATATTTTTCGGTATTCTTGTTTTGGAGATAAGAACATGACAATGTTAAAAAACTGCTTCTTTGATGTATTTTTGTTTTTAAAAATTTTATAAAAACTGATTGATCTATAAAATTAATTTGCTTGATAATTATTTAAAAATATATTTAATTTTTTATTTTTTTATTTTCATTTGTTTTATTTATAATGATTAAAAAAACTAATTTTCAAATAGTAAATCTAAATAAATAAATTTTAAAATAATAATTCATATTAAAATGCTGAACCGTCTCGCGCAAATTTTTTATTTTATTTTATTATTTGCCGTGATAGAGGCCATATTAAAAAGTATTCTGTAGAATTTTCAACTTGCTACCTATAACGGCTGAAACTGTAGACTTCGTGACAGACAGACGGACAGGCAGACAGACAGCGGAGGCTTAGTTATGGGATCCTTAACCTTAAAAAGCGTATTTGTCAGCAGATAACATTTACATTGACAGAACCCATACATTGAGTATGTAATTTTTATTTTTATTAATGGTACCAACAACAGTCACGCAGAACTGTCCCTTGCATACCAATGTAAGTACACACTGTGCGTTAAGGGGCCTCTGCCCAGCGTCATCTGAAAATGACTCCTAGTAAAGCCGATTCCAAAGGCTTAAATTTTTATTTTAGTGCTGTCAAGACTTAAATTTTTCCAAAGTAATTTAGCTTCTGTTCTTAACACTTATGAACTATTTTGCAATGATGAAAGTTAAGTTTTGATAGCACTAAAACTAAAATTAAAGCCTTCAGAATCGGCTACGTTATTAAGTTATTTCTCTTAAACGGTATGTTTAAACATTGTGAAAAAGAAACTTTAAGCTATAAAGAACAACTTTAATAGAATATCATTTCTTATCATTCAACTCCATTGTAACACAGATAAATTATTCTCACATACTTGTAAAAAGTCAAGCAGTTCTTAGGCTACAATTTTTTTTTTTTGAAACCACAAACTTTGTTTGTATGGTTCTTGCACTAAAATACGAGGAAAATATTGCTTCGAAAAATTATAGATGGAATTTTTTTTCCGTCCATCGCGTCCGTGTGAGTCACAGGGTGTTGGCGGCTACCTGCCTCTTAAGTGCCCACGCTTGAAAAGCCTCTCGTGACCATGAAATATGTTCTTACGTGGTTGTCTTAAGAGCTATTTTGTTTTTTTTTTTTTACACAATTGTTTGGGGGTTCATTCAACTTCCTATCGTTGCGAAATGATTTGGTTATAATTATGTCTGCGCAGTCTGTGTTAGCTCATTTGCATAATTGATTCGTCAGTTGTAGGTGTAATTTGAAAGAAAAGAAAAAAATTATTGGCGCGTTTACAAACAAGAAACCTATAGCTAACACAGTAGAAAAAGGTTTACTTAAGTAGGGAGTAATCTATAGATAAAAATAACAACAAGACAAAAGGATGTAGCTCAGCTATGTGCCATCCAAAACATGCTTTAGTTGGCGCTGGTTTTTCACCTACCTTCCAGCTAATTCTATAGAGATCATTTCAAAGGTTTATATTGGTATTTATTTGACAGGACTAACCTTATTTTGAGCGTCTTGTCTTTATCTTTTCGATCCATCCATCCATCCATCAGCCCGTATTCGTCCACTGCTGGACATAGGCCTCCCCCATATTACGCCACTCTTGGCGGTCCTCAGTCATTCTCATCCAGTCGCCACCCGCAACGTCCTTCAGATCGTCAGTCCAGCGGGCACGAGGGCGGCCTACGCTGCGCTTTGCTGTACGTGGTCTCCATTCCAACGCCTTACGGCTTTTCGATACAGGAAGAAAAACATAGAACGCTTTAATTAAGTTTAGTACTGTCAAATAAGTTAAATCGTGTTACACCGAATTGACACAATCTTATGAATAATTAAGGGTACATGTCTAAATATACGCGGAAGAGTGGGGTCTTCTGGCATAGGCTGTTCTCAGGTTAAAAGGAGACTTCGGTCACCACCTTTCCAAATTTTAAGGGCTGGTAAACAAATACATTACTTTTTTTTAAGGTGTTAATAAAATATTTTTTAGCAAAATACCGTATGGGGGCTTTTTATTTTTTGTATTTTCCACTTTACATATTTAAATGTAATTACTTAATTAAACAGTTTTAAACGCTATATTTCGAACCCTCGTCGTGAGGGGGTTTTCCTAATTTTGGTCTATTTTCTGATTCATTTTAAATCATGAAATTGTAATATTTTGTGTCTGAAAAAAAAAACATAATAATATCTTAGATACATCCTTTCTGCTGATTTTTTTGCGGTTCAAAACGCGATACGTTATACTTTGCTCGATCGAAAATAAATCCGAAACTTGGTCGATTTTTAATGTTCTTTCGTTTTATATAAAATTTACATTACCAAATCGTAGGTAAATTTACAGGAAATTATGGAAAATGTAATTTAATAAGTATTTTTGCGGATACTTTTCTGGAAATTTCACCGTAAAAACGTTTTTTGAACGAAAAAAGTGATTTATAAGAGCGCGCAATGTTTCGGTTGTCGTAACAGCCACGGCTCAGACTGTGCCATTTTAAACTATAATAAAAGACAATAGAGTTCAGTTCTACTTGAAGGTGAAAATGAAGTGCTCAATGTCAGGCCCTTAAAGTAATAAAACCTGCAAAATGGAATATTAGCAGCTCAAGAATGGCGGTCGTTACAACAAGTCTGAACAACCGAATAATGTTGTTACCAAACTGAAAAACTCAATTGCCCCATAAAATGTGATAACTATAACCAACAACCCTGACCTAAGCTTGATGTAAATATTTAACCGACCAATCGTCTGATATAGTTTGTTCAATAACACACACCAGCTGTTGGGTTTGTCATTTACCGATGTCTTTAAGGCCCTTACTATTGCCAAATGGGTACTTTCTAAAGCCTACTCCTCGTTTATGGCCAAACCATAAATAATGAAAAAATGTATTATGAATAATCAATTCTTAGACAACATATGCAACAGTTTTCTTTTTCATACCACCAAAACTTCTACATGTTTTTTTTTTTTTTACTATAAACATAACATAAGATTATTCAATCGAGTAATCACGTCCAAGTGAAAAGTATAATTTTCTTCTATTTCGCCATATCAAGGACGCAGCGAGCGTAGTAACAGCCACTATGCATTGCGCGCTGATATGAACGTTATTTCAATGTCTTTTCCGTTGATATTTGTAGTGACAAATATCGAGCTGCTAATTTGGCGATGGTAATCGCCTTAAGGTAGGTAGGTACACAAAACAATTGACAAAATGTTATGTATTTGTCAGAAAATGTACCGAAAAACAGCGAAACATTCAACATTTTGTAATAGCGTCCTTCCGAAAAGGTAAACATGACACAAAAAAAAACAAATTGGTTTACCAAATATACCTATAACCTAGTTAAAGATTATAAAAATGTGTTTCTAGAGTCATAGACTAAATACGCAGTAATACTAGAGTGCATTACAAACTAGAAACAAATTTAAGCCAGGATTCGAACCTGCGACCTCTTACTGTTTTAAAAAATCTATCTGACAACTACGGACGCCAGCATGACAGGCTACCTATTGGCAGTGGCGTGCACAGAACTTTTTGCTGGAACAGCAAACAATTGGTCAAGAACAACAATAAATAACAACAACAAAAAAATTTAAAAATTACTTTGAAAAAAAAAAAGTTTGTATAGGAAATTTTCACTCTAGGGTAGACATTGTCTACCCTGGCGTCATACAATTTTTTTTTTCAAGGTGATATTTAAATTTTTTCATATTTTTTTTATTGTTGTTCTTGACCAATTGTTTGCTTTTCCAGCAAAAAGTTCTGTGCACGCCTCTGCCTATTAGCAGTTCTTATTGTAACGTTATAGACATTAAAATTGTTTACAAATGTAGAGTGAAATGCAGGCGACTGTACAATGTCTAATTTAATTAAACAGGTGTTATAATTTGAACAAAAGCCAATTTGACCTTTATTGCACAAGTTCTTATCCAAGCATCTGTCGAGTTAACTTACCTAACGACCATGTGGGCATGTGACCATACATGGGCGCCATTGAGTGACCAATAGTGACCATATGCTCATAGAAGCTTCGTTATTGTTGATTGATTGCATTACATGTCGGTAAATGTACTGTCGGCAACTGATAAATAAAACACAAGTCGAAACCATAGATTAACTTCTCGAATCATAAACACCTATAATACAATCAGCGATAATTGTGATAGCAACGCCATTAATATAAGTAGTTTCAAATGATTGTGCAGGGAGGTTTTGGTCAAAGTAAAATTATATTTTTTGTTAAATACTTAGTTTTACTTATTTTGCTAATTTCATAGTACCATAATTTTTAATATAAACTTTAACGGTGTTACTACAAAACAGTGTTTAACTTTAGACAGTGTTTAAATCTGTCGTTGTCACCTTTTTTTTCATATTGTAAAAGAGTGACAGCAACAGATTTAAACACTGTCTAAAGTTAAACACAGTTTTGTGGTAAGACCGTTAATATTACGAAACAAATTAAAAATTATTATTTAACTAGGTGTATAATACACATTTCACTTATATTTATTTATTATATAACGATACTTAAATAATGCAAGCTGATTACCTTAATAAGTTGGGAGTTTAGCATTAATTACAGTTTGATATGTTTTGTTACAATTAGCTTACTAACTACTGGTTATACTGGAAACTGGTTAAACTGGAAAAATAAATAAACAATAAATAAATTAATACTTTTGTAGGTACTGTACTTTCTCTTGAATTAATGTAGCTGAATATTGAAAATATGAATTTATTAAGGGGCTATACCGTGAAAATTGACACTTTTTGAAGTTATTTATCTGCTCTTTTAATGAAGTTCCAAGTAAAATAAATTAGTATAACAATTTTGGGACCTTTTACTAGATTTTGGTCTATCAGAAACGCGATAGGAGGAATTTCATTCGATAGAAATGATTATTGAAATCAGGTCTAAATTTACACTTTTTTTGATATTCTGACAAATTAGGATAGCATACAGACTTGAAAAATATTTATTTAGATGGGTTTTAACTACACCTAAATTACTGGTTATGGATTTTTTTGTAGCTATTTTAGTTAATTTTGAATTCATTTAAAACCGACTTTTTGACAATTTTCCCCGATTCCGTCCCTTTCGCACTGCGGGTTTTTCTGCCTGGAGTAACGGGGACCTTTGCTAGCACGGTAGATCACCTTAACAAATATTGCCTGCATAAAATAACTCTTTTCATTTTCTTTATTCAGTTTAGATCTCCAAATAATCTATAATCTGAAGAATAGATATGGTCAATATTTAACCTAGCAAAATGTTGTATCTATCACGCCCTAATAAATAGTTTCAGAAATGTATGCAGCTATAAGTGTTAAGCGGACCCTGGCACCGTCCGTACTATAACAGGGCTAAGGACAAACTTTATTGCATTTTACCTATTCACTATATTCAGTAAAAAGGTTGACATGAAATTGATACAGTGAATCTAGCGGAGCGTGTGGCATGCTATGCAAAGTGTTCGACTACTTGATTTATTTGATCAATATCTATCAAATTTCCATGTTTATATTTTTTTCCACCCTAACTCCTGGGGCACACGATAGCAAAGGATATCGATAACTTAAATTTCAACTTGTGGAACAAAAATACCATTATTTTTAAGGTTCGGTACCCAAAGGGTAACCAACGGGAACCTATTACTAAGACTCCGCTGTCCGTCTGTCTGTCCGTCTGTCCGTCTGTCACCAGGCTGTATCTCATGAACAGTGATAGTTATAGAGTTGAAATTTTCACAGATGATCTGTATTTCTGTTGCCGCTATAACAAAAAATACTAAAAAACAGAATAAAATAAATATTTAAGGGGGCTCCCATACAACAGACATGTTTTTTTTTGCCGTTTTTATAGATAATGGTACGGAACCCTTCGTGCGCGAGTCCGACTAGCACTTGGCCGGTTTTTTTATTATTTATCAAAACATACAAGCAGATACCAAGCAGATTTATCTGCTCATAGTTGGTTCCAAATATTGAAACCGGCTGGTCTACCGCGTAATTCTCATTTTCATCAACATCAACTTAAGATTGAAATTTGACGTGCGTGCGACGACGCCCGCCTAACATGCCATCTCTTTTGCACGCGTTGAATTTCGCATGCATTTGCTTCAAGTTGATACAAATGAGAATTACGCGGTAGAGCCCCGGGTACTGTACGTCCATATGCCAAAATGTCCACTGGGTTTGATTATCACAGTGTCAAAATTAAAAATAATAAATACATAATAAAGTTTAGTGAGCGTGGTGAATGAATGGGATATCCTAGATTATAAGCAATAATTATATACATAAGCCTCTGTGTAGCGATAAGGTTTATATAAACTGTAATGTGTTTTCTAAATAAATAATGTATACACCTATATAATTTAACAATGATTAATTCCATTGCCGACGGTACTTGCGAACCTATTGGCGCATGCATGACGCTCTACTCGCACCGTATCGGAGGCAACGTATTCATTTGTACTCGTAAATATAAACAGAATTAAAGTAGTACACAAAGCAGGTAAATCATAATATCGCCGATTGCGTCCATCGCTGTGTAGCATGTGAATTGGTACTTTGTCAAAGTTCAGCAATGTAAACAGATTGGTGCATGTTTTATATTTGCTTATTCGTTGTGCTTAGACGTAGCGTGGTTTGCATGTTATGGTGTCTATATTTTCTTTAAGGACTCGAAGTCAGCCAAGACCGTATGTATGTACACAAAAGTCTGCCAAGACCGTATGTCTGTACACAAGAGAGGTTGGTTCCGTCACTCTATGCAGCTTAAAATGCGCATCTTTTAAACCGAATGTGAAATTCGTTCAATAAGACATTCGAACTTTCTTCGATCACAGTACATAGCGGTATATGGTCTCTAAACTTGGATGAAACGTAATAGTAGTTTATGCTACAAGGGCGAAAAGGAATAAATGACGAGGACGATTTAAAACACGAGCGTAGCGAGTGTTTTAAACGTAACCTAGTAATTTATTGCTCTTACGCCCGTGTATCATACTACGTTTTTCAATGCATAGTGTGAGGAAATAAAACAAATATAATCTTGTGAACTTTAAATTATAATTGGCTCAAAAGGACTGTATCCAGAGCCGTTAAACAGTGGAAAAAAAATTATAACATTTATGATACACAGGAAAGGCTGCAGGTTAGCCAACCATTGTAAATAAATTAAAAATAATAATAATAAAGCCCTAGGGCAAAATAATCGACTTTCTGTTCGGTTTTGATGCATAAAAAGTGGGCCTTTACGAGCACTTGCATTGAAAAATTACTTAAGTATTTTCTAAGCTTAAAGCAGGTTATTATGACGTCACATCTATTTACTGTTCTGAGATCCAAGTTCAACGATTTCCCAAAGATGGCAAATTTTACATTTTAGCCAAGTTTTGAGCCCAAATACCGCTGTGTGCACCGCTCTGGTATTATAAATCTTTGGCTCAATTTAAAAAATTCAAGACTTGAATCATGCAAAGTTACAGCTAGATCGTACAGCACCGAGCTTTAAAATAACTTAACATTTCATAACTCGTTCTAATCCTGTTTTTCTTTCATTCCAGTCCACATGCATCATCAGAAACCACGATTCCGTGTACATCAGGCCTTCAAACCCTCAACGACCACCAAGGCAGCATGAGAAAAAATGACGACGAAAGCCAGGACACCAAAGAAAATGAGGGCTCCCTGGCTGACTGGGTCTCAGGCGGCCCAATCGGGTCCAAAGGGGCCGTATTGGTCTTCCGTTCCTGCGTCCTGGCTTCTAGAACCCCCTCCATGGAGTCTTCTAACAAATCGGTAGGCCTTAACACCGGGACGACGATCCTACTCAACAAAGCGAAGAACATGGCGAAGAGACTAGTAGCAGAACCGCACGCGTTCAGTGTAAGACCGAAGAACATAATGCATGACGTCATAGAGACCTTCGGGAATAACACCAAGTATAATGGGCAAGCGTACGTGGTGAGACACGTTAGTGAGGCGGATGTTTCTGGTGCGCTGACCACAGCGGAGGCAGGTCACGAAGGTCACAAAAGGGATATAGAAGACGTGCTGCATGACCTGAGTAAGATCACGCTGAAGAAGCATCTGAATATTGAGAACACGACCGCCAACATAAAGCCGCCGGAAGATCCGCCGCCGCAGGTTAGAGGTGAGATACGTTTTTTCCATTAGTTTAGGAAATATTTGAGGTTCAAACAAAAATACGTGAACCCTAACGCACCGAGATACGGGCGTTTTTTAAGGCAGCGTCGTCCCTGAAACACCTGTTCGCGCGCAGCGTTCTAAAATAGACCTTCCTCCTGCGAGATAAAGTCTTTGAGTAACAGTTGAATATCTTTTTCTCTGAAGGTTTGCGCGGGTATTTTTTCTACAGAGAGTTGTTCAGTATGATCAGTAGAGTATGTGGTTTTATTTAAAGGTCGCAGTCTTTTTACACCCTGTGTACATTTTGAGGGCAGGACGCCACGAATCACGTATGCAATATTTTCATGTTTTACAAAAGATCTCATAAGTTTAGATTAGCCCTGGCACCTAAAATCTATTGCAGCGTTTCTTAACCTGTGGCCCGCGGACCCCTGGGGGTACCCGAGCATATGTACGGGGGTCCGCAGCCTAATCTATGGACCATTTAACAATCATAAATATGTTGTAAACAATCATAATTTAGTTGCAAAAAAGCAGCACCAACCTTCTCATTAACGTATTTTATACGAAAAAGTATATATTTTTTTGTAATTTGTAGAACTTAAATAAATGGTCCGAAATTTATTGCTGCTTTTTTATTAAGGGGTCCTTAAAATTGTGCTTGATTTCCTAAGGGGTCCGTGGACAAAAAAGGTTAAGAAACGCTGATGTATTGCATTGTTTTTGAATGTGTGCGTTAACATAATGCTGACGTGCGCACACTTATGAGTGCGCAATCTGTCTACCTACGGTCAGCAAACTGATCAGACTACTAAAGTTGTTAAAATGATTAACTTTAAGTGCACTTAGGCGTCCAACTATCACTGTGTTCAGATGAGCACTGATTCGAAACGTGTGAGCGTCACCCATTTAAAGGTAGGAACATTTTGGTGCTGTCATAGTACGGTACGGGCTTATCTTTACTTTTGAAATGTGTTTACTGTTTGTTTCTTATACCTCGTAAACTTGTTCAAGAAGCAACGAAAGATGACAAGAGAAAGAAGAGCAAAGGCACAAAGAACAAACGCAAGAGCAGCACGATTCCCCGAGTGCAGTCGCCGGTGCAGAGCGACTCTGAGCACCTGCTCGTTAAACATGTCGACAGTGTTAAGGTATGCGCACTGAACGGAAAGAAACAAAAAAAGTCGTAACATCATAGCAACTATTCAAGAGCTCAGTGATTTTAACTTTTTATGTCTTTCAACTTTATGTTAATGCATTAAGGTAGAAAACTGATTGAAAACTCACCCCACCCCGTATTATGAAACGCGGTAAAAAGCGTTAGCGATAAAGATACGTGTGAAAGTGATACGATGAAAATGTAACGTTTGAAATGTTACAATTTTTTCGGACTAACCCTCATCATCAGTCAAGCGTCTGGAGTAAACTTCGTTCCAAAAGTTTTATTTTTGCATTTCGTCAATTTTGCAAATCAGGATATTGCAGTAGACTAGAGCAGTAAAGATACATAATCGCTCATCTCTCTCTAGATCCTAGAAAGCAGCAACATGCCCGCGCGCATGCTCAAGATAACGTACAAGCTTCAGAACACGGAGACCAAACTCCTGCACCGGCTGTTGCAAGCCCACGGACTCACCGAGGCGTCTTCTGAAGCTAAGGACTGCAATCTGCTCTGGTCAGGGCTGCATCCGAAACCTGACGTGTTGAGGGCGTTGACGCCTTACCAGAGAGTCAATCATTTTCCTAGGTGAGTTAGGAAACTAGTTTTTGTCCTGGAAACCTGGCAGTTTCAATGGGATGTCAAAATAAGCTAGGTCGCTAGCAAAAGCTAGTTACGCGGATTTCTTGAGGCAACAATATGTTTTTTTATGGCTACAGCATCTACGTAACTTTGATATAAAAACATTTAGATAGATAGGTAGATAAAATAAGACACAATAAAAATAAAAAGCAAAGGGAACTTCCATAACCGATTGAGATTAACCTCGACTTTCACAAAAACATTGCCATTACTGCTTTTAGTTCGAAAAAATGATTCACCAATATTACGTAGAATTTCCTTGTTTGTAATTTTATGATTGCAAGTAAAAAACAACTTCAACTTACAAATTTAAGTATAAAAACAAATGACCGATTAAATAAACTTGGAAATTGTATAAGGACTGAACGGTATAACTTAAACCCATCGAATTCCACCTCTATCCCCCAGATCATACGAGCTGACCCGCAAAGACAAGCTGTTCAAGAACATAGAGAAGATGCAGTATTTCCGCGGGCTGAAGCACTTCGACTTCATCCCCACCACATTCCTGATGCCTGCCGAGTACAAGGATCTGTGCACCACACACTACAGAACTAAGGTGAGATTGAGTACTTCCGCGGACCGAAGCACTTCGACTTTACCTCCACCATTTTCCTGATGCCGGCCGAGTACAAGGATCTGTGCACCACACACTACAGAACTAAGGTGAGATTGAGTACTTCCGCGGACCGAAGCACTTCGACTTTACCCCCACCATTTTCCTGATGCCGGCCGAGTACAAGGATCTGTGCACCACACACTACAGAACTAAGGTGAGATTGAGTACTTCCGCGGACCGAAGCACTTCGACTTTACCCCCACCATTTTCCTGATGCCGGCCGAGTACAAGGATCTGTGCACCACACACTACAGAACTAAGGTGAGATTGAGTACTTCCGCGGACCGAAGCACTTCGACTTTACCCCCACCATTTTCCTGATGCCGGCCGAGTACAAGGATCTATGCACCACACACTACAGAACTAAGGTGAGATTGAGTACTTCCGCGGACCGAAGCACTTCGACTTTACCCCCACCATTTTCCTGATGCCGGCCGAGTACAAGGATCTATGCACCACACACTACAGAACTAAGGTGAGATTGAGTACTTCCGCGGACCGAAGCACTTCGACTTTACCCCCACCATTTTCCTGATGCCGGCCGAGTACAAGGATCTATGCACCACACACTACAGAACTAAGGTGAGATTGAGTACTTCCGCGGACCGAAGCACTTCGACTTTACCCCCACCATTTTCCTGATGCCGGCCGAGTACAAGGATCTATGCACCACACACTACAGAACTAAGGTGAGATTGAGTACTTCCGCGGACCGAAGCACTTCGACTTTACCCCCACCATTTTCCTGATGCCGGCCGAGTACAAGGATCTATGCACCACACACTACAGAACTAAGGTGAGATTGAGTACTTCCGCGGACCGAAGCACTTCGACTTTACCCCCACCATTTTCCTGATGCCGGCCGAGTACAAGGATCTATGCACCACACACTACAGAACTAAGGTGAGATTGAGTACTTCCGCGGACCGAAGCACTTCGACTTTACCCCCACCATTTTCCTGATGCCGGCCGAGTACAAGGATCTATGCACCACACACTACAGAACTAAGGTGAGATTGAGTACTTCCGCAGACCGAAGCACTTCGACTTTACCCCCACCATTTTCCTGATGCCGGCCGAGTACAAGGATCTGTGCACCACACACTACAGAACTAAGGTGAGATTGAGTACTTCCGCGGACCGAAGCACTTCGACTTTACCCCCACCATTTTCCTGATGCCGGCCGAGTACAAGGATCTATGCACCACACACTACAGAACTAAGGTGAGATTGAGTACTTCCGCGGACCGAAGCACTTCGACTTTACCCCCACCATTTTCCTGATGCCGGCCGAGTACAAGGATCTATGCACCACACACTACAGAACTAAGGTGAGATTGAGTACTTCCGCGGACCGAAGCACTTCGACTTTACCCCCACCATTTTCCTGATGCCGGCCGAGTACAAGGATCTATGCACCACACACTACAGAACTAAGGTGAGATTGAGTACTTCCGCGGACCGAAGCACTTCGACTTTACCCCCACCATTTTCCTGATGCCGGCCGAGTACAAGGATCTATGCACCACACACTACAGAACTAAGGTGAGATTGAGTACTTCCGCGGACCGAAGCACTTCGACTTTACCCCCACCATTTTCCTGATGCCGGCCGAGTACAAGGATCTATGCACCACACACTACAGAACTAAGGTGAGATTGAGTACTTCCGCGGACCGAAGCACTTCGACTTTACCCCCACCATTTTCCTGATGCCGGCCGAGTACAAGGATCTATGCACCACACACTACAGAACTAAGGTGAGATTGAGTACTTCCGCGGACCGAAGCACTTCGACTTTACCCCCACCATTTTCCTGATGCCGGCCGAGTACAAGGATCTATGCACCACACACTACAGAACTAAGGTAAGATTGAGTACTTCCGCGGACCGAAGCACTTCGACTTTACCCCCACCATTTTCCTGATGCCGGCCGAGTACAAGGATCTATGCACCACACACTACAGAACTAAGGTGAGATTGAGTACTTCCGCGGACCGAAGCACTTCGACTTTACCCCCACCATTTTCCTGATGCCGGCCGAGTACAAGGATCTATGCACCACACACTACAGAACTAAGGTGAGATTGAGTACTTCCGCGGACCGAAGCACTTCGACTTTACCCCCACCATTTTCCTGATGCCGGCCGAGTACAAGGATCTGTGCACCACACACTACAGAACTAAGGTGAGATTGAGTACTTCCGCGGACCGAAGCACTTCGACTTTACCCCCACCATTTTCCTGATGCCGGCCGAGTACAAGGATCTATGCACCACACACTACAGAACTAAGGTGAGATTGAGTACTTCCGCGGACCGAAGCACTTCGACTTTACCCCCACCATTTTCCTGATGCCGGCCGAGTACAAGGATCTATGCACCACACACTACAGAACTAAGGTGAGATTGAGTACTTCCGCGGACCGAAGCACTTCGACTTTACCCCCACCATTTTCCTGATGCCGGCCGAGTACAAGGATCTATGCACCACACACTACAGAACTAAGGTGAGATTGAGTACTTCCGCGGACCGAAGCACTTCGACTTTACCCCCACCATTTTCCTGATGCCGGCCGAGTACAAGGATCTATGCACCACACACTACAGAACTAAGGTGAGATTGAGTACTTCCGCGGACCGAAGCACTTCGACTTTACCCCCACCATTTTCCTGATGCCGGCCGAGTACAAGGATCTATGCACCACACACTACAGAACTAAGGTGAGATTGAGTACTTCCGCGGACCGAAGCACTTCGACTTTACCCCCACCATTTTCCTGATGCCGGCCGAGTACAAGGATCTATGCACCACACACTACAGAACTAAGGTGAGATTGAGTACTTCCGCGGACCGAAGCACTTCGACTTTACCCCCACCATTTTCCTGATGCCGGCCGAGTACAAGGATCTATGCACCACACACTACAGAACTAAGGTGAGATTGAGTACTTCCGCGGACCGAAGCACTTCGACTTTACCCCCACCATTTTCCTGATGCCGGCCGAGTACAAGGATCTGTGCACCACACACTACAGAACTAAGGTGAGATTGAGTACTTCCGCGGACCGAAGCACTTCGACTTTACCCCCACCATTTTCCTGATGCCGGCCGAGTACAAGGATCTATGCACCACACACTACAGAACTAAGGTGAGATTGAGTACTTCCGCGGACCGAAGCACTTCGACTTTAGCCCCACCATTTTCCTGATGCCGGCCGAGTACAAGGATCTATGCACCACACACTACAGAACTAAGGTGAGATTGAGTACTTCCGCGGACCGAAGCACTTCGACTTTACCCCCACCATTTTCCTGATGCCGGCCGAGTACAAGGATCTATGCACCACACACTACAGAACTAAGGTGAGATTGAGTACTTCCGCGGACCGAAGCACTTCGACTTTACCCCCACCATTTTCCTGATGCCGGCCGAGTACAAGGATCTATGCACCACACACTACAGAACTAAGGTGAGATTGAGTACTTCCGCGGACCGAAGCACTTCGACTTTACCCCCACCATTTTCCTGATGCCGGCCGAGTACAAGGATCTATGCACCACACACTACAGAACTAAGGTGAGATTGAGTACTTCCGCGGACCGAAGCACTTCGACTTTACCCCCACCATTTTCCTGATGCCGGCCGAGTACAAGGATCTATGCACCACACACTACAGAACTAAGGTGAGATTGAGTACTTCCGCGGACCGAAGCACTTCGACTTTACCCCCACCATTTTCCTGATGCCGGCCGAGTACAAGGATCTATGCACCACACACTACAGAACTAAGGTGAGATTGAGTACTTCCGCGGACCGAAGCACTTCGACTTTACCCCCACCATTTTCCTGATGCCGGCCGAGTACAAGGATCTGTGCACCACACACTACAGAACTAAGGTGAGATTGAGTACTTCCGCGGACCGAAGCACTTCGACTTTACCCTCACCATTTTCCTGATGCCGGCCGAGTACAAGGATCTATGCACCACACACTACAGAACTAAGGTGAGATTGAGTACTTCCGCGGACCGAAGCACTTCGACTTTACCCCCACCATTTTCCTGATGCCGGCCGAGTACAAGGATCTATGCACCACACACTACAGAACTAAGGTGAGATTGAGTACTTCCGCGGACCGAAGCACTTCGACTTTACCCCCACCATTTTCCTGATGCCGGCCGAGTACAAGGATCTATGCACCACACACTACAGAACTAAGGTGAGATTGAGTACTTCCGCGGACCGAAGCACTTCGACTTTACCCCCACCATTTTCCTGATGCCGGCCGAGTACAAGGATCTATGCACCACACACTACAGAACTAAGGTGAGATTGAGTACTTCCGCGGACCGAAGCACTTCGACTTTACCCCCACCATTTTCCTGATGCCGGCCGAGTACAAGGATCTATGCACCACACACTACAGAACTAAGGTGAGATTGAGTACTTCCGCGGACCGAAGCACTTCGACTTTACCCCCACCATTTTCCTGATGCCGGCCGAGTACAAGGATCTATGCACCACACACTACAGAACTAAGGTGAGATTGAGTACTTCCGCGGACCGAAGCACTTCGACTTTACCCCCACCATTTTCCTGATGCCGGCCGAGTACAAGGATCTATGCACCACACACTACAGAACTAAGGTGAGATTGAGTACTTCCGCGGACCGAAGCACTTCGACTTTACCCCCACCATTTTCCTGATGCCGGCCGAGTACAAGGATCTATGCACCACACACTACAGAACTAAGGTGAGATTGAGTACTTCCGCGGACCGAAGCACTTCGACTTTACCCCCACCATTTTCCTGATGCCGGCCGAGTACAAGGATCTATGCACCACACACTACAGAACTAAGGTGAGATTGAGTACTTCCGCGGACCGAAGCACTTCGACTTTACCCCCACCATTTTCCTGATGCCGGCCGAGTACAAGGATCTGTGCACCACACACTACAGAACTAAGGTGAGATTGAGTACTTCCGCGGACCGAAGCACTTCGACTTTACCCCCACCATTTTCCTGATGCCGGCCGAGTACAAGGATCTATGCACCACACACTACAGAACTAAGGTGAGATTGAGTACTTCCGCGGACCGAAGCACTTCGACTTTACCCCCACCATTTTCCTGATGCCGGCCGAGTACAAGGATCTATGCACCACACACTACAGAACTAAGGTGAGATTGAGTACTTCCGCGGACCGAAGCACTTCGACTTTACCCCCACCATTTTCCTGATGCCGGCCGAGTACAAGGATCTATGCACCACACACTACAGAACTAAGGTGAGATTGAGTACTTCCGCGGACCGAAGCACTTCGACTTTACCCCCACCATTTTCCTGATGCCGGCCGAGTACAAGGATCTATGCACCACACACTACAGAACTAAGGTGAGATTGAGTACTTCCGCGGACCGAAGCACTTCGACTTTACCCCCACCATTTTCCTGATGCCGGCCGAGTACAAGGATCTATGCACCACACACTACAGAACTAAGGTGAGATTGAGTACTTCCGCGGACCGAAGCACTTCGACTTTACCCCCACCATTTTCCTGATGCCGGCCGAGTACAAGGATCTATGCACCACACACTACAGAACTAAGGTGAGATTGAGTACTTCCGCGGACCGAAGCACTTCGACTTTACCCCCACCATTTTCCTGATGCCGGCCGAGTACAAGGATCTATGCACCACACACTACAGAACTAAGGTGAGATTGAGTACTTCCGCGGACCGAAGCACTTCGACTTTACCCCCACCATTTTCCTGATGCCGGCCGAGTACAAGGATCTGTGCACCACACACTACAGAACCAAGGTGAGTGAGTTATTGGGCTCCACCAAACTAACGCGCCTAGATGATACCTAGAAAGTGTGAGAGTTAACACAGGCGAGGCGTTAATCAGTCTGTCCAGAGACGTCCAAAAAGTATACGGAAGTTGGTAACGGATTAATTACTCAACCACTCCTCGGTACGGCTACTCATGACGTCATGCCGGAACATGCCGAGTCGCTTGGCGGCATGGTTTCGTCAGGAGAGTAATTAATGATAAGCCAAGGCCGAAGACAGTTGTAGTGAAAGCATTTGTAACTCTCGACGAAGCGTTTGACCAATGTAAACGCAGGAAAGCTACATCACGTGACCATCGCCTCGACAAACGACTTCTATTGGTGAGGTACTCTATTTGTTTCATCTATGCTAGCTATGCTGTACAGAGTTCAAAACTACAGAGCCAGGTATTTTATATGAGCAGAATTTAATTATTCGTGGAATAATTACTCATTAACTTTGCTTGTATTTTCTATATTTCTTCCATTTTGGTTTTATTAATTTGGTTTATTTGTTTATATTGCAGGGTCCTTGGATCGTGAAGCCGGCCGCTAGTAGTAGGGGAAGGGGAATCTATATTGTAAACACGGTGAGAATTTTCTCTTATTATTCGTAATTTTAATTATATTAGGTTATTAGCTATAAAATTGCCGTTTTGTATGGAGCATTCGAAGAAAACTCCATTTTCAGTACAAAAAATTTTGCATTTTTTTTTTGAATGACAAGTCCAATTTTTATAAGAAAAATTTACATTAAGCTAACAGTGTTAGATGTTAAATGTATTGCGAATCTTATCATGGAAATGTATGACACTTAGGACGAACTGTCTTTAAAGATTTAATTTTTGTAATTAATCGAAAAAAAAACGAAATTTAATACATATAGGTAGATATAAAACCTGGAAAGCTACTTTTAAACAAAATACAAGTAATGGAAATAGCTAACGAAATAAATAACACAGAAAAGAGTCACTATTATTTATGCGAGAAAATCTCGACGTTTCGGTCAACTTAAGGGTCCGCTTCGCCAAACATGCTCTGGCGTTTGGACTATTTAGCATATTAAACAAAATATTTTTAACAAATAAAATTTCTGTTGGTAGTTAAGGAGTTGAACTACATTATAATTTTTCAGATTTCACACAAGTATCACAAGCATCGGGAAAAAAAATCGGAAAGATCACTAAAATCACGAAAAATGTAATTTAGCGTTGCAAACAGAAAAAAGTTTTTTTTTGTTCCAAATTGAAATATATTTTTTTACGTAAAGAGTTCAAAGTACCTAATTCATATAAAATATTAATATTTTTTCCTTTCGTTATTTAAAAAGAAATACACAAACTTCCAATTTTTTTTTGCGTAATTTTTCTGTACAGTAAAAATGTAGAATGTTTGAGTATTTCTTTTAAAATAACGAAAGGAAATAAAAAATAATAAAAATCTGTAAAAGCTACTTTCATTTCTTTAAAAAAATATTTTAGTTTGTAGTTAGATCAGTAGACTGATCATACTAGTTCCAAAGCCAAATTAAATTTTCCGTGATTTTACTGATTTTTCCGATTTTTTTTCTCAATGATTGTGATGCTTGTCAAATCTGAAAAATCATAATGTAGTTCAACCCCTTAGCTACCTACACAAATTTTATTTGTTAAAAATATTTTGTTGTAATATACTAAATTGTCCAAACGCGAGAGCATGTTTGGCGAAACGGACCCTTAAGAGTGACCTTCATCAGGGTTCTCGCATAAATAATAGTGAGTCTTAGCTGTGTTATCTATTTCGTTGTGATGGACACTCACACTAATTTTAGTGATACAATGGAAATAGCTATTGAATTACAGGAATTATGAACTCATGAATCTGTAAGAAAATTTCGGCAATTTCATATGTAATAAATTAAACCTTAAATAATGATTTAATTTTGAAAAGAAAATAGTAGTATTATACCGAGCGGAAAAGCTCGCTTTGTTGCACCCGGACTTAAAACTAACGCTTGATGAAATAATAAATCACGTCATACAAGGTTAATTATCTGCTTTTCTTTCAACTTCTGTAAATATAAATAAAGTTAAAGTTGCTTGTCGTTGTATTACCTAAGGTGAGAGAAATGTAAAAAATTGCATAGTTAACTGTTTATTTAACGCGCATTTTCTTACCAGGCATATTTTTTTACCCTTTGGAAGAATTTCTACCTAAATATGAAACATTTTGCAACCCTTTGATCAACTGCAAAACATTTTTAAAGCAAATTGTAGCGAGAGATAATGATCCACCCAACTTTATCTCCCTCAGTCTTCTAGGAGCACTCAAACCCACCCACCCTTTTCTAGAACCGTCCTTGGTAAGTCCGCTCCAATTTCCAGACTCACAAACACCTATAATTTGATATGCAACAACTGCGATATCAGTGTAAAGAATTCCAGTAGATTTAAACTTGCTTGTGAAGAAGCTTTGATAAAACTAAAATAACATTTTTTTTTAATTCTCTAATTTAAATAATTTAGATAAACTTAAAATTAAACAAAATTGTAAAATTATCATTATTTCTAATGTAAATTAATATGTATTTTGTTAACATTTAGTTTATAAGGCGAGATTAATTAATCATTTGCATGCTGTGATTTCTTTAATAAGTTAGAAGTTAAGCATTTAATTAAGTTTGAATTGTGTTTGTATTTAAGGCTTACTAACTACTAGAAATCCTAATAAAGAAAAAATAAATAATAAAATAAATTGCATCGGCCCTAGAAGTATCTGGAATAGAAAAGTCGTAGGATAAAATTTCAACTACTTCTTCTCTTTTTCAGCCAGAACAAATCCCTAAAGGCGAGAACGTGGTCGTGGCCAAATACATAGACAAACCGCTCCTGATTGGTGGACACAAGTGCGACCTGCGTTTGTATGTGTGCGTGGCGTCCATAGACCCCCTCCTGATATACCTGTACGAGGAGGGCTTGGTCCGATTCGCCACCGTCAAGTACGACAAAACTAACAAGAATCTCTGGAATCCGTGCATGCATCTCTGTAACTACAGCATTAATAAGTACCACACGGACTATATCAAGTGAGTAGGTTTTGTGTTTATAAAGATAAAGATAAAATATAGAGATAATTTATTTGCATGCAAGAGCCGAGCATCGATGCTTGTCATAGTGATGCGAAATGGCCGTTTATATTATAACTCTTTTCAACCGGTTGCACAGTTCATCGCTGGAATGATGCATGGCTGTTAAACGCGACAACTGTTTAGCTGTAAATTCCTAAAAGAAGCCTTCATTCATGCCAATGGATTAATAGGTCTTTACATATCATCCATCAGCCTAGTTCGTCCACTGCTGGACATAAGCCTTTCCAGGACTTTGCCACTCCCGGCGGTCATCCTGGAAGAATTGCCCATACTCACACACGCTGGGCAGGCGGGTTGGTGAGCGCGGTGCCGGAACCCTCGCACCAGTGACGCCGCTGCCCGTCACCAGTCTGTTCCATATAAGGCCCAGCTATTAGGGATGGATATACCGCCATCCATCGGTCCCAGGCATGGTGGGCCTCCTGGTTTTTTGCCTGTGAGCTGTCCTCTTACTCTCCCCCAAATTACTTCGAGGGGGTCTCCAAGTAAGATGGTCGAGCCCACAGTCGAGCCCGGCATCAGCTCTACCACCTGTTGGTTACATATGAAATTGCCGAAATTTTCTTACAGATTCATGAGTTAATAATTCCTGTAATTCAATAGCTATTTCAATTATTTGTTTTTTGTTTGAAATTTGATTTCAAGGTTTTACATGTACGTATTAAAATTTGTTTTTATTTTCAGTTTGATTATAAAAATTAAATCTTCAAAAACAGTTCGTCCTAAATGCCATCCATTTTCATAATGAGATTTGTAATCATTTTTTACATGTGACACGTTTCAAAAATTAAATTCATGTCGCTGTTAGCTTAATGTTGTCTCATTCATACACAAAAGAAAAAACATAATTTGGATTTGTCATTCCTAAAAATATGCATTTTTTTTACTGAAAATTGAGTTTCCTTCAAATTCTCTATAGAAAACGGCAATTTCATATGTAAAGACCTAATATTCCGAATCTACAATTTTGCACATAGTTAGTTATTTGTATCTATAGTTAGTTTACATTTAATCTAAGTAGTTCATGTACATTTATTATTTTATTACATATATTTTTATAAGATTAAAATTTGACTTGTGAAACGTGTATTATATATGCCTACTTTGCAAAATAAACTTTTTGAATTTTGAATTTGAATTTGTTGATCTTAGGTAAAAGTTGTTTTTGGGCGTTATTAAGATTGTTATTAAATAAGATTTAAAAAAAAAGAGTGTTATTATATCCTTTATTGTACACAAAAAAACTTGAAATAATACGACAAATTTGAAAATACTATGGACAAAGGCGAGCAAGAGGTTTCATCCAGGCAACCAGTATTGTGGTGAAAGTTAAAATTTAAAAGGTTGACAGCAAGTTGCATAGTTACAAAAGCATCAATGGTTCCAGATGCGATGACCCGAACGCGGGTAACATCGGCCACAAGTGGACGTTGTCGGCGCTGCTCCGACACCTGAGGAAGCAAGGACGGAACACCACGCAGCTAATGTCTGCTATAGGTCTGTCGATTTGTGAATCTGTTCAAACTATAACGGTGTTATAGTGCGCGCCAATCTTTAAGTCGCCTCTGATTGAGTTACGAGTGCAAGCTTGCGCAGGTACAGTCAAGGAAACAATAATATCAACGGTTGATTATTAAATGTTTACTATAAGTGGGAAGGTGTACTTTTTGTACCTACCTATTTGATATATATTTATTATTTTAGTGCAATCTTAACTGTTTAAATACAACAAATTAATATAAACACTATTTTCCTACATTGTCGCCTTAAAACGCTATAACGACCGCGAGGCATAACAACAACAATAAACTTTAACAAACTAAATCAACAAATAAAGGCAACACAAACAGATTCAACGATTAACTTAACGAATTATAGAATTTTTTCCACGAATGTACTTTTCATACAACGCGCGCGTGTGTAGTGTACGGACGTAGCACTAACACTAACGCATAGTGTTGACACCTGCTAAATGGCGAGCGGGGGGTGTGGTGCGGCACGCAGGCGGGTGTGCTCCGCGCCCTCGCTCCTGTAACGTCCCCCTGACACCGTAAAACGGCTATTGCGTCGCTTCTTGCGTCTATCTTCAGAGGCGACTAAAAGATTGGCGCGCACTGTACTACAAAACGGTGTTTAACTTTAGACAGTGTTTAAATCTGTTGTTGTCACTTTTTTACGATATGAAAGAAAAGGCGACAACAACAGATTTAAACACTGTCTAAAGTTAAACACCGTTTTGTAGTAACACAGTAAAGCTTTAAGAACTGCTATAGGGCTTCCACCATAGGCGTAGCAAGGGGGGGGGGGGGGGGCGGTTGGCCCGGCCCACCCCAGAATAAAAGTAAATTATTAAATAAAACCAAAATACATCAGCAATATACGTAAATCAAAAGTCTTCGAAACTTGTGATGTCATTTTTAAATATTCCCGCTCTCACTGTTATGATATATGATTTAATTATCATATATGATAATTAAATCTGCCTCTCCCCCAGAAAAAAATCATTGCTACGCCCTTGGCTTCCACTTTAGAAAAAAACGTTTTTGTTCACTACAATTAATATTGAAAGTCTGCTCAATTTAATGCCTAGAAACAGCCTGTTTTCAATTTATAGCATAGTTTCCATAGACAACTTTGGCTAATAACGGCTGGCGTTAAGGGCGCACCGAGCGTTTTCCTTTGTCTCTGTCTTTTTCTTTACGTGTAAAGGGTAAAGAGAATAACCACACTTATGCACTTTTTCAATGCTTTTCGTTGTTATTTTCATCATATTGTTATTAAATAAAAAAAACTATCGTGTATAAACGCTCCAGTCGTCGTGAACTTTATTTTAGTAAATGAAACATAATGGTATCGATTCGGCATAACACATCTTAACTTATTTGACAGGACTAACCTTATTTTAAGCGTCCTGTCTTTTTCTTTCCTTATCGAAAAGACAAGGACAGAACATTAAGTTTAGTCCTGTCAAATAAGTCAAGATGTGCTTCACCGAATTGCTACCATTACCAACTTACTTATTTATATGTAAAAGTAGGGAAATTCTATCTCGGTTGGAAATGGGATCATCAATCAAACGAAAATGATCCTTACAAAAATTAATAAACTCTTACAAATCTTCGCATGTAGGTTTAATACAACAATTTTTTATATTTTAACAAAGATCAAACGATATCGCGATGTAGGATACAAGCGGCGCCATCTAGTTTTCCGTAGCTAAAGGCTTTTCAGATGACATGACATTATAATATGTTCCAAAATGTTTAGACGGGGGTTATTATTAACTTTTTAGGGTTCGGTAGTACCTAAAAGGTACAAAAGGAACCTTTATGGTGAGACTCCGTTGTCCGTCCGTCCATCCGTATGTCACAGCCTCATAACTTTAGTAGTACATCAAAAAAATATTGATTTGCACACTAAAATACTAACTGTGTTCTTACAGGATTTCTGGGTTGTCATAAAAAAATTACCCGAAAAGAGGTAACTTTGCAATTTTATTCTATCGATCCAACTTTATCAAATCGTGTTTCCATCGTGTACACAGTCTAGTATATCTCCCCAATAATACCAATATATTTCCTTAGATTTTAATTTAACTGTTTACTACTTCTAACAAGGGTTATAACAACGTGTTTGTGTGTGTAAAAACGCTCGGTGCGCTCTTAAGAGGCGTCATCACATCCAACCTCCCAGTGGCGTAACTATATCGTTCGAGGCCCGTGGCAAATTCACTGGATGACCCCTCCCTCCCAATTTAGAGAAGCTGAACCAACAATAATAGTATTTTTTATTTTATAATTGAGTAGAGATTTGTATGACGGTTGCCGATCTTCCTTTATGCTATAGTCAAAGGTAATAATAAATGTTGGGAATTGGGATTACCGGCTGGGGGCCCGTGGCATTTTGCCGACTTGCCACCCTGTAGTTACGCCACTGCAACCTCCATACAAACGCTGTCACCACATTGTGGGGTGTGTATGGAATGATATTATAGTATTGTAGGATGAGTCCATTAACTTTATCTAGATAGATCTTTAAGTTGAACTAAAAATCGTGAAACATGAGTAACATCTTAACAAGGGGCCATCCATAAATTACGTCACACGTTAAGGGGGAGGGAGGGGGTCGACGAAGTGTGACATTGTGTGACAAGGGGGTGGGAGCGGTCCTAAATTTCGTGATGTCACATTTCAAAATCTATTATAATCTAAGTGTTAAAACACGAACTTTAAACTATTACTTTACGAAAACCTCAAAAACATATACAACTATATCTGTGTAAATATAAGATATAGTGCGCGCCAATCTTTTAGTCGCCTCTGATTGAGTTACGAGTGCAAGCTTGCGCAGGTACAGTCAAGGAAACAATAATATCAACGGTTGATTATTAAATGTTTACTATAAGTGGGAAGGTGTACTTTTTGTACCTACCTATTTAATTTATTATTTTAGTGCAATCTTAACTGTTGAAATAAAACAAATTAATATAAACACCATTTTCCCACATTGTCGTCTTAAAACGCTATAACGACCGCGAGGCATAACAACAACAAGAAACTTTAACAAACTAAATCAACAAAACAACAAATAAATGCAACAAAAACAATAACAAACAGATTCAACGAAAAACTTATATAGAATCATAGAATTTTTTCCACGAACGTACTTTTCATGCAACGCGCGCGTGTGTAGTGTACGGACGTAGCACTAACACTAACGCATAGTGTTGAGACCTGCTAAATGGCGAGCGGGGGATGTGGTGCGGCACGCAGGCGGGTGTGCTCCGCGCCCTCGCTCCTGTAACGTCCCCCTGACACCGTAAAACAGCTATTGCGTCGCCTCTTGCGTCTATCTTCAGAGGCGACTAAAAGATTGGCGCGCACTGTACCAATTGCTTTTTCGACCACTCGCTCTACTAGTGTTACGCGCCGACCGCCTAGGTGCACTTTGATAAATGCCGCCAAACGCATTGCGCCTAGCGGCAGGGTTGGATTTCGTAGTATAATTATACTATTTGTACCATATTTTCATGACATGTAGTATGTAGTATTGTAATGGAACTATTCTACGTAAAAATACCATAATTTTATCATCAGGTCGACCGACTTGTTTTATTGGTTGAGACGTTTTGCTTTTTAACATTTACCCTACAATATAGGGAATTTTTGTGCGTTATGAATATTTTTAGTAAATTTTTTAAAAATGTCACTATTAAATGTTAGCAACACAAGACGACGGAGCGCCCCTGCCGGACGAGCGTGGCAACAGTTTGAGTCATCGACGGCTGCGCGCGCACGGTGGATATAAAAGGCTGTAACTGAGCGGCGCGCGCCATTGTGTTTTGCAACTTTGTGCTGAAGTGATTAAATCATGGTTTACATTTATTTCGCGACTCCTGACCAAAGACCTGCTGCTGACCATCAGCCACCTGTAGCTAACACAAATAGGCTCTTTTATTAAATTATTAATATTTTTAGTAACTTATTTAATTTCACTTTCAAATAGGCTATTTTATTTGAATTCAAAACAAAAATCGACGAAAAACGAAACGTATAGTTTTAGCCAAGTAGTATATTTTTAATTCCCATGGACAAAAATTTTCCGAGGGTCTGAATCCAACCCTGCTTAGCGGTGATTTCTTTGTTTCTATTTCATTTGACCACTGACTTTGTGGATGAAAGAACGTCGTTCTTAGTTCTGCTATTTTGTGATTTTTAACTTACGAAACAAGTTTAAAATGAACAAAAAAGTAATTTAGGTAATATTTACCGTAAACTATATGAAACATACAGTTCAACTTATGCTGATAAAAAAAAAACAAATTGTACAAGAAGAAGTTAACAACTTCGTTCTTTATTTTGTTAATTGTTTGATTTGATGTTAATTTTATAAAAAAATTATTTAAGTGGAAATAAAACTGATTCCGGAACCGCTGTTTTCATTCAATAATTACTAAATGTAAATTTGCAAAATATGTGACGTCACACTAGTAAGGGGGGGGAGTCTCACAAATGTGACAAGCTGAGACAAGGACGGGGGGAGGGGCAAAAAATCATGAAATTCATGTGACGTAATTTATGGATGACCCCCAACAAACCACTAAAATACGTAAATTTAACTTTTTTTTTTAAACAAAAGTGTAGCCGAGTTTTCTTTTATTGTTTTAGATAATATAGATAATAATATTAGTATATTTTTTATAGTAACTAATTAATTAATTATAGCAATGCACAAAACTTTTTGAATTTTTGAAAAATTCCTGTTTTCACCGGAGTTAGCGATAGCGATATTTATCACGTTTAGTACGAAATCGTGTCAGATGACGTTACGAGAGATGCTGTTAAGCTCACTTTGATTGCCAATAACTTCGTAATTTTTTAGATATCAAAAAATAATTTTATTACTGTTTTTAGCTTTTTAAATGCAATTAATTTTGATGAAAATCTTCATGTAGGTTTCGGGCTCATTCCAGGTATAGAAAGAAAGAAAGAAAAATGAATATTTGGTATCAAAACTTAAAACTCAATAACTAGTTAAACATAATAATGAGGAATTTTTAGTAACATTTTAGTTGCATATACAAGTGACTTTTTGATCATCGTCCAAATTCATACTGGAGTCTTGATAAGTGATCAGTATCTTGGATCAATAACAATTTTTGTGAAATTTGTAAAATGAAATTTCGGCTTCCCATAGAAATTCAGTTCCTGTCCCCAGTGAATCACTATGGGGAGTCGAAATTTCATTTTACGAATTTTACAAAAATGATTATTGATCCATGATACTGATCACTTACCAAGCCACCAGTATGAATTTGGACGATGATCAAAAAGTCACCTTATATATATCGCTTTATCGCGTATTATGTAAATAAATATTGAAAATTGACTTTTTGTCTTTTAAATGATTATAATTACATACAAAAACAGTTAAGGTGATATATCGTCCGTGCAAAGGTCCACGTTACTCCAGGCGGAAAACCCGCAGTGCGAGAGGGACGGAATCGGGGAAAAATTACAATAAGTCGGTTTTAAATTAATATAAAATCAACTAAAATAGCTATGAAAATTTTAATAACCAGTAATTTAGGTACTGTTAAAACCCATCTAAATACATATTTTTGAAGTCTGTATGCTATCCCAATTTGTCAGACTATCAAAAAAAGTGTAAATTTAGACCTGATTTCCATAATTATTTCTATCGAGTGAAATTCTTCCAATCGCGTTTCTGATAGCCCAAAATCTACAAAAAGATCCCAAAATTGTTATACTAATTTATTTAACTTGGGATTTCTTTTGAACAGCAGATAAATCACTTTAAAAAGTGTCGATTTTGACGATATACTCCGGATATTTGAGATATATTCCGGGTCATCCGGGCCTGGCATAATTTTTAGTGAGATATATTCCGGGTCATCCGGGCCCGGCATCATTTTTAGTGAGATATATTCCGGGTCATCCGGGCCCGGCATCATTTTTAGTGAGATATATTCCGGGTCATCCGGGCCCGGCATCATTTTTAGTGAGATATTTTCCGGGTCATCCGGGCCTGGCATAATTTTTAGTGATATATATTCCGGGTCATCCGGGCCTGGCATAATTTTTAGTGATATATATTCCGGGTCATCCGGGCCCGGCATCATTTTAGTGAGATATATTCCGGGTCATCCGGGCCCGGCATCATTGTAGTGAGATATATTCCGGGTCATCCGGGCCCGGCATCATTTTAGTGAGATATATTCCGGGTCATCCGGGCCCGGCATCATTTTAGTGAGATATATTCCGGGTCATCCGGGCCCGGCATAATTTTTAGTGAGATATATTCCGGGTCATCCGGGCCTGGCATAATTTTTAGTGAGATATATTCCGGGTCATCCGGGCCTGGCATAATTTTTAGTGAGATATATTCCGGGTCATCCGGGCCCGGCATCATTTTAACTACTTAAAAACTAAATGATACCGCTCCGCATAATATCGCAGCTGTAGCCGTGACGCTGAATATACTGAACATACTTATCTAGGTATCAATAAAAAATTAGGCAACATGGAAGAATGACATAGGAACTCATTTTGTATTGCGGAATCTCCTTACGTATTAAGGCGATATGCGAAAAAAATACGGGTGTTTCTTTTCTGTGTGTTTCATGAAATACACGGGAAATTTTAATAAATTTCTGGTATATATGCATTTTAACCATATAATCTAGGGTTTTGAAATTGTAAAACATGTTTGGATAAATTTTCCTCGATAGAAATAATTGTTGAAATGAGGTCTTCAAACACACTTTTTCTCCTCGTTTGACGAATAGGAACCATATACAGAACTCAAACATATTTTATTAGATGTGTTTCAACAATATCTAGAGATTTGATATTTGAAATTTTCCTAGTTATTTTAGTTTTTTTGATAAAAATATAAAATCAACTTTTTTCCCTTTTGCCCTGAATCCGCCCCTCCCGCACTGCGCGATTTTTTGCTTCAAGTGACAGTGACAAAAATAAAATTCGCATAGCCTCTTAAGCTGTTGATCCATATTTTGCGCCCGAAGTACGACTATAGAACTAGGGTTGCCACATGATCGGAATTGTCCCGACATTTCATAACATGTCCACTGTCCAGAGTCCCGACAAAATACGAGTACAAATTGTCCCGACAAATAACAAATAATCACGGTCGGCGGGCAAAAAAGTATTTTATTGTAATTACTTTAATTTTAATAATAAAACATAATTTTTTGATTCGTAATATTTATTTGCCCCGACCATAATCTCAAAATCCTGACTTTTTGAAATTTTGCCCAGATATTTTGGTTTTCCCATCTGGCAACCCTATATACAACGTGTAACAGAAAGGTGTAACCATATTTAAAGAGCGTATTCAGTCAATGGTATAGAACAACTTTTACTATGGAACAAACCCTGTATCTCGAAAAAAAAACTGTTTCATAGAAAAATGCAATGCCGCTCGGCTAAAATGTATGGAAGGGCAGATTTTTTTTTTTGAGATTTCAGGGTTGGCTCCATAATAAAATTTGTTCTATACCATTGACTGAATAAGCTCTTCAAATATGGTTACACCTTTCTGTTACACGTTGTAGAACTCACAACCCACGCTATGACAATAATGTACGGTAAAATGTGCGTGTATTGAGAACTATGGCACTTGACAGTCAACGCTGGGAGACACCCCTGACACCCCCACGTGCATCCATGTCGTGACGATATATTTTCCCTGTTCCAGAGGACCTAGTCATCAAGTCCATCCTCTCTTCAGCGCAGACCATCACGCACGCGGCGCGGGTGTTTGTGCCCAACTTCTTTAACTGCTTCGGTAATTACTGACCTTCTACATTTGATCGTGTTGCATGATGCTACCGAACCTGGGGCTCTACCGCGTAATTCTCATTTGTATCAACTTCAAGCAAATGCATGCGAAATTCAACGCGTGCAAAAGAGATGGCATGTTAGGCGGGCGTCGTCGCACGCACGACAAATTTCACTATCAAGTTGATGTTGATGAAAATGAGAATTACGCGGTAGACCCGCTGTTGTTTTGTTGGATGACGACGCTTGTTTTGAACGTGAAACTGAAAATGGCAGATTTTAGGAGACCTGCGGGCCTATTATGTATCTCTAGTTGCCAGCTGGAATGGGTGCCTATCATCAAAAACATAGATATACTATCAAAGTCCGATTGTCTAAGGATATGTTCGCACTTGAAGTGACGACATAGTTCGTAAATAGTTCAATACCCACTCAAGGCAAATTTGAAAGTTCAGTTTTTATCTATGTTTTTGATGATATGCACCCACTCCAGTTGGCAACCAAAGATACAGAATAGGGGGGCGGAAGCTGTATTTTTGAATCATTCGAATTTGAATTCGCATATGAATCCGCATGATTCGCATACGAAAACTTGAAATCATTATTTTTGACAATTCTCTCCGTGAATTCTGAAACGAATGGTCTGACCCACTCGTTTTCCGATTTCTGCTAGTAGAAACTATGCGAGAATGACAAGAAGAAAATATCGATGTCGATGCATCGATGAGACTGACATGACATTATAACTTTTTAGTTTACGTTCCATTAAGTGCTCGTAAAGGCCCACTTTTTATGCATCAAAACCGAACAGAAAGTCGATTATTTTGCCCTAGGGCTTTATTATTTTATTTTATTTTTATTTATTCACAATGGTTAGCTAACCTGCAGCCTTTCCTGTGAACCATAAATGTTATTTTTTTTCCACTGTTTAACGGCTCTGGATACAGTCCTTTTGAGCCAATTATAATTTAAAGTTCACAAGATTATATTTGTTTTATTTCCTCACACTATGCATTGAAAAACGTAGTATGATACACGGGCGTAAGAGCAATAAATTACTCGGTTACGTTTAAAACACTCGCTACGCTTGTGTTTTAAATCGTCCTCGTAATTTATTCCTTTGCGCCCTTGTAGCATAAACTACTGTTATCTACTCCCATACTGCAATAAGGTAAACACAATATCAAAAGCGGTTTTAAAAGAATCGACATTGTTTATATCAATACCATCATACAATTTAAATGCAGTGGATGTTTTGATAAAGTGGACAATTTGGTGGAGTGGCCATTTTGATAACATGACATTTTAAAGTGACCATTCTGATACTGTGGACATTTTTATGTAGTGGACGTTATGCGACTGAAGGGTTTGACCGATGTTATAATATTACATTAGAACACCGCAATTCTGCGCTGTGATTGGCCAATTTTATCATAACACCGCTAAAGAACCAATCACAACCGATAACGGTCTGTCTTCATTTCTTAAGCCACGCCCCTTTACTCTTCTCGCTTCTGATTGATCTCAGGCATCTACCTATACATATTAATTCCATCATGACGAGTATCATGACAGTATCATGACGAGTGTTCTTTTTCTCATTTTTCGTTTTTGATGGTTGTAGATTAATGTAGATGTAAAGTATTGTGTACAGCTGAACATGATTTATATAAAAACGGCTCACCTCAATACGTTTTATGATCGGGATAGCCGACCAGTTTCAGCAGATTTAGACTGCCTTCATCTGGGCGAGTAAAGACGTTTAAGCGACGACGTTACGCCTCACACTGTCTTTACTCGCCTAGATAAAGGCAGTCTAAATCTGCTGAAACTGTTTGGCTTTCCCGATCATAACACGTATTGAGGTGAGCCGTTTTTATATAAATCATGAATTATCCTCAAGTCTCATTTAATTATATAACAACTGAACATAATTAGACATTGGGACACTCGTGCAAAACTATTACGAAATTCACTTCGTTCGTGTCCCAATGTCTCACATTGTGTCACAGTTTCACAAAATACTATTAATTTATCATTGTTCTGATTACTAAAATTTTTATAACAATGCGCTATCTATAGACTCTATTTTCTCGTTCATGTTCTCGAAGCCTTGTCTAGTTCGGTGTGAAGGGGCCCGTTCCAAAACTATGTGTGTTTTATTTCAGAGCTTTTTGGTTATGACATCCTTATAGACGACATGCTGAAACCCTGGCTGCTCGAGATCAACCTGTCTCCCAGGTACGTGCTGTTTTGGCATGATTTGATCGATGTAATACTCAAAGATGACGTACAGTGCTATGATAGAAGTTAATTATTAATTAATTTTTAATTATTTTTTAATATTTGGCAATTTATTGCAGTGTAGAAACGCAGAAAGAAAAGTAAATTGGATGTGAGGAGCTCTGAACCCGGATTAGACCGCCATTAGCGAGAGTTGGTAGAGCTGATGCCGGGCTCGACTGTGGAAGTACCCCCTCGAAGTAATTCGGGGGAGAGTAAGAGGACAGCTCACAGGCAAAAAACCAGGAGGCCCACCATGCCTGGGACCGATGGATGGCGGTATATCCATCCCTAATTGCCGGGCCTTATATGGAACAGACTGGTGACGGGCAGCGACGTCACTGGTGCGAGGGTTCCGGCACTACGCTCACCAACCCGCCTGCCCAGCGTGTGTGAGTATGGGCAATTCTTCCAGGATGACCGCCGGGAGTGGCAAAGTCCTGAAAAGTGGACGAACTAGGCTGATGGATGGGATGGATAGCGAGAGGTCCCGGGTTCGAGCTCCGGTTCAGAGCTCCTCACATCCAGATTGACTTTTCTTTCTGCGTTTCTATACCTTCAAGGATGTAATGTTATTTTGACCTACAGTACGACAAGGCTCTCGGCGCGTGGATTGGTCGTGGTTAAAAATCGAAACTAACGGCACTATACTTACGAAACGTTGTAACCAAGAAGTAGACTGTAGTGATAACCTCTATTAAAACGCGCACGCAAAAATAAATTACCTTCATCTCTCTTATGGGGTAACTCTTTCTCTTTGACGATGAAACTTTATTATCTTCGAGTGAGATTCTATTTTACTCATGAAGGGTAAAGAATTCTGTATTTTTTACTCAATTTAATAATTATAAACACGACAAAAATATCAATTTTAAGTATTTTCGAGATATATTTCGGCCCACTTTGGGGCTGATGCTTACTTAAAATTGTAATTTTTGTTGTGTTTATGATTATTAAATTAAATGAAAAGCTTATTATAGCCAAATATAAATATTTTTTTCAAATTTTTTTTTACTCATGAAGGGTAAAGGGTTTCATGGTAAATTTTTTTTGGCGTGGCGCAATTTAGCGCTGCAGTATGATTATAAGCTTCTTGGTTGTTTGTTACCCTTGTTCCATAGCTGCGCGCTGCGCCCCTTGTCAATGTCATCCACACCACGCGCCAAAAGACCGTTGATAACCAGACTGGAGCGCTAACCTCTATAGAAAGCCGCACGCTTAAGAGTCGATTCTCCGGGTTTGTAACAAAACTTTAAGCTAAGACAACTGTTTACAATATTTGCTATATATACAAGGTGAATTTGTGTACATCGTCTAAACTCGTACTGGAGGCTTGGTAAGTGATGAGCATCATGAAACAATAACGATTTTTGTAAAATTCATAAAATTAAATTTCGACTCTCCGTAGTAATTCACTCAGGACTGGGAGTGAATTACTATGGGAAGTCGAAATTTTATTACACGAATTTCATAACGATTCATGATGCTGATGTATGAGCCTCCAGTATGAATTTGGACGATGACCAAAAAGTCACCTTGTATAAACATATTTTTAATTATAATAAGGTAGCTGTCTTGTATTTTCTTATCCCTTGGTTAAAGTAGATATAAGTAATTCAATGTATAGTTTAAGTTTATGTTAAAAAAAAGACATGATCTTGCCAAGTTTCTTGCCCGTTCTTCTTAGCAAGACTAATCGAATGGGCGGAGGTAGGCATGTATTTATATACGTAACCTATTACTATGTAGTATATAGGATGGGATTTGGTCGGCCGCCTGGATTCGTGCTGGGGGCTCGGTTGGTGATCATTGAACCTTGTTCCTGGTCCCTGGCCGGGTCTCCGGTATGGGTTCGGGCGGTTGATTGGATTTCACCTTGTATAATAATATATTACCTATAATTTTTATTGTATATATATTGCTACATAAATTAAATAAACATTTAATCTAAGTAGTTCATGTACATTTATTATTTTATTACATATATTTTTATAAGATTAAAATTTGACTTGTGAAACGTGTATTATATATACCTACTTTGCAAAATAAACTTTTTGAATTTTGAATTTTAGCTTCAAAATAATTGGATTTTTCATAAGCGTGACAATATGAAAGATAGATTATTTTAGGAATTTACGGCTGGTATCACGGCTATGGAAAAGCCAATTGTTTTATAGCTATTGTAATATCATTAAAAATATGTTTTCAATGCATGTGCTCGTAAAGGCCCACTTTTTATGCATCAAAACCGAACAGAAAGTCGATTATTTTGACCTAGGGCTTTATTGTTATTATTTTTTTTAATTTATTTACAATGGTTGGCTAACCTGCAGCCTTTCCTGTGTACCATAGACGTTATACTTTTTTTCCACCGTTTAACGGCTCTGGATACAGTCCTTTTGAGCCAATTATAATTTAAAGTTCACAAGATTATATTTGTTTTATTTCCTCACACTATGCATTGAAAAACGTAGTATGATACACGGGCGTAAGAGCAATAAATTACTAGGTTACGTTTAAAACACTCGCTACGCTCGTGTTTTAAATCGTCCTCGTAATTTATTCCTTTGCGCCCTTGTAGCATAAACTACTATTAAACATATAGCAAACTATTATTAACAGTTGTATTTGACCGTTGTAATTATTTCTTAATATTTTGTTACAAATCCGGAGAATGGACCCATAAATAAATGACCTTAATTCTCTGTGGTGTTAGCTATTTCTCTATTACTTATTAAACTTTTTCTTTTCGGGTGTTTGTTTCTTATGCTAATTAAGGGTAAAGATTTTGAATGTAATTTTTTTCTCGTGGCTTTGTTATTGGAAGTTAGCCATCCAGTATAGGTTCTTGTTTGCCGCACTGTACGGTGACGAGCGACACGTTTCTCCAGTCTGATATTACACAATCGAAACCAGCCGGCTGTCACAAAGAGTTTGGTTATTTTATTTTTCAATGCATGTGCTCGTAAAGGCCCACTTTTTATGCGTCAAAACCGAACAGAAAGTCGATTATTTTGCCCTAGGGCTTTTTATTATTATTTTTTTTTTTTTTTATTTGTTTGCAATGGTTGGCTAACCTGCAGCCTTTCCTGTGTACCATAGATGTTATACTTTTTTTTCCCACTGTTTAACGGCTCTGGATACAATCCTTTTGAGCCAGTCATAATTTAAAGTTCACAAGATTATATTTATTTTCATTTCCTCACACTATGCATTGAAAAACGTAGTATGATGCACGGGCGTAAAAGCAATAAATTACTCGGTTACTCGTAATTTATTCCTTTGCGTCCTTGTAGCATAAACTACTATTATTGTATCAAATTTCAACTTTATCACAATGCGTTCAGATTGATACTCAATCGTCGGGCTGCTATTGAGCCGCGGATGGTGTATTATTTTATCGAAGCATAATTAACAGAAAACCCATAACCGTGAATGTAACGATTTGTAGGCAAAATAATATTTATTTATATGATTGTTTCATCTTTCAGTTTAGGATGCGAATCTCCTTTGGACGCGCGCGTCAAGTCAGCCCTGATCGCCGACACACTCACATTAGTGGGTATACCTGCTGTTCCTGTGAGCAAGAATGAATCCGCTCAGCCTAACTCGTTGAAGATGAGGATTGGGGCTGTAAGTGTCTAGGATTATAGACTTTATTACAACTAGCATAAGTCACAGTTTAGGATGCTTATTTGGTCCTTTTTACAAGCTTTTATTTTTACACACGTTGCAGTGTGCGAACGTTTATGAGAACATACAAAAAGTTTAACTTTCTTCATTCTCTTTCACGCAAGTGTGAACGTAGCCTAGGTTAATGATTCACAAATTCGAAATCCTTGGTTCTACGTGAGATCTTATTGAATATATTTTGCCCTGTTTGATTGGTTGGTCTTAAATTCAAACTCAAATTGTTTATTTTGCAAAGTAGGTATATATAATACACTTTTTACACGTCAAATTTAACTTAATAAAAATATATGTAATAAAATAATAAATGTACATGATTAAAGGTTTACTTAATTTACGTAGCAATATATATACGATTAAAATGATAGGTAAAATATATATTATACAAGAACCATACCGGAGACCCGGCCAGGGACCAGCCCCTCTATTCTGTATCTTTAGTTGCCAACTGGACTAGGTGCCTATCATCAAAAACATAGCTAAAAACGGAACTTTCAAAATTGCTATTAGTGGGTATTGAACTATTAACGAATTGTGTCGTCACTTCAAGTGCGAACATATCCTTAGACAATCGGAATTCGATAGTATATCTATGTTTTTGATGATAGGCACCCAGTTCAAATGCCAACTAAAGATACATAATAGGCCCTCAGGAAAAAGTTTCAATGATCACCAACCGAGCCCCCAGCACGAATCCAAGCGACCGACCAAATCTCATCCTATATACTACATACATAATAGGTTACATATATAAATACATGCCTACCTCCGCCCATTAGATTAGTCTTGCTAAGAAGAACGGGCAAGAAACTTAGCAAGATCATGTCTTTTTTTACATAAAACTTATACTATACAAATTACTTATATCTACTCTAACTAAGGGATAAGAAAATACAAGACAGCAGGAATTCAAGTTAATGAAAAAAATCAAGATCATACTCAGCTTTTTGTCATAGCTCTGAATGAGTAATTAACTTTTACGTAAACTCCTTCCTTACCGGTTGCTTGCGTCGTAAAACCGTGAACATAGACCGACAACTCCCATACATCAAGGCGTAGCAAATTTTTTACGCGTGTCGCCAAGTGTTGCAAATAAACATAATTTGTTTAATTGGCTGCAAGTAAACTCTCATGGTTACCAAGTAAACATGTGGCTGTAATAGCTTTGCTTAGAAAAACTAGATGGCGATAAATTGGTAACACTAACAGTGAATATTTTAGCGCCATCTATTATTGAAGTGGGAATTATGTTTATGTTACGTGACATCGCTGTACCACTAGCGTCACCAATCGGTCTTTTTTAGCATCGTGTTCGTTAGAGGATTTAGCAACGCCATCTAGATTTCGTTACAATTTTACACCTTTTTTGTGGCTACAAACTGATGTATAGGAACTGCTACGTATAATTGCGTAGTATATACATAGTAACACTTACCCCCCGGTTCTGAAAGGCCAATCAAAGTTAACAGTAGTTTAAAAAAACTTTAACCGCAATAACGGTGAAAATAAAGCATTTATGAAGTCTGAATAGTGATGAATCAATAATTAACTTAGTTAAATTTTGATTTCAATGTAAAATTCCCACTTTTTCTGGCTTAGTCCGCAGATAATTATTTTTTAATCTACTGTTAACATTGATTGGCCTTTCAGAAACCGGGGGTTAGTCTATGGTAAAACCTACCTGTCGGAATTCAAGTTTGTACTCTCTATAGTTTTGGAAATTTCTTTACTTAGTCAGTGAGTGTTATTTCGCTTTTGGATATATTCTAGCGGACACCCTGGAGCCCTGCTCGTGTTGATCCCGTTTCTCTCGATCAAGGAACCTACTTTTGGATATATTCTAGCGGACACCCTGGAGCCCTGCTCGTGTTGATCCCGTTTCTCTCGATCAAGGAACCTACTTTTGGATATATTCTAGCGGACACCCTGGAGCCCTGCTCGTGTTGATCCCGTTTCTCTCGATCAAGGAACCTACTTTTGGATATATTCTAGCGGACACCCTGGAGCCCTGCTCGTGTTGATCCCGTTTCTCTCGATCAAGGAACCTACTTTTGGATATATTCTAGCGGACACCCTGGAGCCCTGCTCGTGTTGATCCCGTTTCTCTCGATCAAGGAACCTACTTTTGGATATATTCTAGCGGACACCCTGGAGCCCTGCTCGTGTTGATCCCGTTTCTCTCGATCAAGGAACCTACTTTTGGATATATTCTAGCGGACACCCTGGAGCCCTGCTCGTGTTGATCCCGTTTCTCTCGATCAAGGAACCTACTTTTGGATATATTCTAGCGGACACCCTGGAGCCCTGCTCGTGTTGATCCCGTTTCTCTCGATCAAGGAACCTACTTTTGGATATATTCTAGCGGACACCCTGGAGCCCTGCTCGTGTTGATCCCGTTTCTCTCGATCAAGGAACCTACTTTTGGATATATTCTAGCGGACACCCTGGAGCCCTGCTCGTGTTGATCCCGTTTCTCTCGATCAAGGAACCTACTTTTGGATATATTCTAGCGGACACCCTGGAGCCCTGCTCGTGTTGATCCCGTTTCTCTCGATCAAGGAACCTACTTTTGGATATATTCTAGCGGACACCCTGGAGCCCTGCTCGTGTTGATCCCGTTTCTCTCGATCAAGGAACCTACTTTTGGATATATTCTAGCGGACACCCTGGAGCCCTGCTCGTGTTGATCCCGTTTCTCTCGATCAAGGAACCTACTTTTGGATATATTCTAGCGGACACCCTGGAGCCCTGCTCGTGTTGATCCCGTTTCTCTCGATCAAGGAACCTACTTTTGGATATATTCTAGCGGACACCCTGGAGCCCTGCTCGTGTTGATCCCGTTTCTCTCGATCAAGGAACCTACTTTTGGATATATTCTAGCGGACACCCTGGAGCCCTGCTCGTGTTGATCCCGTTTCTCTCGATCAAGGAACCTACTTTTGGATATATTCTAGCGGACACCCTGGAGCCCTGCTCGTGTTGATCCCGTTTCTCTCGATCAAGGAACCTACTTTTGGATATATTCTAGCGGACACCCTGGAGCCCTGCTCGTGTTGATCCCGTTTCTCTCGATCAAGGAACCTACTTTTGGATATATTCTAGCGGACACCCTGGAGCCCTGCTCGTGTTGATCCCGTTTCTCTCGATCAAGGAACCTACTTTTGGATATATTCTAGCGGACACCCTGGAGCCCTGCTCGTGTTGATCCCGTTTCTCTCGATCAAGGAACCTACTTTTGGATATATTCTAGCGGACACCCTGGAGCCCTGCTCGTGTTGATCCCGTTTCTCTCGATCAAGGAACCTACTTTTGGATATATTCTAGCGGACACCCTGGAGCCCTGCTCGTGTTGATCCCGTTTCTCTCGATCAAGGAACCTACTTTTGGATATATTCTAGCGGACACCCTGGAGCCCTGCTCGTGTTGATCCCGTTTCTCTCGATCAAGGAACCTACTTTTGGATATATTCTAGCGGACACCCTGGAGCCCTGCTCGTGTTGATCCCGTTTCTCTCGATCAAGGAACCTACTTTTGGATATATTCTAGCGGACACCCTGGAGCCCTGCTCGTGTTGATCCCGTTTCTCTCGATCAAGGAACCTACTTTTGGATATATTCTAGCGGACACCCTGGAGCCCTGCTCGTGTTGATCCCGTTTCTCTCGATCAAGGAACCTACTTTTGGATATATTCTAGCGGACACCCTGGAGCCCTGCTCGTGTTGATCCCGTTTCTCTCGATCAAGGAACCTACTTTTGGATATATTCTAGCGGACACCCTGGAGCCCTGCTCGTGTTGATCCCGTTTCTCTCGATCAAGGAACCTACTTTTGGATATATTCTAGCGGACACCCTGGAGCCCTGCTCGTGTTGATCCCGTTTCTCTCGATCAAGGAACCTACTTTTGGATATATTCTAGCGGACACCCTGGAGCCCTGCTCGTGTTGATCCCGTTTCTCTCGATCAAGGAACCTACTTTTGGATATATTCTAGCGGACACCCTGGAGCCCTGCTCGTGTTGATCCCGTTTCTCTCGATCAAGGAACCTACTTTTGGATATATTCTAGCGGACACCCTGGAGCCCTGCTCGTGTTGATCCCGTTTCTCTCGATCAAGGAACCTACTTTTGGATATATTCTAGCGGACACCCTGGAGCCCTGCTCGTGTTGATCCCGTTTCTCTCGATCAAGGAACCTACTTTTGGATATATTCTAGCGGACACCCTGGAGCCCTGCTCGTGTTGATCCCGTTTCTCTCGATCAAGGAACCTACTTTTGGATATATTCTAGCGGACACCCTGGAGCCCTGCTCGTGTTGATCCCGTTTCTCTCGATCAAGGAACCTACTTTTGGATATATTCTAGCGGACACCCTGGAGCCCTGCTCGTGTTGATCCCGTTTCTCTCGATCAAGGAACCTACTTTTGGATATATTCTAGCGGACACCCTGGAGCCCTGCTCGTGTTGATCCCGTTTCTCTCGATCAAGGAACCTACTTTTGGATATATTCTAGCGGACACCCTGGAGCCCTGCTCGTGTTGATCCCGTTTCTCTCGATCAAGGAACCTACTTTTGGATATATTCTAGCGGACACCCTGGAGCCCTGCTCGTGTTGATCCCGTTTCTCTCGATCAAGGAACCTACTTTTGGATATATTCTAGCGGACACCCTGGAGCCCTGCTCGTGTTGATCCCGTTTCTCTCGATCAAGGAACCTACTTTTGGATATATTCTAGCGGACACCCTGGAGCCCTGCTCGTGTTGATCCCGTTTCTCTCGATCAAGGAACCTACTTTTGGATATATTCTAGCGGACACCCTGGAGCCCTGCTCGTGTTGATCCCGTTTCTCTCGATCAAGGAACCTACTTTTTTGTGTTCCCTAGATCCAGCCGTTTGGTTCGAAAACGGTCGGAGCCAATCTGTCTTGAAAATTAATGTATAACTTGTTTAACATTATATCATTGCAGTATAGAAACGCAGAAAGAAAAGTATATCTGGATGTGAGGAGCTCTGAACTGGGATTTAGACCCGGGACCTCTCGCTTACCGGGCGATTGCTCTACCAACTGAGCTATCCAGGTCTCAACACAAATATTGAATTTACCGATGTGCTTTCCCATACTGCAATGATATTTATAGATATAGCTAGGCGTTGACAGGTCAGTCAGTTAAACCACTCAAGCCTACTAAAGGCGCGAAAAAAGATGGGTAAAGCCACGGATTTTGCCACATTTGCCCTACTCGGAAATGTCCATTAAATTTTCTCAAAAATATAAGTTACTACAGTTTTTGAAGCATTTTTATCGAATTAAGTAGTTCATTGTCTAATAGGGCAAGTGGTAAAAGTTACAGAATACCGTTCTACAGATGAGCAATTTCCACGTTTTCCCCAAAAATGGGGGATTTTAGAGTAAAAACAGCAGGGGAAATTTGGAGGCGGTAAACTTGGTTCAAAATTTTCAAAACTTCTAGCCGTTTTAGATGTTCAATATTCAATTCCACGGCATCATCATATAATTGGCTAGTGTTTTATATGTTTGGCAAAAGAATACAACCGTTCTCTCTATGTGTTTTCGGTGCTCGAATAATTTGACGTTATTTCTGACTTTTTCGTCACTAGTACAACGCGACCATTAATTGTCTCAAGTTTTTAGCTGAGTTTTGTGATTTGTATTTCTTTACGACTGGCTACACTAACGCTCATTATAAAATAAATAATAATAGCTCCAACTGTCATATTGCGTCAGTAGATCAGTCAACTTTGTTGTGAGTGCGCATGGTCAGTGGCTTGAAAAACACGTTTTGTTCACATTTACCAAGGTAAGCTTCAGATTTTTACTGATACTAATAGTGCTCTAGGTTCCAAAAACGTACAATTTTGAATACTGATGATTACAAAGACTTACATTGAGTGGTTTGCGAGTAATCTTTGTTTACGTTTACGCTACCGTGACCATTTCGCTACTTTTTCGACACTTCTTCGACACCGGTGACGTATTTCTTACGACACCTCAACTTCGATACCATTTTAAAGGTTTGGTTACACACGGCGGTCTATTTATTTATTTACCTAAAGAGCTTAAAGTTTGTTTGTATGTAGGATAAAAATTAAATATATTTAGACTTGTTTGTCTTTATGATTACATATAATTAAAATAAATATTTTATTATTGTATTATTATATTAATATTAATAATGCGAAAGCTAGTCTAATATATAATTTTCTTATATTTACAGATGCCTCTAACATCGCATCGGCCGAAAAGTCAAATGTATAATCAAATGTAAAAGAGGTTCCGAAAGAGTGCTAAAACAGTATAATGAAAAAAAAAGCTACCATGAACGAAAGCGAACAAGAAAAGTTGCGGGCAACATAGAGAGAAAATAATAAAAAATATAGAACACAATCTCAATTAATTCAGGATGACAATTCACAAGTTGGCCTCTCTTGCAATGGCATAACTATCTCTAATAAAATTAAATGCAAATTTTGAAAACAAACTGTTACATTTATTTTGATATTGTGTTTGGTGTAATCCAAACTTTATAATTTTTCACTACCAGTTTTCGTCACTTTTACGCTACCGTAGCGTAAGTTTTTCGTCACTTTTACGTCACCGTCGCGAAAAATTCTGCGACACTTTTTCGCGATTTGTGGCAAAATTGGTGGCCTTACCCAGATACGCAAATTTAGAGTAAAATGAAAATGAAATTAAAATTCACAATCTATTTAAAGTTGTTGCAGAGCAGTGATTTCCTTACTTTTGCTTTTGTGTCTGTGTTCACCTGAACATAACATCGACCTTTCCACCTGGCAGTGCCGGCGCGTGCACTCGGCGGAGAACGTGTCGGTGCGGTGTAAGGCGATGGGGACTCCTCCCGCGGGCGGCGCCCCGCCCCCCGGCACCCTCACAGGGGAGGAGCTGCGACTAGTCCGCGCGGTGCGGGCGCAGTACGCGCGCCGGGGCGGCTTCGTGAGGATCTTCCCCAGTCAGAACAGCTGGCAGAAGTATTCGCAGTATTTGGGTGAGTTTTGTGAACTGGATTCCGTGTCATACTGTCATAGGTTTATTTTAGTACAAAACACATTATTTTTGATCATATTTATTGTACGTTTCGGGGCGCTCTTTTTGTCAAAATCAAACTATCGGACCCCCAGCAGCGTTGCTAGTGTGGAGTGGATACAGTTTCTCTCAAATCCCTTCTTAGCACCAGTGGCGTGCACAGAACTTTTTGCTGGAAAAGCAAGCAATTGGTCAAGAATAATAATTAAAAAAATGAAAAAATTTAAATATCACTTTGAAAAAAAAAGTTTGTATAGGAAATTTTCACTCTAGGGTAGACGTTGTCTACCCTGGCATCATACAATTTCTTTATTTTCAAAGTGATATTTAAATTTTTTCATATTTTTTTTATTGTCATTCTTGACCAATTGCTTGCTTTTCCAGCAAAAAGTTCTGTGCACGCCACTGCTTAGCACGTGTCTACCTAATACAAGGAAGGAAGTCTCAGGTGACCTACATACCGATATTGTCTTGCGCAATGACCTCGATGAATGATGATGAATGAATGATGACCTCGACACGCAGCTCACCGATAGTGGTTTGTGAGGCTTCGAGCTTTAGCTCCAATTCAGTCAGGCTGCATCGAAGGGATGTTATATCCCTCAATAGCCTGGTGACGTCAATGTGTTCGAGGGTAACCGGCGGAAGCTTGCTTAGGTCCTTCGCCACAAAGATCGGCATATCGTCGGATCTTTTTCCTTTAGCACCTCCACGATCTACTTAAGACTTCTCTAAGATAGATGATAGATTTATATCGAAGATAGATGTCATACTAGAATTCCATGATTTATTGTAGCAATCGCAAACCAAAATCCGTGGTTTTGTCAAACCTTTATCTATGGGGAGTTAAAAAGTACTGTACTTCAGCCCCTCTATTCTGTATCTTTAGTTGCCAACTGGACTAGGTGCCTATCATCAAATACATAGCTAAAAACGGAACTTTCAAAATAGCTATTAGTGGGTATTGAACTATTTACGAACTGTGTCGTCACTTCAAGTGCGAACATGTCCTTAGACAATCACCGATAGGCACCGAGTGCAAATGGCAACTAAAGATACATAATAGGCCCTCTGGTTGTCAGTGTGCTACTAACTATAGCACGTCGAGCGCTCGAGGTTTAGGCGACTGTGATTGGTCAACAAGATGTCAAAGCCGGCAACACTCAACTTCTCCTAGTGTAAGGAACGCAAGGATTATATCTTGGTCCATATTCCAGACCCGGTGTCCGGCATCCCAGTGTGCTCGACCTCTCTCAACAACAACATCCCGTACGCCGTGGTGCAACACAACTACAACCTGCTAGTACATTCCCATGTGCTGCCACACTTTAGACACGCTAATATCGCTGCCAGCGTGACGGACACGCCGGAGAGGTAAATACTTCCAGAGCCGGTGTCCGGCATCCCAGTGTGCTCGACCCATAGACGAATACAGACTACAGACTCCTCATAACAGGCGACCGATTTCTGTCAACACATAATGAAACAGCAGATACAATTCGCCACTCCAAAATTATATGTTTCGGTAGGCCAAACCAAAATGGCTTCTATATTCATTACGTTAGAGTCTTCGTCTTCGGGAAAGATAAGTTTGTGGCGCTATACGTAAGATTGGAAGAGCCAATAGGATTGCAGTATCACGTTTCGATTGTTAACAGAATTATTTGTATGCAAGATGTTGAACAATAGACGTCTTTCTGGGCTGTATTATCTATGGCTCGACCTCTCTCAACAACGACATCCTGTACTCCCGTATGCCGTGGTACTGTTTGTAGTTTGAAGTGTACTTTCAATAATAAAATTTGGGATTCCTTCACTAGAACAGACGGCACTCGATAACCACCTCATCACCGACGATATTTACGTCCCAAAGTTATAGGTGTGTTTTTGCCGTACTTCGGGCACAAGGGCAGGTTTACATCGCAGTGTTATCCTCCACCGGCACCGTTGAGCGAGTGGAAAGTAAACAAGTACTAAAGCCGATTCTGAAGGCTTTAATTAAAATTAGTTTTAGTGCTGTCAAAACTTAAATTTTGCCAAAGCTACTGTTCCTATACATTAAGAACTATTTCGCAATGAAGAAAATTTAGTTTTGACATCACTAAAACTAAAATTAAAGCCTTCAGAATCGGCTTTACTATACACATAAATTCCGTAAATCACATTAGACATGATCAGCCGATTCAACCCGGGTCTCGTGATTGAGATTGGCGACATATAGACAGAGCTATTAGCTCGTAAAATATCCAATTATTCTGAAGCACTTCCTTGTTGTCCAGACTGAAACGCTACGAAGCGGTAACAGTGACGTCAACCGCTCCCGCCATCTCCCTCGGCGAGCCGACCGCCGCCGCCAGCCACGACATCCGCCGCGCCAAGGAGCTCATCAAGCAGCAGATCGAGACCGGCATGAAGCTCACGTGAGTACTGAACATACTGAAACGCTACGAAACGGTAACAGTGACGTCAACCGCTCCCGCCATCAGATCGAGACCGGCATGAAGCTCACGTGAGTACTGAACATACTGAAACGCTACGAAACGGTAACAGTGACGTCAACCGCTCCCGCCATCTCCCTCGGCGAGCCGACCGCCGCCGCCAGCCACGACATCCGCCGCGCCAAGGAGCTCATCAAGCAGCAGATCGAGACCGGCATGAAGCTCACGTGAGTACTGAACATACTGAAACGCTACGAAACGGTAACAGTGACGTCAACCGCTCCCGCCATCAGATCGAGACCGGCATGAAGCTCACGTGAGTACTGAACATACTGAAACGCTACGAAACGGTAACAGTGACGTCAACCGCTCCCGCCATCTCCCTCGGCGAGCCGACCGCCGCCGCCAGCCACGACATCCGCCGCGCCAAGGAGCTCATCAAGCAGCAGATCGAGACCGGCATGAAGCTCACGTGAGTACTGAACATACTGAAACGCTACGAAACGGTAACAGTGACGTCAACCGCTCCCGCCATCTCCCTCGGCGAGCCGACCGCCGCCGCCAGCCACGACATCCGCTGCGCCAAGGAGCTCATCAAGCAGCAGATCCAGACCGAAATGAAGCTCACGTGAGTACTGAACATACTGAACCGCTACGAAGCAGTCGCAGTTAATTACTAGAAATAAATCCTAAAATCGTGATCAAAATACTGGTTTCACCATAATCCTGCTACATATGCATCGTTTTTAGCTAGGAGATTTTTTTTTTAAGTTAATCCACAACATTTCAAACTAAAAATGCTAATTTTATAAGCTAAAATGAAAGTAGGTAAAAAGCTAAGTGATTTTTATTTTATTCATTCCCAACATTTTTTAATCTTGGATTCTAAACAAAAATCATAAGCAAGCCATTGTGGGCACAATGGCTCTCGTACCTTTGCCAGTAAGCTTTTTTGCTGTATTAAAATAAAACAAAATGGCGTGACCATAGAGCACGATATATCTTATGTCAGTGACAGGTGACATTGACAGCTAGTTTTTTTATTATTTGTTGCTAGGCAAAGGTATTGTAGCTCTTCAGCCCATATCCTTACATGTTATAAATCTAATGAATAAAAAAACATATTGACACGTGTTTCGTAATAAGCATTTAAAGATATCTCAATAGATTTTTTTATTATCTTACCTAACACGAAATTTAAACTTCTATTCTAGTGAATTCGTTACAAATCTGAACAACCGGCCCTTAATATCACTTTTAGCTTTTAGTTTTTAGCATAGAGCTTTTAGCATAGTAAAACCAAAACAGTAAAAAAACAGTTGGTAAACTCCGGCCCCTTGCGAGACTTAAATAACTGACCTACAGTTGCAGGGTTGTCCCTATCTCTTTTAGTTTTGTAGCTTGAAAAAAATCAGTACGTACAAATCAGATATGTATACAAAGTTATGTAGGAATGTATCATGTTTGTAAATACATAACAATATTCAGTTTATATAAGTGTTGATAACGCTGGAATAGTTCGGCAAGCCTCGGTGTTGGTATTCTTTGAAGGCGGCCCATTTTGGCGGCACGCCCTCGATTTGACGAGCGCGACTGCGGGGCGCCAGATGCTCTGTGCGCGGCGCAATCCTGAATTCCTGACTTCGACCAAAATAAAATAAATGGACGGGCCATACCGTACAGATTTTTGAAGTCTGTAAAGTGAGCGCCGGCTCTCACTTCATCTCTGTCTCTGTCTGTTAGAAGAGTGACACTTACGCTTATTATTACATGCCATCCAAATAACTGACGAAAAAATACCTTCTTGTGCATTTACAAAGTGCAAAAAGCAAAATAAACATAAAAATAAAAATTAGGTATTGAAGTATATATCCAATTGCTTAGACTCGTTATGAGTGAGCAAATTGTAAAGACAAGGCCCGTCCATTCATTTTATTTTGGTCAAAGATTCCTGACTAGCGCCTATAACATGGATCCACCCACTGGCAAAGCTATTTACAGATGGCGCTAGCATAGTTCCGGCCAATAAATACTACGGTCCGTCTATGTCAAACTTTTTTGTTGTCTGTGTTACGATTTTCCTACTGTTTTTATCCAATATCTCGCGTTTTTTTTTTACTTTCTCTTATCACCTGTGTCCCAATTTGTTATTGTTATTTTGTTATTCATTTTTAATAAAGGGGTTTTCGGGAATAAATTAACACCATTATTAAAGAAATCCAAGAAATTAATCGAAAATCACCAGAAAGCTACACAAAATGACAGATTTTCAAGGTCCGGATGACGATGCGTCATCTAACGGGATAATTTGGCAGTGTGTATCTCCGTGGGCATCTTGTGATTTTGCTGTTGTGTGCGTACTGGCACGCACACATGTTAGCCGCGCGAGGTACATGGAGATAAACTACTTTTCTGGTTTTACCGTGCTTTTAGTAAGCCCACGTGTATAAATATGTCTGGAGACCAGAGCGGAGTAGGGCCTAAAGGTATATGAACTAGAGATGCAATAAATAGTTTGCAACTATTCGGTATTCGGCCTATTTTTTAATAATGAATGCCGAATTCCTAATAATGAAAATAAAAAGACATTTTAATGAGAAAGTATATATTTGGTAAGATGACAGAAAAACTTGGTTTTATTCACTACAATATGCTATATAAATAAATGAAAATAAAAACACATTTAATCCGAAAGCATATATTCGGTATGTTGGCAAAAAATTTTGTTTTTATTCACTTTATTTTTTCCTTCTTCACTTAGCGAGACTTTGACTTTGTACAACAAACACAAATCAAACTTAGTATCTTCACAACAAATCTCGAAATATTTCCAAAACGGACGACTTTTTATTAATTATTAAAGCCACTTTCGTTGTAAAAAACTTGTATGTAACAAAATCAAACACAAATTGCGATCACAAAAGTAAAAATCACAAACACAGCGCGTCCGTGACACGCACGATGTGCTCTAAAATGAGATTTCTTCCGCTGTGTACGCGCGAAATGCACAGATCTCTCGCCAAATATTCTGCCACCGAATAGGGGCCTCGCAGGACAGCACCAGGTAATTTTTATTTTTCCTCAGATTGGTCACCGTACAAAAACAGAATGGAGTTTTACGGAAAACTCGATCGTACGACGCGGACAGTTCAACTTGCCCAAATCAGACTACTTTATTTAAGGTACCATAATGTAAGAGTTTAATTTTTATCGGGTAAAAAAACTTAGTATTCCTTCCAAATTTGGGAGAGGGGTTGCGGGTGGAAGAGGGGACCTTTTGGTTTCTCTCACCCTCGGAAGTGCGTATATTTTTTTATAGTTTCCAAATTCAGATATACAAATAGTTTATTTTGCAAATTAGGTATATATAATACACTTTTTACAAGTCAAATTTAATCTATAAAAATATATGGAATAAAATAATAAATGCACATGAACTAAATTAAAGGTTTATTTAATTTATTTAGCAATATAGTGTAACAGAAAGGTGTAACCATATTTGAAGAGCTTATTCAGTCAATGGTATGGAACAACTTTTACTATGGAGCCAACACTGTAATCTCAACAAAAAAAACTGCCCTTCAATATACATTTCGACCGAGCGGCATTGCAGTTTTCTATGAAACAATTTTGTTTTTCGAGATACAGGGTTTGTTCCATAGTAAAAGTTGTTCTATACCATTGACTGAATAAGCTCTTCAAATATGGTTACACCTTGTATATTATACAAGGTGAAATCCAATCAACCGCCCGAATTCACACCGGAGACCCGGCCAGGGACCAGGAACAAGGTTCAATGATCACCAACCAAGCCACCACGTGGGGACCACGATAATAAATAAATAATTAGACATAATTGAATAAATAATGGTTCAATTATGCTGGTTCTTTTTCTGAGCAGCAGCTTAATATCTATGCTTAATATCTATGCTAAATTTTGATAGACACACTTCCAGATTTATAATAATATACTGGTGGACTTAAAAATCGACTCAAACATTGTTGTCCTACATTCAAGGGAATAACCCAATCATACAAACATAAACATATGAAATATATATCATTTTAAAGGTATAGGCCTCCACCTTTGAATAAATGCATTTTGGTTTAAAAGTATTCGCTATATAGGACGTGAAATTCATTTAATTAATTAAAAACTTATTAGGTCAATGAAGAACCTAAGGGCTAGAGGGGGGGAACACGAAGTACTAATCTTAAACTTAATTAATGAATGAATTAATGATTTTGTAAAAGGTTTTTTTTTTTAATTTTTCGCTATTTGATTATTTCAATATTTATTAATTCATCACTTAAAAAAAAATTACAGCCTGTATCGCAAATACTTTAAGACAAAAATGCATTTAATCAAAGGTGGAGGCCTATACCTTTAAAATGATATGTTATATATTTCATATGTTTATGTTTGTATGATTGGGTTATTTCCTTAAGGGGAACGAAAATACAAACAGAAATAAAATGTCAGCTTTCGGATGATTTTGTTGCAATAATTAGGTTACGTATAGCCATAAAAAAAATACATGTTTTTGGTTGAACTTTAAGGTATTCATTTTCCACAAACCACGTTAATCGATTCATATTTGTACTGTCAATGAATTTTTTTGTAACCCTCTATTGCACACTTCTTATCGATTTTGTTTCAGGTATCGCTTTCGCGATTTTGTTGGTTTTTTTAAAATAAAATTAGTGTGAATGATATCTATTCATTTTCCAAATACCACGTTATTCGGGTCAAAAAAAGCACCCCCTTTTTCCAAAAATACGTAAATCCACTGATGCAGTCAGCGGCAGCAAGATATTGTCAGTCTACGCCTAGCGCTGGCGCCCGTAAGACGTGGAACCTGTGCCCTTTTTTGCAAGCTATAAATATCTCCCAAAACTACTTCAAAACACATTGAAATTAATTTTATAAAGTAATATTTCGAGGAGCATCATATTCCTGCCGTTAAAAACTCAACAAAATATGCGTATGAGTGATTTAGCTACATCGTGCCATAGTCATAACAACAAAACTGAATGAATTTGGATTGAATTCATACTTTTATGCGGGAAAATAATATATGTTACTCTAAAAGAATAATTTTGTGAACATTATTGAAACCCAAATTAATTTACTTATACCTACTTACTGAGATCTGTATTTCGTGAAATTACCCTCTAGTATTGGCTCACCATTTCAGGTCCAATAAGTGAAGTTTTTTGCAAATTATATAGGTACACTTACTTGGGATAAATCGCCAAGCATTTAAAATATAGAAATTTATTTTGAAATATTTACAGTGCATGGCAAAATTATTAGATCGTAGATAATCCTGTCGGTACATGTTCAGGTTCTGTTACGCAAAATGAAAACAATGAAACTCTTTTAGGATTAATTTGTTATCCCTATGTTTGTCTGTGTGTCCGTTTGTCTAGACAATTTTTTCTGGGTAAAATTAATAAATACCAATATTAACGGCCCTCTATAGAGCTGTAAAAACATACTTTTGACGTTTTTATTTATATTACGTTTTAGGTTTGTACGTTTTTTTTTACGTTTTTCATACAAATTTTCTCACTATGAAAATGTAGGGATGAACACTTGAGATAATATTTTGCATTTAAAAGTCAACACAGAAAGGAATTGTTGAACAAATAATGTAAAAAATATGAAAACCATGTTGTTCTATTCTAAAGGGATTAATTATCTACTGTTCAATGTGGCGATAGCTTTGTTTATTTTTTTCCTTAAATTATTTTTTACTAAGATAACAAATAGTTTAATACAAGGTTTTCCTTAAGAGGTCCCTTTACCCCTGTATTTTTCTTAAAATTCATACAATAGGTATAAATCGAATGTGAAGTCTACAGCTTATTTTCTTCATATCTTTTTTCATGAGTATATTTTAGTGACATCTAACTACGTCTCTATACAGCCCAAAAAGCAAAATTTGATAAAACACCATCATAATAGCTGTCAGGATATCGTCAATATTGCCTCGTTTTTACGCAAAGTTTAACAAGTTTGTATATTTTTATCTATACTGGAAATAAAAAAGAGAGAAATACAGGCGTCGTTCATGTTAAGATGACTAAGTTTACACACTTTGCTAAGTATAAACAATTACCGTTTCATGGAAAACTGTTTTGACCTGAAACCATTTCACAAATTCAATTAACTTATTTTGAATATCTTGTCATCTTGCACTTCTTGATGAGAAATACAATTTCAATAAGTAAAAATACAACTTTTAGTTAAGAAAACTTATAGTTAAAAGTGTGCTGTATGCATTAACATATTTTTAATTATATTACAATAGTAATAAAATAATTGGCTTATCCGTCGTCGTGATACCAGCCGTAAATTTCTTAAATAATCTGATATCACGCTTATGGAAAACCCAATTATTTTGAAGATACCATAATATCATTAAAATATGTTTATGCATATAGCAAACTTTTAACAATAAATTGTCTTAGCTAAAAGTTGTACTTTACCGTTATAATTATTTCTTAATATTTTGTTACAAATTCGGAGAAATAGCCCTTAAGGAAAACCTTGTATGAAAATATTTGTTATCTTTGTAACAAAGAAAAAAATAATAATAAAAAAAGTTATCGCCACATTGAACAAACAGTAAATTATTAATCCCTTTAGAATAGAAAGATATGGTTTTATATTTTTTACATTATTCGTTCTACAGTTCCTTTCTGTGCTTTCTTTCAAATGCAAAATATTATGTCAAGTGTTGATCTCTATATTTTCATAAGGAGAATATTTTTATGAAAAAGTTAAACAAAAGGCCATAAAAACGTTATAATATGTATATTTTACAGGGCTGTAAATATTAGCATTTATTGATTTTACCCAGAAAAATTGCCTAGACAAACGGAAAAACAGACAAACATAGGGACAACAAATTAATCCTAAAAGAGTTTTGTTTTTTCATTTTGCGTAAAGGGACCTGAACATTTCAAACTATGATACAAATAAATTTCTATATTTTAAACACTTGGCGATTTATCCCAAGGGTAAACAGGTGTCCCAAAAGTCAACGCTTTCCCTTGGAAGGCTGGTAGGCCAGCTCATGACTGACCAGAATATCAAATTATGACCTCAGCAAAAAGTAGATAGTCTTCGAGTTGATGGTACTTTTATAAATTCGAATAGATTTTTGAGAGTCAGAGCTAACCAGTTCTAAATTCTAAGAATAAAATTTTTGTTGCGCAACTCTGAATAGTCATGCTATTGATAAAGTCAAAAATAAACCTTGAAATGCTGTTACATCAAGAAGAAAAATAAAAACCCAATTTATGAGCAATTTTTTGTAATTAGATTAGTTCGATACCACACCCTGAAAAAAAATGTCCTATGTTAGTTTTGCAAATTGTCTTAAATAACGGCTCATCAAATATTGTTTTTCAAATGATCTGGCAATTTCTGTGTATTACTTTTGAAAAAAAAGTTATTGCTATTTTACTACTAAAGGAGCTGCGTATTTTTTTAAATAATTAGAATTTAGAATGAAAGAGTGGCGGGCAGTAAAAATATTTGACGTTCATTAGAAATGCCATTTAGAGTGAGATAAATAGTGACGCTATTTAAAATGAGTTGGAATGAGATAGTAACGCGGTTAAACGTGGTTGAAAGAGAGGCATAATTGATATAGGCTACAGTGAGATAGATAGTGACGTGGTGCATTCCTTCTGAGAATATTTGTTAGTTTCCACTTTTTGTAATAACAACTTTAGTAAAAAAAATTTGTAAAGAAATTTTTGGTCCAATTTATTTTCCCGCAAGTGTAAAACTAGCTCAACGGGCGAAAAATATTTAAAGAATGGGTAATGGTGACAATTAACCGTCACGATATTATTATGTATCTCTAAAGGAGTGTCTGAAATGTTCCGAGGGTCAACTGAAAAATCAAACACTCAAAAAACCACTTTTAGCCGACCATAATAAATTTACGTCCCGACGTGATAGCAAGTAGGATCAATGACGATGATCGAAATACACTAATAAATTAGATAAAATAAAATACGTATTACTTTTGACCCTGCCTCGTCCACTCTATTCGTATTTTTGCTATGGTGACGCGAGCTTAGAGACCGGGACGAATTTCCCCCCGCGCGCTATCGTAAAATAGAATAGGCCACGCCCGGAACTGGTTTTTGTTTTGGCTATGTCATTCTCTTAAATGAAGAACAACAATGCTTGAGTCGATTTTTATGTCCACCAGTGTAGTTAGGATAGACGAATTTGTGTTTATGTAAAGTGACAACACGAGTTAACAGCCGTATGACAGGTGGATTTTAATAAACCCGCCTTATTAATCAAAACTGAACCCTTAAATTCAAAATTTGCATTAATTTATTCAAGTCGTTGATTTCTGTAAATAAGAATTTTAAAGATTATTAAAATTCTAATTTACAGAAACCAATAGAAACTTTGCGATGACAGAGTATACACAAAACAGAGAGAATGTAGGATAATAATTTAGCAAGTTTTGAATTTAATTGTCCAGTTTTGATTAATTACAAAATGCGGCTTTTTAGGGTTCCGTACCCAAAGGGTAACCAACGGGACCCTATTACTAAGACTCCGCTGTCCGCCTGTCTGTCCGTCTGTCACCAGGCTGTATCTCATGAACCGTGATAGTTAGACAGTTGAAATTTACACAGATGATGTATTTCTGTTGCCGCTATAGCAACAAATACTAAAAAACAGAATAAAATAAATATTTAAGGGGTCTCCCATACAACAAACGTGATTTTTTTGCCGTTTTTATAGATAATGGTACGGAACCCTTCGTGCGCAAGTCTGACTCGCACTTGGCCGGTTTTTTACAATCCGATTGCTATACGGCTCTTAACCGTCCTGCCTTGTGTTGTCGCGCAGGCTAGGCGAGGGTCGCCGCGCGTTCGGCCTGTTCCTCACGCACGTGTTGAAGCGCGTCTCGTCCCCCTCCAACGAGCTGGCGGTGCAGCACGCCCAGCTCGTGCTCAAGTTCCTCAAGAAGGCCTCCGCCACCCTCCGGATGCCTTACAATGTAAAGGTGACACTTGGTTCTAGCATGACGCTTGGTTTGTTCGGAAATTTGTTGGTTTGTTTTATCGTTTTTTGTTGTCAATTTATATTGTAGTATTATAGCTGTAGTCTTAGATATTATTCTAAGGCTGTAGTATATTAAAGAAGCCCTTGGCCACTTGGTTTTAGCATGGTGCTTGTTTTTGTGATTCGCTCGTTTTATGTATTTATGATTAGAAATATTACGGTGTAACTACAAAACGGTGTTTAACTTTAGACAGTGTTTAAATATGTTGCTGTCACTCTTTTACAATATGAAAGAAAAGGCGACAACAACAGATTTAAACACTGTAACTTAAACACCGTTTTGTAGTAACACCGTTAATGTTTAGTAATTTATGTCTTGTTTGATTATCCATCATTAACCATATTTCTATTATTATTATCGACGCACCAGTTATTCACTTTCCAGTCGTGTATCTTTTTTTACAAAAGCTTAAACCGAAATTCTTGTCAAAGCTATTGCTTTTGAACCATTGAAATACAGTTAGGTGTATGATGCATGACATTTGTTTGTACTTTAGGTTGTTCGTCACGGTTGCGTTCCCAAACTCAAAATAAAATTATGATTGCTTTTTCTTAATTTTTGAATAAAAAGTACAAAATAAATGTAATTTATGTCTTTACCCGACCATATAAGTTAGTAAATAGTTATTGTCAATTATGCTTTTTCTAACAAAGTTGCGTTATTTTATTTATTACGTTGTAAACGAATGGGCACAACAACTTTAAAGCGTGTTTATAGTATAACAGAATATATTAAATTATGTTAAGGTGTGTTAATTTTAAAACCATTTCGAGGTTTAGGTTTAATAAGCCGTATTTTCGAAGTTTTGGTCTAAAAAACCTCATGATGATGAATATTTTGACGAAAAGGCTGCAACTTTCATTTGCCCTTGTGTGACGTCACTTGAGTAATGGCTGTTTAAAAATGTGTCGTTTGCTAGCAAGATAAATTTATAATAATTTGCTTCAGACTAATTTGACAGCTAGATGACAGATGAGTAGACAGACAGAGACAGACCACTTTTTTATAAGCAATCACACATCACAATCAGTATAATATCTGAAATTCTCAAGTGACAAGGTCATTGGACAAATCTTTAAAAAATCATAAAAAAGTAATGGTTAATTTATATACCAAAATAATGAAAACTATGCCCTGAAATGGCGTATATTCTCTGAAAAAAAAATAAAAAATAAACTTTTAAAAATTAATCCATGGGAATTGTTGTGATATTGAACGCAACTGATCGTTACCTTCTTTTGGAACGTAGCCATCTGTCTATTGTCGACTTGCATGATCCGTACTTATACTAAATTGTTGTGATATTGAACGCAACTGATCGTTACCTTCTTTTGGAACGTAGCCATCTGTCTATTGTCGACTTGCATGATCCGTACTTATACTAAATTGTTGTGATATTGAACGCAACTGATCGTTACCTTCTTTTGGAACGTAGCCATCTGTCTATTGTCGACTTGCATGATCCGTACTTATACTAAATTGTTGTGATATTGAACGCAACTGATCGTTACCTTCTTTTGGAACGTAGCCATCTGTCTATTGTCGACTTGCATGATCCGTACTTATACTAAATTGTTGTGATATTGAACGCAACTGATCGTTACCTTCTTTTGGAACGTAGCCATCTGTCTATTGTCGACTTGCATGATCCGTACTTATACTAAATTGTTGTGATATTGAACGCAACTGATCGTTACCTTCTTTTGGAACGTAGCCATCTGTCTATTGTCGACTTGCATGATCCGTACTTATACTAAATTGTTGTGATATTGAACGCAACTGATCGTTACCTTCTTTTGGAACGTAGCCATCTGTCTATTGTCGACTTGCATGATCCGTACTTATACTAAATTGTTGTGATATTGAACGCAACTGATCGTTACCTTCTTTTGGAACGTAGCCATCTGTCTATTGTCGACTTGCATGATCCGTACTTATACTAAATTGTTGTGATATTGAACGCAACTGATCGTTACCTTCTTTTGGAACGTAGCCATCTGTCTATTGTCGACTTGCATGATCCGTACTTATACTAAATTGTTGTGATATTGAACGCAACTGATCGTTACCTTCTTTTGGAACGTAGCCATCTGTCTATTGTCGACTTGCATGATCCGTACTTATACTAAATTGTTGTGATATTGAACGCAACTGATCGTTACCTTCTTTTGGAACGTAGCCATCTGTCTATTGTCGACTTGCATGATCCGTACTTATACTAAATTGTTGTGATATTGAACGCAACTGATCGTTACCTTCTTTTGGAACGTAGCCATCTGTCTATTGTCGACTTGCATGATCCGTACTTATACTAAATTGTTGTGATATTGAACGCAACTGATCGTTACCTTCTTTTGGAACGTAGCCATCTGTCTATTGTCGACTTGCATGATCCGTACTTATACTAAATTGTTGTGATATTGAACGCAACTGATCGTTACCTTCTTTTGGAACGTAGCCATCTGTCTATTGTCGACTTGCATGATCCGTACTTATACTAAATTGTTGTGATATTGAACGCAACTGATCGTTACCTTCTTTTGGAACGTAGCCATCTGTCTATTGTCGACTTGCATGATCCGTACTTATACTAAATTGTTGTGATATTGAACGCAACTGATCGTTACCTTCTTTTGGAACGTAGCCATCTGTCTATTGTCGACTTGCATGATCCGTACTTATACTAAATTGTTGTGATATTGAACGCAACTGATCGTTACCTTCTTTTGGAACGTAGCCATCTGTCTATTGTCGACTTGCATGATCCGTACTTATACTAAATTGTTGTGATATTGAACGCAACTGATCGTTACCTTCTTTTGGAACGTAGCCATCTGTCTATTGTCGACTTGCATGATCCGTACTTATACTAAATTGTTGTGATATTGAACGCAACTGATCGTTACCTTCTTTTGGAACGTAGCCATCTGTCTATTGTCGACTTGCATGATCCGTACTTATACTAAATTGTTGTGATATTGAACGCAACTGATCGTTACCTTCTTTTGGAACGTAGCCATCTGTCTATTGTCGACTTGCATGATCCGTACTTATACTAAATTGTTGTGATATTGAACGCAACTGATCGTTACCTTCTTTTGGAACGTAGCCATCTGTCTATTGTCGACTTGCATGATCCGTACTTATACTAAATTGTTGTGATATTGAACGCAACTGATCGTTACCTTCTTTTGGAACGTAGCCATCTGTCTATTGTCGACTTGCATGATCCGTACTTATACTAAATTGTTGTGATATTGAACGCAACTGATCGTTACCTTCTTTTGGAACGTAGCCATCTGTCTATTGTCGACTTGCATGATCCGTACTTATACTAAATTGTTGTGATATTGAACGCAACTGATCGTTACCTTCTTTTGGAACGTAGCCATCTGTCTATTGTCGACTTGCATGATCCGTACTTATACTAAATTGTTGTGATATTGAACGCAACTGATCGTTACCTTCTTTTGGAACGTAGCCATCTGTCTATTGTCGACTTGCATGATCCGTACTTATACTAAATTGTTGTGATATTGAACGCAACTGATCGTTACCTTCTTTTGGAACGTAGCCATCTGTCTATTGTCGACTTGCATGATCCGTACTTATACTAAATTGTTGTGATATTGAACGCAACTGATCGTTACCTTCTTTTGGAACGTAGCCATCTGTCTATTGTCGACTTGCATGATCCGTACTTATACTAAATTGTTGTGATATTGAACGCAACTGATCGTTACCTTCTTTTGGAACGTAGCCATCTGTCTATTGTCGACTTGCATGATCCGTACTTATACTAAATTGTTGTGATATTGAACGCAACTGATCGTTACCTTCTTTTGGAACGTAGCCATCTGTCTATTGTCGACTTGCATGATCCGTACTTATACTAAATTGTTGTGATATTGAACGCAACTGATCGTTACCTTCTTTTGGAACGTAGCCATCTGTCTATTGTCGACTTGCATGATCCGTACTTATACTAAATTGTTGTGATATTGAACGCAACTGATCGTTACCTTCTTTTGGAACGTAGCCATCTGTCTATTGTCGACTTGCATGATCCGTACTTATACTAAATTGTTGTGATATTGAACGCAACTGATCGTTACCTTCTTTTGGAACGTAGCCATCTGTCTATTGTCGACTTGCATGATCCGTACTTATACTAAATTGTTGTGATATTGAACGCAACTGATCGTTACCTTCTTTTGGAACGTAGCCATCTGTCTATTGTCGACTTGCATGATCCGTACTTATACTAAATTGTTGTGATATTGAACGCAACTGATCGTTACCTTCTTTTGGAACGTAGCCATCTGTCTATTGTCGACTTGCATGATCCGTACTTATACTAAATTGTTGTGATATTGAACGCAACTGATCGTTACCTTCTTTTGGAACGTAGCCATCTGTCTATTGTCGACTTGCATGATCCGTACTTATACTAAATTGTTGTGATATTGAACGCAACTGATCGTTACCTTCTTTTGGAACGTAGCCATCTGTCTATTGTCGACTTGCATGATCCGTACTTATACTAAATTGTTGTGATATTGAACGCAACTGATCGTTACCTTCTTTTGGAACGTAGCCATCTGTCTATTGTCGACTTGCATGATCCGTACTTATACTAAATTGTTGTGATATTGAACGCAACTGATCGTTACCTTCTTTTGGAACGTAGCCATCTGTCTATTGTCGACTTGCATGATCCGTACTTATACTAAATTGTTGTGATATTGAACGCAACTGATCGTTACCTTCTTTTGGAACGTAGCCATCTGTCTATTGTCGACTTGCATGATCCGTACTTATACTAAATTGTTGTGATATTGAACGCAACTGATCGTTACCTTCTTTTGGAACGTAGCCATCTGTCTATTGTCGACTTGCATGATCCGTACTTATACTAAATTGTTGTGATATTGAACGCAACTGATCGTTACCTTCTTTTGGAACGTAGCCATCTGTCTATTGTCGACTTGCATGATCCGTACTTATACTAAATTGTTGTGATATTGAACGCAACTGATCGTTACCTTCTTTTGGAACGTAGCCATCTGTCTATTGTCGACTTGCATGATCCGTACTTATACTAAATTGTTGTGATATTGAACGCAACTGATCGTTACCTTCTTTTGGAACGTAGCCATCTGTCTATTGTCGACTTGCATGATCCGTACTTATACTAAATTGTTGTGATATTGAACGCAACTGATCGTTACCTTCTTTTGGAACGTAGCCATCTGTCTATTGTCGACTTGCATGATCCGTACTTATACTAAATTGTTGTGATATTGAACGCAACTGATCGTTACCTTCTTTTGGAACGTAGCCATCTGTCTATTGTCGACTTGCATGATCCGTACTTATACTAAATTGTTGTGATATTGAACGCAACTGATCGTTACCTTCTTTTGGAACGTAGCCATCTGTCTATTGTCGACTTGCATGATCCGTACTTATACTAAATTGTTGTGATATTGAACGCAACTGATCGTTACCTTCTTTTGGAACGTAGCCATCTGTCTATTGTCGACTTGCATGATCCGTACTTATACTAAATTGTTGTGATATTGAACGCAACTGATCGTTACCTTCTTTTGGAACGTAGCCATCTGTCTATTGTCGACTTGCATGATCCGTACTTATACTAAATTGTTGTGATATTGAACGCAACTGATCGTTACCTTCTTTTGGAACGTAGCCATCTGTCTATTGTCGACTTGCATGATCCGTACTTATACTAAATTGTTGTGATATTGAACGCAACTGATCGTTACCTTCTTTTGGAACGTAGCCATCTGTCTATTGTCGACTTGCATGATCCGTACTTATACTAAATTGTTGTGATATTGAACGCAACTGATCGTTACCTTCTTTTGGAACGTAGCCATCTGTCTATTGTCGACTTGCATGATCCGTACTTATACTAAATTGTTGTGATATTGAACGCAACTGATCGTTACCTTCTTTTGGAACGTAGCCATCTGTCTATTGTCGACTTGCATGATCCGTACTTATACTAAATTGTTGTGATATTGAACGCAACTGATCGTTACCTTCTTTTGGAACGTAGCCATCTGTCTATTGTCGACTTGCATGATCCGTACTTATACTAAATTGTTGTGATATTGAACGCAACTGATCGTTACCTTCTTTTGGAACGTAGCCATCTGTCTATTGTCGACTTGCATGATCCGTACTTATACTAAATTGTTGTGATATTGAACGCAACTGATCGTTACCTTCTTTTGGAACGTAGCCATCTGTCTATTGTCGACTTGCATGATCCGTACTTATACTAAATTGTTGTGATATTGAACGCAACTGATCGTTACCTTCTTTTGGAACGTAGCCATCTGTCTATTGTCGACTTGCATGATCCGTACTTATACTAAATTGTTGTGATATTGAACGCAACTGATCGTTACCTTCTTTTGGAACGTAGCCATCTGTCTATTGTCGACTTGCATGATCCGTACTTATACTAAATTGTTGTGATATTGAACGCAACTGATCGTTACCTTCTTTTGGAACGTAGCCATCTGTCTATTGTCGACTTGCATGATCCGTACTTATACTAAATTGTTGTGATATTGAACGCAACTGATCGTTACCTTCTTTTGGAACGTAGCCATCTGTCTATTGTCGACTTGCATGATCCGTACTTATACTAAATTGTTGTGATATTGAACGCAACTGATCGTTACCTTCTTTTGGAACGTAGCCATCTGTCTATTGTCGACTTGCATGATCCGTACTTATACTAAATTGTTGTGATATTGAACGCAACTGATCGTTACCTTCTTTTGGAACGTAGCCATCTGTCTATTGTCGACTTGCATGATCCGTACTTATACTAAATTGTTGTGATATTGAACGCAACTGATCGTTACCTTCTTTTGGAACGTAGCCATCTGTCTATTGTCGACTTGCATGATCCGTACTTATACTAAATTGTTGTGATATTGAACGCAACTGATCGTTACCTTCTTTTGGAACGTAGCCATCTGTCTATTGTCGACTTGCATGATCCGTACTTATACTAAATTGTTGTGATATTGAACGCAACTGATCGTTACCTTCTTTTGGAACGTAGCCATCTGTCTATTGTCGACTTGCATGATCCGTACTTATACTAAATTAAAGTAAATAAACTGGAAGTTTTTGTTTCATTACAACAACAATTCTGTTAGAAAAGCATAATTGACATTAAACTATGGTCGGGAAATGCCATTAATCACATTTATTTTACAATTTTTATTCAAAAAACAACAACAATTTATTTATCTAAAGATTTACATGTTTACATTGTTATTAACATAGTTATCTAGATACAAAGTAAATGATTATGGATGTTTCTAAGTAGCATACCTAAGATTCATTAGAGTAGCAAAAACGAAATTTCAAATGCGCTTCAGCCTTAATGAGGCCTATGGCCGTTAATTGAATCTTCCGCGAGCATCGTCTAGCTAAGAGAACGTATAAAATAACAAACATAAAAAGAAACTACCACCACAAAAAAGACAAGCCCACAATGACAAAGAAAATTGTTCCTATCAACTGATTGGGGAAGTCCCGCCTACCCACCATCAGCTCACAACACCATTGCATTAAGAGAGTAAAGCTGGCTATTTTAATAGTAGTTTATGCTACAAGGGCGCAAAGGAATAAATTACGAGGACGATTTAAAACACGAGCGTAGCGAGTGTTTTAAACGTAACCGAGTAATTTATTGCTTTTACGCCCGTGTATCATACTACGTTTTTCAATGCATAGTGTGAGGAAATGAAAACAAATATAATCTTGTGAACTTTAAATTATGATTGGCTCAAAAGGATTGTATCCAGAGCCGTTAAACAGTGGAAAAAAAATTATAACATCTATGGTACACAGGAAAGGCTGCAGGTTAGCCAACCATTGCAAACAAATAAAAAAAATATATAATAATAAACCCCTAGGGCAAAATAATCGACTTTCTGTTCGGTTTTGATGCATAAAAAGATGGGCCTTGAAAAAATAATTATAAGTTAGGAACGTAACCGCAACGAAACATCTCAATACATGACGTGCTTCTCATTTAGCAGTACAGTCACCTGCACTTAAAACTACCAGTTTTGATCGTTAGAACAACGTAGGTTGATGAACAGGCGACTGTACATCGAAAAAAAAGACAAAGATCTCGCTTTCGAATTTTCTAAAATCCCTTTTTTCCCCGGTAGAAAGAAATATGCTAGAGTCTGTCAAGCGAGTTATGGCAACGCACTTTTGGTGGGAAAAAATGAAATCGACAGTATTGCACCACTGAAGTATACTTTGTTACCCCAAAATTAACAATCTTGATATTTATGTAAGTTGACTTTACCGATATCTAAATTTATACTGGTGGCTTTGTAGAATGTCGGTATAAAGCGAAAAAATCGACTCAATGACCCTTTCTGTGAAAAACAAAGTATAAAAGTCTTAAGTTAAGTCAAAAGTCTGGAATTTGGCTAGATAACGGGTCATTGCTATTTTAAAAAACAAGAGAAAAAAAAACAACACATATTTTATTTTTTTAAACAAAAAACAAGTTTCTTTAAGGTTGATGCGACGGATCACGGTGCCAAATGTTTTTCGTTTTTCTAAAAAAAAAATTACCTTCTAGAAAATAATAACCAAATATATATAGATAATAAAGTATGAAACTTGGTCAAACCTAACTTACCAAGTAACACTGACATCTTTTCCAAAGCTTGCATTTTTTCCATTTCATAACGCTAGAACCTTGATTTCTCTTCATTGTACGCACTCAACATCTTAAACAACATGCACCTCACATCGCTGGGCACAGTTTTAGGCATGATGGTCAACAAATTCAGTTTATTTCATTAATTTTAATTCGTAAATGAAATCAAGAGAGCCAAAGACAAGTTTAATGACAGGTGACATTATTTATTTTTTGTTACTATATGAATATTTTACCACTAAGTTCTTGACAAGATCGGCTTGACAGACTCTAATATGCTTAATCCCTAATCCTCCGTTTTCAAACTTGAATAACTTGTTAAAATATCAGTTATATTTAAACTTCGTCCCCTATCCCTTACTTTCTAAACTTTGAAAACATTTCATGTGAAAGAGGAGTGGGGTAATGTGTATACCTTGTCTTACACCACGCTGTTTTCTATCTCTCTCTCTCTTTAGTCGCCCCCAACGAAGATGTGCGACAAGGACCGCTGCGCTGTGATTGCCAAGCAGCTGAACGACTTCCTCTACATGTACTACAGAGAGACAGATCTGTACACCGACAGCGAGGACAGGGATGGCTGCGTCAGCAATATACACTTCGCGCAGTTCCTCTGCTCGGCCAGGTTAGTTGTATAAAACCATAGACTAAGTATTACTACGTATAGACCGACAACTCCCACACATCAAGACGTAGCAAGTTTTTCACGCGCCCTTACGACACTAGCGGTGTTACTACAAAACGGTGTTTAACTTTAGACAGTGTTTAAATCTGTTGTTGTCGCCTTTTCTTTCATATTGTAAAAGAGCGACAGCAACAGATTTAAACACTGTCTAAAGTTAAACACCGTTTTGTAGTTACACCGTAGGTGTCGCCAAGTGTTGCAAATAAGCATAATTTGTTTAATTGGCTGCAAGTAAACTCTCATGATTACCAAGTAAACATGTGGCTGTTATAGCTTAGGTTTAGGTTTGAATGTTTATTCTCATAAGAACATAATACTAATAATTTTTTTCACTTAAAATGAGAATTAAATTATCTTAAGTATTAATTGTTAGTCCTTAAAAATATATTTGCATAAATTTGTATGCAGGTTCCAAAATACAAAGTATAATTATATTTTTTGTTAGTACTTAAATATAATAATAATATCTAACAAAAATGATTATAGCTAGCTCATTGGTTTTATGTAATAGTGGTAACATTGATTATGTTTATTTTGCGAAATCCATCGCTATGAATACTCTAAATATTATTAGAGTGCATTACAAACTAGAAAAGATCAATCAGAAACAAACCTAAAGACAAGAATATGAAAAAATTAAGAACAAGGCGTGAAATCACATAACACCCTCGTGAGCGTTCTATATTTGCAGTACAAGCTAGTATATCAGGCAGAAGCAAAAATAACAGTGGAAAGGTATGATGGAAGAATTCACCGGTCTGGGTAGGAACCTCGGTGGCGCAATTGGTAGCGCGCTTGTCTTGATAAGAAGAGTTCGCAGGTTCGAATCCTGGCCCGGGGAATTTTTTCATATTCTTGTCTTTGGATTTGTTTCTGATTGATCTTTTCTAGTTTGTATTGCACTCTATTAATATTTAGTGGTAACATTCTTTAAAATATAAGCTTTAAGTGTTTTTTTTTAAATATAAACATTGATTTCAAATTTTTAATGTCTTTTTGTAATTTGCGCTCCCTCGTTCTTTTCTTACCATACATTGTTCGGGGAGAGATTAATTTTAAATTATTGGCATTTCTTGTGGCGTAATTATGTTATTTTTTACTAAAAGACAATTGCGAATGTGTAGTTCTAAGCTTTGCTTAGAAAACTAGATGGCGCTATGTTGGCCACACTAACAGTGAATATTTCAGCGCCATCTGTTATCGAAGTGGGAATTATTTTTATGTTACGTGACATCGCTGTGCCGCTAGCGTCACCAATCAGTCTTTTCTAGCATCGTGTTCGTTAGAGGATTTAGCAACGCCATCTAGATTTCGTTACAATTTTACACCTTTTTTGTGGCTACAAACTGATTTATGGGAACTGCTAGTCTATACGTAGTAATACTTAGTCTATGATAAAACAGGCAAGTAAATAGGATTATTCCATGCAACATGTTATGCAAAATAGTGCTTTACTCTTCGGACCTCTTGGAACCACCGCCCTCTGGATACGTGCCTACTATAAAAGACAAGACGCTCCCTTCAACAAACAAAAAAAAACTATCAATTCCAATATAATTTGACTGCAGCGAAGCGGACCTAGAAGACGTTATCCTGCTCTTACTGAAGACAGAGAACTACGTGACGACCTTCATCGGAGACACGCGAAACCCGCTCGTGGTGGACCTGCCGGTCGCCAAGCTACAGGAGCCGGCGGCCAGGCACACCTTGTTGAAGCATCTTGCCTCGCTCGCTTCTATCAACACCAGGCGGTATAGGTAACTACCGATAGTTTATACAAGATTTGGTCGGCCGCCTGGATTCGTGCTGGGGGCTCGGTTGGTGATCATTGAACCTTGTTCCTGGTCCCTGGCCGGGTCTCCGATATGGGTTCGGGCCGTTGATTGGATTTCACCTTGTATAATATATATTTTACTTGTAATTTTAATCGTATGTATATTGCTACATAAATTAAATAAACATTTAATCTAAGTAGTTCATGTACATTTATTATTTTATTACATATATTTTTATAAGATTAAAATTTGACTTGTGAAATGTGTATTATATATACCTACTTTGCAAAATAAACTTTTTGAATTTGAATTTTGAATTTGAATTTGAATTTGAACAAGCTGTAAATGCAAACCCAAGATTCCCTTTACGGTATGAAAGTAAACTCTAAATTTGCAGTCAAATTTAATGAATTCTCACATCACACATCCAGATATTTATAATAAAATGCACAAAATCTGTGACTTCCGTAACCTCACTTGTCGTGAAGCTAAACAAAAAGTTAATGAGACTTTTAAAAATGTCATACGAAGAATCTGAGGTCATTCTAAATACAACTTCCTAAATAACCCCACAGAAATTTATTCTAACTACATTGTCAATGTTATTTCACTTGTTGTATTTTTTAAATTATGTATATTTTGTAACCTTGTTTAGTTTAAAGTTTCAAACTCTTGCCTGTCTTACTCACCCTTGTTCATGTTATCCTGTGTGCGAAAATGTTAAATGTCTGTAAATCTTTATAGTTGGTACCCACCCACGAGTCAAGCTCTCTTAGTCTGGGGCCACAAGAATAACAACTTTCTCGTAAAATGTTATAAAAACTATATCATTTTTCTCTTTCTTTTGGCAACTCATGTAAATTTAATTGTGTTGGTATAGTTTTTGGAAAATAAATAATTTTGAAATGAATACACGATACTGATACCATTACGATAAAAAAATATGCCTTAAATTTTCACCAAAAATCCTATTATTATATATAGCTACAGCTACGCACTCTTTTCAACGCAGTTCATTCACCCCGTAGCGCGGTCCCGACCGATCACAATTGAGTTATTATGTCATGTGCTACTGACGCTATCAGAGGTCAACGACCAGCGAGGGTGTCTACTAGATTAGTGTATTTTATAATTAACCATTTAACACGGGATTAGGCAAGCGCACGCATTCCTCTCTGCCGAAGTACATGTTGTTTGGTTGCTCGTTTTGTGTTTGTGTTACAGCTTTTGACATATCAATTTTTCGGTGGAGTGTGCTTGAATGAGGTAATGTTGCTGTGTGTGTTGACCTCCTCTCCCGCGGAAAGTGGCAGAATGAATTGCCACGTCCCGTGTTAAATGGTCTAAGGCCGCGGGATTAGCCAAGCCTAAGCCCAATAATAAAAAAAAAAGAAATATGTTCCTTAACAAATAACCCAACTCCACAGAGCAATAACTTCGGACTCTTTGAGCCGCTCCGAAGACTCTCACTCGTCCGACGAGCCAGCACTGACCGGCTCGGACATGGTCCTGAAGGAGTCACTCAAGGAGGAGAAACCACTCAACATGGCTCTCAAGTATGCACGCTCCTAGCTGCAGAAACTACCTCCGTTACTCAATGTGGTAACTGAAAATATCTTTTAGCGTTTTAAATTACAGGGGGCCTACGCCGAAGTGAAACAATTCGATGGATTATCTTTCGGCCGTACATCCATCTCTATCACACTATGCGTGCTTCAGAGGTGGACGTATGCTTGAACGATAGACGAGCGAACGAATCTTTTTCGGAGTCCCGGGCCAGTTCTTGCAATTTATATTTACTGTGTTGCCACGGACACTTACACGCGTTAAAAATAAAGTAGGCGGATAACGTATGTGTAGGAGGGGGAGGGAATTGTAGGTTTAAAACGATTGTAAATGTTTTACCGTCCCTGTTACTCCATGTGCGAAAAAACCCTCAGTGCAAGAGGGATGGATTCGGGGAAAGCAAAAAGTCGGTTTTTTATTTATTGGTATAAAATGTACTCAATTTGCTTTAAAAACTTCCAGGTCCTAGATCTGTTAAAACCCATCTAATAAAATGTAATCTCAGTCCATATGTATTTCCAAACCAGGAGAAATGGCGTCGAAAACGACCTCATTTCAGTAAATATTTTTATAGAGCCGAATTTTTCCAATCGCGTTTCTATTTAACAGATCCCTAGAAAAATATTACAAAAATAATATACTGTTTTATCAAAAATGCAAGCTCTAAAAGTGTAGATTGTTTTTCATCATTGCGCTATGCCGCACAGGGGGCTGAGTAGTATCCATTTTGGTGACCATGTCGGAAAATATCGGCTGAGTGCAGAGATTATAGCTGAGAAGTAATATGGTATTACAACAATTGAAAGTTGCGGGCCAAACTTTAGGATGTTAACGAAATCGCGGGCCGTAGATAATAGGTAGTCTTGAAAAAAAAAAAACGGTTTATTTTATATTTTTATCAAGTTAATGCGATAAAATTATGGCTATCGACATGATAGTTATTCATTGCCTGCACACACCGCAATCTAATATGTAAGTGTGCAAAAAAAGCAGTGGACATCATTTATAATGAAAGTATCAGTTTTGTCGCTTTTTTATGCTCTCTCTCTCTCTCTCTCTCAGCTCTCTTGCAGCGTGTACCAAATAAATTGCGATTTTTGGCGTGCAGTTTTAAGATGTTCCGCGGACGGTTCAACGGGTCACGTCCGGCCGGGCCGGGAGTAGCCCATATATGTTTTAGATGAGAAATTGTAATTTTTATACATATTTTACAGTTAATTTAAAATTTAGATTGTTTTTTTTTACATTCCACATTATAAAACTGTCAAGCTTCACCGACAGAAATAAAAAGCCTTGTTAATTAGGACTATACTATACTATACTACACTATACAAGTAAAAGCGACACTTTCTACTGAATTGCAAGAACTGTCCGACGCATATTTTTAGGTAAAAAAAATTATCTCTATTTATGTAAGACAATATACCAATTTTAACCAAAGAAGTTTTAAGGAAGCTCTAAAATAAGAACCGAAATTGGAAGTATAAAGGCCTTGTTTTGAAAAATAACTAAAATCTCAAGGTGCTAAGGCGGGAGGTAGGTTGCGCTAGATAAATATTAGGTAGATAGCTAGCCATATTTTAAGAACTACTTTCAAACTCTAGTTGAATCAGTGATCTATTAACATTCTTCTAATCTTCTATTACATGCGATTAACAATTTACGTGCTGGAGAAAAAATTGCAAAATTTATGAAACTTAAAAATGTGAGAAATTCTCTTAGCGTGCAATAGTTATTCCTGCAACAAGAGAGCAAAGTTTTTTTTTTTGCCTAGTTTGGATCCCGAGCAAGCGGAGATTCTAAGTTAAAATCCTGAGCATGGTAAGGGATTCAAAGGCACAAGAAACAAAATAAATTTGCTCTCGTGTGACATATGCAACTTTTCACCTCACTAGCGAGAAAACACAAGATTTAAAGACACTATATTTTCAAACGAACTCATATGAATTCAAGGGTTTTTTTTCTTTAAATAATACACCATATAAAAGTGAAAAAAAATTTAAGAAATGTTAATTCCATCCATCCATCAGCCCGTATTCGTCCACTGCTGGACATAGGCCTCCCCCATATTACGCCACTCTTGGCGGTCCTCAGTCATCCTCATCCAGACGCCACCCGCAACGTCCTTCAGATCGTCAGTCCAGCGGGCATGAGGGCGGCCTACGCTGCGCTTTGCTGTACTTGGTCTCCATTCCAATGCCTTACGGCCCCAACGGTCATCACGTCGGCGACAAATATGGCCAGTCCACTGCCACTTCAATTTACTGATTCGGCAGGCTATGTCGGTCACCTTCGATCTCTGACGGAATGTTAATCGAATCCCAAAAATCGTAAAATCTCTGATAAACCGATTGAAAACGAAAATCAACACAATCATCACGCGGGCCTTTTACTCTATCCGTTTCCGGTAGAAGTTCATTGATTTTTACAGAGTCCATAGTCTATGGTACAGATTCCATACACGCTTGGAGGCTATACACAGAATTACGAGAAGTTTACCTTGTCTATGGTATCCGACAAGCTGCAGGGCTGTCTACAGCATCCCAGTGTGTATGGGATCCTTATAGAGTGAAAGAGATAGCCACCATGCTGATGTTTGCTATTCCTTTTTCCTGGAGTAGTTAATTCTCATCTTATTCTGAGAGTTAATTATGGAGTTGCTGAAAGTTTCGTGAGCCAATGAAATACGAAATATCAATTCACAGGTTCTTAATTCAAAATATTTTTCTTCACTGAGTGAGAAAAATTTACTTTTGCTTACTGATTGTAATCAGCGAAGGCGCGCTTTTCGAGCTACTGAGGTGAAATAGAAATTAATTAGTTGTTGCTTGTATTTGCTAACTGATTTTTGATAATTATTCAAAATAATTATTTATGGCAATAAACTTTATTGCTATTAACCTTACATCTTAAATAGATAAAAATAGCAATATTTAGTATTTTCTTAGTTACCCGTATTAGTCCGCTATTTTGCATTTTAAATTTTAAGTTTGAGGCAACATAATTTTGCGTGGAACCAGAAATAAAAGTTTATTTACCTACTTTATTTTAATAATAATAAATATAATATATTATTTAGATAAGCCGCGCACAACGCAAAATCTTATGTAAATGTACTTAAATAGCTTCGTGCAATGATAAAGTTTTAGAAAGTAGCTGCATCCGGATCAGGCCAGCCTTAGCAGATCATGATATAATAGAAGTACAACTTAATTTTTGTGTCAAGTGCCACCAACTTATCTGTTCAATCGAACCATTCGCCGTCTATTTCTAATTTAACTCTTTTCTACCGCACTAGAAAGAGATGAATTTATAATTACGAATTATAAGAAATGAACTGATAAGTTTGTGACACTGTGTCTCTAATAATTGATTGTATTCGTCGCAATTATTGAAAAGCGTGAACAGAAATGACTCCATCAAATTTTTTGCTCTTTGACAAGTTAACCTTATGTAGAAATAAAGTTATTTTCATGGATTTGAATATAGAGTACACTTTCTCTTGACAATTTCTACGTGCCGACACTGGCTTTGTTGAGTGATGGGCGCTGGCCTTAGTGTAGACTCCATATTGATAGTATGGAGGTCAGTGGTGATGGGGGCATTTTTGTAGATGTCTGTTTGTATAACCATAATGGTTCTTTGTGGATTTATGTAAACTACATTTTCTGCTTCGGCATTGCGTCTGGGTGACGTCAGATAGTGATCTGATAAACTATGCTAGTCCAGGTAGGTCACACCTAATGGCTACTTTTGCCAAAGTATTTGTTAGATATTCCTTAGTAAATTGATATATGAGCTAGATGTGTTCACGATTTAGGTAAAAGCTGCTTTCAGTTTCAATTAATTGTAATTTTTAATCAATGCAATATTAAAGTACAGTTGCCCGCACGTCAAACTAATCATGGCGTCATACGCGTTAAATTCGTATAAATATTGGTCGCTTAACTGATGGCGACCGCACCTATTTTTAAACATTGTAGTAACGTGACACCAATGTTATTGTTCAATATTGAATATTTTAAACGAATGTACCGTCCATTGATACGCAAATGCTTTGTAATTTATAAAATTTCATTGTTTTTTGTCACATCAGCCACTGACTTGATATTTTTATTTATTTTTTAAAGTATTACTAGATAATAAGCTAATGGGTGGTTGTAAAATGGTTTATTAATTAAAAACATAAAACCGTATTTTTGCACAAAATTTCTTATTAAGGCCAAATCACGAAAGTTCATGAAAACAAATTTTTAGAATGATATGGAGACGAAAAAATATCGATCTCTTTTATATTTATAATATGTTACCTATTTTTATTTCAAATAATTCACCAAAGTATCAATACATATATTGAGAGCTGGGCTGATTTGAAGTTTAGGTTGTGTAAAAAAATTATTCAAAATAGGAATTGTATTTTACGAGTGCCATAAAATGCTGTTACCTTTTTTATTTTAAATCTAATTTCAATGTTGTAAAATTGTATTGTAGGCATATTATAAATACAAATGCGCCATGGACAGAAGCGCGGAACGGGAGGGGACGACATTGGTCGTATATAATGCGCAAATTTATGAAATGCTTGACAAATAACTTCGCGTCACAGCCTCATAAGCGTCGTTCCGAAATTTCTCAAATGCGTTTTCATTCACTCGCGCAGTTATTTGGCGAGATTTACAATATAACCAACGTGTCCTTTAATATGCTTAAATTTGCTGAACGACGTCATTATTCTGAAGCTTTGCTTGAGTACAAAGTGTGTTTATAAATTACTTTATGAATTCCCAATTGTATGTCTCATAATGTGAAATATACTATTTTGAATATGCTAAAACTGTTTTTCATTACAAATTCGTATTGTACAACTGTGTTCTAAATAAAACTAGTGAATTCAACTTAACATTTATTTCTCCTCTTTTGATAGCATAGACCTTGACATTTTATTTCTCCTCTTTTGAAACCATATATCTTAACCCGATCTATAAAAAAATCAAAACAGATTTCCTTCTAAGAAATGTTTCCTTATATCTTCATCCTGGGTTCCAGAAGTCCCTGTAAAATATAGAATAGTGTTAGTAAAAGGTAAAAATACACGATGGCACAAGGGCGATATGCTGGAGCGGATTTACTTAAGTCGCTTTACTTTGAATTTTGACGCAACGACGCAAAAAAAGTGATAACGGTTCCAATATACTAGTTGTTACGCCGTTCCTCCAAGAGAGACTCAAATTTAAATCAAGCTTCTTTTTGTAGCTAACATTTCACCGCTCGTTTCAACGAAGTGTGTGAAGCAAGTTTTCGAATTGTAAACGTATTACGAATAATGCCTTCAAGCATTGACCAACAACCGAAGGCGGTCGCTCTGCCGTACTTACGATTGACGCATCGCTGTCTTCTGCCGTGTCGTTGTCGCCTAACGATCGTCGTCGTGCGTGTCGTATCATGTTCGAATCGTTGCCGTATCGCTCGTGGGATCCGCTACCTATCTGAAAGGACTAGCACGCAACGACGGCGAACTTTCGCTTGAAAGACGCACATACCGTTAGATATATCAAGTTTTGCACATACGTCCACAGATTACAGAGCTGTACGTCGATTTGTTTTACGAGATACGCTGTTTTTACGTTCCGCTGCGTACGAACTGCTAATGAGCCAAGTCAGACAATGATACGTACGAATGTTGTCGATCAGGAATCATTCCTGATTCGTTGATGACGTTGCCAAGGGCTTCAATGACGCAACGTTGTGGTGACGATTCAGCAGGCTGATTTTACATTGTCAACGGAACGAGGCTGCAGCCCGTACGCTACGCAATCCACCTAATTTAGTCATGTTATAAGTAGACCGTTTGCTCTGTAATCTACGTAAAATAAATCAAATTCCTTAATGTTCTCAGTATTTTAGTTTTTGATGATAGGAATGGATGTTGTATTAAGAATTTAGCTGCATTTTGAAAACGCTCTTAAATTATTTTCTTTTGAAAAATCAACTCATCTAAGAACACAATAAAGCCGAAACCATGCAAATTTAAGGATTCATTAGGAAGTAAAACTAAAGTCGTATTTTCGAAGAAAGGAATTTAATTCAAAAGAATTATAATAATTTACAACTCTATGATATCTGTTTGTACCTTAGTCTTATCTAAGGAAGGAAATTTCCGACAATCACAATTCCAATGATTTTATTCAATAATCCGTAACATATTTCTTATTAAGTCAAAGTAAAACTTGGCATCGAAATAATTCTCAAATTAATTAAAACTAAGTGAAACGTGAAAACATTACACTGCACTCGCATGAACTTACATAATGTACAATGTTATTGTATTGGTGTCTACCGTAATGTAAGACCTAAATCTAACATGAGTTATACGATACCGCGTGAACGGGTGCAGAGGACCGGAAGAACTAAGAGTTTTGTTCATGTCATGTTATATCTATCGCCGGCTAGCGTTAGTAGCGGAGTTAGTAGCGTCGCGGGCCCAAGCCGCCTCTACCGCCACGCGCCGCGCTGCCGCCCCCGCTACTGTACAAACAGACGCTCGGCACACATTCCGGTACGCAACGCTTCCGACACTCGCACATTGCAAACTGTGTGTGCCCCGCGCAGGTCATAGACGGCCGCAACGCGTTACACCGCAGGGTATCGTCATCATTTGTGCATTTAAATATTTCCGATCCGATGTGTGCAATTTTGAAGCCGACCGAAGTCCTTTAGAATAGTTTAAGTGTATGGAAAACAAACAAATCGTGAAAAGCCGCTTACCGATTTTTCAAATATGAATTTTGCTAAAGGCCGACCGATATTGCCTTAGTGGGAAGTCAAGTGAATGCAAAACAACAATCGTGAAAATACGTTATTTGGAAGTATCGTATGGCTATAACCTAAGGGTGCACCACAAATTTACAATGCGTTAGGTGAAAACAGCGGAAAAATAAACAAATCTCTTGTATAATATACAAGTGGTAATTGAATAATGAGTAATAATCACATTGATATTATTTAGAACTTCCATATATTGCCAGGCTTTAACCAGCATATCATGACAAACCATGCCATAGTGGCTTTATTAAACATGAATACAAACTAAGGTGTTAATTACCAGACAGTGTAAAGTTTATCGTGACTCATACAAATTAAGGGTTTCCATACATTACGAGAACTGGAGACCAAAATAACTACTATCAATTAAAACTTGAACAGTTTTGCTCTTCGATTTGATCTCTAGTTCTTGTAAACAGAGAGCAGTATAGATTGCTCACCGTGCCATTGGTGGGTACTGTTGAGCATAAGGATCCCTGTCATAGCCACCAGCTGCGGCTGCTCCTCGCCTGGAATTGTGACAAAATTGCAAGTTAGCCACAAGTTATGGTAAACATAAAGGTTTCACCACACGAAAAAGTGTGGCAATGTTAAGGTAAGAGAATAGTGTGCTATTGGTGGGCACATTTCTGTAAATGCATGACAGACCCCACCCAGAAACTCTTTTTAATGTGGCTTGGTATCTTTATATAAAATCAGGTAAAACAACCACCAGCAGCACACCATCAGCTCGATCCAACAATACTTTCTGGCAATGCCTTAAAAGATAATATTCAAAATAAACTTTGGTAATATTGAATAAGTAAAAGATGTTCAGTGTATCTGAATCGACTTACATTGGTGACCGTCTGCTAAACATGTCCCCATTTCCCATCCCAGCAGCCCGAGGGGGCGCCCTGTCATATCCAGATGACATTGACATGGGTCCTCTCATAGGTGCTCGCCGGTCCATCATGTCTCTCTCGTCAGGGTACATAGCTGCTGCCCGTCTGTCATCAGGATACATGGAAGACATATCATCGATAGGTGCTGCCGCGCCATACCCGCGTCTGTCGTCAGGGTACATGGGCGCGGGGGCTCCGTAGGGGTCAGCACGGGCGCCACGGTCCATCAGCGCGAACCCTCGTCGGTCCTCGCCTCCATACCCGCCGTACCGATCGTCACCGTATCCGCCCATCTGTCTGTCCATGCCGCGGTCGTACGATCCACCGCCCATCCCGTTCCGCATGCCCATGCCGCCGCCCATACCGCCCATGTCCCGGCCGCCCATCCTGCCCATCGGGCGCGAGTCTCTCATGTAGGGAGCGTCTCGCCCACCCATGTGTCCGCCGCGCATAGGGCCGCCGCCGCGACGGTCCATACCGCCGCCGTTCCTCATGCCACCGCGCATGCCCCCGCGGCCGCCGCCACTGCCGCCACCGCGCTGCCCGCGCTCCTTGATGCGTCCCCGCTCCACTGTGATAACTCCGCCATTAAACGTAGAGTTGTGTAACGCTCTGATAGCGGCTGCGGCCTCGTCTTCGGTTTGCATGTGTACGAAACCGCATCTGTTCATGATGTCACATTCTGTGACGACTCCGAAACGCTCGAACAGTACACGGAGTTCTTCCGGCTTGGAACCCTGAGGCAGGCTGCCGACGAACACTTTCGTTTGCTGCAACCACACATATATTAAGTAACTTTATAAGATTCACTATTGGGGGTGTAGATAGAGGAGCACAATGGGAAAAAAGCATTGAAAAATGTTAGTTATACGCTGCTGGATCGTACCCCTTTATCGACACTCTTAACCGATTCTTTTTGGAAATAGTAGTTCTATAACTTGTGAATAATTATTCTACTTACCGCCACCATTCTATTGAAGCTTTTTATCTGTAAAAACACTGAAATTCACGCTATTTTATCACAAAATCTACAGGCCCGCTACTTTGACGCTTTCTTGCACCAACCAAAGATAAAATGGCTACCGCGTACCGGAAGTTCGGTAAATAATGACTGACGCGGTTTTGTCAGGTATGCTTTCTATGCACTATGAATCCTAAAACATTATTGGCTGATGAAGTGTTTTCATAAAAAAAAAAAAAGCAGCGGCTTGCTGTTCCCTGCGTTCCGAAATAAAATTACATCGCTAAAATCGATTACGAAAGTATGAAGTGATCATATGATCATATGCATATGATCCATTGTAATTCTATTTCGGACCGCAGGGATTGTGTCAGACGAGTGTCGGACAGACCCTGCGGTCCGAAAGAAACCGTAAACAGCGTTGCTATTTTAGCCACTTTGTGGCTAGATCTAGCGGATTTTCAACAGTTTTAGCCAAAAAATATCTATTTTAGCCACCAAAATGAATCTATCTACTTCTGGTGATTTTTTAGATTATCACTGTTATGTAGAAGTCTACCTAAGCCGTTTATTGTCAGCTACTTAATGATTTTAAAGAAATATGGGATTACCTAATAGGTGGTAATACCTATCGCCTTTAACCGAGTACGCAACTCTACCGCGGTCCGCGCCCTCCACACTGATTTATTAATATTGACTTATACAATACAACATTAACTTAACAATAATTATTGTATTATATTATCAATATTATATTAAAGAAGGCCAAAAATACTATGATATTTAGTCACTTGCTACATTTTAAATGTGTTTTTTTTTTACAAAACGGGCCTCTTTTTAGGGTTCCGTAGTCAAAGGGTAACCAACTCCGCTGTCCGTCTGTTCGTCTGTCACCAGGCAGTATCTCATGAACCAAGATATTTAGACAGTTGAAATTTTTCACAGATGATGTATTTTTGTTGCCGCTGGTATAACAACAAATACTTAAAAACAGAATAAAATAAATATCTCAGGGGGCTCCCATACAACAGACATGTTTTTTTGCAGTTTTTATAGATAATGGTACGGAACCCTTCGTGCGCGAGTCCAACTCACACTTGGCCGGTTTTTAGTTTAAGTAGCCACAAACTAGATTCTCCTAACGGCAACAATGACCCTAAATTATTTAACACTTACTATCCGATTAAAGTAAATTCAATAATAAATATATATTTGGATAATAAGAGTTGGACACAGGCCACCCTCCCAATCCGATTCGGTGGTCTGGGCATCCGAAGGGTGTCCAACGTAGCGCTACCGGCTTTCCTGTCCTCAGCTCACAGCACGCATGACCTCTGTGGTAAAATTATTAACCCAATCACTTCGTGATATTGAGGTGACGTGTTTGGCTGAGGCCAGGAGTGCCTGGATAGATGTTGCTGGACCAGGTCAAAGTGTCCCGACAATTCCGTTTTCGCAGAGACTGTGGGACGAGCCGCTCTGTGTTCAGGTTCAAAAGAACCTTTTGGACACATCAGAAAACCCCGCAGAGCGAGCTCGTCTTTTGGCGACTGCGGAACCGGAGTCGGGATATTGGTTGAATGCGTTGCCTTCGACAAATTTAGGGACTCATTTGGACAGAACAACATTTTCTTTGGCCATCAGTCTGAGACTCGGTGCTAAGACAAATAAGCCACATCGCTGCCGTTGCGGTAGAAGCGTCGATCAGCTTGGTCACCACGGTCTGGCATGTCAGCGCAGTGCCGGCCGCTTGCCGCGTCACGCCGCTCTAAATGACGTCATCCGTCGGGCCCTTGCCAGCGTCAGCGTGCCGGCTATTTTAGAGCCTAATGGTTTAGCACGTGACGATGGCAAGAAGCCGGATGGTATGACGCTCATCCCATGGAAGAATGGGCGGCCGTTGGTGTGGGATGCAACTTGCGTCGATACGGTGGCGCCATCCCACTTTTCAGCGACCGCTTCCAGAGCGGGTGCGGCGGTAACGTCGGCGGAGTCAGACAATCGGCGCAAATATGCAGCCCTAGGTGAGGGCTACATGTTTGTGCCCTTTGGAGTAGAGATACTCGGACCGTGGGGACCGGATGCGCGACGTCTCTACAGAGACATATCATCGCGCCTGATCGACGCTTCCAGTGACCCAGGGCTGGAGCCTATTTCGGTCAAAGAATTAGTCTCGCTATTCAGCGAGGCAATGCTGCCAGCCTTCTGGGTACACTAACGAACGACGGTGGTGATCTGGCCATCATTTTTTATTTATTTTAATAATTGTAATTTACTGTATTTATATTTATAAATAAATAAATAAAATAAAATAAAAATAGCCTTTAATTCCCAAAAAAAGTTACATTAAAATACGTTTCTAATTTTAAAATATTTCACCATGTATCAATAAAAAAAGAAAATTTACAATGCATTATATGTCATTATGTCATGGTTTCATTTAATTCAATTCATATTAGATAACAAAAATAAATTAAAATAATAATGTCAAAGAAAAATAATAATATCACAATTTAACAGTCAGTCTTTGGGTATCCATTGCTGGATGTAGGCCTCCTCCAACCTATACCAATCGGGTCTGGATTGTGCCATGCGTAGCCAGGTTCTGCCAGCGGTAGCCACGAGATCATCTCTCCAGCGGCGACGTGGATGTCCAACGTTGCGCTGTCCGTCGCGTGGGTGCCAGTGTAGTACACGCTCTGTCCATCTGTTGTCTGTGAGTCGTGCGATGTGGCCCGCCCACTTCCATTTGAGTCTAGCTGCGGTTTCTAGGGCATCTTTAATCTTAGTTTTCTCTCGTATGTCTCTAGAGCTTTTTCTGTCTTTGAGTCGAAAGTTAAGCATACTTCTCTCAATTGCTCTTTGGAAAGATCTCAGTTTCTTTTTGACTCGATCATTTATTGCCCAGCTTTGACATCCATACAGCAGACATGGCAGTATTTGTGAGTCTATCACTTTTCGTTTCAGGTTTATTGGAAAATTTCCTTTAAGTATTTCTTTCTGAGCCCAATACTTTTTCCAAGATAATGCTATTCGACGATCAACTTCTTTTTCCGTACGGATCTCAAAACTTATGTTGTGTCCTAAGTAGACATAGTCTTTTACATACTCAATTTTTATAGAGTTCACAAAGAGAGGTATTTCTGGTCCGTTGGTCATTATTTTTGTTTTGCTGGGATTCATATGTAGCCCACAGCCTCTGCTTGCTCTGTCAAGTGATTCAATCATGTAGTTTAGCTCTTGATGTGAGTCAGATAGAAGCACTATGTCATCTGCAAACCTAAGGTGCGACAGATTTTCTCCATTGATGTTTATTCCACAGTTGTTTAGTTCTGTTTTCCTGAAAATATCTTCCATAAGCGCTGTAAAAAGTTTGGGTGAGATGGTATCTCCCTGTCTGACTCCTTTTGTAACACTGAAAGGCTCTCCGACCTGACCTGATTTAAGTATGCGAATGTATTTGTTTTCAATACCTTGGTTCTCAAGTGCATGCCACAGAGCCTGATGTTGGATTGAGTCAAATGCTTTCGTGTAATCTATGAATGCTAGGTATATTGTTTTGTTGTATTCAGTATATTTTTCTATCAACTGTGTGACGGTGAAGATGTGGTCCATAGTTGAGAAGCCTTTTCGGAAACCGGCTTGTTCTTTTGATTGATTTTCATCAAGCTGTCTTGTTATTCTTGCCAATATAACTGAAGAAAATAGTTTGTAGATTGCCGATAGGAGGCTGATAGGTCTATAATTTCCGATATTTTTGGAGTCGCCTTTTTTATAGATAAGCGTTATTATAGAAATCTTCCATTGTTTTGGTATGTATTCTTGTTTTAGTATTTCATTAAAGAAATGCGTAAGTACTGGTACTATAGAAACGCCAAATGCTTTGAGTACATCGTTTGTTACATTGTCATCTCCTGGGCTTTTGTTTGTTTTGAGCTTTTCTATAGCAGATCTTATTTCTGATAGGGTAAAAGGTTGTATTTCTTCTATCTCACTTTCGTTTGATATATGGTGAGGTACATCTGAGTCTTGGTTTTTATATAGTTCCTCATAAAAATCTTTTGCCACTTTTGCCAGGTCGCTTTTCGATGAAGCACTTTGCCCATTGGTTTTATCCAGTTTTGTGATCCATTTCTTGCTGCAGTCTAGTTTTTTGTATGCCTTAGCTGTAGATCCTGTCGTTTCAAGTTCTTCAGATATTTTGTTAATTCGGTAGGTTACCAGGTTTTTGCAGATCTTTTCTTTTATGATTTTGTAGAGCTTACTCAGGCGTTTTCTTTGTGCAGGAGTTCTGTGTGATATTGATTTTAGTTCTTCCCTTTCAGAAACAAGCTTTTTGACCTCTTCTGTCATAATGTAGCTGTCTTTATCCTCTTTGTTTTTTCGGGGTGGGAGTTTATGTATAGTTTTTTCAATTGAGTTCAAAATTCTAGTGTGTGTTTCTTCTATATCATTGTCTATCTTTATGTTTTCTTTCTCTAGTAAGTTTTTTAGCGAATCTTTCTCTATTGGTGTTAGTACTAACACCAATTTATATTTATAGGTTTAGTCTAATTTTTAATGTTATTTAAGTTTTATTTTGGGTCTCACTTTAATACTAAAGAGATAATTAAAGATTTACATTAATTGAAGACTATATAATAATTCAAGTCGTAAAATTATTCAAAAAATTAAAATCTGTTTTTAAAATAAAATGCGCAGATCAATTCAAAAAGCATGTATCTTAATGGGAGCGAACTATGACTTCGTTTAAAAGGCCAAGCAAAAAAATAAATAATTTTCCTTTCATCACAGTCTTTCATGAGGTCATGTTAAAAAGAGGTCTTTACTCCACTTAGATTGAAACTTCTTGGATGGATTTATATTATTTTCCAAGTACCTGTCTTTAAGTACTTGGTCTTTTCTAAGTAAAAACACAAAAATGCTGTTTTGAGTTTGTTTGGACAAGATCATGACTAATTGTAAATTAAACTTCAAACTCATGCTTTATAAACCTCACTTATACAGAACTATTGGCGTCTACTAAAAGGTTTTTCAATTTTCATCTTCTAAACAAGAAAAACAAAATTAAGTTATGCACTTTGCGCGAAGCAACTGACGTTGTTAATTTACCATTCGTCAAAAAAAAGTTATCCTAAATTTCTTTCAAAATACTCGTATTGTGAAGTACTAAATACGAAAATGCCTTGATCTGTGGAATTCTTTCCAGAAGTAGATCATGGTGACGTAGGTACAAGTTCTGAATTGGCTCCCCTATACGAGATGCGAACATCGAAGTATCTACTTCAAAACATTTTTTCATTTTTCATGGTAGGAACACTCGGGTTGCAAGTTGGAACGCTGAGTTTTTGAACAGGTTTCGTAGTGTGGCGACACTTTCAACGTCATATGAAATTTTTACCGTAGGAACTTATGTATATATAATAAATTAATCTAAAGTAAAAAGGTCAAATGACGTTTGGAACCCATGCAAATCTCGCGAACCCTGTTCAGAGTTGATATTGAAAAAAGTCAACACTACTTAGTGTAGATACACTGCCATTTTGAATGGTTGGTGCTGCGACGTGAGGTGATTTTTGAACGGTTTAGTGATGCAACTCGGATCGGAAACCCAACCATGGTTTATGACTGTCTATCAGAGTTTTTGAACGGGTTTCGGCGTGTTGCTTTGCTACACTCCAAACGCCATTTATACTAATAATACTATAGTAAAAAAGTCGTTTTTGTACATAGAATATTTTTAAGAACGAAGTTCCTTATCGCAGTTTACATTCCAGCTTTTTTCGGCCTAGCTCTCATTTGCCAAGTTCAAAGTTGTTTTTTGGTGACCAATAAAGAATATTGTATTGTATTGTGTCTATAATAGGCTTAGTGAATGTGCTACAGCAGTTAAAAAAATCGAAAGTTATCTACTCTAAGCATAGATTTTATGACAGGTATCAATGAAAAGCCATTAAAAGCATTGAAAAATTCCATGGGAGCATTGAATAATTAATATACCCTGTTGTCAGGAGATTTCCCTAGTCCCTGGAAGAAAGCTCACATTATCCCTCTTCCAAAAAAGTCCAATCCTGCTTCTTTCTCAGATTTTCGCCCCATATCTATTCTTCCCATTCTTTCCAAAATCCTTGAGCATTTTGTTCACGAGCAACTTGCTGATTTCCTATCCTATAACCATCTCCTTAATCCCTATCAGTCTGGGTTTCGTCCAGGTCACAGCACTACAACAGCTCTTGTAAATGTGACAGATGACATAAGGCTAAACATTGAGCAGAAGAATCTCACCGTCCTAACGCTCCTAGACTTCAGCAACGCTTTCAACACTGTCGACTTTGACATACTTGTTGGCATGCTGAGGTCTCTTAGTGTTTCTCCGGAGGTAGTATCATGGTTCAATTCCTATCTTCGCGGCAGACAGCAGCTAGTCAAAATCGATAGCTCCAAATCTGATTGGTGTAATCTGACTGCCGGCGTTCCACAAGGTGGTGTTCTTTCTCCTCTTCTTTTCTCTATCTTTATCAATTCTATTACTGCATCCTTATCCTCCTCCTTTCATTTATATGCTGACGACTTGCAGTTATATACGGCTGCACCGCTGGACGACATAAACAGGGCAGTACATACTGTTAACACTGATCTTGTCGCCATCAGGGAATGGACAAGGCGTTTTGGTCTGCATGTCAACCCAAAGAAGTCGCAAGCTATAATCATCGGTAGTAATTACTACGTCTCCCGCTTGGACATGTCTGACGTGGCTGACGTGGTTTTTGATGGAGTGATAGTGCCTTATTGCACGACCGTTAGGAATTTGGGTTTGTGGATGGACCAAACTCTTTCATGGTCTCCACATGTTAATGAAGTAAGCCGTAAAGTTTTCGGCTCATATCACTCGCTTAAGCGCCTACAGAATTTCTTGCCACTGAAAACGAAAATTACCTTAGCACAATCTCTTCTTCTTCCCCTTCTGGATTATGACGATGTCGCTTATCTAGATCCCACTGAAGAGCTGCTCGATAAGCTGGAATGTCTTCAGAACTTGTGCATTCGATTCGTTTTCGGACTGCGCAAGTATGACCACGTCTCGGAGTTTCGATGCAGGCTTAAGTGGCTTCCTATTCGTCTTCGCAGGAACGTACACATTCTTTCCCTGTTATATAATGTTCTCCTTAATCCTGTTTACCCTAATTATTTAAAAAAAAGATTTTTCCTACGCACTGATCGCAGCAACAGAGCGCTTCGGTTTTGTCATCATATCGATCTGGCGATGCCTGCGCACACCACTGATCGTTTTTCTAAATCATTTACGGTCAATGCAGTGCGGCTTTGGAATGAACTTCCGCAAACCCTCAGAAATCTTCCTTCTGTGTCCTCTTTTAGATTTAACCTGAAAAATTATTACCTTTCATCTCTCTGACTAGACTGACTATGCTACTTTATTTGTATGTATGTATTTATGTATTTGTGTATGTATTAGTATGTAGTGTATTATAATATTATTAAAACTCGCGTGAGCTGACATACTAAATTATTATTACATACGGCTTGAACACTCACGTGTGATTGTTGTTGACTATATGCCAACCGTTTCACCGATACAATTTCGGCATTATCAAGGCGAGTGTCGTTCTTAGGACGACGACGCGGCGTTCACCGTCGTTGTCAAACGGGCACTGGCAGCTGCCGATCGGCGAGCTGCACGCATTGCTCGTGCGCTGAGCGTTGGCTGCGTCGTCGATAGGGGTGGGATGGTGGATGCACTTGATTCCTTTGATTGTTCCAATTGTTTGTTATTAGGGGCGGTTATTAAACAAAACGAACTCACAACATCGTCACTGTCACTGGGCACTGTCCTAAAGTTGCTCGATCCATCGAGAACCGGTTTCCAAGACGGAGCCAGCTGCCAACCATGATCCCTGTTGAAGTTGGGGTTACGACTTATCTCGATGGCTTCGTGTATTTTGCGAGGAATGGTATATTTCTCCTTCACTAATACTGTAGCCTTGTCGAAACGGATGAAGTGGGTCGTATCCGAACTTAGTGCATGTTCTGCTACTGCTGACCCGTTAATGTCCAGTTTCTTCATGGATCGAATATGTTCAGTCAGTCTTGTGGACACGTTGCGCTTGGTTTCTCCTATGTAGCTTTTTCCACAATCGCACGGGACTTTATAAACTCCAGGTGTGTTGAGAGGGTCTCGGTCCTTTGGGGATCTCAGCCAGTTCCGTAGTTTGGTGGGGGCTCGGAAGATAGTCTTCACACTGTACTTCCGGCGAAGCAGGTGTCCAATCCTATCAGTTACGCCTCTCACAAAGGGCAAGTAGATTGGAGCCCTCTCAACAACGGATGGACGATGGTGGGTTGATGGAGTCGCAAGCCGGTTACTCTGTCTCCAATTATACCCATTGGCCTCCAGTACGTGTCTTACGTGGGTCAATTCAGCATCCACATACTGTGGGTCACATAACCGCAACGCTCGATTTATTAAAGTACGAGGCACTGACGCAAGGTGAGAAGGGTGGTGATGAGAATCTGCTTTCAAGTAATGATCCGTGTGTGTGGGCTTCCTGTAAACGGTATGCGCCAAACGACCGTTGGGTCCACGAATAATTAAGACGTCCAGAAATGCTAACCTGCCATCCCTCTCACACTCAACCGTAAAGGAAATTTTTGGATGGATGTTATTCAAATGTTCTGTCAATCCAGCTAACTTGTTTTTATTGACTACCGCGAAAACATCATCCACGTACCGCCACCAATATCTTGGTTTATCACGCGCACTCTGCAGCGCTTTCTCCTCAAACCACTCCATAAAGATGTTCGCTACTACAGGTGCAATAGGTGAACCCATAGCCACTCCGTCTACTTGTAAGTAAAAGTCTCCGCGCCAGACAAAATAACCAAAAATAAATAAAAGGTAAACTATAATCCTACTTCTCGAGTAACAAATAAAGTCCTCAAGTTGCTTCAGACATTTCCCCAGAAAGAGCTAATTTATCAACTAAAACCACACAATCCAACACCTCCAAAAATGTATGGACTGCCTAAAATCCACAAACCTAATTGGCCGCTAAGACCTATTGTAAGCCAAATTAACTCGCCAACATATAATCTTTCCCAGTTTTTGGTCAAGTTGCTTTATCCAATGATGGGGAGGACTGCGAGTTATGTGAGAGACTCCACCCATTTTGTTCAGCTTGTGGAAGAGGTAACCTTGCAAGAAGATGAAATAATGGTGATTTTTGATGTAACATCTCTGTTCACCAATGTACCAGTCGACGAGTCGATCACCGTTATTGCAAATCTGTTAAACGGCAATGACATACCCACTGAGTACATGAGTTGCATAGAGTTTTGTTTACGTAGTGGTTATTTTGTCTGGCGCGGAGACTTTTACTTACAAGTAGACGGAGTGGCTATGGGTTCACCTATTGCACCTGTAGTAGCGAACATCTTTATGGAGTGGTTTGAGGAGAAAGCGCTGCAGAGTGCGCGTGATAAACCAAGATATTGGTGGCGGTACGTGGATGATGTTTTCGCGGTAGTCAATAAAAACAAGTTAGCTGGATTGACAGAACATTTGAATAACATCCATCCAAAAATTTCCTTTACGGTTGAGTGTGAGAGGGATGGCAGGTTAGCATTTCTGGACGTCTTAATTATTCGTGGACCCAACGGTCGTTTGGCGCATACCGTTTACAGGAAGCCCACACACACGGATCATTACTTGAAAGCAGATTCTCATCACCACCCTTCTCACCTTGCGTCAGTGCCTCGTACTTTAATAAATCGAGCGTTGCGGTTATGTGACCCACAGTATGTGGATGCTGAATTGACCCACGTAAGACACGTACTGGAGGCCAATGGGTATAATTGGAGACAGAGTAACCGGCTTGCGACTCCATCAACCCACCATCGTCCATCCGTTGTTGAGAGGGCTCCAATCTACTTGCCCTTTGTGAGAGGCGTAACTGATAGGATTGGACACCTGCTTCGCCGGAAGTACAGTGTGAAGACTATCTTCCGAGCCCCCACCAAACTACGGAACTGGCTGAGATCCCCAAAGGACCGAGACCCTCTCAACACACCTGGAGTTTATAAAGTCCCGTGCGATTGTGGAAAAAGCTACATAGGAGAAACCAAGCGCAACGTGTCCACAAGACTGACTGAACATATTCGATCCATGAAGAAACTGGACATTAACGGGTCAGCAGTAGCAGAACATGCACTAAGTTCGGATACGACCCACTTCATCCGTTTCGACAAGGCTACAGTATTAGTGAAGGAGAAATATACCATTCCTCGCAAAATACACGAAGCCATCGAGATAAGTCGTAACCCCAACTTCAACAGGGATCATGGTTGGCAGCTGGCTCCGTCTTGGAAACCGGTTCTCGATGGATCGAGCAACTTTAGGACAGTGCCCAGTGACAGTGACGATGTTGTGAGTTCGTTTTGTTTAATAACCGCCCCTAATAACAAACAATTGGAACAATCAAAGGAATCAAGTGCATCCACCATCCCACCCCTATCGACGACGCAGCCAACGCTCAGCGCACGAGCAATGCGTGCAGCTCGCCGATCGGCAGCTGCCAGTGCCCGTTTGACAACGACGGTGAACGCCGCGTCGTCGTCCTAAGAACGACACTCGCCTTGATAATGCCGAAATTGTATCGGTGAAACGGTTGGCATATAGTCAACAACAATCACACGTGAGTGTTCAAGCCGTATGTAATAATAATTTAGTATGTCAGCTCACGCGAGTTTTAATAATATTATAGTTAACCTTTACGGCAAGGTTTGGCTCAATAAAGTGAAACAGTTCAACAAATTAAGAATTAAACGGATAAAGCTCGAGTGCGGTTTAGAGTTCACGGTTAAGTGTCGCGATAATAGTGTTATACCGAAGTTTGCGCGAATAAAACCTGTGAAATGCTTTCGAGATTATCAAAAATTCTTCGAGGTGGCGAACAAAAAGTTATTGTTGCGAGTTATTTCAGACTACCGTCGAAAATTAATGTCTACCATGAAGATCCTGTTTGACTTACATCTTGAGTTGTCTTGCAAATTACGTGCAGATTTGTGGAACATATTGGATGGGATGACGTTCAACAAAGCGGAAACAACATCTTCAAACTCGAAACAGAGTCATCAACGTAAATTTAAGCGCCTTAATAATAACAAACCGCAACAGATACAAGACCATTTCTGTAACCAAAATCAACCTAATGTATCAGGCGCTAAACAGAATCAGGTAATAAATTTATCTTCGCACCATATGGAAGACGTTACGATTGAGGCTTTGTCCCGAGGTTTGAATTTCGCACCAACACCGAGCAAAATACCAGTGGAGAACATAGTTGCGAGCATTGAAGAAACGATTATTCGTAATAAAATCCCGCGTAATGATGCAGAGTGTTTGAGACAAGATGTATCGTCATTTTTGCGTAAGTCAAAACTACCTAAAGCCAATATCTCGAAACAAGAAATCAGGGCTTTAAATAACTTACGCAAAAATTCTGATGTGTTAGTGTTGCCAGCCGACAAAGGAAATGCCACAGTAATTGTGGATACAGTGGCTTATGAGGAGAAAATCTCAAAGTTAGTAGACGATAAAACTACCTACAAAAAGGTAAACTATAATCCTACTTCTCGAGTAACAAATAAAGTCCTCAAGTTGCTTCAGACATTTCCCCAGAAAGAGCTAATTTATCAACTAAAACCACACAATCCAACACCTCCAAAAATGTATGGACTGCCTAAAATCCACAAACCTAATTGGCCGCTAAGACCTATTGTAAGCCAAATTAACTCGCCAACATATAATCTTTCCCAGTTTTTGGTCAAGTTGCTTTATCCAATGATGGGGAGGACTGCGAGTTGTTAAGAACTGGGCGTTTATGATGTGGAGACTCGGTCGTGGAATGCGGTGGTAAAGAAGAACTCCTTCGATGTTTACTAATTTATTGATATTACAAAATGATATTACAAAGGATTGTGTCGTGCGTGTGCACCAGGTACCGTATGCGAAGGTGAAGTGAACGAAGTGACAGCCGGCAATGGCGGCAGCGTCGCCGCCGAGCTGGGAACCCGTTATCTCGCCGTGTGCATGTGTGTAGGTCATGTACGCACACATGCAAGGCGTTAACAAGTTGCCGCCCCAGGAACGAAGTTCTGTTCTGTCACTGGCAGCGGACACAGTCGGTTGAAAGCTCGTCGCAGGGTTCCTGAAGTGGTCATCACATCGGCCACACGGGCCACACCATCAGAACCGGGATGTATGGCGGTCACTCGCCCCAGGAGCCACTGATTTGGAGGCAGCCGGTCGTCTTTTATCAGCACCATTTCTCCAAGCTTAAGCTGTTCTCCTTGCTTTTGCCATTTCTGTCTTTTCTGTAACTCTCCAACGTATTCCTTATAAAATCTATTCCAGAAATGGGCCTTTAATTGTTGCATTCTCATATACCGTGAGAGAGTATGCATGGCGACAGTATCTTCGACTTGTGGTGACGGTAGTGACGTTAACGTTCGTCCAATTAAGAAGTGGGATGGGGTGAGAGCTATAAGATCTGAAGGATCAGATGACATAGGAGTGAGAGGTCTTGAGTTCAAAATGGCCTCGATTTGTGTTAGAACTGTATTCATTTCCTCATACGTTAAATTCGCTAGAGAAACTATTCGCTTTAAGTGATGTTTCACGGACTTTACTGCACTCTCAATTAATCCATTGAAATGCGGACTATACACAGGCGAGAACCTAAAGTTAATGGCTATGTTTGATGCTTTCCCGGTTATATTATCTGAATTAAGTTTTAAAAATTTTGATAATTCATTGCAAGCGCCCACAAAAGCCGTCCCGTTGTCCGAGAAGATGTTGGCGGGCTTGCCTCTGCGAGCTATGAATCTATTTAAGGCGGCTAAATAGGTCTCACTACTCAGATCGGTAACAAGCTCTATGTGTACTGCCTTTGTTGCTAAGCATACAAATATGCATAAATATGATTTAATTAATTTACTACCCCTACCCTTTCGGTTCAAAATCATGACTGGTCCGCCATAATCTACCATTGTATTTGAGAATGGGAAATCGGCATGCAAACGTTGTTCAGGGAGATTGCCCATTATCGGCTGTCTAGCCTTACCTGAAAAACGACAGCATTTAACGCACGCATGTACTATTTTTCTGGCCAGATTTCTACCACCAACAATCCAAAACTTATGTCGGATGGTTGCTAATAACAGTTGTGGACCAGAATGCATCAGCAATGTATGATAATGTCGAAAAATCAATGTAGCAATGTGATGTGACGAGTGGAGCAGGACAGGATGTTTTGCATCATAGTCATAAAAAGAGTTGGATAACCTGCCCCCAACTCGCATCAAATTGTTGCTGGTGTCAAAAAACGGATTTAAGTTTATTAATTTGTTTTTAGCAGGTAAGTGTTTACTATTTTTTAATAAGTTGTATTCCTTTGGAAAACTTTCTCGCTGTGCAAAATTGCAAAGTGAATTTAAAGATGAATTAAGCTCATTTATTTTTAAATATCCTATGTGTTTATCTTGCGGGTGAAGGCAATTATGTATAAATCGTTGTACGTAGGCTATCACTCTTTGTAATTTTCCTAAATTGGAAAAACGCTTTATTACTTCAGAATAATAGGAAAAATGATCATTTTGGTCTACTGTTAAGTGGCACTGTACCTTAAATTCTGGCAAATCAGCTTCCTTTGTACGTATCGGTTGAGTCGGCCAGTGTGATTCATTTTGCGATAGAAACGATGGACCCGACCACCACAAACTACAATTTTCTAATTCTCTTGCATCTGCACCACGTGATCCGATGTCAGCGGGATTTAATTTTGTAGGTACATAACGCCACATTTTTGGTTCTGACATGGTATGAATTTCTTGTATTCTGTTAAAAACAAACGGTTTTAATAAGTGACATTTAGGTGATTTCATCCAGCCAAGAACTATAGTGGAGTCACACCAGTAAGTACAGCCTTTTATTTTTAACCTTAATGAACATTTTACCTTTTCTGTTAACCTTACGGCCAACAGGGCACCGGACAACTCCAAACGAGGGGTGGTAGCTGGTTTCAAAGGAGCTACTCGACTCTTCGCGGCAATGAGTTGAACTGTTACATTGTGCTTATTTGAAATGGACCTTATGTAAACACATGCGGAATATGCTTCAGTGGAAGCATCACTAAATGCATGGATCTCGATTACTAAAGGATAATCGGTAAGTACATATCTTGGAATTTTTATATTGTTTATGTAAAGTAATGATGTAGTGAATTTTGTCCAGGTATTTTTAATTTCAGAAGAAACTGTTTCGTCCCATGTAGTTTTGGATGACCATAACTTCTGTAAAATTGTTTTTGCCGTAAGTATGCATGGGTTAATCAAACCTAAGGGGTCAAAAACTTGTGACATAATGGAAAGTATGTGACGTTTAGTAATGTTTGATTTATCTGCAATGTTTACTGAAAACAGCAGCATGTCCTCTTTGCAAGACCAAAGTAAACCTAAAGTTTTGGAAAATTCGTTCCCGCTGAGATTAAGTAAGCTGTCATCGCTATTTTCCCTAATGATTTTATTTATTATATACGGATGATTAGAATGCCATTTTCGCAAATGGAACTGACCACCTTCTAATTGTTTTACGACACCTTTACAAATGTCTATTAACTCACGTTCAGATGAAGCTCCTGTTATGAGATCATCGACGTAAAAATCGTGCTGAATAACTTCAGCGACTGCTTTGTCAGAACAATCCATGCCTAATTGTTTTAGGCATCTTGTAGCGAGATAGGGAGCCGAAGCGGTACCATAAGTCACGGTACTAAGTTTGTATTGTTTAAGTTCTTCGTGAGGCTCAAAACGCCACAATATCTGCTGCAGTGCACGTTGTTCCTCCGTAACCTTAACCATACGGTACATTTTTTCTACGTCCGCAGTGGCTACATATTTATGTTGACGCAGTCTTATTAAAATACTCATCAGATCGTCCTGCACAGTAGGTCCAACCATTTGGATATTATTAAAAGACAAACCGGAAGTCGCGTCGCCGCGAGGTGTCGCCACTGCCGATGCGTCAAAAACGACACGTAAACGAGTGGACAAGCTTGTTTCACGGAGAACCCCATGATGCGGTAATAAGTAAGAATATGTATCATTTTCAGGAGTTTTATTCTCGGTCATATGACCTAAGGTAATGTATTCTCTTATGAATTCGCAATATTGCGCTTTAAATATTGGATCTTTGGTGAACCTACGTTCTAAGGAGAGAAACCTAGATAAGGCTTGCTGATAAGAATCACCAAGTATTGCAGGAGATTCCTTTAACGGAATCGTAACGACAAAACGACCATCTGACTCACGTATTACATGATCTGTAAAGTGTTTTTCACACATTTGCTCTTCTTTAGATTGTTGTTTATATGAAGGAACAGACTCAAATTCAAAAAACTTGTCAAGTTGACCGTCAATATGATCATCATGTGATAATAAAGCATGATTGCAATGGACTGTATTAGAAGCTTGTTGTGTCTGTGCAATACCGGAAATCAACCAACCAAATTTGGTTTTACTCAAAACTGGTTTGTTTTTGCCTAATGAAATATTTCTAGAGCTAAGTACGCTCCAGAAGATGTCAGCTCCGAGAAGCATATCTACTTCAGATGGGCAGTAAAAAGTTGGATCAGCTAAAGTTACGTGTTTTGGTATGTTTAATGACTCATAATCCACTTGCACGGTAGGCAACATCTGTGTGATACGAGGAACAACAAAGCATTGAACATTTTCTTTGTATGAATTAAGAAGTGATGATATCATGACATCACAGTTTTTAGACAAACGAGAAGTTTGGGAATTCAATCCTTCAACTAATGATGATGTTGAAGAGGTTGGCAGTTTGAGCTTTGCACATAAGCTCTCTGAAATGAAGCTGGAAGTCGACCCATTATCTAGGAGGGTACGTATTGTATGATTTTTACCATCAAGGTCCTTGACTTGTATTAAAGCTGTAGATAACAGAACACAGCTTTTATGTATAGCTGATAAAGCGATATTATTATTTGAAGCGTTACTAACAGTTTGAGTGGTTTGAGTTTCAGATTGTATCTGCGGTGACAACATCTGCAACGACGACGGCGGCGGCGGTGATGCAGCACACAGGACTACATTGTTGGCAGGCTGCGTGGTAAGTATGGGTAAAGGTGAGTCATGATTATGTAACAAACTATTTATGTATTTATTGCATAACCGGCACGGCCCTATTCTGCAGTTACTAGCTGTATGTCCTTGACGCAGACAGTTCAGGCATAATTTAAGGATTTTAGCCTTTTGAATTTTAGTTTCTAACGTAAACGCTTTGAATTTTGAACAACGATATATCGCATGGTTATTTTTACATAATGGGCAAACAAATGATTTGTTTGCGGCAGAAGATTGAGAATGTGATTGGGAGGCAGAGCTTACGACTAACGACTTGTGACGATTATATGTGACGTCACTGTGTCTACGTTTCACGTGGGCTTCCTCCATGGTTTCCAACAAATCAGACCGGTTCTTTAAGAATTCGATAAGGTTGTCGAGTGTAGGTAGGTCTTTCAGGGTATTACGGTAAGTTTCCCACTCACGACTTGTAACGGAATCTAGCTTCGTTGAAATGATATGTATAATAAGTACATCCCAGTGCTCCGTGGGTAATTTAAGCGTCTTTAAAGCTCTAAGATTTCGATTTAAAGTATCGATAATATTTCTTAATGCAGTAGAACATTCTTTAGCTATTATTTCAATGTTAAAAATCGCATGAATATGATTGTTAACGAGTAGCCTTTTATTATTGTAGCGGTCGCAAAGAAGTTCCCAAGCTACATCGTAATTTTCAGCTGAAAAGTCAAGCGAGCGTATGATCAAAGCTGCACTATCTTTCAAAGCAGCACGCAAGTAATGAAATTTATTGATTTTAGGTATAGACGTGTCTAAGTGTATGAGCGAGTTAAATGTGTCACGGAATTCTAACCAGTCATGATATTTGCCCGAAAAGGAAGGCAAGTGTATGGTAGGAAGTTTAATATTTTTGGTACCTCTATGTGCAGTACAAGAACCTGTGACCGATCCGGAGCCGTCGTCGCTGGCAACGGATTGCTCGTGTCGCGCCAACAACTCTCGGGCGACGGCGACGGCCTTGAAGTACAGGGTCTCGAACGTTTCGCGCTCTGCGAACTGCTCATCTGGAATTTCACACAGATTTTCTATTTCAGACTGTACCGTATCATAATCGGTGTAAAGTTCATCGATTTTAGATAACCGAATAGTAAGTTCGTTGATTTGAAGTCCGTTTAACCTTTGACATGATTCTATTGGTTCTAAGTAACTTCTGAATTGAGTTACTTTACTTTTAAAGGAAGCTCGCTTTTTAATCAATGTTTTTATGTCCATTATGTTAGTACAGCCAGTAACAATAGGTACTCACTTATTGCGCGGCGTGTTACTGTAGTGTAAACTGCTATGTAATAGAATGACACGATTATACAGAAATAAAAACTTTTAAGAAGAAAAATAAGAAAGATACTTAAATTTTAAACAATGAAGCGAAGTGAGCGTGCAGTAATGTCGATAAAAGCCGTGCGCATTCAAAAGCGTTCCGCAAGCCGTGTATGCAAAACCGGTTTGAGGTAGATGGTCGCGGCGGCAAGCAGCGGCTGCGTGCGTGGCAAGCGGGCGCAGCGACACGTAGTAACAAAGCAGTTAGCTGGAATTTATGTAAAACAATTGCTACGATTAACACAACATAAACACAGTTCACACACAGACCGCTGAAACTATCACCCAAGAATCTCTGAAATTATAGATTTTGAAGATAAATACCCGAGTAGGTATGTAGCTATAATGAATTTAGCTTAACGGTAATTTGGCAATTCTAAGGCAATAAGCCTATAATGAAATAAATGGGTTTTAATGTTTTTTATTGTAACTTGCAAGTAGGTTACAAGAATTAGCAATAATGTTTGTATTTCGCTTATAAAGTGCGACTTATGTATGTTTTAACCACAAAGATAATGGCAATGTATAGGTAATCAGATTATTGCTGATTTTTACTCATGGATGAGTAATGAATAAATGATAGGTAATAAAGGTAAAATTGGAACGAACTCACAATAACGATACCCTCCAGGTCTTCTAGTAGAATACCCTTTGAACTATGTGTGATTCTCCAATAGCTCACTGCAATCCTTTATAATGTTATGAAGTAATGATTTCTTCAAGTTGCTTCACTATGTACGGTGTTTAATGTTTGAACACAAATTCGTAGAAAATAATCTTCTCGGCAATGTTCCACGTAATGGCGGCTCGATGTCACCACGTCGCGTTTCCTTTGTTCTTGTTTCGCCAGCTCTGGAGGCCAATGTTCGACTCGAAGTACCAATGTTAAGAACTGGGCGTTTATGATGTGGAGACTCGGTCGTGGAATGCGGTGGTAAAGAAGAACTCCTTCGATGTTTACTAATTTATTGATATTACAAAATGATATTACAAAGGATTGTGTCGTGCGTGTGCACCAGGTACCGTATGCGAAGGTGAAGTGAACGAAGTGACAGCCGGCAATGGCGGCAGCGTCGCCGCCGAGCTGGGAACCCGTTATCTCGCCGTGTGCATGTGTGTAGGTCATGTACGCACACATGCAAGGCGTTAACACGAGTTATGTGAGAGACTCCACCCATTTTGTTCAGCTTGTGGAAGAGGTAACCTTGCAAGAAGATGAAATAATGGTGAGTTTTGATGTAACATCTCTGTTCACCAATGTACCAGTCGACAAGTCGATCACCGTTATTGCAAATCTGTTAAACGGCAATGACATACCCACTGAGTACATGAGTTGCATAGAGTTTTGTTTACGTAGTGGTTATTTTGTCTGGCGCGGAGACTTTTACTTACAAGTAGACGGAGTGGCTATGGGTTCACCTATTGCACCTGTAGTAGCGAACATCTTTATGGAGTGGTTTGAGGAGAAAGCGCTGCAGAGTGCGCGTGATAAACCAAGATATTGGTGGCGGTACGTGGATGATGTTTTCGCGGTAGTCAATAAAAACAAGTTAGCTGGATTGACAGAACATTTGAATAACATCCATCCAAAAATTTCCTTTACGGTTGAGTGTGAGAGGGATGGCAGGTTAGCATTTCTGGACGTCTTAATTATTCGTGGACCCAACGGTCGTTTGGCGCATACCGTTTACAGGAAGCCCACACACACGGATCATTACTTGAAAGCAGATTCTCATCACCACCCTTCTCACCTTGCGTCAGTGCCTCGTACTTTAATAAATCGAGCGTTGCGGTTATGTGACCCACAGTATGTGGATGCTGAATTGACCCACGTAAGACACGTACTGGAGGCCAATGGGTATAATTGGAGACAGAGTAACCGGCTTGCGACTCCATCAACCCACCATCGTCCATCCGTTGTTGAGAGGGCTCCAATCTACTTGCCCTTTGTGAGAGGCGTAACTGATAGGATTGGACACCTGCTTCGCCGGAAGTACAGTGTGAAGACTATCTTCCGAGCCCCCACCAAACTACGGAACTGGCTGAGATCCCCAAAGGACCGAGACCCTCTCAACACACCTGGAGTTTATAAAGTCCCGTGCGATTGTGGAAAAAGCTACATAGGAGAAACCAAGCGCAACGTGTCCACAAGACTGACTGAACATATTCGATCCATGAAGAAACTGGACATTAACGGGTCAGCAGTAGCAGAACATGCACTAAGTTCGGATACGACCCACTTCATCCGTTTCGACAAGGCTACAGTATTAGTGAAGGAGAAATATACCATTCCTCGCAAAATACACGAAGCCATCGAGATAAGTCGTAACCCCAACTTCAACAGGGATCATGGTTGGCAGCTGGCTCCGTCTTGGAAACCGGTTCTCGATGGATCGAGCAACTTTAGGACAGTGCCCAGTGACAGTGACGATGTTGTGAGTTCGTTTTGTTTAATAACCGCCCCTAATAACAAACAATTGGAACAATCAAAGGAATCAAGTGCATCCACCATCCCACCCCTATCGACGACGCAGCCAACGCTCAGCGCACGAGCAATGCGTGCAGCTCGCCGATCGGCAGCTGCCAGTGCCCGTTTGACAACGACGGTGAACGCCGCGTCGTCGTCCTAAGAACGACACTCGCCTTGATAATGCCGAAATTGTATCGGTGAAACGGTTGGCATATAGTCAACAACAATCACACGTGAGTGTTCAAGCCGTATGTAATAATAATTTAGTGTATTATATTAAAATATTAGGCTTGAAGAAGATTATTTTTCTTTTTGCACAAATATACTTGTAAATTATTTTTTCTTTTCTCCACACCATCGGTTGACTGGAAGAAATTTCTTTAAGGAATAAGTCCGCCCTTGCCTTTTATTTTTCTGTATTCTGTGTTTTATTTAAATTTTTCTGTGCAATAAAGTGTTTATTCATTCATTCATTCATTCATTCATTCATTCATTCATTCATTCATTCATTCAATATGATAGAAAGTAGCCCATGTCAAACTCCAGTACTAAAAACACATTTGCACAAAGGTTTATCCTAATCGGTTAGTAGATAAGGTGTAAAAGAGTAAAATAACCCTTTCTTTTGAACTTTGACACCCCGCCCATTGCTATCCCTTGGGATTTATGGGATTTATGGGATGAAAAGAAGCTTATGTCCTATTTAACTTTCTTATGTTCTATTGCAGTCATAGCTGCACTTGTGCAAAATTTTAGCCTAATCGGTCCAGTACTTACGGCGTGGAAGAGTAACACATCACATTTGCATAGAAATTTGACATCCCATTACCATCTCATAGGAACTGATTTGTGGGATAAAAGTAGCATTCCATGTCTACAACTACATTTGTGTAAAGTTTCAGCCCAATCGGTTCAGTAGTTATGGCGTAAAGGAGTAACAAACATACATCCATCCATCCAAAATTTTGTATTTAAATTATTTATATATATATATATATACACACAATATATGTTTGTATATATATTTTTATTCTTGGATATCCATCCATCCACTGTCCACAATATTAGTGGACAGTGGATGGATGGATGGAAAATTGCTAAAGTGGCAACATCTCAGTTGAATTTCCTTCATCTGAGGGCAACACTTTTGCTAAAGATAAAATGGCTACCGGAAGTTCGGTAATTATCCGATCCGACGCCGTTTTGTCAGGTCTGTTTTCTACATTCTAATTCGAAAACATGATTGGCTGACTAAAGTCATACATACTTGGTTTTAGCGAATCAACTATGTGATGTATTTTTGAATACGTTCCAAAAGTAGTTTAAAGACAAATGATTAAACATTAACATTATACGTAACATTTGACATGTGTTAAGGCCTAATGAAACTATAAAACCTCAATAATATGGGCCGCGGTTACGAAAGCTTAACAAAAATTCTAATCGCTAATTAGATTACGAGTTCATTGATCAATCCTCAGAATAAGGAATACAAATAGAAACCTGGCTAAAATAATACGCGGAGAAAGACACCTATCCTTGATTTTCTTACGACATTTTAGTGCAGTAGAGAGAGATGGATATGTATTAGTTTTTTCTTAATTAGGTAGGTTGTCACTAGTTCGTTGCTTTGCTAGTGATGTAACAATGTCGATTTTTGACTACGATAAATAAACCAAATCGAAATGAACCGCGACCAATCTCCTTACCACAGATCATATCGTATCAAAGTGTGAAAAAAAAGAGAATGCAGGAGGCACCGACCTTTCTGGTGACATCCTCTTGCTTTGGAAGGAGGCCAAGAGAATTAATAGCAAAGTGGTCTCTGTCTACCCCAGTGGGACACATGTTATATTGTGTAAATAAGGAATTAATAAAAGGATATCTTTCGTTTAGCATAATATTTTTTATAAGTACAAATTACTATATCGTAGGCAGGTAGGTACATAAGTTAAGTCCAAAATTGTGCTTGTTTCTAGTACAAAAAATGCTATAGCTTGTATCAGAGATACAACCGTAAACTATTTAAGTGGATACTTTTTAAGTCGCCTCTTAACTCAATCAAATAGATGTTCGTTGATGTCGCGTCTTTGTTCAATCAAGGAAGAAGGAATTAATCGCAACAATAGAAATCATAATAATCATAGACTTATAGGATTCGTAATAATAATATTATGTCAATGATGAGCGATGACAGCGCAATTACTACAGAGGTAATTTCATTTTTTTTATTTCTATCAAATAAACATCAACTTATCTTGAATAAAAACTAATAACAAATAATGAACGATTAAAATACCTAATAACCTGTAATAAGAAATCAAATTATGCGCAGTTCAAGTCAATAAGCATTCCCAAAATTCATTTCACGATAGAACTACCCTGTCAAAGTACTTTTATTGTCAACCACTAAGTACGAAAATGTCTTGATCTGCGGAATTTCTTCGTGAAGTCGATCACGGCAGTAACGTGAACGAACAGGCCTTTCAGAACGATTTGCGAACATAGAAGTATGAACTTTTCTAAACCACAGACATCCATAGGTACTGGTTCTGTTGCCTAAAATTGAAAAATTATCGAGTTAACATACTATAGTATAGTACAAGCACGTACCTACAAACAAGATTGATAATGCAATTATACATAATTTATTAAAGGTTACCAATGTGTCTGTATCTGGTAAATATAACGTTGGTAAGGCATCTGCTTTTAAAAGTCTCCATTTTAAATTTTCGTTTGGTCCAAAAGAATCCGACGTAAAGTGTTTCGAACAAATATGACCGCTTTTTTTAATTGCCCAATTTGGTCAAATTATTCGTCTAACTAAGCCATTCACTTTTTAATTCTTCCCTTTTTGGAAATCTGTAACAAAAAAATATAGCGATATTTATTCGGCATTATTTTTCTTTTAACTCGCGCTGCAATGAGGGATTTTCTTTTCTTTTTTTTTTACTCTTCCCTAGTCGCTGGATAGATGGCGCTGAACTTGGTAAGTTACTGCAAGGAACGGAACGTCACATAATTTTTTGATTATTGCACTTGGATGTAATTTTGAGATCGTAAAACGAAACGTACATAAAAAAGTAATTAATGTCATTGTCACATCACATCACTCACAATGACATTTTGAAAATAAATAAATAATAACAACAAGGAAAAATGAAAAAAATAATTAGCAGTCTTTTTATGAGTTTTCTAAGCCAGAAAGAAAATGTCCCAAGAGAAAAAGAAGAGAAGTCTGTGCCTTGTGGATTTGTATAAAAATGGAGGCATACATCTTTTTCCTAAAGATGAAAGTCGTAAAGCGCAATGAGTACAAGCCATGGTACATTTTAAACCTGGACGGACCATAACAAAGCATTCGCAAATAATATGCTGAGCACATATGTCATCAACCAACGAGCGTATGTGACGTGACGTGACGTGACGCAATGTTTTTTTTTTCAATCGTTTTGGCTTTGGCACCTAGCAACGTAGTCAGTTCAACACCATCTACAGAGTTCTGGGAAACTATGTTTTTTTTTTAATACTCAAAAAGAAAACCTCTCATTAATCTATTATCCTTTATGCACGGCTGCCACGGGAACCAATGTTCGATAGTTTGCCACACGGACTTTAGTACATCACTATACGAAAAAACATAACCTCTCGTAGTCGGCAGAAAATCTATATAAAACAGGCAAATATCGGTGTAGAATTGAACACGAGTATGATTTACAAGAACTACTATTATTGTTACTGAGTTTTAGGTATGATCCTGAAACTTATTAACATAAAAACTATCAGAACTCACCGATGAAATGATATTGCTTCATTGTTGTTTTCTTTTCTTCCTGTATGCGATTTACAGCCTTCAATCGCACAAGACATTTTATTACAATGTTAAAAAAACAATCAACACAAACAATAATAAATCACACTTTCACGAATTTTGAGAGGAAGAGCACCAAAATATTTAATTTCTCTCGGTGAAGCTGTAAACTTTCGCAAAATGCAATAGACATTTCGATGCCACCAAATTAAGATGTGATGCACGCAACGAACGATATTACAACACAACGATACAATGATGAGACATATTTAATTTGATGGTATTATAATATTTAAAATACATCCAAATTACATCCATCCATTGACCTAAAGGTAAGGACCAGGCCAACGAAGCGAGTAAATGACCCCAGTGCGTAAGTGCTAAAATGCCAATTTAGCACAAGCGCGACTCAGTGTTCCGCGGGAGATTGTGCAGTGTGTTTGTGTTTGAACTTCTATTAAAAATGCCTTGTTGCACAGTAAAAGACTGCAAAAACTATGAAAAAAATTTTAAAAAGCCAGATGGGATATCGTATCATCAGAAAGTAACCGTACATCATGTTTTTTGCTTGTTTAACAACTAAATAAACCATTTTCGAAGCGATAATTATATTATCGAAGTCCATAATGGCGGCCATGATGTTCGCTACCACCTCACGCGAGTTTGAACAAAAGCAACTTTGTACGGGCGTCATTTTTATAAACCTGTATTTTATTTTTGTCTTAGAAACTTATGTAGGAAATTTAAAATTTTGCTAAGGGGAACTTAATATACGATACTAGAAAAATATAATAATCATAGGAAACTAAAAATTAGATGAAAAAAAATAATGAAATTAGGGGTTTATGGATAATTAGGGATATTATGAGAGGGGTTTCTCCCATGGATTGAGTTTTTAACGAAGAAAACACAGAGATCAGTTCACAATAAAGCGTCTATTCAAAGGTTTCACAAATCTGAACTAATCTAGGGCTTCTAAACTACGATAACTTATTTTACGTGGGATTCGATTAGCGCGCGCGTGTGGTTGCTTACAAGCTGTGTGTGGCGGTCGCTCTCAGACTGACTGACCGGCGTGTGAGCAACGCTAGCGACACGGCGGTAAGGCGGTGCACGCATGCGCTTTTAATCAGTAAAGCGCACTGGAGGTTTACCGCGAGAGGCTCTAGGTGGCAGTACGGAAGGCCGGTTTGCTATATACTCCCCCTCTAGTTCAGGAGAACGTCCTCGCTCCTGGACTAGGACTTCCTTCTTTTTTACTGGGCGTCCTCGTTTCCTCTTTGGAATCACGGGTTTTGGTGGTGAGGTGTTGGCGTTCTTGATGTAGATGGAAAGATCCCGAACGTGGTATTTACCAAGGATTGTATTTGGCTGATCCACATGTGTCAAAGTAAAAGTCGTGGGACTTATCTTCTCTGAGATGCAGTAAGGACCATCGCGCTTCGGGGCGAACTTTGCCGTTACGTTCTTCGCTGCATTGCTAAGCACGTGAGATTTTAATAGAACTAGGTCACCTACATGAAAGGTATCTGCAGGTCGTCGGGACTTGTCAGCGTACTCCTTGATTTTGTCTTGCTGGATCTCAACACGCTCACGAATAGCTGGAAGATTGTTAGTAAATCTCCTCAAGTACGGTGTTATCTGGGGAATAAAATTGTTTTTATCTAATATTGCACGAAGGTCGTGGGTGACCTCTGTGGGAGACCTCATTTCTCGGGCAAAAGTCAAATAAGCCGGTGACATACCAGTAGTTCGGCATTTTACACCATTCAAGGCGAAACGGATCATCGGCAACTTTTCTACCCAGGAGGTGTGGTCTTCTCCCACGAGTTGCGCTAGCATTGCCTTCAGGTCACGGTTTTTCCTTTCTGCAGGATTTGCTTCTGGATGATACAGCGGTACGAGGTTTTGCTTTATATCCAGGACTGCCATGCATTGGCGCATAACTGCAGATACAAATTGAACACCGTTGTCCGATATGACTCTACGAGGCAAGCCGAATCTCATGAAATACTCTTCGATAAGGACACGAGCGCATGCTTCCGCAGTTGCGTCTTTTAGAGCGAACAATTCTGTCCACCTCGTCGCTGTGTCTTCAACTAGTAGAATCCAACGCTCCCCCTGGTTTGCTTCCGGTAGAGGTCCGAAAAGGTCTATCGCAAGTACCTCGTTCCTTTGGTTCATTACCGGGGTCTGGAGGAGACCAGGTGGTTTGGCATTGGTTGCTTTGTATCGTTGACAGTGGATGCAGGCCTTAACGTAGTCAGTAATGATTCTCCGCATCCCTGTAAAATAATATAATTGCGCTACCTTTTGGTAGGTTCGGTCGATTCCTGGATGGCCGGCCAACGGCGAATCATGTAACTCTTTTAGAATAGTAGCTACTTGATCGGCAGGAATCACCAGTTGTGGGGACTCAGACTCTGAGTCAGGGTTGTACCGATACAGTACACCTTGGTTCATAAGGTATCCTCTTTCATACCACCTATCCATTGCAACCTCATCAGAACCTTCAAGATCTTTTACGATTTTAACCACTTCTGGATCGGATAGCTGTTCCTGTCGCAGCTGGTCAGGTGACTTCGTGGGCAGATCACAAATGATGGAGCAAACGCCGCAGCTGTCACGACTTTCGTTGGAGCAAATAGGCCTGCTCAGTGTATCTGCTACCACGTTAGCTTTTCCTGGTGTATATTCGAACTTGATATCGAAGGACTGGAGCTTCAAGGCCCAACGGGCTAACCTACCGGTTGGTGTTTTTAAGGTGAGCAGCCAACGCAGCGGTTGATGATCACTTCCGATAACGACAGGTTGGCCGTCAAGGTAAGAGCGAAAACGTTCGACCGCCCAAACGACAGCAAGTGCTTCACGCTCTGTCGTAGAGTAATTGCGTTCCGCATTGTTAAGGAGTCGACTGGCGTATTCTATCGGTCTTTCGTCCTTGCCTTCTCCCTGTAGCAAGACTGCGCCCACGGCGTAGTTGCTCGAATCTGTACGCAGAATAAAGGGGCTGTTGAAATCAGGCTGAACCAGTATCGGTGCAGTGGTAAGTAACTTTTTTAGTTCTTCGAAAGCCTGGGACTGCTCTGAGCCCCAAGCCCAAACTTGACTCTTTCTTGTCAAACGTGTTAGTGGTTCGGCTATTTTAGAAAAGTCCGGAATGAACTTTCGGAACCATGAGCACGTTTGCAGAAACGTCCTTAGGTGTTTCAAATTTTCAGGTTCCTTCATCTCGAGGACGGCGCTCACTTTCCGAGGATCAGTGGAAATACCTTCTTGGGTAATTATATGCCCAAGGTACCTAACGCTTTCACGTGCGAATGCACACTTCTCCCGGTTCACGTGGAGTTTGAACTCTTCGAGTCTTTTCAACACCAAGTCAAGGTCTTTCAGATGTTGTTGGAAACCTTCTGATATGATCAGAAGGTCATCCATATATGCCAGGATCGTTACTTCTTTTAGCGCTGAGCAGGAACGGAGTCGGTCAATCAAGCGCTGAAAGGTCGCCGGCGCATTTTTAAGTCCAAACGGCATTTTCTTGAAGCGATACGTACCGAGAGACGATATGAAAGCTGTTTTATCTCTGTCAGCTTCACGTACGTTCACCTGCCAGTAAGAAGACCGAAGATCAAGAGTGCTCATGTAACAATCCCGCTTTGTTGAGTGAAGAAGTTCATCGATGCGTGGCATCGGATATGAATCAGATTTCGTGATGGCGTTAAGGCGTCTATAGTCAACGCAAAACCGAATTTTCCCATCGGGCTTCGGCACCATAAGTGCCGGTGAACACCATGCTGATTCACATTCCTCAATGACATCGTCTTCGAGCATTTTGTCAATTTCCTTCTTCATCAACTCTTTCTTAGATGGATTCAACCGATACGGCGGTACCGCTATTGGCGGGTGATTTCCTGTTTCAATGCGGTGTTCCGCAAAAGGTGTAGGACCTCCCCCTGCTTCAAAAATATTTGCGTGTCTGACGAGGACTTCAGCAAGCGCATTACGCTCAGCTGTATTAAGAAGAACGCCTTCGTCACCACGGAGAACGTTAGCAGAAGAGCAGCCTGTACATCTAGAGATAGGTTCAAAAAGGAGCTTATGCTGAACAGTATCATTTTTACTTAAGTACCAGATCTCCTTGTAAAAATCTATCACTACTCCTGCAGCAGTAATAAAATCAATACCGAGAAGTGTTTCGTTGTTTGTTGATTGTGGAAAAATCAGGAACGGGATTGTAATGACCGTCTGTTCTAACCTTACTGTAAGAGATGTAGTAAGCACCTCCATGTCCCGCACGTGACCATCTGCAAGCTTGATCTGTCGTGTCGAAGGAGCGAGGGGGTGACCCTTCTTCAGTAGGAGAGCGTATAGCGTATGTCCGGCAATACAATGTTTCGCGGCAGTATCAATTAAAGCCGTTCCGGTAAGACCCAAAATTTCAATTTTGAAAATAGGACGTAATTCGCGGTACCTAACGAGCCTGTCGCGGCAATTTCCGGGCGATACATTGTCTCCACTACATATACAGTCATTAAAATTACAATTTTTAACATCATAAGATAAATCCGCAAATTTCACAAATTTATGGTTACTACATTTTTCCATAGCACGTGAAGGGTTAAAAATAAAATCGGAGTTGCAATTTTTCACACTATCGGACGGATCCACAAATTTTACAAAATTATGGTTACTACATTTTTCCATTGCACGTGAAGGGTTAAAAACATTATCATCGTTACGGTTAACCACATGCATGTCATCATCACTAACAGAATTATTTTGAATTTTATTGAAATCACTCTTCATGTTTTCCCTAGAAACAAAGTTATGGGTGCTGTTTTTCTGAGAATTATGCGCAACATCAATTGATAAATTCTTAGACATTTGTTTATGCTCGCATAATGCTGGATCAGAACTATTATAATTATTCATCGAATAAATGTCACCCTGTATATTCGTCACAAAATTTTCATCCTGTATTTGTGATGAAAAATTTTCAACCTTTAAATTTGTCGAAAATTTTTCATCCTGTGTCTCTATGGACAAATTATCACATTTTGGTGGTCGATTGTACAAGTTATCGCGGAAACGTGAAACATTTTCATCGACATCGAAACACTTTTCTACCGTGCTGTCCATACACATATTTACACTATAAAAATGTTGCTCGTTGTTGCACCGTTTGCAATTCTCGCGACTAACGTTTGTCAAACCACATTTGTAACACGAAATAGGTGCGTTCATGTTATTAGTAAGTACATCAGCTGACTCACCCTTTTCCGCTAACTTACGGCACTGATCGCGTTTGTGTCCATAGTGCTTACAGTACACGCAGAAAGGACGTTGTGTACGGCCGTTTCGTTCACGATCTTCGCGCAGCGCCGGAGTGACGACAGCGGGAGTGCTCGGCGGGACGAAGGAGGGGGGGACTGCGGTCGCGGCGGGCGGGGCGCGAGCACCGGACACCGTAGCAACAACGCGCGGCGGCGGCGGCGGCGGCTTTTCAAAGGCACGCTGCGGCGGCGTATCAAAGGCGCGCGACGGCGGCGGCAGCGCGGATGGGGGGGGTGCTCGGGGATTTCGCTCATTTCGTACGATCGTACCTCTCCCTGGCTCACTCATGGAATCTTCAATATTTCTCGCATGCCGGAGAAGTTCTGTGAATGATGTGAATTCCTCTCTTCGTAGTCTCTTTCTGATCCTGGCGTGCATGAGGCCGTATATCATGTCTAGTTTCGCATTTTCTGTGATATCGTTTTGAGGAAGCCTCGACATGAGTGCACGTATTCTAGACACAAATATGTCGGTATTTTCGAGTCCTTGCGGGTTTGCAAAAATATCTATGTATATACGGTGAGGGGGGCGTCGGTCGCCGTATGCGTTTATCAGATTTTCCTTCGCATCGTTTCAACCGCGTATCTGATCTTTTAGTCCTTGCCACCAGATAGAAGCGTTGCCAAGCAACAACATAGATAGTCCTTTCACTACGTTCGAATCTGAGACGTTGGCACAATCAATATAGCTCTCGACGGCATCAAGGAATGCTTCCACCGATTCATTTGGTCCACCGCTGAATGTAGATTTACAGCGAGCCAGAGTACCTTCGTGTCCGACCGGCTGCGACGTCCTCATCACAGACTGAAGAATGTCTTTGAACGCTTCCGTCTGTGTCCTCTGTAAAGAAGTTATGAGTGAGGCTACGTTTTCTTCTGAAAACGTCATTTCGCTGCGGTGGTAAGGGGTGGAGGCGTAATGAGTGCCGCCGGCCGCGTTCGTATAGCGCTGGCTCTGCGGTGTTTCCTCTCCACTTAAAACACGTTGGTCTTCCGTAGCTGGTGCGTTGGATGATGGGGCAATTGGTGTTTGACCCGGTAACTGACCCGGTAATAGACCCGGGGTCTCGGTCGGAGCGGGTGGTTGGTTGTTTTCGTTATCAGTACCGTCATGGCTTCTCAGCTTCATTTGATGGTTATTCATGATGATTGGTAATGTCCAAAAATACACACAAATCACAAATCACAGTTAGTACACACGCAGTTTACGCGCTATTTTACGTTGAGGCGCCATTTATGAGAGGGGTTTCTCCCATGGATTGAGTTTTTAACGAAGAAAACACAGAGATCAGTTCACAATAAAGCGTCTATTCAAAGGTTTCACAAATCTGAACTAATCTAGGGCTTCTAAACTACGATAACTTATTTTACGTGGGATTCGATTAGCGCGCGCGTGTGGTTGCTTACAAGCTGTGTGTGGCGGTCGCTCTCAGACTGACTGACCGGCGTGTGAGCAACGCTAGCGACACGGCGGTAAGGCGGTGCACGCATGCGCTTTTAATCAGTAAAGCGCACTGGAGGTTTACCGCGAGAGGCTCTAGGTGGCAGTACGGAAGGCCGGTTTGCTATAATAATGAACTTTATTTTCAGAAGTAAAATACCACGAAAACATTTTTCTGATGTCAATAAATCTAATAATAACTTCGGCCTGGATAATACTAGAGAGCTATTTTTTTTTAGGATAATATTTGGTTAGCAGTCTAATGGAATAAACTTAGTTTCATTTATCTAGCTTTTTACCCGACCACGACGAGTAAGTAAGTTAGTTACATACATATATGAACCCTGAAAATATGTATAACTCTTTTTGGACGGTCGTGTGCCCTGAAAATAGAAAACTCTTTTTTGGGCAATCGTGTACATACCTACATACATACATGAAAACATAACGCTTTTTTATGGGAAGTCATGTAAAAAAATAATCGTTATCATTATAATCATATTAATCTAGGTATGCAATTCAGTAGCGGAATCTCAATTCGGCTCGAAACTGGTGCTATAGGGCCTTTATGGATTTTTGTAGCAGTCGGATTGAATGCCAATTGTATCTTAAAAAATATGTACACAAATAGCGAAAGTGATTATTGTAAATTGCAAGTAACATAATTAAAATTGTATGTGTATATCGGTGTGGAACTGACTTATTACCATAAAAAAGAAATTAAGGATTCATATACGCACGTACAAGGTTACATCGCACACCTACGCAACGCGGCATTCATGTTCGCGCCAAACCCGAGTGAAGTTAGTACCAGCGAGACAGAGAGAAAAATATGAAAGAAATATATGATGTATGAAAGAGAGAGATATACTAACGTCCGAGGGGTCATAAAGTGTGGTGCCGATTGTAGTTTGGGAAAATGTTTAGATGGGCATCTCCTTCCTTCTTGAACTCATTGCATCCATCTGACATTTGTTTGGTTCAAACTAGTGACACACCAGGAAAAAATATAAAGTAAGTGCGGTCCGCTGTTTCATTCACTCGTACACAGGAGTAATTTACGTTAGATGAGTACAATGGCTAATGCCCAGTTCTTATTTTAGTCAGGCTTCTATTTGTATTCCTTATTCTGAGGATCAATCAGTGAATTGCGAGTACCTATTTAACTTTCGACCAGTGGTGCTAGCCGGTGAACGTTTTTTCGCCGGTGAACGTTGACGTTTACGTCAATAGAAGAAGTAATTTTCGCAGCTAAAACTTGGTACTTATTATTTACCATATAAAAGCATTTTTCTAATTAATTTTTTTGTACGTATACCTAGCCTTAACTGTGATGTCTTACATTTTGGATCCACGATAATCTTTTTTCTCATTCGTAATAGGTAGTTATAAGAAATGCTATATATGAGCATTTCTCATTTTTTTTCGTAACTTGATTTTTTTGCTGTCCCACAAAGTTATTTATCATTATTGTGTACAAAATGGTCTAACAGTATTTAACTGTAGACGGTGTGGTTTTCTTTATTTATTTTTGAATACGAAAAAAATACTGAATGTCTGAAATACTGAAATACTGAATGAATACACAACTCTCATTATCCTTTTTCGATAATTAATTAAATAAACTTAAGGTTAACCATGAATTGCAGACCACAAACAGGACGCCTCGGTAATCCGCCTAGGACCTGTTTTTTGCCTATCCGGTTTAGCGAGGCCCTACTCTAGTAGGTTTATTAAAATAATTATCAAAATAAAACATAAAAGCAGCTAGACTAGAGGGAGAGGGCTGATAATTAATCCCTGGAAGTGACGGGGGGGGTTTAATAAAGAAATATAGTGGACTGTAATAAACAATTGGGCCGAATGGATATAATTATATTATCTGAGCTGAACAATAATTACAACCGTGATGAAAATGAGTTATTCTGTAAAGGGGCGTGGGGGGGTCGGTTCTAACCGATAAATGGAATGTTCCAGGCGGCGGTTCTAATTATCTACCCGCGATAGGTATTCGAAACCACAAAATATTTTTTGCCGGGAAAGGGGGCAAAATATGTAACCGGGTGAAAATGGACTGTAGTAACTCGACGAGGGCTGGTTCAGTAGCGGTTTGAAGGGCCAAAATTGTGAAAATGGACTGTAAGGACCAGAATTCGATCCGGCCGAAGGACCAAAAATGTAGCCGCTGGCTACAGGATGCAGAGCTGATGGAATTTGAATGGGAGAGTAGACAGGATAAGAAAAAGATTGTGGGTAAACTGACTGACCTTGCTTTGGAATGTTGTTCTCGATGGCAAATGCGCTGTGCAGCGTCCCTCCTTGTTGGGATGATGCAGACGGCGTTTGTGTCAGGAATGTGCAGAAAGGGCAGTGTAGTAACGTGAACACTTCACTGGTATATAACACTGCGAACACAACACTGAGACGTATGCGATATTGTTTGTGCTGACGCGAATGTCTATTGTTTAGAGCTGTCGGCTGCGCGGGCGCGCGCGCGTGCGCCTAGAGAGGCTCGTCGATCCGAACAGACCGAGCGAGCGGCGGTCAGCGCAGGACTCGATTCCGTCGCGAGTCACCCTTTCTGCGCATGCGCTGACGTCACGCTTTTTAGCGTGAACAGGAGTCTTGGGACATAGCCATTACGGGGCTGCAACTGCCAAATCAGGAAATCGTTTAAAAAGCAGTGTATTGTTTTTTAAGGTAGTGATTATAAGCTGTGATAGCTCAGGGGTGGAACGCTGGCCTCTAATCTTGAGATCCAGGTTCGATCCCCGGTTCGGCATGCACCAATAAGTTTTTCGGAATTTTTGTGCACAGTATTTGTCTTACTTACCACTTGCTAAACGGTGAATGAAAACATAGTAAGGAAACTGGCATTCCCAAAAAAGCGTGTATTTGTGCCCGAAAAACGCCGATAGGGTTCACCACTCATCATGTTGGGATGTACCTAATAATCGTCGGTGAAACGGGGGTGTACTGAGTATGGACTGTGACTTGCATTTCACAGTTCACACTCGGAACACCTCGGGGATTCATGTCGTGACGATATATACAGAATGTTAAGATGAAGTTGCGAAAGCCGAAACAGCGGGTCTACCGCGTAATTCTCATTTTCATCAACATCAACTTGAGATTGAAATTTGTCGTGCGTGCGACGACGCCCGCCTAACATGCCATCTCTTTGCTTGAAGTTGATACAAATCAGAATTACGTGGTAGGGCCGCTGGCGATAGTAGGTACTCGTCAATATGAACAACTTTCCGTGAAAAAAAATCGAGAAATCGAGAAAAAAGAATCTGTTGTTTCATATATTTTGGTCGGGTAGCTACGTAACTTTTCTATTCCTCGTTGACATCAAGAAGACAAACATCACCTTAGTCGATAATGGGATGAAGAAGCGTTTGAGCAAGGATAATGGTTTTGAAGGGTAGAACATTCTGGAGTTGCTTTAGGTAGTGAAAAGCACAATGAACTCTTCTGCTGGTCACATTCACATGGCACCCAGGACATGTGGCTATCAATTACAATACCCAAGTTTTTAGCTTTGTCTAGTAGACAATTGGAATCCGGTTGTAAATTACGGAGAGAATTATTCCATTGCTAAGAACCCCCAACAAGTACCTGCCACCAGGAGAACGTTAAAGCGGTTAAAGTCGACACATTTGAAAGCACTACTGAAGTCCAACAAAGTAATCACAGTTACTTGTTTGTTGTCAATGGTAAACCTTACGTCATCAGTAACCTTCAGTAATGCAGAAGTAGTACTATGCCCAGGACGAAACCCAGATTGGAAAGGGTTTAATAGGTTATTTGAGGAGAGAAAAGTTGATAATTGATTATGAACAATGGATTCGAGGACCTTGGACAGAATGGGAAGAATAGAAATTGGTCGGTACTCTGTAAAAGAACTAGGATTTTAAGTTTTGGGCAAGGGAACAACATGAGCCCGTTTCCATGCTAGTGATTTAATAAGGGAGCGATGGTGGGAACAAGTTCATCACGGATTTATAGCAGCAATCAGCAGCATTTGTGAGCAGATTTGGTCATCATCAACAATTTTGGAGGAAATGGATGGGATCCCCTTCTTAACATCATTATTTATGTCATGTTGAGCAGCGCGGTGCCGAAATCCACGCGCAAAATATTCAGCATTCCACGTGGGTTTACTTCTGCAAGTGGAAACCTGCACTAAAAATAAAACACAAATAGTTTTCTGTATAAAATCATACTTATTTATTAAGTATAACGTCCGCCGGATTCACCAGCTCCAACAAACAACTGCCGTAGTTAGTTGGTCCAAAAGGTAAATGTAATCAGTGGGCAGGCACTTTCTTGTTGCTGCTTGTTTTCGATACATCTCGACACCTTACGACTGTGATGTTAGCTCAACGTATCAACAAACTGTGACGCATTATTCATTGCTCGAACAAATTTCGAAGCTTCGTTGTGAACCACAGTTTTAATATAATCAACAATGTCATAATTCTTCATTTTCCCGCAGTCTGCGCAGTCGGAATGGAATATTTCTAATATTCTGGCTGAAATCTTATCTGGATTGTAATTATTGACCACTTTCGGCGAGAGACGTTTAGCTTTTTTGAACAATAACTCTGAAGCAGTGCTCAAGTTGAATGATACGATGTCGTTACTCCTTCTCGTCTCATTATGAGCTATGTTGCCCAGGACGTAGCCTGAAAAAGAAATACAAATGTGAGTGGTTGACCAAAACGGGACCTGGAGGGATTGGAAACGTTTTTTTTTTTTTGAAATTTTTGCATCTATGGTCTTTTAGCTTTGTTTTGGTCTAACCAGCATATTTTTAGGTGCCGTAGTTTTTTTTTGTAAGCCGAGAAAGTTTTGTAGAAATTACACCTTACTACACACAGCGCACACTAGTTTTTGTTTCTACTTCAAACTTCAAACGCGATTTACTCGAAATCAATTATTTTCCCTTGAGGTCCCTTTTTGGTCAACCACTCACAAATTATATAAAAAATTACATGTTTTTTTAGGGTTCCGTAGTACCTAAAAGGTACAAAAGGAACCTTTATCGTAAGACTTGCGAAACGTGTATCATATATACCTACTTTGCAAAATAAACTATTTTATTTGAATTTGGATAGACTCTGTTGTCCGTCCGTCCGTATGTCACAGCCTCATAACTTTAGCACCGTTAAAGATAAATACATGCAATTTGGTACAAAAATAGCATTCATTTGCCCACATATTACAGTGTAAAAAAAATACGAAAAATTTGAAATTGTTCAAAATATTTCCAAAACAAAAGTGAGTTATCTTATTAATATAATATGGGCATCAAATTATAGATATTAATAAGCCAATGGTAAAAATATATACTTTTACTATATTTACTGGCACTGGTTTCGAGAAATCTTTAAAAAACCACAAAAATATGTATGTCCCGCCCCTTATCTCCAAAACAGGTGACCGAAAAATATGAAAAAAATGTCGATTTTATAGATCATAATTGGCCAATTACAGGAAAACTATAGCGTTTAAAAAAAGTTGAGCACAAATGAGAAAAATAAAAAAAGAAGAAAAATAAATAAAAAAATATTTAATAAAAATACAATATGAGTATCAAATTGTATGTATTAAAAATCTGATTGTAAAAATATATAAAGGTGATACAAGTGATGACTAATTCTTGTGACAATCCACACTCGGAAGCACCTCTGACGCCCCCTCGGGGAGGTATGTCGTGAGTATATTAGGTGTACCTATTTATACAGATTGTTAAGATGAAGTTGCGGAAGCCGGAAACTGGCGATAGTAATCGTCAACAACAAAAAAAAAAACGAGAAACCGAGAAAAAAAATCTGTTGTTTCATACATTTTGGTCGGGTAGCTTTGTAAATTTTGTATGGAACAGCAGATTTTTTTTCGCGATTCGTTGGTTGGCTCCATAGTAAAAATTGTTCGTATGAATAGTGGGTACTATCACCTTCGGCAACTTCATCTTAACACTCAATATAAGGTGACATTAATTTATGCAGCCAAATTAATACTGGAGGCTTGGTGAGTGATCAAAATAAAATTCCCGTAATAATTGATTCGGGGTTTTGCGTTTGAAAGCAACACGGTAGAAATAAATTTACAAATTTCACGAAAAGGGTCTTCGAACCTTGATACTCAGTACTTGCAGAGTCTTCAGTATAAATTTGGCTTTAGTAACTAACGTCACCTTGTATACGCATTTAGTCTAAGATTGTCTGTAAGTAATGATGAGATTCAATTCCCATAGCTTAATTCATGAAATATTTTTTTTATAGAATATACGCCATTTTTAACCGCCTTCAAAAAAGGAGGCGGTTCTCAATTCGACTGTATTTTTTTTTTTTTGGCGTTGTTACTCCATACTCCGTCATTTCTGAACCGATTTGAATAATTCTTTTTTTGTTTGGAAGAGTTTAATTCCAGGTAGGTCCCATTTTGGGTTTGGTCATGATCTGATGAAGGTCTTCAGAGATAGGCAGTGGAACTCCTCAGAAAATGACAGCATACCTCTCGAAATTGAGGTAATCGCTTTGTACCTGGGTGCTAATTACAAGGTATTACTTGAAAATCGACATTCTTCCACCTGACCTTCGATCCTGGCTTCATCACCATATTCACCATAGAACTCCTCAACGGATCAGAGCATATAACTCGAGATTGCGGCAATCACTGCGTTAGGGTGCTGATTCAAGGGTATTACTTGGAGATAATCAGAATACCCACCTGACCTTCGATCCTGGCTTCATCACCATAGAACTCTTCAACGGATGACAGCACATAACTTTGGATTGCGGCATCCAGTTTGTGTAAGGGTGCTCATTGCAGGGCAATGCTGAAAATTGCCAGTGTACCCACCTGATCTTTGATCTTGGCTTCATCACCGTAGAACTCTTCAACGGATGACAGCACATAACTCGAGATTGCGGTAATCATGTTGTGTTAGGGTGCTGATAGCAGGAAGCTACTCAAACATGGCTACTTATACTCACTTGAACTTCGTTTCATATTAACACCACGTTTGCAAGAACTACCTATACCTCACAATTTAACCCAGCAACACTAAAAAATGTGAAATAAAATAAACTTTTAACAAAAAAATAGTAACCGACTTCAATAGTAACAGAATGTTCTGAGGTAACAGCAGTCATTCACTAAAAAGTTAATAATAATAATTCTATAAAGACCGATTGTACCGAAGCAACACTTTTGCCGACTTCTTTCTTCCTGAAACATTATGTTATCTAGAAGTCGGCGTATTTCCTATGATATAGCAACATAAAAGCCAATATAAGAACGCCGACTTCTAGATAACATAACGTTTCAGGAAGAAAGAAGTCGGCAAAATTGTTGCTTCGGTACAATCGGTCTTTATAGAATTATTATTAACTTTTTAGTGAATGACTGCTGTAACTATTGAAGTCGGTTACTATTATTTTGTTAAAAGTTTATTTTATAGATCAAAGTTTTCATTACTATGGTAAATAATTTGATCACCATTTTTTAATGATTTTTTAAAGAATTTTTAGATATGACGTCACTTGGGGCATTTTAGGCATTATACTGATTGTGGATTTTTGCCTTGCTTATAAAAAAGTGGCCTGTCTGTCTGTCTTCTCATCTGTCCGATCAGTTGGAAGCAATTATTATAAATTTATCTTGATAGCAAAGGACACATTTCTAAACAGCCTTTTCTCAAGTGACGTCACACAAAGCCTAAATTGCACCTTTTTCGTTAAAATATTCTAAAATACGGCTTATTAAACCTCGAAATGGTTTTCGAATTAACACATGTCAACATAAATTTAATCTAAGCGAATTCAATTCCTAATCAATAATCTTACCTGTAAGTTAGAGCATCAATAAAAAAGTTATTTAAGAGTTAATTTAATTCATAAAAACACAAATTCCACGTGCCCTCACCTGCGCACGCACAGATCGCTCCAACAAACAACACAATCGTGAAACATAACTTTTTGCTGACATGCTCAGCCGTAGCTCTTACCGAGGATGCACGTCTTCCTTCCATTTTGAATAGAATTACTATAATAATTTAATTATTGTGCTCTCGTAAGCCTTGATAGCGCGTGAACCGTCATTCAAGTCGTTACCACTCGGTTATGTTTGTGCTATTTGTGTATTTGGGAGCAACCGAGCGTTACCCGCCGACGACCATGAATTGTGGGATATCTTTTATTTTTAGACAATCTAATGATTTGTCTTTGTCCGTTAGACGGGAGGACCATCATGGTTCTTTCGTCGTCGTTCATCAACAATCGTGAAACCAGTGGCGTGCCTGGAACGTGCTGGAAAAGCATGACAATGACATGTATGTATGACTATAAAAAGATATGAAAATAACAATACATGACTGAAAAAAAAATGTGTATGGAAATGTCTGCTGTAGGGCATGGCAGCATGCCTTGGCGCTATACATTTTTAGGGGTCCGTAATACCTAAAAGGTACAAAAGGAACCTTTATGGTGAGACTAAGTTGTCCGTCCGTCCGTATGTCACAGCCTCATAACTTTAGCACCGTTAAAGATAAAACCATGAAATTTGGCAATAAAATAGCATTAATTTACCCACATACCACGGTGTAAAAAAATATGAAAAATTTTAAATTGTTCAAATTATTTCCAAAACAAAAGTGAGAAAAATCAAAATCCTAAAAATACAATATGGGTATCAAATTGTAGATATTAAAAAGCTTATTGTAAAAATATATACTTTTACTAGAGGTATATTTAGTTGCATCTATTCCGAGATATACTCGAAAAACCAAAAAAATGTATGTCCTCCCCGCTTATCTCCAAAACTGGTGAACCGAAAAATATGAAAAAAAATCATGGTAATATGTGTTTACGTAAATATTACAGGAAAAATTAAGCCAATTTTGAAGGTTTTAGTTTTAAGATAAGAAACCTACTAAAAAACTTAATTTTTAATAACGGTTGCGAAATCCACGAAAACAAAATGGCAACATTCCCAAAACTGTCGCATGACGGAACCCTAGGTACGCGAGTCTGACTCGCACTTGAACAGTTTTATTTTTAAAGTGGTGGGTTTTTATTTTTAGTCATACTTGACATTCTTATTGCTTTTCCACCAAAATGTTCGAGGCACGCAAACTCTTACTTTACGATGAGTATGAATACCATTCACAATGATAAAGATATTTTTTTCGTTAGTTGTAATATCCACACAAATAAATAAAATTGATGTGTCTGTCTGTGATTTCGAAATTAAGACTTTCTTCAGCTTACATGGTTATTTGCGTGGTACCGAAACCAAAAAAATAGGCACGCGTTTATTAAATTTTTGTCTGTGTGTCTGTTTGTTCGGGCTAATCTCCGAAACGATTTTGACAGGACTTTCATTGGCAGAACGAGACTTTGCCGAAGTGCGTTCATTAAATAACCCTGGGCTGGGTAGGAACACTGGGGTTGTAACGCTTTTTGAACGGGTTTCGTTGTGTAGCGACACTACAAACGTCAGTTGTCATTTTTGCATTATATTTAGTATAACAACGTTGAGAGGACCCCCTCTGTACGAAATTTAACGTAAATATATCAACTATAACGTTGAGAAGACCCCCTCGGTACGAAAATTAACGTCATTTCATTTACGAAAATTTACGTGAATGTCAGGTGACGTTTGGAGCCTATACGAACCTTGCGAACCCTGCTCAGAGTTGATGTTGAAAAATTCGACACCAGTGTAGCGACACTGTCATTTTTGAACGGTCGGTGTTGAGACGCGAGTTTATTTTTGAACGGGTTAGTGTTGCGACCCGGGTAAGAAACCCAACTCGGTGTGAGTTTATGAACGACTATCAGAGGGTAATATCTGTCACTTTTGACATCTGTCACTTTTGACATCAGTCACATACTATTTATCCTTTTCGAAACTTTCTTCATCTACTTATAAGCCGTGCGGTCCGAAATAGAATTACATAGATAAAAGCTATGAATGAATTAAAGTGTGAGCGATGACTGGTCCGTAATTTGTGAGCTAGCAAACGATGTGAAAGATAGCTTATGATTCGGACCGCATTAAAAAAGATACATCTTAACCATAACCTCTTACCACAGAATACAATACGATTATTTTATTTTACTTCGTCAAAGTGCCGTGCATAGAGTAAATTATATATAGGGTGAGGTGGAACAAGAAGAGTTTGTAGCACTGTTCTTCAACGTAGACTCAGACAGTAACAAAAAAAATTATTAAATATATATTCTTCCTTTTCGACGAAGAGTTCCACACGACTTTCCATTTGTTTCTCTCATGACCGAATAAAACATATACCATGGTTTATCTGATCTGAACTGCTGAAATAATGGAGCGAAAACAATTTTTGACATTCCATTCCGTTCAACGCTCACATCGCCTCACCTCCGTCGCATGAGCCACTAAAGTCATACGAATGAATGAACGCATTTGCTTCACTCATGGATTATTATCCATTCACCTCATTTATTCGTAATCGATTTTAGCGAAATAATTCTATTTCGGAACGCGGGGAAGATTTGAATTAAGTGAGATATGATATCTGTCACATTGACATCTGTCACTGAAATTGGTCAAATTCCTTCTTCACAAAACAAAATTAATGGGCTGTATCTATTATATTTACCTATAGCTTGAAATGTCTGTGGAAATCCGTGAACAAAAAAAATCTTTTCGTCGTTGGTGGAAATAAATAATTGGACCATCTCGACCAATTTTATGACATACTTGTAATAATAATAATAAAATTAATAAAGGCGTAGGGATGTGACGACCCCATCGCCCTCTGGTATGTCCAGTACGTCCAGTGCAATCAGTCACCGCAGGGCGGCTTGTGGCGAGCCGATGGTGAGTGGCGACACCACGGACCCTACCTCCAGGGGACACTATCACACATGCGCTACACACACACATACACACAGCAACACACCCCCTACCTCTGCGCTTGCCTTAACCAGCCGGCCAGAGTGGAGATGCAAGAGCGGAACCTATGCTCCAGGTTGGAAGTGTAAAATGTCATAACGCCGGGGGCACTTGACTGTTAGAAGGATCTTGCGCCCCGCAGACTCACCTCTCGACAACCTTAGCTGCTTACATAGTGTTGCCCCCTGGCCGCCCCATGGTGGCTAGATAGGGGGCCCACAACGGCTATCCTGGTGGATAGTTATTAAACAGCAAGTCACCATCTGCCATATTTAAATTTGTGAGAGATTTTCGAGGCAGATGTCCGTTATCTCACTCCATAGCCCTGTTATCCGGCCCATTTAGCATCCCATCCTCATAGCCCACTCCAAGTCGCTTCCTTCCTGGCAATAGTTTGGCAACTGTGGGGGACTGTCCGTTAGTGTATCACAATGATACATTGAGGGAGAGGCCCCCATGGATGCAGCCATCTCACATTTAGATTAAATGGTACCAAAGGCCTCTTCAATGTTGGCTTCGGCCCCATGAATGCCTTTCAAATGACCGGGTCCCTATGGGCCCGTGACTGAAAAGTGTACCTACAAATTAATAATAAAATAATTTATTGCACGAGTTAAATTTTTGTACACAGGCGAGCTTAATACTATTTAGTTTTTTCTACCAGCTAACCTTTGGCAATGGGGAAGTTGTTGGGGTAGTGCCAATACTTAATTACTCAGTATATTATATTTAATTACATGCTAATACACAAAATAAATAAATAATTGATAAGTTCAACTACTTATACTAATTAAAAGTTTACATATACCGTACATAAATGTCTATAATGATGAGAATTTACCTAATAACTTATAAATAACAGTCACAAGAAGAAATTAAGAAACGTTCTGTAAATTATGAAAGTGTTGTTTTATCGAACTCTTGAAGACTGACATGGACGAAGCTTCACAGATGTGTAGCTGCAAACCGTTCCACAAGCGTATTGCACTCACGATGAAAGAATGTATTATATGCGGTGAACGAACAATTCATTATAAGTAATAAACGGAGGAACCCAATTAAACAATAAACAAACCTTAAGTGGGAGATACGAAATAAAATTATAGAAGTAGTTTTAAAAATTAGTAATATATTTATTTATTTACTATATTTATTATAAACGCATTTTTATGACTACAGTATAACTAATACAAGACACTTATAATTAAAATAGGCACAGTTCAAGCTCTCATTGTAAAATATTTTAGCAGCTATGACACCGCAATAAGAACTGCTTATAGGTAGCATGTCGTGCTTGCGCCCGTACATCATCAGTGAATATTCATAAAAGATGATAATCTTACAACAATTATAATTATAAGACTATACATTTAAACATTATAACATTATACATTTAAATTCTCTCAAAACAACATGATAATCAATATAAAAAATTTGTTTGTAGCAAAATATTAATAACATGATTTCGAAAACATCAAAACATTGTTTGCAGCTGCGAGCAGGGCATTCTTAAGTCCTAAATTGAAATTACCCCCCCCCCCCCCCCCCCCCCCGTGTAAAAGCTATATTGGGACATCAAATGTAAATATTTTCGGGGATGATAAAGGAAGTGACTTTTGACTGAATTTACTATAATGGAGAGTTTTGTAGTTTACAGGATGTGGACGTTTTTCGAGTTTCGTCTACTTAAAAATGGTCAAAAATTACGTAATGTATGGTCAAAATTATATGTATGGTCAATTATATTTATGATCAAAAATTACATTTTTATTATCATTCCATTGCAGTTAGCCAATTTTAAATTGACAAAAAACTAAAAAAATTATATATCTCGAAAACTACTGAACTTTGCATGATAGTAAATCCAGTCAAAAATTTTCTTCAAAAATGACTTCTTTTTTCATCCCTAAAATATTTACAACCATGTCCCAAACAGCTTGTGTGTTCAGAGGCTTAAATCCATTCTGTATACAGAAACCACAGCCTATTCATGAAACGGAGGATTCTGGTATGGGAGCACGCATATTATATTTAATAACGTGTACTAAGTTAGTTGTGCAAAATTTACTTGTTTGTTGTTTTTTTTAAGTTAACATTAGATTAGTTTTCTGTACATACTAACATATCAGAATAAATAAATTTGTATTCAAACCATGAAACCGATTATAATAGTCTTTATACTACACCTGCTCGGAAAGTACCTTCTTACTTTTTTGAAAACGATGCAGAAAATACGTCATTACTGTCATACAAATATGCGGGCGGAAAAAGTGTATGAAAATCCATTGTTAACGTGCTTGAGCGGGCAGAAAAAGTATATGCAAATCTATTGTTAACGTGCTGTTTTTTTTTAAATAACATAAAGAATGAGCAAGTGGCCAAGTGGCCAGTATTATTTTGCGAACTCGTACATAAAACTCGAAAAATGATACTGGCCACTTGCTTTTCCTGCACATAATAAAAAATAAGAAGGAAATAAAAAGTGACAATCGCACGCGAGTCAGTCGGTTTCTTTTATTGTATCTTGATTAACAGTAAAATTATACTATTTCCTCGCAGGTGTAGTATAAAGCACTATGTATCACTCGGAGGAAAGTGCGATTCCCAACCCGTGTGTATTGAGGCCCGAGGCGAACCCTCGTTGGTAATCTTCCCCTTTCTTCCCTCGGTGAACAATGTATTATTATGTGGTAGCCAATGGGAATTGTTCCAGCTTACAATAACAGTTCACTGATCATCGTCAGCCGCCTGCGGTCCCATGTTGAACAGCATCTTCAGGTCCTCGATTGAGAGCTTGGACGCGTTAGTATGCCGAGCGCCGGTGAGCACGCTGTCGGCCACTTGCAGCTTGGCTTGCTGCAGCGACCTGATGCTGGCTTCCACCGTGTCCAGGCACATGTACCTACAAATACAATACAAATAACTTTATTTACCAAAAGAAACAACACTAAATTACATGCACAAATTTTCAAAACATATAAATCTTAATAAATACTACATAGTGTTAAGTATAAATAACAGCGGACCCCACACTAAGTCAAACTTGTCCGGTGGGACCCAGGAATGATTGCCAGGTATGATAATGATTTTAAACAAACAAGCAATTAAAAACTTTGGGCAAATATGAAAAGTACTTGGCTGGTTTACAAAATAATTAGTTAAAAATATTATCTAAATAACTTACAAACAATTATTCTAAGATTTTATAAAATATAAGAATTAAAAAACACAAAATATTTATATTACTAACTACCTGCGTGCAAGGATCACCATTCAAGGGTGCATATAAACCCAGATTGAGTACCTTAATATACTCCTAAACTTAAGTATTCTACCCACAAAAATATCACACTCTGGTGCTTCAGCGAGCAGCGAGCAGAACATGTCGAGTGCCTGCGCGACCCGCGAGTACTGGTAAAAGTTAGTGCGCGAAAATGGTACAGTAGTCACATTTTAAATAGAGCATCAAGGTCGGCTTCAATACGAATCGTAGATGCAGCTGATATACAGGGCGTCCCACGGCTATGCCACATGGAGGGAAAGTATCTTAAATATTGTAAATGGAACATTTTACTGAAAGAAGACATTATTTTAATTAAAAAAAACAATTTAAACTGCATTCATAGATTTTTTTAAATAGTTACATGGTTGAACCGGGAATGGAACCCGTTACATGAGAAAAATAATTACCCTGTAGCTTTATCATACCGATCGAAAGGCTTCATCATAAAGATTATTTTTTGTCAAATAACATAGTGTCAGAAATAAAAGGAAGACCATGAATTTTAACATTTTTAATACAAAATTAATCAATTTCTCTCGTGTAGCGGGTTCGATTCTCGGTTCAACCATGTAACTATTTAAAAATCTATGAATGCAGTTTAAATTAAAATAATGTCTTCTTTCAGTATCCACAATATTTAAGGTACTTTCCCTCCATGTGGCATAGCCGTGGGACGCCCTGTATATGCGTGTGCTTCTTTTGCCCCATACGGTATATACATGGTGGGGTAAAAAAAACACGTGCACTCTTGCACTTGTTCTTCTAACTGCGGGTCTAGGAGGTATTCAAGTTGATTTATTATTGCATAATAATAAATAATATAAGTTGGCAAAACTCAAAACATAGATAGTACTAGTCTATATGAACAACTGTTTGTATGGGAGCTAAGTGACTCGATATATCCTGTCCTGGGCCTGTTCTTCCAGCTGCGGGTTCCAATACGGGTCTAGAAGCAGGAGGTGGTTGGCGCCGCACAGGTTCTCTTCACTTCCTCACATACAAATTGCCCCGATCAGCTGACTGGTCCAGTAAGTAAGTAAGTAAGTAAATCGTTTATTTGTGAGAATTCGGGTTTACAATGGATGTTACAAATAAGTACAGTCCCAACAAATTCAACCATGTCACGGTGTACAAATATTTGGTTGTATATTTAAATCATGCACTAACAAAAAACAAATTGAGAATAATTATAATTATAAAATATGTATGTCAATTAAATAAGAACAAATGTCAATATATAATATGGTAATATGGTCTCCAGTATGGTAAGGTGAAAACAAATTTTAAGAATTTTGCACAATCCTAATAGAAAAAGTTGTTCATATGGACATGTTCTACATATGTTTCAAATTTCACAAAATAATTTAATTTAACCTCATATAACAGTTTCACATCTAAATTGATACATTTTCTTAAACTCAAGCACTTACTTCCATACTTCTCTCTAACATACCCTGACATACATCTATCAGATAACTGATTCTATCCACAAAAATATATCACACTCTGGTGCTTCAGCGAGCAAGGAGCTGCGCGAAAATTCTAGTCGATGGAAGGCAGCATTTGTCACCTTCTCGACGTGCTGACTGAAGGTCAGTTGTGGGTCAAACACTACACCGAGATCGTGCACCTGTGTGACTCGAGCAATAGAGTAGCAGATATAACCCGTATTACCTTCACATAAGCACTATTTAAACTTACATTAAAATTAATGAAAAAAACGATAAAAAAGTGTAAAGCACTACAAAAAAATAATACTATAAATAAATAGTAATAATAAAACATAATTTAACATTATATTCTTTCTGCGTTTCTATATTGCAATGATATAATGTTAATTTATATCTCCTTGCGATGGATAAATCGCCAAGTGTTCAAAAATATATAATTTAAAGAGTGTTTAGCGGAATATTGCCATCATACTCGTCCACTGTTATTTTTGCTTCTGCCTGATATACTAGCTTGTACTGCACATATAAATTAACATTATATCATTGCAGTATAGAAACGCAGAAATACTAGCCTGTACTGCACATATAAATTAACATTATATCATTGCAGTATAGAAACGCAGAAATACTAGCCTGTACTGCACATATAAATTAACATTATATCATTGCAGTATAGAAACGCAGAAATACTAGCCTGTACTGCACATATAAATTAACATTATATCATTGCAGTATAGAAACGCAGAAATACTAGCCTGTACTGCACATATAAATTAACATTATATCATTGCAGTATAGAAACGCAGAAATACTAGCCTGTACTGCACATATAAATTAACATTATATCATTGCAGTATAGAAACGCAGAAATACTAGCCTGTACTGCACATATAAATTAACATTATATCATTGCAGTATAGAAACGCAGAAATACTAGCCTGTACTGCACATATAAATTAACATTATATCATTGCAGTATAGAAACGCAGAAATACTAGCCTGTACTGCACATATAAATTAACATTATATCATTGCAGTATAGAAACGCAGAAATACTAGCCTGTACTGCACATATAAATTAACATTATATCATTGCAGTATAGAAACGCAGAAAGTAGTGTCCGGGGTTCGTATCCCGGTTCAGAGCTCCTCTCATCCAGATTTACTTTTCTTTCTGCTTCTATACTGCAATGATATAATGTTAATTTGTTAATATAGTGTTGCGGCAGCCGGAAATTGGCAATAGTACCCGTCCATACGAACAACTTTCACTATGAAACTAAGCCTCAAATCGCAAAAAAAAAATCTTCGGTTTCATAGAGAAGTTACATACCTACTCGACCAAAACGTATGAAATAACAGATTTTTTTTCACGATTTCTCGATTTATTTTCACAAAAAGTTGTTCGTATGGACGAGTACTATCCCCAGTTTCCAGCTTCCGCAACATCATCTTAACACCCAGTATTTAACAGTGAAGGCAACTACCTGTATATGTGAACAGGCTTTTTCTGCCCGACTCGATATATCCTGTCCTGGGCCTGTTCTTCCAGCTGTGGGTTCCAATGCGGGTCTAGAAGCAGGAGGTGGTTGGCGCCGCACAGGTTCAGTCCGACGCCGCCCGCGCACAGCGATAGCAGCATTACCTAAAGAGATTTTTTTTTTATACTTGCGATTGTCGGCACTTGGTGAAACTTGAAACACATCTTGAATTAAAACACTTGTACTTGTAGTTTCACTTTATTTGTGAAACTACAAGTACAAGTGTTTTAATTCAAGTGGAGTAAAATCCGAAACCGGTTGGGAGTTAACACAAATAAAGTGAAACTACAAGTACAAGTGTTTTAATTCAAGTGGAGTAAAATCCGAAACCGGTTGGGAGTTAACACAAATAAAGTGAAACTACAAGTACAAGTGTTTTAATTCAAGAAGATTTATTTTTATTACACTTTTTAAACAGGACATTTTAAACACATTGATATTGTGCAAAGGCGGCACTTATTTCTAATAGCAATATCTACCAGGTAGTGGCGTGCATAGATTTTATTTCCGGAAAAGCAATCAGAAGGTCAAGTACGACAATAAAAAAATATGAAAAAAAAAAGTTTGTATGAAAATGTTAATTTTTTTTTCAAAGTGTTATTTAAATTTTTTCATATTTTTTTTATTGTCGTACTTGACCTTCTGATTGCTTTTCCGGAAAAAAGTTCTGTGCACGCCACTGCTACCAGGCAACCTTTGGGTGAAAGAGAAGGTAAGAAAAACAAATAGAGGGAGCATGTAAATGTAAAATAGAATACGTGAGTTAATTATGATTAATCACTAAATAGTATAAAACAAAATCGCTTCCCGCTATCTGTCCCTATGTATGCTTAGATCTTTAAAACTACGCAACGGATTTTGATGCGGTTTTGTTTTATAGATAGAGTGATTCAAGAGGAAGGTTTATATGTATAATACATGCCCGTGCAAAGCCGGGGCGGGCAGCTAGTTACTAATATAATAAACGAATACATAAGCCTACACAATAAAAATTATTAGCAAAAAAGCTTTTTATATAAAAGAATACCTAGACTGACTGTTCTATTAACGCCTAGACCAAACGGCTTGACCTAGACCGCACGGTTTGACCTAGGCCACACGGCTTGACCTAGACCACACGACTAGACCTAGACCACACGGCTTGACCTAGACCACACGGCTTGACCTAGACCACACGGCTTGACCTAGACCAAACGGCTTGACCTAGACCACACGGCTTGACCTAGACCACACGGCTTAACCTAGACCACACGGCTTGACCTAGACCACACTGCTCGACATAGACCACACGGCTTAAGGTGATATATATCGTCCGTGCAAAGGTCCCCGTTACTCCAGGCGAAAAGACCCGCAGTGCGAGAGGGGCGGAATCGGGGAAATAACTAAAATAGCTATGAAAATTTCCATAACCAGTAATTTAGGTATTGTTAAAATCCATCTAAATAAATATTTTTGAAGTCTGTATGCTATCCCAATTTGTCAGAATATCAAAAAAAGTGTAAATTTAGACCTCATTTCAATAATTATTTCTATCGAGTGAAATCCCTCCAATCGCGTTTCTGATAGTCCAAAATCTAGAAAAAAGTCCCAAAATTGTTATGCTAATTTATTTGAAAAAAAAAATGAAAAATGAAAAAAGTGTTTATTCAGTAACCAGTAATACATTAAATTACAATGCTGGGGCCTTCTTTTAAGTATAGAAATACTTGTTCCAGAAGACCTCGCTCCTTCAAATCCATAGCTTAAAGTTAGTACAAGTACTACAGTTAGTGTCTTATTGTGTGAGTGGAAGTGTCTGTATCTCTGCGAGGGTGTGTATGTGTTTGAGTGTGAGGGAGGGTGTGTGCGTGAGGTGTGTGTGTATGTGAGAGGAAAAAGGTGTGCGTGTGTGTGTGGCTTTGCGTTTGTATTGTAAATAAATTAAGTATGGTTGTAAATATGTATCGTGTGATAGGTATATGATTCCAGTATTGTTATTATTTGTGTTGTATAAATACATTTAATATAAATATATATGTATGCATACATACGCTGATAAGTGATATTTATAATAAACGTTAGACTATCGGCTGTAGTAGTGACTCAATTTCGTCATAGGTTTTATTTAGTATACAATTGGTTATGATTTTTTTACATTCGTGGTATTGTTTAGGGTATATATCTAGAGTGCTATTTATTGCATTATATAGACGGGCTGATTGTGTTAAATATTGTTTGCTGGCATATGAAGATTTTACTGTTTTTATATTAATTACTCTATCTCTCCTTCTTTTGTTAATATGAGATTGATCAAAAGTTAACGTTTTATGTCTCCTTAAGAGTGCACGTAATATATAAAGTTTTCTCACTGTCAAGGTTTGGCTGAGCAAATATAACTCGTTCGTTGGAAATCTATACGGCTTGAAATACATAACCTTAATCAAGGATCGTTGAGCTCTTTCAACTTCAATAAGTTTAGTTTTAGCGGCTCCACCCCAAGTCGGCACACAGTAACCTATTTAACATGGGACTTCTTTTGAATAGCAGATAAATAACTTCAAAAGTGTCCATTTTGACGATATACCCCCTTAACATAGGCCCATGAAATTTGTATTATAGGATTCTTAGTTGACGTAGACATCTGCTAATTTGTATTATAGCATTCTTAGTTGACGTAGACATCTGCTAATTTTAGGAAATTCCCACGGAATGCACATGAATAACGCTGCGAGCTGCGGAGCGTCCGATGATTGAATATAAGATTAGTAATATCCTAGGTGTCAATTGGCGGTGCTTTGAAACTTATATCGTTTTTGGAAAGCATAATTAGTGATGCATCCAACAGTCCGTGTTCGTCCACTGCTGGACATAGGCCTCTCAAATATTTCGCCACTCTTGGCGGTCCTTCGTCATCCTCATCCAGCCGCTACTCGCAACGTCCTTCAGGTCGTCGGTCCAGCGGTCACGAGGTCGGCCTACGCTACGCTTTGTTGTACGTGGTCTCCTCCATTACCTTTCGGCCCCAACGGCCATCGTGTCGGCGACAAATATGGCCAGCCCACTGCCACTTCAACTTACTAATTCGAAATGCGGCGCTGTGATTGGCTGATTCGTCGCTCTGTAGATGGACCAGGAGCAGTATTTTTGAATCGTTCTTTTTCAATTCACGTGCGAAAATATATACCTGTCTCATCTTGCAAATGACAAGTTCTGTTGTGCTACGTGAGATGGGTATATACTTTCGCACGTAAATTGAAAACGAACGATTCAAAAATACGGCTCCTGGTTTGCGCGTAACGACGTCTCTTAAGAGTATGGCGCAAAAAGCTCTCAACTACGATTCGAGGCGAGTGCAAAATTGGTCGGAATACTGCTGTCCCTCTCAGGCGCGCGGTAAACGCGGCGCGTAGCTGTGTGTGTGTACCATTCATTCATAACCATAACGTCTCGAATGCACTATGTTCATGATTTGCTTTTTTTTGTTTTCTACGTCGGGGAATCGTAAGTGAACATACCTACTAGTAATGCGTTTTATGGAAATTCCTCTACAAGTCAATGCCTGTATCTCGAATTATTTATTTATCAAAATATAAGGATATCTGTAGATCGAGGCTTTGTAGAGAAAACCTAAATAAAGTAAGCACCAAGTGCGAGTCGGACTCACAAACCGAGGGTTCCGTACAAACTTATAGGTTTAGAAAAAGGGTATTGTATTGACAGGGTACTAAATCCTAAAAATTCCAGTTGCAGTTATGAGGTACCAACTTGACACTTGCGTACAAAAAAAGTAAAATTTAGTAATCAGAAAGATCACTCAACAATCTGGTTTATAGGATTTAGATTTTTACCATACGTTAGTTGTAAGCAGCGGTAGCTCAGGGGTAGAACGCTGGCCTAGCAATCTTGAGGTTCCACGTTCGATCCCCGGTCGGATTTGTGCCCGAAGTACGGCGATAGAGCTCACCACCCATCACGTTGGGACGTAATATATTCGTCGGTGAAACGCGGGTGTACTGAGTGTGGATTGTGACTTGACAAGTTCACACTCGGAACACCTCTGACACCCCTTCTGACAAGTTCACACTCGGAACACCTCTGACACCTCTTCGGGTATTGATGTCGTGACGATACAACCCCTTCTGACAAGTTCACACTCGGAACACCCCTGACACCCCTTCGGGTTGTAGCATTGCAAATTTTGTAGGGTTGTTTATCACAAAAAGTTACGCGGCGAAGTTTGGCTTGATGGTAAATTGCGTTTTACCCTCTTTTATAGACATGGAGATAATCGCGCGACTGCTGCGATGCCCGAGAGTTTCTCGTTCATTTGTCGGCTGGGTTTGTAGCAGTAAACCCGTGTTGGTTGTTTCCTTAATTGTTGGCGTTCAACGGCGAATGAAAATGGCGGAGGTGCCAACAGGAGTAGTGTTTTTGATATATTAGGTGGGTTTTTTGTGTTTAAATTTGGTTAATTATTCATTTGTGTGGAATAGTTTTATAATTTTGTTTTTGTATTTCAGGAAGATTATTTTCGGACAATTTAGAAAAGGAATTTTTTTCGTCGGGTTGGTGGGAGTTCTGAAATCGTCAGATCATGGTATGTATTGCTTTCTTTGTATTTTGAGTCACCGGAATTTTGTTCTCATTGTTCCGTGTGGTAAAGGTTTTAATATTGTTTTTTCTCTTCTAATTCCAGGGTGTTTTTGTTTTCAAGATCTTCGTGTTTACAAGATCTTCTTGTTTCCGAGTTTACCAGTTTTCGTGATTTACCAGCTGGCAGAGTAATGACCGCCGCGTGGTGTACGCAGTAAGCAGTTCCTTTTGTCTGCGTGGACGTGGATCGTTGACCTTGAAGGGGGCAGCGGACGGCGTGTCATTTCCGTGGAGTTTAATGGAAAAATTCAAGTAGGTGTTGGAATTTTTACTTTTATCCACACACAGTTAAGATACCTAGGACGGTATGTTTTCAGGACACTTAGTTATGTGTCCTATTAGTAACCAAGGTTAAATTCTTCTTCCTGTTTCACCGAATAACCCAAACTGTAAAATTTAATGTTCCGTAATATTTTTTGTACCTGGTAGAACTGAATGGTGTACCAGACGATTTGGTTTAAAGTGTATGTACGACAAATATTTATTGTTTGTAGGATCTACGGCTCCCCTGAGCTAGATTTTATTTTTGGAAATTAATTTCCTTGTATGTTTTCAAGTATTGTTACCCTTAAAGTTTTTTTTTTATGTAATTCCACAAGTTTCCATGTAATCTAGTTACCTTTGGTTAAGGCGGTAACAAACACATCTAGTTATCACTTAATTGTTCATTTTTTTTTGTCATGGCACTACTAATTCCAATGTAATATTACTACCTGAAGTTAAGGCGGTCCCTGACACCACTTTTTAAAGGTCTTTAAGGTTTAGTAATGTCTTGGCAAGATATTTGTCAAATGAAGGTCTTGGCCAAAAACTTGTAACTAAGATAATTTTTCCGTGAACACCTTTTTCTTAACTTGTGAAATTTTAACCTTTTTTAGTTTGATAAAATTAAATAAACTTAATTGTAAAGTACCTCGAAGTTTTCTTCAGAACCTTTTAACAACTATTAGGTTACAATTAGGTCACTGTTTAGTTTTATTTTGTTCAGTGGTACGACCGGTGGAAAGACCGGGTACCTGCTGGTTGTGCTATTTGACAGGGTATTGATGTCGTGACGATACAACCTCTTCTGACAAGTTCACACTCGGAACACCTCTGACACCCCTTCAGGTATTGATGTCGTGACGATACATATACAATGTGTAACAGAAAGGTGTAACCATATTTGAAGAGCTTATTCAGTCAATGGTATAGAACAACTTTTACTATGGAACAAACCCTGTATCTCGAAAAAAATATTGATGTCGTGACGATACATATACAACGTGTAACAGAAAGGTGTAACCATATTTGAAGAGCTTATTCAGTCAATGGTATAGAACAACTTTTACTATGGAACAAACCCTGTATCTCGAAAAAAAATCGACAATTTCATAGAAAAATGCAATGCCGCTCGGCCGAAATGTACGGAAGGACAGATTTTTTTTTTTTTTGAGATTTCAGGGTTGGCTCTATAGTAAAAGTTGTTCTATACCATTGACTGAATAAGCTCTTCAAATATGGTTACACCTTTTTGTTACACTTTGTGTACAATATATCTCTAGTAGGTATAAGTAAATACCTCACTGGAATGCAATTAAATTGGAATCAAATGTATGACGTCATTTGGTCACTATAAAAACTCAAAGCAAGAAAAAAATATCTTTGTTTTCTTGGTCTGTGTTTACAAATATGAAAATACATAATTAAATACCTATCGATCTAGTTAGCTACGAAAGTAGGTAGATACATACTGGGCGATACATCCGAACGATCGGTGTCCATAATCAAACCAAATGTGATCAAAAGCCGTAAGAATGTGTAGATTACTCAACCAACAAACACGCATGCATAGCATAGTAAAGTAATCGTCACTGACTGAGTTATGTCAGTTATCGAGCGAGCAACTAAAGTATAATGCAAAACTATTGTACCCTAACCCAAAGGAGGCCCCAGGCCCAGACGCGCGAATCCACGCGACATCTCTCTATGTCTCTACTGTGTGAATGTGTGCGTGCGTCAAACAAGATGCGACACAGCTACTAGCCGTTCAGAATTTGTACTGAATACGGGCGTATTTCGTAATACCAAAAATGTTGAATGAAAACTTAATGTGTTTTAAATTTCGTTTTAATAATCTGTAACTTGATAACATAGGCTATGTTTCCGCTCGAACAATATCTTACGTATTGTTGTTTTTAATCCAAAACAAATAAGAAGAAAACGGGTAATTTACGGTGTAAAAATGTGCGAATTGCAAATCGCTGACATTTCGTTTCAGGTTAGTATTTTGAAAGGAAACATATTCATGAACCTATAAAATACTGTCTTAATCAGAATAACAGCATAATTTGGTTGAAATTGCTCGAATTGCAAATGATTTTGGTATTACGTTTGTATGGCCAATTAATTTTGCACCGGCCTCTTAACAGTAAATTTCCGGAATGACCTCTGCCACCGCCTCGGGATTTATGTTGCGAGAATGTATTTAGAGTGGCTTTTACCTTAACGTTGGAGCTGGGGTCGTTCAGTGCAGCAATGAGCGGGGGCCGGTTCGTCACTGGCACACTACCGCTGAGGGTCACGCTGCGCACACCACACTGGAATTAATAATAATAATAATAATAAAGGCGTAGGGATGTGACGACCCCATCGCCCTCTGGTATGTCCTGTACGTCCAGTGCAATCAGTCACCGCAGGGCGGCTTGTGGCGAGCCGATCGTGAGTGGCGACACCACGGACCCTACCTCCAGGGGACACTATCACACATGCGCTTACACACACACATACACACAGCAACACACCCCCCGCCTCTGCGCTTGCCTTAACCAGCCGGCCAGAGTGGAGATGCAAGAGCGGAACCTGTGCTCCAGGTTGGAAGTGTAAAATTGTCACTTGTCACGCACACTCACACACACATACACACCCTCTCTCACACACCCTCTCACCCTCTCTCACACATTCACACACAAACACATCCTCTCTAGATATTATATAATTTACTTTTTTCTTTAAGTTTTTTGCCTAAATTTATTTTATTTAGTTTATTTTCATGACAAATTAATGAATTTTTTTGTTATGGAGAGCGGGACTTCCTGGTACAGGTATTTTTATACTTAATAGGAGGCCTCAACCTTGTATTGTGATAAGATTTAAGTTATAAAATAAAATCTTTTTTTGTAGATGTCATAACGCCAGGGGCACTTGACTGTAGAAGGATCTTGCGCCCCGAAGACTCACCTCACGAAACCTTAGCTGCTTACATAGTGTATAAAAAAAAAACTTGATTAATTATTGAATCAAAAATACACGTATCATTGGACACCCCTATTCAGTTCACAGAACCTATATTAGGGGTGACCGCTCTTTCCTATTGGTCGTTATTTTTTAGAATAATAGCCTTAACATTTTATTTTCCAGCAAACTGTTAAATGTACGATAGTTATTAAAACCATTTAATGCAAACAACACACTTTAGAAGCCCCCTGGTGGCTAGGGAAGGGGCCCACAACGGTTATCCTGGGTAGCTACCAAGCAGCAAGTCAGCATTTGCTATACTTAAAATTGCAAGAGATTTTCAAGGCAGATGACCGTTATGTCACACCATAGCCCTGTTATCCGGCCCATTTGGCATTCCATCCTCATCACTCCAAGTCGCTTCCTTGCTGGCAATAGTTTGGCAACTATGGGGGACTGTGAGGGAGAGGCCTCTATAGATTAAATGGTACCATAGGTCTATTCAATGTTGGCTTCAGCTCCAAGAATCCCTTTAAATGGATTTTACACAAGATTAGGAGATATATCAAATCGATCAATAAGACATAAACATAAATTAATACTGCCATAATCAAAATTAAAATTACACAGCTCAGGTCCATATGCAATGTCTATAAAAATCTATAACCATCTACCCGACACGGTAAAAAATTAAGATAAAGACAAAACTCTTATAAAAAACCTTAAGGGCCTTAGTATCGCCAAATGGGTACTTTCTTAAGCCTACTCCTCGTTTATGGCCAATCCAAAAATATTGAAAAAAGATATTATAAATTATCAACTTTAAGACAACATATGCAACATTTTTGTTTTTCGTACCACCAAAACTTCTATATGAAAACAAATTTCTACCGAAATTATGTTTTTTTTGGCTTAAATTCCCTACTGCTCCTAAGCGGCTTGGTTGATTTAATTAATTTATGCTTTGAGCAATAGATAAACTTGATAGCTATAAATATAACATAGGATCATTCAATCGAACAATCACGTCCATATGAAAAGTATTATTTTCTCCTATTTCAGGGTTGATAGGGATCCAGGACGCAGCGAGCGTCGTAACAGCCACTATGCATTGCGCGCTGATATGAATTTTATTTCTATGTCAATTCCGTCGATATTCGTACCGACAAACATCGAGCTGCTAATTTGGCAACGGTAATCGCCTTAAGCACATGCTATTAGATAAAACCTACTACACATTAGACGAACTTTGGTCTGCCACAGCTGCCCTTCCTTGTATATTGTTATGCCCCAGCGGGGTCATATGTGAATTGTACATTAATATTTAAAATCCAACACTGTACATATGAAAGCAATAAACGATTGAATATGAATATGAATGACTGGGTCCTTATGGGCCCGTGACTGAGAAGTGTACCTAAATAATAATAATGTAATAGCTTCCAGCACGGATGCAGAAGGCGGTACTGCTGCTCGCACCGTCGCAGGTTTCCTTCCCTGAAGCTCTGAACCCCGGTCGACTGGGCTTCTGTCGGGGATATGCCATCTCGCTTTAAATTCTTCAGACTAAGCGAGAGGGAAAATAACAAATTTGCCCGAAAAATAATAATAGAGTTTTATTCTAAAGGTGGTTACGATTTACACAGCCAAAGCCATACAAGACACTTGGTGGAGCTAAATACAAAGACCATTTTGATAAAATTTCAAAGAAGCAACGGTAGTTTATTCGGTAAGACGTCGGCTTCTCAATCTTGAGATCTACATTTTAATGCCGCCGTTTGAGCATGCGCCAACGAGTTTTACGAAAACCATGTGCATAGTACTTGTTCCCTTGAAGGCAAATACCGTGAGGTGTTATACCTGAAAGCACTAAAAAGCATGTATTTGTAACCGTAGTACGACGAAAAGGGAGTGCTGACTTTTCTAGTGACAGTTCACATTCAAAATCACGTCTGACAACCCCTTATATGGCGTGACAAAAAATGGTTTACCTTGTTAAGTTCCGTCTCCACTAGATGCAGCACTGTCGTCCATTGTGACACCACTACCGCCTTATCATCTGCGCAAACAACAACAACAACATTAGGTTATTTATTTAAAATGTATCACCAACAGTACACATATTACACACAACGAAATTATTTACAAAATTAAAATTCTGATATACGGACCAGTTACAGGCGTTCACAATATTCATAATTAAATTATAAACACAAAGCAAACATACAATTTGAAGCAAGAATTAAAAAATCAATATGCCTATAATAATATATAAACAAATTTACACACATACCTAAACCTTTAACCTAATAACTAAATTAAAATTATTTATTCACATAACATTTATACAGCATTACAGGAGACCATTATACAAAATATATACAAAACATGACTGAAAGACAAAACAAAATTATACTGTACTCTCTTATCATTCTGGTGATTGGTGAAATAAGACCTAAGTTTGTTTTACTAGTGGGGCAGTGGAATATTTTAGCGATGGGCTTACGAGTTACGAGGTTACATACAATAGAACAATAGTATATTCTATATAGTGGAAAGGGTATTGTCTGACAAGGGGTACTAGCATGAACTTGGTATCGACTCGACATCGATTCGATAAATAAAAATGTAACTCTTATTTCATTGCAATAAGGGTTATCGTTTAGAATTTATCGATACTATCTGTCAAATTTATCTAATCGACGCGTACATGCTCGCATCAAAGGTGAGTTAAGCCTCGGCTTGCTATAATTCGAGTCAGACAATTTCCGATTCCGGTGCGCGTCACTGCTGAATCGAGTGCGTACCAGCACCAACAGCATCTTTAGGCTGACAGATGGGACTCCACACTGTTAGGACACTGGCTTCGTTTACACGTGACTTTATCGAGTCTGAGATCTGTCCCTCATCATTGTTAACTTCAGCCGGCCAACAAAGGCAAGCCAAAGATGAGGAACAGGGCCTTCCCCCAGGAGCACGTTCGGGTCCGTGGGGTCGCTACTGCCCAACAGCTCGCCTCAAGTTGCCCATATAGTGCTTTTTTCAAACAATGTAAAGCAATAATAAATGCGTTAGCAAAAGAACAAGTAATTTAATGGAAATAACACAACCTAAACTCCGGCCGTTCATTCGAGAGAATGGTGACGTTTGCAAATGTCAGGGGATAAAACCTTTTTTTTTACTGTTTTGCATTTCAATATTTTATATTTATCATGATGATTTTAGGGTAGATTGTATATCTTTAAAAGGTCCCATTTGTTAATAAAAAGTATTTTTGTCGTATATATTTTCCACTTCCTAGTACAAAACTTAATGAATCAGCTGACTCAATTTCTACGTAAAAGTTAAAAAAAAAGCGCAAAAAATATTATTTTTGGTGAAAAGTTGTCTATTAGCGATACTGTGTTCACTTGAATTTAAGAACCTTATATAATATTATTATACCTTATATATTTAATACACAAACACGGATCGCATATTTATAACATTCGAGGAGAAAGATAGAAGCTGAATAAAGTTATTTTTTTAATCAATAAAATGTGTCAAGTTATTTCTGTCAAATCAGCAATCATAATGCCTGTTGTATGAATCCTCGACTTTTTGAATCGACATTTCAGAAAAAGGTTTATAATATCTGCGGTGTAAGGCAGTGTTGTCGTATTATAAAACTGATATACCTTACCAAATAATAAGATCGTATATATATTCTATTCCAGGGATTTTATTTATAAAAAAAGTTTAAATAATCATAATTTGGATTTATTTCGTCCCATTTGTTGTACCGTTGATATTTTTTTAACGTGCCTTTACTTATTTTTGTCGTGCAGAAGCTCTTGTTGACTTGTAGTATTTTTTCGAGATATCGCCACACTCCATCTGTCATCATTCTCTCGAATTAACGGCAGCAGTTTAGGTTACACTTATACCTTTCCTTCGCTTTAGCTGGAAGTGAATTTTCTAAAAATTATCTATCTTTACGTTACTACTGCTACTATATAACTTTAAACTCTCGCGTTTTGTACACATTATAATATATATAATCGGGTCTACCGCGATCAATTTTTACCTTTTTACGAAAAGGGGGACACCCGACGTTTCATGACATGCAACTGTCTCGAAACGTCGGGTGTCCCCTTTTCGTAAAAAGGGAAAAATTGATCGCGGTAGACCCGATTATATATACTACTGCTACTGACGCTACTTTCTTAATTCAAACTCATTTTTGTTGTGTTTATGAAATAATAAGATAGTTTCACGCGCACAATGAACTCATTTTGCCACCTTTTCAAAACCATAGACATTTTAAGAAGAAAAGAAAATGAAAGGCTGTGGTGCCGGCGCCGGCACCAAAATCGGGTGCCGGCTCTACAGATAGCTCCGAGAGGCTTCTTCCATGTACTTGCATCAGCTAAATCCGCCCAGCCATTATTGAGTTATGCCGCGGACAAGAAGGCAGGCAGATAGACGGAAACCTCGTTATTTTATTAATTTATAGTATGGCTTTTGTTCTTTTTTATGCAATCCGAAGAGAAAACCGGTATAGCGGGCCGGCTTTGGTGCTTTTATTATCACCCTGAAGAAGCTTATAGCACAAAATAGATACAACCAGAAGGCCGACTCGACGACGGAGCGAAAACAGACGCACACAGGCATAGACGCGTAAGTACGATGATCTCGGCAGAATTTCGTATTGGCATTCACCAGAGTATCTTCGAGATCGTCGTAAGTACGCGTCTATGTGTACGTGCGCCTGTTTTCGCTAGTTATGCGGAGTAAACATTCTGTAAGTGGTTATTTTGTGCTTATAGTGACCCAAATGCGGACGCAAACAACAGCCATTGCCTCTTTACTAATGACTAGAAAACATCTAACGCGCTTTTCGGGGCACGAAGAAACGAATATTATATCCCTACAAGAATTAAATCCGCTAGGTCACAATAGTAGCTACAAATTTGCTATATCAAGATTACAATAGTCTCCTGAGGGGCCTGTGGCAGCGTGCGAGCTGTTACGATCCGGGGCTAAGCAACGTTGGATGGGTGACCATTAGTGTCAATATTTACATCTGAGTCCCTCCGTAACTCGGAAAGCACGAAAAGCTGTTGGTGGATATCTAAAAATAATGGTCGTTAAGCCTGTCAGAGGCCTATATGGTGGCCTGAACAACTGACACCAGATTTGCCACTAACCACACGACAAGTAGGAATCTGTTCTTACTCCTACCTTTGTTTTTGAAGACGTTCTGTCGCAGACAGTCCATGACGGCCTCTATCTTGGAGCTCTGCTGTTTCAGGTCGAACACAGGGTTGTTGGGAGAGAGAACTGAGCGGATCGCCTCCGCCACTGTGGTGCCTTCCTGGGCGGGCTCTTCCTCTTGTTCCTCGAGTTTGTTACTCTGGAACGGTAGGTAATACAACATTACAAACTGTTAACCCGCAAATTTTGATAGCTAAAACGAAAATTCGTAAAAAGCTCGTTAGCTTACTGTTACGTGTTACTAGAAAACGGTGTTTAACTTTAGACAGTGTTTAAATCTGTTGTCACTTTTTTACGATATGAAAGAAAAGGCGACAACAACAGATTTAAACACCGTTTTCTAGTAACACAGTAAGGGTTTTGTATTTTACACTTTCCCAAAATTTGAATTTTGCTTACATAAACAATGATATTATCATTGTGCATAAAAATAATTTTTAATCTTGGATTTTTGATGGGTTTATAGCAAAATAGCGTAACCATAGAGCATGATATCGAAGGCATCAAGCTGAAAGGGCGTATCTACAAAAATATAATAAAAGTATCGACTAGTTATTCATAAATATTTTTATTTAATTATAAATACGCCTTTTCACGTTCGTAGTCTTAGGCATAATAGTACCTATAGCTAGTGCAGCAACCGTTACTTTTTCAGTACATCATAGAGCTAATAAATATGGAGATTCGCCCAAACAAGTCGGAATTTGCGGAATTAAAAAAATCTGTAGATACGCCTTTTTAGTTTGATGCCCTCTATATATCAAATGTCAGTGACACCCCTCTGGGGAGACAGGTGTGTGTGTATATGTATGTATGTAATTGATATTGACTTGTAATTGTTTTTTAATTGAGTCAGCGCCCGAGCGCAGCGAGGAGCAATAATGGACTACTTAAGTCACGAAAAAGCATAACTTAAGTGCGAGTTTGGGTCACACAGTGTTATAACAGTATTTTGTGCAACTGTAACATAATTTGAGACATTGTGACACGAGTGCTTGTTTACGAAACGAACTAAGTGAATACGACTTATTAATTTTACTTGTTAAATTTATAATATTTGATGCTTTGTGGTTGATGCCAGAATTATATTTTTTTTAGATGAACAAGTGTAGAAGCTGTAAAACAAATAATGTTGCTAAGTTGGACATTCAGTCGCTGACTTAGTAAATCACAAGGTAATATATTTATCAAATGGCCAAGTTATAATATCTAATTGTTGTTATTTTGTTGACGCTGTCTTTATAATATACTGTTGGTGTTCTAAAGAAGACGAGTTAGTTTATTAGAAGCTTTCTTATTTTCCCGTTGTTTACATACAAAATAAGACGTTAGTCGGCAAATCAAATTTCTGTCACAAGATTTATTATTCCCGTATATTTTTTATTGCTTAAAATTTACAAACTAAACAAGAAATATATAATTGTAAATATATACGAAATAAACATAAATATATAAATACATATACATACTTAAATAAAAATAAGGGCGCGATAATTAAAAGAAGATTTATTTCGAGTTTCGACTAGTATTTGGAATGAAAAAAGTGCTTCACTTTGATCTGGAATGCTTTCACATTTCTTAACTTTTGTACAGAAAGCGGTAAACGGTTCAAGTAAACTATGTTTATTTATAGCAAAAAAATCCAATATATGAATTTATTTACCTTCCGTTTGTCTTTTTTGTCGTCCTCCAGCGACAGTTTGTTAAGTTCCTGTAGTAGATCCACGCTGCCCGGGTCCTCGGTTACCTGACAAGGAAACAATTATTATTGTTAAAATTGTTTTTAAACGCCTTATTACTTTGAAAACACTCAAATACATTGCAAATAAACCGTAGTGAGATATATGGTGACCCCACCTAGCACATAGCCTGTTCGTTTATTACGTAAGACATTTTAGGGGGGAGAGGTCAACTAGGGAATGCAATCCCGCGTATGCGGGATCTCGCTCTACTCTTGCGGGATCGATCCGATCTGTAATACGGAACTACAAATGCGGGATCCGTGGGACAAAAAAATGGAATTCGAAGAAAAATTGGCGACAATAGTGTCGATTCGTTGTAACTTATTTTACGGGACTAAACTTAATTTAAACGTTCTGCCTTTTTTTACCTGTATCGGAAAGACAAAGACAGAACGCATAAGTCGTGTTGCACCGAATCGACACCAGTGAAGGGACTAAAAAAAGGGGAGATGAAGTATAGTAACAACGTATACACATTGTTTTATAGCATTACTGCGACATGCCGCTACTGACTGCAACATTGCGACGCATACTGCTTATTTAGCAATAAGTAGTTATATTAAAGAATATTGTACAGTTTTCGGGTGCACTCTATTTTGGCAGTTGACCATTAAACATGTCAACTTAACGTCTGTGTTTCAATCACCACTCCAGACTTCTACACTACAGACCCTTGACGAATCCTGTTATTTGATGGCGACCCATACCAGTTACCTGTGAAGATTTTCTGATTAATAATTGAAGAAGCGAAGGCAAAAAGAAGATGACTTATCAACACCAAGGAACGAAAATACTACAATACCAGAAGATCAGGAGACCAGAAAAACAGCATCAATTGTAAGAAAAAAAAATCAAGCAAGAAACTTGGCTCTTAGCTGTAGCAGAAAATATTATAGAAAAATCGTGCATAAGAAAAGGTTGGTGCCGGGTGCCGGGAGATATGCTCAAGCCTAATAGGAGATCGAAGGACATGCAGGGCGCCGGCAGATACATAGTACGGGTCAAATAAGGAGCAGCTGGAAGCCTGTTCGAGTCCGATGACCGATGACCACCACAGCACGTTTCAACCGACGTCAGCGTGACCTACATAATGCTAAGCGGTAACATACCTAACTGCGCACAATTCTGTAAGTTTTTGAACAAAAGTTTTTGCATTCAACTTAAATGATTTAATTCAGTAGTTTTGTTTGTCATACCGTAATTTTTATTGTCGATTGAGTGTAATATGTCCGAGCAGTTAAAGGGATTACATATTAAAATAAATTTAATTAAGGAATACTTGGTAAAAATCGGTCCAGAACGTCGTAAGAAAGATATAGCTTATAAGAAGTTACAGGAAGCTGAAAATGAATATAAAAAACTCGATGGTATTTTGACTCAGTTGAACCAAGAAATTATAGATGAGCAGCTAAGCACTGAATCCACAGATTTATTTCAGAAATTGATAAATGAAATAACTATTGCTTATAATAAGATTGTTAGTTTACTATCAAAGATAGATAATAGTTGCCAAACTGGGGAAGGTAATTTTGTAGAAATTGAGCCTAAGTTATCGCAAAAGTTATCAAAAATGGCTGACTCTTTTGATATTAAAACGGCTATTTCCCTGTTGCCTGTTATGAATGGCCAGGAACAAGTGACCAACCAGCTCGTCGATGGGATATTGTTGTATAGCTCTCTTATTAGTGAATCTAGTAAAAACCAGCTTATTGAGTTTGTGTTAAAAACGCGACTTTCAGCTAGTGCAAAGTTGCGACTGAAAAGTACTTACAGCAGTATCCAATATTTAGTTAATGATATTCGCAAGTTTTTACTTCCGAAAAAATCGACTGTTGCTTTACAAACGCAGTTATTTCAAATTACGCAAGGTCGTAGGTCTATTGAGAAGTTCGGTACAGAGCTGGAAGAGTTATTTGTCAATCTGACGATTGCTCAAGCAGATGATGAACCGTCTAAGTTTGAGGTCTTGCGCCCTCTTAATGAAAAAACTGCTATCAAGCGGTTTGCGGATGGTTTGTCCGACCAGCGGCTTAGTACTGTTATCGCGTCGCGACAGTTTGATTCGCTACCCGAAGCTATTAGGGCAGCACTAGATGAACAATCTATGTCCACCCAGCCTCAGAACCAAACTATGCATTTTGGGTCCAATAAATTGTACCAGCATAAACGCTATCATAATCGCGGTTTCCGTGGCCGAGGAAATTATTCGAATAAAAATTTTGTTCATAATAATAGTTCCAATCATAACAATAATCGAGGTCAACAAACTTCCTTTATAAGTGCAGGTTATCGAGGTAGACACAAGAATGGTCAGCGTCAGCAAACACGCGGCGGCGGCCACTCACGTTTCCAGCGCATTCAGCATAACGCGTTAGAGTACGACGGCCAGGAAAGGCTTCAAAATAATAACGAACGTATAGAGTTTTTTCGTACCTAAACCGAGCAATCATTTTATTTTTAGTTTTAACAACTTTTGTGTTATTACTTGCCAGTTAAGGGATGGTGATGAGTTAAATTTATTAATTGACACTGGAGCCAGTCTATGTATTTTGAAATATGAATGGTTATTAAAAAATGGGGATTTATTGAATTTAATACAACAGGATAAGTTAGTAATTAAAGGAATAAGTGGTAATTTAGAGTCTATTGGCTATATTAATTTAGATATAATTATTAAGAATGTGGTTTTTAAACAAAAGTTCTACGTTTTCAAGAACTTATCTTGCACCGCAGAGGGGATACTCGGGCAAAATTTTTTCACGCGATATTCCGCGATGTTAAATTATAAAGATGGTACTTTGAGTTTAGAAAACCAAGACCAGTCTATTGTTGTACAAGTAAGTGGAAACTTGTTTACAATTCCGCCACGATGCGAAATGATCAAACACATCCCGACGACACTATGTAGTGATTGTGTAATTTTAGCTAGGGAAATACATAAGGGAGTGTATACAGCGGGTGTCATTTCGAAACCACAGAATGGACTTATTCCAGTTAGAATTTTAAATACCACGGATAGTTCAATTAAGGTAGATATTTCGGATTTAGAAGTCATTAGTCTGAATCATTTTGATGTTTGCAAGTTTGACAAAGATAGTATTAGTTCCAATAGAGTTCGAACTTTGCTTAATTTACTTGATTTGCATTCTTATTTAAATAAAGAAGAGCAAAAGAGCATTGAAAACGTGTGTGCCAAATACGCCGACGTTTTTCATTTACCAGGAGATACGCTCTCCACAACTAATTTAATTAAACATTCTATTAAATTGAAAGATAATACGTCCTCAGTGTACGTGAAGCCTTATAGATTGCCAAATGCAATGAAAGGAGAAGTTCAAAGGCAGATTGATGAAATGCTTAGGAATGACATTATTGAGGAGACCACTTCTGAATGGTCAAGCCCTGTACTTTTAGTTCCTAAAAAGACTGATAAGTCAGGAGATAAAAAATGGAGACTTGTCGTTGATTATCGTCAACTCAACAACAGAATACAAGACGATAAATTCCCTTTACCCAATATTACAGATATTTTAGACTCATTATCGAATAGTATCTACTTCTCAAAGCTAGATCTCAGTCAAAGTTACTATCAATTATCTCTTGAAGAGCAATCTAGGAAGTATACAGCATTTACGACGGATAAACAATACCAAATGAAGCGATGTCCGATGGGTTTAAAGACATCTCCGAGTGCATTTTCTCGTCTGATGACGATTGCGATGTCTGGTTTAAATTATAAAGCTTGTTTTATTTACCTAGACGATTATATAATAGTCGGAAATTGCCTAGAAACGCACAATAAAAACCTAATGACTATTTTAGAGCGCTTACGTGAAGTTAACTTGAAATTAAATCCTCTAAAATGTGAGTTTTTGCGTAAGGAAATCTTTTATTTAGGTCATAAGATAACTTCAGAAGGGATTTTCCCCGACCCAACTAAAGTAGAATCCTTACAAAACTACCCTACTCCACAGAACACTGACGATGTCAAAAGATTTGTAGCATTTGCAAATTATTATAGGCGTTTTATACCAAAGTTCGCAGAGATAGCCCATTGTCTGAATGCATTATGTAAGAAAGATGTAGCGTTTGCATGGACGGATCAATGTGAGAGCGCTTTCCAAAAGCTTAAACAGACACTCATTAGCCCGAAAGTACTAGATTATCCAGATTTTTCTGATAGAAATACGTTTACTCTACAGACGGACGCCTCAAAACTTGGGTTAGGCGCAGTACTTTCAAATAGCAATGGCAAGGTAGTAGCGTATGCGAGCCGTAGTCTTAAGCCCGCCGAAACACGTTATCCAGTAATTGAGCTTGAATTACTTGCTATTGTTTGGTCTGTAAGACATTTTAGGCCTTATTTATATGGCAAAAAATTCAATATTAAAACGGATCATAAGCCGTTGATTTACTTATTTAACATGACTGATCCTTCAAGTCGACTTACTAAATTCAGACTCTATCTAGAGGAGTATGATTTTGAAATAAGTTATGTTCCGGGACGGCAAAACGCAGCTGCAGATGCATTGAGCCGTATTGCTTTAACTTCCACCGATTTAAAGAACATGCACGAACATGTAGTATCAGTCATCACCAGAGCAAAAGCTCGTAAGTTGCGTAGTGACAGCACTGCCATGACTCCTGAGATTCCCGCTACTCCAAGGTCTGATCAACCAAAAGTAGTGGAAATCCTCAAGCGTCCAGCAGAGAGCATAGAATTAATTATAGGTAATATGAGTACTCAAAGACAAATACAGAAACTGAAGCAAATCACTAGTGATAAAGGTAATTGCATTTTTGTGCCTGAAAAATCAGCCATATTCGTAATGTCTCGATCGTTTTCTACCGTAAGTGTGCTAGCGAGAGAATTACATGATTTTTGCAACAAATTAAAATTAGATGAGCTCGTAATTATTAAATGCAAACGATATGAAGAATTAATAAATATTCTCATAAAGGAAATTAATAAATTTGAATTCAATGGTATCCTTAAGTTACTAATTCTCAAAGACGTCATGAGAGTAACTGATAGAGACACCAAAATTGTGATCATGAATGACTTCCATCTGTTACCCACAAGTGGCCACGCGGGGGTAAATAGGATGTTGAATAATATAAAAAAATATTACTATTGGCCAGGAATGACTAACGATATATGCGAATTTGTTAAAAAGTGCAACAATTGCCAGATTCAAAAGCATTCCAATAGGCATACAAAGGAGCCGATGGTGATTACATCTACGGCATCCACAGCTTTCGAAAGAGTTAGTTTAGATTTAATGGGTCCTTTAAGTATAGATAATTTAAATCATAAATATATTTTAACTTTACAGTGTGATTTGACGAAGTATGTCGAAGCATATCCACTAGAAAAGAAAGATACGGTTTCGGTAGCTAGGTTATTTGTAAATAATTTTATTTTAAGATACGGTATCCCGAAAGAAATAGTAACTGACATGGGGACAGAGTTTATGTCGTCAGTTTTTTCAGAAATTTGTAGCTTACTAAATATTACTAAATTACACTCAACCGCGTACCACCATGAAACCCTAGGAGCCTTAGAGAACACTCACAAGCATCTAGGAGCTTATCTTAGGATACAGTGCGATAGCAACAATACTGACTGGAGCAGTTGGCTTCCATTTTGGTGTTTTTCCTATAACACCGCGGTTCATACTGAGACAAAATACACTCCATTTGAGTTAGTGTTTGGAAAAGTCTGTAACTTACCAAGCAATTTACAGAACCCAGTCGTAGAACCATTGTATAATCCCGACTCTTATCCTTTGGAACTCAAATACAGGCTTCAAAGAGCACAACTTGAAGCTAGAAATAATTTATTAATGAGCAAGGAACTAAGGAAATTACATTTTGATAAAAATGCCAATCCTGTAAAGTATAAGAGTGGAGATTTAGTTGTAATTAGAAACCAAGTTGGTGATAAGTTAGATAAGATTTATTTAGGTCCATTTAAAGTTATACAAGATCTGGAACCGAATGTTAAAATTTTAAGGAATGGTAAAGAATATGTAACCCATAAAAATAATACCAAATTATACTCGTGCTTCGTCCTCGAGATTAGATATAAGTACACATGTAGTATCACACATCGTGTGGCCATTCCTGCACTATAGTTGAAAGAAAAAAAAAAACAATCTACCTACATTTTTTTTTTTTTTCGTCTGTAGGTAGTTACTGTCCCGACCGCCCATCATCATTCACATTTTAGTGCTCGGCTGTTCCGCACGTTTTTTAAGTCCCGGGTATTTGAAACCGTAAAGATTGTGAAATGCTTAAAAGAAAGCATTCTGATCATAGTGGGTAAGAATATATTTCACATAAACTGAAGAAATTGGAGAGAAAAATTAAGAAAGGTCGTCGCAAACACCGAACAGAAGAATCCACTTTGCCTTCACCCGCAGGTTCACGGAATTGTACGCCTTCGCTGATACACCTATCAGGTGAACATTTTTTGAGTGTAAAAGTAGTGAACCTTTACAGTTTTATCAACAAAATAATTAAAACAACAGATACTCGGACAGTACTTTGGTCTGTACCATCTCTGTTATCAATCAATAGACAAGTCTATACAGGTTTGCGTGTTTTTTCTTTGGAATTGCACTACCTGGAAATAGTATTGCGAATAGTACTTTGGGCTGTTTCTTTACTATCGGTGTGGGCACTAGCCTACCGACTAGTCTTTTTTCGCTGAAGAAAAATCGTTTACAGTTTTATCAACAACATAATTAATACAACATATATACTCGGACAGTACTTTGGTCTGTACCATCTCTGTTATCAATCAATAGACAAGTCTATACAGGTTTGCGTGTTTTTCTTTGGAATTGCACTACCTGGAATTAGTATTGCAAACAGTACTTTGGGCTGTTTCTTTACTATCGGTGTGGGCACTAGCCTACCGACTAGTCTTTTTTCGCTGAAGAAAAATCGTTTATTTTTCGACTACTGGCAGCGAAAATTTACAATCACGAGAATCTTGTGATGGAGGATCAAGCGGACGAGATTATCGAAATACAAGATGGAAATGGTTCTGCCGTCAATGATGCTACCGCATCAGTGGCACAAAATAGTGACGTCACGCGACGACGGGGTGGCGGCGCATCACCTTCGCACGGAGATGCGAATATCGGCTCAAACTATGAAACCGTCGCTGCGGTCGAGACACCTGTTCTTGATACTAAACTATTAGAAATAATAGGCGAGGATCTGTCTTTGCGGATCCGAAAAACGATATTGCGGTACGTTTTGATTATATATCTACGAATGGGATAACGAAAGAAATCCGAAAAGAGTTACTTAGTAAGTATCTAGTACCAGGCAACTGCTCTCTTATTGATGCTCCAAAGTTGAATCCGGAGATGGCGGCCGTTTTTACAGAACTAAACTCTAACAGAGACAGAAGCAAATAGCTAGTGCGATTGCCTGCTTAGGAGAAGTAGTGTTTTCTAGTGCTAGTGCCCTAGTGCTTTCTATGGAAGAAAGAAATACCGCCCTTTTGCAGTTACTGATGGATGTCGGTCGGATTTTGTGTGACGGACAACACACGGATTCAATAAACCGACGCAGTTTTGTCCTTTCTACTTTAAAGAAGGATTTGAAAGATCAAGTCCAAAAGACTAGCATTGGCAATCTCCTTTTTGGGAAGGCCCTTGCTGATACCTTGAAAACTGCAAAGGCAATAAATAAATCCGGAGCTGATTTAACCGCCACTTCGTAAAATTACGTTGCGAAGCCGCCACCATCAAAGATGAAGCCCTTTCAACCTGACAGGTCTTTAAACTGGAAACCACCTCCCCGAGTCGCAGGCAGGCAGTCGAGCATAGTACTATGACGCGACCATCTATGACGCAAGCTTGCACCGCCGCCCCACCCCCCGCCGCCACCGCCCCCGCGGCCGGCCCAGTTCTCGAGGAGCCAGCCGCAGCGCGCGGGCACATCGAGGCCCTCGCAGCCGACCTACCCTCGAGCCGTCGCTAAACATGGTAAAGTACGCTGGCAGATTGTTTTTACTTCTATGATCAATGGTCAAAAATCACAGATGACCCAACTATCCTTTCATGGAAAAAATGATATGAGATCCTTTTTACACAGGCCGTGGTACGGTACCAGACGCCTTTAGAGCCATCTTATTCTAAAGCTGAAAAAACACTTTATAAAGAAGTTATCAGTATCAGTAATTTAATTTCTATTGGTGCCGTTTCTAAATGCCAACCCTGCGAGGGCCAATACATATCAAGTATTTTTTCTAACCCCAAAACCAAACGGTAGTTATAGATTTATTCGAAACCTAAAATATGTCAATAAATTCATTATAGCTACATATGTGTACTGGAAAATATGTGTATATAGGATATGTGTAGTGTTAAAACTCATAACAAAAAACTGTTTCATGAGTACATTTGATTTTAAAGACGCATATTTTTTAATTAAAATATGTAATAAATAAAAAAAGTACTTAAAATTCATATGGGACCAAGAACTATATGAATTTAACGTTCTTGATGACCTGTCTTATAGAATCTATTTATAAAGCATGCTTAAATAATCTAAATGATACAAAATACTTGTTGCAAGCTTTAGGTTTCATTATAAATTATGACAAAAGTACCTTAAAGCCAAGTACTAATCATAAGTTCTTAGGCTTCATTATACATTCCGAAAATTTTCAAGTGACGTTGTCTCTCGAAAAAATTTTTAAGGTACGTAAACAGATACAAAAATTCCGCAAGCTAAAAAGATGTAAAGTTTGCGAATTTGCAAAATTGTTGGGTCTGCTTACATCGGTTTGCCCAGCTATCGAATACAGCTGGCTTTACTGAATATCTTTCTAGTCTAGTCAATAGACCATTCTACTCCTTGTAAATTTTTAGCGATGCCTCAACTAAGGGGAGATGGAGGGCCGCGTGCGATGGAGAGATTGCTAGTGGATTGTGGAGTGCGGAAGAGCAATTGAAACATATTAATGAATTAGAGATCTTGGCAGTTTATTTTGGGTTAAATGTTTTCGCCATAACTGTCACAATTGTCAGATTATATTACTTATCGATAGTACAACCGCGATTGCATACGTTAATCGTATAGGCGGTGTACAGTTTCCCCACCCGACGCAGGCGTCGAGACTTATGCCAGTGGTGTGAAGCTCGACAGATAAATGTATATGCATCGTATATAAGTTCGGCTGATAATGCTGTTGCGGATGCTGAGTCGAGACTTATACATCCAGATATCGAGTGGGAATTCTCCGATAGAGCCTTAGAAGGATACCATCTAAATTTGGATATCCCAAAATAGGTACCTTCGATAGTCGAATAAAAAAAAATGCGAGAAATATATATCATGGCACAAAGATCCAGATGTTTTTTCTATTCGCTTTCACAGTGCCATGGTCGCATTTTTTACTTTTATGGATTTCCACCATTTTCTCTCATTCTAAAAATAAAAATTTGCAAACGACAAAGCTAAAGGTATCCCATATTGGCCGACGCAGCCATGGTACCCATATTTAATCAACTTAAAATTTCTGAACTCGACGTTCACCGACAGCTTACCTTGGTTGCCGGAGTATTGTCAGGAGCTCGATGTTTGGAAAAGGGTTCTCACAAGAGTCAACACATGTAATGTTAGCCTCTCTTTAACTCAATAACTCTTGACTTTGATAGCTCATTAAAACAGTACGATGTTTGCTTGAAGAAGTGGTTCACATTTTGTAATGAACCAAATTTAGTTTTTTATGAGGCGTCAACGTCAATACCAAATAATACACTGGTCAACAAAATTTAACTTTTTTTTTGTTTTATGAAATTTCTTAACTGTTTCTTAGTAATTTGAGTTTGCTGATTTCATATCTACCCTCAGTTTTTTTCTAGCAGCTCTAGTTTTTGTGATACAGGTACTTCTTAAAATTTCGTTACGCGGCTTACTAATAAATTTTTTTAGTGCAAAAACTTATTAAATTCCATAAATAAATCGAAATGTCCAGATTAAGAAGAACTTGCTTAAACGATCCAAATAGTTTTTGTGCTGTTTGTGGTGAATATATGTTTCGAGAATGTCGTTTAAGTGCGTCTGACTTTATAAAAAAGGCCTACTTGGACTTCTTTGGGACACCACCCATGGCCCATTAGTAACCCATGGATCCCAAATTTCAACAAAAGTTAAAGAGGAATATCCCCTTGGTTATGGAAAAAATAAAATACATAGGACATAACTGGCTGATATGCTTTTATATAAAAATGGTAAATTTTTTTGGGTCAGCAAGGAGGATATACCAATTACCCCTTATTTATGTGTTTGTAGGATAGCCGAGCCAAAACAGAACACTGGACCAAAAAAATTTTGGCCTTTGAGATTGGATTTAGTGCCAGGTAGTATGCATGTGATAAATGTACCTCTAGTAGCCAGAGATCGTATTATATTACCCCCTCTCCATATAAAATTAGGTCTGATAAAACAATTTGTAAAAGCTCTCAACAATGATGGGGAATGTTTTAAATATATCAGTAAAATATTCCTGAAATTGAGCACAGAAAAAATAAAAGCTGGTATTTTTGACAGTCCTCAAATCAGGGAACTAATAAAGGATCAAAATTTTACTGACTGTGTAAAGAGAAATCTGCATAGATTGAATTTGTTTGGGTTGTGCAAAATTTCTTAGGAAATAAAAAGTCTCCAGACTACATTCAACACATTGAGCAGCTCATGTTGCACTTTCAAAGACTAGAATGTAACATGAGCATCAAGATGCACTTCTTCTTCAGCCATTTAGAGCGCTTCCCAGAAAATTTAGGCGATTTAAGCGAAGAACAAGGAGAACGCTTTTATCAGGACATTCGCACGATGGAAGAGCGATACTAAGGTCGTTGAAATGCAAATATGATAACTGATTACTGCTGGAGCATTCAAAACAAGGCTGAACTTTCGATTCATGCAAGAAAATCTTACAAAAGAAAGTTTTTTCATGTTAGTTTAGAGAAAAAAAATTTTTCATTTTATAATTCGAGTATTTTTCGCTAAAAATGTAATATGTTAATATTTCAAAAACTAGAGCTGCTAGAGAAAAACTGACAACAGATTTGGGATCAGCGTGGCAGAATCATACAAAATCAAGTATGAAACTTCATAAAACAAAACTACTGTTTACCAGTGATATATATCATTAAATTTTTGACTTATCTTTTTCAAGAAGGTGCTCAGTATAATAGCACTTTGAATAGTTGCAGATCTGCACTATCCTTTATTTTTTGAACAAGTTTTTGGAAGAGATAAAAACTTAAAACATTTTTTCAAGGGCATATTTCGGCTACGTGCAACAAAGCCCAAGTACAACGTAATGTGGTACAAATCTCAGGTCTTACTTTTCTTAGCTGGATGATACCTTAACGAAATTCTAGGCTTAGAAAAGCTTACTAAAAAACTAGTCACTTTTTTGGCACTGGTTACTGCTCATCGAGCACAAACAATTACACAAACATTAAAAACATAACAATACATTCAGATAAAATCACTATTATGATTCCTGATTTAGAGAGTAGGATCTTTCCAACTATATCTAAATTTACCTTTTTTATTTTTGAAGAAAATCTTAAAATACGCCAGGAAAAACGTTATTAGCATACTTTAAAATTACTGAAGGTGTACGTCATTCCGAAAATTTGTTTATCAGTTTCCGGAAACCTCACAATACGGTAACTGTACAAACCATCAGTCGATGGATTAAGCGGACATTAGAGGAGAGTGATATTGACGTCTCGATCTTTACGGCGCCCAGCACAAGGCATGCGGCCACCTCAGAAGCTAACAAGGCGTAAATATTGAAACAATTCGTAAAACTGCGGGATGAAGCAGTAGCTCCACCGCATTTTCCAAATTTTATAATAGAGATATTCATAGCAATATTTCAACAAACGCATTTGCCAGAAGTATTATTAATGGTTCCTTCAATTAATAAATAATAAGTCAGTATGACTTGTTTATTTTCAATTTTAAATTTTTACCGTATTACAAATGCTTCTCACCAAATGTTTGTAATAAGGAATAAACATGAATGTAATCTAAAATTTTTTAGTTGAATTACACATATTAATTGCATACATATGTGTTATGGAATTAAGAACTTAAAGTAAATATTTTGTTTAAATAATAAATGAGACATGGGATTATGAGGGAGTCACCCTTAAAGTAGCTGCTTCTTTTTTCACGACTACAAATCTCTAAATATCTACATGTGTACTTATATCTAATCTCGAGGACGAAGCACGAGTATAATTAATGATTAAACGAACTTACCTGTACGTGAAGTTCAATCATAATTATACGAAGTGCTTCGTCCGAAGAGATTAGATCCCTCCCCCCCTAAATTTTCAATTAATCCCAAAAGACGTCGTGAAAATAACATGATATGGTAGCTCTAAACTAAATGATGATGGGCGGTCGGGACAGTAACTACCTACAGACGAAAAAAAAAAAAAAATGTAGGTAGATTGTTTTTTTTTTTCTTTCAACTATAGTGCAGGAATGGCCACACGATGTGTGATACTACATGTGTACTTATATCTAATCTCTTCGGACGAAGCACTTCGTATAATTATGATTGAACTTCACGTACAGGTAAGTTCGTTTAATCATTAATTATTTGTTAAATGAAATATTTAAGTTTTAGAAATTATTTTATAAGAAAATTATATTTAGATAAAAATGTGAACCAAGTAGTATGCCTCACATTTTTTTTGCAGTACCCCGGGAATGAAGGGACTTAAAAGGGGAGATGAAGTATAGTAACAACGTATACACATTGTTTTATAGCATTACTGCGACATGCCGCTACTGACTGCAACATTGCGACGCATACTGCTTATTTAGCAATAAGTAGTTATATTAAAGAATATTGTACAGTTTTCGGGTGCACTCTATTTTGGCAGTTGACCATTAAACATGTCAACTTAACGTCTGTGTTTCAATCACCACTCCAGACTTCTACACTACAGACCCTTGACGAATCCTGTTATTTGACCAGTATGTAGTCTTTAAAAGCATGCACATAGCGATTGTACTCTTGAGCGAGACAATTAGGGATGCGGAAAAAGTATCGATACTTGAGTAAAGTTAAGTATAGCCGACACCTTTGTTACGTTAGAAAGTATAGTCATACTTGATATTTTTATTTCGATACTTTACAAAGCATCTATACATTTCACTTTACTCAATACTTTTCGATTAAATAAAATGTTGATAAAATTCACCTAATAAAAAAAAACATTATATTTAACTATAAATAAAAAAATTCGTGAACGTAACTACTACCAACAAAAAGTATGATTTTGATAATCCCGCAAATCCTGCGGATACGCGGCATTGATGACCTCGATCCCGCAGGCATGCGGGATTGAGATTTTGATGCGGTATTGCATTTCCTAGGTCAGACCGAACCTTTTTTTACTTAATTATAACATAGTGGTTATGTCGGTGAAATAAGTGGGAGGAAACGAGGAGACATCTGAACACGAGTAATTGTTAATTATAATAATAAGGCAAGTGTTCTGAAATCTGTGGCAGGACCATAGAGAACATAAGAAAAGCCTCACATCCGCGACGTCCTCGCTGTCATCCAACATGGCGGCGATGAGTCCGCAGTGACAGCACACTTGCCGCAGTCGCAGCAGCAGCACCAGGATCTCGTGCGACTTGACTGGTTTCGCTCCTATTCAACATTAAAGAAAGAAAATAAATTTATTGGCGCGTTTACAAAAAAGAAACTTATAACTAACAGAGTAGAAAAAGGTTTACTTAAGTAGGGAGTAATCTATAGATAAAAATAACAACAAGACAAAAGGATGTAGCTCAGCTATGTGCCATCCAAAACATGCTTTGGTTGGCGCTGGTTTTCAGCTACCTCCGTTACAATTGCATAATAATGTATTTACGAGTCGTTAACAATTTTATTAACGAAATTGAAAAATCAATAACAATTGTCAGAAATAGCTTATAATTAAATTAAAGAAAATAAAAACAATAACCAAAAATGCATAACAAGACAAAAAGAAGGGTGTATAGTCTTAAGCATTGTAGGCTTTCCAAGGATGTTTCAAATGTCCAGTGTCCTTTTGCTTTTTCGTTAGATACTGTTTATACCTAAACTAAAATGTATTGGCTAAGCACTTTTGTCTCAAGGGCGGTGGTAAATTATTCCATATTTTTGCACTTCGGTATGAAAAACATCCTCGGAATCCTGCAAGTTTATGTTTAGGAGTATACAGTAGGTTTTGATCCTTTGATCGTGTTCTAAACAAAAACAATTAACATTTTTCAAAAATTTTAACTTTTCAAAGAGATAATTAAGACACTGTTTCCAAATAACTTTTTGGATTACGCAAGCCAAATGCAACTCCCTTCTAGCTTCCATGTTTAAAATTTTATGTGCGTTTAGATAAGGAGTGACGTTATTAACTATGTAAATAACATGTATATCGCCACGACATGAATACCCGAGGGGGTGTCAACTGTGAAACTCGGTACACCCGCGTTTCACCGACGATTATTACGCCTCAACGCGATGGGTGGTGAGCCCTACCGCCGTACTTCGGGCACAAATACACGCTTTTTAGGGCATGCAGGTTTCCTCGCGATGTGTCCCTTCACCTTTCAGCAAGTGGTGAGTATTAGGTAATATTGAGAACAAAAATAATGTTTGAAACGTCCAGTCTTGCCAAATTCAAGTTTTAAATTTTGCAGCCGCGACGAAATCGGCACGATTGTATTGTCCTCGCAAGTTTCATGTAGCGTGCACCTTATAGTGAAATGAAACAGCGTGACATTTGGCCACGCCCACAACTGAGTTGGTTGCATCATGATGTATGTTCTTAAGATGTTAGGTTCACCACCTGTCACTTCGGGACGTAAAAAATCGTTTATTTTAGCGTGCGGATTTCAATAGAGGTCATCGCCCCAGTCTGGTTATAAACTTGTTGGGTTACACTGACCTTGCAACGCGATCATTTTCTTGTGCATCTTGGCGTAAGCATCGTCCTTCCCTGGCGGTTTGGGCAGGAAGCCGCCGCCTGCCAGCGTCTCCTGTCTCTCGGCTCGCTGGTGCAGGAACTGGGCGAAGAGGGTCTTCGAGAATACTAGCACCTGGGAGAAGAAACTGTATGTTTTAAGATACTCTCGGGTTATGGAACGAGGTTCATTATCGCACGTTACTACACTCTAGGTCAGGGGTTTTCAAAGTGGGGGGCACGCCACCCCGGGCGGCGCAGATATCTAGAAAGGGGGGCGCGGGCTACCTGTGTAGTAAGGACTTAGATTATTAATAGATTAACAAGAAACACCGTCTATAAGTATAGTGTACGTACTATACTACACTTCCATCACCCTCTTCCACACATACCCTGATTACCCCACCGACTCACCTCACTACAGATAACTCGCTGTCCCTTTTAGGCAACACATATGCCAGAATTGGGATGGCATGAGAAGAGTTGATGGTGGTGAATGTTAGCACTTGAAGGGTGCTTGTACAGTGAAGACCGCATCAAGTTGGACACATTGGACTTTGTACCTATCTTATTTTCTTCTCTGTAGGGGCTAATGTCGTACCGCAAGTGTATAGCCTGATGTGGTCTCCACTGTACTTGTCCGCAAACTTTTATTATTTGATATAAGAATTTGAGGACAAGTACAAGTACCTCTTAAATCATAAGAAGTAAACATAAACATAAACATAAACATAATTTATTTTCACACCAAAATCTTTTTTACATACACTCAACAAATCAACAGACTTAAACAAACAAAATTAAATTATAATTAGAGAAAGGGAACGAGCATACATCTGCTAAGTGTAGGTATCCGCATGGATGTTACCCTGTCTGCCAAACTAAGTTGCCTTGTCCGCATGACAGCCAGTGTCCTACCGATCGATGGATCAGATTTGGCGTAATATAAACAAACAAAAACAATGAAAAATTATAATTAAGGTAACCAATACTGCCTAAAATCTAAAAATACCACTATAAAACAACTAAACCCTACAGCCTATATATATATATTATATTACATACATGACATACGTAAGTATTAAATATATCTACTAATAACATATCAATAAATAGAAGTACTTACATAACAATTACACATACATATATACATACAAGTACAGATATAACATTCATTTATTTAGTGTGGAAACAAAAGGATAATTAGATTTTATTATTTATTTTTAATGTGGGTAACTTGCTTTTTTGTCGTTGACAAAGATATGCAACGGATCTGTTAACAAAGATCGACAAGTAGCTGGAAAGAACCTTATCATCGAGCATGATGGGTCATATTGCTACTTTTTAACGACAGCAAGCCGGTGGCACGTAATTCGCAAACAAATTGCCAGTGACTAAAGATGTTCTAGATACAACAAAATATAAACAGGTAATTGTTTTATTTTTATAGATTACTATTTAAGGTAATTAATATAATTGTATTATTCTTTTATTTTAAGAATTTCTTCGCTCTGTTCGTACGTCATTGGCAAAAGCCAAAGAGAGACAGCAATTTTAAGTCGATACATTGAGAGCGAATAAATATTTAGTAATTTGTTTACAAGTGTGTAGACATACGGACCATGGAATACAAAACTTGACCGAGCATATTGTGTTCGTACTTTAGGTGGTTTACATACTGCGTGTTTGCGTCTAATATTGGCATTTTTTTCCAGGCAGTAAGATAGTTTACCATGTTGGCGAATTAAAATGGTTTTAATGTATAGTTTTCTTACCGAAAGTATACCAGTTAATTCGTATATTTCTATAGTAGGGAATCGTAAACGTTTGAACATCATAATTTTTAATACTGCTCTTTGAGCACGTTCTATTTTAATTAGATGAGTTTTCGCTGCACTACCCCAAAAAGATATACAGTATCGCATAATGGATTCGCATAGCGCGTAGTACACTTGGCGTAAAACCTTGATTTCTGCTACATGGCGGAGAGTCTTAAAGACGTAAATAAATCGTCTTATACGTGAGGTAAGTAGATTTATATGTTCAAGTCCAGTAAGTCTGTGATCAATAATTACTCCTAAATACTTAATAGAAGTAGCTTCCGTTAAAGGAAGACAACTACAGCTATCACGATTATTGCAGGAGTGTATAGTTAGATCAAACGTACCGAGAGGGGGATGTGTGGAATTGTTTATGCAAAAATTTACATATTTTGTTTTATTTAAATTGAGGGTCAATAAATTTGAATTAAGCCAATCATACAGCTTCCCCATTCCCACGTTCGAGAAGTGTTGTGTTTCTGCCCACGTTTTTGCAGAAAACAAAATAACAGTGTCATCAGCAAAAGTTATGATTTTAGCTTTCGGTAGATTAAGGTTACATAGGTCGTTTATGTACGTAAGAAAAAGAGTTGGTCCAAGCACACTTCCTTGTGGGACTCCACAAGTCACCGGTAGGTCCACACTAATTTGATCTTCAACTTTGACTCTTTGTACCCTGTTTGTGAGGTAATTAGCGAGTAAGTTAAGAGGTGTTCCTCGTATTCCAATACATTCGAGCTTTTTCAACAGGATAGGGATAGAAACAGTGTCGAAAGCCTTTGCCAAGTCCAGGAAAACACCAGTACATTTGTTTTGTTTGTCATTAGTATTAATAATAAATTCTGTTAACGAGGTAACTGCATCTTCTGTTGAAAGACCAGCTCTGAAGCCAAATTGGTTGTTGGATAGTATTTTGTTAAATTCTAAATAATTTACTAGTCGCTTATTGATTATTTTTTCAAATATTTTAGAGAGTGTAGTAAGAATTGAGATGGGCCTATAATTTTCAACACTGTCTCTCTCTCCACCCTTATGAATAGGTCGAACTACAGACCGTTTGAAAGCAGAAGGCACAGTACCATCATCCAAACACAAATTTATTATGTGGGTTATGGGGGAAACTATAAATTCACTGACATATTTTATTAGTCTGGTGGATATTCCATCCCAACCAATCGCGCAGTTATTTCTGAGACCTTTAATAACACCTTGTACCTCACTTATATCAGTAGGTATTAACATAAATGAATTACATTGGAAATTGGGTACGTTTGAGAGAACTAACTCAGCCTCAGTCTTGTAGTGATTTGCCAAAATATTTTCAGCCAGGTTCTTGCCTACACCAATGAAGTATTCATTAACATGGTTTACAGACTCATTTTTATTGTGTTTTATGCTTAATAGTTCCATGGGCTCTACAGCACACCTTTTCATATGACATATGTCCTTCAGAGTATCCCATAGTTTTTTTGGATTATTTCGATTTTTCATTACTTCTTCCTTTTCATGTAATCTTTTTATTTTTTTAAGTAACTTGTTGCAAACGTTTCTGTAGTCTTTATATTTTTTACATGTATCAAAGTTAAGTGGGTTTTTTCTAGCTTTAGTGTGCAATCGATCACGTTTTTTAATACATTTTATTAGACCTGGTGTTATCCAACTTTTTAAATTGTTTTTTGACCTAGGTAATTTTAAGGTAACCGAGTTTTTCTCAACGCTAGTTTGTAATATTTGTATTAGAGTATTAGTTGCATCTTCAGCGTCGGTATTATTAAGAATAATAGACATATCTGTGTTTTTTATATCTTCCTGCACTGCTTCATAATCAATTTTTTTATAATAACGTATAGGTTTCTTAAAATTTAAAGCAACTTTTGATAAACTCAGTATAACAGCCATGTGGTCAGTAATATGAGTTTGGATGACAGCCGTTGATGTTGCATGATTAGTTTTTGCAAGAACGTGATCGAGGCAATTTTCCTCTCTAGTGGGGAGGTAATGTAATGGGATCAATCCATGCGCAGCAACAATATTTAGATACTTTAAAGAAGGATTTGTCAGTTTAGATGGTAATATATTTATATTAATGTCTCCTATCAAGACCACGTTTGGACAGTTTGAAATTGATGGTAGCCAATTATCCAGAGAGTGAATAAAATTGGTTGGATTGTTAAACTCATGTGGTCGATAAATTGATACCACAGTGTAATTATCATTTATCGTTAAAACCAAACAATCACACTCCGCCAACTTTGGTTCGTATACATTGACCCTTAGATCGTCTTTAACGTATAGAACTACTCCATTATTTTGATTAATATATCTTTTAGTTGAAAAAGTTTGGTACCCAGGAATTTTAGGAATAATTTTCAAGTCATCAAGCCAGCATTCAGTGAGTGTAATTATATCAACACGTCTATTTAGTCTCGTAAGTAAGATTACAAGCTCATTAAAGTTGTGAGCGCAGGTTACACTTCTTATGTTTAGGGACATTATTATTAAGGAATCAGTAACTGGTTTTATATAAGTATTTAAGTCTTCGGGTATACAAGTAACAGCCGATGGGGTATCAACCAGATCGATGTCATTTATTATTGTGATTGTATTACTCATATTTGATTTTTAATGCAAGGAGGCACCATAAAAGAGTAGTTCTTAGGTTTGATTGGGACAGCTCTCGAGTATTAGTAGGAAAAATGTTTGAGCACGTTTCTTTGATACTTAATACTGGAAAAGGAGGAATTTTCATTAAAATAAATGCAATGCAAAATAATAATAATTCAAACAAACAAAAAATAAATATGTTATAAAATTTTATAAATAATAGAATGAGATAGATATATATATGCATATTACAGTAATATATATTTTTCTGACATGTAAAAGTCAATATGGTAGGTATAAATATATACATTGAGGATAGTCAGACCGTAGCAATTCTAATTTCACTCAGCTGTAATTCAGACTTAACAAGAATGTATGGGTCGTTAACATCTTTCCTCAAATAAACTCTACCTAACTTGGTCCAACAAAATTTAAACAGCTTTTCGGTGACAAATTGTCTGGCCAGATAATGAAGTCTTTTGTTCTTTTTAGTAAGGAATTCAGAAATGAATATGTAAGTCTTACTCTCAGCGTAACCCAGCACAGCTGCAGAAAGTTTGACCGCTCCCTTTCCCTTGTTGTAATTTTTATAGGAATTAATCAACCTATCCTTCAAAAATACGCTCTGGAACTCGATGACAATAGGCTTTTCATCACCTTTCCCGGGTAGACGGTATATGTTTCGAACGTTGGTTTCCTGTATGTCAATCTTCATCATTTTTCCACATTTTTGGACAATACCAAATAGGTCTTCGTTCTTCTTATAAGGAACTCCTCTTATTTCGGCCGATGTCAATTGGGAACTACGCTGCACATCGTCCAACTTCTCTTCAAGGGATGAAATATAGCTCATTTGTTGCTTGTTCTCCTTTTCCATTGTATTTAGAGTAAGTTCGATTTCTTCCTGTTTTTTATTTATAGCTTCGATGAATCTCGTTGTCTCTTCACTGGATTTGTTCGCTTCTTGCATGAAATCATTGATTTTTTGGAACTCAATTTTCTGCTTTTTTTGCCAGTCATTAAACATTTTCTTCAACATACCTTCCATATCCTTCTTAAAATCAACATCAATTAAGTATAGGTTGATTAAGAAAAATATTGTCTTTTTTATTTTTTATTACTATGGTATATTCGTAATTTTTTTAATACTTGACTGATGACGGCCCACTAAGGGCGAGAAATATATTTCAAGTTATAATTTTCTTTTATTTATTGTGTATATTTCAAGTTATATTGTGTAATTATAAATAAAAAGCTAATTAAGGCATACTATATATATTTATTAAAGTACGTACTAAGTGACTACTCAACGCACATTATTTGTGCGAAAGGAGATTTTCTGCTGTTATAGCAAAAAAAACCAAGCACAGAAATAAACATGACATTGGTAGTGATTTGCGCCGTGCTATATCAGTGGTTAAGTCGAGAAAACACATAAAAACCATGCATGCTCATGCTCATCCATCACATTTAAATAAGTAGGTATTTGCTGCCGAGCGGTCGGGCGGACTACACATCCCGAGGATGCCTCGTTTAGAGGCGAAACACGTGTCGTGTTGTTGCTTGTTATTTAAGATTGCTTTATTTTGTGCTTGCTTTGCTTGTGCATGTTTTATGCGGGAGGGCGGGCGGTGGTTGAGTCTGCATTTTGAATAGCATGGTAAGAGTGTTTAGCGGAATATTGCAAATTATAAATATATCCACAAATTCATGATGGACTTAAATAGGTATTACCAAATTAAGTAGCTTTTGTATAATTTTCGTGTTACTTTAATAAGCAATAAAAAAACCTATGTTACTGTTTTTTTTTTCTAATCTGCTAGTAACCAAAAATTAACAAGGAGGGGGCGCGGATTTTTTTTTGTAGAACTGGGGCGCGAAGTACATAAGTTAGGGAACCCCTGCTCTAGGTACTTGGCGAGTGAGCGTTAGGCCGAAAAAAGTGTAAACGTCACGACACTTGCTATAGTATCCCAACTATTTGGTACCTACATAATCACACTGGTGCTAACCTTCTGGTAGACATTCATCTCCTCCTTACTCAAGGTGACAGTGAGCTGATGCAGCGATCTCTCCGGGAGACAGTTCAGCTGTCCCCTCTCCTGCAACTGCTGTTTAGTTCTCCGCAGGAGGAGACATCGCATGATGGTGGATAATCGCTCCTGGCCGCCGAGGGATTTGTTGTCGATCCACTTCTTCCACATCTGAGGTTAAATATTACAATACAATATTCTTTATAGCACAATAATAATAAAAAATTAACTACCAGTTTTAAAAGGGAAATTATAAATTGGGCGAATAAAAATTTCATTAGCTACTTCAAGTGTATGGAATAAATACCAAAGCGTGCGACTAAAAATACGGAGTGGGCGAATTTAAAGTATGAAATCGAAAATATTTCACCAAAAGTAAAAAAAATAGGTGCGACGACGAGCGAAGCGAGGAGGAGCGTGTTAGGTTTACATGTAAGATAAAATAAAGAGCCGAGCGAAGCGGAGCGGAGCGAGGCTACGTCTCTAGTTTTATTACTTAAAATTAAATTGTTACTAAAATAGAAAATTGTTCGCCTGAGAATTATTCATCTCAACTCAAATTTGTATTTTCAAGTCGCCGTTTTCAACATTTTTATTCGCTCACAGTCTTTCGCCCACTTATTATTTTAGTACGCTATATTCAGTATTTTGACACCTTAAATTTGAATTTATATTCGCTCGTTTAAATACTACCCATTTTAAAATAGGAAACACATGTCAGTCCATTCACTAAAAAAAATCCTCGGGGCAGGATTCAAACCAGCGATCTCTTGCTTTCACGATAAGCATACTACCAACTGCGCCACCGAGGTACTCATCCAGGTCTTTGTTCTGCACCGGGGTGCCGGTGAGACAACAGCGTTGCTGTCCCTTCAGCGATAAGTCTACTGGATGTAGCGCTTTATCTACTCACAGCTAGATCATCGAAGGGCGTACACCTCAGGAACTTGAGCAGCGCGAACACATCCAGGTCTTTGTTCTGCACCGGGGTGCCGGTGAGACACCAGCGTCGCTGTCCCTTCAGCGCTGAGACCGCTGTAGAGGTTGCCGCCTTGTGGTTGCGAATGATGTGAGCCTCGTCGAGGATGATGCGGGTCCAACGGATCCGGGTTAGCACGCCATTCTAGAAAAATCAAATAAAGAATTATAATGCAGGTGGTGCAGCGCGACGGGTATGTTCGCTGTGGCGCGCACCCAAGACTACTTCGGCATTATGAGGCTGCGTGCTGCCTCGCTGCTGCGCCGAGTGCGAGCCTCTACCAACAGCATCCTGAGCACGATCGTGGATAGGATTGACAACCTATTCATTATGCATTGGGTGCAGTTGTCAATCCTACCCAATGCGAAATAAATTAGAAAACTGTAAATATAATAGTTACTAACAATAGCAATTAAGTAAAACTGTTACTAACAATATGGATACAATATCCGAAATAAACGTTATTATTATATTATTATAATTAAATGTTATACGAGGGGCATGCCAAAAGAAATTAGATATTAAAAAATTATAATTTTTTTTCTTTATTACAGGTATCGATCTTTTCGAAGTATTCACCCTGAGCACGTATACACTTTTCCATACGTTTGAACTAATTGGAAAATACCAATGACCACTCTTCTTTAGACACCTCAGAAATCTCTAAAATATAGGCAGCCAGTGCATCTTCTTTGCTTTCAAACTTCTTCCCCTTTAGTTTTCCTTTGATTTTTGGAAACAGGTAAAATCACAAGGTGCTAGGTCAGGAGAATATGGTGAGTGAGGGAGGATTGACGCATTTTTTGAGTCGAAAAAGTCAAGTGTTTTGGCAGACGTGTGCGACGCCGCATTGTCGTGGTGCCTGAGAAGGCGTCGGATTCCTGACTTCGGTCGCTTGTCACACCAAGCTGATATTACTGTTGGAGCACAAACTGTCACATACCATTCGGAGTTCATCGTTCTTTGATTCTCTAGCACTACAGTAGCAATATGATCCGTTTTGCTGAAAAACGAGACGACCATTTGTTTCTGTGTGCTTCGTGCACGGCGACATTTCGTTGGAGTTGGCTCATCTTCAAAACACCATACAGTCGAATGTCACTTTGTTTCGGGATCATAGTTATAAAGCCATGTTTCATCATCAGTCAGTATATCATACACATTTTTTTTCTCGCCACCGTCGAATTTATCTATCATGAATAGGCACCAATCCAACCGACGGTCTTTCTGCTCATCGGTAAGTTTGTGCGGCACCCATCTCAAACAACATTTACGGAGAGAAAGGTGGTCGTGAATTATGGTTTGCATTGCTGCTGATCAAATTCCCTGTTCTCGCTCCAGCTCTACATACATAATTCGTTGGTTTTCGCGAATAAGTTTTTCGACTGCACGAACGTTTGCTTCTGTGACCGCGGTTAACAGCCAACCTGTCTTCGCTTCATCTTTGAGACATCCCCGTCCTCTTTTAAATTCAGCAAACCAATTAAATACTGTTGTTCGTGAGCAACCAGACTCACCAAAAGTAGTAGCCAAAAGTTCAAAACATTCTTGAGGCTTAAAACTTTTTTATAGTCATAATAAATCATAGCGCGACAATCACTTCGACTGAGTTCCATTGCTGCAAGCAAATTCCCGCCAGATTCTCGGAAAAATGATGCTCATCCAAATAAAAAAAAAAGAAATGATGTGCGTTCTATTTTCAGATATATCAACAAACAACCAGCCTAAACTGCTGCCGTTAATTCGAGAGAATGATGACAGATGGAGTGTGGCGATATCTCGAAAAATTACTACAAGTCAACAAGAGCTTCTTCACGACAAAAATAAATAAAGGCACGTTAAAAAAATATCAACGGTATAACAAATGGGACGAAATAAATCCAAATCATGATTATTTAAACTTTTTTTATAAATAAAAACACTGGAATAGAATATATATATACGATCTTATTATTTGGTAAGGTATATCAGTTTTATAATACGACAACACTGCCTTACACCGCAGATATTATAAACCTTTTTCTGAAATGTCGATTCAAAAAGTCGAGGATTCATACTGCAGGCATTATGATTGCTGATTTGATAGAAATAATGATAATGAGCAGAAGGAAATTTTAGTTATAGCACGAGCTCTTTGAAAGGTGACATTTATTTATGCAGCCAAACTACCATATTGGCAAGTAATAATAATAAATCAGCAACACGGATCGTAATACTTTTTGCTAATTTTGCCAAATAAAATGTTGACTTCCTATAGTAACTGACTCGGAGCTGGACTCGGGAAAACGATAAAAACAAATTAACGAGTTTCACAAAAAGGGTAATAGAACATTGATCACTTAGATACAGAGTCTTAATTCAATATGATTTCCGCTACATAAATAAAATGACAACCTCTATATAAGGTTCTTAAATTCAAGTGAACACAATATCGCTAATAGACAACTTTTCGCCAAAAATAATATTTTTTGCGCTTTTTTTTTACTTTTACGTAGAAATTGAGTCAGCTGATTCATTAAGTTTTGTACTAGGAAGTGGAAAATATATACGACAAAAATACTTTTTATTAACAAATAGGACCTTTTAACGATATACAATCTACCCTAAAATCATCATGACAAATATAAAATATTGAAATGCAAAACAGTAAAAAAAAGGTTTTATCCCCTGACATTTGCAAACGTCACCATTCTCTCGAATGAACGGCCGGAGTTTATAAGGTGATGTATAACTTGCCAGTGTCAACCAAAGGAGTAAAGAGTATCTAACTTCTTTTGGCATGCCCCTCGTATAGTACAAGTTTTATGTAAAAAAAAAAGACATGATCTTGCTAAGTTTCTTGCCCGTTCTTCTTAGCAAGACTAATCGAATGGGCGGAGGTAGGCATGTATTTATATATGTAACCTATTAGTATATAGTATATAGGATGGGATTTGGTCGGTCGCCTGGATTCGTGCTGGGGGCTCGGTTGGTGATCATTGAACCTTGTTCCTGGTCCCTGGCCGGGTCTTCGGTATGGGTTCGGGCGGTTGATTGGATTTCACCTTGTATAATATATATTTTACCTATTATTTTAATCGTATATACATAAATTAAATAAACGTTTAATCTAGTTCATGTACATTTATTATTTTATTACATATATTTTTTTTATATAAGATTAAATTTTGACTTGTGAAACGTGTATTTTATATACCTACTTTGCAAAATAAACTATTTGAATTTGAAGTTGAATTTGAGAAATCTCAATCAATTCATATGAAATTGCTGTTTTCTACATATAATTTGAAGGAAAGGTAATTTTCAGTACTAAAATTTTTGCATTGTTTTTAGGAATGACAAATACATGTTATGTAATTTCTTATGTCTATGAAGTCTGATGTCTGTCTGAAGATCCCACTGATGTCTATGAAGTTGATAAACTTATTCTTCGGTTAAAGAATGACAGTGCACCAGGAGCAGATGGTTTTAGTGCTAAATTAATTAAAGCAATTAAAAATGAAATTATTCTACCATTGACCCATATTTATAACCTGAGTCTTAGTTCCGGAGTCTTCCCCAGTGAGTGGAAATTGGCAACACTTATTCCTATTCATAAGGGAGGTGCATGTAATGTTCCTGAGCATTACAGACCTATTTCTCTTCTGGGTATTTTCTCAAAGATCTTAGAGAGAATTGTAAATGGTCGACTTGTAAATTACTTAGAAACCTTTGAGCTAATATCTAATAATCAGTTCGGTTTCAGGCGAGGAAAATCAACGGAGGACGCCGTTAGATCCCTGACCAAAGTAGTCGGTTCACTCCTTGACAAGGGCCAGAGCTGTGTTGGTGCTTTTTTGGACTTGGCTAAAGCATTCGACACAGTTTCGGTTCCGATTCTCTTGAAAAAGTTAGAGAGGTTAGGGATTAGGGGATTACCACTCGATTGGTTTCGTAGTTACCTGTCCAAAAGGTGTCAGCGTCTAAGAGTGGGGGATGACGTTAGCAATGTCCTCCCAACTGATTTTGGAGTTCCTCAGGGGAGCGTTCTTGGACCCACTATCTTTATTCTCTATATGAATGATCTATGCAAAATCAACCTGTCCAATGCAAACGTCATTAGTTACGCAGATGACACTGTAGTGTTATTTCACGGTAAAACCTGGGATGCAACAGTTCATGCTGCAAATCAGGGGCTAGCTGAAGTTAAGCACTGGCTTGACATGAACCTGCTCACTTTGAATGCCAAGAAAACTAAATATATCTGTTTCCACAAGACTCTAGCCTCGGAACCTAAATCGCCAATAAGCCTAAAAATCCACTCGTGTGGTATTTCTGACCCTTGTTTCTGTGATAGCATTGACCGTTCAGAAGAAATCCGCTACCTGGGAGTAATGGTAGACCAACATCTATCCTTTAAATCACACATCAGTGCTCTCTCGCAGAAAACAAGGAAATTGATTCATATAATGAAACTATTACGTAACTCTGCTGACAAACATGTAATTAATCTTGTATACACGTCTTTATGTGAGTCTATTCTGAGTTACTGTATCACTGTGTGGGGAGGATCGCGACTCACGGCAATGATTGAGGTTGAGAGAGCGCAGCGTTCTGTGCTTAAGGTAATGCTTAAAAAACCTTTTAGGCATTCCACAGATCTTTTATATTCGGAGGCTGGCGTTCTTAACATCCGCCAACTATATATACTCAAGGTTGTTCTTCTCATGCACCGACAAACAATCAACTCCGATACCTACTCCCATCTTATGTTAAAACGTATATATATGGTACCAATAACAACCGTTAAAACCTCCTTTGCTCAGCATCTTCCTGATTTCATGTTTCCTTTTGTTTACAACAGAATAACAAGACTATGTAACATAAAGGGCTGCTCAGTGAAAGAGGCAAGAATAAAAATCAGGAACTGGCTTCTTGGCTTGTCTTATGATCGGACTGAAGAAATAATAAAAATAAAATACTGAATGTTTTAAATAAAATATGTTATGCACATGAGTGAAAGTTTATCATCACGCAAGTGCTTGGTAATACTTGAATTAATGTTATATTAGTTTATTTTTTATTTATATATTTAAATATCTATCTTTTATTTTATTTTGCCATTTTTTGTAGTTATTTCTCATGGAATAAATTTGTTGTTTGAATATTTTTGTTTTATGTAATGTAACCACGACGACAGTTGGTTATGTTCAAATAATCGACGCAAAATTGTTCTTTTAAGATGTCGTACTTCCTAGGTTCCCGCGGTACAGACCTAATCTAGTTTGGGGACCAATAGATATTGTGTTAAATAAGTTATAATTAGAATATTGTTATTTTGAAGTTTTAGTTATCTCTTTTGTATATCTTTTGGTAAAATAAATATTCTTATTCTTATTCTTATTCTCTTATGTGTATGAATGAGACAACATCAAGGTAACAGCAACATAAATTTAATTTTAAAGTGTCAGCTGTAAAAAGCTATTACGAATCTTATCATGGAAATGGATGGCATTTAGGACGAACTGTTTTTGAATATTTAATTTGTATAATCAAGCTGAAAATAAAAACAAAATTTAATACTTAGATGTAAAACCTTGAAATCAACTTTCAAACAAAAAACAAATAATTGAAATAGCTATTGAATTACAGGAATTATGAACTTATGAAGCAATTTCGATATACCTTTTATGTACATGGACGGAGTATGTAAACGGACTGGTATCTTTAAATAAAACTACATACTCTACTGCTCGTACTGAACAACTTTCATCTGCGAAAATTAAAAATAATTCTTCTTTCCATACTAACTTTAATTATCTTGTAAATTATGAACGGTCGATGTTTCTTATGAAAACAACGTTACAAATAACGTCACTTTTGTACGAGTACGCATGAAACAACGTTGTAACATCAAATTTCATACATCATAATTTATTAAAACGCTATAAAACAGTTTATACAAATTGAAATTTATAATCGAAATATATTGAATAATATTTTTTTTTAATTGTTTTAATAGTAAATAATAAACAAAAGAAATAAATAAAGCTTATAAAAGCGAAACATAATATATTTATTAACAGTGTTCGCGCCACTTCTTGTGGCTCTCATACTGCGAGGTAGTTGTGAATTAATATTTGCAACTGTCATTTTTCGCTGCATCTCCACCCGCTTAGTTTTGGACGCAAATCAATCAGTCGTCAATCAGAAGCCTTTCACGCCGGAGGTATACGCTGATTGTCATTCGACTAGGTCCTACCTCGACCCTACCGCCCGCCATTTTGAGATCGCACCCGCTGTGCGCCTCATTTTCATCTATTACTATTACGAAGAAGATTAGCCGAGAAGAGCGCAACCAGGCACGAAGAGGAAGAAGAAAACCATCTTGGAGAACACCAGAGACTTGGTGGCTCAGGCGAAGCGTGGTTTGTGGTGCATGCAGCTCCTTCCCAAGGTCAGATCTTTCATCTTCGTAATTATTTCTCTTCACTTCCCGCTATTTTTAAAACCTATGGTGATACAAAGCACTGCCGTCATATCGCGTGCTCATTTTTTGGCCATTCGAGCCGGATCTAGATCCATTTTAGGCCCTTTGATCTGCGATCTATAACCATTTTTTGGTATTTCCAACCGCTATCTTCATGTTCTTTGTCTAAAGAACACGTGAATTCCGCTCTAATTTTCACTCTGCCCGCAGTATTACCCCGCATTCCCGCTCTTATTTGCATTATCTATGCATTAAAACCCCGCATTCGTCAAAATATTAGTGATTCCATTTCCTATATACTGGAAATTGTAAATAATCTACAGTGAAATACGCCATTCTGTTAATTTATCCGCTGCGATTATACCATTTGATCATTTCACAGAAAATATTATCTGCCTACCTGCTAATTCTTAATATTATCGAGAGGTACTCGTACACAGGTTCGTCCGCCGCCCGTGTTATCTCTAACTCATTAGCATTATTCTATGTTGTAGTCAGTATAAAACTTTCAATAGTTCTGGTACTTGCCTAACTTTGTACTATATAACATGCCAAATTCCGCAGAAGCTGCAAAATTAAAGATGTCGTATAGTTTAAAGAAGCTTAAAAATAAAAGGCAAGAATTGTTTAATCGCCTTCAGAGAGTTTATGACTTTTCTAAAACCGCTTTAGAGGATGTTTCTTCGGCAGAATTGTTTATGGCCAATGTCGAAACATTGGATACTGTACGCTCAGAAATTCATGTAATCATAGATGAAATTAATGACACAGAGGTATTGATAAATCCTAATTTTGAACCAAATTATCAAAGTTGGTCAGCTTTTGAGGATCTTTACTCCCATTGCAAATACATCAACCGGAAGTTATCACATTCTTCGAAATCGGCTGACTCTAAAGTTAAAGCTCCACGTGACATGGAATGTCCCAAAAAACCTACTATCAAGCTTCCAAAACTGGAACTCGTTGGTTTTTCTGGTGAAGCTACTATGTGGCCAACATTCTATGAAACATTTAAAACCACGATTCACGATAATCCGGACTTGACCGACAACGAACGAGTACAATACCTGATGGGTAAACTTTCTGGCCGGGCACTTTCGATTTGTTCTGGAATCACACCGAACGCAACTAACTACGACATAATCTGGAAAACACTCGTTTCTACTTTTCAAGACTCGCGTAGTTTAGCCACTACTTATTTGGATCAAATGTTTGAATTTCGCCCTTTAACTACCGCTAGTTCAAAAAACTTGGACTTGTTTTTAGACAAGTTCTGTTCCGCTGTTTCGTGTTTAAAATCGCTGAATATTAAAGATCTTTCGGATTTTATCCTTATGTATTTGGCCCTTAAAAAACTTGATGTTGAAACCGCTCGTTCATTTGAAATGTTTAAACGTGGTTCCGATTTACCCCATTATGATGAATTAATATCATTTTTACGGGAACAAACTAAGATACTGAACCGCACTGCACCCGCAATTACCGCTCCCGCTCCGAACCGCTCCGCTAATAATAATAACAACAAAACCGGGTACAGTACCAAGTCAACCCATGCTTTTGTCTCCGCTTCGACCAATAATAATTGTTGTCCGCTATGTAAACAATTAAAACACTATAATTTATATAAGTGTCCCGAATTTGTGAAACTAGATATCGAGAAAAGATTTCAGTTCATCAAATCTAATAACGGTTGCACCAATTGTTTAAGTATTACGCATAACAATTCCGCTTGTAAATCGTCTTATAATTGCCGCCATTGTAATTGTAAACACCATTCGATGTTGTGCCGCAAACAAAATGTGATGAATACTCACACCGCACTTGGTCAAAATATTACCGTGTCTCCACGCACACATACGCAATCTTCGAGGATGGTAGATCCTGCCGTATCGGCGACTAACACAGAACATATGACTAATGATTCTCAATCCGTACCAACTGCGAGTAATAATATTTCTTTATGTAACTTACAGCCTAACTCGCAGCGTAATGAAACATGCCTTTTAGGTACAATTCAAGTGATCGTGAAAGATTCTAACGGTATGTCTGTCCGTCTACGTGCGCTCTGCGACCCTGCGTCACAATCCAGTTTTTCGACGGTTTCCTGTTGTGAGAAGCTTAACTTAAAATATGAGAAAATTCCCCGCGCTTTTGTTAAGGGCATCGGCTCCTCATCAAACCCAATTAAGGGTGCGACAAACCTTAAATTGTTTTCACGATTTGATGATTCGGTTTCAATTTCGCTTGACACTTATGTAATCGACCGTATTACCGACAACTTACCATCGGTGCAGGTGGATTTGTCTACGCTTTCATATTTAAAAGGTATCACACTTGCTGATGAAACCTTTTACTTACCGGGTGAGATTGATATTCTTATCGGTGCATCTTTATTCGCGGGTATCTTGTTATCAGGCCGCGTCTCTGGTCCCCCGGGTACGCCGACGGGATTTCAGACCATCTTCGGTTTTACGCTAATTGGTAATACGCCTGTTTACCAAAATACCGCATGTTCAATTTCGTTATGCTCTTATATGGAGATTGAACCGCCAATAGATTTTATTTTACAAAAATTTTGGCAATTAGAAGAGGAACATTGTGAACCTGCTTCTAGTCCCGCAAATGATGAATGTGAAAAATTATTTATCAACAATGTGTCACGTGACCCCGCTGGTCGCTATTCGGTTTCTTTACCGTTCGCACGGAATCCTAACATACTAGGAAACTCGTACCATCACGCAAAAAAGTGTTTTATGTCTCTTGAGCGTAGGTTTGTTTCTAACGCAGATTTACGTTCCGAGTATAACAATATAATAAATGAATACCTAACTAAAGGTTACATATCCCCGCTTCATAATGATGACCAATTATCTCTTGGTTATTATATTCCGCATCATCCCGTAGTGCGTGTTGATAAATCAACGACAAAGGTGCGTATTTGTATGAATGCCAGTACTAAGACTGACTCCGCTGATGGTACTCGTGTCTCTTTAAATGACACGCTGCACACAGGTGCTAATTTGCAAAACGAGTTGTTTTTAATTTTACTTGACTTCCGCTTGTATGAAATCGCTTTTACCTCGGATATCAAACAAATGTTCTTACAAGTTTTGGTTAACGCCGATGATCGCAAATTTCAAAAGTTTTTATACCGCTTTGACACGTGTTCACCGCTTATCGCTTATCAGTTCAATCGCGTCTGCTTTGGACTACGTAGTAGCCCTTTCCTTGCGATGAGAGTAGTCAGGAAACTCTGTGAGGATGGGAGTTCAGCGTACCCGCTCGCCGCTACTGTAGCCGCACGAAACTGTTACATGGACGACATCTGCTATAGCACGCCCACCGTGCAGGGCTCCTTACAGCTCAGAGATGAGCTGGTAGGATTGCTTAAGGCCGGTGGCTTTGAGCTCGTCAAGTGGTCTAGTAACTGTCAACAGTTACTTGATACACTGCCTGATACTCACCGCTTAAATTCTAGTAAGAATTTTGAAGAACAAACTCAAACTCTTAAAGTTCTTGGCTTACAGTGGTCGCCTGATTCTGACGAGTTCTCTTTTACTGTATCGCTAGATAGTCGCCCATGTACTAAACGCAATGTTTTGTCCGTGATAGCACGTCAGTACGACGTCCTCGGCTTTACCGCTCCTGTGATCTTGTACGCAAAATTACTCTTGCAGAAAATCTGTATTTTAAAATTAGACTGGGATGAAACACTACCCTCTGGTATTGCGCAGATTTGGCAAAACTATTTGAAGGAGCTACCTGTTTTGCGGGATTTACGTATTAAACGCCACTTAGACGTGTTCCAAAATTCGAAAATTTCGATAATATCATTTGCAGACGCAAGTGAACGTGGATACGGATGTGTCGTATATATTAGGGTACAAGATGACTCAGACACTTGCACTAGCATTCGGCTGGTATGCGCAAAGTCAAAAGTCTGTCCGCTCAAGACCGTCAGTGTCGCCCGCCTTGAGCTTTGTGCCTCGTTACTCATGTCGAAATTAACTCGTCGTGTAGTTGACGCTTATAAAATACGTCACAATATTGAACGTATTTACTGTTTTACCGATTCTATGGTAACTTTACACTGGATACATTCCTCACCACACAGGTTTAAAACCTTTGTCGCGACGCGTATAACAAAAATAATATCCGCTATTCCCGCTGAATGTTTTTACCATACAGCTGGTTCTCAAAACCCGAGCGACTGTCTTTCCCGTGATCTCACTCCCATGCAGTTGATGAGTCACCCGCTCTGGTTCACTGGACCTGCTTGGCTTTATCTGGACGCTAAAGAGTGGCCAATCAAAACAATAGAATCAGCTTCTATTGAAGAAAACTTGCCGGAATCAAAAACAATTTCTCTTCCCGCTTTTAGTAATGAAGAACCGCATCCTCTTCTTTCTCTTTCGGAAAGAATTTCGTCATGGCTTGTGCTTTTACACACAATCATTTACATATACCGATTTTTACGTATTTTACCGCGCTCTAATATTTTTACCGCTACCGATATGGATTTCGCTGAAGTTGCATTGATTAAAGCTCTTCAAGCATTTTATTTTCTTGATGAAATAAAAAGATTAAAGTCAAATAAACTTTGTTCTCCCGCTTTAAATCGACTATCGCCATTTTTAGATAAAAATGGATTGTTACGCGTTGGTGGTCGACTTCGCAACACAGACATGACGTTCGATCAACAACACCCTGTGTTGTTACCTCGTAAAAATCATATTGTCGAATTGATTATCATTCATTATCATCGCAAAAATTGTCACACTGGACCAGTGGCTTTAATGTCAATAATCCGCCAAAAATTTTGGATACTTTCCTGTCGAAATATTGTTCGTCGCGTAATACATAGCTGCAATTATTGTTTTAAGGCGAAGCCGAGACAAACCTTCCCTTTCATGGCAGATTTACCATCATGCCGCGTTAATGAGGCTAAAGCTTTTGTCCACTGCGCTGTGGATTATTGTGGTCCTATCAGTATCACTCCGTATCGAAAACGTGGAGTCCGTCCCGTCAAATGTTACCTCTGCATATTTGTATGCCTGGTGACTCGTGCAGTTCACGTTGAATTGGCAACTGATCTTAGCACGAACACTTTTCTTTCCGCGTTCAAACGTTTTTTATCTAGACGTGGAGCAGTGTCTTTCGTATATTCTGATAATGCTACGAACTTTGTAGGCGCTAGAAATGCCCTCTCAGAAATTTACAATTTGACAAATTCCGAAGAATTTAAAACGTCTTTCGCGAATGAACTTGCCGATCATAGAATACAATGGAAATTTAATATTCCACGTAGCCCACATTTTGGGGGACATTATGAGATATATGTCAAAGGATTTAAGACGCATTTGCATAGAGTAGTAGGTACTCAACTGTTGACCTACGAAGAATTATTAACTGTAGTTACGCAAATAGAATGTGTCATAAATTCTCGTCCGCTTACGCTGCTGAGTGAAGATCCATCTGAACTTAGCGCGTTAACTCCTGCACATTTTCTGATGTCAACTCCTTTAAAAGAATTACCCGCTTGTAAGGTGGCTGATGAGCCAGTTAATTTATTACGTCGCTACGCGTTGCTTGATCAAATGGTAGAATCGTTCGCGAGGCGATGGAAGAATGATTATCTCCATCTTTTCCAGTCTAGAGGAAAATGGAATACACCTTCCAACCCAATCAAAATTGGATCTGTTGTCGTTGTAGTTACCGACAATACTCCACCGCTTCAATGGCCGCTCGGTGTCATTGTAGCTGTATACCCTGGCAAAGATAATGTCATTAGGGTAGCTTCTGTCAAAACGACGACAGGTGTTTACAAACGACCTGTCGTGCGTCTTTGCCCTCTCCCATCTCAATAACTCCTTTCTTTGCCCCCGCTTCAAAATTTCGTTATTCTCTGTCTTATTTTTACTTTTCTATTCTTATTTTAAAACCAATGGTTTTAACGCCGGGGGCAAATGTTCGCGCCACTTCTTGTGGCTCTCATACTGCGAGGTAGTTGTGAATTAATATTTGCAACTGTCATTTTTCGCTGCATCTCCACCCGCTTAGTTTTGGACGCAAATCAATCAGTCGTCAATCAGAAGCCTTTCACGCCGGAGGTATACGCTGATTGTCATTCGACTAGGTCCTACCTCGACCCTACCGCCCGCCATTTTGAGATCGCACCCGCTGTGCGCCTCATTTTCATCTATTACTATTACGAAGAAGATTAGCCGAGAAGAGCGCAACCAGGCACGAAGAGGAAGAAGAAAACCATCTTGGAGAACACCAGAGACTTGGTGGCTCAGGCGAAGCGTGGTTTGTGGTGCATGCAGCTCCTTCCCAAGGTCAGATCTTTCATCTTCGTAATTATTTCTCTTCACTTCCCGCTATTTTTAAAACCTATGGTGATACAAAGCACTGCCGTCATATCGCGTGCTCAAACAGTTTATACAAATATTTTTATAACGTAACTAGCCTTTCGGCTGCGTCTCCGTTCGCGGTTATTAATCATTTTGCCCCGTTTTCAGCTTGGTGGTTATTATTTTTCGAAACGGCATCCAAATCCGCTGAGAGGTTCTCGAGTTAAAACGGAACATACATACAGAGAGACCGATAAAAATTCAAGAAATTGTGGTTTGGTTTCAGTACAACACTAATATAAGCATCATGAAAAAAAAAAAAAAAAACAATGAACAGACACGACTTTTTACTACCATATTGGTGTAACATGGCATAAGTTATTTGACAGGACTAACCTTATTTCAAACGTCCTGTCTTTGTCTTTCCGATACAAAAAGCAAAAGACAGAACGCTCAAATTAAGTTTAGTCCTGTCAAATAAGTTGAAACGTGTTACACCGAATCGATACAATTATAGATCAGGGGTTCCCAACCTTTTACCATACGCGCCTCCCCAACTTTATTCTAAAATCATGACGCCCCCCTTTACCTGTTAGTTTGCGAACGGCGTACACCTGCTCATTGTTGGACACCTACGATTTTACCTACCTACCTACCTCAATTTTTTTAAATATAAGTTAATAAAATTAAACAAACGATTAAAATATCAATGGGCATGTTTTAATCAAAAAACAAGTAGTTAATCAACCGACAAAAGTAAAAAAAAACATTATAATAAGTCGCAATAATATCCATACCTAATAGCCGGGCCTTATAATAATATGGAACAGACTGGTGACGGGCAGCGGCGTCACTGGTGCGAGGGTTCCGGCACCGCGCTCACCAACCCGCCTGTCCAGCGTGTGTAAGTATGGGCAATTCTTCCAGGATGACCGCTGGGAGTGGCAAAGTCCTGGAAAGGCTTATGTCCAGCAGTGGACGAACTAGGCTGATGGATGGATGGATGAAGTCAAAATGACAACGTCAAGTAATATACAGTTTATTTTTGAAGCCACCTCGCGCCTCCCCTTGGCTCACTTTACGCCCCCCAAGTTGGGGAACCCCTGGTATAGATAAAATAACAGTCAGTCCTCACCTTCTCACTGTCCCTCTGGAGCAAGTTATATGTGGTAACGACGAGATCGTAGGTCGCTAGTCGACGCGGCTGAGTGGCTCTCGAAGCGCCGTGGTGCAGGCAGACGGACAGGGCGTGCGAGCGGCAGTGCTTCGTGACCTCGTTGCCCCACTGCTGGATGAGCGAGGCCGGGCAGACCACGAGCGTGCCGCCGCGGACCACTGAACATTACACATCTAATGTTTAAACTGTGTTGGTATTGGTTCACATTTGGCCACTACCGCACTTGATGGATAGTGTCGATGATATCTAGGATCTAAACAGTTTATTATCGAATTTCTTCTATCACATGATTAGTTGTAAGTGCAAACGTCTTTAGATCTTTCTTCAAATGTTCACAAGTGTGAACTGTGAAATGCAACTCACAGTCTACATTTGGTACACCCGCTTTTCACATAAGAATATTACGTCAGAACCGTGATCTTATGGGATAAACAAAAACTTTACTTTGTGATATTTTGACCCTAGCCCCACTCCTCGTCAGGACGCCCCCGCCCTTTATTCACTCGGCGTCGTTCACTCACATTTAGAGTTTTCCTTCCCAGTCCAGGGTTCATCGTCGTCATCATCCTCGTCGTCCAGGTTCTTCTCCTTGCTGCTCAGCACCAGAGAGATCATCGTGATGGTCTTCCCCAGGCCCATGTCGTCCGCTGTCGAAAAAATATTATCTATACTAACAATAAAGTAGTAAAAGTGTCGTGTCTGTACATTATCTTTGCGAAATTTTAAATAAAATAGTTTATTTTTGGAATTCTTGTCTGCCTGTATGTAAATAACTTCAGTTTTAACTCGAGAACCACTCAGCGGATTTGGATGCGGTTTTCTTTGTTATCATCGTAGTGACCCTGGTTAACATGTAGGGCTGTTGATAAAATAACGCCTAAGCCGAAAATAGGGCAGAGATTGAACTGCCTCCCATTTTTCGACGGCCAGACTTCAGGCTCTTCAGGGCGCGAGGGACTCGTGGAGGTTTATCTGTGGTCTACAGTCTATGCTCTTACCCAGAATCCCGCCACAAGGGTGCTGCGTCTCCCGCCACCTCAGCCAAGATAGAGCGTGTAGCTGGTGTCCCATTAGTTCAGTCTTCAGGGCCTTGGGCGGGACATCGTGCTCCTCCTCGGGTGGGCGGGACGCGAGGGACTCGTGGAGGTTCCGAAGACGTTCCAGGATCAAATTTCGTTCGGCCATGTGGGTTGTCATGGCTGGTGGAATAAAAACGAAAAGTGTTTAGCGTGTTGCGTCTATGTAACCTGCATACAGTCGAGTCTAACACTAATTCGGGGGAGAGTAAGAGGACAGCTCACAGGCAAAAAACCAGGAGGCCCACCATGCCTGGGACCGATGGGTGGCGGTATATCCATCCCTAATAGCCGGGCCTTATATGGAACAGACTGGTGACGGGCAGCGGCGTCACTGGTGCGAGGGTTCCGGCACCGCGCTCACCAACCCGCCTGCCCAGCGTGTGTGAGTATGGGCAATTCTTCCAGGATGACCGCCGGTAGTGGCAAAGTCCTGGAAAGGCTTATGTCCAGCAGTGGACGAACTAGGCTGGTGGATGAATGACACTAGTAGCAGCCTATCCCCCCCCCACGCGTTTGTGTGTGTACGTATTTTATATAGAGCTATTAGCTACTGCAAATGTGTGAGCACAACCGATCGAGAGGGACAATATAAGACGGCTTGTACACAAAGACCAATGCGTTGATGCGCGGCCAGAGTGAAAGGGACAATGCTATGCGAGTAAACGAGAAGAACGCGGTACATTTTACTTACTCGCATAGGTATATAAATATCCTCACACGTATATAAATACTTACATATATTTATTAGCAGGGAAAGACACGGTAAAAAAAAATTTTTTTTTCTTTACTTACTTATCTTGTTTTTACATAGAAATTAATTAAATACTTACAATATGTAAATTTGGATCCGCAGAAAGAGCGGGTCTCTCTTAATACAGGTTTTTTTTAAACTTAAAAGGGGAGTCCCACCCCAGAAAACGACCATTTTGTAAAGTAAATAAAGAATTTTTGTATTTGTATTTGTATTATAGGTTTGTCTCTTTCACGCTGGCCAGCGCGCCCACGCATTAGCCATTGAGTACTGGGGCCTTTATCCAGATAACAGTTATTTTCTTTCTAATTTAGCAATGATCGCCCTGGCGCATTAATTTTGTGAACACTATTTTGTATTGTATGGAACGTATGCAGCGTAACAACGCGACGCCGCGAACGGGCGGCATTCAAGCACTGCTCGCTCACTAAAGTAGGGCCACTGAGTGATGGCGCTTATGACAGCTGCATTTAGTGATGAGGTACATTTCAAATTTCGGTTAAAAATAAAAATCTAGTGTGAGTTTACTCAACATTAGACACGTCATTCAACATTCAACATAATGATACAAAAGGAAAATGTGCCAAAACCAGTGGCGTAGCTATCGGACGGCTATGCGGTGTAGTGCCCCGGGGCCCCCAAGAGATGTTTAAATATCTAAATGGAAAAAAGTATTTTACTATCATTTATTTTCGTTTAGTTTAACTTCGTCATTGTTTTGTTTTTAATTAAATATTATTGCGTAACTTGGCGACCTCAAACACTACATATAAAAAATAAGAAACTTTTTTAAAAAAAATCTTTGTTTCTATACGAATAAAGTAACACACTTTTATTGCACAATAAAGCAACATTCAAATCGAAAAATAATAAACGAAACAAGTAGTACATCACTATGAACAATGAAGTATTACATTTTTTAATTCACACTTGCTTATAAATAATTACGAAACTTTGTAGGAATTTAAACGTCATAGGCGCCATCACTCAGTGGCTCTACTGTAATGCTCCCGATTTGCGGGCGACGAGGCTTAGATAAAAAAATAATTGTATTTTTCTTTAAAATTCCACGTCAAAGGTCACTTACCTTGTTTACCGAACATCCTGGGCTGCACCAGTTTACTGGCCTTCTGTATATCGTCCCAGGACAGGCCTTTCTCGAAGCCATCATTCGCCATGTCGTTGGCAGTCGGTTGCTCTAGAAATTGTTTAAATTTTATACCAATATGCGAAAAAAATATGGGTGTTTCTTTTCAATGTATTTCATGAAATACATTGAAAATTATAATCAGTTTCTGGTATATGCATTTTGACTATATAATCTAGGGTTTTGAAATTGGAAAACATATTTGGATAAATTTTCCTCGATAGAAATAGTTGTTGAAATGAGGTCTTCAAACACACTTTTTCTCGTCGTTTGACGAATAGGAACCATATACCGAACTCAAACATATTTTATTAGGTGTGTTTTAACAATATCTAGAGATTTGACATTTGAAATTTTGCTAGCTATCTTAGTTTTTTTAATAAAAATATAAAACCAACTTTTTTCCCTATTGCCCTGAATCCGCCCCTCTCGCACTGCGCTATTTTTCGCTTGGAGTGACAGTGACAAAAATAAAATTCGCATAGCCTCTTAAACACCAAGTTTCTCACCAATTTATATTTTTTTCAATCAATTTAACTTAAGAGCTAAGCTCTTGTCGGTGGAGTCCTCTCCATTCATTTCTGCAGTCCCCCTTTTCTTTAACTTCTTGATACGACACGACATTTACTTTCTCTTTCACCTGATCCATAAATTTTCTCTTTCTTTCTTTTCCTCTCCGCTTTTCTTTCAATGATGTGTTTGATAAAATTATCGTGTCATATCATCTATTATAATAATAATAATAAAAGCTGTTTATTTATTTCACAATACACAAAACAGACAATACAAAACTATAATATACTACATGAGGAGAGACAAATCGGTCTAAGACAAAAAAAAACACAAAAACGTGTTTTTGTAAACACAAAAAGCCGCCGATTTTCAGCCTTAGCCTTTAATGAAAAAGAAACACAGAAAAATATAAACAACAGACAAATTAAAACTAAAATTATAAATACAACAGACAAATTAAAACTAAAATTATAGATACAATAGACAAATTAAAACTAAAATTATAGATACAATAGACAAATTAAAACTAAAATGATAGACACAAGAGACAAATTAAAACTTAAATTATAATTGTGTTGTAAAAATAAGTTGCAAAATATAAAAACACAAACTTATGGTCTTCTATCTATGGTAAATCTATGGTCTTCATCGAAACTCTCTTTTCGTTTACAATCTGCAGGACCTCTTCATTGCTCTTCTTTTCCATTCAACTTATCTTGTTCCATTCTTCGCCAACACAAATATATAAAAATATTTTTATATAAATATGGGAAGTTTCTTTTTAACATGTATTCAGCTCAAGCATCCTAGTATTTTTTTCAAGTTGCTACAAACAAGACGGAACGAAAATCCCTATACAGGAATAAATACAATGAATAGATATATTATGGATTTCCATCGTAATGAACGGTGAGCCCTATCGCCGTACTTCGGACACAAATACGGACACAACTTACGGTGATATGTGAGTTTTTCAACTGTCACGCCAAGCGGGAAAACGCGCTGTCCGAGTGGGAAGGATTCCATTCAAAGGAGAAAAAGGTAGGTTTTTTATTAATATTAAGTCTTTACATATGAAATTGCCGATTTCTATAGAGAATTTGAAGGAAACTCAATTTTCAGTACTAACATTTATGCATTTTTTTTTAAAATAACAAATCCAAATTATGATAATTTCTTATGTGTATGAATGAGACAACATTAAGCTAACTGCAACATTAATTTAATTTTTGAAAAGTGTCAGCTGTAAAAAAATATTACGAATCTTATCATAGAAATGGATGGCATTTAGGACGAACTGTTTTTGAAGATTTAATTTTTATAAACAAACTGAAAATAAAAACAAAATTCAATACGTGGATGTCAAACCTTGAAATCAACTTTCAAACAAAAAACAAATAATTGAAATAGTTATTGAATAATAGGAATTATGAACTTATGAATATATAAGAAAATTTCGGCAATTTCATGTGTAGACCTATAACAAAAAAACTAAATTAGCTAGCTTTTCCTTTCAGATTCTAAAGGATTCCAAAGTTTGCCAATATTTTTACGGTAGCGCCTTAAGAACCCGCTCCGTATTTTTCGTCCGTTTGATGCGAAGTATTTTTTAAATATTTTTCTCATCTTCACCGCGATGTTTTTGTAAAAACCAGGGACATACACCAATTCATATTGGCCGTCTAAATGAAGTCCTAAAACTTATTTGATTGAATTGTTTCTCCTTTGCGAATTATTTTGTTACTTAGACATTATGAAGAACTATTCGGAACGGGCTCTTGAGTACCAAAATAATTTGCAAGAGAAACAATTCAATCAAATAAATTTTAGGCATTCATTTAAACGGCCAATATGAAGTGGTGTATGTCCTTGGTTTTTCCAAAAACATCGCGATAAAGGCCAGAAAATGTTTAACAAAATGCTGTCAAAACTGTCGTCGTTGCGGACCGGGTTCTTAAGGCTACACTTTAACCAGTCCGTAGTTGGCTAGTAACCTCACCTGGCTCGACCACCATGTTGGCGACCTTGTCTCCCTGCCGCTTCACCTCGGCCTCCAGTCCAGACAGTCGCTGCAGCAGCTTCACTCCACCGTCCGGCAGTGTGTCTACATCCATGTTTTCTAGCAGGTACTGGGGAGTAACAAGTGCGTCATAAACAGTTCTGGCCAACCAAGAAACCGCGCGAGAAGCTGTAAATCAATATTTACTCAATATTTTTATTGCAAGCGTAATGTACATTATAAATAAATAAATAGATAAAATTCATTTATTTCAAGTGACCAAGACTCATTTTGGAATAAAACATAAACAGATTAAATTAAATTAAATTAATTAAATATAACATTTAATTGTACTAATAATAATAATAATAAAACACACATTTCAATAACTGCTCACCACGGCTACACACACATGCCTGTTGCAACAGCGGCGTATGTAGGGACAATCAAGCCTGTCCGCGATCATTGCCAGGATTGTGTTGGCGCTGGCCCACACTCTGTGTAGCAGAGACGCGCATCGTCTGCGCATGGTCGCATGGAAGCAGTCAATGCGAGCCCAGGCGAATATGCCCGAGGCGCTACAATAGCGGGGCAGCCTCAACACCGCCGTGAGCGCGTTATTGTACTGGACTCGGACAGCCCCGTACATAGATATACGAGTATACAGTGGTGGACATATAATTAGAAACAGTACATAAAACTTAGGTAAACACAGAATGAACTATCGTTATGAGTAAAAAATATATAGATTAAATCCCTATTAACTATGCCAGAACATAGCCAATGAGTTAAAAAACTCATAAAATATAAAACAAAAGAAATCTGTTCTATATTTAATTATTAAAACAGTTTAAATATCATGATAGTTGAATTTCTATTACGGGCCGCTTGGACAACTAATTAGAAACAGGATCCATGGTTCGTTCCATTTTTGAAATTTAAAATAGAAACCTCTTTCTACGCTATTTCTGTAGTTTCGGCGGCAATTAAACGTCAATTCGGAATTACGTGAATAATAAGTTTTGTTAAAAATGGGTAAAAATAAGAGTTGTGACGAGTCAACTAGGCAATTAATTGTTAAATTACAATTGGATCGAAAGTGGACTTATAGAAGAATTGATAATAATCATCTATAATGCTCTGTGAAGAAAGTTTTCAACGCTATTGCTTATTATAAAAGAAACGGAACTACTAAAAGTGTTTTTAGAAAGGCTCGTCCAAGGAAAACGTCTCCCCGGGAAGATTTGCAAATAATACGTGTAGCTAAACAAGACCCGTTTAAAGGCTCCAACGAGATTAGAAATGAAGTTTTTTCACCTGATGACCCAAGGAACATTTCCTCGAAACTGGTACGTCGTAGATTAGTGGAAGCTAAATTGTTCGGGAGGGTTCTCGAAAGGTACCGTTTCTTACCAAGCAACACCGAGAGAAGCGATTATTATTTGCAAAGAAATATCTTAACTGGACCGTACGAGTATGGAAAAAAGTGTTATTCTCGGATGAAACAAAAATAAATATGGTGAATTCAGACGGCAAACGCTACGTTAGAAGTCCAATAAACCATGCCTTTGATTATAAATACACGAGGAGCAGTCAAACACGGCGGTGGTAACATTAAAGTATGGGGATGTTTTCCTGGTTGCGGATTTGGACCAGTCCGTAAGATAAGATTGAAGGTATAATGGATCAATTTCAATACAAAAACATCTTAGAAGAGACAATGATTCCTTACACCGACGACCATTTGCCTGTGACCTGGATCTTTCAGCGCGATAACGACCCAAAACACACGGCCCGCAGTGTTAAATCCTTTCTTAGTGAGCAACGTCTTACCATGTTAGACTGGCCTGCAAATAGTCCCGAATTAAATCCTATTGAAAATTTGTGGTACGTCGTTAAAAAAATGTCTCCGTTAAACGTAATTCTAGTCAAAATGAACTTTACGAAGCCTTTGTTAAAGCATGGAACTCGATCCCACTCGATAAATGTATGAAATTACTTGTATCAATTATGCCACGTCGTTGCAGAGCCGCCATTAATAACAAAGGCTATGCAACTAAATATAAATTTTTAAGAAATTTAGTAAACCAAACATAATTTTACATAAATAATTTGAAACTGATGACGTTAACACGTTAATAACTTTGATTTTTACCTCATTTCTTTATTGTTTCTAATTACTTGTCCATGACGGATGGTACTGCAAATGTCGTTTAGTTGTTTGTACGTAACTAAATATCTAAATGGTAGTTGTAAACTCGGATATTTATTTGTTTTTTAATTAATTATAAGTTGTTGAACGTATTCTATGCATTTTGTTGTTTTATTTCCAAAAACAAAAGTTTCACGGAAATGTGCCTTGTATAATGTAAAATATGTCGCAAGTGTTCCTAATTATATGTCCACCACTGTATATAGAAGGTGAATTTTTGATCATCGTCCAAATTCATACTGGTGGCTTGGTAAGTGATCAGTATCATGGATCAATAACAATTTTTGTGAAATTCGTAAAATGAAATTTCGACTCCCCATAGTGATTCACTCGGGACTGGAAGTGAATTTCTATGGGAAGCCGAAATTTCATTTTACGAATTTCACAAAAAGTTTTATTGATCCAAGATACTGACCACTTATCAAGCCTCCAGTATGAATTTGGACGATGATCAAAAAGTCACCTTGTATATACAGGGTGGAAAAAATTCAAGGGCCCTGGAGGGGAACTACCTTAAATCCTTTAGTTAGCTCATTTTACTGAAAGGAAACATTCCTTTATTTTTTAAAAGAAACAAAACTTATAATTTTTCAGATTTGACACAAGTATCACAATCATTGAGAAAAAAAATCGGAAAGATCAGTAAAATCACGGAAAACATAATTTGGCTTTGGAACTAGTATGATCAGTCTACTGATCTAACTACAAACTAAAATATTTTTTATAGAGCAAAGAAATGAAAGTAGCCTTCAGAGATTTTTATAATTTTTTATTTCCTTTCGTTATTTTAAAAGAAATACTCAAACATTCTACATTTTTCCTGTACAGAAAAATTACGCAAAAAGAATTTGGAAGTTTGTGTATTTCTTTTTAAATAACGAAAGGAAAAAAATAATAATATTTTATATGAATAAGGTACTTTGAACTTTTTACGTAAAAAAAATATATTTTAATTTGGAACAAAAAAAATTTTTTTTTCTGTTTGCAACGCCAAATTACATTTTTCGTGATTTTAGTGATCTTTCCGATTTTTTTCCCGATGCTTGTGATACTTGTGTGAAATCTGAAAAATTATAATGTGGTTCAACTCCTTAACTACCTACACAAATTTTATTTGTTAAAAATATTTTGTTTTAATATGCTAAATTGTCCAAACGCGAGAGCATGTTTGGCGAAACGGACCCTTAAGTTCGGCAAAATGGAAACTGAAAACCTTCCAGTGAATCTTTTCGCTTAAAACAAGATATTAGCGAAATCAATGTGCCGAACATTAAAGGAAGCCAGATAAAACGGATTTGATTGATTGGTTGAACTTAAAGTATATTTTTCTTTAAGACTTAAATAGCAAAAAGAGTAATTTACCCTCGATCAATTTTTACCTTTTTACGAAAAGGGGACACCCGACGTTTCGAGACAGTTGCATGTCTCGTGGTCTACGGGAAACTGGCAAGTATGGCGAGGCGCAGTGATGAGATGCAGGTGACGACCGAAGTATTTTCCTTGTCCCGCAAAAACACTAGTCTTTAAAATTAATTGTTATCTTATTCACGCACGGCACACAACGCTCACAGTATCCGGAGATGCACTAAGAGAAGAAACCCGCGATTTAAATTTCCCGATGACTGGACTCCATGTAGGAGACAATTTGAAACCATCTTCCCTATTGAAATCATTTGGATGTTTCTTGATTTCAATCGCTTCACGCACAATTCTAGGGTAGTAATGGCGATCGGTGGAGAGAATGTTCGGGTTATGCAGTTCTATCCAGTGGTTGGTCCCGGATTCTAAAAGATGTTCTGCTATCGCTGATTTGTACATCTGCCGGTTTTTCACAGCTGCTATGTGTTCCTTGACCCTTTCCTGTACGCTACGTTTTGTTTGGCCAATGTAGCCAATGGCCATGCAACTGTCTCGAAACGTCGGGTGTCCCCTTTTCGTAAAAAGGTAAAAATTGATCGCGGTAGACCCGATTATATATATTATAATGTGTACAAAACGCGAGAGTTTAAAGTTATATAATTTACCCTCGCATTTTATTTTGTGCTTAGTTTCGTTATTGGCATCTTAAACATATACAATGTGTAACAGAAAGGTGTAACCATATTTGAAGAGCTTATTCGGTCAATGGTATAGAACAACTTTTACTATGGAGTCAACCTCGAAATCTCAAAAAAAATCTGCCCTTCCATACGTTTCGGCCGAGCGACATCGCATTTTTCTATGAAACAGTTAAATTTTTTTTTCGAGATATATGGTTTGTTCCATAGTAAAATTTGTTCTATACCAGTTCAGTTCAGTTCAGTTCATTTATTTATCTTTTGGTACATTACAATACACTTAGCTAAGTCATCATACATTAATATACACTTAGATAACATTTTAAAATAGTAAATAAAAGATACAATAAAAATTACAAAGTTATCCAAGATAGCACCAAAACATAATCTAAAATACAAAATGAGAATAATTATTTATCCTATGTCAAACTACTATCATATAAAACAGCCACAAAAGTTTTGTCCTAAAAATATACAAGGTGAATTTGTGAACATCGTCCAAATTCATACTTGAGCCCTGGTAAGTGATCAGCATCATGAACCAGTAACGATTTTTGTAAAATTCATAAAATGAAATTTCGACTTCCCATAGTGATTCACTTAGGACTGGGAGTGAATTACTATGGGAAGTCAAAATTTCGTTATACGAATTTCGCAAAAATCGTTCTCGGTTCATGATGCCGATCACTTACCAAGCCTCTAGTATGAATTTGGACGATGGTCAAAAAGTCACCTTGTATATATAATTACTATAGTTAAAATAATAATGTCAGCATTAAAATATTCATAAAATAGACAAATAAAATTAATAAAAAAAACATGAAGATACCTATTGGTATTGTTATTTAAATTCATTCAAGGAATACAACTCCATGTCAGTCAAAAAACTTTTACACTGTGCCTTAAATGGTTTGTTGTTGCACTCCTTTATATCATCTGGCAGCATGTTATAAAACTTTACACTATTTGCTATAAAACTTTTTTTCTTCTTTACAAGTCTACAATTTATTATAGCTAAGTTATTCTTATTTCTAGTGTTGATGTTATGTATGTCACAAAGTCGTGGAGTGTTAGGCAATTTCCTGTGAGCGTACAGTAAATTTTGGAAAACATATGTAGAATTAGAAGTTATAATATTAAAATATTACAAGAAAATTTTTATTACCTAATATTTTGAATGAAATGCCTGTAACAATAAGAAGCAAGGAAAAAATGTAACTAAGCGTACTTATAAAAAATATGTTTATAGTCATCTTTTGGATGACTACACAAGTAAAATAAAATAAAAATGAAAATCTGTTTAACTTTAATTATAAGTAATTTTTCTTTTGTAGTATTCGTCGGCTAGTAGTTAAGTTAAGAGAGTAACATCTGCCAATAAACTTTTTTAAAGTTTGGCGGAAACAATCAAAAATGTAATGTTTTTTTTCTTCTGCGAATAAATTTTTCTTATAAAAAAAAGCCTCCAGGAATTTACCTCTACAACTCATACGCGGATGCATCACATATAATGATCTTAGCGCACGTTTTTGAAGCACAAAACCATTGACTGAATAAGCTCTTCAAATATATGGTTACACCTTTCTGTTACACGTTTTATACATGTACAGTGGAGACCACATCAAGCTATAAACTTGCAGTACGACATTAGCCCCTACAGATAAGAATATAAGATAGGTGCAAAGTCCAATGTGTCTTACTTGATGCGGTCTTCACTGTACCTAAATGTAATTAACTGTGAAACTTATAATCTTAGTAAATAAAATAAACAAATTATAAGAAATATACAAGTAACACGTGGTCATTACAGTAAAAAATAAAGAGGAGATGAAATTTTCAGACAACTGAGAAATTCTGCAGTACAAACTCCCTATTTGTAAACGATTTAAGGGCGCACCGAGCGTTTGTCTTTGTCTCTATCTTTTTCTTTATGTGTAAAGAGTAAAGAAAATAACCAAACTTTTGCACTTGTTCTATGTTTCTCGTTGTTATTTTAATAATATTGTTCTTAAATAAAAAACTATCGTGTATAAACGCTCTAGTTATCTATAAACTTTATTTTAGTAAATGAACCATCATATCAAATTACTTACTTATATAAAAAAGTGGGGAAAAAGAGGAAAAAGTTACTCGAAAAGAGGTAACTTTGCGAATTTATTCTATCGAGTCAACTTCAGTCAAATCGTGTTTCTATCGTGTATACAGTCTAGTATATATACGCAATAATACCAATATATTTCCCACGGTTTTAATTGAATTGTTTACTACTTCAAACAAACGTTATAAAAACGTGTTTGTGTGTGTAAAAAGTTCGGTGCTCTCGTAACGGCTATGATGACGCCGCAACAAAATATTTCATTAGGCCATCTATCATTCTGGCGTCAGTACACACTGCCCCGCACTTCGGTATACCTTCTCATACAATTATCTTTTTACATCCTCATGTATACAATAATGTTGCAAAAGAATACTGCATTCTGTTTCAGAGGGCTTCTGTTTCTAAAGCGAAACAAATAATTGAAAAATGGCTTCCTAACCTAAGCTATAACGATACAGAAAACATATTAGTATATTTAGAGAATAACTACTTATTATCTTGTTACCACTTAGATACATCTATATTCACACATTCTTATATAAGTATTATTATATATTATATATATATATATATATTATATACTGCCATTGAGTCCTTAGATTTAAGATAAGTTTATTTATGTTTTTTAATGCACAGCTGTCACAATGTTTAAATAACTATTTGTCAAAACTATTTACCGGCACTCACGAAACAGACTACCCATCGTCTAGTCTGGGAGTCACTAAAATTTAAGTTATATGTGTTTAACCCATGTGTCTGAAATAAATGTTTTTGTATTTGTATTTTTTGTATCACTTTTATGCCAGCATAGTAAGAACTGCTAAGGTGTTTAAATCTGCTAACCTACTGTACACTAGGTTAAAGCAATTTTGCAATAAAAAAAACTCACCCTGATATTGTGCAAATCCTCCTGCAGCTGATTCAACTTGTTCAGTTCATTATCCCTCACATGTTTCTTCACAAACACCATGCCTTGATTCGGGTAGCTGGCGGGTACTAGGTACTGTTTCATCGTATTATCTTTGGTATTTGAATACCTCGATGTTGAGGGCTCAGCTTTAGGTGATTTTGATTGCTTGATACTAGATTTTTTCATGTTTGGAGATTTCTTTTTGGTCACCGTCTGTAAAAACGTGTTTAAATTATTTTGGTGGTAGTATAACGTGCTTGTTTTGGAATAAGAATGTGTAAATTGTGCATTGCGAAGGGCTAAGCGTTTTGCACTCACTAAAATAATTACCAATGTTCATCCAATGTTTACATAATGTGGCCCTAGGTGACCGGATCCGCCAGTTATCTTGTGGTAATTTGGGGATTGAGCTGTTAGGGGAAATGTGATCGTGGCCCTTTTAGCGAAGTGGCCGTTAGGAGAATAGGCCATCAACGGGAAAAGGCCGTTTAAGGAATGTGGCCCTAGGTGACCGGATCCATTTGATCTTCTAGAAATTAAGTACAGGTACATTGCATTGCATAAGGCACTATGAAAATATGACAGAAATAAATTTTTATGTTTGAACACACTATAAATTAACATTATATCATTGCAGTATAGAAAAGCAGAAAGAGAAGTAATTCATTGTGAGGAGCTCTGAACCGGGATTCTATACTGCAATGATATAATGTTAATCTATATCTCCTTGCGATGGATAAATCGCCAAGTGTTCAAACATAGAAATTTATTTCCGTCATAGTTTTGTGAATTTATCACTATGAAAATTATTAGTATCAGCGATTTTAATGTGATAAGTACATACATACTTGACAATGAAAATTAAATTCTATAGAAAGTGAATAACCAACAACTTACTGCGCTCAATGTCTTCGACCTTACATTAGACATGACTGCATCAAAATTATAACTCAACACTAAATCAAAATAAATTAATATAATCAACTAAAATAAATAAACAACACAAAAGTCGGTAACAAAGTCACAGAAATAAATGCTTGCAAAATAATACGTTGGGAACGAACATCTAACAAAACCTTCGAATTATTTTTCATTTACCCTCAAAATTGGTTACAATAGAACGCGTTTGGTTAGTACAACCCGTCGGAAATATCTCTGCACCCGAAACCCCCCACCCGCAAGGTCTCTACCTACGTTTGCGGGTGAACTGAGGTGCAGAGATATTTCCGACGGGTTGTACGAAGCGAAAATTAATGCAATGAGATGATAAAATATACTCGTGTTAAGATAATGTCGCGGAAGCTGGAAACTGGCGGGCGATAGCATTCGTCCATACGAAAAACTTTTAGCACGGAGCCAACACTCAAATAGGGCAAAAAAGCAGCTGTCTCATAGAAAATTTATTCCTACTCAACAAAAATGTATGAAACAACGGTTTCCTTTTCTCATGATTTCTCCTTTTTTTTTTTCACGAATATTAGGTAGTTCTTATTTACTCTTCGAACTATCGCCAGTTTTCGGCTTTCACAACTTCATCATAACATATTCTATATTTCAGTGTTTCCCAGTCTTTTCTACTTGCGGACCGGTAAAAAAATTAATTACATTTCAGGGACCGGTAGGCAATAAAAAATATTATGTTTATTTTGCGAAATCCATCGCAATACTCTAAATATTATTAGAGTGCACTACAAACTAGAAAAGATCAATCAGAAACAAACCCAAAGACAAGAATTTGAAAAAATTCCCCGGGCCAGTATTGGAACCTGCCACCTCTTGTTATCAAGACAAGCGCGCTACCAATTACGCCTCCGAGGTTCCTACCCCAACCGGTGAATTCTTCCATCATACTTGTCCACTGTTATTTTTGATTCTGTCTGATATACTAGCTTGTACTGCACATTTAGAACGCTCACGAGGGCGTTATGTGAATTCACGCCTTGTAATTTCACGCTTGTCTTGATAACAAGAGGTCGCAGGTTCGAATCCTGGCCCGGGGAATTTTTTCAAATTCTTGTCTTTGGGTTTGTTTCTGATTGATCTTTTCTAGTTTGTAATGCACTCTAATAATAAAAAAACATTATTTGTTTATTATGAAGTGCTTTATTACGTGAACTATTAACTGAAAATACTCGAAAAATATAAAATGAAAAGTAATTATAGAATCAAATGAGACTTGAGGATAATTCATGATTTATATAAAAACGGCTCACCTCAATATGTGTTATGATTGGGACAGCCGACCAGTTTCAGCAGATTTAGACTGCCTTCATCTGAGCGAGTGAAGACGTTTACGCGACGACGTTACGCCTCACACTGAACGCCTCACACTGAGGTGTAACGTCGTCGCGTAAACGTCTTCACTCGCCCAGATAAAGGCAGTCTAAATCTGCTGAAACTGGTCGGCTGTCCCAATCATAACACATATTGAGGTAAGCCGTTTTTATATAAATCAGAAAAAAGTAATTTGAAATATGTTGCTGTTTCATTGCCAAAATATTTGATAGCCGTGACTGTAGTTTGGTTTCGGAAAGACGAAGCGTTGCATTGACATCCATTCTGTTTCTTTGTTTTGTTTTTATAATACATGGTTGAAAAGGTTTTTTCAGATAAATATGTCGTGTTCGTGCGTCTTCTGTCCGACGTGGCGACTAAACAGAATATTTTTCGCTGACCAGCAGGAAATATCTGTGGACCAACACCGGCCCGCGGACCATGGACTGGGAAACACTGATCTAAGGTATAATGAAAGAGGCAGCAAAGAGGCATCCATGTCTATAGCAGCGATATTTGGTTGATGTCGTTGGTCTGTACGAAAACGAAGAAGTAATAGTACATTGTTCACCGAGGGAAGAAAGGGGAAGATTACCAACGAGGGTGTAGTTTGAGGCCCGAGGCGAAGCCAAGGGCCTCAATACACACGGGTTGGGAATCGCACTTTCTCCCGAGTGATACATAGTGCTTTATACTACACCTGCGAGGAAATAGTATAATTTTACTTTTAATCAAGATACAATAAAAGAAACCGACTGACTCGCGTGCGATTGTCACTTTTTATTTCCTTCTTATTTTTTATTATGTGCAGGAAAAGCAAGTGGCCAGTATTATTTTATTATGTACGAGTTCGCAAAATAATACTGGCCACTTGGCCACTTGCTCATTCTTTATGTTATTTAAAAAAAAAAAACAGCACGTTAACAATGGATTTGCATATACTTTTTCTGCCCGCTCAAGCACGTTAACAATGAATTTTCATACACTTTTGCCGCCCGCATATTTGTATGACAGTAATGACGTATTTTCTCCATCGTTTTCAACAAAGAAAGAAGGTACTTTCCTCTTTGATCCTTTTTACTTTCGTAAAAAGAACTTCACGAGTGTTGACGGTTTGAATCAAAGCAGACACTTGATAACTTCTTTGTTAGGCAGTGGCGGATATAAAAATAAATCAAAGGGGGCCGTTGTTATAGATGACATAGATCATAGACAATACAGCCCAGAAAGAAACATCTTGCGTATAAATAATTCTGTCAACAATCGAAACGGGATATTGCAATCCTATTGGCTCTTCCAATCTTACGTATAGCGCCACAAACTTATCTTTCCCGAAGACGAAGACTCTAACGTAATGAATATAGAAGCCATTTTGGTTTGGCCTACCGAAACATATACATAATATTGAAGTGGCAAATTGTATCTGCTGGTTCAGTCAGATGTGTTGACAGAAATCGGACGCCTGTTATGAGGAGTCTGTAGGCTGTAATCGTCTATGACATAGATAGTGACATCATGATCTATTTATGGGCGTGAAAATAAAATACCAGCAATGTTATTTACTTTTAATTAAAACGTTATAAAGAAATCAGAGAGTCATTTCTATTGTTATCATCGGGAAAGTCAATTCTCCGGATTTGTAACATTATTAAGAAATAATTACAACGGTCAAAATACAACCTTTAGCTGAGAGCAATGTATACCAATAGCTTAAACATATTTTTCATGATATTATGATAGCTTCAAAATAATTGGATTTTTCATAAGAGTGAAGTTAGAAATTTTGAAAGTAATTTAAACAAATCCGGGGAAGCGACACTTAGGTAATAAGGAATTCATCGTGTAAGTTGCCCCAAGGGCGCGCCCCCCCATGTGTCCGCCACTGTCCCTAGGGGATCCATCTTGTGACGATGAAGGAAAAACATGATACAAATAAAAACTTTAAACAACAAAACAAGTACTAAGGTAATTGCCCAGAAATACCTTGCAATCTGTACCGGGTATCAATGGACAAGTGTCTTTAAACGAAATCACATACTATACTGACCATACTGAACAACATTCCCAAAGAAACATATCTGCGGAAATGGAAACAATTTGGCCAAGTGCAAGTCTGACTCCCGCAGAGTTTTTACCACCACACAATAAGGGTACGGAACCCTAAAAACTTGGTACAGTACTCCCATGGTAATAATGCTCTTGCAAATCTTCGCCATTGCTCGGCAAAGCTCGTATTTCCTTACTTACCTTACGTGGTACGTCCGGTCGCTCGACTATAGATTTCTATGCGCATTGTATCTTTGGGAGTACTGTAGGGAGATGTAACATATAGCTAGGCAATATGTTAGGTTTAGGTAAGGTTAGGTCTTATAGGTAGGAGTTCGTGTTTAATTGACAATCGATAATCTTTATGGATCGACATACGTCGTATTGACTGATTTATTTTCGCGTTTTGTTCGTGGGCCTGGTATGTTCAACACAATGACGCAACATTTTTACAATTTAACTAGAATCTAATACAAAATAGTACTTACTTCATCTTCATCACTACTGAGTGCTATAATCTCAGACTCACTGTCAATTGTGGCTACCTCGTCATCTTCAGCCGCAAACCTATTTCTATCTTGAGCCTTCAATACCCTGGTCATGCTATCTCTCTTATAGTCATGATCTATCGTCAAATCTATTGATTTACTGACAGCTTTTGATATATTTCTTGTATTTGTTATACGTTTAGCGACATCTCTGTCATGAATTGTATGTTTAGCTATACCATTTTCATGAGTTATACTTTTATCGATATCGTTTTCCTTAGCTATATGTTTAGTGATATCTTCGTCTTTTATAGGGCTGCCGAAAGTGGAGCATGACAGTTTGGAGTCATCAAGGTCTTCTTGGTTCAGTTTATCTGGCGGCTCAGTGGTATTTAAAGAAGTTCTATGAACACTAATGCCTGCATCAGGCAGTTCATTCAGGCTGCTTACTGAGCCAGATATGCTATTACTGCTTCGAGACTTGAAATTACTCTGAAAGATGAGAAGGAGTTAGCATAGTGGAACCAACTTTAATTTGTCTTGGGCATAGATCAAGATTTCTTATGGCTATAGACTTCAATCGGTTGCATTATCAAAAGACACTGCAACTTCAATTTCTGGTGAGCACACCGAGGTTTATTGTTATAAGTTATTGGACGCTTTTATAATTTTGCACGGGAACGGCACGGCACGATATTTTTACCGTCACGGTTTAACAGGTAGGTTTAACAAGTACTGTATGGAGACGCTTTTAATTTTCAGTGGACGTTATCGTCGATGGAAAATAAAAAGCGTTTCCCTAAAATTTTGGACGGTAAAAATATTGTGCCGTGCTGTTATCGTGCAATATTATAAAAACGCCCATTCAATAAACAAAGCCACAGAATAAAATACTACGTACAGAAGAATCACTTTGCAAAAACATTGAAATAAATAGCTACTCTCGCTAAGCAACAATAAAGTACAAACTAGCTTGCACCCGCCTTTCGGCAACTTTTTATAATTGCCTACAGTCAGGTACCACACGTGCGTGCAAGCGAGAATGTATGGAATTACTACGCGCTAGAGCTTCTTTTACTGTGACGGCCTCAAGGTCATAAATCACTGTTCACTCGATAGGGTTGTTTAAAACGTTGCACGCGTGAAAGAGGTATTCTATAAGGTGTTTATGGAGCCAAATTCATACTGGATGCTTGGTAAATGATCAGTATCACGGATCGATAACAAGTATTGTTAATTTCACAAAATTATATGTTGACCTACCTACCATAGTAATTGACTCTTCGCTAGGCTTGCGTTTGTAGGGAACAGAGTTTTTTAAAATAAGGAAATCATTTTCGAATTTCCCAAAAAAGGTCATCAAACCTTGATACCGACAACTTACCGTGTCTTCAGTACGAATTTGGCTGCATAAATTAATGTAACCATATATTTTAGTTTGTAAAATTATTTATAAATGAATGATATAATATTTTGTTTTATTACTCATACATTATATACGAGAACTGTATTGTATATTGATAAATAGACCTGACATGCATCTTGACTGAGAGTAAATTATTTATATATTTATATTTTGACGACCTAATATAGTGACAAGTATGTATGTAAGCTTTCTTTGACTATCCATAGCCAGAACAGAACATGAAAAGTCGAGACGCGTAGGTACAAGTGAGAACGTGTATCACAGAGCGTGCGTAACACTCGACTGACTCTAGTGCCGACGACGGGTTGCGTCGCGGTAGGTATTTATCGCGGGTCACGTGGTCAAGTGAGACCCCCCTGACAAAGCCTTGGTTTTTGAAGCAAGTTTCGTAAATTTTTCGATAAGTCGTGATATTTGGATACTTACTTCATCTGACACAATAAAGTCAGATTCATCGCTTTCTGCATCTTTAGGCCTGATCCCCATGATACTCATCCTTGTCGCTTTGCACATCACCATCTCATCCTCATCCGGTCCAAACTCTTCATCATCCACGCCTTCATCATCATTACTACCAACAACATTGCTATCATTAAAAGACATATTCTTGGGTTCAATATTATCGGTGACTTCATCACCGTTGTCAATTTTAGCCGGTGTGTCTTTCAAGCAGATCATTTTGGTTCTATCGTTGTCTACGATGATGGAATTGTCAGTTTCAGAGTCGTATAGTACCATTCGTCTTTTCACCCGTCTAATAATAGGGGAATCAGATGATTTGCTGTTTACGGAGGTTCTTTGTCTGAGAGGTGGTCTTCTTCTCGGAACTATTTCTGGTGATACTTCTTCTGAAAATTTCATTAATTTTGGATTCATTTCTTACTATGGAGACAAGAGATAACTGTCAAGGGAGTAAAATGGGTATTTATTGTAAACTGAGAGTGCAAAAGAAATTATATTCTGTTTTCATTATATACGATATAAAAACTGGCCAAGAGCATGTCGGACTACAATTAGGGTTCCCTACCAATACTACAAACGATTTTTTTTTAATTATTATATTTGTCAGCAGCTAATCCAAGACAAAATCCCCCAGTAGCACGAAACCAAGATTAATTTAACTGCGACTTTAAATTGATATGCATATTCTCGCAAATAAACGTTCATTCATTAATTAATTGAAAGAAAGAAAGAGAAAGAAAGAATGAAATGAAAAAAAATTCAAAATATTTTATTTCACATAAACAGTTTTACTCGTACAATTGAAGCAGCACTCAGTGGCTCCCAGACTAGACTATCGAGAGTCTGTACCATGGGTGCCGGTAAAAAAGAAAAATGTTTATTTGGTATCAAAACTTAATAACTAGTTATACATAATAATGAGGAATTTTTAGGGACATTTTAAGTACTTAAAAACTAAATTATACCAAAAGGGTCTCCGCTCAGTACAATGTCGCAGCTGTAGCCACGACGCTGATTTTCAGCGGATGCCCAGGTTTTTAGATTGGGTTGGCATCCAGTCATACACATTTATAAACAACGTTATACACATTTTTAAACAATACAAATTACACATTTATATATACAATAATTCACGCTGTCACTTTCTTTTGATACGAAATATAAGGGAAACTAGTCCAGGTTTCGTGCAACTGGGGAATATTTACTAACCTTATATAACATACACTTTAGCGTTAAGGCGATATGTAAAAGTTTTAGCGTCCCTGTTACTCCATATGTGAAAAATCCCTCGGTGCGAGAGGGACGGATTCGTGGAAAAGTAGCAAAAAGTCGGTTTTTTATTAATATAAAATGTACTAAAGTTGCTTTCAAAATTTCGTTTAACCAGGTCCTAGATATTGTTAAAACCCATCTAATAAAATATAATTGCAGTCCATATGTCATTCTATATTGTCAAACCAGGAGAAATGGTGTTGAAAAGAGCCTCATTTCAATAAATATTTTTATCGAGCCGAATTTCTCTAATCGCGTTTCTGTTTTAACAGATCCCTAGAAAAAGCTTCCAAAAATAATATACTATTTTATCAAAATAATACATTATTTACTCAAGTAGATATAAAAGTTCTTCAAGTGTCGATTTTTTTTCCGTATTGCCTTAAAAACCTAGATCAGGGTCATCAGGGGAGAACAGTCATTTGTAGCAAATTTTTATAATCCGTAAGGTAGCCTCTTTTAAATGATAGTATCTTATATGATAGCATAGACTAAGTATTACTATAATTAGTCTATGGTGATAGGCACAAAGCTGTTTAAATGATAGGTACCTTATATTTGTTAAAGCTTTTTAAAAATAATTAAAGGTACTTGTAAATTGTATACAAAACTTTACGTTTGTCGGGAGATTTGTAACAAAATTGATTTGAAAAAAAGACATGATCTTGCTAAGTTTCTTGCACTTCTGCTTAGCAAGACTAATCGAATGGGTGGAGTTAGGCATATTTATAAATAAAAAATAAAATAAAATAAAATAGCTTTATTGTTCAAAAACAGAGCATTAACACAAGTTGCAAGGGCCCCTGTACTAGACCTGAAAGACCTGATTTACTGGGTGCCCCGCTCTACCACCAAGACAATTAATTTTGAACTTAAATAAAAGTAGGTACAGCTTTGTTATTAATAATAATTGATAAATCTTACTCTAAATAAAATACTACAATATTAAGTTAACATATGTTTGTTTTATTGTGTGTGTGTGTGAGGGTGTGTAGAAGTGTGTGAGAAGGTGTAGAAGGGTGTGTGAGGATGTGTATGTGTGTGATGTGGAAGCGCGTGTGCGGTTTCGTACTTGTTAAATGGGATAGGCATAGCATAATTTACTTAATAAGGTTTTCTGTTTCTTCATAATTTAGATAGTTTAGGTAAAGCGTAAGTTTCTGTTTTATTTCCAATACGGTAAACTGGTAAATTTCAATAATTCTGTTAACCTTGTTGTACATGGATGAGGATTGAAATGGGAATTGTTTTTGTGCAAATGTAGTCCTTTTTTTGTCTATATGGCAAACTATATCATTCCTGCGTTTTAACATATGCTGAGGACTGAATTTTAAACGTTTATGTTTCCTCAAAACACAACATAAAATATACAGCTGTCGTGTGGTGAGGATTTTGTATGTTGTGTGTAGTTCAAACGTTCGGAATCTAATTGGCTTGAAGAATATTACCTTCAATAGGGCTCTTTGTGCTCGTTCTAAAGTTATTAGGTGAGTCTTTGCAGCACCTCCCCAGACTGGAATACAGTAAGCCAAGACTGACTGTGCAAGAGCTTTATAGGTGGTAATTAACAAATTGCTGTTGGCGACATGTCTCAGTTTTTTAAAAACCCATATGAGTTTCCTCATTCTATCAGCGGTTTTGTTGATTTGGGGAGTCCAAGTAAGATTTTGGTCAATAATGACACCAAGGTATTTAATACTATCAGCCATAGCAATCTCTTCGCATGCGCAGCTGTCGGGGAAAGGATTTGAGCAAATATGTATTGCATTACCTTTACCTATATTTATTGTATTATTTATTCCTGTATTTTTTATTAAAGTGTATAATTTTATTAAATTTAAGTAAACCCAACTTTTACTTTTATTTTTTTTACTTAGTGTGTTTCCTCGTATTATTATTTATAATAAAACTAGTAATGGTCTATTTGGTGGCGGTGAATGCATGGGATGGTTTCATGTTAATTTTGCTGTTTTTTCCTTTTCTTTTTGTATATTGTTAGTTTTAAGAATTTAGTTTCAGTTATTATGTACCTTTATGTTGCCTTCCTATGTATTCTAATTGTCCCCAAATAAATTTATTTTCTTTCTTTCTTCCTAAATATAATATTTTTGTATAGGTGCATTTTAGGGAGGATCACTGAACTTCCATTCTCTAAAATGTCCTACTATATTTTAGCCTCTAACCCTAACTTTAAGGCGCTCTTATCCCAAAATCAGTAATTTCAAAGTCAAATAGAACTTTCAAATATCGTCTAAAACTTCAAAAAAAAATACGCAATATAGTTCGAACTTTTATCTAGATCTTCCACGCATGTGTTACACAATCAGATAAACTTTGCTCGATAGAAATAATTCACGAACACAGCATGTAATAAGACCTTTCAAATCATGCCATTTCCATAATTCCACTCTTTTATTAACGAAACATATCTGGTAATATTGCTCTTTAAATTTTCTAGGTCGACCACGTAAGTGGGTTTTAATAAACATATCCCTTATTTTTAAACAATTTAAAAACCGATAATAACAACGAAAAAGTACAAAAGTGTGGTTATTTTCTTTACTCCTTACACGTAAAGAAAAAGACAGAGAGTCACTCTTCTGGGATAAGAGCGCCTTAACAGCTACATCTCAATTCTTTGAAACATTCCTTACCTTCGTCAGAACTAGAGCTGAGGACCACTTTGAAACATTCCTTACCTTCGTCAGAACTAGAGCTGAGGACCACTTTGAAACATTCCTTATCTTCGTCAGAACTAGAGCTGAGGACCACTTTGAAACATTCCTTACCTTCGTCAGAACTAGAGCTGAGGACCACTTTGAAACATTCCTTACCTTCGTCAGAACTAGAGCTGAGGACCACTTTGAAACATTCCTTACCTTCATCAGAACTAGAGCTGAGGACCACTTTGGTGGAAGAGTGTTCAAACTGCCTACTGATGCTGCCTCTTTTGCTGACATCTACATGTGGAGACATAATAAAAAAAAATAAAAAAAAATGCACTGGAATAATTTCCTTAATATATCTTCATTGTAGGATCCTGTGTATATAATCAAATAAACAATATAGGCATCAATAATATATATATGATCTAAACTATTCTAAGCCAAAGGCTAGTGCCATCCATAATGTTACACACGGCTTAGTGCAGCACTGGAGGTATCTCTTGGGGCGTTTTCAGACGAGCCGCCGCACGACACGATAAAATGCGGTGACGACTCCTAAATACTGAATTCGTAGCGGGGGCAATGAGTCCTGCACTGATTCACCGCTCCGCAATCGTGAATATTGTGCACTTCCCTCCGGTCAGTCAGTCCAGCCAGGACAGCTCCTAAAAATAGAGCCAAACAGCCTCAGCATTCTGACATATAAACTGGTCCAGTGAAGGGAAGTTGGAGCTCGTAATGACGACTCCGCACCAAATACATTAGTATCCATCGTTTACGTACGTAATAACACTGCACAGCATGACATATTCATGTAAAATTGGAGTCCAGAGTCCTCACCATAGAAGCCGGTTCGCGGCGACGACAAATTCGATGCGAAGCGAGGTAACTAACGGGACAATAAAGCGCATATTTGCCTGGCTAATCTAAACAAGCGCCTCACGCCTTGCCTCGCGCCTTAATCATGTCGGGCAGTGGGCCATTTGAAAATGCCCTTATTTCGATTGGTCAATGGCATAGGCCAAGCAACCATCACATTAACTCTTACATGTCTCACAAATTATACAAACAGATCCACATGAATGTTTGATATACATATTTCTTTTTTTAATATATATCTGTGATTTTACCTTTATGGATGGAAACCCTATTGATACCATTCATCTCTGCTCTGCTTGAGCAGATGCTGGATCTTACAGTTGTTATTTTTGGTGATTAAAAACACAAATCTACCTTCGTCGCTGCTAGATATAACATGACTTAGTGCCACACTGCTTCTCCTAGTCACCAACTTTGACATGTTTTGGATATCTTCCTCATCATAACTTTCTGTGGCATCTAGAATAATAAATTATAACATTTGTATAGTAGTTTACCAACAGGGGCAGATATGTGATTTAGTTCTAACAGCACACAGAAGACAGTCATGAGTAAAGATTTTAATGAATAAAGTTTGAGAATTTTTCCATGATCATTTAACCCTATGTATGTCTAATAAGGAGATGGGAAGAAGAGATAAGAGAAGTAGCAGGAAACACAAGGACTAGAGAGGCAAAGGATAGAGAGGGATGGAGGTTCCTGGATGAGGCTTATGTCAAGGACAATCTAGGAGAAGAAAACTAATAAAACAAACAATATTATTGTTAAAATCTTTAACCTAGAAATAAGCTATAATCCAGATCCAGATCATAGAAATAACTGATACATATTTGTTATATTTCTCTGAAGACATTAAATTTATTGTTGATTTAGGAACTAAAAATTTCTTAACATAGGTGGCAATCTCACAGGGTGGCTTGCCTGCTGCTTTAGACCCATTTTCCCTCAGTGTGCCATACTTATCCAGCTTTTTATTATCTTTTTACACTTCATAGCAACTTTAAAAGATATCGGTCTGGGTGTAGATCACTCGAGGAAAGGTTTGAGGGCGGCAAGCCAAACTGTGAGGTTGCTTTAAGTTGTAAATTGTCAAACAATTACATATCTATTTTGGTTTATTTATTTGAAAATGAAAATAAATATATATTTAAATATATCACCACGAGATGAATCCCCAAGGGAGTGTCAAGGGTGTTCCAAGTGTGAACTGTGAAATTAAAGTCACAGTCTACACTCGGGACACCCACGTTTCAATGACTATTACTACGTACCAATGTGATGGGTGGTAAGCCCTATCGCCGTACTTCGGGCACAAATACACTCTTTTCAGGGCATACAAGGTATCTAAAAAGGCCGACTTTGGTGAATCATAAAATGATTTGAAAGTATGATAGAGGTAGAGTTTTTTCACGCGTGCAAAAGAGATGGCATTAGAACAGAATCATAATGTGATTCATGCAAAATGGCCTTTTTAGAGGACCAAAATTCTTTAAAATTTAGCAAGTGGTAATTAGAACAAAAACTATTCACATAAATTTCTAAAAACTCATTGGTGCATGCTCGACTGGGGATTGAACCTGAATCTCAAGATTGAGAGGCCAGCATTCTGCTGCTGTAAATCAAAGATTTCAAAAGTAAAGATAAGCCCTTACCGTAGTATGACAGCACCAATATGTTTCCACCTTTAAATGGGTGACGCTCACACGTTTGGAGTCAGTGCTCATCTGAACAGTGATAGTTGGACGCTTTAAGTACACTTAAAGTTTTGAATTTTTACGACTTTCAGTCTGATCAGTATTCTGACTGTAGTTAGTCAGATTGCGCACTCATATTGTGCGCGCGTCGGCATTATGTTAACGCACACATTCAAAAACAATGCAATAGATAGGAGCCAGGGCTCATCTAAACTTTTGAAATATTTGCTGTAAATATGAAATGTTGCTGATGATTTGTTACTTACCATCAGATTCTGCGTCATCGGACTCTGGAATGAATACAGTTCCGTTCTTTTGTGCGCTTGGAGGAGGCTTTCTCATCGTGGTAAAAGATTCGTCAATCATCCCACTATTGTTTATAATGTCTTCGGAGTCTGAGCCTATTTTATCCGCAGTATCATTACGGTACTCAAAAAATGAGTTTTCCATGTTGTAGTACCAGAAGGTAGGTACACGGATTTATTAATTTTCTTTGGTATTTTGAAAAAATAATACAACACCACGACAAAACTATTTTTGAAAAACGAAATTCGTTTGACAATTTGACAATTAGGTTCCGTTTCAAAACGAGGGTTTTGTAGCGATATTTACGCTTACGTTTCGAAACGTGTGATTATCACTCGGAGCGATGCCGATGCGAATTTTACCCTGCATCGTTCAAAAATCGACCCGAGTGAGACCGAGGGTAAACGAACTGTTACCTGACAGTTGCGCTAAGTGTTTTGAAACGCTTTCGAGAAATGTACATATCGCACTGACAAGTGTGATTTCTAACTCTGTCTGGGCACCGATAAAATTCACCTGACAGTTGTCATTTTGGAGTTTTCTCGGGATTCGGACGAATTTTGAAAATAGAATTCAAAATTTCCGTACGATTACGGTGAAAATTTTTCGAAACTGCTCCGACAGAATTATGGCTTGCAAATGCAAAGGTTGCAATATTAAGAGCAATAGGTATCGGTTCAATTCCTTTTTTATTAGGTACTTTACTTTATTTATTTATTTTGATTTGAGGTTATGTATTTACTTGACGTGTGTTACTCCAGACCGTTCCAAAACGCTTTTCTCACGGGAATCACTCGCAAGCGTTTCAAAACCAGATCTTTCTTTCTCTTTCTAGTATATAGCTCTGCCTCTTTCTTAAAAACTAATGAAATGTCGCACGAAGATCACACGTTTTGAAACGTAGCCTTACAGTGCATTCCGCATGGCGCTAACAGTGCCAAAACTTCCATCAAACTTCTCACGCCCATCAAGTCGTTCTAAATGGATAAAATTTGCGTCATTTGCATCACTGTTTAAACATATGGTCTATTCGGAACGCTTTTGAACGCGACATGGGAGTTGACACTTGAAAGTGACAGAATGGCAAAGATTAAATTATGTTAAGGTGTTTATTCGAAAACCATTTCGAGATTCAGGTTTGATAAGCCGTATTTTCGAAGTTTTGGTCTAAAAAACCTCAAGATGATGAATATTTTTACGAAAAGGCTGCAATTTCCATTTGCCCTCGTGTGGCGTCACTTGAGTAATGGCTGTTTAGAAATGCGTCCTTTGCGTAGACAGACAACTTTTTTTGTAAGCAGTCACACATCACAATCAGTATAATGTCTAAAATTCTCAAGTGACAAGGTCATCGGACAATTCTTTAAAAAATCATGAAAAAATAATGGTTAATTTATATACCAAAATAATGAAAACTAAGCCCCACAATGGCGTATATTCTCTAAATAAAACTTGAAAAAAATCTTTTAAAAATTAAGCTATGGGAATTTGTAGAAATTGTTTTACGTTATCACTGTGCTCACTGCTTACTTCTCTGACTTCGTCAATTATTATCGAATAACAATAAACCTTGTGCCAAATTTTAAGTTACATTCAATATAAAAAATTAAAAATTGGTTGTGGTATAGGTACATAGTCTATTCAGAATGTAAATAGATTTTTACAAGCGCATACAAAAAATGCCTAAATGTATGGGACAGCCCGATTTTGCAATTATAATTTTTTTAGGAAACATTCTGTAATTATAGGGATAGCAAATGTGGCGCTCCTAGAGTAGGTTTTTTATTTTGCTCTAATATTAGTTTAAAGTTGGACGGTATGACTGTATTAATTTAGATAGTTACACCAACAACATATCCCTATGCTCTCAGTGGTTCGCAAAACGGAACTTAACTATGTAACGCAAATGCCAAATATCCCCAGCTGTTTAGTTGTCTTTTATTTATTAAATTAATTTGTATTTATAATCGTATAATTTGTTTGAAGTTAAATAATTCTAATTTAACAAATATATTTCAAGATAATTCATCGATATACTATCGTATAATGACTGAAGTACAGCTGCAGGAGTTCAAATTAGACCCAGATTCTGAGCTTCGATTTGAGGTCGAATCCAAGAACGAAAAAGTGGTTTTAGAGGCAAGTAAACCCGTAAAATGAATTAAAAACTATGTCGTACTTTCAATAAATTATTTACTGATACAGAACTAGTAAAATAAGCTTTCAAATTTCTTTTGTAGGTTAAGAGCGGTTATGCTGAACTCTTTGGCACAGAACTCGTAAAAGGGAAGCCGTATGAGTTCCACACGGGCGCCAAAGTAGCCGTGTTCACGTGGCACGGCTGCACGGTGGAGCTGCGAGGGCGGACGGAAGTCAGCTATGTAGCTAAGGAGACTCCGATGGTATGATATTGAAGTATTGTTAATAATATGCCTATATTCATCTGAGCACGTGAATTTTAGTCTTACATATGCTGACTAATCCTCATCAATTTATTAATCATTATCAATCACAATCAGACTTCAGCTGGTACACACCTGACCCCCGTTCATTAATTAACACCTTCCTCGGGTTCCAACCCTGACAGCAGGATAGCGTGTACAATTTTCAACGCGTGCGACAAAGATGGCAATAGAACCTGTGTCGCCGACCCCTAGTTTATGAACGCTCCGCTGAAGTTCAAACAGAAAGTGGACATTTTTAACACATTTTACAAGATACAATCATACTCTTATTTATTGTTCTTCAATTGTTACTAAAAATGTATAACTGAATGTACATGACATTTTGTTCTTGTTCTGTTCTCACAAAAGGAAGAGAACAGTATTATGTGGGGATTTCAACATAGATATATTCATTCATTCATTTATTTATTCCTCTGTAGGAGCATAAAGCACACTTAGATAAGTCAATATGGGTGGGTCTCATTATTTCCACTGATAATAACCATTGACGGTTATTCTGATACTACTTGTATCACTATTTCCATTGCATTTTTAAAATCGCGACGCCGACTTCACGGTCGCTTATCAGACGCCGCAATTTCCTCTACCAATAGATAGGTACTGGCCACTGAGAATGTTTTTGATGGATTAATTGTCAATAAGTTGACAGTGATTGTTTGAGAGATCGGGTATCACTATTTCCATTCAATGTTTTTCACAACAATGGCTATTGTGAGACGGATTTGCATAAATCTGGCAGTATCAGAATTTCCATTTCAATGGAAAATGGAAATAATGACACCCACCCGTCAATATACAGAACTAAAATCAATTTAAAACATAAAACATGAAAATTGAAAATACTTAAAATTTAACAATTTAAAATCTTAAAATCTCTTTAAGACAAAACAAAGAAATGCTCCTGCACGGTGTCAAGGGGCCGTTCATTTATTACATAAGACGATTAGGAGGGGGGGGGTGTGAACAAGTCTTACTTTTTCTTACATGGGGGTGGGAGGGGGTCTAGATGATTCTTACGTAAGGTCAAATGAAATGAAATAAGGTGAATGAAAAAAGACGTTGTTGAGTGGGTGAACGTGGATGAAGTTATCGTCGATGAAGCAGTGGAACCGACAACGCAAAGGGATGTTCCAGTTGCTGATCCACTTTCGGAATGCCTGCTGAGCCCCTGGATAAATGATTCAGTGCTCTAAAATTCTTTGTCTCACCACATTTTTGATTACATTTTTTATAAAACAGTAATTATGTGTTTGAATTTCCAGCTATTTCTTTTTCCCTAATACAAAGTATCTTACGTAAGATTGAGAGGGGGGGGGGGAGGGGGTTCATCCAAGTCTTACTTTTTCTTACGTAGGGGGGAGGGGGGGTCAAAATGTGCTCAAAATCGTCTTACGTAATAAATGAACGGCCCCCAAGTCATCAATTTAGGTACTAAAATTAATTTACCTATAATATTATGTCATAAATTATAAAATTAAATATTAACATAAATATTAAGGGCACACCGAGCGTTTGCCTTTGTCTCTGTCTTTTTCTTTACGTGTAAAGAGTAAAGATAATAAGAGTAAAGTTAATTTGCCTTGTATAAAAGACTTGCAGTAACTCTCATTGGTTCGTAACCAAAAGAGACACAAGTAGAGAAAATTTTTAGAGATTCCTTTGAAGAAAATCATCCAAACGAATCATTTGAAAAATTCTTTGAAACTTATAAATTGTTTCATGATCTGTATTTCGCAGTTATTAGACTTCAACAAAGAGCAAAAACAAAACGCAAATGGTTATCGAAAGGAATAAAGAAATGTTGCCAATGTGAATGAGAGCTTTTGTGGCAATATAGATTATCTCCAAATAGCAATACGAAAAACACTTTCAAAACATATTTACATAAAGTGAAAATATAAAACACTTAACAGCCTTAATGCTCCAAAATCCTGTAACATTACTGAGTGCTGTAAATTAATACAGAAACACTTGACACCATATTTTCAAATCAACCATTAGACTCAATGATCTTTGAGACCAGTATTTTCTGGAAGATTTTCCATCAAAGATAAATTTCCATTACTATAAATAAAATATCTATCAAATATATAGAAAATTTGGCTGGACTATTCTACATTTTCTTTTAAAGCTATCTTTCCTATTCTAGGTGATATACCTCAATGTCCATGCAGCTCTAGAACAGCAGAGAGTGGCAGCAGAGCAGGAAGGTGCCCGAGGTCCGGTGACCATGGTCGTAGGCCCCGGAGATGTGGGCAAATCCACCCTGGTGCGGATACTGCTGAACTATGCTGTGAGAATGGGGAGAAGACCTATCTTTGTTGACCTGGATGTTGGGCAGGGGACTATCAGTGTACCAGGAACTATTGGTAACGTTTATAATAAAATATTTGGCCACAGAAAGTAGGAATTTAAATATATGTGAAGCTACGAAACTTGCTACAAGCTTTTCCGTTTTGTAACAAAACTCTAAGAGGCTGTATTAGTAATTTGCCAAAGTATTAACGTTGGTAATTATTTCATAAACCAAGTATCACACAAACTTCAACTACAATCATTTTAGAATCATACCCTACCAGTCCTACTCCAAAAAATATTATCAGAGTTAATATCATAATGTGAGTGGTTGACCAAAAAGGGACCTCAAGGGAAAATAATTGATTTCGAGTAAATCGCGTTTGAAGTTTGAAGTAGAAACAAAAACTAGTGTGCGCTGTGTGTAGTAAGGTGTAATTTCTACAAAACTAGTGTGCGCTGTGTGTAGTAAGGTGTAATTTCTACAAAACTAGTGTGCGCTGTGTGTAGTAAGGTGTAATTTCTACAAAACTAGTGTGCGCTGTGTGTAGTAAGGTGTAATTTCTACAAAACTAGTGTGCGCTGTGTGTAGTAAGGTGTAATTTCTACAAAACTAGTGTGCGCTGTGTGTAGTAAGGTGTAATTTCTACAAAACTAGTGTGCGCTGTGTGTAGTAAGGTGTAATTTCTACAAAACTAGTGTGCGCTGTGTGTAGTAAGGTGTAATTTCTACAAAACTTTCTCGGCTCACAAAAAAAAAACTACGGCACCTAAAAATATGCTGGTTAGACCAAAACAAAGCTAAAAGACCATAGATGCAAAAATTCCAAAAAAAAAAAAAGTTTCCAATCCCTCCAGGTCCCTTTTTGGTCAACCACTCACATATAGTTTTCTTTTTTTTTTTCTTTTGGTAAAAAGCCTTGAACATGTCGTTCTCATAGAGCCAACTTAGAGTACACACCAATGAACTATAGTAATAATCATCATGTAGTTTCACTCCTCCTTTACAGGAGCTCTACTGGTGGAGAGGCCAGCTTCAATAGAGGAGGGGTTCAGCCAACAAGCGCCTCTGGTCTACCATTTCGGGAACAAGAGTCCCGGAGACAATCTGCAGCTGTACAACACCATTGTGAGCAGACTAGCTGAAGTTATCGCTGAAAGGACTGATAATAATAAAAAAGGTATATATACAATATACATCATATACTCACGCCTCTCTCCCAGAGGAACAAACATGGACTACAGGTCTCCATCTGCTACGATCATGATACACCTCTTTCGCGTCTTAAGAATGATAGTTTAAAAAAAATTAAGTAAAACAAATGAGTAATTTAAATATATTAAAAGTCCGACTTTTCAATCTGCCACGGTTCAAAGTCAACTCCGAATTGTAGTATTTTTGGACGTTTTCTAATGATTTGTTAGACCAAGTAGTGGAAATGTTGTCATGTGATACATATTTGTAATTTACTTAAGAAGCCTCAAATGTTGTCATGTGATACATATTTGTAATTTACTTAAGAAGCCTCAAATGTTGTCATGTGATACATATTTGTAATTTACTTAAGAAGCCTCAAATGTTGTCATGTGATACATATTTTTGTAATTTACTTAAGAAGCCTCAAATGTTGTCATGTGATACATATTTGTAATTTACTTAAGAAGCCTTAAATGTTGTCATGTGATACATATTTTTGTAATTTACTTAAGAAGCCCTTTCATTTGATACATGATAATATTCAACAAAAAAAAAATTGTTCGTTGTACCACCATCTTTATAACGTTATAGTGTCTACCCCCACACTATGTGCTGTTCATCTCTTTGTGTTCAGATGATCATACTGAACGCCCTAACATCAGTTAAACCACATCCAAGATGACATGAATGGAAATTTCATATATCTTATTTTGCCAAACTACTAAGTCGAAGGTTTAGGATAATTATAAATTATGTTTGCAAGTAACATTTTACTATTCTTTTCTTAAATACCAAGTTTATTTGTTTTTTTATCCAAAATTTAGTCTGTCTAGATAATATGTTCATTAAGAAAGAAAGAAAGAAAGAAAGAAAATGAAATTTATTCGTCACAAATAAAATACGGAAATACATAAAAATAACATAAAAAACTAAACTTACAAGAAAACAATTATATAATATACTACAAAATGTGACGAAAAGGGGCAGACTCAGCATCTGCTGTGAGCTATTTTTCGCTGGTTTTCGGCCTGTCCCTGTACACGCACTAAACATAAACATAAAACTTTTTTTTTTGCAGGCAGCTTGTACATCATCATTAATAAATAAATATAAATCTAAAAATACAATTGAAAATTAATTAACGAATTATAACGACACTGAAGGTATTTTATTAAGCGGCTACTTACTAAATGAGATTTTGTAAATCAAAGTAAACTCTCTTTACGTGTATTTTAAAATTCTTAGTTTTCATCTCGTCATGCAATGGTGGAGGTAGATCGTTCCAGATCTTGGACGCCGCATATTTAAAACAACCTTTATAGCCCTTGGTTCTGTGTCTAGGTATAATAATTTTACTTGTTTCCCTACTTCGAGTATAAACATGTGTATGACAATCTCTCTTCCAAATAAATTTTGAATAAAGGTACGTCGGTCTCTTACTATGTATAACACGATGCACTAAACAAGCCAGGTGTAATTTCCTGCGGGCTGACATCTTTAAAATCCCTTTTTGGTTTAAAAAGGGTGTCACATGACCTCGCTTCGGAATAACAAAGCAAAATCGTGCACATGCGTTTTGTACACGCTGGATTGCGCGCTCAGTTTTAGCGAACAATCTCGGCCCATAGACTACATCACAGAAATTGAAGAGTGACAAAACCAGAGACTCTATTATCAAAATGCGAACTTTCTCCGTTAAAAATTCTCTGATTTGGTATAAAACTTTGAGCCTAAAGAAAGCGTTTCTTATTTTGCTGTTAATATGCTCAATATAGCGAAGTTCACCGTCTAAAATTAAACCTAAATTACGCGCTTTTAAAACTCTATCTACATTATAATTACCTATTTCAATGTGAGGTTTCATTTCTGCAATTGACTCACATTGGTGTCGTGTCCCTAAAATCATAAACTTCGATTTGTTCGGGTTTAAGACCAAATTATTTGTTTGAGCCCACACAGAAATTGTTTTCAGAATGCTTATTAATTTTCTCTACCGCTTCAACTGTATCCTTAGCTCTTAACGAAGAATACACTTGTGTGTCATCTGCATAGAGGTGGATTTTACAGAAGCTGACATTTTTAATTAGGTCTGCGGTAGATAAAATAAATAAAAGTGGGCTTAAAATGGAGCCTTGAGGACAACCGCGTTTAACTACTTTTACAGTTGAACTTACTTGGTTGCCTTCAGCAGTCGTTAGCTGCACGAATTGGCATCTATTATTGAGCTAGGAACAAAACCAAGCAATGTGGAGAGTCCGTTACAATAAGATCTAATAAGGTTGCAGAGTTGTTTACGATCCGGGTTGGCTCATTTACTAAATTTGTTAGGTTTTGTTGGTTAAAAAACGTCAAAACTTCTGGCGCAGGGCTTGTGTTAGGCTTTAACAGGTCAACATCAAAGTCAGTCATCAGGCAAACAAGGTTGCAGTTGCCAAACGAGCTAATAGACTCGCTGAGTGCGTCTATCGCAACTCCAGTGGGTACGCGAGTATCGCTATTGGAGTCAGGCCTATACGCGGTACCGAGGGCGATGCACCCCGCGCCCCGCAGCTGCACTTCCAACCATAACTGCTCCAACAGAGAAGACGGATGCTCTCGGACGCGAGCGTTAAGCCCGCGACGGATATAAAAGCCGACACCACCACCTCTGCGACCACTGGGCCTTGGGCACAATTTCAAAACATAGCCAGGTATTTTTGGTGCACATATATCCTGCCCCTCCTTTAACCAGGTTTCATTTAAGGCAAGAATATCAGGCCTGTGTTTCTCCATAGACACTAAAAGTTCATCTTGACCAGTATTTATCGACCTTAGATTGATTAAACCTAATTTTAAATACCTATTTTTATGTTTATCTTTCTCTTTTAATTAAAAGATAAGGAAACACTCGCTTTAACATAAGAATAAATTTGTAAATATATATAATAAAAACATGTAACTCAACCGGTAAGAGACTCAAGGGAAACATTTCATATTTTCTATAAACAAAACAAAACTCATTAGCGCATTCAGGTCTGAGGCTCAAATGAATACACTCTGAGAACTCATAAGAGCTAGCTGAAACATCACTGTATAAGAAAAGCGTATGTAAAATAAATCAGTAAACTCGTGCTACCATCATTTGACCTTTCTAAAAACAAAATATATAAGAAAAAGGTATACATAGCAAAAATAATATGCATTCTAAAAGTAATATTATTAATATAAAAATCAGCAAAACATATGCCTGAATAAATGACCCGACAACTTAACATCTCACAAACTGCATGAATAAACACCTTAAAACTATTAAAATTAAAATATTTTACAACAAATATCGTTAAACACAAACAACAAACTGAACAGAACACATAAAGTAACATGCTAATAATCAGACTTCCATAATAAAAAATAGAAAAACGTGTATATCGATCTATAGCCATATTATTAGTGCATTCCAGTACTGCAAACGAACAAACAAAGTATCTACGCAGAACTGTTAGAATCGGTGGCAAGGTTAAAAACCCTGCACAAATCCGTTTCCGATTTGATGCGATACACTGGCTTGTTCTCGTCTTGCTTGATTAAAATATTCCCATTATTAGTCCAAGCAAATTTCCAGTCATGTTTCAGCTTTTCCTCACGGGCTCTATAAAATAACTTCTTATTGTGCTTAGATAGTCTCTCGTTAAGATAAACTGGTTTCGGTGAAGTGACGCCGGTGTCGGCAGGAACGACGATACCCTCGGTCGTTAGCGAGCGGCGCACGCGTGCAGCATGTAATAAACCGTCATGGACAGCTCGTCGGGTGACTCGCAGCACGAGCGGGCGCGAGCGGATGCGTGGGCCCGAGCTGGCGTCAGCAGCCAGCCGACGTGGCCCTGCGCGGAACACATCGACCACCTCAGCTTGTTCCAGCGTGGTGCCCATCTTGGTCGCGAGCAGACTAACGATATCGTAGACATTTTCTCCATTTAACTCTGGCATTCCTGAAATCTCGATGTCATTTCCATATGCTTCTTGTTCCTTCTCATTCAACTGCATCGTTAGTTCATCAACCTTATTTTGTAGAAGCTGAGTTTCATCGCTCGTACTCTCTTGATTTTCTTCTACCCTCTTTTCAACTGCATCTAACCTACAGGACACAGAATCAATGCGATCGTTGCGAGTGGAAATATCGTTTCGCAGTTCTTGAATGTCCGAGCGTAAAGCTTTCATTGCCTGCCGCATTTCAGCTTGAAAGCCAAGTACGAGAGTCCTAGTATCTTGATCGCCCGCAGTGGCCACAGGCGGCAACGGCGACAAAAGCTGTTGTTCAGTACTCTTTTTTGGAGAGTTGGTGTTACCATTGGTTTTATTAGCATCCTCCGAAGCAAGACAGATATGGCAGATCCAATTTTTTGGTATTATCGATGAACCAACATGGGAGCATTGTTTCTGTTTGTGAAAAGAGACTTTGCATCTAGAGCAAGTAGCGGCACCTGCCGGCGCCAACGTTCTTTCACACGTCCCACACAGAGCCAAGCTGGTTGATTTTAATGTTACGACAAAATGTAGGTGAATTAGTGTTCAAAACGATAAACAGATGGCGCCACTGTCGTAAATTTGATTTTATTTTCTTAAATTTATATTAAATTATAACCTTAGGTCACTGCGTATATAAGACCAAATGTCGCAGTGTCTGACTAAATTATAATTATATATGTACCTCTGTTCTGTCCAAAGTAATAAAATGGCACTGTTTGCAACTGACACTGACCGATGAACACAATGAGATATTCACTAGTTATGTGTACACTCGTCTATAAAATGCTGAGATAACAATACACCAGCTGCCGAAACACTGAATTAGTAAAACTGTACTATATTTAAGTGTAAATAATCACAATAAACATAAATTAAATTAAAACAAATACGGAGCAGACGTCGACAGTACGCGGCTACCCGCAAAAAAAAAAGCCTATATATACACCCTAAAGTTATTGGAGTTAGGTTTTAACTCTTCCTGTACATCCATTAGTTGGAATTAGGTTTAAACCCATCCTGTACATCCATTAGTTGGAATTAGGTTTAAACCCATCCTGTACATCCATTAGTTGGAATTAGGTTTAAACCCATCCTGTACATCCATTAGTTGGAATTAGGTTTAAACCCATCCTGTACATCCATTAGTTGGAATTAGGTTTAAACCCATCCTGTACATCCATTAGTTGGAATTAGGTTTAAACCCATCCTGTACATCCATTAGTTGGAATTAGGTTTAAACCCATCCTGTACATCCATTAGTTGGAATTAGGTTTAAACCCATCCTGTACATCCATTAGTTGGAATTAGGTTTAAACCCATCCTGTACATCCATTAGTTGGAATTAGGTTTAAACCCATCCTGTACATCCATTAGTTGGAATTAGGTTTAAACCCATCCTGTACATCCATTAGTTGGAATTAGGTTTAAACCCATCCTGTACATCCATTAGTTGGAATTAGGTTTAAACCCATCCTGTACATCCATTAGTTGGAATTAGGTTTAAACCCATCCTGTACATCCATTAGTTGGAATTAGGTTTAAACCCATCCTGTACATCCATTAGTTGGAATTAGGTTTAAACCCATCCTGTACATCCATTAGTTGGAATTAGGTTTAAACCCATCCTGTACATCCATTAGTTGGAATTAGGTTTAAACCCATCCTGTACATCCATTAGTTGGAATTAGGTTTAAACCCATCCTGTACATCCATTAGTTGGAATTAGGTTTAAACCCATCCTGTACATCCATTAGTTGGAATTAGGTTTAAACCCATCCTGTACATCCATTAGTTGGAATTAGGTTTAAACCCATCCTATACATCCATTAGTTGGAATTAGGTTTAAACCCATCCTGTACATCCATTAGTTGGAATTAGGTTTAAACCCATCCTGTACATCCATTAGTTGGAATTAGGTTTAAACCCATCCTGTACATCCATTAGTTGGAATTAGGTTTAAACCCATCCTGTACATCCATTAGTTGGAATTAGGTTTAAACCCATCCTGTACATCCATTAGTTGGAATTAGGTTTAAACCCATCCTGTACATCCATTAGTTGGAATTAGGTTTAAACCCATCCTGTACATCCATTAGTTGGAATTAGGTTTAAACCCATCCTGTACATCCATTAGTTGGAATTAGGTTTAAACCCACCTGTACATCCATTAGTTGGAATTAGGTTTAAACCCATCCTGTACATCCATTAGTTGGAATTAGATTTAAACCCATCCTGTACATCCATTAGTTGGAATTAGGTTTAAACCCATCTTGTTCATCCATTAGTATTAATTTTACATACCAAGGCGGAGCTCTCCATACTGACAGCAATATTTCAGTGCTTATTTACTGGTTTTAAGGGTTCCATACCCAAAGGGTGCCAAATGCAAATGGGACCCTATAACTAAGCCTCCGCTGTCGGTCTGTCCGTCCGTCCGTGTGTCACAGGGAGCCCATGTAGCTTCATACGTTATAGGTAGCCAGTTGAAATTTTCACACAATTGCACAAATCGACATTTTTTTACTTTTTTTTACGGTTTGTCAGGCGCTACAATTTTAGTGGCATGTTTGTGTTGCCTTAATGTTGCTATGGCATCTATATTGTTGTAATTTACCATGTTTTAAGGTTCCGTACCCTTATTGTGTGGTGGTACGGAACCCTTTGTGCGCGAGTCTGGCTCGCACTTATCCAGATTATGCTGAGTCACCGTCCTTTTTAACAGTGCCATACAACTTTACGTTTAAGAACATTGATACCACTTCGTCTATAATCGTGTGTTAAATAAATGTCTTTTTATTTTATTTTTAAATTATCATTCCAGCGTCAACGTCCGGCGTCATCATCAACACTTGCGGCTGGGTGAAGGGAGCCGGCTACAAAGTACTTACTCATGCCGCACAAGCTTTTGAGGTGAGAGATTCATACAATATGGGAGATGACATGGTTAACAAAATATTATTCTATTTAGTCTGTCATTTAGATTAACAAAAAATATTGGACACGTATTTTTTCTTTTGTCAATCGAAACAAAAAATTACAGAGATAGAGCGCGTCAAAGTTTGGGAGTGGGGGCTGGTGACGTCACGCCTATACCGTGTTTTTATACATGACGTAAGTAGTAAACAAAGCTCACTCCATCACATATAACGACATTCCGAAAGAATCACGCAACGTAGATTACCACAGTAAGTTACAGACACTAGTTTACACACTCATGCATTAATTATCACTGAAAAATGCTTTAAATTGTCATTTTAACATTTTTAGGTAAAATCGTACTTTTACGAAATTCCTGTACACAGACAAAATAAATTCACAGAAGAGTTTGACATTTCGTTTTAGGGATGGGATAACGTAACGTGAATGAAATATCGTTATGCGAGAGGACGAAATGTAAAAATATCCGTCATTGCGCATCGCTACCCATCCCTACGAAATGTCAAATTTTATTGGTACGCCATTGTTGTTTATCACTTACGTCAAGTATAAAAACACGGACTATAGGTAAAAAGTGTACTTAGGCGTGACGTCACGCGGAACTTTAGCGGGCTATATCTTTATAATTTTTTGTTTAATTGACAAAAGAAAAAATAGGTGTCCAATATTTTCTGATAATCTAACTGACGGACTAATTAGAATTTTTTAGTCATCATGCCCATTATAGTGTTTTCTCAAACTGTAACATAATGTAAGACGTTTCGTAATAGTTTAACACGAGTGTCCCAATGTCTAATTAGGTTCAGATGCACACAATATCTATATTTATCTACGACCATCTAAAACAATTTCACGAAAAATGAGAAAAAGAACACTCGTCATGATACCTAAGCCCAAGGAATTGATATGTATGAGACCAATCAGAAGCGAGAACGAGTAGAGGGCGGGGCTTAAGAAATTAAGACAGACTTTTATTGCTTGTGATTGGTTCTCTAGCGGTGTTATAATAAATTTGGCCAATCACAGCGCAGAACTACGGTGTTATAATGTAATATTATATCATCAGTCAAATAATGATGGTACTTATAAAACCGCTTTTGATGTTGTTATTACTTTATTGCAGTATGGGAGTAAATAAAATAATATTATAAATCTGAGAGTTGGTTTGTTAGCTTATAACTCTGAGACTAATCTACGGATCGCGATTAAACTTTTGTAGCGGGATAGATTATGATCTATACTAATAGGAGAAACCATTAAAAAAAAAACGTATTAAATCCGTACAATATAATTGAACATCACTTGTACTATTCCACAATTTTATTCCTTACTTATGTAGCAATACGATAAAATTATGGGTAAAATATATATTATACAAGGTGAAATCCAATCAACCGCCCGGACACATACCGAAGACCCGGCCAGGGACCAGGAACAAGGTTCAATGATCACCAACCGAGCCCCCAGCACGAATCCAGGCGGCCGACCAAATCATATCCTATATACTACATAGTAATAGGTTACGTATATAAATACATGCCTATCAGGTAGGGGTCGAAAATGTATATATATTTTTTTTCAATTAAAACAGGTCGATATTGCGAAAATTACAAAGTAAACAAGGACTTCTTTCCACTTGAGACCTTTTATTTCTGAGATTATTGGTTTTCAGGGCACGTATTTTTTTTTTATAAATGATCACTCATTTATCATTAATCAGAAAAATAACAAACAAGTGCCGAGAGAGGAATAGTTATTTTTTAGTAATTTGTTTTTGGTTACCAGTCCGAGAGTTTGAAAAATATCTTAAAAACCTCCGTAACTCAGAGACCACTCATTTTTGACACCTAGTTGATAGGGCTCAATTTGTTAGGAATTATCTCTAGTATAACTCCTTTCAAGGAATAGGTCGAATTTCCAAACACACAGGGTATATTATATATACAAGGTGTAACGATAGTTGAAGAGCTTAGTCAGTCATTGGTATAGAACAACTTTTACTATGGAGCCAACCCTGAAATCTCAAAAAAAAATATCTGCCCTTCCATACATTTCAACCGAGCGGCATTGCATTTTTCAATAAAAAAGTTTTTTTTTTTTTCGAGATACATGGTTTGTTCCATAGTAAAAGTTGTTCTATATCTACCATTGACTGGATAAGCTCTTCAAATATGGTTACACCTTTCTGTTACACGTTGTATATTATATTATATTGTATATATATTTAGATAAGTTTCAATAAATTCATAAATAAAACAATTCTCTCGAAATATATTTGGGCCCTAAGTGGGTCTTCGTCAACGTCCAGACACTTGGCGAATGGGAGCTAGGCCGAAAAAAGTGTAAGACTTCGACTGTCATGACACCTTTGCCAGAGAATATAAAGTATTACTACGTAAAGAAGCGACACTCACCTCCCCGCGCGAATTTAACGTCCCCCGCGGTCCCCCGCAAGTTAGTGGAAATCTGGTGGCACGTAGAGCTCGAGTAGCACTCGTTCACTGCGCGCGTATTTTGTTTTTTGTTTTATTACGATACTGATTTTTAATGAATATGGTTCGTTTTTGTGGTGTTTATGGATGCATTGAAAACGGAGCAAAAAATAAAGAACGCAGATTTTTTTTATTTCCTGCCGATGAACTAAACCAAGGCATTTTCTTTTATGTATTGGTTTAGGGCGTTAACTGCAACTCTCAAGCAGTTGTGTAACAGTTGGTAAGAATTTCAACATTAAGTTGAAATTTTAAAAATCGAATGTTTTTGTGTCACCGTTCGAGCTGAGCAAATTTCAACATGTCCTAAAAATTGTCTATTTGTGCCCGAAGTACGGCGATAGAGCTCACCACCCATCACGTTGGGACGTAATATTTGTAGGTGAAACGCGGGTGTACCGAGTGCGGACTGTGATATGCATTTCAAAGTTCACATTCGGAACACCTCTAACACCCCCTCGAGCATTTGATTCAAGTCGTGACGATGTATATATTTTTAATACAAAAATAATCCACGGGGAACCAAATTAGGACCTAGGGATTAACCACGCTAAAATTTAGGAAGAGAATCATATAAGTTGCTGACTATAAATGTTGTCTCTCTCGATCGACGACGCTCACACGCTTGCTGCCAGCCCTAGACTAGCTCACGCACACACACAAGCGTGTGCGGACGAGCCAGATGCGCGCGTGAGAGTGTAGGTAAATAACTTGAGCGAGGACAAAGAAGTGTCAGGGGTGTGCCTTTGCTATCAACGATGTTAGAAGGAAGTGTAGATAGGTTATCCGCGAGTGGCACGGTAAAACTTGGTTAATTTGCAAACCTCAGTATCGCGTCGGCGTCAGCGCACGGCGGACGTCGCACGGGACGACGCACAGCAACATATAGGTCGCACAGCAACAGCAACATAATTTACTAATAGTAGTTTATGCTACAAGGGCTAAAAGGAATAAATTACGAGGACGATTTAAAACACGAGCGTAGCGAATGTTTTAAAAGTAACCGAGTAATTTATTGCTCTTACGTCCGTGTATCATACTACGTTTTTCCATGCATAGTGTGAGGAAATAAAACAAATATAATCTTGTGAACTTTAAATTATGATTGGCTCAAAAGGACTATATACAGAGCCGTAAAACAATGGAAAAAAAAGTATAAAATTTATGGTACACAGGAAAGGTTGCAGGTTAGCCAACCATTGTAAATAAATTAAAAAAAATAATAATAATAAGGCCTTTATCGACTTTCTGTTCGGTTTTGATGCATAAAAATAAACTTTTAACAAAAAATAGCAACCGACTTCAATAGTAACAGCAGTCATTCACTAAAAAGTTAATAATAATTCTATAAAGACCGATGGTACCGAAGCAACACTTTTGCCGACTTCTTTCTTCCTGAAACGTTATGTTATCTAGAATGATTTTCAAGTAATACCTTGTAATCAGCACCCAGGTACAAAGCGATTACCTCAATTTCGAGAGGTATGCTGTCATTTTCTGAGGAGTTCCACTGCCTATCTCTGAAGACCTTCATCAGGACCTACCTGAAAGTACACTCTTTCAAACAAAAAAAGAATTGTTCAAATCGTTTCAGAAATGACCGAGTTATGAAGTAACAACGCCAAAAAAAAAAAACATACAGTCGAATTGAGAACCGCCTCCTTTTTGAAGTCGGTTAAAAAGTGGGCCTTTACGAGCACTTGCATTGAAAAGTCATTTATGTTGTGTGCCGTTTTAGAAGTTCGAATCTTGTGTAGGTAACGTATCTACACATTTTTTTAATGTCATTGTTTGCTATATTAGAACTCGTTCCAACCGTGTGTTCCACGACACCTCTCCTTTCTTTTTTTCTAGTTTGTGCGTATTCCTCGAATATAAATAAACGAATAACTGTTTGTTTCAGGTGGACGTAATTCTAGTTCTGGACAATGAGAGGTTGTACAACGAACTGAAACGAGACATGCCCAAGTTTGTCAAAGTCGTCTATTTGCCGAAAAGTGGTGGGGTGAGTAGTAAAACAACCCAGAAACATAAGCAAAAAACAAAACTCGGGATTCTCTTTAGATTCGTATAATCTCTCGGATCGTATTATAACCATAATCAAGACCAGAGTCAAGTCAAGTCATTTTTCAACCAATCAATCCCTCTCCGATTACAATCTGACGACTAATCATTTAACAAAAAAAGTGAATGATGGCCAAGTGTGAATCTGAAGTAATGAATCGATTACTAGTGAATTGATATAACTTTAAACATTACTACTTTGTAACTTGTTACAGTAGGATGTAACGAAAGTTCACATTTGTCGATTGTCATATTCTAATAGTCAATCACTTGAAGCGATCAGAAATCTCAAATAAATGTATAAATGAATAAACACTTTATTGCACAGAAAATTAAAAAAAAACACAGAATACAAAATAACACAAGACAAGGGCGGACTTAATCCTTAAAGAAATTTCTTCCAGTCAACCGATGGTGTGGAGAAAGAAAAATTTTACAAGTGAAGTTATCATATTTGTGCACAAAGAAAAATAATCTTCTTCAAGCCTGATATGTTAATATAATACACTACATACACACAAATACATACATACAAATAAAGTAGTATATAAATAATATTGGACCACGTCTTTTGGCACCGCATTTTATATATTTTTTTACAAAATTTGTATTAATTTTTATTCACAACATTTTTTGCATATTTACACAAATGAATACACCCTAACACAAAACAATCAAACATGGTGTACAAAGGTGGCACTTACTGCTAATAGCAATGTCTTTGCTACCTCCAAAATACATGAAAGAAAAAAAACATGTTTCAAATGTGCTCATACGGGATTTGAACCGACGACCTCCGGATGTAGTCGAGATGTTCGATCCACTAGACCGCATACTATTATGGTTTCAATATAATCGCGATGCGGGTAGATGTCCTGAAATATGTCATGTTTAAAACTAAACTCCGACTGAGGGTCCAGCGATTGGAGTCACGTCACAATGCCAATTTTAATTTGTGTTCAGTCTCCCAACTGAACATCTGTCGATTGGAGTCACGTCACAATGCCAATTTTAATTTGTGTTCAGTCTCCCAACTGAACATCTGTCGATTGGAGTCACGTCACAATGCCAATTTTAATTTGTGTTCAGTCTCCCAACTGAACATCTGTCGATTGGAGTCACGTCACAATGCCAATTTTAATTTGTGTTCAGTCTCCCAACTGAACATCTGTCGATTGGAGTCACGTCACAATGCCAATTTTAATTTGTGTTCAGTCTCCCAACTGAACATCTGTCGATTGGAGTCACGTCACAATGCCAATTTTAATTTGTGTTCAGTCTCCCAACTGAACATCTGTCGATTGGAGTCACGTCACAATGCCAATTTTAATTTGTGTTCAGTCTCCCAACTGAACATCTGTCGATTGGAGTCACGTCACAATGCCAATTTTAATTTGTGTTCAGTCTCCCAACTGAACATCTGTCGACCTTCATGAATGAAGATTTTTGATTGATTTTCAAAATTATTATTACATACGGCTTGAACACTCACGTGTGATTGTTGTTGTCTATATGCCAACCGTTTCACTGATACAATTTCGGCATTATCAAGGCGAGTGTCGTTCTTAGGACGACGACGCGGCGTTCACCGTCGTTGTCAAACGGGCGGCGAGCTGCACGCATCGGCGGCTGCCAGTGCCCGTTTGACAACGACGGTGAACGCCGCGTCGTCGTCCTAAGAACGACACTCGCCTTGATAATGCCGAAATTGTATCAGTGAAACGGTTGGCATATAGACAACAACAATCACACGTGAGTGTTCAAGCCGTATGTAATAATAATTTAGTATGTCAGCTCACGCGAGTTTTAATAAAATTATTTTCAAAATTCTTTATTAAGGTAATAACATTTTTTACATGGGAAAACTTAAAGCTCAATATCAGTCTTCAAGAACAAAATTAGACAATACTTTCTTGAGTTGCAGAATATTACTTGATTTCTTTTGTTTCTTATATAGTATAATATGTTACATTTATACATTTATATATTTGTGTAAACTGTTTATGTAGTTTATGTATTTTATTATAAACTATAACTTTGTTTTAAATGTTTATTAGGATGTAGTCTAGTTATTTATTATTTAAGTACTATTTTCAATATTATCCCTTTTAAATAGTATGGCACTACCCTCAACAATTTCCTCATTGCCAAAGGTTAGTTGGTAGAAAATACTAATTAGTATTAAGCTCGCCTTTGTACGATAATTTTATTCTGTGCAATAATAGTAGGACGATTTCGAAAATACGAAACGTAACCGAGTAATTTATTGCTTTTACGCCCGTGTATCATACTACGTTTTTCAATGCATAGTGTGAGGAAATGAAAACAAATATAATCTTGTGAAGTTTAAATTATAATTGGCTCAAAAGGATTGTATCCAGAGCCGTTAAACAGTGGAAAAAAAAGTATAACATCTATGGTACACAGGAAAGGCTGCAGGTTAGCCAACCATTGCAAACAAATAAAAAATAAAAAAAATAATAAAGCCCTAGGGCAAAATAATCGACTTTTCTGTTCGGTTTTGATGCATAAAAAGTGGGCCTTTACGAGCACATGCATTGAAAAGAATTTTATTATTATTATTAAAGCTAACAGACAATATAAAGGAATACAAACACAAGTGTTAACCTTAATGATAATAATAATAATATTAATATACTGAATGGCCGAAAAGTGTCGTGTTTGCTCGTTTCCGTGGTAGAATTCCAGGCTCGAACAATCCGCAAGTGCGTGGTACGTTGCAGACTATATACATGCATAGTTTTGTTTGTATTGTATAGCGAATTGGTATAATACTGTACAATTTATTTAAGGGGCTCCACAATGCTAAACATCAGTTTTGCATTGGAATCAGTTCCGTCAATGTGGACGGTAAAAATTTGAAAAAAATATGGTGTATTTTTTGACTCAAGACAATTATTAATTACTTTATAGAATTAAATCAGACTTGAGGATAATTCATGATTTAGCCGCAGTGTGAGGCGTAACGTCGTCGCGTAAACGTCTTTACTCGCCCAGATGAAGGCAGTCTAAATCTGCTGAAACTGGTCGGCTTTCCCGATCATAACACGTATTGAGGTGAGCCGTTGTTTATATAAATCAATTATTAATTACACTTTATAAATAAACTTAAATTCAATCTTCTTTTAATTATAATACTTTCAAAAAAGCATGAATTTCAAGAAAAAAGCGATTCAGTTTCCATATTTCAAAACCGATTGAAATGAAACCAACACACGCAGATACTTACTAGAAAAAAACATACTTATTACATACATAAATTAAAGTTAATCTCCTAATGTAGGGTCATGGTATCTTATTCTATCGTTTCCCTACCACTACACTGGCTCGACAATGCTCACATATTTGGTAATAGCTTCACCGTGCACTCTCGCCCGCGGCTCTCGTGACAGTGACGTTTTGCTACCCAATACAGGAACACACGAGACAGCGTATGTATGCTATAGCGCATACACTACACCTAATTTAGCAACGATTTCAAAATAACTGAATTTTTGCGTGCGCGGCATCTGATTAGAGCAGGATAGATAGTTAAAAGGTAAAAGCGTTAAGAGCAGGACTGAATTTTAGCATTGAAATAGAAATAGAAATATATTTATTTGCCACAAAATCAAAACATAAAAATAAATTTATACATATTTTGTTAACAAAATGGACCAATCTCAGCATTTGCTGTAAGCTAAAAACATTACAGCGCTGATTTTCAGATTGACCCAATACAACTAAAGTAACATTCTCACTCTCGTTGCAGGTAGGAATACTCATACACATAATAAAAAAACCAATTACAATAATACAATTATGAATTTAGAATAATGGACAATACAGGGGATTAATACCAAATTATATTAAAAAAAAAAACAAATTAGCTACAGAATAACATAAAGCATTATTACACAAACATATGAAAAAAAAATTATCAATCATAACAATTATCAAATTACATTAAAAACATAGTGTTGCATTCACATAAGAATAATTTATAAAGAAATTAATGTCACGGAACCACTGAATTTAATTAGGTTTTTTGTAGATCTAATAGTATGCATCTATATTTTCTTTTAAAAGTATAAATTGACATATTTTTATGCAGGGGAGGAGGCAAATCATTCCAAATTTTGGCGGCCGCATATTGAGCAGCCCCTTAATAGTAGTTTATGCTACAAGGGCGCAAACGAGTGTTTTAAACGTAACCGAGTAATTTATTGCTTTTACGCCCGTGTATCATACTACATTTTTCAATGCATAGTGTGAGGAAATGAAAACAAATATAACCTTGTGAACTTTAAATTATAATTGGCTCAAAAGGACTGTATCCAGAGCCGTTAAACAGTGGAAAAAAAGTATAACGTCTATGAAAGGCTGCAGGTTAGCCAACCATTGTAAACAAATAAAAAAATAATAATAAAGCCCTAGGGCAAAATAATCGACTTTCTGTTCGGTTTTGATGCATAAAAAGTGGGCCTTTACGAGCACATGCATTGAAAAAATATATATAACTCGAGTCCCTGTCTGCAGGTGGTGGAGCGCACGGGGTCTCAGCGTGCGGAAGGAAGGGATGCGCGCATTCGAGAGTACTTCTACGGCAAGCGGACACCCTACTACCCCCACTCCTTCGACGTCAAATTTGCTGATCTCAAGATTTATAAGGTGAAGCTGAACCGGCTTACTAGGGTTCCGGAAAGAAGTCGATTTGTTTTCTACCAATTTCGTTTAGCTTAGCATCTGCTATTTATCTAGCCGAGGGAGTATCGTTAATTTGTATTGCTTAAGGCGATATGCGAAAAAAATACGGGTGTTTCTTTTCTGTGTATTTCATGAAATACACGGAAAATTGTAATAAATTTCTGGTATATGCATTTTGACTATATAATCCAGGGTTTTGAAATTGGAAAACATTTTTGGATAAATTTTCCTCGATAGAAATAATTGTTGAAATGAGGTCTTCAAACACACTTTTTCTCCTCGTTTGACGAATAGGAACCATATACAGAACTCAAACATATTTTATTAGATGTGTTTCAACAATGTCTAGAGATTTGATATTTGAAATTTTGCTAGCTATTTTAGTTTTTTTAATAAAAAATAAAATCAACTTTTTTCCCTTTTGCCCTAAATCCGCCCCTCTCGCATTGCGCGATTCTTTGCTTGGAGTGACAGTGACAAAAATAAAATTCGCATAGCCTCTTAAATCAACCTGTAGACTTTATTTATTATTTGCTGTAGGTGGGCGCCCCATCGCTTCCCGACTCGTGCATGCCGCTGGGCATGCGCTCTGAGGACGCGCTCACCAAACTAGTGCAAGTGCAGCCCTCGCCTGCGCTCGCGCACCGACTGCTGGCGGTCACCTTCGCGGCCAGCGTAGAGGACGCGCAGCTACATTCCAACTTGGCTGGGTTTGTGTGTGTGTAAGTATTGGTGCAAGTGTGGTCTGCCTGCGCTCGTGCTGTGTTTTTTTTTACCTTCTATTTCAGCAAGGGCGGATCCAGGATTTGATTTTGGGGGGGGGGCATTCTGACAAACAATATGATGAATAAACACACTTGCACTCGTTTCAAATTTCACATAAACTGTGAAACGAGTGCAAGTTGTGTGTTTCCAAGTGCAAACAATCGCAAGTATTAATGATACATTCTGACAAAGTTTATCACAAAGTAAAAATAAGGGAAGTTTTTAGGCACCTTAAGAGCGGTTTTGCAGCCGAATTGTGAAAACCCGCCTTTTTCTAATCAATCGAAACAGAACACTTATATTTAAAATTTACTCAATAGTTCCTCAACAAAACCTTATTACCTATGTATTGTGTGAACTGTCATCGCAAAGTTTCCGTTGGTTTCTGTAAATTTAAATTTTATGTTAAAATTCAATATTCTGTACCTGCCACTTCTCGTCTCGGTATAAATTTTCCACCTCTATGTCACATTTCAGTTCATTTAGCCCAACTATTCGTGAGTTATCCCGCTTTTGAAGGGGATAGAAACTGAAGTTTTGCCATAAGGGTTTTTATTTTTAACGGAATCCTAAATTTTAATATAAATTAATATTTAAAAATATTAAATATCGAAATATATCTCACTAAAATTTTATTTAAATGCGTTTTAATCAAACTATGAGAGAAACAAATTTCTATGTTTGAACACTTGGCGATTTATCCATCGCAAGGAGAAATAAATTAACATTATATCATTGCAGTATAGAAACGCAGAAAGAAAAGTAAATGTGGATGTGAGGAGCTCTGAACCGGGATTTCTGCGTTTCTATACTGTAATCAGTGGCGGCTGCACTTTAAGTGCGCTCGTGCGCCGCACTACCATTTTAAATCTTATAAATTGAACCATCCTCCTTCCCATCTTCTATACCATACACCTATGTAAAAAATATAAACTTTCAAAACAATGACCTATACCTATAACAATCCATACATTGTACAGAGAAATTACATATCTGATTACAAGGTTTTGATATTCGAGTTAAATAAAATTAAGCTGATCTGTTTTGCTTTCTACTGCAAAGAATTAGATCTTATTTTTGCTTGAACAAAAACGACCCCGTGCGCTCGGTAAAGCGCACGCAACGATCTCTAACAACTTCTATGAAAGACGATGTAAACCGCCCGGCGCGTGATACCAAAGATGCTTAGTACAAATTGTATGGCGTTTTTAGGATAGATTCGTGCGCCGCACGGAGCCGGAAATTGCCAACAGAATACGAAAGACTCTCGCTTGGGCGACGCGACGTTTGGCTCTCGGATGCATGACCCGACGCCTTTTTTTTGACCTACGCACTTGTCATTGTTACTTTTCACGCGCGCTTGCGGTGTTATTTTGATTAATTTGTGCGTGATTAATTATTTATTGTTGTGAATATTAAGTAAAATTATTTGAAATTATTTACTAAACCCATGCAGTGCACCACCGGTTCTCTGACACACCAGCCGCCACTGACTGTAATGATTATAATGTTAATTTATATATCCTTGCGATGGATAAATCGCCAAGTGTTTAAACATAGAAATTTAATTCTGTCATAGTTTCGGTAAGAGTAATGTGTATTCAGTTAAGACCGAATTTAAGGAAATGCTTTCTTCTTGGCAATCCGAACAAACTAAGGAAAGTGCCCAAATTTCATCATCTCTAAAAACTATCGAAAGTTCGCTTTCATCTTTCTCAGACAAATACGATGAAATGCTGAAGAAAATGGAACATTTCGAGATGGAAAAGAAGAAAGACAAAGAATATATTTTCCTCCTCGAAAATAAAATCGAAGACCTTCAAAAATCCTATCGCAAGTGTTCTTTCGAGCTAAAAAACGTCCCAAAGGTTGAGTCTGAAACAAAGGCGTGCCTTGTCAATATGGTAACGCACTTGTCGTCCTCGCTGAATGTAGAAATTGACCCCAAAGATATTAAGGATGTCTACAGAACCTCAATGAAAGGTGACAAAATGCCCATTGTCGTTGAACTGACCTCGTATATTCAAAAAACCGGGCTAATGCAAGCTGTCAAGAAATACAACATCCACAACAAAAACAACAAACTGAACTCCTATCACCTAGGACTAAAGTGCAATAATACTCGAATTTTTGTTTCGAATCACCTAACACAAAAAGGCAACAGACTTTACTTTTTAGCAAGAGAAATGATCAAAGCCCAGCATTACAAATTCTGCTGGACTTCTCTAGGTGACGTCTTAGTGAGGAAAGATGAAAATTCCCCGATCATAAAAATTATTAATGAATCACAAATTCAACGCTTTTATAACAACGAAAAGTGACTATTACGGCAAATAGAGTTAGTTTTTAATATCCGCATAATATTTTTAAAATTGTTATACTACATTAGGATTTACTTGATTTTTTATTTTTTTGTTCTGCAATTATTCTATGCAATTGTTGTTAACACAAATGTACATTCCCTACCTACATTACTACACCACAAACTACCCAACTACATATTTCATACTCTCTTACTCACAAAAACCCCAGATACACACTCACAACCGCGGTCCTTTCTCATAGATCATTCTGACTTACTAAACAAGTGTTGCGAAATACCCACCATATTTTTAGTTCATTATGTATAGTCTCCTACAAACTAATACGGACTTGGACAATACGAAGGTTTCTCAGGCTATATTGTGCAATCCAGAAGAATGTTCTAATTACGTTGAAACATCGAACCACTTAACCGTTCTTACTCAGAATATAAGAAGTATATATAAAAACTTAGATCAATTTCAAGTTACTTTAAATTCAATTAAGTTCGAATGCGATATATTAGTACTGACGGAATGTCATCTTTCAAAAGATAAACCCATACCCACACTGAACAATAATTACCGTACCTACTACACGAATAACACTATCAATCAATGTGACGGAGTAGTTTTATATGTAAAAAATAATCTCACCTACAATGTTTCAGAACCTAAACTTACAAACGCATCCTGTCTTGTACTCACCCTAACAGATACTGTTGTCATTGGTATCTACCGTACCCCTTCCATAAGAAATACTAAAGATTTTTTATCTTCTCTCTCTACCTTAATTAATAAATACAAGCGCTATAAAAACATTATCGTCACTGGTGACATTAACATTGACATTAAACCTGAAAATACGGAAGAAAGTAGCTCACACTATCTTACTACTTTAGCTTTTCATGGACTTCAGCCGGCTCACAGATTACTTACCCGTGAGAAAATGTGTTATGACCACATGATGCTCAAAACTGTCCATCCAGCACAGTGTCTCGTTTTGGAGAACTCTCCTACTGATCACTGTACTGTTCTCTTAAACCTTCAGTCTCAACCTAAACGTCGCATTGCTTGTAAAACTAAAACTTCCATCAATTACGATAAAGCAACAGACGATATTAAAGATAATCTCCCCGGTATACTCGAAATAACGGATCCTAATCTAGCCTCTGAAACATTTGTAAACATAATCACAACAGCAATCAATAATAACCTAACTGTTACTAAAATTCCAATTCGAAAACGTTGCATCCAACCATGGATCACGCCTGGCATTTTACGTTGCCTTCGAAATCGAGACAAGTTGCATTACAAAGTAAAAAGAAATCCTGACAACCAAATTTTAAAAATAACGTACACACGCTACAGAAACTATTGCACCAAATTAGTAAAAAAACTTAAAAATAACTATGAAAGGAATAAAATACACAATGCAATTAATAATCCAAAAGCTTTATGGAACACGATAAAAACTGTTTGTAATATCCAGAAAGACAAAACAAATGATACTCATACTTTAACATCTATTAAAAATTCACCACAAGAATCTGCTAACTTTATGAACAACCACTTCTCAAATATTGGCAAGCTCCTTGCTGAGAACTTGAATAATCCTCCTCCCCCTGATGTAAATAAGACTTTGTATAAGGAGGCATCTCCATCTGGCTCTTTTGTCCTCCTAAAAACAGACCCTTTCGAAATTGATGCCATTATTTGTAATTTATCTAACAATTCTGCACCTGGATATGATAAAATTACCACCAAATTCATCAAAATAGCCAAACATATACTTATCCCAAGCATGTGCCACATATTTAATCTCTGCTTTGACAATGGCATATTCCCAAATATCTTTAAAAGAGCCATTGTCACTCCGGTCCATAAGGGTGGGAGCAGAGACGACGTCAACAACTACAGGCCAATATCTGTGCTTCCTGTCATGTCCAAAATTTTGGAAAAACTTATAAACGACCGCCTTAAAAAATTTCTATCGGATAACGATCTTCTATCAAAACACCAGTATGGATTTAGAAACGGTGTCTCAACGGAAGATGCTATTTTGGCTTTGACGGAAGAAGTTATCAATCATCTAGACAAGGGCTTTAAATGTGCTGGGGTCTTCTTGGACCTCGCCAAGGCGTTCGACACCGTCTCCGTTCCCATCCTTCTGGACAAACTACATCAGTACGGTGTAAGAGGTCTACCACACTCGCTTCTTTCAGACTATCTTACAGAACGTCAACAGCAGCTTAAATTAGGTGATTGTTTCAGCCACACATGTAAAATATCCTACGGTGTTCCCCAGGGCAGTGTCCTTGGCCCCACCCTATTTTTGATATATGTTAACGATCTCTGCAACCACGTTCTTCAAAACTGCAGTATATATACCTACGCCGATGACACAGCCCTCGTATTTCATGGAAAAACATGGGAAAGTCTTAAAACTATTGCTGAAACAGGAATTTCTCATGTCACTGATTGGTTAAGAGGAAATTTACTAACATTAAACGTAAAGAAAACCAAATGTTTAACATTTACAATTCGCAATAACGAGCAACCCGATAACTTCAGCCTTAAAGCTCATATTTGCTCAAATCCTTTCCCCGACAGCTGCGCATGCGAAGAGATTGCTATGGCTGATAGTATTAAATACCTTGGTGTCATTATTGACCAAAATCTTACTTGGACTCCCCAAATCAACAAAACCGCTGATAGAATGAGGAAACTCATATGGGTTTTTAAAAAACTGAGACATGTTGCCAACAGCAATTTGTTAATTACCACCTATAAAGCTCTTGCACAGTCAGTCTTGGCTTACTGTATTCCAGTCTGGGGAGGTGCTGCAAAGACTCACCTAATAACTTTAGAACGAGCACAAAGAGCCCTATTGAAGGTAATATTCTTCAAGCCAATTAGATTCCGAACGTTTGAACTACACACAACATACAAAATCCTCACCACGCGACAGCTGTATATTTTATGTTGTGTTTTGAGGAAACATAAACGTTTAAAATTCAGTCCTCAGCATATGTTAAAACGCAGGAATGATATAGTTTGCCATATAGACAAAAAAAGGACTACATTTGCACAAAAACAATTCCCATTTCAATCCTCATCCATGTACAACAAGGTTAACAGAATTATTGAAATTTACCAGTTTACCGTATCGGAAATAAAACAGAAACTTACGCTTTACCTTAACTATCTAAATTATGAAGAAACAGAAAACCTTATTAAGTAAATTATGCTATGCCTATCCCACTTAACAAGTACGAAACCGCACACGCGCTTCCACATCACACACATACACATCCTCACACACCCTTCTACACCTTTTCACACACTTCTACACACCCTCACACACACACACAATAAAACAAACATATGTTAACTTAATATTGTAGTATTTTATTTAGAGTAAGATTTATCAATTATTATTATTAACAAAGCTGTACCTACTTTTATTTAAGTTCAAATATTAATTGTCTTGGTGGTAGAGCGGGGCACCCAGTAAATCAGGTCTTTCAGGTCTAGTACAGGGGCCCTTGCAACTTGTGTTAATGCTCTGTTTTTGAACAATAAAGCTATTTTATTTTTTATTTATTTATTTATTCACTACCCGATGCTGTAACAGGTGACGGTAGGGCATAATGGTCTTTGACTAGCTTTGAATACACTAGCGTCCTCTAGGCGCTAAGTGGCTCACTGTAAAGTGGGTATCTATAAATATCATTGAGGTATGGGAAAGCACATCGGTAAATTCACGAGTTGTGTTGAGACCTGGATAGCTCAGTGGTTAGAGCAATCACCCGGTAAGCGAGAGGTCCCGTGTTCGAATCCCGGTGCAGAGCTCCTCACATCCAGATTTACTTTTCTTTCTGCGTTTCTATACTGCAATGATATAATGTTAATTCTAATCATTTAAAAAGACAAAAAAGTCAATATTTAATATTTATTTATGCAGCCAAATTCATACTGTAGCCTCGGTAAGTGGTCAGGTCAGTCAACAACTCCGAGTCAATTGGTATAGAAAGTCTACATTATAATTTGCATTTTTGACAAAAAGGGTCATTGAACCTTGGTCTTGACCGCTTACCGAGTTTTCAGTAAGAATTTGGCTATATTAATAAAAGTCACCTTATATAGTAATGTTCTGAATGTTTTTTGCGAGCCCGGAAACAGGACCGGTTTTTATGGTAGATCATTTCATCCGTAATCGACATTTTTATTTGATTGTTTTATTTGCAGTTTGTGTATACCTACCAAAAATGACATTATAATTTATTATTTGAATGTGTATTGTTGTGAAATGTGTGCTTTACTGTCACATGCAATTTTTTGTGTATCTTCTGTGTTCAAATTTCATTTGTACCCTGTAATTTTAAGTCTTTTTAAATATTTGTATGCCTTTACGGCGGAACATAGCGCACTACTTTTGTAAAACCATCTATTTCTTACCTATTTTGGACAAATAAATGCTATGATTTGATATACTGGGTGTTAATAAACATATGGACGAGTTCTATCGCCAGTTTCCGGCTTCCGCAAACACCCTGTATATCTAATAAATTATTATCTACCCACAGAACAGCGGTAGACATGGATCGACAGACGCTCACGGTCCTATCTCCACAGCCGCGGCCGCTGCCCAACACCGTGCTTCTGCTGTCCGAACTGCAGTATATGGATAACCATTAGAGCGACCGAATAATGCACTCTTGCTGCGTGGTCCGATGTCCCATACTCTTAAAAATATTATAGTTTGTAATCAAAGATTTCAAAAGTTTAGATGAGCCCTGGCACCTAAAATCTATTGCATTGTTTTTGAATGCGTGCGTAAACGTAATACCGACGCGCGCACACTTATGAGTGCGCAATCTGTCTACCTACGGTTAGCAAACTGATCAGACTACTAAAGTTGTTAAAATGATTAACTTTAAGTGCACTTAAGGCGTCCAACTATCACTGTGTTCAGATGAGCACTGATTCCAAACGTGTGAGCGTCACCCATTTAAGGGTGGAAACATTTTGGTGCTCTCATAGTACGGTAAGGGCTTATCTTTATTTTGAAATCTTTGTTTGTAATATTTTGAAAACCACATGCTCTTGTGAAAAATATCGACATACGGGATCGTTGCGGCCTGAAATAAGATGTAGTGACTAGAATAGAAAAAGGAATGCTTCGGTGGCTTGGACATGTAGAGAGGATGAATGAAAGTAGAGTGACGAAAGAAATGTATGGTGCACAAGTGGAAGGTACAGCTCGACCAGGCCGCCCTAGGACTTATGCTGACCAAATTGACGACATGCTGAAGAAAGGCCATGTCAAAAGTACCCGGAATAGAAGATCTAGATTGATGGATATGAAAGAGTCGTGTCAGGATCGTAGCAGATGGAAATCTGTAGTCTCTGTCTACCCCTCTGCGAGACAGGCGTGCGTATATGTATGTATGAGTACATATATACTGATTTAATGATCATGCTAAACAATTTTTCCAAAGATACTTACAGCCAGTTGCAGAAAGGGTTTTTAAGTTTAATGAACCTTTAAAGTTGATGCCATCCCTTACATTGTTCTTGAAAAAGAAAGTGACAGCATTCATTTTAAAGTTTCATTAAACTTAAAATCCCTTTCTGCAACTGGCCGATAACCGCGCAAATGAATAAAAAACTACGATACTAACTTTAAATACCTCCTACAATTTTTGTATGGGAAAATAATTTTATTTTATGTGCGTGTGTATGCTTATTTGGTGGCATGCACAGAACTTTTTGCTGGAAAAGCAAACAATTGGTCAAAAACACCAATGAAAAAAATAATAAAATATCACTTTGAAAAAAAAATGTTTGACGCCAGGGTAGACAATGGTGTCGATTCGGCTTAACACAACTTAACTAATTTGACAGGACTAACCTTATTTTAAGCGTTCTGTCTTTGTCTTTTCGATACGGAAAGAAAAAGACAGAAGGCTCAAATTAAGTTTAGTTCTGTCAAATAAGTTAAGTCGTGTTGCGCCGAATCAAAACAAAATGTCTACCATAGAGTAAACATTTCCTATACAAACTTTTTTTTTCAAAGTGATATTTAAATTTTTTCATATTTTTTTTATTGTTATTCTTGACCAATTGCTTGCTTTTCCAGCAAAAAGTTCTGTGCACGCCACTTTTGGGTAAGTTGATCAGTAGAGCATTTGGTTTCATTTAAATCCATGTGACGGTTTCATTTACACCTGGTATATAAGGTTAAATAATAAGAGGCGAAAATCAAAACAGGTATTACTCGTCCATACGAATAACTGTCAAAATTCACAATTCGCAACTTTCTCCTTCGCACAGTGGACTATCCGGAAGACCGGAGTAAATTTAAGTGGAAAAAAATTACCTAGTTGCGCTCAGACCAAATAACCGGCCAAGTGCGAGTCGGACTCGCGCACGAAGGGTTCCGTACCATTATCTATAAAAACGGCAAAAAAAACATGTCTGTTGTATGGGAGTCCCCTTAAATATTAATTTTATTCTGTTTTTTAGTATTTGTTGTTATAGCGACAACAGAAATACGTCATCTATGAAAATTTCAACTGTCTAACTATCACGGTTCATGAGATACAGCCTGGTGACAAACGGACAGAGGAGTCTTAGTAATAGGGTCCCGTTGGTTACTACCCTTTGGGTACGGAACCCTAAAAAGAGATGGAGCGCTGTCAACATTGAAGTGTGGCCGGTTTTGTGAACATGTGTGCGCCTAGTGCGTGTTGTTAGTAAAAACTGAGACAGATTGCGTAAGTGTGAGTTTCAAGACGTGTTCGAACACGAAACTGCCTCACTTTTGGCCTGCTTCACCCGTTACATGGAGTAAACTAAGTCTTTATTTTTATTTGATCTGACGCCCCCATAGCAAAAATTGTTCATGTAGACCAGGGTTTCTCGTACTTTATAGCCCCACGTACCCCCATTAAATTTACAACTCGACTGCGGACCCCATTAAACAATACTCGCCTTAGAAGGATTTTATTTAACTATAAAAGATAATACAGTCACAAAGTAATGTTGTTAATTAGTTAATGTGATAGGTAGGCTTGTTTTTTGTCGCAAATTGAGTCGATTTTAATCTTAATTCGTTTTGCCCATAACGTAAATCTTGTCACGAACCCCCTACGATCAACTGGCAAACCCCGGGGGTTCGCATACCACACTTTGAGAAACCCCGATGTAGACGAATACGTCCTTGTTTTGAGTTTCGCTTACAAATATTATTCAACCTTATATTATAGAAGCTATACTGTAACAGATTAGACTGCGCGGGCGGAGTGCGTTCGCTTATAATTGTGACTTTATGAATTATGACTCAAGACTGGTAACAAGATGTCGCCTTGGGTATGTAAAGGGCGGGAGGAGAGGCGCGAGATAAATAGATTTTTATAGCAGTAATGCGCTACTATATTTTTATAGAAGTAATGTGCTTCTATATTTTCGATTTTATGATGCCGTTAAATATCTTTTTTGTTGAATTTTTTTTCGTGTTCAAACCCGATTTTAGGAGTACTATTTTTAACTAGGCCAAACTGGTCAGAGTGTCTATGTCGTGACCAGATCATAGAATTGAACATTTCATGAAATAGTCGACCATTTCATGAAATTATCGCATTTCATGAAATAGTCAACTGTCACTGACCAGATCATTAAATGTTCAACGTTTAACGATTTGGTCAGCGACGTTTGACCATATCATTAATGTAGGGTGTCTTTACAAATGTTGATACTAAAAATTCGAAATTATTTTTATTAGGAACTTGTTTATTGTTCTTTAAAGTACAAAATCAACAACTGAAAGAATTAGGATGTATTTCAAGTAACTTATTTTACTGAAAGTTACAAAATCAATAACACCCACTTAGGTTAATTTTTTAGAAAAATCAATAAGGATTTAGCAAATTAGAACTTATTTTTACTAAATAATACGTAATAATAATCACAACTATCTCGGTTTAAATATAATGTATTAGTTGTTTTAGGAATTTAATTACACTTCACTGCACTTTCTTCCTCAGTTATTACATTATTAACAACATTTAAAACAAGAGAATTGTGTAGCGTCGCCATGATGCATCGCACAAACAATAACAATGCGCCATCAGCGCCGCTAGTGGTAAATAAATGTAACTATTTTACAATATGATCATACGATGTTTGACTATAAAATGGTTTTGTGTTTAATTCTCAGACCAATCAACCAATAGACAAAGTCTTGGTGCCGTCAAAACGTACTACCCAAAACTTCATTTCGACTCCTAATGACTTCTGTCCAAGTCACCAAATTATAATGTATCTACTGTTACTTTTCTTAAGTGACAACATTGGCAATCCTTTGTAATTTGATCGCGTTATAGCTTGTGTTTATGTTAGGAAGTAAGTCGGCAGATTTTTAAGCAAAATTTTATTTAAGTTGTGTTTTGCTGCGAATTATCGTATGGAAAAGGGTTGAAGATACAAGGACAATGTCCTGCTACATGCGTGGTTGCAGATCCCATTCGGGGAATAAAGAAAACTCGAACAGCAATATCAGTTTTCACAAGTGAATAAAAAGTGATGTTTTCCGAGTAAATGAACCATAAAATGGAATTCCATCAAGAAAGACCGCATTTTACGACGTGTCGTTTTCATATAGTAACGTAAATATAGCTTTTAGAATAAAAGTAAATCCTAAAATCAAAAATAATTAAATCCGTTTTGAGGTTATTAGTGAAGACAAAACAGTTGTCGGTAATTTTACTGATTTTGTGCTAGTATGAAGTATTGATTCAGCTTATTTTACTTAAGGTTCCCCAAAAATTAAGACATTCGTAAACGATGGTTTGTTGCTATTAGCTGGAGTTGGAAACAGCACAAAACTAATTGGAAAGTGCTCAAAGCACTTCAATCCAGAGTGCTTTCTGAAAAGAACTATTTCGACCACGCTTAAAAGACGATGCGGTGCCCACCTTGAATTTACCTAGTAAAACAGAAGTTGTTTTGGTTGAATCCTTCACTACGCTCAAAATTCTAATTTAGAATCACGAGTCTTGCTCGAGATTCAAACTCGGCACTCGCAACAAAAATAAACTTTGCTCTCTTGTTGCACAAATTTTAATGCTTATTTTACTACTATCTGTTTAAAAATGACCAATAAGTGAACAGGACTGCAATGGAACCATCAAAAGCTGGCTTTGTAGTGCGTAAATTGAAAAAATTCTTGCATTGAAAAAAATTTCTCCAAGCCCTAGAAGGACCTGCTAACAGCATGCCCCTAATGAGTGTAAAAGACAGAGGAGGGCTGACTAAGCCATCAAAAAGCATTCAAAAAATCTACCAAACCGCAGAGAAAATCCTGAGAGAGTTTGAGGATGTAGTTACAAAAAAAAAGTGTAGGAAAACCACAGCACTTCACATCTATGATAAACCAAATTTCACAAAGATTATTGGTACAGACAGACGTACTTGACGACCTACATGACCATTCGGATAAACCAAATTTCACAAAGATTATTGGTACAGACAGACGTACTTGACGACCTACATGACCATTCGGATAAACCAAATTTCACAAAGATTATTGGTACAGACAGACGTACTTGACGACCTACATGACCATTCGGATAAACCAAATTTCACAAAGATTATTGGTACAGACAGACGTACTTGACGACCTACATGACCATTCGTTGGATAACTTCGTGTTCAACACGTATTTGAAACTTAGAATACATCACATGACGAAGGGAATTACTGCATCCATCGAAAATATACGCTCATTTCTGACGAAAACAATAATTTTCAAAGGTCAATAAATACGTTTATTGTTGGCTGCTTTGTAAATCTTAATGACATGCGAAAATCAAACGTACTCACTGGAGAAAATTGAGAAATTAAACAACCATGAAGTTTAAAAAAATTAAGCTTCTCAATAAAACGATTCAATTATGCATTTTGTATGCGAAGGTCAAAATGTAATTTTTATTTTTGATGTTTTATATAATAATATGTAAAATAGTAATTCTGGAGTTTGCAACAAATTGTTTCTTTTATCCTCTGATTATTTTTCTGAGTTTTATTATTATTATCATTATTTTACAATTGTTTGAAAGGGATCCTTTTGAGTGTTAAGGAGGCTAGTTTTCATGGCGGCGCCTTCCCCTCAAAATATGTATTTTTAGTGGGAGTGGGACCGTATATGTGTGGATGTATGTATGTAAACGTGGTATTCTTAGTTTTGAAAATAAAGTTGATTATTTCATTCCATAAATATTTGGCAGGTTTCTCAATTTCATATATTATTTTATCTACTCCCATACTACAATAAGGTAATTGCATCATCAAAATCAGTTTTATAAGTACCTATACTGTTTATCTGATAATATTACATTATAACACCGTGATTCTGCGCTGCTATTGGCCCAATTTACTATAACACCGCTAGAAAGCCAATCAACAACAGCGACGAGAAATAAGTCCCGACCTTATTTCTCAAGCCACGCCCACTTTATCCTAGTTGCTTCTAATTGGTACTCAAGGCAACATTACCGGTCGATGAACTCGGGGTTCATGAACGAGTGTTCTTCTCATTTTTCGTGAAATTGTTAGTTGAAAATATGATTAAAATACGATATTTTTGATGGTCGTAGATTAAGTATTGTGTCCAACTGAACATAAATAGACATTTCGACACTTGTGCAAAACTATTACGAAACTCACTTAGTTCGTTTCGTTAATAAGCACTCGTGTCCCAATAACTTGAATTATGTTACAGTTGCACAAAATACTATGATAATCTATGTAGTTTTCTAACTGTACAACAAGGTATTATTAAGGCTTTTTTTTATCCAAATTGATATCGATAAAGTCTGCAAACCGGTAGTCCGATACATGCCTAGTTGCAAGCGTTTGAAAGATAGGGCTGTAGCCGGCTTGAAATCGACGTACTGATAAAAATACTGCCATCTTGTTTTTTCATACGGAGAGTTGTATATGTGAAAGTAGCATAGCTTTACCATTCTAGGTTTCTGCTTAATTAGATTTTGTCTATTGGTTGATTGGTCTGAGGTTTAATTGATGTTATCGTCAAACGATCTCTATTCATTGATTTGGTCAATCCATATCATGAAATGGTCAACGAACAATGTAACATTTCATGAAATGCGACCATTTCATGAAATGTTCAATTCTATGATCTGGGCACGACATCTATACAATCTTTTGCGATGAAGGATTTCTGGATTGTCATGTCAAAATAGACACGAAGGTTATGATTTGGCCAAGGCAAATCAAGGTTGTCCTAATATCATAACATCACTGATATGTGTATTGGATACAGGTAGCAGCACGGTTTATGAGGTCTGACCTTGACTGCGCTAGTATTTTTTTCTCTATCGCACTTAGTAATTTTGTGCGCGCATGAACACACGCGCTAGTCCCCCACCACTTTCGACGAGCAGGCAAAAATCGTGCCGCGACCTGTATCTATGGGTTACATACACAACGGTGTCCAAATGAAATAATTTTATCGTGTGAAAGTTTTGCGTTGAATTCCCTTGCACCTCACATGCCCAAGACAACGCTTGGTAATTTGAAATTGTGTATTAACATAATTGCATAAAATTTTAAAACCAGAGACTAGCCGATGAGTAATTTTCGAATATTTGATTTTTGTAAATATGGACATACTAATAAGCTCTTTTTAAGCAAACCCTTTGTTTTATTTAAACACATTTTCACGTACAAAAATTCTTTATTAATTAATATATATATATTTTCACAATTAATTTCATTTAGAAATAAATAAAATATAATATCGTCACGACATGAATCTCCTAGGGGGTGGCAGAGGTGTTCCCGAGAGTGAACCGTGAAATACAAGTCACAGTGCACACTCTGTACACCTGTGCTTCACCTACGATTGTTACGTCCCAATGGTGACCCCTATCGCCGTACTTCGTGCACAAAAACAAGCTTTTTAAGGCATGCAGGTTTCCTCACGATGTTTTCCTTCACCGTTCAGCAAGTGGTAAAATTATTGTAATACAAATACTATGCACATAAGTTCTGAAAAACTCATTGGTGTATGCTCGACCTCCAGACATGAAAACTGAGGCCAGCGTTCCACCGCCGCTCTGTAAATGGCGAAAAAATATCTTATATACAGATTATCAAGAAAGTCGTGAAATAAATAGGGGCGCCACTTTCTTTGACAAAACAGTTTTAATATGGCAACACCTCAGATCTTTTGCGTGGGGAAATCAGGTGTTACCAGTAAAAACAATTTTAGTTCCATTTCAGGACTTTCTTGACAAGCTGTATTTAAATTAATTTTATTTATTACAAATAAAACAATGAGTTATCGTTTCAATTTATTTGAAAAAACAAGTAATTACAACAAAACTTTTGAAAGACAACGAAATTTCGTATGAAGTAAAATTTCAACGTATTATTTCACGATCTAAAATCTTAATCAAAATTTTAGTTGACATCTAAGTTACTGTGCGATACATACATTATATAAATAATGATACAATGGTCTATTTATTAATAATACTACTAAGAAACAAGATTTTTCGATGCCACTTTTGGTTTAAAAAAAATACTAGAGAAATCGTCTCTGAAAAATATGAAACTTTTATACGTAGATTCTAACAATGTTTTCTACGACAGTTAACACTCAAAATATCTCCGCTAACCGCCGCATGAATCTGTTCGTAGGCTCACCTGATGGGATAAGATAACACCAGGGTGTTAAAGTACTTCAACTTTTACATCATTTTCTGAAAGGTCATATATTGTAACTACAAACATGAATTCCCTAAAATCCTTTCTTAGCGGATATCTACGTCATACAAGGACCCTACAGGACAAATTTAATGTTCCTAGGTCCAGCCGTTTGGTCTGGGCGTCGTTGTTGATAGATCAGTCAGTCAGGGTATTATTATATACCTATATGGTAAAGGGATATTATTATTATATACCTATATATAATATATATATATATAGGTTTCTCCCGATCCCACGGGAATTTCCTAAAATCCCTTCCCAACAGATGTCTACATAATACAAAGAACCTACAGCCCAAATTTCGTTTGGCTAGACCAGGGATGGGGAAACTTTCTTTTGCGTGCCAATATTTACTAACGAAATATTTTATGTGGTGGGCCAAGTTGTTGCATTTTTAGCTATATTATTTACTGAAATAAAAATATTAGTATGTATTTTCTGAAACACTAATTTATTGTGCAATATTACAAAATAACTATTGAAATAAGGAAGAAAATGCAATTAAAAAACTTTCAAGTTAGATTTCTAACAATACGAAAATTTCATTTGATTTCTGTTTGATGGTCGCGGGTCAATTTTAACGCTTCGCGGGCCGGAGATGGCCCGCGGACCGTAGTTTCACCATTCCTGGTCTAGACGTTGGTTGATCTGTCAGTCAGGTTATTCTTTTATGTACGTATAGATAGATGCACATTGATGCGATGCATCTATGCGTTAGAAAGAGAAATATATACAAACGGACCATTTAAAGAGCTGCACTCTTTCCCCACTTTCGGTAATTTCGTTGTTTCTAAGGCCGAATTGCACGATTGTTCCTTCAATCGAATTTTGCAATCAATTCTAGTATTTAAGCAGTTGCCTTAAGAACGTGTCTGTGTCTACGGCAAATGTAAGTTGGTTTCACATTAATATTTTGCTTCATGGTTCATTCCATAAACCTGGTGTAAACGGAAATCTGTCAAATACATCATTAACTGATCATACTGCACAGCGCGAAGAAACATTACTGCCTTTCGATATGTTCCGTACTAATTTTGAAAACTTACTTGGAAATTGTGAATGGGCAAGTCCAATTTTTATTATATTCGCTTGAATTTTTATTATATTCGCTTGTTTATATTTTTTTGGCAAAGTTGTGGCACACCCCCGACACTTCTTTGTCCTCGCTCAAGTTATTTACCTACACTCTCACGCGCACATCTGACTCGTCCGCACACGCTTGCGTGTGTGCGTGAGCTAGTCTAGGGCTGGCAGCAAGCGTGTGAGCGTCGTCGATCGAGAGGGACAATATTTATAGTCAGCAACTTATATGATTCTCTTCCTAAATTTTAGCGTGGTTAATCCCTAGGTCCTAATTTGGTTTCCCGTGGATTATTTTTGTATTAAAAATATATACATCGTCACGACTTGAATCAAATGCTCGGGGGGGTGTTAGAGGTGTTCCGAGTGTGAACTTTGAAATCCATGTCACAGTCCGCACTCGGTACACCCGCGTTTCACCTACAAATATTACGTCCCAACGTGATGGGTGGTGAGCTCTATCGCCGTACTTCGGGCACAAATAGACAATTTTTTAGGACATGTTGAAATTTGCTCAGCTCGAACGGTGACAGAAAAACATTCGATTTTTAAAATTTCAACTTAATGTTGAAATTCTTACCAACTGTTACACAACTGCTTGAGAGTTGCAGTTAACGCCCTAAACCAATACATAAAAGAAAATGCCTTGGTTTAGTTCATCGGCAGGAAATAAAAAAAATCTGCGTTCTTTATTTTTTGCTCCGTTTTCAATGCATCCATAAACACCACAAAAACGAACCATATTCATTAAAAATCAGTATCGTAATAAAACAAAAAACAAAATACGCGCGCAGTGAACGAGTGCTACTCGAGCTCTACGTGCCACCAGATTTCCACTAACTTGCGGGGGACCGCGGGGGACGTTAAATTCGCGCGGGGAGGTGAGTGTCGCTTCTTTACGTAGTAATACTTTATATTCTCTGGTTGTGGTTGGAAAAAAGGCGCGAAGTGGTAGTGGTGTCGATCTTTGTCTTGTTGAAAAAAATATTGCATTTTTGTACTTTGATTAACAATAGTGATAGAATATTGTGAATTAAAATCGCCGTAACCAGTGCGGTGCGTTGTTCAATGAGACAAAAGTGCAGGCTGTGAGTAACCAGTGCGGTGCGTTGTTCAATGAGACAAAAGTGCAGGCTGTGATTTTTTTCTAACCCAGTTGTATTCGCATTTTAAATTATTAATTATATAAAATTAAGCATATGTAGTTTTATCAAGCTAGATACTAGTCGTTGTATCGAGCGATACTGTCAGTCTATGTTAACAAGCTGTGTTTGCCTGTAATTGGGCTACATCTCAAACCCTTTTATTATGTCCTTAGATAAGTTACTAATTAAGATGTATGTCTGTTGGCAAACCAATAAATAAATAAGGTTATAATTATAGCTGAAACGACAGGGCAGTGACTAACACAGGACAGACCTTTCAGATGATCCTCAACAGAAGAGGATATTAAAAAAAAAATGCTATAAACAGATAACACTATAACCTCAAACAGACTGCATAGGCTAAGTTCCCTTTGCCTTCCCACTTAGGCAGCAAATTAAAGAAATAAAAAATTAGAAAGTTGTCCAGTATGATCAGTGATTTAAAGATACCATCAGTCTATTTACACCCGGTGTACATAATACATCAGTTAGACCGTCTGTCCTGACGCCCATCGCTGTCGTCCCCCTCACTCTTCACCTCCAACCCCCGCATCTTCTGTTGCTGCTTGGTGTGAGCGTCGGCGAACTTGATGGCGGCGCGCATGGCGTCCTGGACTAGTTGCTCGCAGGTTATTAGACTCACCTGAAGCAGAAGAAGGGTATAAGGGTAGTTTCCTCGGTTTTGTAACGAAATGGTAACATATCTCGCATCGGCAAATAGTAATTTGTGCAATTTTAACATAATAACTATAACAAATGTTTGTTTACAAGTATTTATTGTAAGTTTTTCTTAGGTGGTAGAGCTGATGCCGGGCTCGACTGTGGAGGTACCACCATCTTACTTGGACACCCCCTCGAAGTGATTCGGGGTGAGTAAGAGGACAGCTCACAGGCAAAAAACCAGGAGGCCCACCATGCCTGGGACTGATAGATGGCGGTATATCCATCCCTAATAGCCTGGCCTTATATGGAACAGACTGGTGACAGCAGCGGCGTCACTGGTGCGAGTGTTCCGGCACCGCGCTCACCAACCCGCCTGCCCAGCGTGTGTAATTATGGGAAATTCTTCCAGGATGACCGCCGGGAGTGGCAAAGTTCTGGAAAGGCTTATGTCCAGCAGTGGACGAACTAGGCTGATGGATGGATGGATTGTAAGTTTTTATGTTCAGTTGCACACAATCGATGTCTTCGCGTGACATTGAGTGTGGTCATCAGATTAAACAGATTCATCACTCTCAGCTATCATTGGTAACCCCTCGGCCACAGCTTCAGGCTTCGAGAGGCGTGCCAAGCGGTTCTTCTTGCGACGGCGCCGGCGGAGAGAACAAATGTATGAAGTTGTATAGGGCCGGCCATGAGTCGTCGCTTGCGCGCCTTGTCCGGCTTCGAGTGACTTGCGCTCTCTCGAAGGCGGGGAGCCGCGCCATTGATCGAGGGCACAGGACGAACCTAGTGACGCGCTTTGAGCGAGCGAGCGCGCTATACATCCGATGCGGTGGAAGGCGCCGACGGGTGTCGTGGCAGGGCAAAGCCCGTCGCATTAACCGCCTGGAAGCGCAGCAGAAGCCTGAAGCTATGGCCGAGGGGTAAGTCTGTTATGTAAATAAACAGAATAAACCCACCACCATAATCCATACCATGGTGGTTTATAGTGGCCTGAAGTTAGCTGCACAATCACGTTTGACAGCCAATTTTTCCCTACGATTTTTGACGTTTGTTGAGGGTCGTGACCGAATCGTGGGTGTTTATAGTGGAAAATAGTTTATTGTGATCTGATGACCCCACTCATTACTTACGTATAATAAGGTACTTTCAACTAACAATTTCACGAAAACTGAGAAATAAACACTTGTTCATAAATTAACATTATATCATTGCAGTATAGAATCGCAGAAAGAAAAGTGGACGTGAGGAGTTCTGAACTTGTTCATAAAGCCTAAGTGCGTCTGACGATATTGCCGCTAGGGAACCAATCAGAAGCGAGAATGCGAAAAGAGGGTATGGCTTCATTTCTCAAGCCAAGCCTTCTTTACACGTCGCTTGTGATTGGAAATAATCATTGAAGACCACCTCGTTTTCTCCATTTGGGTCTAGGTGGTGAGTTCTGACCACGTATTCGTTACATTTTTAAACACTGTATTTCATAAGTGTTTTCTAATAGAACATAACTATCTGTAACAGTTACGAAACTGTAACACAATGAAAGTGTTATCATTTTATAAATGTTAATAAGTATAACATCTAATAAGTTTTTCTTTAGCATGCCTTTTCTTAAGGGTTGCCGCTCGGGCTCGCGGGCAAAAACAGGGTTCAACGTTCTCACTTTTGATGGTAGTTAATATTACAATTTCTAAGCAAAATAAATAACACTTGCTACTCGATAAGATGAAGTACAAGGGTTGATGAGAAAAAATGTTATTTATTTTGTTTAGAAATTGTAACACTTACTACCATCAAATGTGAGAACGCCGAACCCTGTTTTTCCCAAGCCCGAGTACCAACTTTTAAGTATTTTCTTTTTAAATTCACGAGTTGTGTTGAGACCTGGATAGCTCAGTTGGTAGAGCAATCGCCCGATAAGCGAGAGGTCCCGGGTTCGAATCCCGGTTCGGAGCTCCTCACATCCAGATTTCTTTTCTTTCTGCGTTTCTATACTGCAATGATATAATGTTAATTTTCTTTAGCGTTGTGCGGCGGCTTCGTAGAATTTTAATTGATAAGTGTTAATATTTTGTTTGGGTTATCAAATCAAAGTATAAAACTAATGATCATGTAACATTTATGATGGTATTTTTGAGTTTCTGCTCCGAACTATTGCTGTCACCATGTTCTGAGTGATCTACCTTAGTGCCCGACATTTCAGCCACAGTTGTGGTGGACTCGCCGGGTTTCGGTGCTAACATTGTCGCTTGGAACACCGGCAGCACACAGCTCAACCAACGCTCTGCTGTGAACTGTGATGTTACCATGCTCTGCAACAAAAGTTATATTAAGTGACCTTATATAAACATTGGGTACAAGGCGGTAGAGTTGATGCCGAGCTCGACTATAGAGGTACCACTGTCTTACTCGCAAACCCCCCGATATTAATCGGGGAGAGTAAGAGGACAACTCTAACAGGCACAAGCAGATGGCCCACCATACCTGGGACAGATTGATGGCGGTATTTATAATATGTCTTTACCTAAGAAATTTCCGAAATTTTCTTACAGATTCATTAGTTCATAGTTCCTATAATTCAATAGCTATTTCCATTATTTGTTTTTTGTTTGGAAGTTGATTTCAAGGTTTCAGATTTACGTATTAAATTTTGTTTTTATTGTCAGTTTGATAACCAAAATAAAAATTTCAAAAACAGTTCGTCCTAAATTCCATCCATTCCATCCAAGCGTCTCCTACTGACCCGAGGATCCCCAGATCGATTCCCGTGCCAGGCATATTTCTTTTTCTAATTTATTATGCCTCTACAACGATCACCAACCAATACTTCATCTGCAGAGCGTGATCAAAATCAAACTTTGGACTTGGACACACCAAAAAATAAATCGACGTCAAACATTACCATTAGGAATAAAATTCACAAATCAAATGAATATTTAGAAGATCTGTTTTCCAATCTTAGAGTTGAAATGAGGGAAATGATAGACAACATGCTGTTGGAACAAAATGCTCGAATAACAGTCTTAGAGAACCGCATCGATAGCCGTATCACAGAGCTACGAAATCAAAACAGTGCTATTCAAACAAGTAGCAAGGAAATTGAAACATCAATTGGATTTGTTTCGCAACAAATAAAGGATTTAAACACGAAAATAGGTAACTTAGAAGATGACCGCAACAAAACAGCCTTGAAGATTAACCAGTTAGAGGATAAAATTGAGAGTATGGAGCGAAACGACCGTAAATATTGCATTGAGTTGAGAAAAGTGCAGAGAAAACATAAAGAAACAAAAGAGGACTTGTTCTCCATCATTCGAAACTTATTTAAAAATCTCAAACTGGAACTACACGACTGTGAGATCAAAGATGTATATCGATTGCCCAGTAAGACGGATCAAGACGTTGGAGCTATTATCGCAGAGCTGTCTAACACCTTAACTAAGAAAAATCTTTTTAATGCAATAAAAAAACAGAACAGAACCTCGGAGAAACTGAACTCGCGTCACTTGGGACTGGAATGGCCAAAATATCCTATATTTGTGTCTGAGTACCTCACGGCTAAGTCTAACAGATTGCACTTCCTGGCGCGTGATTTTAAAAAGACCGAAAATTACAATTTCTGTTGGACAACAAATGGAAATATTTTTCTTAGAAAAGAAGAAGGTTCACCGCTCATTTTAGTAAAAAATATAGAAACCCTCGACTCCTTGAAGAAAAAAGTATGACTAAATCTGTGCATGAAATTCTACTGTAGTATATTATTAAGTTGTATCTCTTTTCTGTCATTTATGTCTCAATATCGCTTGATTTTTTGTATTATCTACACACTTCACAACAAACACACTTACACTAACAAATGTTTTTGGTACAAAATCAGTTTTTATGTCTTGTTTCATCCTGCATTTCGTTGCTGCGTTTACGTCAAACTTGATTTTACTGTGTTTATTTTTGCTTTTTTGAATTCTGGCTCTCAAAACACTCATATATGGCCTACATTCTTAAAAACCGTGAATCCTATTCTGAATCCATACTCTATATTTTATTTATTATGATTAATATACAACAAATTGCAAATGATATAGATGATTACTGTATCTCTACGTCTCATGAAACGGATACTACAGCAGCAACAAAGCTGCTAAACACTCAAGCCAGAAAGTTAAGCGTATTGTGTCAAAATATCAGAAGCATAGATCGTAATCTCGCCCAATTTGAAGTATTTATGGCCCAATTACAAGTCGACCTTGACGTTATTGTGCTTACAGAGTGCTGGGTAAATAAACTAACTATACCTCCTTCCCTAAGTAATTATACCTATTATGCAACAAAAAATTGTCATACACAAAATGAAGGAGTTGTAGTTTACATAAAAAATGATCTTCAGTGTAAAGTTACCGAGCCGGAATTTTTGGAAGGCAATTGTCTACTTATAGAATTAGGTAACGATACTGCAGTTGCTGGAATTTACCGTCCATCTGGTATAAAAAAAACAGAGACCTTTTTAAAATCAGCAAACAAACTACTAACTTCTTTATCAACTTTCAACAATATAGTCTTCATTGGTGACATTAACATCAATATAAGACCTGAGACTATTGAAGAACCTGGTCTGGATTACCTTGAATCATTTTCTATGCCCGGCTTGTTACCTGCTCATACTTTTCGTACTAGACAAAAAACATGTTTGGATCATGTCATGCTAAAAACGAAATTACCCTCAGTTACGTGCGTCATACAAACAACTATGACTGATCATTTTACAATCTGCTTAGCACTTGGCTCTGCACCATTAAATAGCAGCAAATTAACTAAGCTAAGTAAAAATGTAAACATAAATAAAATTGTGACCGATCTAGAAAGCTCTGACTATACAGACATTCTCCAGGCTACGGACGCCAACGTTGCTGCGGTAACGTTAGTAAATAAGTTAAAGAGAGTAATAGATGACAATACAACTATTAAACCTATTCCTCGTAGTAAACGTATAATAAAACCGTGGATCACTCCAGGTCTATTGCGTTGTATAAAAAACAGAGACAAAATGTGCCTGAAGCATGAAAAAAATCCCACAAATGAAATATTAAAGACCACTTTCCTAAGATACAGAAACTTCTTCAATTCATTATTAAGAAAAGTTAAACAATCGTATCACAAAACAGAAATTGAAAAAGCTTCCAAGGACCCCAAGAAGATGTGGAGCTTAATCAGAGATGCTGCAGATTTAAATTCGCAAAAACAGTCTAATACTGCTTTGCTGTCTCAGGGAGACCCTGACACATCAGTTAATATTGCTAATAATTATTTTGCAAATGTCGGAAAGAATCTCGCTAATATTATAGAAAGACATAGAAATATAAATACACCTAGTATAGTCCCAAGAGAAAAAACATCAAATTCGTCTGTCAACTCCTTCATACTACTAGATACTGACGAGAATGAAATTGCAACTACCATTAAGAATATGAAATCTAGCTGTGCAACAGGTTGGGATGATATATCCACTAAAATTATAAAATCGGCCGCACATATTCTAACTCCGATCATTACTGTGAAGCCTGTGATGCTTTAATAAATAATTATTCATTCATTCATTCATTCATTACCCATGTTTGTAATCTTAGTTTTAGCACCGGTGTTTTTCCAGATTGTTTTAAGAGAGCTCTAATCCATCCTATTCATAAGTCTGGAGACAGAGAGGATGTGAACAATTATAGACCGATCTCAGTTTTACCGGCTCTGTCTAAGATTTTGGAGCGTCTTATGAATAAAAGATTAATTTCTTATTTAACAAAATTTAAATTGATATCACACAATCAGTTTGGCTTCATTCCTGGTAAATCCACTGAAGATGCTGTGCTGAAACTAACCGAGCATATTGCAAAAAAGTTAGACCGCGGTGAAAAGTGTATTGGAGTATTTTTAGACCTATGTAAGGCCTTTGACACGGTCTCTATTCCTATACTTCTAAATAAAATGGAGCGCTTGGGCATCCGTGGTTTGCCTTTAAATCTTTTTGCGGATTATTTATCACAAAGAATGCAACGAGTTAAAATTGGAGACCACGTTAGTAGAGATGCCTCACTGAGCTATGGTGTGCCCCAAGGTAGCATTCTGGGGCCCAGTCTTTTCATTATTTACATTAACGATCTGTGTAATCTGTCACTGCCAAATGGTCAAATAATCACTTATGCGGATGACACTGCCATAATATTTGATGGAAAGGACTGGAAAACAGCTGTAGGTAATGCCGAGGCTGGTCTCAGGTCAGTGGTTAGTTGTTTAGAGTCAAATATACTAACTCTTAATATCGAAAAATCCAAATTTCTTGCATTTTCTATCAGAAAGGATGTATCGGTAAACCTGACACTAAGAGCCCACCGCTGTAATACCTCTAACGATTGCACTTGTCTAGCGCTCGAACGCGTACCTATTATTAAATATCTCGGGATTGATGAACAATTGAATTTTCATCATCATATTCGTACTCTCTCTGGCAGGATTAGGAAACTTATTGTAATATTTAAAAAGCTTAGACATGTGGCAGATAACAATTTACTCATCACAATCTATTACTCCCTGTGTCAATCTCTTATTCAATACTGTATATCGGTCTGGGGCGGTTCAGATAAGACTTCTATGCTGCAAATCGAGAGAGCTCAGAGAGCAGTCCTGAAGGTGATGACTTTTAAGCCATTTCTCTATCCTACGCAGCAATTATTTGCCAACTGTCAAGTCTTAACAGTACGACAGCTGTTTATCCTTAACGTAATTCTAAGACAACAAAGACTTTTGCCATATAATCCTAACCTTCTCAAGTCTAAGCGTAGAAAGGATCGAGTTTGTGACAATAAACAATATAATACATCATTTTACTCTCGCTTTTTCGGTGTACTCGGTCCCTATTTGTACAATAGACTCAGCAAAATTTTATCTCTTTACGATTTATCACAGCTGGAATGTAAAAAGGGTATGATTAGTATGCTGAAAACATTTACCTACAACCAAACAGAAGATCTTCTAAAAGTCTCCGAATAGATTTTAATTACGTATGACGTAAAAACATATAATTTTTTTTTTTGTAAAAGCTCCCTGTTTCTTTTCTCTTCTCACACACTCATACTTACATTTACACACCCTCTCACATATACACACACACCCTTACATACACTCATGTTAATTTTTATATAATTTTGTAAATTTAAATACGCTTTAATAAATTGCATGCTTTTCTCTTTTTCGGCTACCTGTATTAACTAAACTGTATCCCTACGAGCAGAAGCAACTGACTCTTAAATGACAGGCTTTGCCTTACTTAAGTTTCAGTTCAACACATAATTTTTGTGAATACCTTAGCCTTAACATTGTAATTTTTAGGTTAAGATTTTTTGATCCAATAAATAATTTTGTATTTGTATTATTTGTATCCGTTTCCATGATCAGATTCGTAATTTTTTTTTTACAGAAGACACTTTTCAAAAATTAAAATATTTTTTCTGTTAGCTTAATGTTGTCTTATTCATACACAAAAGAAACTACATAATTTGCATTTGTCATCCCTACAAAAATGCAAAAATGTCAGTACTGAAAATTGAGTTTCCTTCAAATTCTCTATAGAAAACGGTAATTTCATATGTAAAGACATAATATACAGACTAGTAATGGGAAGCGGCGTCACTGGTACGAGGGTTTCGGCACTGTGTTCACCAACCCGCCTGCCCAGCGTGTGTAAGTATGGGCAATTCTTACAGAAGGACCGCTAAGAACGGCGTAAGCTTGGAAAGGCCTATGTCCAGTAGTGGACGAACTAGGCTGATGTATGGATGGGAAACAAACAAACAGAGCCTTCCTAAAGGTTTTGTGTTCATGACTTTATCATCACCTTCACCACGTTCCGCATGGCACTAATAGTGCCAACACTACCATCAAACTTCTCACGACCATCAAGTCATTCCGAGTGGACAATGGCGTCCATCACTGCTTAAACTTATGATCCATTCGGAACGCGACATGGACGTTGACACTTGAAAGTGAAAGAATTTGTAGGAATTTGTTTTAGGTTAAGTGAATACAAAGAGAATACTACTTTACCAGGTCCAAGAAGTGATTCCTCTAACTCAATTTTTGAATCATGGTTTAATAACAAACTTATAAGAAATAAATTATTCCGAATAAGTTATTTTTAAAACTGCCGCCAGCCGGCTGTCACTTTCCATAGATCGCCCATAGTGCAAACGCTCTAAAGCATGGACGATGATAGCACAACATGGCGTCGTTCATGATGTCATTTAGGACGTCATAGCGACCATTGCGCTATCACTGACTCGGAATGACCGTTGACGGGATAACATCGATTTTGTTGTCATTCGGAACGCGGTGCTTGTCTTGCTGCTTGTTGGTCTAGTAATTTTTTCCACTATACCAGGTGAAGTGTAAGAAGGCTTTGTGACGTCACAAGTCGATATCGTGTGAGACTAACCTCGGGAATGCTGCAAGCAACATGAATGGTCCCATTAGCACAAGCGAGCAGCATGGCGGGGGTTGTCGCGGCGGCAGTGAGCGCGGTCTTCACTGGCGCTCGCTGCATCAAGTATGAGCACCGGAGGAAGTGCACCATGAACTGACGGCCCTGTGACGTCACTTGATCGGCGAGCTCACGCACTTCCGCCAGGGCTATCGTTCTGTTTGTAAGATGGGGGGTGTGGTTATTTGTGTTTTACAACTGTTCCGTTAAATTATTGCTGTCTAAAAGCCATCGCACATTACAACGGATTGGCACCAGACCACCAAAAAGTAAAGCATTTAAATATGAGCTTTAAATCATGTTATGTACGTAATATTTTTGTACAAATTACATTTCAATGCTTTACTGTGAGACGATCTGTTGCCGAGGCGTTATAATTTGCGATTATATTTTACTCAAACTTAAAGACTAAATATTCCAAACCACTATTATTCTTATCAATATTTTGCACATATTTTATGAAAATATATTATCAAAAGAAAATCTACTTAAAAATAATGCTCAACATAGGATAGGACGGGGCAAAGACATGTTTACACTCACTCTAACGAGAACTCATTCTTCTTAGACTGCTTTATAAGAGTGTCCAGTAGAGCGAGACACTCTGCGTACTCCGAGTGCGGTGCGCCAGAGGTTCCACACAAGCTGGTCAGCTCCCGCTTGATGTCGGCCGCTTCTTGCTTCATGCGTTCCGGGTCTATCAGTTCTATTACATGCTGTAGTTTTTGTGCGCGACAGTACAACTCGCGAGCCTGAAAGATACAAGGACATATTTGAGACCAGCCTTTCGACAGAACTCGCCCGCCAGCCCCGTGGACAGCAGGTGGGTTCCGTAGTAGAGCTCTCTGAGCAACAAACACAAACACTCGTACCTCGAGAGCGGCGTCCCCGGTGATGGCGTGGAGAGCGGGCGTGTGGCTACCGGCACCCTTCACCAGCGTGACGCAGAAATCGCCCACCAGCCCCGTGGTTGGTAGGTGGGTTCCGCAGCATAGCTCCCTGGGGAACAAACCGAGGTCTGTCAAAGCGTTCTTGTACAAAATTATAATTTTAATACTAACAGGTCAACAAAAACATGCTCGAAAATGACTCGCTATTTGCGAATGTCCATTATAAGCGGAAAATTGCATAAAAAATAAAATCGATGATAATAATAATTAACTTGAAATACAAAAAAGACACTTACTAAGAAACCTTTGACATGGTTGAATGAATGAATATATAGTTAATTAAAATTACAAAAATATTTTTAATTAAAATCTTTAAATATTTTTGAATAGGCATAGATTAAATTATGTTAAGGTGTGTTAATTCGAAAACCATTTAGAGCTTTAGGTTTAATAAGCCGTATTTTCGAAGTTTTGGTCTAAAAAACCTCATGATGATGAATATTTTTACGAAAAGGCTGCAACTTCCATTTGCCCTCGTGTGACGTCACTCGAGTAATGGCTGTTTAGAAATGTGTCCTTTGCTATCAAGATAAATTTATAATAATTTGCTTCAGATTAATTTGACAGCTAGATGACAGATGAGTAGACAGACAGAGACAGAACACTTTTTTTATCACAATAATTTACCACAATCACACATCACATCACCAAAATAATGAAAACTATGTCCTAAAATGACGTAAATTACCTGAAAAAAAAAAAAAAACTTAAAAATTAAGCCATGGCAATTGGGACCGTTAATTAAACCGATCGGCTTATGTATCACTTAAGCAGTTGGTACTGGTGTAAGTATATTATGTATTATAACGTTGTGTTTTACCACCATTCCATTTCTTTTTGTAAACTACATATAATGTTATTAAATATTTTCCCTTAAATTTAATAACTCTTTTAGATAATGGCAATAAAAACCAAGTAAAAATCAATCACCATTTTTCAATAAATTTCGATACTGGTATCCCCATTCGATACAATCGCAGAGAATGTGCGCGAGCGACTTATTCGTTCCATCGTTCGAACATTCATTTTTCCGGCGAAGTCTGTCAAGCTGCAGGTCTGCTTTAACTGTATTTTATGTAAACGCTTGCTAGAACATAATTTTCTTCTAAAGCCACCTGTTGGGATCAGGATCTGTGGACTGTATTTTCAAACGAATGTTCAACTTCAACCATTTATTTATAGAAATACTAGCTGTAGTGAAGTGAAGTGAATTTACAAAAAGAGGGCCTTGTATTTATATCACAATCTACTCTGTTACATAGTGCACGATGGGCGCGATGTCGACAGAGCGCGGGGAGGTGAAGCGAGAACAACGACGCCTGAGGTAGGCCAGCCTGGACGCGGGTCAACATCGTGTGTTCTCGCTCTATCTTGTCACTCCGTCCCTTGGTCCGCTGGCCAGCTTCCTTTCGGGTTATTCAGTCGCTTGCTTATTGTCCGCAACACCACCTTTAACCGTTTCAGTTACTCAATTTGTTCAGCAAATAAAATAAGCAACTCACTTGGAAACCAAACCATCAGCCTCGGCAGTGACCAGCCTCAACCCAACCTCCGGGTACGTTTCTCCCGGCACCGTCTGCACCGAGTCCTCCATCGATAGCTGCACGCTGTCCAACGTTGACGTCTTGATGAGGGCGTTCAGTTGGATTGTTTCCCTGGGATGTTCAAAGCGTTTATTGAGGTGAACGGTCCTTAGGTACGGACAGGGCGGGAGGGGAAATAAACCACAGCTTATGCTAAGTTCTAGTATCCGTCAGTGGTCATGCTTCATGTGGAGTTACGAGAAACAGGAAATTTGATTTTGGTTTTGCAAAGATGTAGAAATATACAGTAGAAAATGCCACAACACAGCCTTATAAAATAATAATTAATACATTAAAACTGGCGTTAAATACGACGGAGCGCAATATTTTATTTACTACTTTTAAATTAATTTAAACACAAAATAGTAGTTTATGCTACAAGGGCGCAAAGGAATAAATTACGAGGACGATTTAAAACACGAGCGTAGCGAATGTTTTAAACGTAACCGAGTAATTAATTGCTTTTACGCCCGTGTATCATACTACGTTTTTTAATGCATAGTGTGAGAAAATGAAAACAAATATAATCTTGTGAACTTTAAATTATAATTGGCTCAAAAGGATTGTATCCAGAGCCGTTAAACAGTGAAAAAAAAAAGTATAACATCTATGGTACACAGGAAAGGCTGCAGGTTAGCCAACCATTGCAAACAAATTAAAAAAAATTATAATAATAAAGCCCTAGGGCAAAATAATCAACTTTCTGTTCGGTTTTGATGCATAAAAAGTAACCCTTTACGAGCATATGCATTGAAAACCAATTTATAGCATCCCAGCGCCATCTATTGACCAGCAACTAAGAATCAGGCACTAGGATTTAATCTGTCGTATTCAGCCTCAGTAATTTATAATAAAAAAAATAGACTATATTATTTTTCCGATGGCTTTACTCACTAAAGGAGAACACGGTGCTCGCTCGCTTTGTTTCTAAAATGATCACTACTTTGCTCTATTTGATTACAGCGCAATGATACAAATTCTTACTTAAAAAAACCATTAGCCTAAAGGCTTTGGGTAACAGTGACAACAGCATCAAAACTTACCCAGTGGTTCAAAAGTTATAACCAGGCATACATTTTCTATATAAAGACAAAGATGTTTTATCTTAAAATACTCACCTAACTAAATTTTGAGCATCATTCACAACCTTCTGTGACAATTTGTCTCCATAAACCGACATATTTAGGACTAATCCTTTCTCCGACACATTCGATCCTATTTGACACACAACACTATTTGGAAGCACTTTCCTTATCGCTGCGTTCAGCAAATGTATCGCCGTGTGATTTCTCATAGTTTTCAGTCTTTTCTCACTATTTACATTTAACACTACATCACTTCGTGAACTAACGTAGACACTGTCACTCGAATCGTTTTTGAAACAACCTTTATGAAAAACGAAGTCTCTTATTTTGAATACACTTTCAACATTGAAGTTCATGTCTTTATTTATTTGTATTGAACCTACATCAGCACTTTGACCGCCCTCTTCGCAGTAGAAATTAGTATCTTTTGTCACTAGGTAATAGGGTTTACTTTCCGATGGCTCAGAGAAGTCCAGCATATCCCCGTCTTTGTTAAAAATGGCTACTAAGCTGGTTTTCAATGGCCCAAAAGTAAGTGTGTTTCCTTTGAGCGTGTAGTCGTATTTATATTGGTCATTCGTCCTTTGGAAACCGTTTTCTATAAGTTTTTCTATGGCTTGGTCGAATTGAACACCTTTCTTGTCGGTTTGTTCTTTGAAGGCGGTTTTGTGTCTATTCTTGTGTTGGGAGAGAAGTTTCCAGAACGTTTTTTTGTCTATTTCTAAGTTGTTCAGTTCAGCTATTCTGTTGATGACGTCTTCTTGGAAGCCGTGAGTGTCGTACAATTTGAAGACTAGTTCCCCTGGTATTACGGCCGCGTTTTGTTTGGCCATTGTCTGTAAGTGAAGACAGTTTGTGAGAAGCGTATTTTGCTTGTTTAACAGCGTTTTTATTGTAGTTCAATCTGAACTTGAGTTCATGAGTTTCAACAGAACAAAGCCCTTTAAGAATATAATTTTCTTTGTCACAAATTGTCACTATTGAATTATACATACATAACTTATACTCACGCCTGTCTTCTGACACTTTCACTTCTTCCACATCCAACAATCTAGTCATATAAGCTCTTTTAATCCGAGTGATTTCAACTTTGCCCTTCTTTAGTATGTTGCCAATTTGGTGACATCTTTCTACTGCGGCCTGGTCGAGCTTTACCTTTCACTCGCGCACCATATATTTCTTTCCTCACTCTCCTTTCATTCATCTTCTCTGCTTATAAGGTGTAACAGAAAGGTGTAACCATATTTGAAGAGCTTTGTCAGTCAATATTATTGAACAACTTTTACTATGGAACAAACCCTGAATCTCGAAAAAAAAAATAACTTTTTCATGGAAAAATGCAATGCCGCTCGACTGAAATGTATGCAAGGGCAGATTTTTTTTTGATATTTCAGTGTTGGCTATATAGTAAAAGTTGTTCTGTACCATTGACTGAATAAGCTCTTCAAATATGGTTACACCTTTCTGTTACACTTTGTATACTCAAACCACCGAAGTCTTTCTTATTCTATTCTAGTCACTACATACATCTTCTTTAAGGCCGCAACGATCATCTATACTATACGATAATTTTCTCTCTATAATTCAACACACATTCCGTAATGGAACGCATTTCAACTACATTCATTTGCATGAAATCTAACACTTTTGAATGCAAAGAAAAAAGTTATACAAAAAATAATACAATTGTTATTTACCTCCATAACTATTTTTTCACTTAGGGTACGTTTCAAAACGTGTGATTATCACTCGGAGCGATGCGAATTTTACCCTGCATCGTTCAAAAATCGACACGAGTGAAACCGAGGGTAAACGAACTGTTACCTGACAGTTGCGCTAAGTGTTTTGAAACGCTTTCGAGAAATGTAAATATCGCACTGAGAAGTGCGATTTCTAACTCTGTCTGGGCACCGATAAAATTCGCCTGACTGTTGTCATTTCGGAGTTTTCTCGGGATTCGGACGAATTTTGAAAATATAATTCAACATTTCCGTACGAATACGGTGAAAATTTTTCGAAACTGCTTCGACAGGATTATGGCTTACAAATGCAAAGGTTGCAATGCCATCCAGATTAAGAGCAATAGGTATCGGTTCAATTTCTTCTTTATTAGGTACTTTACTTTATTTATTTATTTTGATTTGAGGTTATGTATTTACTTGACGTGTGTTACTCCAGACCGTTCCAAAACGCTTTTCTCACGGGAATCACTCGCAAGCGTTTCAAACCCAGATCTTTCTTTCTCTTTCTAGTATATAGCTCTGTCTCTTTCTTAAAAACGAGTAAAATTTCGCACGAAGATCACACGTTTTGAAACGTAGCCTTAATATACAGAAAACGAACTCACCTCTTTAAACTCTTTATACCCTGACACGAACCCCGCCAACTCCACATCACTCAACTGCTCAATTTCGGGATACGCCTTCGACAAATCCCGCCATTTCTTCGCCATATTGCCCCTCAGCTTGGCATACGATTCCTCTTCGTATTGCAATATCAATTGGGCTTCTTTTCGCTTGGCAAGCAGCTCCGGGTAGGTCGGTGAGAGGGATTCGCACACGATGTCGTAGAGATGGGACAACATGCCTGAGTTGCATTGGAATATGTCTGAGGATATCTTGAATGATTTGCGTAGGATCTGCTTTAGGTTTAGGCTGGAAATAAAGTAATGTCATGAAAAGAAATGAACTGTACTGGCTACCCGAACTAACTTTCTCATGATATGATTCATATATTCATTTATTTTAGTACATAGGAGAAACAGTTCGCACTTATACAGGTCAACATTTACAAATATGTGTACACAATTAATAAAATAATTAGTAAACAACATTATTTCTTCCATGAGTACATAATTATGTACTCAAGTCAATACATAAAAAGTAGAATTAGCTGTTTATGAGCTAGACATTATAAAAGACGATACATTATGTAAAAAGCATAATAAATATGTCATAAGGTAAAATAATAAATATGTCATACCTTACAATAAAATTAACATGTCAGAAATAATTAATTTGTATAGTTAAGAGTCTGTGAAGGCATTTTTATCCTTAAGCAAATCGTCAATACAATAATAAGCTTTTTTTTTGCTAAACAGTCATCATTAGTCAATTCAACACAATTAAATTTTATTGCCGCCGCATTTGAAACGACTGGCGTATGGGGCTCTGAGGGCACTCGGAAGAAAAATAAAAGACAGATGGCAAGACCATTGCTCCATGTCGTACTTGGCGCAAAGTATTTCCCTAAACATCTTAACGCGGGAACGCAGCCAGCGTAATGGGGACATTTGCGCCGGGTACGATGAGGGGCGGTCTTTTTGATAGTTAGGGTTTTATTTGTAAGGTAATTTTGTTTTTATAGTAGATTTAGATACATTATTTTAAGATTTAATGTACATATTTATTGATAGGTAGTTTTAATTTAGATTGATTTTAGTTTTATAATTTCTTTGAATTTGTTATTTGACATTGAATTTTTTTCATTCAGACCAAAGATTTCAAAAATAAAGATAAGCCCTTACCGTACTATGATAGCACCAAAATGTTTCCACATTTAAATGGGTGACGCTCACACGTTTGGAGTCAGTGCTCATCTGAACACAGTGATAGTTGGACGCCTTAAGTGCACTTAAAGTTAATCATTTTAACAACTTTAGTAGTCTGATCAGTTTACTGACCGTAGGTAGACAGATTGCGCACTCATAAGTGTGCGTACGTCAGCATTATGTTAACGCACGCATTCAAAAACAATAGATTTTAGGTGCCAGGGCTCATCTAAACTTTTGAAATATTTGATTCAAACTCGGACAGTCAATCTTAAAACTATTTTTTATGAAGAGGATTATGAAATAATGTGTATTCAAACTGAGTTGTTAAATTACCTGGTAGCAGGATAAACGCCATCAGCGAGACAGACGGAGATCATTCTCGAATGATCGGCCAGTCGCCGGTACGCGCTGTCCATGACCGCATCATTGCCGAATATTCCCGAGTATTTCGGGACGCCTTTGCTTTTCTACAAGTTAAACATCGGCGGTTTAACATCTCCAGCACTGTTCAATCTTTATGCAGGCCCGGATCTACATATTTTTACAGGGGGTGCAAAGGGCTAAAAGTTCTTGAGCATTCTGCACCAAACAAGTAAGTAAAAATTAAATAAACAAAATATTATTTTGCTACACTTTTTTCCGCAAAATCATTTATTATATTATTCAAATTATTATTTAAAAAATCAACACGTTGGATCAACGATTATTTCCTCCACTACTTGAATATGTAACTGTTTTAGTATGGAGTTTCGATACTTGTGTCCGGAGCACAGTGTTTAATCGCGCGCGATGCGACTTAGTTGGATCACAAGTGCGAGGAGTGTGAAACGATGTGTTTTTCGATTAAACAGTACATCACGCTCCTTACACTTGTGATTCAACAAGTGGCGTCGCGTCCGATTAAACACTATGCTACGCGTCCAGAGCGCGCCCTGATCGACGTGCGTGACTCAGTCCTATTGCAGGCACATTGACGGCTAAACTTATGAGGGCGAAGAGGCTTTTGCCGCCCCCTGGCCTAGCCGCCCGGTGCAAGTGCACCCTCTCGCTCCCCCCTAGATCCGGGCCTGTCTTTATGTGAATGCACTAATCGAGGAACTTAGCAGCCAGCCTTATGGATGCCATATAGATAGAGTAAGTGTTAATAACATAAGTTATGCGGACGATATGGTGCTGCTGAGTCCCTCGGTCAGTGCACTCAAAAAACTGTTGCACATATGTGAAGGCTATTCTCGGGAGCACGGTCTTATATACAACGTAAAAAAGAGTGAGTATATAGTGTTCAGAGCTAAGAAACGTGCTCCTGATATTGTACCTGAAATACACCTTAATGGGAAGGCCCTGAGAAGGGTAAATGATCTCAAATATTTGGGTCATTACTTAAATATAGATTTATGTGATGACATGGACATTGAAAGGGAGCGCAGGGCTCTCTCGGTCAGGAGCAACATGCTGGCCCACAGATTTAGCGGGTGTACAGAGGCTGTTAAAGTTTCCTTTCTGTGGATTAACCACCTTAAAAAGACCGTGAGAGTTCTGCGCATCCAGTACAACAACGCGTTTAGGATGTTGATGGGGCTGAGGCGGTGGTGCAGCGCGACGGGTATGTTCGCTGTGGCGCGCACCCAAGACTACTTCGGCATTATGAGGCTGCGTGCTGCCTCGCTGCTGCGCCGAGTGCGAGCCTCTACCAACAGCATCCTGAGCACGATCGTGGATAGGATTGACAACCCATTCATTATGCATTGGGTGCAGTTGTCAATTATACCCAATGCGAAATAAATTAGAAAACTGTAAATATAATAGTTACTAACAATAGCAATTAAGTGAAACTGTTACTAACAATATGGATACAATATCCGAAATAAACGTTATTATTATATTAATATTAAAGAAGAGTAAGTGGAAGGTAAATCTGCGGCTCGATTACCGCATACAAATGCAGCGCGTACGCAGTGCTAATCAACGATCATATCTCCATCTCCAATACTTAAACAAACAATATTTGTATATCTGTAATTGGATTCTAAAAAACAGCTAGGATTTCGAAAAAAAATCGTATAGTCGGGGTTTTTGGGGGAAAAAAATCGATTTAGCTCGGTCTCATCGCTGTGAATAGTCGTTTTTAGGGTTCCGTACCCAAAGGGTAACCAACGGGACCCTATTACTAAGACTCCGCTGTCCGTCTGTCACCAGGCTGTATCTCATGAACCGTGGAACCCCACACTGCGCGTGGCCCGATACACACTTGGCCAGTTTTTTCATCTTCTTAAAGAAGTTTTTCTAAAAAGCTCGATAGACTTCGGTCCGGGTTCAAGACCTTACTCTAAAAATAACTCTGGTAGTATTGATGTTTATTTAGCATTAAGTGGATCAGATTACTTTAATAAGTAAGGTCAAGACCCCTCTATCGTTTGATACCGTCAACCTTTAAATTAATAAGTCTACAACCAGACAGATACGAGTACAGAACCAAGAGGTTCCAACAATGTATCATAAACTAAGTATTACTACGTATAGACTAGCAGTTCTCATACATCAGTTGTAGCCACAAAAAATATTTAAAATTCTAACGAAATCTAGATGGCGTTGCTAAATCCTCTAACGAACACGATGCTAAAAAAGACCGGTTGGTGACGCTAGTGGAACAGCGATGTCACGTACCATAAAAATAATTCCCACTTCGATAATAGATGGCGCTGAAATATTCACTGTTAGTATTGCTAACTTAGCGCCATCCAGTTTTTCTTAGAAAAGTTATTACAGCCACATGTTTACTTGGTAATCATGAGAGTTTACTTGCACCCAATTAAACAAATTATGCTTATTTGCAACACTTGGCGACACCTAGTGTTGTAAGGGCGCGTAAAAATTTTGCTACGCCTTGATGTATGGGAGTTGTCGGTCTGTACGTAGATGTCGGACTATATTTAGTCTATGAATGTATATACCTACCTTTCGCTCGACCAATAGAAATAAACGCATTTCCCGTCCCAGCGTTGCCGCTTCTGGCGCGTTACGTGTTTTTGTGATTGGTTGTAATCGCTTTTGATTCGGTAAAGTTCGGCTTACGAACTAACACGATGGAACCTGTGTCTTGTCGTACTGTAAGTTTGGTTCGCTTACCTGTTCAATAGCTCTAATGATAGGGAGGAACAAATCCGTGTCATAGTTGGACGGGACGCCCTGTAGTAAAGCGGTGATTCTCTCTAACCCCATGCCGGTATCGACGTGGTGTGTACGTAGTCCAGTTACTTTGCCGTCGGATTCCCTAAAAGAACACAGATTATCCTAAAATCGTTATTAGCAGTATGGGGCTCCCCTGTTTAGTTTTTGTATTTTCCCGAATTTCGGCTGAGTTAATCTGCCATGATCGTGAGTCATTCGAGAGTATATTTATAGGAACTATATAATAATGTTTTTAATAAAACGTATAAAAGCGTTTATCCGTCAGTACTGTTAAACAATATTAGTGAGAAGTTGAACTAGTAACCAGAATTAGAATTTTATACGAATTTTACATCTGACGAAAAACACCGACTGAAAAAGCGCGTATGTCATTAATATAATTGAAATTGAAATTGAATAATAATAATTATTATCATGGAACGACTTCTGCTTGATTTAGCTAAACATTTTGCTTTTTTTCTCTATCAATTGTCTGCTAAACGACTATCGAGTTGAGTTGAAACATGCTAGGTACATATCCGCTAAAAATATACCTACTCGTATAATGCACATCCTCGTCACTGTTCTGATTGTCGAAAACGAGCCGAATCATAATTTGTAAGAGTAAGTAGTATTTGGAAACTTAGGTAGCGTTCCGAAACACCTAAGGTTGTCCGATGAAGTAGAAGATATTACTATATCTGTCAGATAAAAGTAGCTCAATGTTGGTTCCAAAACCACGAATGAGATCGTTTTGGAACGATCAAACCCGAGCAACTTTTTCTACTGACACGACCAATATTTTGCTCTGCGAAAATCGCCGGGAATATATTGCTCCTGTCAAAAGCATGATTCTTGACGTATGATTTTTATACGTTTACATGGATATCAAAAATTACAAAACATGAACTGAAGAGTGTTGAACGTTTGAACACATCTCAACCCACAAATGAGAACTATTCCTATTTTCTCGCCTAGAACGACATTTTTATTCGAATTTGTTTTTTGTTATTTCCTACAAGTCCGAAACTTGACTATCAGCAAGTTTTCTCTATAATTATAAAATCTTTAGATAAAATCTCATCATCTCAAAACATATTCGTCTTCCCGCTCCCGCTAGAGTTGCTCAATGATAGGGGTTTGGTTTCGGAACGCTACCTTATTGGAGAGAAAAAAGTCAATTTCGAACATTGGAACCGGTAGCAATGATGATCTACAATGCCAAGTTATCCCTTTAGACGGCGCATCGTCGGTTCGGCCATGAAAATCTGTCATTTTCCCCAGAAACCCTATATTAAAAATGAATAACAATAACAAATACAAGGTGACTTTTTGATCATCGTCCAAATTCATACTGGAGTCTTGGTAAGTGATCAGCATCATAAATCGAAAACAATTTTTGTGAAATTCGTATAATGAAATTTCGACTTCCCATAGTAATTCACTCCCAGTCCTGAATGAATCACTATGGGGAGTCGAAATTTCATTTTATGAATTTTACAAAAATCGTTATTAGTTAATGATGCTGAACACTTACCAAGGCTCAAGTATGAATTTGGACGATGTTCACAAATTCACCTTGTATATTGGAATACAGGATCACAGAGGATCATATCAAAGAGAAAGTAAAAAAAAAGCGAGATATTAGAGGAAAACCGTAACCCAGACAACAACAAAGTTTGACATAGCCGGACAGTAGTATTTATTGGCCACACCTATGCTAGCGACATCTGTAAATTAGTTTTGCCTGTGGATCCCCATTAGGGGTCGTCTATTAATCACGTGAGCCTCGAAAGGGGGAGAGGGGGTTCTGAAAAAATCACCAAATATCACTAGGGGGGAGAGGGGGGGGTTAGTAAGGTATCACGTGTATTTATTTTTTCTTTGAACGCGCAATTTTTAAACCAAAAACGGTGCGTGACCTTGACTCGCCGTTGCCAGAGAATATAAAGTATTACTACGTCAAGAAGCGACACTCACCTCCCCGCGCGAATTTAACGTCCCCCGCGGTCCCCCGCAAGTTAGTGGCAAATCTGGAGGCAGGCAGAGCTCGAGTAGCACTCGTTCGCTGCGCGCGTATTATGTTTTGTTTTCTTGATTTTGAACACGAACACTTGTAATATTTGTTTCATAACATTTGTTTTATGTTATGAAACAAATAGTACAAATCTTTGTGTTTAAAATCGAGATGCTTTTTATGTTACATCAAGTGCCGACAATCGCAAGTATAAATCTTGTTTTGTTTTATTACGATACTGATTTTTAATCAATATGGTTCGTTATTGTGTTATATATGAATGCCTAGAAAACGGAGCAACCAATAAAGAACGGAGATTTTTCAAATTTCCTTCCTTCCGATGAACTAAGCCATTTTCTTTTATGTACTTAAAAAACACCTTTGACTCCTCTGAAAGGATTTGTGTCGTGACGTGACGATGTTTAAATTTTACTCATATAAATTCACGCGTGCCACCGTTACAAAATTTAGGAAGAGAATCATATAAGTTGCTGACTATAAATGTTATCCCTCTCGATCGACGACGCTCACACGCTTGCTGCCAGCCCTAGACTAGCTCACGCACACACGCAAGCGTGTGCGGACAAGCCAGATGCGAGCGTAAGAGTGTAGGTAAATAACTTGAGCGAGGATTATGAAGTGTCGGGGGTGTGCCGTTGCTAAGCAATTAAAGATATATTTAAAGATATAATTTAATTTAAAGATAGTATTCTGAATTTTTAATATACTTTGCACCAAAAAAATACACGTGATTTTGGGTGGGGGGAGGAGGGGTAGTCTAAAAAAAGTTGCTAAAAAATCACGTGATTAATGGTCGGCCCCTTATAGGTGTCTTTTTGCCTGCACGTGAGCAATCTTTCATGTACTGTATAGAAAGCGGAATTACGACGAAGATTCCTAGGCGCATTATTTAAATGGTTTTGCTTTAGCTGTTTATTTTTTTCATTTTATTTTATTTAGGAAACAAACAGTCATTTACGTATAATAAGAAATAAATAGACAATGGTGTCGATTCGGCTGTTTAGGAAGAAACAATACCTGTTGCACTGAATAAAGACGAGATTCCAGATCTCAGTAAGGGACCCGTCAGGGTTCACGTAGTGGATCTCTGTGCAGGGTCCGCACGGCCCGGTGGCTCCCATTTCCCAGAAATTGTCCTTGGCGTCCAGGGCTTTCAGCCGATCTGCGGGCACTCTGGAATAAGATATAATCTATCTATACTAAGGCCGATATTACATTATAATTTTCAAAGGATCCTTGTTAGCTTAATGTTGTCTCATTCATACAAGAAATTCTCATAATTTGAAAGAAAGAAAGAAAATAAATTTATTGGCGCGTTTACAAAAGAATAAAAAGAACTTATGGCTAACACTGTATAAAAGGTTTACTTAAGTAGGGAGTAATCTATAGATAAAAATAACAACACGACAAAAGGATGTAGCTCAGCTATGTGCCATCCAAAACATGCTTTGGTTGGCGCTGGTTTTCAGCTACCTCCGGATTTGGATTTGTCATTCCTAAAAAATATGCAAAAATGTTAGTACTGAAAATTGAGTTTCCGTCAAATTCTCTATATAAAACAGCAATTTCATATGTAAATACCTGATATAAGTGTTCTGTCTTTTTCTTTTTGTATCGAAAAGACAAAGACAGGACTCTTAAAATAAAGTTAGTCCTGTCAAATAAGTTAAGTCATGTTATACCGAATCGTCACCATGTCTATGGAAACTTATCCATAGTATACATTAGTGGAAGATTTATAGCAACCCAATGTATGGGAACCAATATTTTCGTCATTAAAGCATGAAACTTGGCATACTTGTTACTTAGATGTATTGAAGTAGAAAACGCCCGGGATACAGCGGGTAACACTCTGCTGGGGGGGGGGGCTAGAGGGGGGGAAGTTTCCTTACGCTGCGCCCTCTTTTGAGCCTCATATCTACTCATTTATACCTATTAGGGCAAGTGTGGTGTCATTTTCAGATAAATAAAGGATGGCCAATCATTTTCTGGTATATAAAAAACACCTCTACATAGAAAAAAAAAGAAATACGACGCAAAATATGAAATATTATGAACAAAAAAAAATTTAGAAATGTCGATAAATTTCAAATTAGTAAAGATATCGACATAAAAAAATATATTTAGAAAGCCACATTCATCCAAATTCCAACAATATAAATTTTATTGGAATGATTTATGAAAAAATGTGAAAAAAAAAAATTAACACAGCGCGGCAGAGCAACGCACTTACTTTTCTTGGAAAAATATTGACAACAAAAACTACTTTTATAGTCGGTAGGTTACCGTTGCTAGTCAAAATAGTGTTTTTAAAAAGAAGACATATTTTTGGATAAACCTTGTGTATAGTACACGTATGTATGTATATGTAGTACGTACATATTTTTTATTTCACATAACTCAGCGCACTTTAGTTGCCGCTGAAAACATTTGCACCTGGCGCCGCAGTTCTTTTTGCATCTGCACCTGATCATTTCCATGCAAGCATCGGCAGCTACTGGCAAGTCTATCCATGTAGTTTGCCAGCTGTCATCGATTTTGGTCCATCCCCAATTAGATGGACTAGGAAGATTTTGAGTCGGTGACATCTGACCCCATACATGGACTGCTTGAAACACTGCTCGCAGGAAATGCTGGTGCAGAGCTCCTTTTGTGGGTGGTATGTTTTCCAGCTGGCCGTCTTTTTTTGTAAAAAGGTGCTTTCGGCATTCATCTACACACGAGAATGAGCTAGATCTAAAACAAAACAAAAACATTTACCTGTCATACAAAATAACAACAAATTTTTCTATTATTGCCATCGCATCGCAAATTCTCTCATCAAAAGCTGTCATAAAGCCTTCTGTAGCATCAGGAAAAGCATTCCAGGCTTCGAATGCACTCTTCTTTCCTTTGTCGTTAAAAGATGAGACTGTATCATAACCTGTAAAGGCGTGGATGGAACAGAGGCAGAACTTTTGCTTTTTGTGGCCCTGTAAAATAAAATATTTTTTACATTATCTAAGCACGTCACGTAGATAAATAAAATCATAATAATATAATTGTTACCTAGAGTATTTGCTATTTCATGACAACAAAGGTACTGGTGGTGTTTCCCAGTACCTACGTGTACCCATAGCTCGTCTGGCTGAGGTAATTGTTGCACACTTGCGATTGCCAGCACCACTACATCGGTATCTACAGTGCGAATCATAATCCGTGTAAAACCCTGGCTTACTGTGTCAGCCACATGTACCATCATTCTTGTGTCCGCCTCTTCACGGTTACATGGCGCTAATCTTTGTGTGTCGCGAGTACTTTTCGATAAGACATTGGGTCCATTTGTGACATAAACGTCTTTCCTTTCATTAGTCATAAGAAAAAAATAGAGAGTAAATGAAACAACTTTTCCTTGTTAGTATTGTCTCTCAAAAAGTTTGCCCAACCTTTGGATATTCTTGTGATTGCAGTCACCCGTGTTCTCAGGCCCGTGCCACGTTTCTCCCTGGTTAAAATTTTCAAGCTTTCGTTGTTATACGTGTCCCAGACGATATCTATACGCGATACCTTGGTTAACTCTCTGCTACACGCTGAGACACGTATAACAGCGAAAGCTTGAAAATTTTAACTAGGGAGAAACGTGGCAGGGGCCTGAGAACATGGGTGACTGCAACCACAAGAATACACAAAGGTTGGGCAAACTTTCTGAGAGACAATACTAACAAGGAAGAGTTATTTCATTTACTCTATTGTTTTTCTTATGACTGATGAAAGGAAAGACGTTTATGCTACAGATGGACCCAATATCTTATCTAAAAGTACTCGCGACACACAAAGATTAGCGCAATGTAACCATGAAGAGGCGGACACAAGAATGATGGTACATGTGGCTGACACAGTAGGCCAGGGTTTTACACGGATTATGATTCGCACTGTAGATATCGATGTAGTGGTGCTGGCAATCGCAAGTGTGCAACAATTACCTCAGCTAGAGGAGCTATGGGTACACGTAAGTACTGGGAAACACCACCAGTACCTTTGTTGTCATGAAATAGCAAATACTCTAGGTAACAATTATATGATTATGATTTTATTTATCTACGTGACGTGCTTAGATAATGTAAAAAATATTTTCTTTTACAGGGCCCCAAAAAGCAAAAGTTCTGCCTCTGTTCCACGCCTTTACAGGTTGTGATACAGTCTCTTCTTTTAACGGCAAAGAAAGAAAAGTGCATTCGTAGCCTGGAATGCTTTTCCTGATGCAACAGAAGGCTTTATGGCAGCTTTTGGTGAGAATTTGCGATGCGATGGCAATAATAGAAAAATTTGTTGTTATTTTTTATGACAGGTAAATGTTTTTGTTTTGTTTTAGATCTAGCTCATTCTCGTGTGTAAATGAATGCCGAAAGCACCTTTTTACAAAAAAAGACGGCCAGCTGGAAAACATACCACCCACAAAAGGAGCTCTGCACCAGCATTTCCTGCGAGCAGTGTTTCAAGCAGTCCATGTATGGGGTCAGATGTCACCGACTCAAAATCTTCCTAGTCCATCTAATTGGGGATGGACCAAAATCGATGACAGCTGGCAACCTACATGGACAGACTTGCCAGTAGCTGCCGATGCTTGCATGGAAATGATCAGGTGCAGATGCAAAAATATCTGCGGCGCCAGGTGCAAATGTTTTCAGCGGCAACTAAAGTGCACTGAGTTATGTGAAATAAAAAAATATGTACGTACTACATATACATACATACGTGTACTATACACAAGGTTTATCCAAAAATATGTCTTCTTTTTAAAAACACAATTTTGACTAGCAACGGTAACCTACCGACTATAAAAGTAGTTTTTGTTGTCAATATTTTTCCAAGAAAAGTAAGTGCGTTGCTCTGCCGCGCTGTGTTAATTTTTTTTTCACATTTTTACTAATTTGAAATTTATCGACATTTCAAAATTTTTTTTTGTTCATAATATTTCATATTTTGCGTCGTATTTCTTTTTTTTTTCTATGTAGAGGTGTTTTTTATATACCAGAAAATAATTGGCCATCCTTTATTTATCTGAAAATGACACCACACTTGCCCTAATAGGTATAAATGAGCAGATATGAGGCTCAAAAGAGGGCGCAGCGTAAGGAAACTTCCCCCCCTCTAGCCCCCCCCAGCAGAGTGTTACCCGCTGTATCCCGGGCGTTTTCTACTCCAGTACATCTAAGTAACAAGTATGCCAAGTTTCATGCTTTAACGACGAAAATATTGGTGTATGGCTATAAATACTCCACTACATGGTGTCATTGGTTACATGAATTAAAACATTTGATGTCAAATTAAAAAATAAAACATTGATAAAAGAAAATTGATAATGTAATATCGGCCTAATGTTAAAGTAATAAGAAAGTTGTGTATGTGCATTGAATACTTTTGCGAATTTTTGAGTGGGTCTCATTATTTCCACTGAGAATAACCATTGACGGTTATTCTGATACTACATGTATCATGTTTTTAAAATCGCGACACCGACTTCACGGTCGCTTATCAGACGCCGCAATTTCCTCTACCAATAGATAGGTACTGGACACTGAGAATGTTTTTGATGGATTAATAATTGTCAATAAGTCGACAGTGATTGTTTGAGAAATCGGGTATCACTATTTCCATTCAATGTTTTTCACGTCAATGGCTATTGTGAGACGGATTTGCATAAATCTGGCAGTATCAGAATTTCCATTCCAATGGAAAATGGAAATAATGAGACCCACCCGAATTGTTTAAAGTTTTTTTTTTTTATTATTTTGTGTAGACCTGAGACAAAACGACTTGCGATAAGTGTATATGATGTATCTACATTGCAAAATAAATTACTAACTCTCATTCTCATTCCCATAACCACAGTTTTTATCTGTCTGTCTGTATGTTCCATTTTAACTTCAGAAACACCCAACGATTTAGGTGGGGTTCCCTTTATTATCATCGTAGTGACCCTGCTCAACATATAGGCTATAAGTTGGTAGGGCGCCTCTGAATCTTAACTACCGGGTTCGAATCCTGCTGATCGAGAATGCACCAATGAGAATTTACCACTTGCTGGCGGTTAGGGAAAACACTGTGAGGTAAACCGCATGCCCTAACAGGCGTGTGTATACATCTATACATACATATACTCGCGCCTGTCTCCCAGAGGGGTAGGCAGAGACTACAGATTTCTATCTGCTACGATCCTGCCACACCTCTTTCACATCCATTAATCTAGTCATACGAGATCTTCTATTCCGGGTACTTTTGACATTGCCCTTCTTCAGTATGTTACCAATTTGGTCAGTCAGCATACGTCCTTCTAGGGCGGCCTGGTCGAGTTCTACCTTCGACTTACACACTATAAATTTCTTTCGTCACTCTGCTTTCATTCATCCTCTCTACATGTCCAAACCACTGAAGCATTCCTTTTACTCTAGTATTTATAGTTTTTACTCTATCATTCAATGTTAAACCACACACACACTCCGTAAGGCACGCATTTCCACTGCATTCACTCTACTTTGATCTTTATCTTGCCACACCCAACATACACTACCATACATAAGTATAGAAGCCAACACTCTATTTGCAGTCATATTTTGGCTACCCATAAAGGAGTGTAGGGCTCCGTTCACTTTATTCCCCGCATTCATTCTTCTTTCAATTTCACCGTCACACTTTCCATCGCGCGTAAATAGACAACCCGTATATTTGTGCCCGAAATACATCGATAAGGCTTCATTACGTTGGGACGTTAAAATCATCGGTGAAAAGAGGTTGACTGTTCTAGTGTCAGTCCAGACTCGGCAGCAACTCTGACACCCCCTCGGGGATATGCGTTGTGACGATATGTTTATGTTAATTCTAATTTATCTGGAGTCGATAATGTTAAAATTGTGCGCTTTCCTAGATTGGATGCAATCAACATGCAGCATTGATTTAATGTCAGATAATGCTTGTAGGTAAGGACTGACGGCCTAAGTCGGCGGTTAGTACCAGACTTGGAGGTATATTTCTGAGCCAAACTAACCCAATGGCCTTCCATATGTCTCTGCACTCCCGATCTTCCACGAGTCCAATGATGGGGTCGCCAGCGAAGTACGTCACTACCAGTTGTTCCGGCTTCAACCGGTATGGTCCGAGGAGCAGATCCCATGCCATCTGACATGCTTCTTTCTGCAGAAATAGAGGAGATGTAGTATTAACAAGGTGGCCGCTACGGCAGAAACGCTCAAGAGTGGCAGGTATAAAGCTCTGGGCGAGTGTTATAAATTTATGCCATTTGGCGTAGAGACCCTCAGACCATGGGGGCCAGACGAGCGGCCACTTTGTAAAGAAATTTCGTCGCGCCTGGTCGACGCTTCGGGCCATCCAGCGTGGCAACGCTACTAGCCTTTTGGGCACCCTTTCCGGCGACGGCGACAATTTGGCCAGCATTTCTTATTTAATGTAAATATTTTAGTTTGGATGTATTTATTTTAGTGTTTTTTATTTTAATTTTAATGCTATTTAAGTTAATCCTCAAATATAACCTGGCTCGATATTAATATAGGAAATGCCAATAATTTATTAATAATTACTATTATTTATTAATAATTATTGGTATTTGCATGCGTCGTCATTTATCAATATTGTAACCGTATTGGTATACCATTTATTAATATCTTACGCGTATTAATATTCCTCCTTTACCAGTATTCTTATTCGTAAGGAATTTCAATCCAATTTCAAGCATGTAGAACCTATAGTTAAGGAAATATCATGAGAGTAGATGTGATAAAGATAGATTAGAAGAACCACATAGTAAGTTGTGAAAATGTTTATAGAAAATTAGATCAAGGAGTGTCTGAGGAACTTTGTTTATGAACTAGAAGCCAGGATTCAATTAATCCTTTGTAAAATTCAAACCCTTGCCTGTTTATACTCTATTTATACATATGTATATACATATTACCAAGTGTTATGTCCTAAATAAGAAAAAATAGATTTATTAGAACTGTTCTAGAACAATAAAAATAATTATAATATAAGAGTAAATTTCAAAAGTAGTGTCAGGAATGCAACAGATGGGATGGCTAAGTGCCCAGAATAAACAACTTCTATTGATCTAGAACAAAAGAATATCTAGTGCCAAAATTATTTCATAGTTTGCCATTAGAAGTGAAAAGCATGGGAAGTACAAACACAGAAAACAAAATTAAAAAGATTTTTCATTAATTTATGGTACTAGGTATGTAAGATTTTTTTTAAATATTGATTTATATTCAGTTTGTCATAGATGGATCATACATAATAATTATAAGTAGTAGCTAATTGAGTGCATGGCCCATATAAGCTGTGCTGCAGCCAGTGGTGGTCGAAGGGGTCATGACTCCCCCAAAATCATACACTCTGATTCCAGAATCTCCTAAAACTTGTCGGTTCAGGAACATTTTGAATAGAACAATTAATAATTTTGATTTAACTGTTAAAGTCAAAAGTAGTCAATGAAATCAAAAGTAGTCGAAAAGTACAAAAAACTTGAGATTTAATTAAAAATGCGTGGAACTGTACTTGAGCCAAGATGACCCCCCCCCCCCCAAAATCGTAGGCTGCAACCGCGCCTGCTACAGCTTGGGGATGTTTAAGTAATATATTTATTAAATTATTATTACATACAGCTTGAACACTCACATGTGATTGTTGTTGACTATATGCCAACCTTTTCACCAATTCAATTTCGGCATTATGGTCTTGATAATGCCGAAATTGTGTCGGTGCAACAGTTGGCATATAATCAACAACAATCACATGTGAGTGTTCAAGCTGTATGTAATAATAATTTAGTATTCTAGCTCAAACGAGTTTTAATAATAATTTATATATTTTTGTTTTAAACTTGAAATTTAAATTCAAATTACCAATGTAATTAAAAATTTGTCCTGCATGTCAATCAGTCAATGGTTTTCTGGTTCAGGTAAATAAAAATTGCAGCTGTGATAAGGCTGGGGCTCCCTCAAAGTGTCTTTGGTGATCACCCTCTCTTACACTATTTTTTTTATAAGATAATATTGTTGCACTTGCATAACATAATAGGTGAACAATTATAAAAAACTAACCTTGTAGTAATCACCAAAAGACCAGTTGCCCATCATCTCAAAGAATGTGTGATGATGTCCGTCTGTTCCCACCACGTCCAAGTCATTGTGCTTGCCGCCTACTCGGACACACTTCTGGGAGTTGACTGCTCTGAGGCAAGGCGGTTGCACCTTGCCCAGGAACACACCTTTGAACTGGCGAAGGGGAGATAATGGTTACTAACAGGTTATATTAAACACTCATCTGTAAAACTGTGGTTTTGGAACAGCTTATGCAGAGTTTTTATCACTCATGTATTGGAACACGATTTGATTTATGCTAAGCATATTTAATTTGATATGATTCATTAAGATGTGGGTCTATATTGAGGCCCAAAATATGGCATTAGAGACAAAATAATCATTGACTTGCATTTCACAGTCCGGTTGGAGTGTCGATAGGGGGCGAAAATTTTCTAAGTGGTGTTTTTTCCCATAGTGCCCCCTTTTCTACACCCGAACACACAGCCCTCATTTAAGAAAGCCTCTGACACCCCCTCGAGAAATCATGTCGTGACGATATATGTATGTATTATTGTATATACTCCTGCAAATCATACTGTGCAACTACATAAACAAACAACTTAATTTTAAAGCTGCAGTCTTGCTCAGACTATTATTGTTATGTCTCAAAGGCCTGACGTCTGTAACTATATCAATAAACATCACAACAGGTGACTCAAAGTCAAGGGCATTATCTTACCTGATTCATACCAGCGTTCACAAAAGGTACGGTAGGGTCGCATAATGGCACCACAGAACTCGATCTTACGACTTTATGCCCATTCCCCTTGAAGTAATCAATGAAGGTACTCCTTATGAAGCTGCTTGAAGAATGCAGACGTGTCCATGAATACTTTTGGGGGATTGTTCTGGCGCAAACCGGTATTCGAAGCATCTTTGCGGTTAGGTTATGTAGCACTTTGATTACCTTTCCACGGCAATTTATATTTAAGAGCACTTCATAGCTGTTTTTCGAAGGTTGTGTAACACTATAAATAAATAAAGGCAAGACTGGTGGAAAAAAACGAAATAATCCGACGAACAAAACAGGAAAGCGAAAATCAAATCAGCTGTTTTTTTTTTTTTTTTTTTTTTTTTTTTAATTTTTATGGCCTGGTTGCAAAGACCTTTAAGCCATGTCTTCGTTTATTGTGTGTCCTTTGATTTGTTGAAATTATGTTGTTTCACATTATTATATTTTTTCAATGCTATTTTTTATGTATTTATACAGCGGTTTATAGGTTTTTATGTCTTTCAATAATTGTTCAAGCGGCGGCGGGCGGGAAGAAAAATCACCGTAATTTTGCAGTACTTCACTAAGATCACTCGCAAGCACTAATCTGTCAATAAGGAAGTTTTGACAGTTGAATAACAAATGTTCAGCGTTTGCTTCAATTTCACCACAGAAAGTGCAGGCACTACTTTGAATTATTCCAAGTCTTGCTAGGTGTGATGGTGCAGTATTATGTCCAAATCGTAATCTATTTATGGTGGTAATATAGTCACGGCTGGCTCCATGTAATTTATCATACCATGGCCTTGCTGGTAAGCTTTCTTGAATGCTCCCGTACCATCGTCCTTTTGTCTCTTGATCTTTCTTCCACAGTTCTTCCCATAACCTATTTATAGTTAGCTTTATACAATACAGGTAATCAGTCATAGGCACATTCATAACATTAGAAACATCAAGTGCGTTTATGCCTTCATAAGCAGCTTTATCTGCCATTTCATTTCCAGTAATGCCCCTATGAGAAGGCACCCACATGAAGGAAATGTCTATACCTTTGAGATCATATTGATATACTAATTCTTTGATAATGTACAAAATAAAGTTGTTTTTAAAAAGAATTTTCAAATTAACTAAGCTCTGAATAAAACTTAATGAATCTGTTACTATTAGAAAGCATTTACAATTATCTACATTGTTAATTCGCTTCAGAGCCTGATAGACTGCATAAGCTTCTGCAGTAAATATTGTACAAACATCGTGCAAAACAAAGCTCTGAGAAAATTTTGTTTGAGGATCATACACGGCACAGCGCACATAAGCCTCACCTTTACTTCCATCTGTGTATATTGTATAATAATTATTTTCTGAGAGAAATTGTAACATTTCAGAATTGTTAGTGATTGAACTGATAACTCTAATTGGATGCGTAATGCTTTGATAAGAGGAGGAATAGCAAGGCCATGGGCGCTGTTTTCTGATTTTATTACATTTATTTTGAATTTCCATGTATATTTGGAACAACATTGGAGAGTTACCAATCAAAAGAGACTCACCAGTTGCTAAAGGACCAGACATATTAATTTGATATGGTAAAATTTTATCAATAATTTGTGTGTTATTTGAGTATAATAATCTAAGGCAATATCTTTCAGCAAGCATGAGGCGTCTTAAGATCAGTGGCATTATTTTAGTCTCAACTTCCATGGCCCTAATGGGAGTTGAGCACATAGCACCAGAAATAATTCTCAAAGCCTTATTCTGCAAAATGTCTAACTTTTTTGCATGTGGACTATTTATGTATGCTATGGCACTATAATCAAAATGACTTCTCACTATGGCTTTATATAAAATTGATAATATTTTTGGGTCTGCTCCCCAGGATACTCCAGCAAGACATTTAAGTATGTTTATTGCTTTCAAAGCATTCTTTGAGACATATCTGACATGCTCTTCAAAAGTTAATTTCTGATCAATTATGACACCTAAGAATTTCTTTGATCTAACTCTATTTATAGCCTCTCCGCAATAGACAATGTCGCTGGTTGGGTCGTCTTCCCCAAAATACATTACACTGCTTTTTGAAGCATTTATTTTTAAATGTAATTTGCTATCATAGTAAAGACACAATTGATTTAAGGCTCTATTCATATTATTCATGGCAACTTGGAAATTTTTATTACTGCTATACAAAACAATGTCATCTGCGAATTGCAAAATATTTACATCTTTGATATTAACATATTTACATATTTCACAAGTATATAGATTATACAGTAATGGTGAGAGTGAGGCACCTTGCATTGTGCCTTTTGATGCTATTTTTGGTCCATGTAAAATGTTATTGTGTTTAATATAAAGAGTTCTACAATTTAAAAAATTATAAATCCACTTACATAGTTGTCCTGGTATACCTACATCAGACATAATCTTGACTAGGACACCAGGATCAACATTATCGAAAGCTCCCTGAACATCCAAAAATACACATACAGTGTTTGACTTTGAATTATTTGCATTTTTCAGATCTGAGATCAAAGATAAGAAACTGTCAGCGCAGCTACGCCCTCGACGAAAGCCATATTGCACATGCGAAATGATACTATTAGCCTCCACATACCAGTCCAATCGATTTTTAATCATGTTTTCAAATAACTTACCAAGACATGAAGACAGAGATATTGGGCGGTAAGAACTGGCCTGCTCTGGTGGTTTATCTGTTTTAAGTATTGGAATAACACACTGTGTTTTCCAAGACTCAGGAATGACTTGTTCGCGCCATAAAGCATTAAGGATCTCAAGAAACAGTCTCTGGACAGATTCATGAAGTTTTCTAATAGCAATATAGGGAAAATCATCTATGCCAGGACATGTGTTACGCCTAGATTGCAGACTTATTAAAAATTCATTCCATGTAAAGGGATCTAATAAAAACTTTGTACTGAGATTGTTATTATTAATATTAAAATAATTGTTCAAACTATTTGTCTTTACTAAATTGCTATTGTCTGATAGCTTATCTAAAAACTGTGGAATGAACTCATCTCTGTAAGATTTGTTAACAGTCTTAACGCCTTTAAACCTTTTAATCATATTCCAAATTTTACTTATAGGGGTAGTTCTGTTAAATGTACCACATAAATTGTTCCACCCGGTTTTCTTCTGTTCTGAAATTGTTTTCTTTTTTAAAGCGTCTAGTCTCTTATAATTTATGTAGTTATCCATTGTAGGATCAGTTCTGTACAATTTTAATGCATTGTAGGATGCAATTACACTTTGCTTACATGCCTCATTCCACCAAGGTGCTGGAGGTCTGCTTGCAAAGTGGTTAGATTTAGTGAATTTTGGAATAACCATCTGTTTTAGGGCATCAAGGCAGCCACAGAATTCTGTATAAGATGCAAGCGGGTCTTCAACATTTACTTTTATGTCACTAAATATGGTTTCAGAGAGTTCATGATACTTTCCCCAGTCGGCTCTATTGTACAGAAATTTGTCTATAGGAGGATTAATTTGGTATTTATCAATGCCAAGGGATATTTCTGTTATAGTGGGGTAATGGTAACTTCCCATAGGATCGTCGTGGACAGACCATTTACATAAAGGAGTCAAGCATGGACTAGCAAAGCTAACATCAATAGCAGAAGGATTACATCTAGGATGTTTGACAGTTGTGAAACTGCCATCATTTAAAATACATAAATCACAGTCATCCATCACATCATATAAGTCCTGACCTCGACCTTTTGTTGATAAACAGCCAAACGCAATATGATGAGCATTAAAGTCGCCACTCACAAAAATAGGCTTAGGGAGATCTCGAATGATTTTGCGCAGTCTATTCATTCTTATGTGCCCACTGGAAGGAGGACAATAAACACAGAGTATTGTTAAATTTCCGTTTACAGTAGATAATGATAAAGCTACAGTTTGAATATCTTCATAAAAAGTTGTTTTTAAAGACTTATATTTTAACTCTGGTTTAATTAATACAGCTACACCGTTGTGAACATTTTTGGAATTCTTTTTGTAGATATTATAACCAGGTATTCTAAAAGTGTGGTGTTCTTTAAACCAAGTTTCATTAAGTAGACAAATATCAATGTTCAGTTCTTGCAAAAAATTTATTAAAAGGGGCTTTTTATTATTGGCACTTTGAATGTTAAATTGCGCAATACGTAACTGGGATGTTCTAGGGTGACTTAAAGCCATTATGGAGACAGATTTTTGATCAACATATCTTTAATTGTTGTTGATGTTATTGGGGAAGAATCACCCTTATTGCCCAAATCCACCAAAGTCTGTACTAGGGCCATAAGTACATCATTATTGGATATGATTTGGGCTTTGATGTCCACAGGACGGACATCCTTGTTCAAGGCCTGTGAAGCAGGCTTGGTACTATTTACATTTTTATTTACAGGCTTATTTACAGTTTTATTTACAATTTGTTTTGGCAATGGCAAAGGTGGGAACTCAGTTTCAGGGGTTTTAACACTCTGGGCTACGCTTGAGTAAGTAATTTTACTTTTCTTTTCTGTCAATTTCTTCATCTTAATTGGACATAGTTTAGATATGGCCAGATGAGGTCCACTGCAATTAACGCAGCAGATCTCATTTGGTCTGTCACATTCTTTAAACAAATGTTCACCTGAGCAGATTGAACACCGTTGTTTGCCATTGCATATTTTAGCAGAGTGGTTAAATTTGAAACATTTAAAACATTGCTGTAGTGGTGGAATGTATTCAAATATCCTATATGAGAATAAATCATACTGTACATTATCTGGTAACTCATTAGACAGAAAAGTTATGCTAACCGTCTGTAGTGGGACACGTTCTTGACCTACTTTCTTTGTAAAACGCCTAATTGCAATGATTTCATATATGGATGTCAGCTTCGTGTATAGTTCTTTGTTCGAGATATTCGCTGGGACAAATCGTATTATCCCTGTTTTTTCTATTTGTGCAGCCGGTATGTATGCTTTCATATTATACTTCTCTAGAAAAGTAGAGTTGTTTAAGAAATTATTTGCCGTATTATATTGCCTGAACAGTACTGCAATTTTATTAGCATTCAATCTTTGAATAGCTATCACACCCTTAACTTCTGTGGTAAATATATGGTTCAAGTATATGGGACTTTTGTTCCCTAATCTGTCCTTATGCTCTAAGTGTTCTACAAAAACTTTGAATTCAGTTTTGGAGGAAGTCTCTGGATATAGTCTTTTATAGTTTGGTTTATAATATGGTAAGTACATGCTGTTAGAGTTAGTACGCTCACCGCCGCCGCTACCGGGGTCCGTATCAAAGCCGCCACCCTCGACTCGAGAGCGTTTGTTGGAGTGGGGCGGGTCACCCCCGCCCCCCTCGTTTCCGTCCATTTGTTTGTTTAGTAGACCTCTTGCAGTTATTTTATTGTACTTTTAAGCAAATAAACTTGAAAGAAATTAGTAAAAAAGATTTTTGAAAAATTTACACAACCGCGCTTTTTCAAGTTCCCGCCAAGAATCAATCAGCTGTTTGACTTTTTTTTTTTTTTTTTAATTTTATTAATATTTTAACGGCTCTGGATTCTTGTCCTTTTGAGCCCGTAGTTATTGTTTTCTTTTTTCTTCTATCACTTTCACATCAATTTTATCAAAGTTTATTTACAGTGTTAATAATAAATTTGTACAGGGGTGTAAAGTATTTTGGATCAGCCAAAAGATCTTGTAGGAGGCGCGTTGTTGTTGCCGAGGAACTTAAAAGTTCCTTGGTTGTAGCAGATTCACAAATATCTTCGAGTTCTGTCACAAGAATTAGTCTGTGAATGCCAAACTGTTGACAATTGAATACTATGTGGTTCAAATCAGCGTTTTCCTCATCGCAGTAAATGCATTTGGAGTCTTCAACCAGTTTAAGTCTGAATAGGTGAGTACGGGTTTGGCAATGACCGAATCGCATTCTGTTTAGAGTCGTGACATATTTTCTGGAATTCACTGCCTTGTTTCTGTGGTACCAAGGTTGGGCGGGCGGGTTTTTTTGGATCTCAGCGTACCATTTCCCTTTTTCTTTGCTTACTTCTTTCCAATAATTAACCCATAATGAGTTCAGGTTCTCTGTCAATTGAGTGTGGAAGTCAGTAAATGGTATCTTGAGGTCCATGGAGTGGTCTTCATCGCAAGGATTTTTAGCTGTTTTATCAGCGATTTCGTTTCCGGTGATACCCTTATGAGAAGGTACCCACATGAGACTTATACTCTTACCACTAATTTTTAATTTATATATTACATTTCTTATGCTATAGATCAAATAATTGAGGTTATATTGAAATGGGTTACTTTCTAATGCCAATAATACACTTAAAGAGTCAGAAAAGATCATGACATTGGAATGGTCAATATTTTCAGTATGTACAAGTGCTTGGTAGATCGCATAACTTTCAGCTGTAAATATACTGCAATTCTTATCAATCTTAAAACATTTAGTTAGCTTTTGTTGGGGGTCATAAAAAGCTGAAGTTACACTATCATCAGACTTTGAACCATCAGTATACAGTGAATATAATTGGTTTTCTGATAAGAATTCCAGTAAATCATTTTGGTTTTGGATAGTGTTCTTATGTACAGTGATATTATTAATTAGTATGTTAAAATGATCAGCCTTATAAATTGGCCAAATGTAATTTTTATACATATTTACAGTTATTGATTTGAGGTGAATTATAATTCTTAATAGTTCAGGCACATGACCAGATAATAGTTGTGTGCTATTTGTATATGAACCCAAGTTGTTTGTTAATATATTCTGTTGTGGAATTATTCTATCTAAAACACATCTATATTCTGAGGATAATAATTTAAGACAAAATCTCTCAGCTATCTGCAAGCGTCTTAAATGTAGAGGAGGAATGCAAGTCTCACACTGCATGGCGTTTATTGGTGTTGAACACATGGCACCTGTTATAATTCTTAAAGCTTTATTCTGTATTATTTCTAATTTGCGTAGCAGTGAGAGATTTGCATTCATATACGCCAGTGAACTATAATCAAAGTGACTACGTACTATACTCTTATACAGCATTGATAAAATTTTTGGATCGGAACCCCAATGTACCCCAGCCAATGACCGTAGTATATTCAGGCCTTTTGAAGCATTTTGTATAATGTGGTTTACATGGTCATGAAATGACAATTTTTTGTCCAGCCAAACACCTAAAAATTTCTTTTCATGTAGCCATGGCAAAGGCTTTCCATCATATTTTAAAGAATATTTGTCTTCATCATTATATTTCTTAGAAAATATCATTGCACCACTTTTGTCAGCATTGATATTAAGTTTAAGTTTATTAGAATAGTAGTTGTGAACCTGTACAAGCGCATTGTTCAGATTATTTACAGCTACATTTACATTTGTATTTACAGTATATATTAACAAGTCATCTGCAAATTGCAGAAATTTTATGTCTTTTCCGGTCAAATATTTATTAATTTGACAAGTGTATAAGTTATAAAGTAAGGGAGAGATAGTAGCACCCTGCATTGTACCTTTATATACAAATCTAGGGCCATGTATGATGTCATTGTATTTGAGATACATGCTTCTTTCATACAAAAAGTTAAATACCCATTTACAGACTTTACCCGGTATTTTCAGATCACTCAAAATCTCAGTGAGGACAGTTGGATTGACATTGTCAAAAGCACCTTGCACATCCAAAAAGGCACAAATTGTTGAAGAATGACTGAAAAAAGAATTCTTTATGTCTGAGACGAGTGATGTGAAGTTTTCTGTGGCACACCTCCCTTTGCGAAAACCAAATTGTTGCTCAGGTAATAAGTTATTTGATTCTATATACCAATCTAGTCGGACTTTCAACATGTATTCAAAAATCTTACCTACACATGATGATAATGATATAGGTCTGTAGGAATTGTAGTCATTGACAGGTTTATCTTGTTTTAGGATAGGAATAACACATTGAGTTTTCCAACTGGTTGGTATCGTTTGGGTGTCCCATAGTAAATTAAAGATCTGTAAAAGGGTTTTTTGTGCATCTGGGTGGAGATTTCTGATCAGTTTATATGAGATGTCGTCAAGGCCAGGAGTAGTATCTTTCCTAGATTTAATTGCTCCTAGAAATTCCTGCCAAGTGAATGATTCAGAAAGAAAACGGCTCCCTATGCTTCCGGGTTTATTAAAAAAATGTTCTAATAATATTTTATCCGTTTCTTTTTCAGGTGGGGACGTTGGTGCATATTTGTCCAAGAAGGCTGGTATCCAATCATCATTTTTGGAAGATTTAAATGCAGCAACCCGTTTAAATTTTCTAATATAATTCCATATAGTACTGACTGGTGTGTATCTATTAAACGATTCACATAGCTTTACCCATCCGCTTTTCTTTTTTTCCGAAAGAAGACGTTTTTTCATTGCATCAATTCGTTTATATGCTATATAATTTTCAAGACTTGAATCTGATTTAAATAGATTTAGAGCATCTTTACTTTTTTTAACAGCTTCTAAACAATCACTGTCCCACCAAGGAACAGGTTTTTTTCTATAAATATTTTTAGCTAGAGATGGTTTTGTTTTTGGGATACATATGTCTTTGATTTTAGAAAGGGATTCACAGAAAATTTCATAAGTATTTAGTGGATTTACAAAGTTAATGGTGAAATTTTTAAATGTTTTTTCTGATTCAGATTTAAATAACGACCAATCAGCTTTATTATAGCAGTAGCGTTCAGATGGCGTCCCAGTCTCGTACTTTTGTATCGAAGTCTGTATGTCTATAATAGTGGGAAAATGATAACTTCCCATACAGTCATCGTGTACTTTCCATTGACACAATGGCGCAACAGATGGACTAATACAACTTATGTCTATAGCTGAAGGATTGTGATTATGCCTCCCCACTGTTGTTGGAGAGCCAGTGTTTAATATGCATAGATCTATTTCATCCAATAAGTTAAACACATCAGTACCTCTCGATTTTGTTGTCTGACAGCCAAACGCAACATGATGTGCATTTAGGTCACCCGACAATAATGTAGGTTTGGGTAGACTATTTATTATTTGTCTTAGTTTTCTGCATTTAAATCGACCATGTCCAGGAGGAGCATAAACACATAAAATGGATAGATTACCAACATCTGTAGACAAAGTTATTGCAACAGACTGTAAATATTCATAAAATGGTGTTTGGACAACAGAAAATTTCAAAGAGTTTTTTATCAAGATTGCTACACCATGAAGACCTTTACTACCATTTTGATTGATTAAATTATAACCTGAAATGTAAAAATTGCTGTTTTCTTTCAACCTTGTTTCATTGAGTAAACAAATGTCTATGTCATTTTCATACAAAAATTGTATGAGGAGTGGTTTTTTTCGTATAACACTTTCGATATTGAATTGTGCAACTCTAATATATAACTTATCCATTTTTTAAAGTATCTGATAAAATTTCTTTTATCACCGATAAAGTGATTGTCCTATTGCTATTTCCAATTGTGACCAGTGCTGCAACCAATCCCTGCAGAATTGTTTCATTTTCTAGAATTTTTGTAACGAAATCATCTTTTTGTTCATTTTCCTTAGTAGATATTTTTTCTTTTGCTATTGTATTTTCTTTTATTTTGATGTCATTTTTTTTGGGTACTATTTTCGACACTGTTTTTTGTATATTTTTCTGTGAATTATTTTCTAGTGGTGTGTGGACATTTTTTAGTGGTGGAAAGTCTTTTTTGTAATTTTTTAATAAATTCTCAGGTTTTGGGCTGGCCAAAGCATGCGCATAGTTATTTTTGTTTCGTTTTTCTTGGATTTTGGTAATTTTTATAGGGCAATCCCTCGAGACAGCTAAATGGGCTCCTCCACAATTAATACATTTTACAGTCGCTTCTTTTGAGCAACACGTGAAATGATGCTCTCCTGCACAAATGGAACATGTTTGTAATGATTTACAATATTTAGCGCCATGATTAAATTTAAAGCATTTGAAGCATTGCATCAGCGGTGCATTATATTAAAATACTTTAAATCGGAAAATGTCCAGGTATACTGAGTCTGGTAATACATTGCTTAGAAAGGTTACACTAACAGAGCCATATGGCACTATGGCTCCATTTACCTTCCTTGTAAAACGCCTTACTCCGACAATCTCATAGTCCGATGTCAATTTTTTAAAAAGTTCCTCGTTACTAATATTAGTCGGGACAAATCTCAATACGCCTATCACTTCTACCTGTGAGGCAGGTATATAAGCCCTCATGTAGTATTTGTTCAAAAAGTCATTGTTCACTAAAAAGTTGTTCGCATTGTTGCACTGCGAAAATGTTACACCAATTTTTTTCGCTGTAATTCTTCGCACTTCCTTGACTCCCTTGATATCATTTTTGAAGAGGCTAGTTGTCATCAAAGGATTCTTGTTTCCCAACTTTTCATCATCCTTGGTACTTTCAACAAAGACTGTATATTCCGTACTCACCTGGTTTTCCGGGAAAATTCTAGTATAACCGGGTTTTAAATATGGTTTATATATTAATGAGTCCTCGGTATTGTCTAGGAGATTAACTCTTTCATCAACGCTGTTGTCTTCTCGCCCCCTTTTTAGGCATGGGGGAGATAAGTCACGTATTTTTCCAGGGGCCTCAGCCCCCGGAGGGTCTTTCATTTTAACCACTTATTTATGCTATTTATAAGATTTTTACACTATTTACAAGAAGAAACAAGTTGTTTTTCATATCAAAATTACTATTTCAAAAAGCTCTTTGAAAATTCCCGCCTATTACTTCAAAAGCCCGCCAAAAAGTCCCAGCTGTTTGACGACAGATCAGTGCTGTCACCCTCGGATTTTGGTTTTCCCCTAACTCCTTGTAAAAATTCCCTAAATTTGACACTTTCCATACTTTTTTCCCCTAAGCATTTAAATTAAAAGTAAAACACAATTTAAGGTTATCTATTATTGATTTAACTATAAAGTTTATCAGTTTATTTAACTATAAATATTTCATTAATTTTAAAACAGTCATGAATAGCGTTCATTTTTAAGGATTCAAAGTCAAAACAGAAAAGTGTCTTGCAAAAAATATATATTATTGGTGCTAGCGATAGAGAACTGCACACAACGTTCCCATATATGCATTCTAAAACGAAAATTCGGTCCACATAAATTTCCCCTAAAGAATACCCTAAATAATTTTATACCCCAAAAAATCCCCTAAACATGAAAAAATACCCTAAATTTAGGGGAAAATTCCCTAAGGTGGGACCACTGCGACAGATAAATGTCAAGATAGGGATGTATACTATATCGAAAATCCGATATAATTCGACACCAAAATTTCGATATTTTAGTGGATAATAACACGAATGATACATCGAGGTATCCATATAAGTGAAAAATGTCAAAATGCATTATAACATTATTTATTAACCATGCACTATCAAGTTGTGGACAGATTGAAAAAGGTGTTTTATTGATTTGATTAAGTACGTTTTACTTAAGCAAGTAAGTAAGAGCGTGTTAGGTTTACATGTAAACAAATTAAGGGAGCCAAGCGAAGCGGAGTGAAGTGAATATATACAAGGTGACTTTTTGATCATCATCCAAATTCATACTGGAGGCTTGATAAGTGATCAGTATCTTGGATCAATAACAATTTTTGTGAAATTCCTAAAATTAAATTTCGGCTTCCCATAGAAATTCACTTCCAGTCCCAAGTGAGTCACTATGGGGAGTAAAAATTTCATTTTCCGAATTTCACCAAAATTGTTATTGATCCATGATACTAATTACTTACCAAGCCACCAGTGTGAATTTGGATGATGATCAAAAAGTCACCTTGTATGTATATATATATATATATATGCAAAAATCCTTATTGTTTTTCAATTGACTATCACCTCCGGCACCTCTCCCGTTAATTCGTGATTGCCGGCTCCAGTCCAGGCGCTACTGTCAAAACATAATCGTCGCATTCAAATTCAAATTCAAATTCAAATAGTTTATTTTGCAAAGCAGGTATAGATATATACACTTTTTACACGTCAAATTTAATCTAATAAAGAAAATATATGTAATAAAATAATAAATGTACATGAACTAAATTAAAGGTTTATTTAATTTATGTAGCAATATATTTACGATTAAAATGATAGGTAAAATATATATTATACAAGGTAAAATCCAATCAGCCGCCCGAACCCACACCGGAGACCCGGCCAGGGACCAGGAGCCGCATTTCCGAATCGCTCGTTCCCAACCCACGCGCGAAAGCACATACCCATCCCACGTTGCACACCAGAACTTGTCATTTGCAAGATGAGACAGGCATACACTTCCGCACGCGAACCGAACCCGAACGACCCAAAAATACGGCCCCAGGAACAAGGTTCAATGATCACCAACCGAGCCCCCAGCACGAATCCAGGCGGCCGACCAAATCCCATCCTATATACTACATACTAATAGGTTACATATATAAATACATGCCTACCTCCGCCCATTCGATTAGTCTTGCTAAGAAGAAGGGCAAGAAACTTAGCAAGATCATGTCTTTTTTTTCAACATAAAACTTATGCTATACAATATATGACTTATATCTACTTTAACCAAGGGATAAGAAAATACAAGACAGCAGGAATTCAGGTTAATGAAAAAAAGAAAAACATATATATCTTTGTCTACCTGTCTCATATAGTCCTTTTCCTTTTACAGTCTGTAATCAATTAATGTTTACACCTTAGAGGAATCATAAGTTAAGAAATTATACTATTTAATTAAATTATAACTTACTATCATTATCACTGTAACACCATGCTTCACCATCATCCAAGTATTCATTTATTTTATAGTATGCCTTTTTCAATAGGCCCTGCTTAATATACAGTTTAAACTTATTCTCTGACAAAGTAAGGACCTCCTTTGGAAGTTTATTGTAAAATCTTATACCATGTCCTACAAAAGAGGTACTCACCTTAGCGAGTCTGATTTTTGGAAAAGCCAGTTTATGCTTATTTCTGGTTTCCTTACAATGTTGCTTACCAAGCCTTGGGAAAGACTCAACATTTTTTCTGACATATCTAAGGACTTGGTAAATATATTCACAAGGAACCGTTAATATATTAATTTCTTTGAACTTTTCTCTTAATGAATCCCGGTGCTTCATATTATAAATAGCCCGAATTGCTCTCTTCTGCAAAACAAAGACTGCGTCTGTATCCGCGGCTCTACCCCATAACAGCATGCCGTATGACATAATGCTGTGAAAGTAACTAAAATAGACTAGTCTAGCAGTATCTACATCAGTAATTTGTCTTATGCGTCTAACAGCGTATGCGGCCGAACTAAGTCTACCACATAGGGCTTCTATGTGGGGACCCCACTGAAGACGAGAGTCTACCGTAATGCCTAAAAACTTAGTTTCGTTAACTAACTCCAGCTTGGACCCCTGCAAAAGCAAATTACCATCCACTTGAATTACATTTGGCAACGTAAATTTTATACACTTTGTCTTTTTTGCGTTTAAAACTAAATTATTTACAGTAAACCAATCAAGCACCAGTGATAAAGTTGTATTCGCGCCGTCAAGGATATCTTTACGTCTATTAACTTTAAAAATAAGTGACGTGTCGTCTGCGAATAATACTATCTTCGTTAAGTCTTTAACTAAATATGGAAGGTCATTTATGTAAATTAAAAACAGCAAGGGCCCTAATATGGAACCCTGCGGGACACCCATTTTAACTACTAACATTTAACCCTATGTATCACCCGCAGCGATGAACTGTGCAACGAGTCTTGGCGATGGAGGTGTGATAAATAACGACCATTTTTACCTGTCAAAATGACAGATAACTTACAGAAACAGAGCCACAAACTTATTTGCTCCGGTGGGCCAAACTAAAATGGCTTCTTTATTGAGTGAGCTGTTCCAAAACCACAGTCTTCGCCACCGGAACAGATAAAATTGTGGCTTGCATACGAATACAATGCAAAGAGCATCGAAAATTATATGTATGACTTGTATAAAGTTGGATCAGTTCAATCAATATCGGTATACTGGATGAGAACTATAAATTATGTTTAAAATCTTTGAAAACGCGCAGATTTGACATTTCTTAATGTCATGTCATATCTCGGTCTCGCTCGCTCCCCTTGTGAAATAGTAAAATATTCGAGAAAAATATTTATTTCTGTGAAAAAGAACAAACGAAGAATGTAAATCAAAGTAAAAATACACGTGGCTTTTGCTGATTGGCATAATTAACAAGTATCTATAACTTAGCATTTGTATGTATGTTTACACCGCAACCAAAACTGTGAACAACATTACTCGATTGTGGGACACGTAAGTCTAATTCACCGGTATTGTGTTACAGACTCGAAACTGGAATTGTTACAAAAAGGACAATCAAAATAAACAATGAAACAAGTAATATTATATTTTTTATTGCCATGTTTGGCGTTAACCGTTGCCGAATTGATGGGGCCAGAGTCTCGGCTAGGTAGTCAGAAATCTGACCAAGATGAGGATGAAGAGGATCTGGAACAATTGAACACGAATGCTCAAGTTGATGCCGAATACATCAAGGACATCAACAAAGTAGTTGATGATCAAATTAAGGAGTTAAAGGACTACATGGAATCTAGGATCTCTGAGAATAAAGGTTGGTTTTATGGGTTTCTTTATTCTTTCAGGGGCACAGATCACGCTCGTGAACGTGATCCCATTGTGTCTTGTCATGTGTCCCTGAAAGTGTTGGTGAGGTACTTATTTTTTTTTTAATCTTAAATTTTTATAGAGGACTTGGTACACTACGTGACCATAGAGACAACAAAATTAACTGAGGTAAGTAGGGAAAAATACATGCTACAGTTCGTGCCAAACTTAACTTGAACTTACATTAAGCGCCTGAGTGATGTTAAATGGATTGATAGAAATAGATGAAAGAGAGAAACAGACAGACATGGATGAACTTCTAAACTTCTTGGGCAGGATGTACTTATTGGTTGGTGGAGTAATGAGAACACGACACTGGTATGAGCGCAAGGTACGCGAGATTTATCGGCGTGTCGCGGCGCGAGTGTGCACACGTGCGTTTCGGGAGACGTCCGCCGCGGAAGAGAGCAAGCGCCGGCGCGCGAGTCCCCTGGCACCAGGCGCTGTGGTGCAAGATTACTCATGCGCATGCGTCACGCTTGTGGCGTGAACATCCTGGGGGGGGCGGGGCTGCGACTCCTCTTGAGCTGAATCCAACGGCAGCCTGGCTTGCTTGAACACAGGTCGTCGCAGATTTCCATGGGCTGTGTCCAGATCCACAACTCGGATCACTCCATCCTTGCCAGGTATAGTGCGGAGAATTCTCCCCAACTTCCATTGGAGCGGAGGCAGGTCATCCTCTTTGATGAGGACCAGTTCACCCACTTGAGGAGGGGAAGAAGGGGAGAGCCATTTGGAGCGGGTTTGCAGGGTATGGAGGTAGGATCTGGAGCAGAGAGTCCAAAAGCGCTGAGAGAGCGCTTGAATGAGTTGAAAGCGTTTAAGAGCAGATATGGGTCTATCGTCAAAAGACTGCTCAGGAAGAGCGGTGAGCGGACGACCAATAATGAAATGTCCGGCCGTGAGAGGTTCCAAGTCCGTAGGGTCGGATGAAATTGGGCAGAGGGGTCTTGAGTTGAGTACAGCCTCAATTCGAGCCAAAAGGGTAGAGAATTCCTCAAAAGTGAGGTGCTGTTCACCTATCACGCGATAAAGTAGTTGCTTGGTGGATTTTACGTTTATTTCGTGCAGAGCGCCGAACCAAGGCCCTTTAGGCGGGTTCAGTAACCAAGTAATGTGCTGATTCGCGAGCTTGTGAGTGATTGCATCATTGTTTGACCTGAGGAAGTTCTGAACTTCAATGAGCTGATTTCTAGCACCTACATAGTTTGTGCCGCAGTCTGAGCGAATGAGAACTGGAGTACCGCGACGTGAGATAAAACGTTGCAATGCCGCAAAGAACGCTTCCGTTGTGAGTGCAGAGACCGGTTCCAAATGAACCGCCTTTGTTGCGAGGCAAACGAAAATACAAAAATACGCCTTTATGAGTTTCGCGTTCCGCAACGTGCTGGATTTAACGAAGAAGTGGCCAGCAAAGTCCGTCGTGACGTGACTAAAAACTGGCTGAGGAGTAACTCTGTCTACTGGGAGATCAGCCATGAGCGGAGCCTTAGGCTGAGCGCGGCACCGGAAACATCTAATACATTTAAACACGTGATGTCTAATAATACGACGAGCGGACAGAATCCAGTACTGCTGGCGTAATATGGCGTGTAATGTGTCAGCTCCAGGGTGGCAGTGTATTTTGTGATAATGGTCTATAATGAGATCTACGAGCGGACTTGAGCTGGGTAGAATGAGTGGGTGTTGAGCGTCATACCTAATTGACGCGTGAGAGAGACGACCACCGACTCTCAAGAGGCCGTCATTTATGAAGGGCGAGAGGCGCTGGAGCTGAACGGGACAAACTTTATCAGTCTGGATACGATTAATGTCTTCAGCAAACTCATTGTGCTGAACAGAGCGGACCCAGTGCAACAGAGCGTCCCTGCGTTCATTAGCTGTCAACGGATCAGAGCGCCGTGCATCTGGGCTGTGCCGACAATTGAATATGAACCTTTGAATACAAGCCGTCACTCCGACGAGCTTGTCAAGTGAGCTGTAGCGAGTGAGCAAGTCCAGATCGATATCTGGGACTGCTATGTGTGCTGGTACCTTTTTGGGCTTAAGGCCTGGGAGAGCATGATGGCCTAGAGCGGGTGGCATCTTGGGCCAAGTGCAGGTAGGTTCTTTGAGCCAACTGGGTGACCACCAAAGGTCATGAAGTGAGAGAGACTGGGCAGACATGCCTCTGCTTGCACAGTCAGCAGGGTTGAGGTTCGTGGGCACATGCCTCCACGTATTGCTAGTTGAAGTAGCTGTGATCTTAGCCACTCGATTGGCCTCGAAAGTCTGTAATCGGTGAGGTGGGGTATTGAGCCATGCCAACACTATTGTGCTATCTGACCAGCATGTGTGTGTTTGAATGGGTATATGAGCTGACAGTTGGGCTGACACTCGAGTCATGAGCTGAGATAAAAGAGTCGCGGCTGACAACTCCAATTTCGGGATTGAGAGGCGAGTCTTGATGGGTGCGACCTTGGACTTGCCAATGATTAGGTGCACATTGACATGTCCAGTGGTATTGCGCTCATGAAGGTAGATAACGGCACCAAAGCCAGCCTCTGAAGCATCCGCGAACCCGTGAAGTGAGTAAGTAGACGTGGGCTTGTAGCATAGCAAATTTTGTAGGTGCGGTTATCACAAAGTTTTCGCGTCGTTGTTTTTCTTGACGGTAAATTGCGGTTTACCCTCTTTTCTAGACATGAAGTTCGCTCGCTTGTCTGTTGCGATTTCCGAGGTTTTTTCTCGGTCATTTGTCGGCCAGGTCTTTTGCTGACGACTCGTGTTGTGTGTATCATCATTTTTTTTATAATGGCGGATGTGCCAACAGGAGTTGTGTCTTTAATAAATTAGGTGGGTTTCGTGTTAAATTTGGTGTGTATATCTTGTGTGGAATAGTTCTATAATATTGTTTTTGTATTTCAGGAAAATTATACATATTCTTTTGGAGGTGATTGTTGGAGTTTTTTGGCCGGGTTGGTGGGAGATCTGACTATTATCAGATAATGGTACGTATTGTTTTCTTTGTATTTTGAGTCACCGAAATTTTGTTCTCATCGTTCCGTGTGGTAAAGGTTTTAATATTGTCTATTCTCTTCTAATTCCAGGGTTTTCAAGTTCGAGTTTTTGCTGTTTTGCTTCATTGGTGATTTTATCCAGCTGGCTGGGATATGACCGCCGCGTGGTGTACACAGTCAAGCAGTTCCTTTGTCTGCGAGGACGGAGATCGTTGGCCTTGAGTTGGGGCAGCGGACGGCGTGCCATTTCTTGTTGAAAATGTTGGAGAATTCAAGTAGGTGTTGGAATTTTTATTTTTAACCTCAAATAATAACGGATGCCTTGGACGGTTGTTTTCAGGACACTTAGTTATGTGTCTTATTGTTAACCAAGTGTAAATTCTTCTTCCTGTTTCACTGAATAACCCAAACTGTAAAATTTAATGTTCCGTAATATTTTTCCTGGTAGAACTGAATGGTGTACCAGACGATTTAGTTTAAAGAGTATGATCGACAAATAGGTATTATGTAGTTGGATTCACGGCTCCCCTGAGTTAGATTTTATTTTGGAGATTATTTCCCTTGTTTGTTTACAAGTTTTGTTACTCTTAAAGTTTTTTTTAAATGTAATTTCACAAGATTCCATGTAATCTAGTTACCTGTGGTTAAGGCGGTAACTAACCCATCTAGTTATTCACTTAAATGTTTTATTTATGTCTTGGCAATACTAATTCCAATGTAATATTACTACCTGATGTTAAGGCGGTACCTGACACAACTATTTAGAGGTTCTCAAGGTTTTTGTAATGTCTTGGCAGAATATATGCCAAATGAAGGTCTTGGCCAAAAGTTTGTAACTAAGTAATATTTTCCGTAACACCTTTGACTTGTGAAATTAGACTTTTTTTTGATAAAATTAAATACACTTAATTGTAAAGTACCTCGAAGTTTTCTTCAGAACCTTTTACCAACTATTAGGTTACAATTAGGTCACTTTTTAATTTTATCTTGTTAAGTGGCATGACCGGTGGAAAAGACCGGGTACCCGCCGGTCGTGCTATCTGAGCACGCGATATGACGGCAGTGCTTTGTATCACCATAGGTTTTAAATTAGCGGGAAGTGAAGAGAAAATATTACGAAGATGAAAGATCTGACCTTGGGAAGGAGCTGCATGCACCACAAACCACGCTTTGCCTGAGCCACCAAGTTTCTGGTGTTCTCCAAGATGGGTTACTTCTTCCTCTTCGTGCCTGGTTGCGCTCTTCTCGGCTAATCTTCTTCGTAAGAAAGGCGTAAGTAATAGATGAAAATGAGGCGCACAGCAGGTGCGATCTCAAAATGGCGGGCGGTAGGATCTAGGTAGGACCTAGTCGAATGACAATCAGCGTAGACCTCCGGCGTGAAAGGCTTCTGATTGACGACTGATTGATTTGCGTCCAAAACTAAGCGGGTGGAGATGCAGCGAAAATGACATTTGCAAATATTAATTCACAACTACCTCGCAGTATGAGAGCCACAAGAAGTGGCGCGAACATTTGCCCCCGGCGTTAAAACCATTAGTTTTAAAATAAGAATAGAAAAGTAAAAATAAGACAGAGAATAACGAAATTTTGAAGCGGGGGCAAAGAAAGGAGTTATTGAGATGGGAGAGGGCAAATACGCACGACAGGTCGTTTGTAAACACCTGTCGTCGTTTTGACAGAAGCTACCCTAATGACATTATCTTTGCCAGGGTATACAGCTACAATGACACCGAGCGGCCATTGAAGCGGTGGAGTATTGTCGGTAACTACAACGACAACAGATCCAATTTTGATTGGGTTGGAAGGTGTATTCCATTTTCCTCTAGACTGGAGAAGATGGAGATAATCATTCTTCCATCGCCTCGCGAACGATTCTACCATTTGATCAAGCAACGCGTAGCGACGTAATAAATTAACTGGCTCATCAGCCACTTTACAAGCGGGTAATTCTTTTAAAGGAGTTGACATCAGAAAATGTGCAGGAGTTAACGCGCTAAGTTCAGATGGATCTTCACTCAGCAGCGTAAGCGGACGAGAATTTATGACACATTCTATTTGCGTAACTACAGTTAATAATTCTTCGTAGGTCAACAGTTGAGTACCTACTACTCTATGCAAATGCGTCTTAAATCCTTTGACATATATCTCATAATGTCCCCCAAAATGTGGGCTACGTGGAATATTAAATTTCCATTGTATTCTATGATCGGCAAGTTCATTCGCGAAAGACGTTTTAAATTCTTCGGAATTTGTCAAATTGTAAATTTCTGAGAGGGCATTTCTAGCGCCTACAAAGTTCGTAGCATTATCAGAATATACGAAAGACACTGCTCCACGTCTAGATAAAAAACGTTTGAACGCGGAAAGAAAAGTGTTCGTGCTAAGATCAGTTGCCAATTCAACGTGAACTGCACGAGTCACCAGGCATACAAATATGCAGAGGTAACATTTGACGGGACGGACTCCACGTTTTCGATACGGAGTGATACTGATAGGACCACAATAATCCACAGCGCAGTGGACAAAAGCTTTAGCCTCATTAACGCGGCATGATGGTAAATCTGCCATGAAAGGGAAGGTTTGTCTCGGCTTCGCCTTAAAACAATAATTGCAGCTATGTATTACGCGACGAACAATATTTCGACAGGAAAGTATCCAAAATTTTTGGCGGATTATTGACATTAAAGCCACTGGTCCAGTGTGACAATTTTTGCGATGATAATGAATGATAATTCGACAATATGATTTTTACGAGGTAACAACACAGGGTGTTGTTGATCGAACGTCATGTCTGTGTTGCGAAGTCGACCACCAACGCGTAACAATCCATTTTTATCTAAAAATGGCGATAGTCGATTTAAAGCGGGAGAACAAAGTTTATTTGACTTTAATCTTTTTATTTCATCAAGAAAATAAAATGCTTGAAGAGCTTTAATCAATGCAACTTCAGCGAAATCAATATCGGTAGCGGTAAAAATATTAGAGCGCGGTAAAATACGTAAAAATCGGTATATGTAAATGATTGTGTGTAAAAGCACAAGCCATGACGAAATTCTTTCCGAAAGAGAAAGAAGAGGATGCGGTTCTTCATTACTAAAAGCGGGAAGAGAAATTGTTTTTGATTCTGGCAAGTTTTCTTCAATAGAAGCTGATTCTATTGTTTTGGTTGGCCACTCTTTAGCGTCCAGATAAAGCCAAGCAGGTCCAGTGAACCAGAGCGGGTGACTCATCAACTGCATGGGAGTGAGACCACGGGAAAGACAGTCGCTCGGGTTTTGAGAACCAGCTGTATGGTAAAAACATTCAGCGGGAATAGCGGATATTATTTTTGTTATACGCGTCGCGACAAAGGTTTTAAACCTGTGTGGTGAGGAATGTATCCAGTGTAAAGTTACCATAGAATCGGTAAAACAGTAAATACGTTCAATATTGGACGTATTTTATAAGCGTCAACTACACGACGAGTTAATTTCGACATGAGTAACGAGGCACAAAGCTCAAGGCGGGCGACACTGACGGTCTTGAGCGGACAGACTTTTGACTTTGCGCATACCAGCCGAATGCTAGTGCAAGTGTCTGAGTCATCTTGTACCCTAATATATACGACACATCCGTATCCACGTTCACTTGCATCCGCAAATAATATTATCGAAATTTTCGAATTTTGGAAGACGTCTAAGTGGCGTTTAATACGTAAATCCCGCAAAACAGGTAGCTCCTTCAAATAGTTTTGCCAAATCTGCGCAATATCAGAGGGTAGTGTTTCATCCCAGTCTAATTTTAAAATACAGATTTTCTGCAAGAGTAATTTTGCGTACAAGATCACAGGAGCGGTAAAGCCGAGGACGTCGTACTGACGTGCTATCACGGACAAAACATTGCGTTTAGTACATATCTAGCGATACAGTAAAAGAGAACTCGTCAGAATCAGGCGACCACTGTAAGCCAAGAACTTTAAGAGTTTGAGTTTGTTCTTCAAAATTCTTACTAGAATTTAAGCGGTGAGTATCAGGCAGTGTATCAAGTAACTGTTGACAGTTACTAGACCACTTGACGAGCTCAAAGCCACCAGCCTTAAGCAATCCTACCAGCTCATCTCTGAGCTGTAAGGAGCCCTGCACGGTGGGCGTGCTATAGCAGATGTCGTCCATGTAACAGTTTCGTGCGGCTACAGTAGCGGCGAGCGGGTACGATGAACTCCCATCCTCACAGAGTTTCCTGACTACTCTCATCGCAAGGAAAGGGCTACTACGTAGTCCAAAGCAGACGCGATTGAACTGATAAGCGATAAGCGGTGAACACGTGTCAAAGCGGTATAAAAACTTTTGAAATTTGCGATCATCGGTGTTAACCAAAACTTGTAAGAACATTTGTTTGATATCCGAGGTAAAAGCGATTTCATACAAGCGGAAGTCAAGTAAAATTAAAAACAAATCGTTTTGCAAATTAGCACCTGTGTGCAGCGTGTCATTTAATGAGACACGAGTACCATCAGCGGAGTCAGTCTTAGTACTGGCATTCATACAAATACGCACCTTTGTCGTTGATTAATCAACACGCACTACGGGATGATGCGGAATATAATAACCAAGAGATAATTGGTCATCATTATGAAGCGGGGATATGTAACCTTTAGTTAGGTATTCATTTATTATATTGTTATACTCGGAACGTAAATCTGCGTTAGAAACAAACCTACGCTCAAGAGACATAAAACACTTTTTTGCGTGATGGTACGAGTTTCCTAGTATGTTAGGATTCCGTGCGAACGGTAAAGAAACCGAATAGCGACCAGCGGGGTCACATGACACATTGTTGATAAATAATTTTTCACATTCATCATTTGCGGGACTAGAAGCAGGTTCACAATGCACCTCTTCTAATTGCCAAAATTTTTGTAAAATAAAATCTATTGGAAATTGAACATGCGGTATTTTGGTAAACAGGCGTATTACCAATTAGTGTAAAACCGAAGATGGTCTGAAATCCCGTCGGCGTACCCGGGGGACCAGAGACGCGGCCTGATAACAAGATATCCGCGAATAAAGATGCACCGATAAGAATATCAATCTCACCCGGTAAGTAAAAGGTTTCATCAGCAAGTGTGATACCTTTTAAATATGAAAGCGTAGACAAATCCACCTGCTGCACCGATGGTAAGTTGTCGGTAATACGGTCGATTACATAAGTGTCAAGCGAAATTGAAACCGAATCATCAAATCGTGAAAACAATTTAAGGTTTGTCGCACCCTTAATTGGGTTTGATGAAGAGCCTTTGGAGGAACTGTGTTCAGGATCAGGAACACAGAACATTTTAAATGTTCTGAGATCAGGAAGTAAACTCAGTGTTGAGAATGGAATGGAATGAATATTTTTATTAAAAGTTCTAGCTTATATACTAAATATTATGACAAGGATGACGATAGATGAACAGAGATAAAAGATGTCGAAATGCCGAAAACCGATCTGCACCCGAGGGGAGCCGAATGCCGGTTCGAGTTGATATATAAACGAGCTCTCGCGCCCGCGCGTCCTCTTAGCTGCGTCGACCGCCGATGGATCAACACCTCGCTCCGTCCGTGCGCCGCTCTCGCCGTGGAATGTCGTCGTGTGCTCCTCCAAACTCCAGCTGCGTGGAACGGCTCTTTTCAGAGCCAACTTCTGTTTCTCCATGACGATGCGGTTCTTATCAGAGCCACCATCTCTGTTTCTCTTAGACGGTCGTGTGGTAACAGTGCTCCCCTTCAAGTGAAACGTACCGGCTTCTTGATGGCGCGGCCTGCGCGTGTATGTGTTAAGGCTGGTCGCGTTGTCACGTTGCTGGCAGGTAAAACGGTATTGGTTTTGGTAACCTGGTGATCCTGGCTGGTAATTTGCTGGGAAGGTATGGTAGTATTAGTCGTCGCCGAAGGTAAGGTTTCATTTTCTGTAAGTAGGTACGCCGGCTTGAGTCTGTCGATTGATATGTTGGCTTGCCGTCCAGGTAATTGTAATGTGAGAACTTTGTCGGTCCGTTTTACAACTCGGTAAGGCCCGGTATAGGGGGGTTGCAGTGACTTGCGAACTGCGTCGACTCTGACAAAGACGTGACTGCATGTTTGGAGGTCTCGATGTACGAAGATTTTCTTGTTGCTCGTTGTTTTTTCGCAAGGTTTGACGGACTCGATCGCTTCACGTATTCTTTCGACGTAGGTATATTCCTCCGACGGCGGTATCGATACATTGTTTGAAGTGAAGAAATCGCCGGGTAGCCGTAGATTGCATCCGTATGTAAGCTCGGCGGCGCTTACGCCGTTTTCGGTGCGTAGTGCCGCGCGGAGTCCCATCATAACAGTAGGTAGCACCTCGAACCACGATGTAGTTTTCTCTGCGATTTTCGCCTTTATTGCTGATTTGAGTGTACGGTGCCAGCGTTCAATTTTTCCATTTGACTCCGGGTGAAAAGGGCTACTTCGCGTCCTCTGAATACCCAATATCTTGAGCAGGTTGGCGAATAAATTACTCTCGAACTGTCTTCCTTGGTCGCTCGTTAGTGTAAGCGGGCAGCCAAAACGGGTTATCCAATTTTCGTAAATACATCTTGCGACCGTTTCAGCTGTTATTTCACACGTAGGTATTGCTTCGGGCCAACTCGTGCGTCTGTCGATAATCGTGACCAAATATCGATATCCGTGAGTCGTTATGGGAAGAGGTCCGACTATGTCGACGTGGATGTGCTCGAATCGGTCGGATGGCGGGTATGACGAAATTCTGCTTGTTGTGTGTCGATGTATTTTGCTTCTCTGGCAATCTATGCATGTTTTCGCCCATTTTCCGATGTCGACTTGCATATTAGGCCAGAAGTATTTCTGCGAGATGAGCTTGCGTGATGTTCGTATGCCGGGGTGGCTGATGTTATGCACGATGTCAAATGCGATTCGACGATATTCTTCGGGTATGTACGGACGTAAGTGTGACGTAGATGTTTCACAGTAGATGTCGATGTTTGTATTTGGAATAGTAACTTTCTTGAGTGATATGTTACTTTGTTGCAGTAGGTTCGAAATGTTGCTATCTCTTTCTTGCGCCTCTGCGATGTTCGAGTAATCGATTGTTGGGCAGGATATTGTTTCGATGCGTGAAAGTGCGTCGGCGACTACGTTGCTTTTTCCGCTGACATGTCGTAAGTCTGTTGTAAACTCGCTGATGAATAGTAGTTGTCGCGTGCGCCGGGGCGTGTCGTTATCCGATGGTGGCTTCGTTATTGCATATGTGAGGGGTTTGTGGTCTGTGAATATGATAAGTTCTCTTCCTTCGAACATCTTGCGGAAATGTTTTACAGACATGTATATCGCAAGCAGCTCCCGGTCGAATGTACTGTATCGGCGTTGAGTGTCTGAGAACTTCTTCGAAAAGTATCCGAGGGGTTTCCATGACCCGTTGATGTATTGTTGTAGGGCGGCGCCGGCGGCTAAGTCCGATGCGTCGCAGAATAGCGCGATTGGTGCGCGATGGTCTGGGTGATCTAGTAAAGTTGCGTTTTTTATGCTTTCTTTACAGATCTCGAATGCACGCGTAGCTTCGTCGTTCCACTCTGTTATTGTTTTGTCTCTTTTTTTTACGTGGTGGAGATAACTGTTTAGCGGTGCTTGTATCGTAGCGGCGTTGGGAATATGGTCTCGGTAAAAGTTGAGCACGCCGAGAAAACGTCGGAGTTCTTCGATTGTTGTTGGTTTTGGGTAGTCGGTGATTGCTCGGACTTTCTCTTCAGGTGGTTTGATTCCGTCTTTGGATATGATGTGACCGAGGAACGTGACTTCTCGCTGCCCCAAGACACATTTAGCGGGATTGATGGTGATGCCGTATTTTTCGAGTCTTCCTAGGATTGTGTGCAGGTGACGTCGGTGCTCCTCTTCGTCACCTGAAGCACAGAGTATGTCGTCGATAAATGGGAAAGCGTAGTCTAGCCCTCGCAGCACTTCATGAATGAATCTTTGGAATGTTTGACCACAATTCTTAAGGCCTGGGCACATGCGCGGGAATTCGAAGAGGCCAAACGGCGTTATGATGGCAGTCTTCTCTATATGTTCTTCTCTTATCATCAGTTGCTGGTAGGCTCTGTTCAGGTCAATGGTGGAGAATATGGTCATCCCTGAGAGCATGTGAGTGAAGTCCTTGATGCGTGGTATTGGGTAGCGGTCGGCCTTGGTGATAGAATTGAGTTTTCTGTAGTCGCCGCAGACTCGAAGATCGCCGTTCTTTTTAGGTACGACGTGCAGAGGTGATGACCATGGGCTTTTGCTTGGACGGCATAAGCCCTGCTGGATCATGTTTTCAAACTCCTTCTTAACTTGTTGGTAACGATGTGGAGGTATTGGACGAGCACGGCAATGTACTGGTTGCCCCGTGGTTTCAATATAGTGCTCGACGTTGTGTGACGGGCTCAGCTTCATTGAGGTTAGTCGTGTGATGCCAGGGTACTCTGCCAGTATTTCGTGAAATGATTTGTCAAAGTCGATGCTGCGGATTGTCGGCATGTTTGTAGCTTGAATTGGTGCGTTGACTGCGAGGCTTGTACGGCCGTCGATTAGTCTTCGATTTTTCATGTCGACAATCAGCGCGTGATGGTTGAGGAAATCTGCGCCAAGGATTGGTTTTGACACATCGGCGACGATGAATTTCCATTTGTACGGACGCCGTAAGTTGAAGTCTAGCTCTAATGTTTTCTCTCCGTACGTTGAGATGACTGTGTTGTTTGCGGCGTAGAGTTGGAATGATAGTGGTTTTGGTTTCTGTCCGGGTTTCCTCGGAATGACGGATATGTTGGCGCCAGTATCGATCAAAAAGGATAGGTTAGTCTTCTTGTCTTTGATGAATAAGCGGTAGGATCTGTCTTGAACACCGGAATCCGCTGCTGCCAGTGTTCTGTCTAGTTTTCCGTTTCATTCTTGACGAATGTACACGGGGTCGTGCAGCGTCTTGCGCTTGCTCCGAAACGTCGATGGTAATAGCAAACTGTTGTTGGTGAGTCAGAGCGGGTGCGGGAACGAGAAGAGTTTCTTGAAGTATTTCTTGAATGCGATTGATAGCGCTGGCGGCGGTAACCTTGGTTATTCTCATTATAGTATGATCTTTTCTTCAGCTCTGCTATTTCTAGTGATAGCTTCCTTAATTCGTTGACCAGGAACTGTGTGTCTGATTGATGTGATGGTCCTGGTGCCGGCGAGACTACGGAGACTTGGTGCGCGTTTTCCATCATCTTGTCTGCGAGGAGAGCTAATTCATCGAGTGCAGCCTTGGACTTGAATGTCTCACTAATGGCTAGTACTGATCGGATGTGTTGTGGTAATAGGTTTGCCCACATCATACGTAGGGTTTTGTCAGGGAACTTGTCTTTGGCTAGGCTCTGCATACGCCTGAGCAGTTGACTCGGCTTTTGTCCACCGAGCTCCATCTCCGACAAAAGTTTTTGCAATTCAGTGTTGTCTGATTCTTCATACATGGTGATTAGACGTTCTTTGATAGCCTTATAAAAGTCTACTTCAGGCGGGTTGTATAGGAGATCGGTGATCTGGTCGATGTCCTGTCTCTCCAATTGCGCCACTACCATCTGGGCGAGTCTTTGTTGTCCTCTTTTTAAATAGCTGGTGGCTGCTTCGAATGTGATGAACCATAAGCGTGGGCGATCACGCCAGAATGGGGGAATTCTCAAGGAAAGCGAGATGTTCGCTATTTCTGCTGATTTGGCTTCAACTTCTGGTTCAACAGCGGATTTGTTTTCGTTCGTCATGTTGACTGAGAACCGGAAAGAGCTTCTGTGTGTTCTTGTTTCGGGGTCACCACTTTGGAGGAACTATGTTCAGGATCAGGAAGTAAACTCAGTGTTGAGAATGGAATGGAATGAATATTTTTATTAAAAGTTCTAGCTTATATACTAAATATTATGACAAGGATGACGATAGATGAACAGAGATAAAAGATGTCGAAATGCCGAAAACCGATCTGCACCCGAGGTGAGCCGAATGCCAGTTCGAGTTGATATATAAACGAGCTCTCGCGCCCGCGCGTCCTCTTAGCTGCGTCGACCGCCGATGGATCAACACCTCGCCCCGTCCGTGCGCCGCTCTCGCCGTGGAATGTCGTCGTGTGCTCCTCCAAACTCCAGCTGCGTGGAACGGCTCTTTTCAGAGCCAACTTCTGTTTCTCCATGACGATGCGGTTCTTATCAGAGCCACCATCTCTGTTTCTCTTAGACGGTCGTGTGGTAACAAGCCGATGCCCTTAACAAAAGCGCGGGGAATTTTCTCATATTTTAAGTTAAGCTTCTCACAACAGGAAACCGTCGAAAAACTGGATTGTGACGCAGGGTCGCAGAGCGCACGTAGACGGACAGACATACCGTTAGAATCTTTCACGATCACTTGAATTGTACCTAAAAGGCATGTTTCATTACGCTGCGAGTTAGGCTGTAAGTTACATAAAGAAATATTATTACTCGCAGTTGGTACGGATTGAGAATCATTAGTCATATGTTCTGTGTTAGTCGCCGATACGGCAGGATCTACCATCCTCGAAGATTGCGTATTTGTGCGTGGAGACACGGTAATATTTTGACCAAGCGCGGTGTGAGTATTCATCACATTTTGTTTGCGGCACAACATCGAATGGTGTTTACAATTACAATGGCGGCAATTATAAGACGATTTACAAGCGGAATTGTTATGCGTAATACTTAAACAATTGGTGCAACCGTTATTAGATTTGATGAACTGAAATCTTTTCTCGATATCTAGTTTCACAAATTCGGGACACTTATATAAATTATAGTGTTTTAATTGTTTACATAGCGGACAACAATTATTATTGGTCGAAGCGGAGACAAAAGCATGGGTTGACTTGGTACTGTACCCGGTTTTGTTGTTATTATTATTAGCGGAGCGGTTCGGAGCGGGAGCGGTAATTGCGGGTGCAGTGCGGTTCAGTATCTTAGTTTGTTCCCGTAAAAATGATATTAATTCATCATAATGGGGTAAATCGGAACCACGTTTAAACATTTCAAATGAACGAGCGGTTTCAACATCAAGTTTTTTAAGGGCCAAATACATAAGGATAAAATCCGAAAGATCTTTAATATTCAGCGATTTTAAACACGAAACAGCGGAACAGAACTTGTCTAAAAACAAGTCCAAGTTTTTTGAACTAGCGGTAGTTAAAGGGCGAAATTCAAACATTTGATCCAAATAAGTAGTGGCTAAACTACACGAGTCTTGAAAAGTAGAAACGAGTGTTTTCCAGATTATGTCGTAGTTAGTTGCGTTCGGTGTGATTCCAGAACAAATCGAAAGTGCCCGGCCAGAAAGTTTACCCATCAGGTATTGTACTCGTTCGTTGTCGGTCAAGTCCGGATTATGGTGAATCGTGGTTTTAAATGTTTCATAGAATGTTGGCCACATAGTAGCTTCACCAGAAAAACCAACGAGTTCCAGTTTTGGAAGCTTGATAGTAGGTTTTTTGGGACATTCCATGTCACGTGGAGCTTTAACTTTAGAGTCAGCCGATTTCGAAGAAGGTGATAACTTCCGGTTAATGTATTTGCAATGGGAGTAAAGATCCTCAAAAGCTGACCAACTTTGATAATTTGGTTCAAAATTAGGATTTATCAGTACCTCTGTATCATTAATTTCATCTATGATTACATGAATTTCTGAGCGTACAGTATCCAATGTTTCGACATTGGCCATAAACAATTCTGCCGAAGAAACATCCTCTAAAGCGGTTTTAGAAAAGTCATAAACTCTCTGAAGGCGATTAAACAATTCTTGCCTTTTATTTTTAAGCTTCTTTAAACTATACGACATCTTTAATTTTGCAGCTTCTGCGGAATTTGGCATGTTATGTAGTACAAAGTTAGGCAAGTATCAGAACTATCGAAAGTTTTATACTAACTACAACATAGAATAATGCTAATGAGTTAGAGATAACACGGGCGGCGGACGAACCTGTGTACGAGTACCTCTCGATAATATTAAGAATTAGCAGGTAGGCAGATAATATTTTCTGTGAAATGATCAAATGGTATAATCGCAGCGGATAAATAAACAGAATGGCGTATTTCACTGTAGATAATTTACAATTTCCAGTATATAGGAAATGGAATCACTAATATTTTGACGAATGCGGGGTTTTAATGCATAGATAATGCAAATAAGAGCGGGAATGCGGGGTAATACTGCGGGCAGAATGAAAATTAGAGCGGAATTCACGTGTTCTTTAGACAAAGAACATGAAGATAGTGGTTGGAAATACCAAAAAAATGGTTATAGATCGCAGATCAAAGGGCCTAAAATGGATCTAGATCCGGCTCGAATGGCCAAAAAAATGAGCACGCGATATGACGGCAGTGCTTTGTATCACCATAGGTTTTAAATTAGCGGGAAGTGAAGAGAAAATATTACGAAGATGAAAGATCTGACCTTGGGAAGGAGCTGCATGCACCACAAACCACGCTTCGCCTGAGCCACCAAGTTTCTGGTGTTCTCCAAGATGGGTTACTTCTTCCTCTTCGTGCCTGGTTGCGCTCTTCTCGGCTAATCTTCTTCGTAAGAAAGGTGTAAGTAATAGATGAAAATGAGGCGCACAGCAGGTGCGATCTCAAAATGGCGGGCGGTAGGATCTAGGTAGGACCTAGTCGAATGACAATCAGCGTATACCTCCGGCGTGAAAGGCTTCTGATTGACGACTGATTGATTTGCGTCCAAAACTAAGCGGGTGGAGATGCAGCGAAAATGACATTTGCAAATATTAATTCACAACTACCTCGCAGTATGAGAGCCACAAGAAGTGGCGCGAACACTATCTGACAGGCTTATACTTACAAATGTGTCGAGGTAAACGGAGGTTTGAGAGCTGAGGAAGATCCTCTGAAATGTGTTGCCACTCTGTGTGGACTTCTTCAGAGATAGGCTCATCCCATCCTATTTTCAGAAGCCAAAGCTTCTGCAGAAGAATCTTTGCGCGGAAGATGACTGGAGTAACCCAGCCATTGGGGTCATAGAGAGACGCTACTGTACTGAGAATGGAGCGCTTTGTGACTTGAGCATGAGTGGGCAGAGAAATGCGATAAGTGAACTCATCAGTTTGAGGAATCCACTGTATTCCCAGAACCTTAATGGAATTAGAGTCGGGACTGAAGTCAAAGTCCTTGGGCATGTCGCACTGGTCATCTGGGAACCGTTCAAGGAGCTGAGGCGAGTTGGAGGTCCATTTACTGAGCTGGAAGCCACCTAGGGCGAGTAACTCGATCAGATCGTTTTGGAGCGACTGAGCAGATTCCACAGAATCTGCACCTGAGAGAATGTCGTCCACAAATATTGATTTGCGGAGGACCTGAGCAGCGTGGGGGTAGCGATGACCTTCGTCATCAGCCAATTGGAGTAAAGTGCGGATGGCATGGTATGGGCTGGACCTTAATCCATATGTGACGGTATTAAGGGCATACGTGAGCAGGGGCTGGTCGGGTGAAGACCGCCAGAGAATGAGTTGAAAAGGTCTTTGCTCTGGGTGAATGAGGATATTTCTGAACATCATTCGGATGTCAGTGCTGAAAACTTGTGAGTGGATCCTGAAGGACATGATAATGTCAACAATATCTTGTTGAAGAGCTGGACCTGTATGAAGACAATCATTTAAATTGACGCCGTTTGAGCTTTTACAACTTCCGTCAAAGACGCAGCGTAACTTTTCTGACCCTGGCTTGAATATGCCATGATGTGGGATATAGAAATGGGATTTATGAGCAAAGGTATTGGGGTGACACGGCGACATATGTCCCAATTTTATGTAATCTGACATGAACTCTACGTATTTCGAGCGGAAGGGCGGGTTCGCTAGCAGCTTCTTCTCTAAATTGAGAAACCTGCGTAGCGCAATAGCATGAGTGGAACCTAATGTCGGCGCGTTGTGCAGAAAGGGCAGTGTAACCATATATTGGCCTGATGGTTCACGAGTAGTTGTGGTGCGGAAAATGTCCTCACACTGTTCCTCTAATGGGCTGGTATGCTTGTAGGTTTGGGGTTCCTCGGATTCCCAAAACCTCTCAAGACTTTTGTGAATGTCATGAGTGGAACGCTCTGAGTCCGTGTGAGAGCCGACAATGTGAACTGAATTGACCTGATTCGTGGGTGAGGTATGTAAACTTTCGAAAGGTCCTATTAATGTAAAATCGAATATCGTGCCGAAGGCTATGGGCTTGCCAGGGCCGAGCGAAACCTTGGTTCCGTCTAACACTTGACCAAGAACGTCAGATCCTAGTATTAGATCAACCGGAGCTGGTGTGTGGTATTCTCGATCAGCAAGAAGAATCGGTGGGTGACCTGTTAACTGAGCGAGATCTGGAACCTTTTCTAACGGTAGTTACCCAGTCACGTTCTTCAATATATGGGCTGTGGCCGTGATCGTAGGTGTGTCACGGTGTGTAGGTCGGCATACAATTGTGATTGATGCCTTTGAGTTTTGTGTGTGCCGATTTCCAACTCCTGCGATTTTTAGAGATGTATGTTTTAATGGTAAATTTAAAATTCTGGCCATGCGCTGAGAACAAAGAGTCAGCATACTTCCACAGTCTAACAGGGCTCGTGCTGAGTGAAATTGACCATGTACGTCTGCTATTTTAAGTGAGACGGTTGGCAACAAAATTGGTGTGTTAGTGACGTTCACTACACGTTGTGCGGAGTTACAGGAATTCTCTGTTGGAGTTGAAGTCATGGAGTGAAAATGAGCTGAGTGTGTATGTGATGAGTGTGTTGAGTACTGGTCGTCCTCGCCTTCATAGTGCTCTGTTATTGTAGGTAGTCATTGTTGCCTACCTACCCGAGACCTACTTGGCGATCGCGATTGAGTGGGCGGGTTGGGACGGGACGTGTATGCCTGTGTAGCATGTGCCGAATGGTGTTGAGGCTCATGCGCTGAGCACTGTCTGGGCTGCTCACGTAGAGACGGAGGCAGCAAATGAGCAGATGAGCGTGTCGGAGACATGGCCCCATGGCGATGCAGTGAAGTGTGGTGGTCAGTCCGCCCACACTCCTTGCATGCACGTGTAGACCTGCACTCGTTCTCATAGTGAGGACCCAAACAGCGTCGGCACCGGTTGCGTGAGTTCACAAAATCCCACCGACCTTGAACCGGTTGGTTATTAAATTGTGGGCAGGCGATGAGCTTATGTCCCCTATTCTTGCAGTATGGGCATGGCATACCACCAGTAGGGGAAGAAGGTTGAGCCGAATAATTTTGTTGGCGAGTGTGTGATGGGGATGTTTGGGCCGAGTAAACTGGCGCTGTCGCAAATGCCAAAAATGGTTGACGAATAGGACGAGGGGAGCGATTGTCCTGCCGAGGAGCCATGGGGCGGAACTCTTGATGAGCCTGGTAGGGCTGACGTGGAGTACCTCGAGTGGGCTGAACTAGCTGATTGAGCTGAGTGAGCCTTTTTGAAGGGCCGAGCCGTGCTGAAGAAGGAGCATCCTGTGACGCAAGGGACGACGACTCATTCTCCTTGCAGCGTGCGTGCTCTTCCAAGAACTCAATGAGGTTCTTGAGCGTGGGCAGAGTTGCGCGAGATCCGTACTTCCGCTCGAAAAGAGTGCGGAGCTCGCCTTGTAGTTTTCGCACCACCATGGACACGAAAACATAGTCGGAATCCTTCATGGGCAGATCGAGGTTGCGGAGAGCGCTTTGCGCTGAGATAAGCGGAATTAAAAACGATGTGCGGATATCCGAGCGCATGTGGATGTGCGGAAGGTTCATGATGATGTCCACAAATCGGTCAATGAGTACGCGACGATTGTCGTAACGCTTGGTGAGAATTTCCATGGCTATGGGATAATTATCGTTGGTAGGGTAGAGGTGTTTCACCATTTCATGTGCCTCACCCTTTAGGGCGCCTAACAAATAATGCAGCTTGACAGCATCCGAGACTGTAGCCATCTCACTGATGAGGCTCCTAAAAACGGCAATAAACGAGGGCCATTCTTCCACGTTCGAGTGAAACTCCGGAATAGGTATTTTTGGTAGAACACCAACGGGTGTACCTGAGCTGAGGGGTTGCGTCTTGTCCGGAAGAGCTGATTTTTCTTTCAATTTTTCGAATGCCACTATGATAGCATCATAGTCGCTAAGTGCCGACTGAAAATTTTTCGTGTAGGTTGCCTCAATTTCGTCGGACAGATCCTCATCGTCAAGGATTTCATAATACACATCCTCTAACTTAGCTTTAACGCTTTCTATGTTTGCGTAACGAGCGGTGAAGTCCGCCACAGAATATGTTTTTCTGTCTCCAGCCTCGACCGCCGCACCAATCTCCTTTAACAGAACTATCGCCTTTACGGCCACACGAAAAATCGCGGCTTGTGATTTCGAAGGCATCTTAATCTTGTTAAACTAGGTGGTTGTTTACTAAGATAAAATACGCAACGAGCTTGAGCTGAACTATAAGAGCGAGCGTACAACTGAAATAATTGATGAGATAGATGAATAGAGCTGAGATACTTGCGCGGATGAAGTAACAATGACTGTGTTCAAACGAAACACGGAGTTCTTAAATAAACACGACAGAGAAAAAAATAAGGAAAAAGAATTTTTTTTTTAAACAACCTGTATATGAGCTGATAAACCAACGTGGAACACCCTATATGTGTACCATAAACAATAAGAGCAGAGACGAGAAGAAAAGAAATTGTTTACTATATTTGTGCTATATGCACCCGGTTAAAGAGCAGGCAATAACACGAAAAAACTGTCCGGCAATCTATTACTGCGACACGAGATTACCGTAACACAAAATATCGAAAAGGGCTGAACTTGTTCACTAAAATGTTATTTGCCTTGAAATCATGTGCCGACAATACGCGTTAGTTCTTGCTTACACGATAGTACATTTACAACAAAAACAACTGCAACCGTTTTAGAGCAGAGTCGTGGTAAATTCTATTTATAGAACAAAATATCTACCTACTTCTTTGAGTGCGTAAACAAAACAATGAATGTACCTGGCCGAAATCGGTTCTAAATGAGTGGACAATCTAATGTTGCAAATCAAGCTTTGGTAATACGTAACGTAATAACGTATGTATACGTATGTATGTAACGTACGTAAGTGCACGAAAATAAGCAAATTTATACTCGCACCAAAAAAATATCTCGCAAGATACGAAAACTATCTTTGACAGTGGGTAGATTTACACCTCTTCGCGCGATAGAAAACAAAGTGAAGTGTATTCTAAAAATGTTGTAACACGTTATGAAACTTAAAATGTGAACTATTTACGATCAGAGTTGAAAATCACTTTGAGAACACTTGAAAAAATTGGGTCGGGAGTTACATGTAAAAAATGGTACCTAACAGTGTTGAGCAAAATGCTGACTTTGAGTTTAATTAATTTTACGTATGGGGTTTATAAGGGCTGATAATTAATCCCTGGGAGTGACGGGGGGGTTTAATAAAGAAATATAGTGGACTGTAACAAACAATTGGGCTGAATGGATAACCAATTCCAGAACACAAGATAAGGTGTCAAATTAATACCCGGCACCGGGTCTATAAAATTTTGATATTTGTTTAAACGAAATGGGTGATCCAAAAGGATATAATTATATTATCTGAGCTGAATAATAATAATAAACGGGATGAAAGTGAGTTTATTCTGTGCCGGGGGCGAGGGGGGCCGGTTCTTTACAGATAAATGGAATGTTCTAGGCGGCGCGGGCACGGTAAGTACCTACCCGAAATAAGTACTCGAGACCACAAAATATTTTTTGCCGGAAAAAGGGCCAGGGAGGGGGCCAAAATATGTAACCGGGTGAAAGTGGACTGTAAAAATCGACGGGGGCTGGTTCACTAACGGTTCGAAGGTGTCGCGAATAGCGAAATGTGAGTGATTTGTAAAGTATTTATTTGAACAAGCTCGTATGAGATTGATAGGTTGGTGTAGAAAACGGAACACGACTGTAATATGAGGGAGAGAGAGAGAAAAGATGAGGGAGAGAGAGAGGATAACAAAATGGCGGGAAGGCCGGAGTAAGAGTTGAGAGTTCTGAGGAATATTGAGGTAAGATGTAAGATTTCAGTAAGATTGGTGGTGGTCGTGACCAGCCGGGTTTAAGAACCTTAATTGTGTTCTATAACCCGGTGGCAGGACACACGATGAGAAAAGATTCAGGAGGCAGCGGATGGTTGTAAGGGGTGTGATGGAGACCATCTTGGGAACGAGAGGTTCCCATGCATAAGAGTATAAGAGACATTCGAAGGGGGCCATTTAGATGGTCTGATCCTAGAATGTAGCTATTATTCGAAGGAGGCCCTTGGGGTCCGATTACCTGAGAATATAGCTGAAGATAAGAGTACACAAAGATCATCAAGTTTGCGTCACTTCATCATCGCTGCACGGCGTCTTCAAGACACAGAGCATCGGCGACCTACACTACCTAGCTACGGGACCTGCACGACGTGACAACGGGTCTTCATCTTCGACTTTCTCTTCAGCCACGAGCTGTTGTCGCATGTGGAGGTAAGGTTATGTTACTTATGTTAGGTATACCAAGAGTATGTATTGGTGTCAGTTCTCTGGTTACGAGTCCAGGATGATTTAGTTTTTTACGAACGTATATGAACCCCAGGCGTATATCAATTCGCTAAAGTATTTGCGACAGAAGGATCAAAAATTTTCGAAAACGGACTCGAAGGACCAGAAATGTAACCGCTAGTTACATGAAATGCAGGGCTGATGGAAAATGTATGAATTGACACGGGAGAATTGTGGAAGAAACGTGAGTGAACTAACCTTTGTTCTGGATGGTCGCCGGCGAATGCGCCGCGTGGCGTCCCTTCTTGTTGGGCTGATGAAGATTGGGCTGATCTTGGGCAGGATGTACTTATTGGTTGGTGGAGTAATGAGAACACGACACTGGTATGAGCGCAAGGTACGCGAGATTTATCGGCGTGTCGCGGCGCGAGTGTGCACACGTGCGTTTCGGGAGACGTCCGCCGCGGAAGAGAGCAAGCGCCGGCGCGCGAGTCCCCTGGCACCAGGCGCTGTGGTGCAAGATTACTCATGCGCATGCGTCACGCTTGTGGCGTGAACAGCGCCGTTAAGTTTGGTGCCATTTTTTTTCAAATTAAATTAAAAAAATATTTGTTTTTATTGTATCTTGGTAAATATAAGTTATGAAACAATTATAATGAGGATTAGTTGATTAGTTCTACACTAGTTAACATTTATTTTGATTCCAATTCCCCAGTATTATACCAAGTGTAAATTTAATGCTACCTTTAAATGAAACCAAATATTCTACCAATCATACTGAACCACTTTTTCCAAGAAACATACCTGCGCAAACCATCAGTTTGGGAAATAAACTAATTTCAAATAAAAATTTGCAAACCCTAATGCACCAAGATATGGGCGTTAAAATTAATAAAATGCAGTAAAAAGCTCAAAGTAAAAATAAGCTAGGGTGCTACATTGCATATTAAACTACCAACATCATAGTGGTAAGAAATACGACCTGGTGCCCATAGCAGGGGTCATGAGAAATGAACTAGCTACTGAAGGGTACCATCCTGCAGCTTACTGTATTTAACTGATCAAGTTAAAAAGTTTGAATTCCTCTAACTCCAGAGCTGACTCCTGATGAGGACCAGCTGGAGCGGTCGGCGAGGCTGCTGGAGGAGATCAAAGGCTTGTCCAAGAAGATGGTGAGCCAGGCTGGCTGGCTCGACAGCATTGTGGAGCTGCCGTCCAACAATCTACATGTACGTATTATATTAACACTTAGAGGTGTTACTAAGTATGGATTGCTACAGGAACAGCGAATACTCTCTTTTTACTAATGGTTTTCATGCCTCAGTGACTATATGCCAACAGTTTTACTGATACAATTTCTGCATCAAATGGGCACTGTTTTGTTTTGTTTTGTTTTTGACAACGACGATGGTGAGCGCTGCAGAGTTGTCCTAGGGGCTGCACCCGCCATAATAATGCCGAAATTGTATCGGTATTGGCATATATTCAACAACAATCACACATGAATGTTAAAGCTGCATGTAATTATAATTAAATTTTACCATTCTGTCTTTTTCTTACAAAGACAGGACAGTTAAAATAAGGTTAGTCCTGTCAAATAAGTTAAGTCTTGTTACACCAAATCGATACCAATATCAATAATAATTCAATATTAGTATTTATAAAAAGGGTTACTAACACAAAAATAAACTAAAATCCACCACCTATAATTTAATTTTATTTTCCCTTACAAATCTAATTAGAGCCCTCATTGGAGCATGCTCAACTAAATTGTTTCTAGGACAGCTGGAAAATCGGTCAATGACCTTTGCGCATTTTGTACTGGACCCCGTACCACGAAACGCAGTAATTTGCGCCAAGCGATAAAGATGGCGAGATTGACGTATTGTTTTCTTGCTTTTCTCTGCTACCGCTAGGAACCGAGTGGGCTTCATACAGACATAATTGCTAATCTATATCAATAATTGTAAATAGTAATTGCTGGAGGTGGTAGAGCTGATGTTGGGCTCGATTGTGAGGGTACCACCATCTTACGGGTCGTCCTTTAATAACGTGGGGTTCGAACAGGGGAGAGAGGGTCAGAAAAATATCACAATGGATAGGATAATGTGAAATTCTCAATTTTATTAATATTACGGTTTTTCAGATTCAAATTTTATGATACTTTTTTTGTGACTGCGCTTACCAACCTAGGCAGTGTGTGAGTGGACATAAAGAGAGCCACCAAGAGTGGCGAAATCTTGGAAAATCCTATGTTCAGTACTGTACGAACCAGGCTGATAGATGGATGGAATTGTAACCTTGTAACCCCATAAAGGGTGATTTTTAATATAAGAGAACTCTATCTTATTGTAGTTTTGTTTACAGCCACTAGATGAGAATCCTCAGGAGATCCTGGACCAGTTGCCGCCTCTCCCTGAGGAGCCCGAGCCTGAACTCACTCCGGAACAAAAAGAAGGTAATTATTGGTTCTAGGCCTAAACCACAAAATAGATACTACCTCAGAAGGCCGACTCGACGACGGAGCGAAAACAGGCGTACGTATGATGATCTCGGCAGAATTTCGTATTGACATTCGACTGTCTTCGACCGAGATCGTCGTACGTACGCGTCTATGTGTGCGTGCGCCTGTTTTCGCTAATTATGCGGAGTGAACCTTCTGTAAATGGTTATTTTGTGACTAAACGATGAATGTCACATTTTTTACATTTCGAGATAATTGAGTTTAAAGTTAAATCTTGTCATAGTGTCAGATAGCACGACCGGCGGGTACCCGGTCTTTTCCACCGGTCATGCCACTTAACAAGATAAAATTAAAAAGTGACCTAATTGTAACCTACAGTTGGAAAAAGGTTCTGAAGAAAACTTCGTGGTACTTTACAATTAAGTGTATTTAATTTTATCAAAGAAATGTCTAATTTCACAAATCAAAAGGTGTTATGGAAAATATTACATAGTTACAAACTTTTGGCCAAGACCTTCATTTGGCATATATTCTGCCAAGACATTACTAAAACCTTTGTACCTTAAAATAGTAGTGTCAGGTACCGCCTTAACATCAGGTAGTAATATTACATTGGAATTAGTTTTGCCAAGACATTAATAAAACATTTAAGTGAATAACTAGATGGTTAGTTACCGCCTTAACCACAGGTAACTAGATTACATGGAATCTTGTGAAATTACATTTGAAAAAAACTTTAAGAGTAAACAAAACTTGAAAACAAACAAGGAAAATAATTTTCCAAATAAAATCTAGCTCAGTGGAGCCGTAGATCCAACTAACAATACATATTTGTCGATCATTCTCTTTAAACCAAATCGTCTGGTACACCATTCAGTTTTACCAGGAAAAATTACGAAACTATTAAATTCTACATTTAAGGGGGAACGCGTCGTATCCTCTACGACACGCACAACTTAAGATGGTTCTTCTTATTTTTGATTTACAGATATTAAATAAACGTGATTTGTGGCATTTCGCGAACATAGTTTAATGTCAGTTGAGCTTTTCCGGCAAAATTTTGTTATTTTATACATTACGTTGTAAATGTATGGGCACACATACTTAAAAGCGTGTTTTAAGTTTGTGTGCCTATACATTTACAACGTAATGCATATTATAACAAAATTTTGCCAGAGGATCCTAACTGATATCAAAATATGTTCGCGAAATGCCATAAATCACTTTAATTTAATATCTGTAATTCAATAATAAGAAGAACCATCTTAAGTTGTGCGTTTCGTAGAGGATACGACTCGTTCCCCCTTAAGGTTATTCAGTGAAACAGGAAGAAGAATTTACACTTGGTTAACAATAAGACACATAACTAAGTGTCCTGAAAACATACCGTCCTAGGCACCGTTATTGTGTGAGGTTAAAAATAAAATTTCGACACCTACTTGAATTCGCCAACATTTTCAACAAGAAATGGCACGCCGACCGCAGCCCCACCTCAAGGTCAACGATCTCCGTCCTCGCAGACAAAGGGACTGCTTGACCGTGTACACCACGCGGCGGTCATTTCCCAGCCAGCTGGATAAATTCACCAAAGAAGCAAAACAGCAAAAACTCGAACTTGAATTTGAACTTGAACACCCTGGAATTAGCAGAAAAAACAACATATTAAAACCTTTACTACACAGAACAATGAGAACAAAATTCCGGTGACTCAAAATACAGAGAAAGCAATACGTACCATGATCCGACAATAGTCAGATCTCCCACCAACCCGGCTAAAAAAACTCCAACAATCACCTCCAAAAAATCTTTCTGAAAATAGAAAACAATATTACGGAAACCATTCCACTCAAAATAAATAACCCAAATTTAAACTCAAAACAAACCTTAGAACTATCACGAAGTCGTGTTGGCAAAATCCGCCATTATTGTAAAAAAATAAGACACAAGACACGTCTTGACAACCCAAAAGACTGATCGAGCAATGACCGGAAATGGTCTCGCTACTCCACCAGACAAAACGAACGAAGTTCATGTCAGCGAACAGAGGGTAAAACCGAAACTTTCCGGCAAGCAAATAAAACGACGCGAAAACTTTGTGATAACCGCACCTACAAAATTTGCAATGCTACAATACCCCCTCCCGAAGCATAAGAGGTGCGCCTAGAGCACCGATCGCTGCCCTCAGCGTAAATAACACAACCAAACAAACAAAATTAACCAATACACAAAACACAAACCCCAAAACCAATACCACCACCAAACATAAGCTATAATTCGCAGAAACCCACAAAAAAAAACTAATAACTAAACCTCAACCAAAAAACCAAGAACACACCGCCGAAGAACTGGCTACGAAAGACATCGATAGAAAGGAAAAAACACAATAAAATGACGGATACCCAGAAGGGTCCTTTTAAATTATAGAGGCGAAAACAAAATTGCCACTGACCACCTTCACAACAACTGCAGGCAGGAACCGTTATAACCATAAGGGTTAAGCGGATTAGAAAGTTGGTGGTCCGCCACACCAATCAAGTCATTTCGAAGTCTTCAAAAACCAAAATATTTAAAATATACTTGAACATCGAACCCACACAAACCAACCAGGATCACCATTGACTTACTAATGGTCGAACCAGGGAAAAATCCAACTCATAATCAAAACTTAACAACCTAAATTACCAACCACCAGGGTTACCAATGAACAAACATTTGGTCAACCCGGGACTCTCCAAACTCCCAAACACCAAACAAAACCCTATCCGAATCCTTCCAAAATAACTGGAAACTTACCCCAAACCGAAGGACTGTACCTTGTTACTACAAGGTTAGTTTCCCAGCCTTAATGCGAGCTCATCTTTATAATAAGTCGACTCTTAAATCTTTGTTCTGACGATAACCCCCCAAGCGATTCACTCTATCAGCCCTTCGCAGTGTGCGCCAAGCTCTAAAGTGTGACGAGCAAGAAATCATCAGCAACAACCCACGAGGAACCAATACAGTGAAACCCCCCAGAAACAAGGCTATAATCGGACAAAGAGGAGAAAAAAATTTTTTGACTAAAATCATTGTATTGTACTAATACAAGTAAAAAAACGTTTGTTGGCTGACAACCCACTCTTGCTCCTATCGACGACCCAAAACTTGCAAGAGAAAAAACAACTCCAATGAAACAGCTTACTAAACTGCACATGAAACAAAACCAAAATAAGTTTAAAAAAAAAATAAACCCGAGTTATCTAAGCCAACGAATGTAACCGTCTCCCTTTGATTTCAAAACTTAAGCCAGTATTCTTCCCTGCAAACAAACTTTCATTCATCTATAAAAAAAAACAAACATCCTTCATCTACAAACTCTTAATGAAACAGACGAGCTGTTCATCAGTACTCACTCATTAAACTTGTGTAAAACCAAAATTATATGTTAATACACTAAAATACTTTGGCACGAAATCAAAGTTTACAGCTTTAAATCCTTGATGTGCCATGTACCTAAGGAATGGCCATCAAGTCTTTCCAATTCATACACCAGTGGGGACAAAATACGCTTGACTCGACACTTTTCAAATTTAGGAGCCAACTTCTTCATTTTAAACTTATCCGCATCACTTTGAATAAAAGTGCGTTTCCAAACAATGTCTCCTAAATTTGCCTTAGCTGCCCTCCTCCTCAAATTATAAGGCTTAGCATTAGCCGCGTGAGCCTTAAACAAACACTCCCTCACCTGGTCAAAAATTTCCTTCAAACAACCAAAATTCCCTGCATATTCCTCTCTTGGCACACCAATTTCATATTCCCTCTCAGAATCCTTATAAAACGAACCGTTAATGAGCGGTTCTCGCGCATGAACCAAAAAGAACGGTGAAAAACCCGTGGACTCATTCACTGCGCTATTTAGTGCAAACTGAATCTTAGGCAGATTTTCGTCCCAGGCTTTATGGTTATCTTTAACGTACGACGCCACCGCAGTCATAATAGTCTTGTTGTAGCGTTCTACAAGGTTAACTTGAGGACAATATCTCGGTGTAAAGTGCATATTTGGAACATTATAACGTTTTAAAAGCTGTTGGAACTCCGATCCCGTGAATTGCGTTCCATTGTCCGCAATCACGGTTTCAGGTACACCATGCATCAAAATTACGTTTTCAAAATGTTTGGCAACTAGTGCACCGGTTGCTCTACTCAAAGGAAATAACAAAGTGTATTTTGAAAAACAGCAAGTAACTACAAGTAAAAACGTTTTTCCCGATCTAGAACGAGGCATTGGTCCTACCAAGTCTGTTGAAACTACTTGAAAAGGCCTGTTACATACTTTAGGCTGACCTAATAAACCGGGTGTACTTTTGGTGGAATATTTGTAAGCTGCACAGGTATCGCAATTCTTTACAAAATCAACCACATCCCTATACATGCCTGGCCAAAAGTAAGTTAAGCATAACCTTCTATGAGTTTTAAAAACCCCAAAATGTGCAGCGGTAGCTTCACAATGATTTTGTTTAATAACCGACTGCCTTTGACCCTTTCTAATAACCTCCTTCCAATCATATTCGCTAGTTAGATTATACTTGCTTTTGCTAAAACGAAACAACTTGTTGTCCTTTATACAAAAATTTGGAAAATTGGTTGGAAAAGTTTTACAACCTTTAAAAATTCGTTCATACCATTCATCTTTCAACCCCGAATCAACCAAATCAATCGCATTAACTTTCATTAACCTAGACAAGGCATCCGGTACTACGTTATCAGTGCCCTTCCTGTGCTCAATTTCGAAATCAAACTGAGACAGTCTACACCCCCAACGAGCCAATCTACCAGACGGATTTTCCAAGTTCATAAACCACTTCAACGACGAATGATCTGTAATAACTTTAAAATGACGAGTACCTAAATATGCTTGAAATTTCTCAACGGAAAATAAAACCGCCAAAGCCTCCCGTTCCGTGGCACTATAATTCCTTTCTGCACCAGATAAAGAACGACTAACATAAGCTATCGGATGATCATGACCATCAACACTTTGCGAGATCATTCCTCCAATTCCATAAGCAGAAGCGTCAGCATGCACTACGAAAGGTTTATCAAAATCCGGAACAGCCAAAACCGGGGCTGAAACTAAAGCATCTTTTAGTTTATTAAAAGCCAATTCCGCTTCGTCACTCCAAGCAAAAGCAGGAGTGTTCTTCCCTTTACTCGTCAATTTATTTAAAGGAGCTGCAATGGTAGAAAAATTTCTAATGAACCTACGGTACCAGGAACAAGTACCCAAAAATGTCTTTACCTCCTTACTTGTAGTAGGAGTAGGAAAATCCAAAACAGCTGTGACCTTCTCCGGGTTTGTCCTTAAACCAAACTCATCAACAATATAACCCAGATACTTGAGAGACTTCCTAAAAAATTTCGACTTATCTTTGTTAATTGTCAAATTTGTCAACTTCAGCTTCTCTAAAACACGGTTTAACAATAATAGATGAGTTTCAAAATCAGAACTACAAATTATGATGTCATCAATATAGCAAAAAACTAACCCCTTCTCTATATCACTACCAAAACCATGCCTAAACAACATATCCATCAATCTCTGTTGCCTAGAGGGTGCGCCACAAAGTCCAAACGGCATTACCTTAAATTTATAAAGGCCTAGACCAGGAACTGTAAAACTAGTCTTCTCCTGAGATTCCTCACTTAATAAAATTTGCCAGAAAGAAGAACTCAAATCTATAGAAGAAAGAAACCTAGCGTCCTTTAAACTGTCGAGAATCTGAGGCATGTACGGAATCGCATAAGCATCCCCCTTAGTGATGGCATTTAACTTCCTACAGTCAAGACAAAACCTCCAATCACCGTTTGATTTCTTCACCAATAAGGCCGGATTATTCCAAGGACTTTCACTGGGTACTACTACGTCTAACTCCAACATTTTGTCTAACTCAACCCCCAAAATTTGGCGTTTCTCAGGTGAAAGTGGATATTGTTTCGTCCTTACCGGTGAAGCATCACCAGTATCAATAACATGTTCAATCAACGAGGTTCTACCTAAACCCTTAGACTCAGATGAAATGTTATCAAACTTGCTAATTAAACCATCAGCCAACTCCCTCTGAGCAGAAGTTAAATTGTTGTAATCCTTAATTGAGCGAATCTGGTCGATGTCATTCTCAACTATGTTGCACGTAAAAAAAATTTCAGGAGTCTGGATATAGTTGAGGTTTTCAAAAATTTCTGACGCTAAATTGAACGCCATAAAAAAATCCACACCCAAAATAACATTTATGACAATACTCGGAATAACAATAAATTTAATAATTTTAGTAATTCCCTTAAATGTTACCGGAACAAAAATAACCCCAATTGACTCTATTATTACCCCATTTGCAACACTGCAAGACGTAATACCAGACTCTTGAAATTTATAACCAAAATCTATAAAACGCAAATGCGAGTTATTTACCAAAATCGAACAACAAGCTCCAGAATCGACCAAACTCCAAACTTCAAAATTGTCTACATTGAATTTGATGCGTAGACGCACATCGTTGCAATCGGGAGAAAACAGAACCGAAGCGACAGAGTCAAAAATTAAAAAACTTTGAAATATTTTCCAAACACTCTCTACTCTGAAAATTAGTATCGCTTCGATTCTGGCCATCTAGTTTTTTGAACTACTATTAGGCCTAACAAACTTCTTACTGCACTCTGGGCAATTTGTCCTAATGAAACCTAATTTCCCACAGCCAAAACACTTCATCTCCTTATTCCCCTTACAGGTTAAAAAATCATGCTCACTTTTCCCGCATTTAAAACAAAACTTTTTCGAAAAATTTCCCCGAGACGAAGACTGAGGTTGAAAATTTCTCCTATCCTGATTTCTCCATGACTCCTTTGTCTGGACACTTGGGTCAGAAATTGGTGCAACTCTTTGACCTTTGCCTTTGTAGGCGAAATCCGCACTAAGCAAAGGTGACCTGCTAGGTTCCGAAAACAAATCCATCCGTTGCCTAACTGCCTCCAATTTCTTACACTTATCCCTCAAATCGGACAAAGAAGACACCTCAACTAACGCCAACTGTTGCGAAAAATAAGGGCGAATATTGTGCAGCAAAATATCAAGTTTCTCCTTCTCACTTAAGGCAGTTCTTAACCTTCCAAAAAGACAATACATAATGGAGAAATAAATATGTACCGCTTCATCAGCTCCTTGAGTCCTAGCACGAATTTCACCCAAAAGCCGGTAATCAAAATCCACAACTTCAAATTCCTGAAGAATCAGGTTCCTAAGTTCTTCCCAAGACGAAACCTCACCTTTGATTCCTCTATACCACAATAGAGCCTGGTCAGAAAAAAGTTGTGCCGCGCTGTTAAATAATTTTCCATCCGAAACACCGTACGATAGCTTGAGCTCATCTACCCGCTCCAAAAATGAACGCGGATCAGTGGAACCATTAAATTTCAAATTCCATCTTGCCACGTTCTTGTCACCCGCACATTCGACGGGAGACTCCAACTGCTCAGAAATAACACCAACAGACCTCGGCAACTCAGTAGTCGGAACCAAAATCTCTATCAGCTTCTCAAATCTACCGATAAGCTTCTGTAACTGCTCAGAGAACTTCTGCTTTGGTGCTTCAAAACCCACCCCCTCAATACGCCATAACCTAGCAGATAAATGGTTATATAAAGCTCTGAACCGAGCCACGAGATGGCGCTCCTTTTTATTTTCCGCCTTCACTAAAACCTCATACAAAGTTTTAATGCCGCCTTCCACAGCCAAAATCTCTTTGTCCGGACTAAATTCAGTGTCTTTTATGGTATCAGCAGGACACTCAGCTACTAATTTCCTTAATTGCTTCCTAAGACCTAAAACCGTGGGTGATGGCGTGTCCGCGCGAATAGCCACCTCGTAAATCAATTCATCCTTTAAGAGGGCGTGAAACAATACTTCTTTAGTATCCATTTCAAAAAAAATCTGCTTCCTGTTTCTTACAAGTGTTTTTTACAAATTAATTTGGTACCAAATTTACTGAGTGCAAAAAAAAATTTTTACACAACCACAAACACAACTCAGTGTAAACTAAATAAAATTAAAAAACCATTTAAAAAAAATTTAGGTACCAAAAAAAAAAAAAACAGTGTAAATACACCCTAAGTTGTTACTCACAAAAAAAAATATATAGCACTTAAGCTTTCTTATATGTGCAAAAGCACACACATCTCCAAAGTACACAGTACAAAAAAAATAATGTTACACATACAAACAAAAAAAAAAAAAAAAACGAGTAACAAAAAAAAACTCTGTTTCACCAAATAACCCTTCGACAAATATTATTATTTAAAAACGTAAGGGCGCCATTGTCAGATAGCACGACCGGTGGGTACCCGGTCTTTTCCACCAGTCGTACTACTGAACAAGATAAAATTAAAAAGTGACCTAATTGTAACCTACAGTTGGAAAAAGGTTCTGAAGAAAACTTCGTGGTACTTTACAATTAAGTGTATTTAATTTTATCAAAGAAATGTCTAATTTCACAAATCAAAAGGTGTTATGGAAAATATTACATAGTTACAAACTTTTGGCCAAGACCTTCATTTGGCATATATTCTGCCAAGACATTACTAAAACCTTTGTACCTTAAAATAGTAGTGTCAGGTACCGCCTTAACATCAGGTAGTAATATTACATTGGAATTAGTTTTGCCAAGACATTAATAAAACATTTAAGTGAATAACTAGATGGTTAGTTACCGCCTTAACCACAGGTAACTAGATTACATGGAATCTTGTGAAATTACATTTGAAAAAAACTTTAAGAGTAAACAAAACTTGAAAACAAACAAGGAAAATAATTTTCCAAATAAAATCTAGCTCAGTAGAGCCGTAGATCCAACTAACAATACATATTTGTCGATCATTCTCTTTAAACCAAATCGTCTGGTACACCATTCAGTTTTACCAGGAAAAATTACGGAACTATTAAATTCTACATTTAAGGTTATTCAGTGAAACAGGAAGAAGAATTTACACTTGGTTAACAAAAAGACACATAACTAAGTGTCCTGAAAACATACCGTCCTAGGCACCGTTATTGTGTGAGGTTAAAAATAAAATTTCAACACCTACTTGAATTCGCCAACATTTTCAACAAGAAATGGCACGCCGACCGCAGCCTCACCTCAAGGTCAACGATCTCCGTCCTCGCAGACAAAGGGACTGCTTGACCGTGTACACCACGCGGCGGTCATTTCCCAGCCAGCTGGATAAATTCACCAAAGAAGCAAAACAGCAAAAACTCGAACTTGAATTTGAACTTGAACACCCTGGAATTAGCAGAAAAAACAACATATTAAAACCTTTACTACACAGAACGATGAGAACAAAATTCCGGTGACTCAAAATACAAAGAAAGCAATACGTACCATGATCCGACAATAGTCAGATCTCCCACCAACCCGGCCAAAAAAACTCCAACAATCACCTCCAAAAAGTCTTTCTGAAAATAGAAAACAATATTACGGAAACCATTCCACTCAAAATAAATAACCCAAATTTAAACTCAAAACAAACCTTAGAACTATCACGAAGTCGTGTTGGCAAAATCCGCCATTATTGTAAAAAAATAAGACACAAGACACGTCTTGACAACCCAAAAGACTGATCGAGCAATGACCGGAAATGGTCTCGCTACTCCACCAGACAAAACGAACGAAGTTCATGTCAACGAACAGAGGGTAAAACCGAAACTTTCCGGCAAGCAAATAAAACGACGCGAAAACTTTGTGATAACCGCACCTACAAAATTTGCAATGCTACAATAGGAGTTTTATGGGATGGGAATATTTTATTTTGATATATCTCTTGACTGCCAGCGCTCTAGTAGTGTATGATATCTAGACGAAACGATTAAGATATAGCATCAAGAACCTAGCACGCGCCGTCGATACAGTATCTTTCCATCATACTTGCTCTCTTGCACAATGACAAACGCGGTATGCGTGGAGTGCAAGAAGGTTAGATAGACACTGTATCTCTGGTGCGTGTTAGCCAGACAGGAAATGGATACAATAACAAAACAAAAATGGTGCATTTGTCGTTTAATCCTTCTATTGTTTTCGGCTTTTCAGAGACAAAAAATCCAGCAAGTATCAAAAACTGTTTGTCAAGTATATAAACAGATGTATCATCGGTCAAGTTCGCGAAACCGATCACTCCCGATCTGAGTGTGACTTCAAAATCACCAATGTTCATTGCTGCTTTAGGCGACAATTATCTTTACACAAACGCAATTAATGATGAAAAAATTAAAAATGAAAATATATTTATTTAACTGACACGAATTTTTACAGTACATGCGTAAAACAGTGGTGCCCACGCTAAGCCTAACTTGTCCTGCGGGGACCGTGACAATATGGTTTACTAGAAGATAATTTCGTTTACTAACATGCATTTAAGAAATAATAAAAAACTTAATTGTAACTTAAATAAAGTTATAATAAATTACAAAATGTGATATACAGGCTGGAAAAAATTTAAGGGCCCTGGAGGGGAACTACCTTAAATCCTTTAGTTAGCTCATTTAACTGAAAGGAAACATTCCTTTATTTTTTAAAAGAAACAAAACTGCATTCAAAGATATTCTGAAATTCGCTTGTCTCACCTGGAAATCGAACCAACAAAAAATTAAAAAAAATAAACCCTCGCTATTTTATTATACGAATCGGTAGGATTATTGTTCAGGATAAAATTTGTCTATAAACATTTGGTCTTACACTCATCTGTTGTACGAGATACCCATGAAATTAAATATTTATTACAAGTTTTTTATCAACAATACCTGGTACTGTTCACTTGTAACAAGTAAATGACAAGTTATAATTTTCTTGTCTCTTTTACTTCCAAAGACATCGTATGAAGTACAAACTTGCTAATGTTATTTATCTTAAGTACCTTGTTGAAGACTTCAATAAAAAAATCGTTAAATGATAATAATAAATCTATGCACAGCACAATTCCTTCTTGCACTAGGCGTACTGACGAAAAGTTTAAAAAGGGAACGTATTTTTTTTGCAACGCGGAACAACATATTTAAAGTTCGAGCGATAACTTTCAACATTTTTAAAATCGATAAAAGTATTCGTTCGAATTTCAAATTTTGTTTTGCTTTCATTCCGTGCTGTCATTGTGTAATAATGGCGTATCATTATTACTTTACAAGTGAACAGTACTAGGTATTGTTAATAAAGAACTTGGAATAAATATATTCAATTTCATGGGTATCTCGTACAACAGATGAGTGTAAGACTAAATGTTTATTAGACAAATTTTACCCTGAACAATAATCCTACCGATTGATATAATAAAATAGCGAGGGTTTATTTTTTCAATTTTTAGTTGTTTCAGTTACCGGGTGAGACAAGCGAATTTCAGAATATCTTTGAATGCAGTTTTGTTTCTTTTAAAAAATAAAGGAATGTTTCCTTTCAGTAAAATGAGCTAACTAAAGGATTTAAGGTAGTTCCCCTCCAGGGCCCTTACATTTTTTCCATCCTGTATATTATTCAATAAGTTTACATAAAAACATAAGAAAAAAATAATTAAAAACGACTACGATTAGCTACAGAATCATACACGGAAATTATTATTCTAAGAGGTATGTTAAGCCACAGGTATTATTTTCTCGGTAGAGTCGTAATCCAGCTTAGATAACCAGTTTGTTACACGAGTTTTGGCTTGATGATAGCTTTCGCGAACTTGACCAATGCTAGTACTAAGGGTACGTTTCGAAACGTGTGGTTATCACTCGGAGCGATGCGAATTTTACCCTGCATCGTTCAAAAATCGACCCGAGTGAAACCGAGGGTAAACGAACTGTTACCTGACAGTTGCGCTAAGTGTTTTGAAACGCTTTCGAGAAATGTAAATATCGCACTAAGTGCGATTTCTAACTCTGTCTGGGCACCGATAAAATTCGCCTGACAGTTGTCATTTCGGTGTTTTCTCGGGATTCGGACGAATTTTGAAAATAGAGTTCAAAATTTCCGTACGAATACGGTGAACATTTTTCGAAACTGCTCCGACAAGATTATAGCTTGCAAATGCAAAGGTTGCAATGCCATCCATATTAAAAGCAATAGGTATCGGTTCAATTCCTTCTTTATTAGGTACGTTACTTTATTTATCTATTTTGATTTGAGGTTATGTATTTACTTGACATTGACATGTGTTACTCCAGACCGTTCCAAAACGCTTTTCTCACGGGAATCACTCGCAAGCGTTTCAAAACCAGATCTTTCTTTCTCTTTCTAGTGTAACTCTGCCTCTTTCTTAAAAACGAGTGAAATTTCGCACGAAGATCACACGTTTTGAAACGTAGCCTTAGTTATGTCGTATGTTCAAGTTGTCGGATGTGACCATTTGGCAACCGATTCAAAGATACATAATAATCGTAAGAACATAAAATACATTGAAGAACATTTATCAGAATTTTCATTTATAAACATATCGATTCAGTATGTTGTTCATAAAGGATTGTTCTGGTAACTACCAAGTTTTTTCTAGGTCTCTCCACACAACTCCCACCCGGATTGTCCGGTGATTATTATTTATTAAAGTTACTGTTGTCATAACTAACCAGTCTGGTAGTAGGTACTAAACAAACTTCCTTAGAAATATGAAGGCCACAGGTGACTGCATGATATAGCCAAATTTATACTGGAAATTCGGTAAGTGAATAAAATTTAGGCTTCCTATACTAATTGACTTGGGATGGTTCTTGAACTAGTACAGGGGCACAATTTTGTTTTTCGTATTTTACAAAACCGGTTATTGAATCTTAGTCCTGACCAGTTACCGAGTCTCCAGTATGAATTCGGCTATATCATCCAAAGTCACCATTTATTACTAGAAATCTATAATTTCGGGTTTAGCAATGGCCGCCACTCCATCTCTGTCTCTCTCATCTGACATCTCTGTTTATTACTGCATCCATTTCAAATACCTCTTACAAAGTCGACACTATTTCTTATCCCAATCTTTAAGGCCGCATAGTGTTTACCGTATGTCACACAGCTTCACCGTCTGTCAATAACAGCTGATTCAATCGTGTAAGAACGTGGTTTCTATTTGTCCTCTTTCGAAATCCCCTCTCCCCTCACGTAGCCTAGCGAAGCTTTTAATCCATCCCCTTCCCCTCTTAGCAAACGACGTGCTTGTAGACTTTGGCAGACAGTGATTCAACCGCAAAGACTGACACTATCCCCCGGTTTCTGAAAGGTTAATCAATGTTAACAGTAGATTAAAAAATAATTATCTGCGGATTAAGCCAGAAAAAGTGGGAATTTTACATTGAAATCAAAAATTAACTAAGTTAATTATTGATTCATCACTATTCAGACTTCATATATGCTTTATTTTCACCGTTATTTGTGGTTAAAGTTTTTTTAATCTACTGTTAACTTTGATTGGCCTTTCAGAAACCGGGGGTAAGTCTTTCAAACTTCAAAACTTCACACTTCAAAACTTTTATTTGTTGAGACGATTTTACATGGAATTTAATATAATTTGTCCCTTTATGCTCTGCCGTTAGGCGTACAAATGTTAAATCTTAACATTAACGAATAAAGTACAATTGTATACAAAGTAATTTACATTCAATTAGGACATTCTTTAACTAAATAAAATCAATATTAACAGGTATCATTCAAATAATTATCAATTGTATAGTACATTTATCAATCAGGAAGTCTTTTAGTTTCATTTTAAATACGTCAATATTTTCAATTGTTCTGATGGAAGCAGGAAGCTTATTATACAATTTTTATAAAAATCTTTGCTTCGGTTCCGTGGTTTGTCGAACCTAACAACGAATCTGCACCCCCCAGCCAAGGACCTGTTCGACACAGCCATGGCGAAGTTGAACCGACGCTCGCCGGACCTGCGCGGCGCCATACTGCAGATAAAGCAGGCGGCTGAAGCAGGACACGTGCCGGCCAAGATACGGCTGGCCTGGTCATACATCTACGGAGAGGGCGTCGAACTTGACGTCCAGAAGGCAAAACTCATATTTGAGGAGCTAGCGGAGCAGGGGAATGCTGATGCCCATTCTGTGAGTTAAGTTTTTGTTATTATGGAAGAGTATGCAAATAAATAATAACTTAATTCACCAAGTTGGGGTTAGGTTAATAGTAGTTTATGCTACAAGGGCGCAAAGGAATAAATTACGAAAACGTAACCTAGTAATTTATTGCTTTTACGCCCGTGTATCATACTACGTTTTTCAATGCATAGTGTGAGGAAATGAAAACAAATATAATCTTGTGAACTTTAAATTATGATTGGCTCAAAAGGATTGTATCCAGAGCCGTTAAACAGTGGAAAAAAAAGTATAACATCTATGGTACACAAGAAAGGCTGCAGGTTAGCCAACCATGGCAAAAAAAAAAATAAAAAAAAAATAATAAAGCCCTAGGGCAAAATAATCGACTTTCTGCTCGGTTTTGATGCATAAAAAGTGGGCCTTTACGAGCACATGCATTGAAAAAGTCATTATGTATAATTAAAAGCCCTTTACTAGTAAATATATTTTTCTTAAAAATATTGTCTTCTGACAGAAATGCATGCTTTGGCCGCCATTTATGAAACGTTTCTTGAAAGGCACAGCTTATATTACTCTCCTTCTCAGGGCATGGGGTTCCTGTACGCGACGGGTATTGCCGTACCGGTGTCGCAAGCTAAAGCTCTCGTCCACTACACGGTGGGGGCTCTCGGTGATTCGACGTACTCACAGATGGCGCTAGCTTATAGGCACTGGTCGGGGCACACCGTGTCGCCGAGCTGCAACTCGGCCATGCAGCTCTATATGAAGGTTGCAGCTAAAGGTACCATTAACTTGCTTGTGCTACAAAATAACCACTTACAAAATGTTTACTCCGCATAACTAGCGAAAACAGGCGCACGCACACATAGACGCGTACGTACGACGATCTCGGAGATACTCGGGTGAATGCCAATACGAAATTCTGCCGAGATCATCATATGTACGCGTCTATGCAAGTGTGCGTCTGTTTTTGCTCCGTCGTCGAGTCGGCCTTCTGGTAGTATCTATTTTGTGCTTGTGCACTACATGTAGGACGCACTAGTGACTCGACGCACTCACAGATGGCGCTAGCTTATAGGCACTGGTCGTCCCCGGGCGTGGGAAATATGGAAGAAAAACATCAAATTTACACGCCCTAAAAACTTGTATCTAACCCAAGTCTGAAATTAAAAAACTGACAAATAAAGCGCTTCTGCCGCCTCTCATTGTTACACGTTGACACTTACTTACGATATTGCCCCAGTGGCCGGCGTGGTGACGCTGAGCGGCGGGCCGGCGATACAGCGCGTGCGCCTGTTGGAGGAGGCGGAGGGCAGCGGTGCGGGCGGCGCGCTCGACACCGACCTCATCGAGTACTACCAGCTGTTGGCGGAGAAGGGAGATGTGCAGGCGCAGGTACGTTCACTATGTCGCTCATTGTACGTTCACTATATCGCTGATTGCGAGGGATTTAGATTTCTAAGGGCTGGCAAAACTGTTTTTTTAATTTAAATCTTTTATTTTTACTTCTATTGTTTTTTGTTTTTCTTTTAAATATAAATATACTGATAGATATAATAATGCAAATATAAATACTGTAAAATAATCTCAAGGTATATTTCGGGTCCGATCTGGACCCGGCATCAGTTGAGTATCTTAATAAAAATAAATAGACGAAAAAGCCGATTCTAAAGGCTTTAATTTTAGTTTTAGTGCTGTCAAAACAAAATTTTCTTCATTGCAAAATAGTCCTTAAGATTTGGGATTAGAAGCTAAATTTCTTTGAAAAATTGTACGCTTTACAGCACTAAAACTAAAATTAAAGCCTTCAGAATTGGCTTTATTGATTGATTATTTAGATTTATAATCATAAATCATTTTTTTTAGGCTTTATACTTATTTGTTGTGACTTCGTTCGTTTTTTCCTCCCCATTTGGTTGATTTTGACATACGACTATTTGGGCCCCCCAGTGGGTCTAGCATGCTTCGTTGATACAGCGTCGTACCATCATAATTGCTCTCTATTACGTTAACAAGCGTGGTATGTGTCAGAGCGCAAGTAGGCTAGATAGACGCCGTATATCTAGGGCGTGCTAGCCATACAGATTGTGGTCAGCGCGCTCGTCCAGAAACTAGGAGAGTGACAGCAGGCGAGATGTTAGTCAGTCTTTCCCGGGGACTTCCGCAAAAATCTCCGGAAGTTGGTAACGGACGAATGGTTGATGCTACGAAACTGCCTGTAACCCCTCTCGCGGTCTGGTTTCTTATGACGTCATGACGTATATACAACCACAGACTAATGTATATTCCCAACGTCAGGTGGGGCTCGGACAGCTGCACTTCCAAGGCGGGCGCGGCGTGACGCTGGACGTGCATCGCGCGTTGCACTACTTCTCGCAAGCGGCCAACGCGGGGAACGCGGTTGCCAACGCATTCTTGGGGAAGGTAATAATAAACTTACTTTATATTATAATACAAGTAAGATGGTGGTACCTCCACAGTCGAGCCCTTTCTTGTCGTAAATACACTTGAAACCCGTATATTCCAGATATACTTAGAAGGCGGCGACGGAATCAAGCCCGACAACGAGACGGCGCTGCGATACTTCAAGAAGGCGGCCGAATTGAACAACCCTGTCGGTCAGAGCGGGCTCGGCATCATGTACTTACAGGTTCGATTACCATCTTAATTATCGGTATCGCTAATACAGTAGATCGCAGTCCATCGGAGCTCTGGACCTGTATTTTTGAATCACTCGCCGTGAATCATATATTCACGCACGAAAAAAATTCACGTGCGAAATTCAATTCGATTGGTCACGATTTTACGTATTTTTGAATCAGTAGAAATCATTGTAAACGGTTTTCGTTACACGCAGAAAAAATTAAAACCGGAAAGCAATATTTCGTTGATTTTAAAAACCGGTAATGAATGTAGGTGAACGGAACGTAAATTAAAAAGTTATAGTGTCATGTCAGTCTCATCGATGCATCGACATCGACATTTTCTTCTTGTCATTCTTGCATAGTTTCTACTAGTAGAAATCGGAAAACGAGTGAGACCACTATTTTCAAAAATACTGATTTCAAGTTTTCGTATGCGAATGATGCGGATTCATATGCGAATTGAAATTCGAATGATTCAAAAATACAGCTCCTGATCTCAGATCCATCTTACAGGTACCTTTCCACCGTATCTGTGAAAAATTGTGAAGCGGTAAGCAATAAAAAAGTCACCAATAGGATCGCTCTGAGCTGTGTGGGATAGAAAAATGAAGTGTTCTTATTGGTGGATTTTTCCTAGCTCACCGCTCCGCTTCCTCGCACAGCTCTAGTCGAAAATCAGCCAAAGGATCGATTCATTGGATTTGTATCCAATCTACAAGGAATAACTGTGACGCTTAAAAAATTACTCGCAGCTGAAAACAATGTATACAAGTAATCATCTATTACGCAACCACAAGTTTTTTTTTATTTTGGTTGGTACTTGCTTTTAAAAAGAATAAAACAGCTCGCGTCACTTGATGCTGCAATGAATGTATACTATGGACATTGGAAACTTGGAATCAATATTTAGATATGGGTTTATGATGTGGGGTATCTTTACTACAGAAACTGTGTTGTAAGGGATCAAACTTTGTAATAATAAAAACTACCGAAAATTTTAGTTAAACAAAGACTAAGGTGCACATCGAACAAGCTTCCATCGAAGTCTACGAGTGTCTTAAAACTAAACTACCGTCTACCGGCCAATATTATTATAAAAGTAAATTCGTTGCGCATCCGTTAAATGTCGCCTTTAATTATTAAAACAAAATGATACATAGATGGCAGCACTTGTATATAAACTAAAAATTAAATAAGTATATCTAGACCGAAACAATATATATCTATAAAATACACATCTACATATGCGTCGCCTACAGGTGTTAAAAAACAAAAAACATGCAACCTTTTGGACACCCTTTCCGGCGACGGCGAAGATTTGGCCAGCATTTTTTATCTAATGTAAATATTTTAGTTTAGTTGAGATGAGTTAATTTTATTGTTTGACTGATATAAATTAATAAATTTAAAATAAATATTATATTCCAGGGTCGAGGAGTACCGAAGGACACGACGGCTGCGTTCAAATACTTCACTATGGCGGCCAACCAGGGCTGGGTCGAGGGACAATTGCACCTCGGATTTATGCACTTTGGTTAGTAAATTTAATCGACTACCTAATCTTAAAGTTGCGAATATTTATTTTTATTCCTTTTATTCAATTTAAGTTAACCTGACGTTCATTTTATATTGTATTTCCTCGTATTATGTTTGTTTTTAGGTTTCCGTACCTCAAAATGAAAAACAGAACCTTTGTATGATCACTTTGTTGTCTTTCTGTCTGTCTGCCTTATTCTTTCGCTCCGGCTTAAAATAAGCCCTACCACCCTCACGGACGATATTCGTGAAATTGTTAGCAAGCCGGTCAACGGCCTCAATGGTTCCCAACAGGGCAAATCGGTTCTGATGTTCCGTTTGAAAGATATGCCACCCGAGTAGATACACTGCCCATTTATAACACGTTGCTAGTGAGGACTGTGTTGACCAGCATGCCAACTCCACTGACAGACAATTGATCGGTAGTTGGTAGAGTTTTTATCGGTTTCAATGTAATATAATTAAATAATCTGTCTATAGGTAATAGTTTTATGCAATAAATAATAATATAGAGAAATACACAAGGAAATAATAAAGGTTAGGTTTACTTACATTTAATAAAAAAATACACTTGAATAAAATTAAAAATGTAGGAATAAGGAATAAATAATATTATAAATATATTCAATACATATAATAAATATAAGCCTAACTCCGCCCATTCGATTAGTCTTGCTAAGAAAAAGGGCAAGAAACTTAGCAAGATCATGTCTTTTTAACAGACTTAGGTAGAATCAACTGGCGTATTCTGAAGTCCGACGAGCGGGAAGAGACATGATAACCCTGGAGTCGCTAGATCATATAATAATAAGCCTCTCAAAATCCAACCCTACATCCGAGCCGAACATCAGGCCACGTGAGAGGCGGGCAACGTGTACAAAATTTACAGGGCTAACAGGGCAATGGCATTACGCAGGGCAGCTTGAGGCGAGCTGTTGGGCAGTAGCGACCCCACGAACCCGAACGTGCTCCCAGGGGAAGGCCCTGTTTCTCATCTTCGGCTTGCCTTTGTTGGCTGGCTGAAGTTAACAATGATGAGCAACAGATCCCCCACCTCTGGCTTGCCGTGGGAGGCCGGTCTGGGTGGAGTAGCAAGAGCTATATGCTCGAAGGGTGGATGTGAAACGTAAGTGGCGAGTGGGCACGTGATGGTGGACCCTCAGGGAGCAAGTGATCGTCGTTTAAAGTCCAGTGACACCTCTCCACCTTTTAGCCGCCCAGCAAATGTTGCTCCTTTTTCTATCTGTGCGAGCGACCGTTTGGGGGGCCCATTTAATTGAGTTGGCGAATCTCCACCTGCCCATTTTTCCGTGTTATTAACATAGGTCGGACAGGCGCCATAGTTCCTTCCATAGTCCTAGATATCCACTCCACTAACAACTCAACGCAATAGTCTGATTTCCTTCGTGTTCATTCCTTACAATAGTCCTACACAGACCGGGGGTTGTCTTTGGGTGCATTCCTACAGTGCGTACAGGGATAATCGTCGGTTGGTGTCACATCACATTTGGATTAAATTGTCTAAAGGACCTCTACGTGTTGGCTTCGGCCCCACACATGCCTCCCAAAGGTCCGGGACTACATAGTCCCGAGATATGACAAATATATATATATATATGATAATAATAATAATGTTTATTTGCGTAAAGAGAATTTAAGATTAATACATTCAAAAGGATCTTACGGCTAGTGAAAATTATTTTTTGCCTAAACTAAACTACAAAAGTAGCCTGTATTTTAGGCACAGAGTTAAAAAGAATATAAAAGTACTAAGATAACAATTTTATGCTTAAAAATTAACAATTTTATGCTTAAAAATTATCAATTTTATGCTTAAAAATTAACAATTTTATGCTTAAAAATTATCAATTTTATACTTAAAAATTTACAATTTTATGCTTCAAAATAAACAATTTTATGCTTAAAAATTAACAATTTTATGCTTAAAAATTAAATAAATGTTACCGAGAAGTGCAATATTACGAAGTTACCTAGAACACCTTAACATAACAAAATAATATATATATTTAAATTAGCTTATAAACTAGAACAGTTTCATTACATCTAATAGTTATATGACTGAGAGTAGGTTCTCAAAGATTGTAACCATTCAGTGATTCGAATTTTACATTTAATGCTTGTGAGGTCAAATAAGTACATTTTTTAAATTTTATTGTAAAGATAGGGGCCTGAGAACAAGAAGAATTTTTGCGCGAAGAGTGTGCGGCGGTGCGTGTTTGTGCGAAGAGTGTGCGGCGGTGCGTGTTTGTGCGAAGAGTGTGCGGCGGTGCGTGTTTGTGCGAAGAGTGTGCGGCGGTGCGTGTTTGTGCGAAGACTATGTTCTTGCGTCTTTTATTAGTTATGTCCGGGTTATAGGGTGTAGATTTGTGCTGCAATAAGACTCGAACTTACCACATCCCACTTAACAAGTTTAACTTCATCATGAAGAAAAGAGACGATCCAAACTGTACACGATGTGAGAGAGAAGAGGACCTCCTACACTTAGTCCTCGAGTGTAAAATCAACGAACAATGTAGGTTGGATTTCTTAAATGAAACTCGGTGCTCTACTGGCGATTTTCTCTTCTTTCTCCATCAAATCTTAAGTTCAGGGTTCACGGCCGAATATAGTGATAGATTTGTAAGTTTCATAATAGACTCACTGAACCTTAGATCTGAATATTATAAAAATACTCATAGTACTCATAGTCCCAACTGTTTAACACATCATCATAACATCTAAAGTTTAATCATTGTAATTATTTTTAAGCTGAATTAATCTTAAAATGTATGCTTATAAAATAAATAAGATTAAAAAAAAAAAGTTGGCGTGCGGCTAGGACTGAACAAGTATGATCAGTAGGCGAAGAGTAACCTGTCCATTAATACTTGGTACGTTTCAGGCGGCATCGGCGTGAGGCGCGACTTCAAGCAAGCTAACAAGTACTTCTCGCTCGCGTCACAATCGGGACACGTGCTCGCGTTCTACCACCTCGCGCAGATGCACGCGCAGGGGCTGGGGGTCATGAGGTCATGTACCACCGCTGTTGAGGTACGTACATTCTTGAATTAATTAATGAATGGACACTTTATTGTACACAAAAGAAAAACAGGGGTTTGAAAATATAATTGGGTACAAACATATTATTATTATTATGTAGGTACACTTTTCAGTCACGGGCCCATAGGGACCCGGTCATTTGAAAGGCATTCATGGAGCCGAAGCCAACATTGAAGAGGACTTTGGTACCATTTAATCTAAATGTGAGATGGCTGCATCCATGGAGGCCTATCCTTCAATGTATCATTGAGATACACTAACGGACAGTCCCCCACAGTTGCCAAACTATTGCCAGGAAGGATGCGACTTGGAGTGGGCTATGAGGATGGGATGCTAAATGGGCCGGATAACAGGGCTATGGGGTGAGATAACGGACATCTGCCCCGAAAATCTCTCACGAATTTAAGTATGGCAGATGGTGACTTGCTGCTTGATAACTATCCAACAGGATAGCCGTTGTGGGCCCCCTATTTAGCCACCATGGGGTGGCCAGGGGGCAACACTATATAAGGTTGTCGAGAGGTGAGTCTGCGGGGCGCAAGATCCTTCTACAGTCAAGTGGTACCAGAGGGCGATGGGGTCGTCACATCCCTACGCCTGTATTATTATTATTTTTGATACACAGGCAGCTAAAAGCTGATTTTGTGTATATCACTGCACTTTAGTTTTCATAAAATTGTCAAGTTTATTTTTGAATAAGTTCACTGTGGATGCACTGATTACAGCTTCTGGTAGACTATTCCACCCACTAACTACACGGTATTACTTGAAGCTTCTCCTTATCGTGTGGGCTGCAAGGTCTATCGACCCAACAGGCCTGCCAGTCTGGCATAGCAAACCATATCGAGCTCGATAGCGCGTGATACAGTGCTCTCTCTCACTCTATTGACTTACCTCGAGAGGGATAGACATGTTGTATCGAGCGGTTTAAAGCTCCTCAACTCATTACTCGAACACTCACCAGGATTGGATATATTTGCTGACCCTATGTATCGTATTAAATATATGAGTAACTATTTCCTTACTCTTAGTTTATTTAAGTTAACCTCAACTCTATGATTTATTTAAATTTATACTTTATGTTAGTTTAATTTGCAAGTAAGTGTTTTGGACTCCTGTCTGTAAACTTATTTTGTTTATAAACAACCTGCCCCGACTTCGCACGAGTGCAATGCTAATACTAAATATACTACAGTATCTAAGGTACTCAGTGGCGTAGCTATCATAGGGCCAGCTGGTGCAGTGCACCAGGGCCCCGGAGGTCAGGGGGCCCTCCAACCTAAGCTTTGAATAGAGCGGGTCAGCCAATTCGCCAGCTCCTGAAGCTAGAATACCTCGACCCTGCTCACAAGAATTTTCAAGTGAAGTTATAGACGAATTCGCAAAAATTAAAGCGCGCAAAAGGTTGTGAATTGGACAGGGACCTCTGTTAAAAATCGTTTTTCTTTGTCATCTATTGATCTCATCTGTATAATAAAGATTTTATAAAGCGTCGTTGCTTATTTATTCCCATTTTCTTTTATATAAACACAGGGATTTTACCCCTCATAGAGATGACGTATGGATTAAGCCTACTAATGATAAGTTCAACCACTGTATCCTGTATCCTATTCTTATACCTATCTATAATTTTGAAGGCCAATATACATAAGTTGAAGCTACCGTGAAAGAGGGGGTGAGGGCCCGATTTTTTCTCTATGCACCGGGGCCTTTGTCTTCCTAGCTACGCCACTGAAGGTACTTAATTGGATAAGGATTAATGCTGTATTGCTTAAAATCGCTTCGTTAATAAGCCATTATTTCTCGTCAAAAGTAAAGGATAAAAAATGGCTATTGTGGGTTATCCCTAAGAGATAGACATATACCATCGTGGACTTTTTTGTAAACCTTTTTAATGTGTACAATACTGTAGTACATTACTTTGATCTATCTCGTAGGGTTCAGCCAGCGTTTGCAAGGTAAGCGCAAAAAAATGTGTTTATTTACGACATCACATCAGAAATCTCTAAAACTAACAGTGTTTCTCTACTATATTATGCATGTATTATGCATATAAACCTTCATCTTAAATCACTCTATCTATTAAAAAAACCCGCTTTAAAATCCGTTGCGTAGTTTTAAAGATCTAAGCATACATAGGGATAGACAGACAGCGGGAAGCGACTTTGTTTTATACTATTTATAAATAAATGATTCTATGATTCAAAAGCTCGATATGGTCTGCTATGCTAGGCCCGCTGGTGTCACAGTTTTTAAACCGCCTTACAGTCTCTGACGTCGCTAATGTAGCAACTACTAGAAAGTGGGCGGGTTTAACGGCTTAACGTGCCTTCCGGAGCAAGGAATTCTAATTTATTTATCTAAATCAGGGGTTGGCAATCGGTGGCCCGCGGGCCGCATGCGTCCCGTGAACCACTTTGGTGTGGCCCACAAAGTTCGCAACCTCTGCTTGATAACTATATTAGTGTGAGCCGACATTTTCCATTCTGAACTATCTAAAAAGCAAGCATTGTTCTCAGTTAAAAGATGCACATTTAGACGCAATACTGCACAAAATGCGGCCCTCGCTGATCCCCTGGTATAGTGCGCGCCAATCTTTTAGTCGCCTCTGATTGAATTACGAGTGCAAGCTTGCGGAGGTACAGTCAAGGAAACAATAATATGAACGGTTGATTATTAAATGTTTACTATAAGTGGGAAGGTGTATTTGTTGTACCTACCTATTTAATATATATTTATTATTTTAGTGCAATTTTAACTGTTTAAATAAAACAAATTAATATAAACACCATTTTCCTACATTGTCGCCTTAAAACGCTATAAAGGCCTAACAACAAAAAACTTTAACAAACTAAATCAACAAAACAACAAATAAAGGCAACACAAACAGATTCAACGATTAACTTAACGAATCATAGAATTTTTTCCATGAACGTACTTTTCATGCAACGCGCGTGTGTGTAGTGTACCCGTAGCACTAACACTAACGCATAGTGTTGACACCTGCTAAATGGCGAGCGGGGGGTGGGGTGCGGCACGCAGGCGGGTGTGCTCCGCGCCCTCGCTCCTGTAACGTCCCCCTGACACCGTTAAACGGCTATTGCGTCGCCTCTTGCGTCTATCTTCAGAGGCGACTAAAAGATTGGCGCGCACTGTAGCATTTGTGGCCCTCCTGTATCATAAGGTTGTCGACCCCTGATCTAAATTGTAACGATGTTTGGTCCGTCATGTCCTCTCCAGTTATTCAAGAACGTGTGCGAGCGAGGCCCGTGGGGCTCTCGACTGATGCTCGGTCACGCGGCGTGGCGCGCCAGGGACTCTGACTCGTCCTTCCTGCAGTACTTGTCTATGGCGGAGATGGGGTACGAGGTGGCGCAGAGCAATGCCGCCTTCTTACTTGATAATGGTGAGTTTATACGTTTTTAGGATATTATTCCTAGAATTTGTAGAAAACTGCGCATCCTTCTACCTAGATAGATAGATATACAGGTTGCTTGGTAATTCGACCTATTCCTTTAAAGGGGTTATACTAGGGATCATTTCCAACAAATAATGCCTATCAACTAGGGGTCGAAAATGATAATTTTTTTTCAAGTAAAACACGTCGATATTTCAAAAATTACAAAATAAAAAAGGTTTTCTTTCCACTTAAGACCTTTTAATTCTGAGATTATGGGAATTCAGGGCAAGCATTTTTTTATAAATGATCACTCATCTATCATTGATCAGAAATATAATAAATAAGTGCTGAGAGCGGAATAGTTATTTTTAAATAATTTATTTTTGGTTATTAGGCTGAAAGTTTGAAAAATAACATAAAAACCTTCGTAACTCGGAGACCATTCATTTTTGACACCTAGTTGATAAGACTTAATTCGTTGGAAATGATCTCTAGTATAACCCCTTTCAAGGAATAGGTCGAATTACGAAGCACCCTGTATAAAACATTTATTAAGCACTATAACACTTTAATACACAAAACTTAGGATACAAATTCAACTTATATAACTAAAATGCTTAAGAATTAACACGCACAGAAAACAAATAAAAAAAGAAGAAAAATAAAAAACATGCGTTTCATTTGTAAATCTGTTATGTAACATAACAAAGTTGATTGTTGATGTGTATGTGCCACGGTAGCAAAATAGGCTACGACTCGACATCAATGTTATGGCCGTATATACATAACACCACAACGTCGATTTTCAGTCGTCATCTAGTCTAGCTCATAGACAATACAGCCCAGAAAGACGTCTATTGTTCAACATCTTGCGTACAAATAATTCTGTCAACAATCGAAACGTGATACTGCAATCCTATTGGCTCTTCCAATCTTACGTATAGCGCCACAAACTTATCTTTCTCAAAGACTAAGACTCTATCTTGTATCTGCTGGTTCAGTCAGATGTGTTGACAGAAATCGGTCGCCTGTGTTCGTCTATGGTCTAGCTCGATTAAATTAAATGGCTCTTATAAAGTTAACACTTTATAAGAGCCATTTAAAGTGACAGATACTATAGAAGTTTAAGGTTTAGATTGAAACCTAAAAATGTAATGAATTATTATTATTTATTATATATATGTTTTACTCCACAGGTCTCCACATAAATACAAACAATTAAATGGTTTTAGTCGCTATATTTCGACCCCTCAGTGGGGCCGTCATCAGGCGAATAGGAAAAAATATTATATGACATATATGTATAGGTATTTGAAGTAAGAAAACCGCTGACATCTATTGATATAAAAATTTTGAAAAATCCTTTCTTAGTGGATGCCTACACTATATAAGGTATCTATATGCAAAATTTCAAGTCTCTAGGACCAGTGGTTTAGGCTGTGCGTTGATATATAAAAAAAGTATCCCGATTTGCATAAAACTCAAGGGGCATTCGGGGTCGCCAATTACGCTGCTGTATTCAAATTTGAAATTTTTTGACAACTGATAGGGATTTTGACACTCTTTCGGAAAAACTTTGATCGGTGAGTCCGTTTGGCATTCTGGTGAGGCCGAAAAACGAGCATGTGAGGACGGACAGGGTGCGTTCGTAGTCTGAGCATGCAAGTTTTTCGGCCGAGCACTACACCTTGACTCCCAGAGGGAGTGAGAGCACTTATAATGTTTGTTTCTGAAAAAAATGTAATTTGTTTCCTGTAGGCCACGCGGGCGAAGCCGCGGGCAGGAGCTATATCATTACAAACAACGAGCCACGACGTGAATTTCACTTTGTGGCCTTTTTAAGTTAGACCGATGTTACACCATCAGTTTTCTTTGATCAATGTTTTATTTTAAAATTTGATGTCAAATTATTTTATGTAAATATTTTTTGTATGAAAAGGGATCCATTATGAATAATGTGTACATTTACATGTTTTAATAATGGATCATTTTCCATAGACAATATTTGGTTTGGCGAAGGATCCTTTAAAAGTAGGTGGGTCATTTTCAAATAAAATGACCGCCTAAAAAACATGCTGTCCACTGACTTTGACCATGAATATCTCATTAGAAATATCAAAATTGTTAACTGTTTTGTTCAATACTAATTATAAAACTAATTATAATACAGTTCTGATTACAAAATTTACTAAAAAGACTTCCCAAATATAATTAAAACAAAAAATAGTCTCAAAGAAACTCAAAATTTCGTATGTCCACCCTATATACTGGCAGATTTAAACTCTAATAATTGCGGCAAATTTAATTTAATTTATAGTAAAATCACCCTCTATTGAAAGATAAATATCTAGGGATACAAGAATTCAAGTTAAACAAGGTGTTATAAAGGGAAAAAATTAATTTATAGTCATTTACATCTTGTCTCATGAAATCGGAGGTGGCGGAAATTCCAACTAAGTAACGGTGATTATAGTGATTAACAAACGAAAAAGCTACCAAAAAACAATGTTTTATTACGTCAAGCAACATTGTCGTCAAATATCAAGCATGCTTCCTCTTCCTTCGGTCCAAAATTCGTTACTTTCCACAGTGAGGTTGTGACCATCAAAAAATTTGTTCCCTTAAGTAGCTGTGTTTTTACTGTTAAGTTATGTTTTTCTTATTGATTCATGTTTATAAATGGGTTCCCTAATAATCAAAGATTGTTACTTGCTATTATTTTTTCAAGTTACTCATTATGTATTGTATAAAAACATGGCTTAAACAGTTTATGATAGCTATTCGTAACATCCGTTAAGTAGCGTTATGTATATGCGGAAGGTTACTGTTACTAAATGGAATTGTAAAGCTATATCTTGATTGGAATTAAAAGAAATTAAAACAAATTGGAATTATAAGAAATTAAAATAAAGCTAATGATAAACAACAACCTAAGTTAAGTACTGATTATTTATACAGAGTGTTAGGAAAAGTACTGCGATCATTTCAAACACGTATAGGTTTCACGTATTACATTCCAAAAACTATATAAAAAAAAATAAAGTAAATAATAAATGAAAATAAGCTTCCTAATACCGAAATAATAAAAATAAATAAACTAGAATACTATTAATTGGGTGCATAAGAGGTGAAACGGTACTCGACCTTTTTTATGGGTCGGTATTATGAAGCTTATTTTTATTTTTTATTTTATTTATACCTATATTTTTTTCCTTTTTTCATGTATGTACACCTAAAGTAACCGTGGTTGAAAGGATCGCAGAACTTTTCCTAACACCCAGTTCACTTATTACTAATTAAATTTAAATAAAACATTTAAAATAATCGAAGTTTATTATACCGTGATTATAACGCACCCTAAACAGTTCCTATTAGTAACGCTATCTGTATATATAAAATTCAAAGTCCTGACTGACTGACTGACTGACTGACTGACTGACTGACTGACTGACTGATATATCAACGCACAGCCTAAACCGCTGGTCCTAGAGACTTGAAATTTTGCATAAAGATACCTTATATAGTGTAGGCATCCACTAAGAAAGGATTTTTTAAAATTCACCCCCTAAGGGGGTAAAACGGGGGTCCAAAGTTTGTATGGGGAAATAAGATTTAATAGAATATTTTATTCGAGACTTCACAGGAGTACTCCTATCTATAAATGAGTAAACATGTGTTTCAGGTTTTTTCAGAATTCAACCCCAAAAGGGGGAAATGGGGTGACAAAGTCTGAAAACCAACATGGGTATCGTTTGTATGGTTTATCGGGTCGCTGATTACGAAAACAACAACAATTTCTAAATCCAACGCAGTGGACGTGAAATACCATCAGCCCCTGTTGGGGTGCGATGGGGTTGAAATGTTGAAATGTTGAAATGTGTAAATAACAATATGGGTGTCGTTTTTATGGTTTTTTGGGACGTTAATTACGAAAATGGCATCGATTTTGAAATTTTATATAATGGTCATGAAAATTCTTGAAAGTATGTGTGCCATAGTAAATCGGCTGTAACAGACGGACAGATAGACAGCCACACAAGTGATCCTATTAGGGTTCCATTTTTTCCTTTTGAAATATCTATCTTTCTATATATCCACAATCTATCTATCTATCTATCTGTCTATCTATCTATCTGTCTATCTATCTATCTATCTATATATCTATCTATCTATCTATCTATCTATCTATGTATGTATCTATCTATATAAATCAATATCCCAGCAAAATATCTTTGGAACGGAAGGTGGTACATCTCCAGGGATTGGACCACGGGGTGACAAAAATTGTCAAAACTTTGACGGCCTGTATCTCCAGAACGGCTAGAGTTAGACCCATGTTGATGGCTGTCTAGAAAAAAGTCTCGACGAGGTCTACCTGCCGAAAGTGTCAAAACTTTACGGGCCCGTATCTCCCAAACGGCTGATGCCAGACCCATGTTCATGGTACTCACAGAAAAGGGCTCGGCGAGATCTAGATGACGGTAAAAAAAGGCGAAAAAAAATATTGCAAAACATTTGATCAGCCTTATCTCCCGAACGGCTAATCGTAGGGAATTCGGGTTTCAACTATAGTAATCGGTTAAACTGGAGCTACATGACCGAAGCAATAAAAATTGATAGGTTTTGACAATTTTTTGACAGGTCCAAAAAAGTCTTCCGATTTGCATGAAACTCAAGGGGCATTCGGGGTCGTCAATTATGCTGCCGTATTCAAATTTGACATTTTTTGACAACTGATAGGGATTTTGACATTCTTTCGGAAAAACTTTGATCGGTGAGTCCCCGTGTTTGATATCTGGTGAGGCCGAAAAATGAGCATGTGAGGACGGAGAACGCGCCCGCGAGGCCGAAGGCCGAGCAGGGCGCGTTTGTAGTCTGAACATGCGAGTTTTTCGACCGAGCACTACACCTTGACTCCCAGAGGGAGTGAGAGCACTTATAATGTTTGTTTCTGAAAAAAAATGTAATTTGTTTCCTATAGGCCACGCGGGCGAAGCCGCGGGCAGAAGCTAGTGAATAAATAAACTAAAAAAAAAAAACTTACTTATTTAATATAGAGAACGCACGATTCACTTTTTACGTTGTTTTACAACGAGACGATTTCAACCATCTGTCCATGTCGTCAGCACATCGTAGAATTGGGCATATCATGATCTGCCTAGGCATGTCATATTTCGGTTGAAACTTGAAAGGTTGCCTCGCACTCGGCTCCCCGAATTTATTAACATATAAACCTAATACGCTCCGCTCGTCGTCGCACCTATTTTTGGCCTTAAGGTTATCACGAAATTTATATTTTCCATGACGCTAAAGATTCGTTCCTAAAAGTATGTAGGAATACTACACATTTCTGTGATTTTCAACAAATTTGGTGCTGCTTTATTGTCAAAAAATATGCACTACTCTGTACTATAATATGCAATTAGAAGTTCATCAAATTTTTTAGATACTCACGAATTTTCATTAAAACCGGACATTCTTTTGTTCGGATAACCAATATTTTTTTTAACGGACACACATAAAAAAAACCGGACATCTGGCAACCCTAAGAGAAAGAAGAGACGGTCAGAACCACAAGGAAGATAAAGAAGTACGACTACCCAGAAATTTTAATAAAATACGTCGATGAAATGAAAAACACCCAGTCTGACTCATAGCCATCTATTTTATCCAGCTCTATGCAAATTTTGATGGCAAACCCGAATCGAGTTGTGTCGACGCGATGAAAACTGTGAAAAAGAGTCCTCTCAAAAAGAAATATTAAATCTGAAACGATTTAAACGAGCTGTCTGTAAAGTCACAGAATTCAAGTTCAGACCTTTTATTCTTAATACTGATTTATTTTTTATTTAGATTATGATTTTTTCGTCATTTGCTGTCAAGCGGTCGGGCGGACTACACATCCAGAGGATGCCTCGTTTAGAGGCGAAACACGTGTCGATAAGTTTTCTTGCTTGTTATTTAAGATTGCTTTATTTTGTGCTCGTACTGCTTGCTTTGCTTGTGCATGTTTTATACGGGAGGGCGGGCGGTGCTTGAGTCTGCATTTTGAATAGCATGGTAAGAGTGTTTAGCGAAATATTGCAAATTATTAATATATCCACAAATTTAAGAATTTTATGACCTTATTTTTGGTGATTTACTTACGTAAGGCGCTAACGAAAATAAATACAAAAAAAATCGAGATCGTAGTCCAATATTTTTGATTCTATTTTATTTAAGCCTTTTATAGACCACTTCAAAGTAATTCCCCTATTACAATATGAAATTCAAAACAAGTGGAATTTCGAGACACCTTAATATCCATCCCCAATTGCCGGTCCTTAGAACAAAACAGACTACGGACGGCGGCGTCACTGGTGCGAGGTTTTCGGTACCGCGCTCACCAACCCGCCTGTCCAGCGTGTGTGAGTATGGTCCATTCTTCCAGGAGGATTGTAAAGAGTGGCAAAATCTTGGAAAGGCACAAAATCTTGAATGAACCAGGCTGATGGATGGATGGATATTTTATTGTCAAAATTGTATTTATTCTGTACACCATCCAAAGTTTGTATGGAAGAAATCACTTTTTATTGATAAGACCGCCTATGGCACCCTGCTTTTATTTTTGAAATTGTCGCTTTATGTTGGTTTTTGGTTGTAAAGAATATTGTATATTATTTTATTCAAATATTGTAATTTCTTGGTAATCACACACAAGAGCGAATCCAGGATACGGGGGGACATTCTAACAAGGTTTAGGCCTAAGGTCAAAATATGACAAAATAAACAAAAAATCTAGTTTTTATTTATCCCATAAGCGAGTGGGGGGGGGGGAGGGGAATAAATAGGTGGAAATTTGTATCGGAATTCTATTACTATTGTAGATAAAAACCATGAAAATTGTGCGTTGACAATAAAAAAAAAACGTATTTCAGCGTTTTTAGAAATTCAACCTCTACAATAGTTTGCATTGCTAAAGATATATATTTATTTATGTTTGTTCCTTTCGTTCAGGAGTTACCCATTGACTCCCTGCATGTGTCCATTAAGATGGCTGTAAAGAAAACATAAACCACTTAGCTATATTATTCAAAATCCATTCTGTTTGTCAAAGAAACTGCCTAAATAATAAAATAAAACACGTAATTGTATAAAGAAACATATTTACCCAAACACATCGACATTACGAGATTGAGAAGCACGACCTTTGTTATATAATTTATATTCCTACAATTTCGTATGAGGTACTTGCTTCCATTTGGCTATTCCCTAATGTATTCCCAGAATTTTCTAGGAGCACGAATGATCTACAGTAAAACATTATGTACGAAGTGCAATTTACATAATTTCATACAACCATGTTTAGATGTTAAACACCAGGGTCGGATTTAGGGAAGGTCAATCGGGGCTAAAACCCCGGGACTTCAATAAGAGAGAGTTTTTTTTTTTGTACCAAAACCGATTGATATGCAAATAAAAAACCGCCCAAGTGTGAGTCAGACTCACGTACCTAGGGTTCCGTATTTTTCAAACATTTCTCGAAATAGATGCAATTAAATATAGCCAAACTCTATATTTTTACAACCAAATTTTTAATACCTACAATTTGATACCCATACTATATTTTTATAGAATATTTTTTTATTTATTTTACTTTCTTATGTTTCTCATTTGTGCTCAACTTTTTTTAAATTGCTATAAATGTTCTGTAAGTGGCCAGTTATGATCTATAATTGACATTTTTTTCATATTTTCTATCAGTTTCGGAGATAATTCACTTTCGGAGATATGTCTCCCATACATATTTTTGTGTTTTTTTTTAAGATTTCTCGAAACCAGTGCCAGTAAATATAGTAAAACTATATATTTATACTATCAGATTTTTAATATCTACAATGTGATGTCTATATTGTATTTTTAAGATAATATGTTTTATTTTTTTCTCTTTTATTTTGGAAATATTTTGAACAATTTCAAATTTTTTATATTTTTTTTACATCGTGATATGTGGGCAAATTAATGATATTTTTGTGCCAAATTGCATGTCTTTATCTTTAACGGTGCTAATGTGATGATGCTGTGACATACGAACGGACGGACGGACAACGGAGTCTCACTATAAAGGTTCTTTTTGTACCTTTTAGGTACTACGGAACTCTAAAAAGAATAAAATAAGGGGAAATATATAAATTAACTTTAAAAATAATAATTTTTAAATTAATACTTTCAGTATAAATTAACTTGAAAATAATCGTTTCCACTACAAGCTTTTTATAGAAAACTAGCGTAGAAGAGAGCTGGTAGGCGGGGTTAGAAGATTAGGTATGGAGAGTCACGGAACCCAGAAATCCTATAAGAGCACAGTTAGTATTTTTTCAATACAAGTGCTCGTAAAGGCCTACTTTTTATGCATCAAAACCGAACAGAAAGTCGATTATTTTGCCCTAGGGCTTTATTATTTTTTTTTTTATATTTATTTACAATGGTTGGCTGACCTGCAGCCTTTCCTGTGTACCATAAATGTTATACTTTTTTTTCCACTGTTTAACGGCTCTTGATACAGTCCTTTTGAGTCAATCATAAAATTTAAAGTTAACAAGACTATATTTGTTTAATTTCCTCACACTATGCATTGAAAAACGTAGTATGATACACGGGCGTAAGAGCAATAAATTACTCGGTTACGTTTAAAACTCTCGCTACGCTCTTGTTTTAAATCGCCCTCGTAATTTATTCCTTTTCGCCCTTAGAAGGGCGAAGTTTATGCTACAGCATAAACTACTATAGTAAGCAAGTCAGTATTTTTTGACGTGAAGTTATTTTTGTTAGAACACTTTAGTAGCATTTTTAGTATTTTCTTTTGTGCGTTGAGAAACGTGCGTTGATATTTTTGTTTCTTTGTCTGTATTCTCGCGACTCATATAAAAGCTACTTAACAGATTTACATAAAGTTTTCATCGTCTTAGAAATAACCATAGAAAAAAATAATAAATATTTAATTTAAATTTTTAATTAAATCCGTGTTCAGAACCAAATGCCATGACCAAAGCCGAGCACAAAAGCTTATTATTAAATAAAAGTCAAACAGATTCGGATCGAATTACGATCTTGAACCGAAGCCTAAGGGATCCCAAATATTAAGCCCCTATTATATTCGGGCTTGAGGCCTTTCTGCTCGGTTGCTCTGAATATTGATCCAATTGCCCCACCGGTGTTCAGGGTCATGGGTTATTTGGGAATAAACCTTTGGCCTTTTATTAGGTACCTAAATTTGAGCTGAGGGCTGTGTTGTTTGAAATGTGAGTAACGAATGCAAATCATCGACTAAGTTCCAAGAAATTATTTAACAATCTAACTTTCAATGTTATTGTGATCGAGATTGTTTTGACGTGGATACTGCTTTGTTTGCATCTAGTTTAGAGGGCATGTTCATTTTTAATCGTTCATTATTGTTGTATAGAAATTAAATAAGCCAATACGCCGCCATCGATGCCTTCCTCTGTGATTCAGTAAAGAGGTGGCATAAGAATTTTGTCTGACACAAACCGCTACTTTAAAAAAAAATGTCGGTCTTTCCTCAAGATGTCACAGTCTGTTTTGTGTAAGGGCTGGCAATCGTTGATGGATATACTGCCATCAATCGGTCCCAGGCATGGTGCGCCACCTGGTTGTGCCTATTTGACAGCTATATCCCCCTGAATAACTCCGGGTATGTGAGTAAGATGGTGATACCTCCACAGTTGAGCCCGGCATCAGCATTAGCACATTTTAAAAGAAATAAAATGTCGTGACGATATAAAATACCTATATTACGTTTATTATTTTTATAATAAATAATACTTAAAGCACTAGTAGTTTGTACTAGGGATGCGGCGATACTTTGGCGTTACAGATATATCGGCATCGACGATATTTTTATTGCCGATACAACGACACTTTTAAAATTTCGCGCTTCAAACAAGTACTTCAAGAAAGGAATGTAAACGCGCGTGTTGTTTTGTCTATTTCGTTGCAAACGAGGCACGAACTATGCTCGGGGAAATCCCGCGCTTTATTCCGTGTGTTTTAAATAAAAATAAAAAATTCCTCGGGCCAGGATTTGAACCTGCGACCTCCTGCTTACATGACAGGCGCGCTTCCGACTGCGCTTCCGAGGTTCGTATCTGGAACGACGAATTTTTCTCCACCATATCTGTACACCGAATTTTTGTAACTACGTGATATACCAGCTTGTAATTCTGAACAGAAGGCACTGTCGTCGCTACAATATCTGTTGCATCAGACAGTTAAGAAATTCACAGTCATTAACTAAGAACAAAAGCGATGGATTTCGCAATAAAAACATATAATCTTGGTATCGGAATCGCCGATATTTTTACAAGAGTGTCGGTATCGGTATCGTATCGGCAAAAGATGTATCGATGCATCCCTAGTTTGTACTGACATTGTTTTGCCTAGCCAAAACTAGTTTGACGGAGATTTTAGAAATCCCTTAACGCAGAGACGAGCCGGTATGTTAGGTAATTTTTATTTTGTCATGACAACCCAGAAATCAGTTCAATTGTCAATCTCCTATTCGCCTTAGCAAATGAGCCAGTTTGACATTTTACGTCGTACGTTTTTTACACAATGCCACAACAGGTCCACAAAGACCGTATCGTAATCCAACTGTAGGAAATTTAAAGATCTGAACAAACGTACATACATACATCATGTAAAATTCATAACCCTTCTCTTTTATCAAGATAATATCTCTATGTTGGCACTGGAATTTTGTAATGTACCTGTACGTAGCGCTGGTATATAGTTCTTTACATATGAAATTGCAGTTTTCTATAGAGAATTTGAAGGAAACTCAATTTTCAATACTAACATTTTTGCATTTTTTTAGGAATGACAAATCCAAATTATGTAATTTCTTTTGTGTATGAATGAGACAACAATAAGCTAACAGCAACATTAATTTAATTTTTGAAAAGTGTCAGCTGTAAAAACTTATTACGAATCTTGTCATTGAAATGGATGGCATTTAGGATGAACTGTTTTTGAAGATTTAATTTTTAAAATCAAACTGAAAATAAAAACAAAATTTAATACGTAGATGTAAAACCTTGAAATCAACTTTCAACAAATCATTGAAATAGCTAGTAAATTACAGGAATTATGAACTCATGAATCTGTAAGAAGATTTTAGCAACTTCATAGGTAAAGACCTATTATTATATACATATATAGGTTATTAAACTGGTTTAGGTATTTTGCTGGGATAGGGATAATACTTAGGTACTTACGTATTTTATAATGGGCCTCTTGTTTTCGCCAATATTCACGATTCGAAAACCGTTTCGAGGAATAGCTTTCCTGAATTGTTTTTAGTAGATAGATTTTATGACAAGCGTGCATAGGTATATCCTTTATTGAATGAAAAAAAAGCGACGTTTTTAAATTGACCTTAGGTGTCACCATCACTACACACAGGTATACTTTATTTTTCTTGAAAGCATCCGATAAAATTTTTGCTCTCTTGTTGCACAATTTACATCAGGTGTGTACTGACTCCTGCAATTCAAGCATAGTAAAACCAGAACAGTAGTTTATCTTCAAGCAAAGGTACATCGCGCGGCTAATATGTGTGCGTGCTAGTACGCACGAACTACAGTACGCACACAACAGCAATATCTTAGTATACAAGGTAGGCGCTAGTCGGGGTCACGCTGCGATCGCGCTCAGTCAAGTCTCTCGAACAAGCCGCCACGCCACCGACCAATTCAAATATGTTGACAGCACGCAATCATAGCGCAATCAAATATATTGTACTGTCTTCGGATGCCTCAATAATAATTCCTCAAATTCAAAATTATCGTTCTTCTCAATACCTACTCAACAAGAAAGGTGAATAAGAATTGATGGTATATATAAATAATAATGTGAAATGTAGACCGTATTTTCTTTGTTCACATTTAACACAGGTACCTATGATCATAGCTGTGGTATGTTTGTTAATTTTTCAAGATGTTTTTAAACGTGGAGCTGATATGGTTGAATTCGCAAAGATTTTTTAATTTTAGACTAATTTAATGGATTTAACTGATTAATTAAGGTAATAATCGCAAAGATTTTTAAGCAAAGGCGTCGCCATGGGGGGGCAAGATGACATAAATTGTAGGTAAAATGAACAAATTTTAAGTCTTTAACATAATCTTCTTGGGTTTCTCGCAATTTTTTCGACTACTTTATTATTAAAATCTCAAAAGTTTTTCGAATCTCTAGGGGGGGACAGCTACCCCCTTCCCCCCTTTGACGATGCCCACGTTTTTAAAGTAAAGTTCAGGACTAACACCAATCAAAGTCTTCTTGTACGAGTTCCACTATTTTATTTTTTTAATTATTGCGACTAGTTTCGTCTATTTGACATCGTCGGGCTGATTGGAATAGGTTAATAGTAAAAGTGTAGCTAAGTCTTACTATTTACTATTAACCTATTCCAATCAGCCCGACGATGTCAAATAGACGAAACTAGTCGCAATAATTAAAGAAATAAAATAGTGGAACTCGTACAAGAAGACTTTGATTAGTGTTAGAATGAAGTTCCATCAAGAGTCACACCTTACAGTATAAATTATTTAAAGTTCAGGAGCTAATATTTTTTCTTACAATAATTAAGATAAGCAAGTAAGATTTATTTATGAGTTATAGTGTCTATATGTTTATTATGTATGATATGAATGTATGTTTGTTTGTAGTAAGTATGTATGTTTGGATGTTTCACTACGTCGTCGATTGATAGCTCATTTGTCATACTCGGCTTCAAAACATTTTAAGTATTGATTTTTTATTAGCTACGAAACTAAAAGAAGGGACAACTCTGCAACAGTAGGTATTTAAGTCTCGTACGGGGCATGAGTTAAACTACTGTTCTGAGTTTACTATGGTTCAAGCTCGATATTGGTAAAAACAGCTAAGAACTTCCAATAAGTAGCCTGTTGTGCTGGCGTCCGTAGTATGTTCTGAGATATATTGTGAATTGTGATGTACTATTAGACTAGGACGGTGCAGTCGTTAGCCCTATGTGAATTAATGAATTATGAAAGATATTCGTGACAGTGACAAAACGTGCTCCTTCACCTTCAGCCGTCTTTTGAAAATATTCAGCGATGGACAATCCCGAACGTTCGAGGGAAGTGAATTCCATAGATTGACAGCCTCAACAGTGAACGACTTGCTAAACGACGCAGAGTTATGTGCAAGAGTTTTAAGGGCCTTACTATTGCCAAATGGGTACTTTCTAAAGCCTACTCCTCGTTTATGGCCAACCAAAAATAATGAAAAAATGTATTATGAATAATCAACTCTTTGACAACATATGCAACATTTTCTTTTTCATACCACCAAAACTTCTAGATGAATTTTTTTTTTACTGAATGGTGTTTTTTAACCTCAAATTCCCTACTGCTCCTCAGTGGCTTGGCCGATTGAATTCATCTATGCTTTGATAAATAGATAAACTTTATAGCTATAAACATAACATAAGATTATTCAATCGAGTAATCACGTCCAAGTCTGCAACCCAAGGGTAGAATGTTAAGCATACAATTTGTTTTAATGTTCAGTTTGACTTTTTTATTTTGCTCCACCTTGTACTATTTGCTTTTTTTCTCTGTTTGGATCACTAGTTCATCGGATAAAAGCTATTTTCAGAATTTATGCACAAACGTTATGTTTTTGATATCGTATATTTATTCTTGTATCATACATTATTTTATAATTATTTATGTTTTAACTGACAATTCTCAATATCTACATAATATTTGCTGCAAACTTACATTGGCGAATCATTATTTGATATTTAAAGGTATCTCTGGAATAGGCCGTCTTAACAGATCCGAAATGCTAATTCTTATTTCTCTCAAATCTCGATTTACTAAGCCAATCACTGATAATTATTTTCCTTTATTTAAACGAAACAGATGGCCCTAACGACATTAACTACCATTATAAACGAGTTGGACAGAACGTATGAAATTAAATGCCATGAATTGACTAATCTCGAGGAATGCGGGCCTATTATTAACAACAGTTACAAAATGAAAATTATTGCTTATAACATTCGAAGCATCGAATGCAACTTTGACAAATTTCAAGTAATATTAACACGATTAAACATGAGCTTCGATGTTATCATTCTAACTGAGTGTAGGCTAAGCGATAGAACAATTATAGGAACTATCGACGGCTATACTATGTTTAGATCAACCAACTCTATTAACCAGAATTCTGGTGTTGTTGCGTATGTAAAATCGGACTTGAATGCAATAATGCATGAACCTCCATTTAAACAGGGAAATTGTATTGTTTTGGACATACCTAATTACCCGACAATCTTGGGAATTTATCGATCACCTTCATTCAGGGACCCAGCGGATTTTTTGAAATCTCTTGGAGAGGTCTTTCATAGTCTTGATAAGAGGCGTCGTGTGGTTTTGGCTGGGGATATAAATATCGACCTCATCTCGGAAAATACCGTCAGAGGACGTTCGGAGTATTTGTGTCTTACAGCAGAGAATGGTCTGATACCGGCGATTACGAAGGCAACTCGAGAGATGTCATGCTTGGATCACATTTTCGTAAACAGTGATGCTATTGTTGAAGCCGTTGTATGTAAAACGGATGTCACCGATCATGATATCGTTATTTTGGGTATGAAATTATCTATAGGCAGACCAAAAAAACGTATTGTCTCAAAGGTAGATGACGAAGCTGTAATAAAAGAAGTAAAAGAACTTGACTGGTCTTTCGTTACAAAGGAAAAATCGGTTGACAAAGCCGCAAAATCTTTTATGGACGTCATCACATTAATTATAGAGAAACATACCAAAGAGGTTCAAGTCCCAAGATCTAAATTTAACATCAAGCCTTGGATAACTCCTGGCTTGATTAAGTGCATAAAAAATAGAGACTGTCTCCATGCGAAAGCTCGAAAATACCCAAATAATAAAATCGTGCAAATCACCTATTTAAGATACCGTACTTTCTGCAACAAACTACTTTTTAATCTTAAACTGGAACATGAGAAAAATGAATTAAACCAAAACAAAAATGACAACAAAAAATTATGGCAAACTATAAAAGACATATGTCACTCCCACAAACCAAAAAATCAAAATACCGCACTCTTGTTGAACAAAAGTGATCCACAAGATTCTTTAGATGACTGTAATGCCTATTATACTTCTGTTGGTGGAAATTTGGCAAATAAAATTTTAGGTGATATTGGAGAGAATGAAGCCTCTTTAGCCTTGCAAACCCGCCCTCAAAACACATCGACGACCTCACTCTTTCTCAAGCCGACCGATGATTTTGAACTAAACTCAATCATTCAGCAACTTCCGGAAAAAAGTGCTCCTGGAATAGATAATATTAGTAACAGATTAATTAAAAAAGTGAAGAGCTACATCATGATTCCTCTCACGTACATTTGTAATGCTAGCCTATCTAATGGCGTTTTTCCGGAGGTGTGGAAGGTCGCAGCGGTATCTCCGATACATAAAAATGGATCTAAAAACGAACCCTCCAACTACCACCCAGTATCTTTACTCTCTACTTTCTCTAAAATTCTGGAAAAGGTTGTTAATCGTCGTTTGGTTCATTTTCTGGAGAGCCGCAACCTTCTCTTTACTAGGCAATATGGTTTCAGGCGTGGCATATCAACCGAAAACGCTGTTGGGGACATGGTCAAAGTTGTTTCCTCGCTCCTAGATAAAGGTCAGGCATGTTTAGGTGTTTTCTTAGACCTAGCGAAAGCCTTCGACACGGTGTCTGTCCCTATTCTGCTGAAAAAGCTGGAGGGTTTTGGTATTAGGGGGATAGTTCTAGACTGGTTCCGGAGTTATTTAACTTCTAGGAAGCAATGCACAAAGATAGGTAAATTGCTAAGCGCCACTGGGACTGTTACCTTTGGCGTCCCATAAGGCAGCATCCTCGGTCCCACATTGTTTCTGATGTACCTAAATGACATCTCATCCCTGAAACTTACAAGAGGTGAACTATTCTGCTACGCAGATGACACGGCGGTTATTTTTCATGGTGAATCTTGGGGTGCTGCCTTTCATACAGCTGAAGAGGGTATGTCTAAGATTGCTGCGTGGTTGAACAGAAATCTTCTGACTTTAAACGCAGAAAAAACAAAATATTTATGTTTTCATAAAACTTTAGCGTCAGAACCGCCTTCGATTGCTAAGCTTAGAATCCACCAATGTAATGCTTATCCAACAGAAGAATTTGGTTCGGTTCCTCAGAGTCCATGTTCTTGCACGCAACTAAGCAGAACATTAACTATAAAATACTTGGGCGTAGTTTTGGATCAGCATCTTTCATTTAAGGAGCATATTCATGTTCTTTCTGGTAGGGTCAGAAAGATAATAAATATTATGAAACAACTGCGAAACGCAGCAGACATAGCCCTCTTAAAGAGTATTTATATCGCTTTGTGCCAATCTGTAGTCACATACTGTATATCTGTTTGGGGTGGTGCAAATAAAACGGTTATGCTTGAGGTAGAGAGGGCTCAACGATCTGTAATAAAAGTGATGTTTAAAAAGAAATACAGACACCCAACCAATTCACTTTATCGAGAATCAAAACTGCTCAGTGTCCGTAGAATATATATTCAGAGAGTTGTGCTCATGGTCCATAAAGCCTTACTTAATTCGCCTATGTACCCTAAAATCGTAAAGAAACGTGTTTACAGAGCCCCGGTTAAGAAGGTCAACACCAAATTCGCCAGTAGGTTTGATGAATTTATGCACCCGTTCATTTACAATAAAATCAACAAAATTTGTGACCTGCGCGGACTCACCAGCCGTGAAGTCAAACTAAAATTAAATGAAGCTCTTCTGGAAATGACATACGAGGAATCGGAAGACATTCTAAATGTTCCTTCCTAACATACTGAGAAGCCATAGATGTCCATTAAAATAGATAGATATGAGATAATATGTATCAATTAAATCCTATTTACTTACCAAATCTGATAATATATACAGTAACATTTTATATAAAGCTCCTTTGTTTGTAGTATTCACATATAATCAATAAAATAATAGTCATACATAAATAATTATATATTGTTGTTCAAATATGTATATATATATATATATTTATATATATATTATTTATCTTATTTTATAATTAATAAAAATAATATGTTTGTGGTCAAACTTTGCTATGTTTAAGTTTAAATTTTAAATGTGCATGCCTTGTGTAAATAATTAATATTTCTTGTATTTTTATTTTTAGATGTTTTTTTGTTTGATATTATGCTAACTTTGAATGACAAACACTTGCCTATCCTTACCTGTGCGAACATAATACAACTGGAAATCTCTTATGTTGGTACCCACGAGTCAAGCTTGCTTAGTCTGGGGCCACAAGAACACTATGTATTACAAAATGTCAAAATACAAAGTACCTACCTACCTAAGGCAATTTTTGTAAACGGAAATGTATTTGTGCTTGTGTTTGGAAATAAATAATTTTGTTTTTGTTTTGTTTTTTTTTTTTTTAAGTGAAAAGTATAATTTTCTCCTATTTCGCCCTCTCAAGGACGCAGCGAGCGTCGTAACAGCCACTATGCATTGCGCGCTGATATGAACGTTATTTCAATGTCGTTTCCGTTGATATTTGTAGTGACAAATATCGAGCTGCTAATTTGGCGATGGTAATCGCCTTAACAATGGAGACATTGGTATCGATTCGGCATAACACGTCTTAACTTATTTGACAGAACTTACCTTATTTTAAGCGTCCTGTCTTTTTCTTTCTTTATCGAAAAGACAAGGACAGAACGCTTAAATTAAGGCTATATGCGAAAAAAATACGGGTTTTTCTTTTCTGTGTATTTCATAAAATACACAAAAAAATTCAATAAATTTCGAGTATTATGCATTTTGACTATATAATCTAGGGTTTTGAAATTGGAAAACATGTTTGGATACATTTCTCTTGATAGAAATAATTGTTGAAATCAGGTCTACAAACACGCTTTTTCTCCTCGTTTTACGAATAGGAACCATATACAGAACTCAAACATATTTTATTAGGTGCGTTTCAACAATATCTAGAGATTTGAAATTTGAAATTTTGCTAGCTTTTTTGTTTTTTTAATAAAAATATAAACTTTTTTCCCTTTTGCCCTGAATCCGCCTCTCTCGCACTGTGCGATTTTTCGCTTGGAGTGACAATGACAAAAATGAAATTCGCATAGCCTCTTAAGTTTAGTCCTATCAAATAAGTTAAGATGTGCTTCACCGAATCGGTACCATTGTGCGACCAAGCACCACTCAATGTCATAATGTAATGTATTGTATTGTCCGGGGCTACAGCAGGTTGATGCGCCGCTATCCTTTTTGTATTTGTATTATTAGTTTTACTTATTTTATTTATTACACTTAATGTACATTTACACAAAAACAAATTAGTGTGCATGAGAAATATGAATACCTGTACCGTACTTGTAGTTTTATTGTGTATATGTCGGTGAAATAGGGAGGAAACTTGTAGACAACAAAACGAGTACTAGGCAAATCTCCTGATGTCTAATGGTTACAATACCGTTTTGCCAATCGTACATATTGTACGTTCATATCTGTATATCAATCCAAATCCGATTCAAATAGTGTTTTCGTGCAGTACCAACACGGCGAGCATAATTGCAACACTAAAGTTGGCAACGCTGGCGATTCTCTTTCCACTTGCAGTTATCCAGCTGCAACTTCCAGCAGAGCTGTATAAATATTGTGTTTCCCAAAAATATCTGACGATACTTTAGATCAGGAACAAGGAACAATTCAAAAGATGGTTATTGGAGATACCTACCTACATAATTAAATGAAAAAGGCTTTATTTTACGGAAGTCGTTCACCTTTCAACATAAGAATTATAAAAAATTATTTGCCACAATTAACAAAAATGTACATTATATCTGTTATCTGAATATCAATCCAAATCCTATGCAATTTGTATTTTCGTGCATTACCAACACGGCGAGCATAACAATTATTGCAGCACTAAAGTTGGCAACGCTGGCGATTCTCCTTCCACTTGCAGTTATCCAGCTGCAACTTTTAGTAAAGCTGTATAAAAATAAATAATACTTTTAGGGCACTGACAATTACACACAAAAAATATATACAAGTAAATTTTTTGTATACACGTTTTTTTATTTTTACTAAATCATGTTATTGTTATTTGCCTATTCACCTGTTCGTCTTTACAAAAAAAATTACCTTGCTACAAGTAGGTACATAAAAAATCAGTTTCTGAATAAAATCATTTAAAAATGTAAGCATGCAATGAGGGTTATCCCAGTAGGTACTTCCTAATTTTAATGGTAAATTGAGGACGCGTTGCAGAATAAAAATAAAAAAACTGTTTTAACGAACATTTAGCTCGAAATTAGATAAGATTGTATTCTACAAGCAGTATGGTTTCTACAATTACCTATACTATCTGCACCATCTAACGAGTCCACCAAAACTACAAAACCTTAGATTTCAACGAGAAAACTGCTCATTATGGTCCTAGTTCCTAAAAGTATAACCAGATCTTTTCGGTACTCAATGTATGCTGATGCCACCAGCTCCGTGGCCGTTGATAATGACAGTTTGATGTTTCGCTTCGAAAATACAATTCAGTTCACAGCAGTTTCATTTGTTTGTAGTTCACTAGTTTTGGCAATTTAGCCTAATTTGTACTAATCGCCGTTTGGTATAGTTGGCGCGTACTGGTGAAGGAAAACGTCATAACAGTAGCTAATAGTTAAGGGCATTTTTAGGGTTCCGTGCCTTATAAGGAAAAATGGAAACCTTATAAGGTCACTTCAGTATATCATAGGGTGAACTCATAGGTACCGAGTCCTGTATTACTAGAAAAATGTAGGTATACGAGCAGCTGCTGAAAAAAATATTATGTAAATAAAACTGTAATTTTGTATGGAATCCTAATTGTGCGAGTTTGTCTTTCTCTTGGCTGATTTTATTTAAATTTATACAACACAGTCAGGTTCACACTTGACTCGGTGAATGCCTCTTTTCCAAAATGAAATTATTGTTTTCCTTACTAAATCACTGGGAGTTGGGATAGGACATGTATAAGTACAAAAAACTCGTACACACAATGTTTTGACTTTTCATTTATGGTTCATTCTTCTTTACGGATTTTACTTTTGTTGAAAATTAAAACATGTTTATTTTTTACAATTTCTATTCATTTAAGTATAAAATAATTATTTTGTTCTAAGTGTAAGATGTAAGTATATAGATCGTTTGTAACAAAGTACATGCAAAAATGTGTATATAACGTATAAATGTAGGACCACAGAAATGATCTTATAGTATGGAAAAGATAATCACAGAAGGGACGGCACGCACCAAAATTCATCCAGCAAACAAATTTTGTAAAGTTATATTATATCCAATCATTGTGTCCCCTAGTTAGGGTTCCCAACCATCCCGAAATGCCTGGGAGACTCCGGGAATATTGTTCAACCTCCCGAGCTCCCGGGATGCAATAAATTCTCCGGATTTTCTAAAATAAAATAATTGTCATTAACGAAATAGATAAATCGCGCGACATAAATAATTTAATGACGAAATAAATTTTGATCTTTCATATCAAATATGAATGAAATCTCCCGAGTTGGAATCCAAAAGTTCGCAACCCTACCCTTAGTATAAACACCTCATTTAACAAGAATAAAAAATAGTAGTAACAAATAACAAGTAAATATATTCCCCAAATATCAACGTAACAGACGTCAACGTTGTGATTAGCCATCTTTGTAGACATGAAAAAAAAAAAACGATTATGTCAATGTCGGTGTTGGTAGTGAAAAAAATATTTTGAAAAATAGTAGCACTTACTTCTTTTAGGCAGATTATTGTTGGACTGCAGATAAGACTTAGTTTCTGTAACACGTTGAGGACATGCAAAAATTTACAAAATATTGCCACATTTTTTTCCTTTATTTTTGTATCTCGCCCTATGTAATAAACGAGTAAAGAGAGAAAATAAATAAGTATGTATAAGTAAGTAAATTTTGTCAAATATCTTTATATCGATATTTTTAATAAACTGGTGAACAACTGAACATGAACCACAGCGGGAGATTTTTTGGTAAAAAACGTGAAATTTACAGATATAAACATTTTTAATTAATGATTTATATAAACGGCTCACCTCAATACGAGTTATGATCGGGATAGCCGACCAGTTTCAGCAGATTTAGGCTGCCTTCATCTGGGCGAGTGAAGACGTTTACGCGACGACGTTACGCCTCACACGTGTATCCCGGCTATGCCGATTATTGCCGATCATAACTCGTATTGAAGTGAGCCGTTTATATAAATCATGAATTATCCTCAAGTCTCATTTAATTCTATAATTTTGAATTAATTTAAAATAAAAAGTTTATTAATAATTTGTATCAGTTTATATAACATAACATAACATAACATAACATAACATAACATAACATAAATACGCTTTATTGTGCACCAAAAGAAAAACAACAAAAAAGACTATACAAAGTTGGAAAAAAAAACAAAAATATAGGCAACAATGGGCGGTCTTATCGCTTAGAGCGATTTCTTCCAGACAACCTTTGGGTGGAAAATATTTTGGATGTACGTGAAGGCGTAGGCGGTGTACCTATTATAATCAAAAATACTTAAATAATGATCTGAACATATTTATGTATATATTAACTCAATACGTAAACTAGACACAAAATAAATAAATATTACATTCAATTAAATACAAAATATATACTTGTGTATAAAGATAGATAGAAATATATAATATATATATATATATAAATAAATAAATATAAGTACCAGTACAGTAATAAGTAGAGATAAATTAAACTTAAACTATCAAAGGGATAGAAAATGCTCCTTAATTAATCTTTTAAAAACAGCCAAAGTAGGAGCACGTCGTATTGAAACAGGCAATTCATTCCACAGCCGAACAGCTTCGACTGTGAAAGACTTGCTGTAGAAAGTTGAAGTGTGAGGTGGTGTCTTCAGTTTCAGACTTTCAAATGACCGCAGTGGCCGTTCATGCGACTGATGGAGAAAGTTAAAGCGTTCTCTAAGATAGGTGGGAGAAGAAGGATCAAACAGCACAGTGTATAAAAGAGATAGATTATGAACATTTCGACGAGAACGAATTGGAAGCCACCCTAGCTGGGAACGAAATTCGGAGATATGATCAAACTTGCGGAGGCCGAATATAAATCTGATGCAAAAGTTTTGAAGTCGCTCAAGTTTGTCAAATTGCTCCTGGGTGAGGTCAAGGTAACATGAGTCAGCATAGTCAAGAATGGGTAAAAGAAGGGATTGAGCAAGAGCAGCAGTAGCAGTAGTCTTTGTAGCAGTAGGCAGAAAATTACGCAGCCTTCTCATAGAGCCTGAAGATGCAAAAATTTTCCGGCTAATTTCTTCTATTTGAGGTATCCAGTGTAAACAATTATCCATCGTTATTCCCAAGTTCTTCACCTTATCGCTGAATGGAACGTGTATTCCATCAAATAATATTTGTGGAAGTATCTGCCATTCCACTCTGGACATAAAGTAAGGGCTTCCGATGATTATCACTTGGGTCTTATTTGGATTTACTTTTAACCCGTATTGCCTGCTCCAATCCGATATACAAGTGAGATTTCTATTGGTAGTAGCAATAGCACTGGGGAGATCTTTAAGTTTTGCCTGCGTATAAATTTGGAGATCATCTGCATATAAGTGGTAGGAAGAAGAAATCAGATTAGAAATACTATTTATGAAGATTGCAAAAAGAAGAGGGGACAAGACGCCGCCTTGAGGAACACCGGCAGTGGTGTCACACCAGTTGGATAGTGAATCTTCAATACGAATACGCTGCCGGCGTCCATTCAAGTAACTACGAAACCAGTCAATTACCGTTGGAGATATGTTAAGAGAACGCAATATGCCCAACAGAATGTCAAAATCCACATTGTTGAATGCGCTACTAAAATCTAATAATGTCAGTACTGTAAGTTGCCCTGAATCTAAGCCCAACCGTATGTCATCGGTGATCTTTATAAGAGCTGTAGTAGTACTATGGCCGGTACGAAAACCAGATTGAAAAGGATTCAGGAGTTTATTTTGGGAAAGGAAAAAGTTCAGTTGGTAATGGACTAGGCGTTCCAGGACTTTAGAAAGAAATGGTAGGATGGAGATTGGGCGGTATTCAGAGAAAGAAGAAGGATTCGCTTTTTTAGGAAGCGGGATGATTTGGGCATCTTTCCAAATAGTTGGAAAGGTGCCCGAGGAGATGGATTTATTAAGGATATTGGTTATTACAGGAGTAAGGATATCAATAATAGGTACAATCATATTGCGGCTGATGCAATCACTACCCACTGCATTCGATGATATTGACAGAATGTGCTTCTTAACATCACAAGCGGTAAATTGACTCAGAATAAAAGAAGGATGGTCTGGTGTTGGAATAGAGGAAAGATTATTTAATGTATTTGTTTTCGTAGCACCGTCAAAAGTGCACGAAGAAGAGAAGTGATGGTTCAAGGAATTTAAATCCAAATCTTTTGGGATAGTATCTTGACGTGATTTACCAACACCTAATGACCTAAGAAATTTCCACACTTTAGCTGGGTCACCATTTTCGACTGATTTATGAATATGGCGTCTTTGTGCATCCCTACACACCTTATTGCAGTGATTCCGAAGCATTACATATTTTTCCCTATTTCTATCTGTAGGGTGGGTTTTAAATCTAGATTTGGCAGATACCTTCATTTGCATGATGTTTTTTATTTCATCGGTAAGCCAGGGTGCCGGTAGATGTTTAATTTTCATAGCCTTGACAGGAGCGTGTGCATCATAAATTTGTATGAGGAGTGAGTTAAATATAGCTATTTGCTCATCAACAGTTTTAGCCTTATCTATAACAGTCCAGTCAGTATTGAGAGCATCTTTTCGAAGATTTTCCAAATTTATATCCCTGAAACTACGCTGCATAAGTACTCTTGCTTTGGGCTTAGGAGGCCGGATTTTATAGGAAAGGAAAATTAGGTCATGGTAGGAGAATGCATCAGCAGAACATTGACCATGCTTGACAACATGTGCTAAGGAGGAGACAATCATAAGGTCGAGAAGAGAGGGGCGACAATTTGGAAAATGATGTGTGGCGTTAGAGGGAAGAATGTGAAAATTGTTCGCCTTTATGATGGAGTGTAAGGAGGAAGAGCGAGAATCATTCTTTAAAAGACAGGTATTAAAGTCACTCATGATAATAGTGTGTTTGTAAGACGGGACTAATGACTGAAGGAGACCTTCGAAAGAGGAAAAGTAATTGACGGTCATATCAGGAGGATAATACACACCAAGAAGAATTTTAGTGTGAGAGAGAGTGACTTCAATAAATAGATGTTCACCTGCATCTTTAGGAGGTGGCTGTGGGGACATGCTTAGTATTGAAAAAGGAATGTGAGACCGAAGATAAATAGCAACCCCACCACACCTGGCACCAATTCGATCGTTACGAATTAACTGGAATCCAGGAATGCAGTAAGAAGTCGAAGGCAAACAAGGTTTTAAAAAGGTTTCTGAAATAAGAATTGCATGAACAGTGAACATCTTGAGAATCAAATGTTGCCAACAAGTCGGGATAATGGTATGGAATGCTTTGTGCGTTTATATGCACAAAGTTGAAGTTTGTATGGCAATCTGAGAAGTGTGAAGTAAGAGTATCGTTCAATGAAGGCAGACTCTGAAAACTGCAATCAGAAACTGAAGACGAAGAGGAGCAAGAGAGGAAATCATCACTCTGACTATTGTCGGTATTAAAAATGGTACGTAGCATGTACAAGTTGGTACTAATATTATACGATAAAAATATAAAGTTTATATAAAAGAAAAATAATCAAAATATAAGAGATAAAAATAAATAAAAGTTTTCTGTGTTCCACCTACCAGCTGAGTGTTACATTTTAAATACAGTATCAAAGTCCAGGCAATAAAAATAAAAAAGAAAACGCAACTTTTACATGCTAGTGTGAACGTGTCTCCATAAAAAGTAAAATAAAATGCGCAAAACGGAACGCAACTACAGGCAAATCATATATAATCATATATATCATAATATCAGTATTTCGTTTTCCTAAAATAATATAAAATATACAATACCTTTTTCATGAAATTTATGAATTTAAACTTTTTTGCAAAATGAAGAATTACCCTCTGATAGGAAAATTTATACTGGTGAGAAAAAACGATATCCTATACATAATAAAGTGTAGCTACAATTTTATAATCCGCGATTGTGAGTATATTGAAATTTGTTACGGTTGTGTCCAAAATCGGAACTGACGCCGCTACCATACTCCTTGTTCCACAGTTGCGCCCCCTTGTCAGTTATCCACGCGCCATCAGATCCTTGTAGCACTATAAAATGCTAAAATATGTCAAATCTAAATAAATAAAAAAATCGGTCCATTAATAAAATATACTTTATACAAAAAATACTTATAGACGTTTTTATGCGCCATCAGCAAAATTTTTTTTAAAGATTTTGAAAGCATAAAATTGTTTTAATGTTTTTTTTTATGTTCCAAAATTAATCGACTGCTTTATATTTTCTATAATTTTTACATAAATTGTCTCTTTGCAACTATTGCCTATTAAACTTAATTGATTATTTACATAATTTGTCAACAATTAACCAACCAATTAACAACGGTCCATTGAACCAGGCCGAAATATTATATTAATATTATATATTCACAAATCTCGCATTCATATATACGGCTTCTCTCCTGAATGCGTTCTCGTGTGTCTCTTTAAACTACCGAGTTGTCTACACTGATAGTCACAAATCTCACATTTATACGGCTTCTCTTCTGTATGCGTTCTCATGTGTCTCTTTAAACTACCGAGTTGTCTACACTGATAGTCACAAATCTCACATTTATACGGCTTCTCTCCTGTATGCCTTCTCATGTGTGTCTTTAAACTACCGAGCTCTTTACACTGATAGTCACAAATATCACATTTAAACGGCTTCTCACCTGAATGCCTTTTCATGTGTCCCTTTAAATAACTGAGTTGTTTACACTGATAGTCACAAATCTCACATTTATACGGCTTCTCTTCTATATGCGTTCTCGTGTGTCTCTTTAAACTACCGAGTTGTCTACACTGATAGTCACAAATCTCACATTTATACGGCTTCTCTCCTGAATGCGTTCTCGTGTGTCTCTTTAAACTACCGAGTTGTCTACACTGATAGTCACAAATCTCACATTTATACGGCTTCTCTTCTGTATGCGTTCTCGTGTGTCTCTTTAAACTACCGAGTTGTCTACACTGATAGTCACAAATCTCACATTTATACGGCTTCTCTCCTGTATGCCTTCTCATGTGTGTCTTTAAACTACCGAGCTCTTTACACTGATAGTCACAAATATCACATTTAAACGGCTTCTCACCTGAATGCCTTTTCATGTGTCCCTTTAAATAACTGAGTTGTCTACACTGATAGTCACAAATCTCACATTTATACGGCTTCTCTTCTGTATGCGTACTCGTGTGTCTCTTTAAACTACCGAGTTGTCTACACTGATAGTCACAAATCTCACATTTATACGGCTTCTCTCCTGTATGCGTTCTCATGTGTCTCTTTAAACTACCGAGCTCTTTACACTGATAGTCACAAATATCACATTTAAACGGCTTCTCACCTGAATGCCTTTTCATGTGTCCCTTTAAATAACTGAGTTCTCTACATTGATAGTCACAAATCTCACATTTATACGGCTTCTCTTCTGTATGCGTTCTCGTGTGTCTCTTTAAACTACCGAGTTGTCTACACTGATAGTCACAAATCTCACATTTATACGGCTTCTCTCCTGTATGCGTTCTCATGTGTTTCTTTAAACTACCGAGCTCTTTACACTGATAGTCACAAATATCACATTTAAACGGCTTCTCACCTGAATGCCTTTTCATGTGTCCCTTTAAATAACTGAGTTGTCTACACTGATAGTCACAAATCTCACATTTATACGGCTTCTCTTCTGTATGCGTACTCGTGTGTCTCTTTAAACTACCGAGTTGTCTACACTGATAGTCACAAATCTCACATTTATACGGCTTCTCTCCTGTATGCGTTCTCATGTGTCTCTTTAAACTACCGAGCTCTTTACACTGATAGTCACAAATATCACATTTAAACGGCTTCTCACCTGAATGCCTTTTCATGTGTCCCTTTAAATAACTGAGTTCTCTACATTGATAGTCACAAATCTCACATTTATACGGCTTCTCTTCTGTATGCGTTCTCGTGTGTCTCTTTAAACTACCGAGTTGTCTACACTGATAGTCACAAATCTCACATTTATACGGCTTCTCTCCTGTATGCGTTCTCATGTGTTTCTTTAAACTACCGAGCTCTTTACACTGATAGTCACAAATATCACATTTAAACGGCTTCTCACCTGAATGCCTTTTCATGTGTCCCTTTAAATAACTGAGTTGTCTACACTGATAGTCACAAATCTCACATTTATACGGCTTCTCTTCTATATGCGTTCTCATGTGTCTCTTTAAACTACCGAGTTGTCTACACTGATAGTCACAAATCTCACATTTATACGGCTTCTCTCCTGTATGCGTTCTCAAGGGTCGCTTTAATGTACTTAGTGATCTGCTTTTCTTGTGAATTTTTCTTTGGCATGTCACATCACCTAGAAAGAAAATAATATGGCACATAATTTTTGTAATAAATCTTATTTCATCGACGAAACCCGATTTTAGGTCAAACTATAATAAATCGCTTAAAATAGGGGATGCAAGTTTGTATAGGAAATAAGTTCGTTTTGTAGTTATAACCATAAAAATCGGTATCGAGTCTTTCGGTTAGAAATAAGAAAGGCGTGTTTCAGCGTTTTTGGAAAATCATTCCCTAAGGGGGTATAATAGGGGATGAAAGTTTGTATAGAAACATCGTTATTTTTGCAGTTATAGACATGAAAATTGGTATTAACCCTTTTGCCTAAAGATAAAAAATAAAGTGTTTATAATTATTTGAATAATCAACCCTAAGATTGACCCCAAGAAAATTGTTCGTTAGTGACCCTAAGAAAATTGTTAGTAAGCTTTTTGGTTAGAAATGAGGAATAACGCATTTTTTCTCCCTGAAAAAATATACGTTATGTAGGCAAATGTAACTTAAACGGTACATTGTTTATTAAATTATTTATAAGTCCTCTTCCTTTCGTAACTGTTTTTTAATGAAATGTATTAAAAGAAATATCTCTTATTATATTTAATAATTTATGATTTTTTATGATATTATAGCTACTTTAATTTATTCACGATAGCATTCTTGTCAATTCAGCTATTTTCATCGTTACTTTAGACCAAGCCACCTAACGTTGTACTTATTTTCCTGCTTCTTCTTTATGAACTTTTTCGATTAATAGATCGGTAGCCGGACGTTTTAATTTCGACGTAAGTTATGATATTATTAGAATCCTTAGTTGTCGGACAATGGATTAGGTTATGCATATTTGAAGTTATGTTTAAAAAGTTAGAAATCTTAGAACGTTGCTGTATTTGCAATTATTGAATCTAAAAGTGTCATTACAAAATTAGAATTAAAAGTTTGGGTTGTATCTGACATAAGACATGCGTATCTTATTCATTTATTAGATAGAAATAGCATACATGGAACGTAGGTAAACTGAAAATTTTGAAATACTCTTTCAACATAGTGTTAGAGGGACTTAAGTTTATTTAAATCTTATGGTATTATTTATCTTGACCTATTATAGAAAGTTTAGAAATTCATTAAATATGCTTTTCGATTTAATTAAGTTTCTTTTCATATTGTGAGCAATATAAAATTTGAATTCAAAAGTTGGCAGCTACTTCATCATAATAACATACCCGATCATCAGTCAAAAGATTAGGAAAATTCGCATGTGTAGTTTTAAGAAAACATGATTTCGATTGTCATGGCATACAAAAATACGCGCGGGGTGAAGCGCGGGACCGGGGACGCTAGGCCGTGGGCTGATTGGCTCGCTTTGTAGCCGCGGTGAGCGGAGAGCGCGAGCGCAGTCAAGGTAAATACCTATCAGCAAATAAAATGTTAAAGTTCATTTTTACATTAACTTATTATTATTGTGCAGCACAGCCTCACGATAGCTCAGTGGGTCGGGCCGTACTGCACTATAATAGATTGCCGGGTTGTGAAAGTCAACAAAAACACCGCTTGTGGACCCAAGGAGTGCAGCCAGGAACTAGGTCAAAATTCAAAATTCAAAAAGTTTATTTTGCAAAGTAGGTATATATAATACACGTTTCACAAGTCAAATTTTAATCTTATAAAAATATATGTAATAAAATAATAAATGTACATGAACTACTTAGATTAAATGTTTATTTAATTTATGTAGCAATATATATACAATTAAAATTATAGGTAAAATATTATTATACAAGGTGAAATCCAATCAACCGCCCGAACCCATACCGGAGACCCGGCCAGGGACCAGGAACAAGGTTCAATGATCACCAACCGAGCCCCCAGCACGAATCCAGGCGGCCGACCAAATCCCATCCTATACAACGTGTAACAGAAAGGTGTAACCATAATCGAAGAGCTTATTCACTCAATGGTATAGAACAACTTGTACTATGGAAAAAACCCTGTATCTCGAAAAAGAAAATTTACCGTTTCATAGAAAAATGCAATGCCGCTCGGCCGAAATGTATGGAAGTGCAGATTATTTTTTTGAGATTTCAGGGTTGACTCCATAGTAAAAGTTGTTCTATAACATTGACTGAATAAGCTCTTCAAATATGGTTACACCTTTCTATTACACCTTGTATACTACATAGTAATAGGTTACGTATATAAATACATGCCTACCTCCGCCCATTCGTAGAGTGCCAGATCTTCAGCTTTACTATTTCCTTTTCGGAATACTGCTTGGAATGTGAATGAATGTCGACGGCGCTCCACCCGTTTTTATACTAGTTTTCCCGTACGCACACATAGGCATTCTACCTCACCCCCTGGAGCACTATTTTATTGTTTATTTATACTTAATCATCTTATTTACAAATAATACTTATCTCTAACTTATTCTAGATACTTAGGTCTACACATACGTACTAAGATCATTACGCTACGACGTCTGGGAGCGGACTGGCGGCCGAAAATGTACTGCGCGGGTATTTATACTACCTCAACCCCCACCTCAGGAGTATAAATATGCGCCCTCTACAGCCATTTACTATAGGAAAGCCCTCCACTGCTCTTCCCTTCCCACGCCTCCACTCGAGACCATGGAAGCCACTATATGTAGACTAGCTATGTCAGGCCATCCAACGCTAATCATAGCATCTATCTACATCCCCCCCTCCAAAAGCCCTGTTAAAAGAGACTTTGAAGCTCTCCTCTCTATGGGTGATTCGGTCATTATGTTCGGAGATTTCAACTCTAAACACACTGACTGGACCTGCCTAAAAACCAATACTAATGGTAGAAAACTCCTCGGCATAACAAATGCACTCGAGATCAATGTCCTATCTCCATACGCCCCGACTCATTATCCTGATAATACGGATCACTCCCCAGACGTATTAGACTTTGCACTCACGAAGGGCGTGTCCCTAAATCTGAGGGCAATCGAAACACTGGATGACCTTGGCTCTGACCATCGCCCAGTCTCCCTTAGACTAGGTCCCCCAAATGACGTTCTACCTCCCCCCAAGACCTTTATAAATTGGGAAGGCTTCAAGAACTCATTAGCTTCGGCCATAGATGCCCCCGAATCTCCCCTTAACCTCCCACCTGACTACTTTGATAGCACAGACAAAATCGATGCTACAATAGACTCGCTAACGGATCTAATCAATTCCGCTCTCAAAGAGAACGAAAAGATCTCCTCAAAGCCACCCCAACAGCTTCCCCTGGAAATCTTCAACCTACTCAAAGCTAAGAGAGCAGCCCTAAGGAGAGCAGCAATCTATCCCACCCCGGAATACAGAAAGACCGCTAATCTATTGATTCGCAAACTTAAGTCAGCTCTCTCTGAGCTCAATGAATCCCGCAGAAGTGAGCTCATGGAAAAGATATCCCCTTCACACGTTGCGTTCTATCCAATGGCGAGAGCTCTCAGGATAGACGCAATCACTCACATTCCCCCTTTGACCTGCCCCGATGGCTCAACAGCCTTCGAGGACGAGGAAAAAGCAGAATGCTTTGCGGATAGCATTGCCTCACAGTGCTCTCCCAGCTCCCAACCAACTGACCCCTCCCACATAAAAGAGGTGGAGGACGAGATTCACTATCGAAACTCCCTCCCCCTCACCTCCGACCCCATCACAGTGACCGAGGATGAAATCCACTTCTTCATCAAAGGTCAAAAGCCCAAGAAAGCGCCAGGCGCGGACGGGATCTCCAATAAAGCCCTCAAGCACCTTCCTCAGCAAGTACTCACCTTTCTAGCCCTCATATTTAACGCTTGCTTTAATTTCGGCCACTTCCCAAAAGCGTGGAAAGAAGCCATAGTCATAGGTATACCCAAACCAGGGAAACCACTCAACCTCCCTGCCAGTCACCGCCCAATTAGCCTCCTCAAATCATTGGGGAAACTATTGGAGAGGGTTATGCTTTCACGCATGAAAACACACTTATTCCCAACAGATGGTGACCCGATCATCAACCCCTACCAATTCGGCTTCAGAGCCAAGCACTCATGTCCCCAACAAGTCCACCGTATAGTAGAATACATCCTAAGTGGATTCTATCCAAGACGGTACCCTACTGTCGCTGTTTTCTTTGACGTTGCGAAAGCATTCGACAAAGTCTGGCATGAAGGCCTCATTTTTAAACTACACAAGACAGGCCTTTCCGACCGTCTTGTCCGCATGGTGGCATCTTACCTCAAAGATCGCTCATTCCGCTTCAGACATGAAGGGCTGCTCTCCTCTCCACGCCCCCTAAGGGCTGGAGTCCCCCAGGGATCAGTTCTCTCCCCTATCCTCTACTCGTTATACAAAAATGATATTCCCGTCCCCACAAACGGGGTACAGCTATCACTCTTCGCAGATGACACTGCTCTCTATGTCAAAGGACATAACCCCCCCGAATATCCTCGCCAAACTCCAAAAGTCTATCGATGACCTTGGAGAATGGTTTCAAAGATGGCGCATCGATGTGAACCCAGATAAGAGTTCCGCGATTCGCTTTGACTACAAACGCCGTCACCATGACAACCCCAATGTCCGAATGCTAGGTACCCCTGTCCCCTGGCATAGCACTGCCAAATACCTAGGAGTCACTCTGGACTCGAGACTAACTTTTGCACCCCACGTCAATAGAATGACGCGCACAGCCCGCTTCTATCTGTACCGGCTTAACAGCATGTTAGGCAGGCACAGTAAAATGTCTCTCAGGAACAAGCAAACACTATACAAGGTCTGTGTTAACGTACGCTTCCCCTGTCCTCGCACATGCGAACCCCAAAGTCCTGTATAAAATGCAGGTAGTGCAGAACATATTCTGTCAGAGAGCGGCCAACGCACCCTGGTACGTGCGCAACGCAGACCTCCATCGTGATTTGGAGCTACCCACCCTCCAACAATTCATGAAATCCCTCTCAGAGACTTTCTTCAAATCTTCTGAAGAACACCCCAATCCGTTAGTACGCGAGACAGTCTCCTATACTGCTCCGTCTACATCCCGATACAAGGTTCGAAGACCAAGAAACGTTCTCTCCGATCCCCCTGACAAACTCTCAGCCCATCTCAATCTCCTTCTGAAAGCCTTCGATGAGCTGAAGGCCCAAACCAAACGATCAGAGCCTAGCTCTTCCTCCCAACCCAGAAATTAACACTTAGTGTTCTTATCCAGCGGATGCCCCTATAGGGCTCCGCTAGCGCCCCCTTTCCCCAGAGGGGGTCGCTTCCGATAAAGGTTTTAAGACCCTTAAGGGCCAAACCAAATTAGGTGGAGTTTAGTGGGTAGGCACTCAGTGAGTCCCACATAACCAACGTAACCGGTTACGTTGGTATGCTATGAGCATTCTCCACCTCCCTCCCACCGTGTCCTCCGGAGGGTGCCTTGCTTGGGCGCAAAAAAAAATAAAAAAAAATAGACCAGCCGTCCTCAGTCTGCTTCCCACCGTCGTACCGCTAACATATCATGCTGTTATGCCTATTTACAGACTACTTAGGTATTTCCTAGCATACCTAAGTACCTAGATCGATATCTTGTAGCCTATCTTATACCTAGGTCTTATTCTAAGACCTAGCTAGGCGTATCAATGAAACAATCATAGCAAATCATCTTTATTTCTGCAAGTTCTTAATATTACCTTGTAACTATTTATTGTATTCTATTTACTAAGCTATTTTAATGCTTATTTATTCAGAGTCAGATATATGTTCTATCTACTTATTCATGCCTGTACTATGTTGCAGCTATCCGAGTAAATAAACACACGGGACTAATTTATTTATTTTCCTAAACTTATTACTATGCTATTTACATACTTATTTACATGAAAAGTCCGTGATATTTCCCTGAAAAACGCGAAAATCTGTAAAAATGCGTCTGTTAGGTAACGCCGCGCAACTATATCCTAAATTCGCGTAGTTTACATATTTTCCGCTAGAGGCACGCGTGTCTCGTCGTGCACAATTATGATAAAGTATGCAAAGAACATGTACGTGAATTTAGAAGTAAATGCTTTTAATTTATAATGTAAGGGCATTACAGACGTTGGTGGGCCCCGTGGTCCCAATTTGAAATTTTATGGACATAGGGCCTCAAGACAAAATATCGACCTGATGATTTTTTTATATATATACTAGCTGACCCGGCGAACTTCGTTCCGCCTAACAGTCTAATAATATCGTGTTAATTTTAGTTAAACTTAATTTAGGATTTCATTAAGGTAATAACATTAATACAACTTTTTTGCAAATACAGAAACGTTTTATTGCTTGCCATTGCGAAAGAAGAATGGCAGGGACCCATGTAGTTTCAGTACCGTTGTTAGCCTTAGCGTAGGGTACTGAATATATGCAGAAATAATAGTTCTTGGAATAACTGAGCGATTTTTAAAACTTGGGGTAAAGATGTTATTTAATGATATCAGAACGCTAGATAAATAGGTTTCTTTTATATGCGTAGTTTTGTCAACAGATGGCACCACATGCTGTTTGCATTCGTAAAATTAATTAATTTATTTATTGTTATTCGATAATTTATCCGATATTTTAATACTTATTCTGCTATTCGGAGCGGATAAGAATACACCAAAAAAGAGATAACTAACATCGATCCAGCCGATCTTAAGTTATAAGTGGTGTAACTAACACGACTTTGTTTTATATATTTAGATTTAATGGATATTTATATTTCAAGTGACAAATACTGATTGGTAAATTTCTGTAAAAGTGATACCTAGTTTTCGAGATAAAAAGAAACCTTTTTTTATGATGGAGAAAAACAAATTTTATATTTTTTCTCAAAATGTTGTAAAGTGCCGCGGGTTTAGCTTCCATATTATGAATAATCAAGTGATCCTATACTTAAAAATGTTGATAACGTTTGCGGTCACTTGCGACCGCATGAGAAATTTGTGGTCAAATATCAGGATTTATTTTCGGTCGTTTTTGGAACATGACACATATAATTTTAATGTATTTACCGTAAGTCAACATTTACTTTAATATAATGTATGTAAGAAATCTTGAATTAAAACACTTGTACTTGTAGTTTCACTTTATTTATATTAACTCCCAACCGGTTTCGGATTTTACTCCATTTTCAAGGGAAGATCTTAATTAAAATCAATCCGACATTCGCAAGTACAAATTTTGTATGTAAGAAATACTGGAAAATCCTAGAATTTTTTATTTAAGGTGTGTTTTTTTTTAATCCCGCAAATAATAAATAGTTAATTGAAGAAATTGAAGAAAAAAAAAATCGGTGTATGGAGTGTCTACTTCATATATCGTACAATATGTATGGAGTGTCTACTTCATATATCGTACAATATGTATGGAGTGTCTACTTCATATATCGTACAATATGTATGGAGTGTCTACTTCATATATCGTACAATATGTATGGAGTGTCTACTTCATATATCGTACAATATGTATGGAGTGTCTACTTCATATATCGTACAATATGTATGGAGTGTCTACTTCATATATCGTACAATATGTATGGAGTGTCTACTTCATATACCGTACAATATGTATGGAGTGTCTACTTCATATATCGTACAATATGTATGGAGTGTCTACTTCATATATCGTACAATATGTATGGAGTGTCTACTTCATATATCGTACAATATGGAGTTCGAGAAATGGTCCGCTCGTGCTGAAAATAAGGATTTAAAAAAGGCGAAAAATAATTCTAAGCAAAAAGAGTTTCGTGAACAAACTGGATTACATATCGATATTGTGAAGCAGGTATTGATAATATTATAGGCTTTTCTTTTTAAATTGTGATTTTTTGGGATTCTAGAGCAGTTTTTTATGTTACAGGGTTTTGGTACTACAAACGATGTAAATACCGCAAGACGCTTTTTTGATGACTATAAAAAATCAGCTACAATAACGGGTATCGACGAAAACTTGGTATTCCGATTTGCTGTTATCCTACAAGCTGTATCATCAGCAAAGCAAAGAAATACTGACTACTTCAGAAATTACTGCAGAGAAACTGCAGAGTTGTATGTAGATCTGTACTCATGTTATTATATGCCTGCAAGTGTCCATAAACTGCAGAGTTGTTTGTAGATCTGTACTCATGGTATTATATGCCTGCAAGTGTCCATAAACTGCAGAGTTGTATGTAGATCTGTACTCATGGTATTATATGCCTGCAAGTGTCCATAAACTGCAGAGTTGTATGTAGATCTGTACTCATGTTATTATATGCCTGCAAGTGTCCATAAACTGCAGAGTTGTATGTAGATCTGTACTCATGGTATTACATGCCTGCAAGTGTCCATAAACTGCAGATTTGTATGTAGATCTGTACTCATGGTATTATATGTCTACAAGTGTCCATAAACTGCAGAGTTGTATGTAGATCTGTACTCATGATATTATATGCCTGCAAGTGTCCATAAACTGCAGATTTGTATGTAGATCTGTACTCATGGTATTATATGTCTACAAGTGTCCATAAACTGCAGAGTTGTATGTAGATCTGTACTCATGGTATTATATGCCTGCAAGTGTCCATAAACTGCAGATTTGTATGTAGATCTGTACTCATGGTATTATATGTCTACAAGTGTCTATAAACTGCAGAGTTGTATGTAGATCTGTACTCATGGTATTATATGCCTGCAAGTGTCCATAAACTGCAGATTTGTATGTAGATCTGTACTCATGGTATTATATGTCTACAAGTGTCCATAAACTGCAGAGTTGTATGTAGATCTGTACTCATGGTATTATATGCCTGCAAGTGTCTATAAACTGCAGATTTGTATGTAGATCTGTACTCATGGTATTATATGCCTGCAAGTGTCTATAAACTGCAGATTTGTATGTAGATCTGTACTCATGGTATTATATGCCTACAAGTGTCCATAAACTACTGATACACGGAGCTGATATCTGCAACAATTTTTCTGTGCTGCCAATTGGTAAGAAAACACATTCAGTGAAAGAAAGAAAGAAAGAAAATAAATTTATTGGCGCGTTTACAAAATAATAAAAAGAACTTATAGCTAACACAGTCTCGCTACAAGTGTCGAACGGAGTACACGCGTACCGACGTATTGATTTCCGACGCGCGCGCCGTGCCGCACTGCGAATCTGCGCCCGCCACGTTTCGTTGTTTACCCGCGTATAGACCGATAGCCGGACGTTTTAATTTCGACGTAAGTTATGGTATTATTAAAATCCTTAGTTTTCGGACAGTGGATAGGTTATGCATATTTGAAGCTTTGTTAAAAAAGTTAGAAATCTTAGAACGTTGCTTTAGGTATTAATTTGGTATTTGCAATTATTGAATCTAAAGTGTCATTACAAAATTAGAATTAAAAGTTTGGATTGTATCTGACATAAGACATGCGTATCTTGTTATTATTCATTTATTAGATAGATAGCATACATGGAACATAGGTAAACTGAAAATTGTGGAATAGTCTTTCAATATAATATTAGAAGGACCTACGTTTATTTACATCATATGTTATTATTTATCTTGACCTATTATAGAAAGTTTAGAAATTCATTTAGTATGCTTTTCGATTTAATGAAGTTTCTTTTCATGTTGTGAGTAATATAAAATTAGAATGCAGAAGTTGGCAGCTACTTCATCGTAATAACATACCCGATCATCATTCAAAACATTAGAAAAAATCGCACATGGAGTTTTAAGAAAACATGATTTCGATTATCATGGCATACAAAAAACGCGCGGGGTGAAGCGCGGGGGCGGGGACGCTAGGCCGTGTGACGGTGTCGTGAGCTGGTCGGCTCGCCTTGTACTACTTTGTAGCCGTGGTGAGCGGAGAGCGCGAGATCAGCAAATAAAATGTTAAAGTTCATTTTTACTATGATAAAGTATGCAAAAAACATGTAAGGTCTTTGCCCGATTTTTTTTTTAGGGATTGTCAAGTAGCCTTTTAACATTCATTTGCGATAGGTAATTTGTCCTGTGGTAAAAATTAAAAGCTCTAAAATGCTTAGTTTCTGAGATAATCAATACCTTAAGGTGGTAAAACCAACACAATTTCATACGATTTTATAATTGAATACATACCTTAATTACAACAAAACAGACTTCTCAAATAAGGCTTAAAAAATCAACGAAAAATCTAGTTTCCGCATATGCAATAATAATAATTTTGAGTGTATTGGTGAGATCTACAACCACATAGAAGTTCATGATAGGTGTACAAATACGTTTCATTCATAACACTTTGTTCCGATTGTAGCACAAAACAATAACTTCCAATATTCTTAAATTTTATATGGATATAAAAAGCAATTGCTAATGTTTCAATTAAAATTATTTCGAAGTAACTTCATTAAAAAAAACACTTTTCTCATAACTATTGGAAAAATCAGCGACCATATTTCTTAGAATATATTTTTTTTGTTTGTCACCGAACTTCAGTGTAACGATCCGGAACGGTAGCGGCCGCCATGACAGTGCATCAGACTTACATCGCCGCAGCCGATGAACTTTGCATTGGGTGCAGAGTTATAAACGATCATTTCAAAAGTCGGACTTGTGAATGTACATCCACTAGGGATGTACCATAATTTTTTTTTTCTCTTTGGAACGGAAGGTAGTACATACACCCTTTAGGGTTGTACCATAGGGGGTCAAAAATATATATATTTTTTTAAATGTCAAAACTTTAACGGCCTGTATCTTCTAAACGGCTGGGGTTAGACCCATGTTGATACTTTTTGTTTGATCGTGATTTTACTGATGTTAGGGTTATGCTTTTGATATAGTGATGTACCACTAGGAATGCACAATAAAAATGTTGTTTTGGCCTTATCTTTGGAACGGAATGTAGTACCTACACCCTTTAGGGTTGTACCATAGGGGGTCAAAAATATGTATTTTTTTAAATGTCAAAACTTTAACGGACTGTATCTTCTAAACGGCTGATGTTAAACCCATGTTGATGGGTGTCTAAGAAAAGGCCTCGCCGAGATCTACTCCTCCCAAGTGTCAAAACTTTGACGGGCTGTATCTCTTAAACGGTACAAGTTAGACCCATGTTGATGGGTGTCTAAGAAAAGGTCTCGCCGAGATCTACCCCTCCAAAGTGTCAACACTTTGACGGCTTGTATCTCCTAAACGGTAAGAGTTAGACCCATGTTGATGGGTGTCTAAGAAAAGGTCTCGGTGAGATCTATCCCCCCCAAGTGTCAAAACTTCAAAGGCTCGTATCTCCTAAACGGCTGAAGCTAGACACATGTTGATGGTACTCTTACAAAAGGGCTTCACGAGATCTACTTAATGGTAAAATAAAAAATAAAAAAAGTCGTAAAAAAAATAAAAAATTAAATTTCGCAAATTTTGATCGGCTATATCTCCCGAAAGGCTGGTGCTAGAGAAACCAAGTTTCGACTGTTGTAAATTGCTTGACAGGGGCTACGTGCCACAATCAAAAAATAACGAGAAAACTAGAGAGAAACTTAGAGAGTCTAAACGAGAATTCGGAAAAACCTGTCAAATGTAAAATTTTTTGATTGTGGCACGTAGCCCCTGCCAAGCCATTTACAACAGTCAAAACTTGTTTTCTCTAGCACGAGCCTTTCGGGAGATATTGGCCGATCAAAATTTGCAAAATTTTATTTTTTATTTTTTTACGACTTTTTTTATTTTTTATTTTACTATTAGGTAGATCTCGTGAAGCCCTTTTATTAGAGTACCATTTATATGGGTCTAGCTTCAGCCATTTAGGAGATACGAGCCTTTGAAGTTTTGACACTTGGGAGGGGTAGATCTCGGCGAGACCTTTTCTTAGACACCCATCAACATGGGTGTAACTCTTACCGTTTAGAAGATACAGGCCGTCAAAGTTTTGACACTTGGGAGGGGTAGATCTCGGCGAGACCTTTTCTTAGACACCCATCAACATGGGTCTAACTCTTACCGTTTAGAAGATACAGGCCGTCAAAGTTTTGACACTTGGGAGGGGTAGATCTCGGCGAGACCTTTTCTTAGACACCCATCAACAGGGGTCTAACTCTTACCGTTTAGAAGATACAGGCCGTCAAAGTTTTGACACTTGGGAGGGGTAGATCTCGGCGAGACCTTTTCTTAGACACCTATCAACGTGGGTTTAACCTCGGCCGTTTAGAAGATACAGGCCGTTAAAGTTTTGGCATTGAAAATATATATTTTTTTGACCGCCTATGGTACAATCCTAAAGGGTGTCGGTACTACCTTCCGTTCCAAAGATAAGGCCAAAACAATTTTTTTATGGTGCATCCCTAGTGGTACATCATTATGTCAAAAGCATAACCCTAACATCAGGATCATCACTATGAAACAAAAAGTATCATTATTTAAAATCAAAAGGAACCCTAATTTCATCATTTGATCCATGATGGCAGTGAAAATCTTTTCACGACGCAACGCGACGTGTAGATAGGTACCATTATCTATAAAAACGGCAAAAAAAACATGTTCGGTCACAAAATAACCACTTATAGAATTTTTACTCCGAATAACTAGCGAAAACAGGCGCACGCACACATAGACGCGTACATACGACGATCTCGAAGATACGCCAATACGAAATTCTGCCGAGATCATCATACGTACGCGTCTATGCAAGTGTGCGTCTGTTTTTGCAACGTCGTCGTCGAGAAACTTAGCAAGATGTCTTTTTTAACATAAAATTTGTGGTCAAATATCAGTTTATTTTCGGTTGTTTTTTTATTTATTTTCCGTAAGTCAGCATTTACTATAATAGAATGTATGTAAGAAATCCCGAAAAATCCTGCACATTGGTCCCAATTTGAAATTTTATATAATGAATATTTATATTTATATTTCAAGTGACAAATACTGATTGGCAAATTTCTGTAAAAGTGATAGTTTTTGAGATAAAAAATAATCTTTTTTTTTTGTATGGAGAAAAACAATTTTTTTTTTTTCTCAAAATGTTGTAAAGTGTCGCGGGTGTGGCTTTAATATTATGAATAACCAAGTGATCCTCTACTTAATAGTAGTTTATGCAACAAGGGCGAAAAGGAATAAATTACAAGTGTTTTAAACGTAACCGAGTAATTTACTGCTCTTACACCCGTGTACCATACTACGTTTTTCAATGCATAGTGTGAGGAAATAAAACAAATATAATCAAAGAAAACAATTTAATTATTAAAGTTAAAAGTTAAATTGTTACAATTTTGCAAGTTAATGATTGGCTCAAAAGGAATGTATCCAGAGCCGTTAAACAATGGAAAAAAAAGTATAACATTTATGGTACACAGGAAAGGTTGCAGATTAGCCAACTTCTAGTAAATAAATAAAAAAAAAAAATAATAAAGCTCTAGGGGCAAAATAATCGGCTTTTTTGTTCGGTTTTGAAAAAATATTTATAACGTTTGCGGCCGCATGAGAAATTTGTGATCAAATATCAGGATTTATTTTTGGTCGTTTTTGGAACATGACATATATAATTTTAATGTATTTTCCGTAAGTCAACATTTACTTTAATAGAATGTATGTGAGACACTGAAACAATATGTTATCTAGAAGTCGGCGTATTTCCTACGATATAGCAACATAAAAACCAATATAAGAGCGCCGACTTCTAGATAACATAATGTTTCAGGAAGAAAGAAGTCGGCAAAAGTGTTGCTTCGGTACCATCGGTCATTATAGAATTATTATTAACTTTTTAGTGAATGACTGCTGTAACTATTGAAGTCGGTTACTATTTTTTTGTTAAAAGTTTTGTAACAATACAATGTCGGCCCTTAGCCGAAATAAGGCAAAATATAATAAATTTTTGCTAACGGGTTTCTTAGAGGGTACGTTATTTCTTTCTTTTAAGGTGAAATTTTTTAAAGGCATTTTAGAGGCATTATTTTAATTAGGTACCAAAGTTCGGCCGCCTTAAAACAGGAGGGTGTAAATCTGATCATGTACTTTCATTCCTTACCTATTGAATATCCTATTAAATATTTCTTTTACAGCAGAAAACATTTTTTGGCGGCAAAAGAAATATTTAGATGACGAATGATTCCCTCCCACAAATAACGCACTTTTCATTCATCTTGACGGATCGCCATCTACTCACACGCCGCCTCGCCGCTTTGTGAATTGCGTGCGAGCAAACTCCATCCGTCGCTGATTGGCACGTGGCGTGGAGTCCGCCCCGGCCCCGCGCTGCACCCCGCGCCTTTGTTTTTATGCCATGATCATAGAAATTATGTTTTCTTAAAATTACGGGTACGAATTTTTCTAATCTTTTGAATGTTGATCGGGTATGTTATTATGATAAGGTAGCTGCCAACTTTTGAATTCTAATTTTGTATTTCTCATAATATGAAAAGAAACTTAATTAAACCGAAAAGCATACTAAATAAATTTCTAATATTTCTATTTTAGGTCAAGATAAATAATATCATTTGATGTAAACATACTCAAGTCCCTCTAATACTATATTGAAAGAGTATTTCACAATTTTCAGTTTTCCTAATTTCCATGTATGCAATCTTTCTAATAAATGAATAACAACAAAATACGCTTATTTTATGTCAGATAAAATCTAAACTTTTAATTCTAAGTTTGTAATGACCCTTTTAAATTAAATAATTGCAAATACCTAAATAATACCTATAGCAACATCCTAAATTTTCTAAGTTTTTAATATAATCTTTAAATATATATACTTAATTAATCCTGCAAAGATAAACAATTTTAATAATATCATAAGTACGAATCGTACTGCTACGCGCCTATATCGAGCAACTACCCAATGAAAATCTTCAAGAGATTGTTACTAAGGTTGGTGAAAAAATCGGCGTAAGTTGTAAAGAGATTAAAGCGATTAGGCGTAAACGAGGACCTAAACCTCAAAACGACGGTAAACCTACCAAACCAGCACCAATCCTTGTAAGTTTCAAGAAGTCGGGTACAGATATTCGTGATATGTGGCTGACAGAGAGGAAAAAATTGAAGGAAATCACGAGTAACATTTTTACTGGCGGAACCCTGAAAAAGAAGATTTTTATCAACGAGGATTTAACCCAGTCAACACGAGCATTGATATGGAAGACAAGGAAGGAGCTACATGATACATATAGATACATCTGGGTGGCTAACGGGAGAATCCTTGTGAAAAAAGAAGGCGATGATAAAACTACAACATGGGTTAGATCGGAGAGTATGATACATGAGCTAAAAGCCAAGTGAACCTTCATTGTTTTTGTGATCCCGTGTATAAAATTTTCATAAAAATTCGCTCCTTTAGACAGTATTGAATCTATAAACAGTGATGACTTAGTCAACTATGTATGTGTTAATGACGTAAAAGGTTTCGCGGACACATTTAGTGATATTACACACTTATCTTTGTTTCATGTCAACATACGTTCGTTAAAAAAACATTTTAACGAGCTCCTTGTAGCAATTAACAGTTATTTATGCAAGTTAGACATTATAGTAATTACGGAATCCAATATTAATTTCTCCTTACTGTCTTTTTACAATATTAATGGGTACAGTGTTCATCATTTAACTCGGACTGGTCGCAGTGGAGGTGGAGTGTTAGTTTACACGCGCGAGGAATTCCGCGCGACACCATGCGACAGCGCGCCGTCGGCGGCCGCGATGCGCTTGGCGGAGTGTGTTTCCATTACACTTAACATAAAAGGTGAATTAATTTACATTATTTCTATATTATAGACCACCCAAAATACACAAAAAAGATAAAATAGTACAATTTCTAGACGAGTTACACGTATTATTGCAAAATCTTCCTCCAAATTCAAAAGTTATCTTTTGCGGTGACATTAATATAAATATTTTGAATAGCCAAGATACACATGTAATTGCCTACGAAAATTTGTTAGCTGAGTTCGGATTTACAAAATGTATTAATGACGTAACACGAAGAGAAATAGTTAGTGGTAGAACTGTAGAATCATGTTTAGACCACATTTATATCAGAAGTCACTCCGATAGAATGTGCTCAGCCGTAATTAAACATAAAATATCTGATCATTATTTCGTAACGGCAGCAGTGGAATGGAAACAGACTCTGCACGGGAAGCGACAGCCGACGGCGGCGGGCGTGTCGCCGATTGGTGGCAACCGGCAACCCTGCACGCGTCGGGTACTTGATAATTGCATGGTTAAGAAAAAATTACTCGCTACCCACTTTCATCATTTATTGTCTATTGATTGCCCTGTGGAGCTATACAAAGCCTTTTGTGGTATATTTGCTAACATTTACAAAGAGTGTTACAAAAATGTGACTACAACTTGCAGCAATAGAAATAATAAATGTTGGATTACTAGCAACTTAAAAACAATGATTATCGAAAGGGACAGATTGTTTGAAATATGGAGTAATGACCCACACAATATGATAAAGCGACTTTCATATACTAAATACAGAAATAAATGTTCTAAAGCTATACTTAAAAGTAAAAGTGACTATGACAAGCAAAGTATAATAGACTGCAATAAAAACATAAAGAAAATATGGGATAAAATTAATAATATGCTAGGAAATAATAAAAAATCATTGGATTCGGTAATAGTCGATAATATGGGGACTCAAGTAACCTTAGAGGAAATTTGTAATGGGTTTGCAAACACTTTCTCGAGTGAAATCGAACACATAAAACACGTATGTAATGATAAATGGTTAAAACGGGAAAACTATGTAAAGGATTCAGGGGTGTGTATGAGGTGGCAACCGGTGAACAGCAAAAATATTATGAGAATAATAAAGAGTATGGATTCAAAGAAATCACCGGGTCCCGATCTCGTACGCATGCGTGATCTTAAAACTGTATCCGAGAAAGTTAGTCCAATACTTGCCAAGTTAATTAACTTATCGGTAAGTAAATTCAGTTTCCCAGGTGGCTTAAAAGAGGCCATAGTCCGCCCTATTCATAAAAAAGGGGACCGAAAAACATATTCTAACTATAGGCAGATAGCCATGCTCTCTAGTATAGATAAAATAATTGAAAAATGCATCGTAGAACAACTAGGATCATACCTCCAGAAAAATAGTATATTAAACCAATGTCAACATGGCTTCCAGAAGGGTAAATCCACAAACACACTTTTGTCAAAATTTACTGATGAAATCAATTTACATTTATCCGAAAAAAAGTTTGTCGTTGCAATACTATTCGACTACAAAAAGGCATTCGACACTTTGGAAAGTGAAACACTTCTGAATGCTATGTATGAGTGTGGGGTTGCCGAGCCACTGAACCAATGGTTCCGTGATTATCTCACTGAGCGTTCATATCGTGTCAAGGTGGGTGAGGTGTTCAGTGATACGAAGCGGGTCCAGTGCGGAGTACCGCAAGGTTCTGGATGCGGCCCTGTGTGCTATCTTATGCTGGTCAACAGCCTGTGTGATGTTCTGCGCCATAGCTCGGCGTATATGTTTGCAGATGACCTATGCGTGCTACGCGCTGGTACTGCTTTCACTGACACCTGTCAACTAGTTCAACAAGATGTCGATTCAGTGGTCAAATGGTCACACGACAACGGAATTGTTCTGAACGCTGATAAAACTAAACTCTTAGTTATCCATTCACCTTACATGATCCCTACGGAACCACTTTCACCTATTGTTGTTACTCATGACTACTCTTGCTTCCACAATAAATTGACACCCTGTGATTGCAAACCTATTGAACGAGTACAATGTGCCACCTACCTTGGGATGAAAATTGATGAAAACTTTTCATGGACAACACATGTAGATTACATTTGTAGTAAGCTTAAAACTCTGCTTGGTAAATTCTACCATTTAAGTTTTAGAGTCCCAACTAGTACTCTTAAATGTTTATATACGTGTTTGGTAGACTCAATAATAAGCTATGCTCTCGACTGCTATGGACTAACATTTAAAACAAACATAGATAAATTAGAGAAACTTCAAATTAGGTTCCTAAAGCTCCTTGTGTCTAATAAAACCAAAAGTAAATGCAGAGACGATTACAGAAAATTATTTAAAATATGCAAAATTCTTCCAGTCAGCTTAAAACATAAATTATTATTATTAGTTAATTAGCATGGTAGACAAGAACATAACTTATCTCTTGTAAGCCATACTTGTGATACTAGGTCAGTAAGAGCGGGTAAATATAATGTACCAAGAGTGCGTAATTATTATGGCGATAGAACTTTAAAAAAGCGTATCCCATATATTCTAAATAGCCTGCCCATTAATATTAGGCAGGAGTCCAATAAACAAACGTTTAAACAACTGTTATTGAATCATCTCCTCAATACCATGTAAGTTTTTTAGTTAAGTAGGTATAATAAATATAATTAGCTGGTGCGGTCGGCCGCGCGTCAGCGGATACCCACGCCAAGTCATAGCTTAGCAAAGGCACGTAAAGTGGTAGCGGAGGCGTGGCCGCTTATGTTCGGCTGATCGTACTAATTACTTTTATTTAAGTAGGTACTAAGTTTATTAAAATTGTATCAGAGACTCACGGATCCCACAGTCAAACTGTACATGCAGTTTTGTGGGTCATATTTAGCTATAAGATAATCTACCTTTTGATAAATAAAAGTATACATTCATTCAGTAGAAAAGGTTTACTTAAGTAGGGAGTAATCTATAGATAAAAATAACAACACGACAAGGTGGTATTTTGTTAGAGGAACATGTTTTAATATTAAATGGTTATGGTAAAATATTATGTTTGTTGTAGGTATTTAGTCCGAGGAGGCATCAGAAGCACGTAACAAGGACTTTAGAAATGAAAGAGAGAGGCACATAAGAAAAATCGGAAGGATCCAAATAAATGAAGACATCCTTCAGAATAACAGGGACTAATGAAAATATTTAAGAGGCTATGCGAATTTTATTTTTGTCACTGTCACTCCAAGCGAATAATCGCGCAGTGCGAGAGGGGTGGATTCAGGGCAAAAGGGAAAAAAAGGTGGTTTTATATTTTTATTAAAAAAACTAAAATAGCTAGAAAAATTTCAAATATCAAATCTTTAGATATTGTTGAAACACACTTAATAAAATATGTTTGAGTTCTGTATATGGTTCCTATTCGTCAGACGAGGAGAAAAAGTGCGTTTGAAGACCTCATTTCAACAATTATTTCTATCGAGGAAAATTAATCTAAACATGTTTTCCAATTTCAAAACCCTAGATTATATAGTCAAAATGCATATACCAGAAATTGATTAAAATTTTCCGTGTATTTCATGAAATACACAGAAAAGAAACACCCGTATTTTTTTCGCATATCGCCTTAAGATCTATTATTGTAATCAGAAAAGAAATCTGAACAGCTCTTTTGAGGGCTACTTTAAAAGGCCCTTTAAAGGGCTACAACTTATCATTTGTTTCTTTGATACCAAACTAAATGACTATGTTGTTTTAATAGGAATCTCTAGATTTCGAAATTTCATGAAAAGTTGTGTTTATTCAAACACCCACTCTTTGTGTATTTTACATTATATTGGAACCCAAAAATGCTTCTAACCCAACCCCTCCTAAATGCTTCTTTACCCGAAAACCAATTGAATCATGAAATCCATAATATTAAATTAAAGCCCCAAAACCTATATGTCTCAGCCATATTTACATAATATTTTTGGTATTTGAAAAAAAAAAGGATCTTTTAACAAAATATTCTAGGATTTTTCGGGATTTCTTACGTACATTCTATTAAAGTAAATGTTGACTTACGGAAAATTTATTTAAAAAAACGACCGAAAATAAATCCTGATATTTGACCACAAAAACGGATATCGTCAGTGGCTTTGAGAAGGGCGGTTACAGTGCTGTGACCGGGACGATAACCAGGCTGCAGCGGGTTAACCAAATTGTTATGGGGCAGATATTCACTGAACTGTGTGTGGACAATTTTTTCAAGGACTTTGGATAAGAAAGGAAGTATTGAAATTGGGCGATAATTTTTATAGTAAGTAGGATTACTGATCTAAGGTAGTGGGATAACGAAAGCTTGTTTCCATAAAGAAGGAAATGTGTTACTGGCCATAGAGTCGTTAAAAAGTTGTGTGAGAGGAGGCAGCAATACATTGAGGATAGGTATGAGCATATCCAAACCTATGCTATCGCTACCAGCAGTTTTGAGGAAATTAATTTTAATCGACTGGTCAACTACCGTCGGAGGTGTTGTAAAGAAATTGTTGAGACCATTTAGATCTACGTTAGCTGGAGAAGAAATAGAGGTTTTGCCTACACCAGAGTCTTAAGAAACTGCCATATATTGTTTCGATTACATTTATCTATAGAGGAGTGAACGTGGCGCCTTTGTGCATCTCTACACACTCTGTTGCATCTGTTCCTGTACTCTTTAAATAAGTTGAAGTTTTCTTCTGTAAGATTAGCTTGATATTTTGTACTGGAATGGTCACGTAAAGCTTGCAGTCTTCTAATTTTTGAGGTAAGCCAAGGAGCTGGGAGATGTTTCACTGTGACTAGTCTGAGAGGAGCGTGCTTATCATATAGTTCAGTAATAATTTTGTTAAGTACTATAACCTTTTGACTCGCATCAGCAGTATCATCAAATGCAGACCATTAAATGTTATTGGCGTCCGCAAGCAGCACATCTTTGTCAATCGCGCCAAAATTACGCAGCAGAAGAGAACGTTTTAAATGTTTAGGGGGGCGAACCTTATACGGGAGATAAATAAGGTGATGGTGGGAGAAACCAGCTGCAGTGAACTGACCGTGAGTTGCCACACGGACAGTAGATGATGACAAGCTGGTTTGGTCATTTATTAGTGAATTAGGATCTTTGTGTCGATGTCTGTTCACTTCTAGGGCTTCGAGGGCATTCATTTTCCTTCCTTTCTTGCATCTATGCAATAATTTGACGCCCATCCATCAGCCTAGTTCGTCCACTGCTGAACATAAGCCTTTCTAGGACTTCGCCACTCCCGGCTGTCATCCTGGAAGAATTTCCCATACTCACACACGCTGGGCAGGCGGGTTGGTGAGCGCGGTGCCGGAACCCTCGCACCAGTGACGCCATATTAGGGATGGATATACCGCCATCCACCGGTCCCAGGCATGGTGGGCCTCCTGGTTTTTTGCCTGTGAGCTGCCCTCATTCTCCCCATAATTACTTCGAGGGGGTCTCCAAGTAAGATGGTGGTCCCTCCACAGTCGAGCCCGGCATCAGCTCTACCACCTGTCAACCTTTGACGCCCGTTTGCGGATTAATGTCATGAGTAGGTAGTTATTGTTCGTTCTGGATCAACGAAATTAGCAGCTCACGGCTCGCGCCGTTCGCTCGACGCTAATTTCGACGATCCAGCACGATCAATAACTGAATCGATTAGTCAAAAACAAAGTACTGTTCAACGGACCCGGGTTGGTGAACGCGATGCCAAACTCTCGCACCAGTATGCAAATTTTGAGGTAACAACACCCTCAGTTACGGGTTCTATTGGTATGAACAGAACGTACCGTTCAACGGACCCGGGATCGTGAACGCGGTGCCAAACCCTCGCGCCGTTCGCTCGACGCTAATTTCGACGATCCAACACGATCAATAACTAAATCGATTTTTAAAAAACAAAGTACTGTTCAACGGACCCGGGATCGTGAACGCGATGCCAAACTCTCGCACCAGTATGCAAATTTTGAGGTAACAACACCCTCAGTTACTGGTTCGATTGGTATGAACAGAACGTACCGTTCAACGGGCCCGGGATCGTGAACGCGGTGCCAAACCCTCGCACCAGTGACGCCGCTGCCCGTCACCAGTGTGTTTAGTTGAAGGCCTCTAAATTCAGGATGAATTAGTGCATTTTTACAAAATTGCAAGGTTCATTATCCCGCTGGTTCAAGCTAGTTCAATCGGACCTACTAAGGCGCGATCGTGGCAATTGCTAAGTATGAGTAGTTTTCATATTATATATCATAGTACAAGAAAACAAGCTACAATAATAATTCATTTTAATTCAAGAGAGATCTGGAGGTTTGCGAGTTGACACGTGTGACCTACTATTATAAATTGTTATTTATATTATTTTTTAGAACTGCAGATTTTCGCAATCGGCTAGTTGGTAATTAAAGTGAATCATTTGCATTTTCACAAAAAATTGAAAACTGTAGTCAGTACAATTACTTGAATATACAGGTTGTTTTTTTTTCTTTGTTTTAACTTGTATTATTATTATATGTTATTTTTGTACCACGATCGTGCATAAAACTGAAACTAACGTTGAGAAGCGGATTACCACGATCTTGACTAAACCATAAATAGGAACAGAGTCGCTAAATAACTCCGTGTAGCAACGTTGTTCGTGACTTTGCGATTTAGTCACGATCGTGGCAATCCGTTACTTAACAGTAGTTTTAATTTTAGGCACGATCGTCGTACAAAAACAAATTTATATACATACTAGCTGTTGCACGCGACTCCGTCGTGGGTTTGTGTAGTTGTGATAATTACCCTAAGTCCATCCTTAAAAAGTACCCTATGTCAGTCCCTAGTAATAGCCAAACAGCGTTACTTTCGCAATTATATATTAGTGTGATGTGATATACAGGATAAGTAATATAAATTTTAGCTATGGAAGCCATACCATTTTATGATCAACCTGTAGATACTGACCTAGATAGCATTTCATAACTTCATAGAGACATTTTGCTAAATCAATAATATTAGTATTTTTTAAATTTGCGAATTCAGCCGCATTATTTCAGGTGCAGAGGTTGTCAACTATTATGTTTTGAATGAATTATGAAAAGAAGCTAAAGCCGCTGCTTCGCCGCAGAGAAAATTAATTAATTTGGTAGGTATTTATCTTGCGTATCTGCATTTTAGTATGTGCTTAACACATTGTCCTACAGCGATAAACATACAATTTTTAATCGGACACTCGGTAAGTGGTCAGTAAGGTTCTTTGACCCTTTTTGTGAAGTTAGTATATATTTTTTTCCCTGCAACTGCAAGCCCAGCCCGGTCAATTTCTATGGGAAGTAAACATTTTATTTTGCTATATTACCAAAACGTATTATCGATCTGTGTCACTTACCCACTCTCCAGTATGAATTTGACTATATCAATAAAAGTCACCTTACTATCATCAACTACAGCAGAATAAACAAAACAGAGGTGTTCCAAAATAATAAATGATAAGAGATATCATTTAGTTTACAAGTAGAAATATATTTATTCAAAACACAAAAACTTATATAACATAATAAAAACTTAAAACTATCCTATAAATAAAATAAACCTATTACAAATAAAAAACTGGATCCAGATCGCTGTCCCTTGGTAAGGTGCCCAGAATGCTGGCTACATTACCTCTCTGGATGGCCAGACTTATTCTCTGGCCGAGGTAAGCACCAGCCCTCTGGTCACCCGAGACGTTGACCAGGCGAGATGACAGTTCCTTAAATAATTTTCTTGCCTCTGGACCCCACGGGTCCAAAGTCTCGACGCCAAACGGCATAAACATGTAGCAGCTATCTAAGCTGACATATATGCGCCGTTTGTTGCTTTCGGCCGAATTCGCCGCCGCACCAGCAGCTTTACAAGTTTGTCTAACATGGGAGGCCGCCAGTGTGTCGACGCATGTAGCGTCCCACACTAGCGGACGCCCATGTTTCCAAGGAATTAATGACATACCATCAGGCCTCTTGCCATCGTCTCGTACAATCCCCTTTGGTTCAAGAGTGCACGGTGTATTGACGGTGACAAGGGCCCTCCGGATGATGTCATTTAGGCTGGCATGGCGGGAGAGACGGCCAGCGCTGCGTCGACACGAGAGCCCGTGGTGGCCGTATTGGTCAACGTCGGTTCCACAGGGGCAGCGATGTGGATGTGCTAAGATCGTGCCTAGCCGCAGGCCGATGGCGGTGCCAAAAGAAATATCATCCATAAGTGTGCCTATGTTAGGCGAAGGGAGAGCCCGTAACCAGTATCCCGACTCACGTTTTGAGACGGCAAGGAGACGTGCCCGCTCTGTGTCGCTGATGCAGGTTTCTAATAGTTGTTTTTGTTTAATTTTGCAGAGCGGCTCGTCCCATTGCCGTTGAACTGTTAAATTTTGAGGTGGATCTTCACCCGGACAAGCTTGCGACCATGTCTCCCTGGCTTCCCCACAGCACGAGACCTCAATATCACCCAAGGATGGATGAATAATTTTTTTATTTTTTAGATATCATTAAACGTTTACGATCCCGACACATCTCTTTCACTTCTTCCGTATTCATCAATCGAGGCTTTTAACCAACGAAAAGTTTATTATTTATATATAGTTATAAAGGGTATTTATTTATATATAGAGAAACCTACCTACATATTCAGCAAAAATTAAACTGGAGCATAAAAAAATTGTTAACAACACCTGACATGCGTCGTTAATTTTTCCTTTATAAACTACTAAAATTTGACGAATAATTATCAGTTCTCTACGCTCTACCTACAAATCAGTTAGTACTCGTACTCGGCAAAGTCATCGCTCGGTTCCGCTGCTGCCTGCTGCTGGTGCTCCGATTGCTACATTCTGTTGCTGTTGCTGTCAAACTGCGAATCCACTGTCTTCAGATAATGTTAGTAAGTTTGATGCATGTTTTTAATTTCTTTATTCCATGTATTTTTTTAAATGACTGATGTCGACCCTTCTTTCATATAAAAGTATAAAAAGTATTATTTACGTTTAATCACTTATGAATATCATCATCCAAGTCAGCCCCTAACAGCTCTCATAATTTAATTACTTTTACCTATTACCTAGTGTAGCGTTATTTTAAAAAGAAAATTATTTTATTATTTTCCGCCACTACATACTAACGAACGTAATTTCGAATTAAATTTGGACTGCCACCAGGCAAGCCTGGTGACAGCCAAAAAAAGAGGTAAACCTGGATGAATAAACCGTATAATTTAAATAACAAAACACAAAAATAACAAAACCGAAGTAAGAAAAATATGGTACAAAAGAACAATAATATCAGAGGAGTATCGGTACAAAGGAAATTCTTAGATAAAAAAAATTATTATGCCAAATTCCACTTATTTAGGATTTTAATTTCCTTTTAGCTTGAACGACGCATTTATTCATAAAATAATGGATTTTAAATTTGGTTGTCGACACTAGTTTATAGGATCCTTTAAACTAAGATTTCACGGAAGTTTTGATAACTCTTGATCCGAAAGAAAAACGTAATAATAAGGTGTTACGAGCAATCGTTATCTAGCTTTACACTAAGGAATAAAAATAATCGATGCTGAATATTAAGCTACAGATATTAAAAACCTGGTAAGGGTCTCTTCGTGACTTTGGGAGTTTCCGGTGTTCCCGGGAGCAGTCGATGAAGCTTGGCGATTTCAATTTTAGTATCGGAAGCTTTAGCTCACCAGGGACGTGGTCCTTACATCAGGCCTCAATAGGTACAACCGTACGAGATGGCGGATGGGATAATCAAACTGGGGAGACCCAGAAACCCTTTAAAAAATAATCCCGAAGGGTCGCTGTAAAGAAATAAAACAACAGCGTCAAGACATGCTTATGAAACGAGGGAAAGGAAATTAACGTATTGGAAACGGGACAAGAAGGATTTTCAGAGAATGAAACCAAAATTACACAAAACTTACCGGGAAATGCAGGAAAACTGGCTTACACAATGCTCAGGGCAATTGCGCTCTGTTTCTATATTTTAAATATTAAATTTGTTATTTTGTAAAAGTGATTTCCTTCCTCTGTCACGATCTTCTCTGATATGAGAAAAATAACAAAAAAATCTGACAAGAATATTCTAACTATTCGAATTCTAAAATTCAGAAAAGCAGCCAACGATAAAGAAAGACTAAAAATATATAAAAAGGTTGAATACTTGTAGCGAATGCTACACTAGGTAATGTTTAAGATTGTATTCAGTAATCAATTAACATTGTAGGCATGTTTTTGTGGAATGTAACAACTTATTGAGTTTGTGTAATTTTCAGGTCGGGCTCTGATTACTACAACAGGAAGTCGGTAGGAAGGGAGAGGAGCCATTTCGAGACGGACGACGAGGTAGCTTTTGCGAGGTATGTATTTTCCCCATAATATTTTCTTAGAGTGTTTTCTGTCTTCTCCTATGGGTTTCCAAGGTTTAAAAGATTCAACCATACTACATCCCGATCGATTGTTAGGTGGGGCGATCTTTGAGCTTGTAGGCCTGTCTGTCTACTTTTCAACTGTAACTTACTGTTAAACTAAGTATCTGTACACATAAATAAAGTTGAAGTATCTGTCTGTCTGTCTGAAATGGAAAACTCAAAAACTACTGATCGGTTTGCCGTAAAATTTTTGTATATGTTGGATAATAATGTTGATTAACATTTAGGCTACTTTTTTATGATATCTTGATAAGTTTGTAATTCATACAAATTATATTTTGATTAATTGTGCATTTAATGCTAAGATACCGTCTGAAATTAATTAACACTACATTTTATATCCCTCGAGATCGGGAAAATCGGGATCCACGCGGGCAACGTCGCGGAGCGTGCGCTAGTAAACGATACGTATGAGCATGTACTTGCATTGCTTATATTTTTTATTCTATTTTTCAGGAAAAAAAATCCCGAGCCTAAAAGTACTAAAAAGCAGATCGTCGAATCAGACACCGAGTCGACATCTGTTCAGAGGTAAATATCGACTTTTATTTATTGTAGAACGCTCAGTTAATATATTTTTTTTTTTTTCTTCTCTCCCCTTCATAAACCAAGCAAATGCTTACCTTCAATAACTTGTTTTTTCAGGAAGAAAAAGATTTCGTGCCGCAAACCACCAGCTGCAAAACGCGTCGTCGAGACGGACAGCGAGTCAGTTAAGAGGTAAATATCGACTTTTTATTTGTACTAGTAGAAAGCTCTCTATATATAATTATATGTATTGGTATAATTTGTTTTCTGTGCTCTCCATAAATAAAGCAAATGCTAACTTTCTTTTTTAACGTTATTTATATTTTTCTTTATTTAGGAACAAGCCAAAGCCGAGACCATCCAAGCGAGTTCACGACTCGGACGACGAAACGGAGTCTATAGGTAAATATATACATTTATCTGGGTTACATGTTACTCTCCACCATCACATTTTGTTTTATTATTATATTTCTATTAGTAAAAACCTCCCCTATCTTAAACCAGGCTTTTAATTCATTTTATGTTATTAATTATAACCTTATTTACAGACGCAAACAGGCTAAGGAGTCAAAGACTCCAGCGAAACCGAAGCAGCCGCAGAACAAGAAGTCCGACTCGTGGCGATTGTTGGACTCCGAGAGCGAGGACGAAGCGGTGACAAAAGTAGTGCCGCTGAAGTCGTCGTATACCAAGCGGGTTGCTGACGGCGTCGTACGCCGCACCGCGGACCTAGAGGGGAATCTATTTTTGGACCTCAAATTATATCAGGTGGATGATATAAAAAAAATCCACCCCCTCAAACGGCACGAAAAGGCGGTGCTGGGTTTGCGCTTCCAGGCGGACCACGACTCGCCGGAGTTGGCTTTGTTGCAGCAGTTATTGAAGCGCTGCAAGGGAAGCTTCATCGACGAGGGCTATTTCTTTGCCGATAAAGTAGATTAAGTTTAGTTAATTTATTTATTGTTTATAATTAATGATATATTTTAAATAAAAAGTAAGTCTTAGGGTATATATATTTTTGTTTTTAGACTCCCGACGAAAGAGTACTTATTTCCATAATTTATTTTCACTTGAATAACAAACTATAATGATTCTAACCATCAATAAATAACAATAATAATTTATTATAGTTGTAATAAAATAAAAATTCTAATAAATTAATTCAAATAAAATTTGATTCAAATCAAAATTAATAAGACGTTATTAAATCAGTTTCAGTATTTCCATAAATATTTTTAAATTACTATAAATATGTCAAATAATAAATCGATATACTGTTCAGTGTGTGATGTGTCTGTTAAAAGTAAATCTTTTTCTTCTCACTTGCGAAGTACAGTGCACAAAAATAACAATTCTGTTAAGGAATGCGAAGGTATTCAAAAAGTATCTGGAGCATTTCGTAACCGCATAGCATCATACAGAGTGAGTGGATTATTGAATAGCGATGGCGCGGCCAACGCGTGCCCCCCCGCAACGTTTTTACGTTCGCTGCGCAGGCGTGTTCGCCAGCTGATAGATGCGCGACTTGACTCGTTTATCAGCTTGAAGGTCAATTTTGAGTTATTTGCAGAGTTTTCATTACCAAAAAATGATAACTGCGAAGTTAAATCATTTGCAACCGGGAATATCATAATTAATAAAAATTACGATTTTAATGAAATTTATAACAATGTTGTTGACCAAATTGTCGCTAGAGTTGATGAATTTCAAGAAAGGGACAGTGGCTGGAGCTTTATTGCAAACTCGTATCTTGAGGTAAATGTTAATAAATATAATCCTCTACGGGCTTCTGGATTCATTGAACTGCCTAGAGCTAGTTGTTTTAAATAGTTTCATGTTACTAAAATAAACATGTAATTTTCTAAGAATATAATGTATAAGTAATTTTAGGAAATAAAAATTAAATAAAATGTTTAATACCTATATTTTTTGTTTTCTTTCAATTTATTTTTACTAAAATAGATTTGCTCAATAATATAATGTAAGCATAATACAAACATTTAAAGATAGCATGTCAGCATTTTCATGTCTAAACAAGTTACAGTGCTGTAGCACTTGATAACATGGACGTTGCACGCGTCGGGGTTATTGAACTTAACTCCAAAGTAGGTCTTAAAGTTTAACAAACCTTTACAAACATTTGATCTCACAATTACACGACTCATGCCTAACTAGTTTTATCGTCACTTTAAAGCAAGAAGCCGGGCGCAGAGGACTTGGACCACTCACTCCAGCAAGTAACATCATCAACATATTGTAAGTATTCATATCAATGACTGATTAAAAGCTATCACTTTTTAGGTTTGGCAATACTAAATTTTTATTTGTTTCAGAAAATGGATCCTTCGGGCTTATGGTTCCCCCATGCTCAACCATTGGAAGATAACGACAACTTGGGGGAAGATTTTACTCCCACACAAAACAGCAATGAAAAAAAGAAAATAAAGAAAAGCAAATTAGAAGTTCTAAAGAAGCAAAAACCAAAAGTGCCATCGTCATATGTAATATCAAAACCGTCAAAAAGGCGTCTTCGAATGGTTAAGATTGAAATATACGACCTCAGTGAAGCGCATACTTCAACGAACTCAGAAGATAGTGTTGTTAGTGCGCAATATCTAGCCACGGAACTGGTAGATGAGATTATGGATATGTCTGACAATCTGGTTAATAAAATTTGTAAGAGTTTGTGTAATGATGTTATTTAATCAACTTTTTTTTAATATGGAACTTGACAAATAAACGTTTTAACGTTAATGTATTTGTTTGTTTAAAATTTTTACTTGGTAACAATAGATTAAATGAAAGAAAGTAATAATATGGATATAAGATTTATTTCAAAATTATATTCGTAAACTTAAAACAAAATAATCTTAACTACTAAAAGATACATTAATATAACTTTATTGTGTTATCTATATACCATTTTTTTATAACTAAAACGTGTCTTAATGCACAGTGTATTTTATGGCTTAAACAACTAAAACTAGTAGTATTATCAAAATTATAGTTTTTATGGAGGTCTACCAATTTAGGACAACCTATTTCTTCCACGTTTATAACGGTACAGCTGTCACATAACTCTTTAACCCATTTAGTTTTTTCAAAACCCTTAACCATTAAAACTAATTTTAATAACTGCTACGAAAAATCAAGTCGTGTAATTAAAATTAAAAATCGTGCTGAAAAGGATGCTAAATGGATTAATAAATATGTCAACACTATGTGCAATAAAAGAGATGAACTTTTTATGAAATGGAAAAAAGATCATACCAACTTAGTACTTAGACTAGAATATAATAAAGTTAGAAATCATACAAACAAAGTGATAGAAAACGCAAAAAACTCATATTTTAAAAAGGAAATAAGAAAATATAAAAATGACCCTAGAAAAATGTGGGAAATCCTTAATAGAATTTCTGGTAGAATAAAAAAATCAATAGACGACACAATTAATAAAGCATTTAAACATGAAAGTAATCACGATACGGCAAACAATTTTGCTAAAACTTTTAATAAATCCGTAAAGGACACAATACCTAATTGTACAAGCACACTCTTGAACAGAAATCTATACACAAAATTTAGTGATGTTAGCATGCGTTTCATTAAAGCGACTCCTAGAACAACAAAAAAGTTAATCTGTAGGCAAAACAGTAGAAAAGCACCAGGTATTGATGGCATAAGAGCTTCTGATCTTAAGAGTTTGTGTAATAACATCAACGAAACGATCTGCGATTTGATTAATGCAAGTGTATCTAAAGGAGTGTACCCAGATGAACTTAAATCTGGGATTGTACGACCGGTACATAAAAAAGGTAGCCAATCTGAATACGATAAATATAGACAGATTACAATTCTACCCGCCATAGACAAAATAATTGAAAAACATATTACTGACCAGCTCCACAATTTTTACAAATCAAATAATGTATTAGTGACTAACCAATACGGCTTCCAAGCCAATAAAAGTACTACGATGTTACTGTCGCATTTCACGGATAAAGTAAACGAGCATTTAAATGATAAAAAGCATGTGTTAATAGTGCTGATTGACTACAGCAAAGCTTTCGACACCCTTCGTCACGATCTTCTTTTGCAAAAGCTAGAGGAAAGCGGTGTAAGAGGTCCACTGCTACGGTGGTGTAAGGACTATCTTCGCAATCGATCGTATTACGTTAAAATAAATGACTCGTACAGTGATAAAACGTCTGTTACAATAGGTACGGCACAGGGATCTGTAATAGGCCCCCTACATTATCTTATTTACGTGAACTAAATGGCTAACACATTAAGCGACTGCGATATGTTCCAATTCGCAGATGATACTTGTTTGATGGTGGCAGATCGTGACATAGAGAAGGCAACTCATAAATTACAAAAGGACTTTGATACTATTTGCAAGTGGTCGCACGATGCTGGTCTAGCCCTAAACGCAGACAAAACTAAAGTGCTACACGTGCGATCCAGTCATAATCCGGACTCTCAGAAGAAAATTAACTTGGTGGCCCATAACCACAATTGTATGCACAGAAATAATATCTCGTCTTGCTACTGTCCTTCTATCAAACAAGAACGTCAACAAATGTACCTCGGACTTATAATAGATGAAAGATTCAACTGGAGTGACCATGTAGATTACGTATGCACAAAACTACGTGCGGTTATGGCAAAACTTTATCTTATCAAAAACAAAGTTCCCTTTTCAATCCTGCTAGACATATACAGATCGCTGAGTGACTCCATAGTATCATATGGGCTTAGTAGTTACGGACGAACATTCATTACATATTTAAATAAAATCTATTCACTACAGCTTCGAATACTTAAACTAATAGCTCCTGTAAAAATAAAAGAACGGTTTCGCGACGACCCCAACGGCCTTTTTAAAGTCTTTCAAGTATTACCAGTACATATAAGAGTTGAATTAGAACATTTAAAAGAACACTTCTTTGATTTAAGTGTACAAAAACACGTACAACATAAAATAAGCACACGGAGTATTACTCAAAAAAAACTAAAAATACCTACCGCGAGGAACTTTTACGGAAAAAGAACTTCCGCGTACATAATACCTAAATTAATAAATAGTTTGCCTAATGACGTAAGAGAATCAATGAAAACAACTAATATTAAACAAAAATTAAAAAAGTATTTTATAGAAAACCTATCAACTTCAGTATAAATAAAGTATATAATGCAAGTATATAATAAAGTATATATAATATATGTGTGTATGTATACATGTATAGTAAATGTATCCTACTTCATATGTTCTTATTTAAAAACTCGACGTTATCAATATTATTACTCCTAACCTTATTCCCCTAAATAATAACATAATTTAATTAAATCATCCTATATTCGTGTTAACTTGTCCACTTCCTAGTTAAGATCGAGTTATGTACGGACTAAAATAGTTCTTATGCTCTTGTGTGAAAGACAATTGATAAGTTTGTAACGGCTATTTAACTTTGTATTTTTTTGTTATCTCCATCTCCATGGTTAAAAAGAGCAACAATGGACGTTTGCTCATATTGTCACAAGTAAGTAAGTATCTATAAAGATACCTACCTAGTTACGTTTGTGTGTATTCCATTATTTTACGAATTTGTCGCAAAGCATTTCGATATCATAAGGCATTATCAATATTTATTTAGACTACCTGTAAATCTCTAATTTTCTATATGCTTGCATAAGACGGGAATGACGGTGTACGTAAAAACCCTTACAGGTTTCTGATACACCTTATTATTGTAAAGAATGTATTTCTTTTTGGTTATTAAATAAATAAATAAATAAATAACCAGAACATGTCTATTTTCTAGATATTGTTTGATGATCTTTTTGAAATGAATATAATCTATGTGTCCTTCTGACCATCGGTATCCCAAATTACTTTCGATCCAGTTTACATGTTTTTTTTCAGAACTTGTTAATTTTTTATAAGCGTACGGAGGTTTTATGATAAATACTTGTGTATATTGAGCAGTAGCTATTGTAAGTTCTTTGATGATAAAGTTATTTTTATAATTTTTAAATCCTTGCACATCGGCAACTAAGGTTTTTGCATTCATGATATTTTTCTTACAACATTACTTAACGGTTTATATTCGATTAAACACTCGTTTAGGATAAGACAATACGCAGAAGTTTGATCAGGTATTTCTATTTCACTTTCGAGCTCTAGCCGCACATTAACCACTGGTCCAGATTTGAGGTTATCACTTTGTCTTGAACAGTCAATAACAAATAGAGGTGCTAAATCTTTAAACTCCTTGGCACTTAACAAGGGTTCGGCTCTTCGACCGTAATAAGACTGTTGAAATCTTACGTATTGCTCATATAATATAGCTATCGTATTGTTAGAAAAACTCGCATTCATATTATCGTATGGAAAGTAGGTTGAATTTAGGTACACTTTAACATCACTTATATTACAATGATCAAATTGCGACATGTCTTTAGATGAATTATTCTTTCTATTGGTCTGTAAACCCATAATGACATACCTAGGTTTTTCAATCTGTGATGATGTTTTAATTGACCATGTATGCTTTGTAGTTTTAGGCAATAGAGGGTATTCATATAAATCCCAATTTCTAAAAGCTACTTGTATTGGTTTATCTTTTTCTAACAATCGAAGTAGATTGATTCTTTCCACGTCAGCAACTTTTATATGTGGAACACGCCATACAATTTTTTGAATTACGACATCATCTACGACTTCTCCAGTATTTAATTTTAAAGCATTAAGGTTAGTGTTGCTGCGCAGCAAAACAAGCTCATGTTTACAGTTAATTATAACTTTCTTGTAATCTTCTGCAAATCCTAAAATATTACTGAGAGGTATAGATGCTGAAAATTTCCCTGATTGCATATTTTTAGTACCATTGATATCCCAGCCCCAAACCTTAGACATCTTGGACTCGCTCTCGTTCATAGATAACAATGATTTTATAGTAGTGGTTATACCTGCGTTTCTAATTTTGTCTATCTCAACTCCATTTAACTCATATCGTATATCTTGAAAAAAGAACAGCAATGGATTGTTTGTAAAATGAATACTAGCAGCTTTCTCCTTTGCTTCTCTCTTAGACACATTGACAACACCTTCCAGATATAATGAGCTAGCTGATGGAAGTATGTATAAATCCTGCTGGTTAATCGGTATACGAATTTCATCGTTTGTGTTGAAACTAGTCACGTAAGGTTTATACGAATGAATCTCAATTCCATCAATGCTGTTGTCGTAAACAGGTGAACTCAAAATATCTAATATACTCATTTTAACAATCCAATTAATTTAAGGAATTTTCTATTTTCTGGTGATATTTGTTTCTTCTTGTGAGTACTTGCCTTGTGAATGCTAGAAATGTGACTAATGTTTTTATGTTGTGGTGGAGACTTTTTATTAAAGTCAATCATTTTTTCTTTAAATGTAAATACAATTGTACTTCTTCACCGCGTAAGTTTAGCAAATTATTGTTTATATCCAGTATTTTTATATTTATGCTACTAATATTTGTCTGATTAACAGGAAAATATATAACGTTTTTCGGTATTTCTATTATTCTATAACCCGGTGGAACATTAGGAGCAAACTCATGAATAATGTGACTGGATATGCCGTTTATATATGATCCGCTAACTATATCACATTCTATCCTCACCACAGTTATTGATAGAATGTTGACTGAATGCTGTGACTCATGTAATTTATTTGCTTCAAGAATCTGTTCACCGAAACCTAATAAGTTTCCGAAACTGTTCTCTTTCTCAAAATGTATATCTTTAGAACTAAACAAATAAGTTTTTAAAGTATTGTTGTTGCAGAATAGATTAAAAGTGATATCTTTATTTTTTTCTTTTAGGTAATCTTTTATGTCTTCCAATTCATATGCTCCTTCAGGTATTTCAAAAATATCTTCATCTCCATAGTAAAATTTATTATTCTTATGGTTAATGTTATAGTGGGGAATAGTTTGTTGTCAAAAGTGACTCATTCCCAGTTATTGATAGTGTGAAAGACATAATGATAATGATCAAATAAAAGGGCAGCAATATTAATTTATATATTTATTCCAAAAATCTTGTAGGTATTCCAGACACAAATGACCACAGTTTACAGTATTAAACGACTGATATTTAGTATAATTGTAAAACAGTTCAGGATTATTAAGATATTTCAAAACTTCAGTTGGTGGTTTCAAGTTTCCGAAACTGTCAAAATATTCACAGTATTCCATCAGTTTTAAATAGGCTACCCAATGAGTTCCTTCGTTAATGGAATCATCTAAATTTACTATACCACATTCTATACTCCTAGGTTTGCTCGGTAGAGTATCTTTCATATAAACTCCTCGGAAACATGGTATTTCTGTTGCGTATTTTAGTATATCCAGATTTGTTAGAGCACGCTTAGGTAGCCTTCTGACTAGTTTTTTGAAGAATTTATAAATAAGCCACTTCCTTTTTTGTAAGGCTTAATGTATAGACCTTTGCCCAAAGCAACTGATTCCATTTTATTATTATGACGTTTAGATTCTTGTAAATTCTGCTGTGCTATTTTATATTCATTTAAAGTTTTAGCTATTCCTGCTGCACCTCCAGCTAAACTTCCTAAAGCTGATAGTCCTGCGAAAATTGGTAGTAGAGGTAGAATCCCTCCAATTTTAGGAAGGGGAATGATTCGTGGTATCGTTATGTTTTTATTATTAACTAGTAGTTTCTTGGCAGCTAAGTAAGCAGATTTGATGGCACTCTTCTTGTTAACGAGATTTTGCTTCTTCAGATGACTTTTTATTTTTGATACTACTGAATTGAAATTTTTAATCCCGGCACCGGATTTCAATTTAGAATTCATAACTTTACTGACTAGCCATGATGCAAGTTTTTCTCCTCTTCGTGCATCTTTCGCTTGAAGTCTTCTTTTCGCCATTTTTAATAATTGGCAATCAGCTTTATGTCTATTTTCTAAATCGTAAAATTTTGTATAGGCAATATCGTGATGCATACAGGCGTTGTCTAATTGGTTCACACCCTTATCTCCTCTAGATAATCTTTTTTCTAGCTTTGTTCCAGGCCCACAATAATTGTTGCCTGGAAGATGTAACTCAAACGGCAAGTTGTTTATCACACTATTAACTAGTCCTCCACCTTTCATAACTAGTATTAAACTAAGAACATATTTCAGACTATATCCTTTTATTGATCCAACTATTTTCGTTCTTGTCCAGGCCTTACCATTTAACAAATAACTTGTTTCCTTTTTTCTTAATGATTTTTTCTATTAGGTACACATTATGATATTTGGTTTTTTGAAGTTCTTGATCGTAAAAACTACCTAAAATTGGTTGGTGACGAAGATCTTCGATGATATATGTTACAGGAATAGTATTATTTACCTTTTTGATAGTAAATATTTCTGTTGACCAGTTGGGAGTGTAACCTTTTTGAAAACAATTTTTATACTTGCTTATTCGAACGTAATCGCCAATACTTAATTTAGATTTCTTAATGACTTTATTTTTTTTTTGAAATTTAAGAATATTTATCATCACTTTATTCTCATTAAATGTATTTACGTTTGCAGGGTTTTGTTGCGTTACACGATGTTTAGTATTATTGTAACAGTTAACAACATTCTCCAATTGCTTTCCAACCCACTTGTAACTACCTTGAAGACTAAAAGACTTAAACAAATGTGTTTTTAATGTTCTGATTAATCTCTCAACTATAGAAGCTTTTTTAACAGTATATGTGGAATAGTGGTTGATTTTATAAGATTTCATCAGTTTTTTGAAAATATTGTTATAGAATTCAGTGCCCATATCTGTTTGTAAATTATTAGGTTGTCTCAGACTTTGCTTCAAAATATTTTCAAATGCCAGGGATACTTCTTGTTTTGTTTTAGTTTTCAGAGGTACAGCCCATGCATACTTTGAGAAACAATCGATTACAACTAGAATATACTTAAAACCTTGATTATGCACTTGCAAAGAGATAAAATCAATTAAATCTGCTTGCCACAAATCATCAATACCCTTGAGGATAACAGAACGACGTAAAAAATTTTTCCTTGCATTTTTATGAAGTTCGTGTACCACTTGTTGCTTCATGTTTAGTCAACGATTTTATGATCATGTCTACCTCAAGCTTTGTGTTAACATCTTTTATAAAGAGATCCATCACCCTTTGTACCTCTTTCATAACTTCGCCTAGCATGATTTTAGCTTTATCTTCTATGCATAATTTTTTTACCATCCCATCGATGTACTCCTTGTTAACAGCGTCATTGGATTCTATGGGGGCTTGTAAACCTATTAACCTCGACGACTGAAGATCAAAATGTCCGTTTTCTTTTTTAATCAAAGCATTTTCAGTAAAATCAAACAAATCTGACAAACGTAAGCGTTTGTGAACATGATGACCAAATTTGTCAATATTCATAGTAGATAGAATAATATACAAGTTATAAGGACAAAGGATGAATAAGAAATACACAAAATATATATATATATATATATAGTGGTTATATATATTCTAATTAAGTAAACCGCTCTCCTTTAATTCTTCTATGATGGATACAATTTCATTGTCAAGTCCTGTGTTACCAGCATCTCGAGATGCAATGAGTAACTTTAATCTCTCCACTAACTCGTTTGGATCGTCCCAATAGACATAGTCAACATCATTTTTCCATTTTTTCATTATTGATAATCCTGCGCCTTGAACTCGGTTGACTGGACTGATACAGTTATTAAAAAGAGGTTTAATAACTTGTATGTATTTTTTTCCTTTGTTACTCTTTATAGGTTTACTTGGATCATAATCTCTTCTATGCACGTTTGTATCCAACAGCATCAATTTATAGTTTTTGGTGTCCTCCTCAGTTACATTTGATAAGTTAGGTGATCGCTTGGTTAATAATTCTATTAAACCATAAGTATTGTTGTATTTATGGCCTCCTACTGAAATTTGTTTATCGGTGATAGTAACTGGAGCCGACCCCATCATAAGCTTGCCTTGAACAGATCTGACTCCAAAAGGAATGTCTTTCAAGCATTCTGATGATAATGTCCATGTAAAACAATTGGGGTTGCTAACAGACAAATCAATTGACTTATCAGATACATCACTTGTATCTTCGTCTTCACTTTCTTTTTCAGAAACTTCATCTTCTGTGTCCATAGAATAAGTAGGAGTCGTAAATTTATCTGACTTTCTCTTTTTTATAACAGCGTCATTTGATGCACTCCAATTTAGAGGTTCTTCGTCTTCACTACCATGTTTTATTTCTATAGAATCGTTGTTTTTAGTACAAAGCTTATTTTTATTTGTGTTTGTGTGCTTTATAGCATCAGTTATTTGACTGAGAGGACGAACAACTGGTTTAAAAACATTTTCTAGAGATTTTTCATAGTCAGAATCAACGCTACGCATTTTTTTTAATTTTTTCTTCACAGCTTCTGCAGCACCTACGATTTGTTTTAAATTATCCATTTTTCTAATCAATGTGCTCGTATGCTCCTGCTTTTACTAACATAAATTTTAGTATTGCAAAAAGTAGTTTAAGTCACATCTTATATAGGGATAATTCATTCATGACGTAAAGATTACGAAGGTGTCGAACTGCTTGCGATAACAACCTTTATTTTTTTCACAATCTTTATTTATGACGAAGTAGCTGTAAGGATTAATCCATATTTTTGAGCACATTTCTCGAAATTCACACCATGTCATATTTGTATTTACATGTTCGTCATAAACATGGTGCAGATTTATATCATCTTGTTTAAATAGCATAATTAAGTTTGCATTATCTCTAACAAGCTGTTTGGGTATTTTACTGTAAGTCTGATTCAAATAAAAACTATCAATATTCTTGTGTCTGCCCATTGCAAAGTAATCACGCATATTACTTTGATTTTCACATGCAACGTCATCAAAAATTATAACAGAATTGGACTTGGCTTCCTCGGTGCTAAGTACTTCCTGGTTTGCATGAAATTTGAAGAACGAAGCGTTAGGCACTAAACTTAAAACATTTTCGAGAAAAACATACTTCGGTTGATGTAAAGTTTTCGCAAAAACGTAAACATTTTCAAAGTGTAGTCCATTTTCATGCAATAGTAGACCAATCATCAGATTAGTTTTACCACAATTTGATGGTCCACAAATAACACATCTTATTGAATTCGGTAAAAAAACTTTCATGACGAAATGTTTTATTCGTGCTGTCCAAAGTGCTCAAGTTATCAAAGTGTAGAGAACTTTTCTGTTTCAAAAATTTCATTTTGTTTTGGGTATGGACCACTTGAAATTCGGTGTCAGACTAAATATTATCTTGAAGCTTGCAATATATATAAATACATAGTTCAAAGGAGCTATCGATAAAGTATATTTAGAAGTACTTTGTTTTTGACTAATCGATTCAGTTATTGATCGTGCTGGATCGTTTAAATTAGCGTCGAGCGAACGGCGCGAGCCGTGAGCTACTAATTTCGTTGATCCAGAACGAACAATAACTACCTACTGTCATGCTCCTATGAACTCAGGTGATTGGTGAAGGTTGACTTGTTATCCTTCTTTTTCCAGCTAGCTATGTGTTCTCTAATCCTGATCCTGAGTTTCCTGTCTGTCTGCCCTACGTGTATACCCTTACAAGTATTACATGTGAGGCTATAAACTCCGCATTGATGTTGTATTGTGGTTTTATCTTTGTTGTTGCATTAATATTTTTAAGCGTGGTTGGGTTGTAGAAGGTGTTGTTCAGGCGTTTTTTCAATTTACTTAAAATTTTACCTATGTATGGGATTTTTACCCATCTGTGCTGGTTATTCGCTTCAATTTTGGTCTCATTGTATAGCATTTTTCTTGTCAAACAGATAGCAAATTTGCTTTTACTTTAAAATGGTGTCAATTAGTTGTGGTTTATAATCATTATTTACTGCAACCTGTTTTTTCCGCTGTGCCCGGCTATCGTTTGCGCCACATCCTACGTCCGAGCGAGCTGCGTGACCGCGGCGGCGGCGTCGGTTTCTATGTGCGGCGCGGCGTCTCCGCCAGGCTCTGCGCGCATCCTTCCGCACCCACCGTAGAGCAGATATGGCTCCGCGTTAACGTTGGTGGTAAAAAACTAATCGTCGGCACGGCCTATCGCCCCCAATGGCTGAACGCTGACACGTTCTTTGATGCGATTACGGACTCCATAACTTCCATGACCGGTTACGACAATGTCTTGTTAATGGGTGACTTTAACATTAACTATGTTGACTGTTGCGATAGGAACTATATTCGTTTGACACAATTTCTTAATTCTTTAAAACTGACACAACTTGTTGACAAACCGACCTGATATCACTGACCACAGTGAAACAACGATCGATTTACATTTTATACCAGATCTCGGCAGGCACGCTTTTATTACCGTGGACCTTAAGGTAAAAAGCAAAAATTGCCATCGAGACGTATATCCTACCGACCTTTCAAGGACATTGACCGTGATCTTTTTGACAAAGACTTTGATTCGACTGACTGGGAAAGTGTTATTTTACTGGACAGTGTTGACGAAATGGTGAAACTGTATAACAAACTTATAACTGAACTTTTTGACAGACACGCACCTATTAAGACTGTAGTTGTAAAGGAAACTCCAAAACCATGGCTCACATCTAATGTGCGTCTGATGATGCGTCTTCGTGATAAGGCCCACAAAAGGTACAAGGAAACCAAGCAGGACGTGCACAAAAAGTACTACATAGACTTAAAACACCTTGTTTCAACGTCAATTTTTTACGAAAAACGTGCCTATTTTGAAGAAAACATCAACCAGTGTGTTGGTGACTCTAAGCGTCTGTGGAAAAACCTCAAACGCACGGTTCTTCCAGACAAACGGAATCTGGAGTTGCCCTCACACTTTGATGACGCCGACGCAATCAACGATCACTTTGTGAATGTACCAGGGAAGACTAACATTAATATATCTGTTTTGACTTTTTTTGAATTTCACCGACACGATAAAGCAAAAAACTTTACCCTAACGACAGTTACACCGTTCACCATTTCGAAAATCTTGTCTGCAATTAAGACACATGCTACTGGACTTGACTCAATAGGTATTGATATGATCTTATTGACATTACCTACAACATTACCGATTTTGACTGCGATAATCAACACAAGCATCTTGACTAACACTTTCCCACGTGACTGGAAGATTGCGAAAGTTACTCCGCTTCCTAAAAAACCTAATCCTGTCAACATTTCTGATCTCCGTTCCATCAGCATCCTTCCTTGCATGTCTAAGGTACTTGAGAGGGTTGTATATAATCAGCTGTCGGGATATCTGGAGGAGTCTAGTATTTTGCCGGAATTGCAGTCCGGGTTCCGTAGAGGGCGAGGAACGGCGACTGCATTGGTTGATGTTGTGGACAACGTGCTGTCAGCGCTCGATGACGGAAAGAGTACAATTTTGGTATTGTTAGACTTCTCCAGAGCTTTTGACTGCCTGGATACCTCCCTCTTATTATCGAAAATGTCGTATTATGGATTTGATAATGCTACGGTTTGATAGTTACCTGTCGGGCCGGGCACAGGTTGTGGGGTTGCAGGGGATCAATGGCACTGTGCGTTACTCTACTACACAGGAACTGTCAAGAGGTGTCCCACAGGGATAGGTATGTAATATATATGGTCTTTGGCACTATATATAACGGATAATGTAATAAAACACAGCAAGTAATCTCGTAACAGTCTATTGCTCACTGGCTACAAACGCAGAATAAAATACCTGCATGATATATAAAATATTAGATAATATAAACAAATCTACCCTCGTACATTACACTATCCTTGGACCCTTACTGTTCATTTTATTTAGCGCGGACATTGTCACGCAGATCCAAAACTGCAGTTACCATCTATACGCCGACTACACACAGCTTTATATATCGGCTAATCCATCAGATACGGCTAATGCAGTGCGCCAAATAAATAGTGATCTGAATCGTATTGCGACGTGGTCAGATAGGAGCTGTCTGGTACTAAACCCTAGCAAGTCCAAGTATCTTGTGCTTGGTACCAAACATCAAATCCATAATACTGTGCAAGAACTTGCCGTCAATGATATAGCTATTATGGGCAAACCAGTGGAGAGGGTTGTAGAAGCCAAAAACCTCGGATTGCTGATGGATGGTGAACTACGCTTTGAAAACCACATTAGTAAAGTAGTCAGCAACTGCTTCTATCGCCTAAAAGTTCTGTATTATATACGCGATTACCTTAGAACTGATTTGCGTGTTAGTCTTTGTGAATCGCTGATATTATCCAGACTAAACTACTGTGACGTTGTCTATGGTGGCTGTATACTTGGCAGGACAAGAAAGCTAATACAGCGTGTGCAAAACGCATGCGCACGGTTCTGTTTCAAAGTCCCTCCCAGGTCCCATATTACTCCATACTTGAACACCGCAAAGCTTCTTAACATGGAGGCTCGAAGAAAGCTACATCTTGCCACGCTACTTTTTGGTGTAGTACGCACCAAAACACCAACCTACCTGTACAACAAGCTCAAGTGGTCGTCCCGCCAGCGCGGAGTCCACAGAGAGAAAATTCGCGTTCCCGCACACAGAACGACGGCATTCCCACCGTCCACCATGAAAAAATTAGACTTCGTTAACGCAGTGAGACAAATAGAAAATACAGACCTCACTGCCATAATGGACATCTCAGACCCTAACACTGCCGTCAACCTTCTATTAACAAAATTTTCCGAAGCTATAGACGCCAACTCCACTACGATACCGCTCTGGTGTATCGGGGGAGGACTTGGAATGAAGCCCGTGAAAATGCTGAACTGGGGCTCCGTAGAGTTATGTACTGGCTACAAAAAAACCTGATTTCCCTGAATATAGACAAAAGCAAGTTTCTTTCTTTCTCTATAAAAAACAATTCTCACCGAAATATAAAACTTCAGGCACATACTTGCTATTTAAATAATAATCAGCCCTGCACTTGCATGACTCTCGAGAGAGTTTCCACTATAAAATACCTGGGTGTAATCGTTGACGACAAATTAACATGGACCCCACATATTGACTCTCTGACAGTTAGAGCACGTAAGCTTATATTTTTATTTAAAACTCTACGCCATGTTGCACCTCTAGATCTATTGAAAACAGTTTACTTTTCGATGGGACAGTCAATTCTCAGTTACTGTATACTGGCGTGGGGAGGAGCATGCAAGACGAAGCTTCTTAAACTGGAAAGAGCTCAAAGATCCATTTTGAAAGTGATGACTTTTAGGCCCTTCAGATTCTCTACTGAGCAACTATACAATCAGTGCAAGCTACTCACAATACGCCAATTATACATTAAACAACTGATACATAAACAACACTCAATAATAATATTTGATCCAAAGCTACGCACGGATAAGAGACGGAATGACAAAGTATGCAAAACAGATAAATGCAGAACTACCTTTGCTCACAGACACTTTAAATTTTTAGGACCCTTTGTTTACAACAAACTAAATAGAATATTAAGAATATATCCTATGACACGCTATGCTTGTCATAGGATATATTCTTAATATTACAGGAACAATATTCCTCCCCCAGTCAGTAAATTAAGTTATATTATTTATGTATACTTATATATTTCATTTATATCGCATCATATTAGTTTAAGTAATACTTATTACATATTTTATTAATATTTTAGAAATGTAGTTTTATAGTTTCATGGTATATATACAAGGTGACTTTTTGATCCTCGTCCGGATTCGTGCTGGTGGCTTGGTAGGTGATCGGTATCATGGATCAATAACAATTTTGGTGAAATTCGTGGGATGAAGTTTCGACTCCCCATAGTGATTCACCCGGGACTGGAACTGAATTTCTATGGGAAGCCGAAGTTTCATTTTGCGAATTTTACAAAAATTGTTATTGATCCGGGATACTGATCACTTATCGGGCCTCCAGTGTGAGTTTGGACGATGATCGAGGGGTCACCTTGTATATATATGTAGCTATTACTGTTATTATTTATTTATTTATTGCCTACTGCACAGCGCCGCTCTGCACCTGGTACGCTCATGAGTCACCAGCAGGCACTGACTGAAAATCAGCGCTGAGGGATTACACCTTCAGCACATCGCTGAGTCAGTTGCCTTTTTCAGCAACAGCCTACCGTATAGTTTTAATGTAATTTTAATTAAAATAGTTGTAAGTAGAAATATTGTATGTATTTTATTGTAATGTGGCTGTTGCCGAAATAAATGTGTTTCTTTCTTTCTTTCTTCTTTCTTTTATCGTTTTCAACTCGGTATCGAAAGAGCTTCCATAGGGATACTTACTGAGTTTTAAATAACATTAATACTATTATTTTTATAAACATACAATGATAAAAACAAGTAGGTACTACTAACATTGTTTATTGTAAGTACTTGTGTTTTTTAACATAATAAGTAAAGCGCTTTGTGAGTGTTTATGAGAGTAAGTGATAGAAGGTCGGCTGTGCGTGAGTCAAAATAATAGGATTTAATTATCCTTTAAAAAAATATATTTATTTAGAAACAAATTTACAGTTTTAAAATAACTATGCTAGACTAAGATAAAATGATGAATGGACGACATCACTCGAAGCGCCGGCACAGAATAAATGCCGGCTATTTATAGCGTGTCGCCGACGAGTACATGTGTACGTGGCTTGGTTTCTAGAACGGTCTTTTCCGCTAACGACGTCCACGGTGTAATTGTCTTGTTTACAAGATTCATATTTCTTGGTAGCCAACTGGGTATCATGTTATGTTTTGTCTGTTCTTCGACCAAGCTAATTAGGTTATTATTTTTATGGTTTCTATTGTTTACCGTAAGTTGACTCGTGTATGTGATGTAGGGTGATTGGTGTATGTGAATGTGTGGAAGAATGTGGTTTGTAGCGATTGTAAGAGTAAATGTATGTGTATGCTTAATTTATGCGTTAATAGTAGTTTATGCTACAAGGGCGCAAAGGAATAAATTACGAGGACGATTTAAAATACGAGCGTAGCGAGTGTTTTAAACGTAACCGAGTAATTTATTGCTCTTACGCCCGTGTATCATACTACGTTTTTCAATGCATAGTGTGAGGAAATGAACACAAATATAATCTTGTGAACTTTAATTTATGATTGGCTCAAAAGGATTGTATCCAGAGCCGTTAAACAGTGGAAAAAAAAGTATTACATCTATGGTACACAGGAAAGGCTGCAGGTTAGCCAACCATTGCAAATAAATAAAAAATAAAAAAATAATAAAGCCCTAGGGCAAAATAATCGACTTTCTGTTCGGTTTTGATGCATAAAAAGTGGGCCTTTACGAGCACATGCATTGAAAATAAATAAATGAATGTTTATTTTCAGATTAAAAATCCATAGGTAAAAAAAGAAAGAAAGAAGAAGGAAATCCATTATTTGTTGCTACAGAGAGAAAATAATAAAATAATAAAACAGAGAAAATAAGGTAGGTTAGTGTAAGGCTTAAAACTAGGTTAGTAAAACAAAGGAAACATGTATAAATTGATTATTTAAATAACCCAATGGATCGTTCCATACAGAATTTCTGTACACGCAGGACGTTGCAGGCTCGTTGCGTTGGCAAGCAGACCTCATCGATATAAAAAACTATCAAAAAGATAACAATGGCCATAAGTTCATTTTAATTGTAATCGATCCTTTTTAGGGTTCCGTAGTCAACAACAAGAAACCCTTATAGTTTCGCCATGTCCGTCTGTCTGTCTGTCCGCGGCTTAGCTTAGAAAGTACGAAGTACGTACGTAAGTTAGTACTAGAAAGCTGTAATTTGACATGGATATACATATTTGACATGGATATACATATTTGACATGGATATACATATTTGACATGGATATACATATTTGACATGGATATACATATTTGACATGGATATACATATTTGACATGGATATACATATTTGACATGGATATACATATTCATCACGCCGATAAAATGGTACAGCAAAATTTTGAAGTGGATTTTTTTTTAGGGTACCTCCCCTACACGTAAAGTGGGGATGATTTTTTTTTCTCGTCTATCCCCTAGTGTGGGGTGTCGTTGGATAGGTAATTTAAAAATATTAAAGGTTGGAGAAGACCATTTTTCGATCCAGGGTTTCGTTTGCGAAATATTAAGCTTAAAAGTGTTAATTTTTGATAGAGTCAAATGTCCACCTCCCTGCCAGATGGAAACGCGAAAAAAATCACGGCAGTAGTATACATAACGAAATTAAAAGGAAAACTATCGCAGCTAAGTAGGCTTTACAAGTTAACGAGTAATAGTCGACCAACCTAAAATTAAAATTGCTCACAAATTTCATTGAAAATTACTTAAACGAAGTTGTTAGTTGTTTAAAACAGGTAGTAAATATAAGATGACTTTTATTTATGTAAATAAAATTCATACTAGAGATTCGGTAAGTGGTCAGCACCAAGGTTCATTGGCCTTTTATAGATAATGTTACGGAACGAAATATAATTTCTATATTTTTATTTTATTCAAGTGTATTTTTTAAATTAAATTTAAGTAAACCTAACCTTTGTTATTTATTTGTGTATTTTCTCATATTTATTACATAAAACTGTTACCTATAGACATAGATTATTTAATTATATTACATTAATACTGACCTGTAAAAAGTGTATCTGATATCTGATATTACATAAATAAATGTATTTCATTTAATTTTATTTCGTTGTTTTATCACTGCACCTGGTTCCAAAACCACTTTATTTAACTGGTAAATTTTCTTATGTAGCCCTAAAACTGACTCTTGGAGCAAGCTATTCCAAGCGAGACTGGGCCATTTTAACCACTTTACGAATTTGTTATTTGACGAGCGACGGACACACACATCCGTTCAATTAGAGCGCGTGCGATGAAAAAAAGAAGAGTTGTAAGAACACTGCTGGCATTCACTGAAAGATATCTATTCTTATCATGCTGCAAATTATTTCCGAAAATTTTAAAAAGAAACATTTTCTTACCAATTTAAAATACCTACAGTGGACTATTGTGTAAGTCCAGTTTAGATATCCCTATTTGGAATGTGTGCAGAAATCATGACGAAATTGTACAACTCACCTTTTGAGGAGGGTCCTGCTCTTGCTCTGTCCTCCTCACTAATCACTCTGTCCTGCTCACAGATCACCGTCTCACCGATGTCCAGGTAGTCTTGTGTGTTCTGTAATTATTAATAAATGATTATTTCCCTAGGGAACTGCTCATCCTCAAGGAAAAATCGACTATAGCCAATGTCCAAGCAAAGAGTGTAACCATTACAACAGTGAAATATTTCTCTAAATCGGTTTAGTAGTACTAGATATTCTCCGCGTCCACCCGTCCCCAGGGAACACATTATAGTCTATGGCTTAATATAGACAATGTAGCTTCTTATTGGTGAAATACAAACTGACAAACACTTCCTCTTTATAACATTAGTATAGATAATTGCCAATACTGGCAGTCCGGACACTAATGGTGATCCCCTATGGATACTAAGGCCTTTAGTAAAGCGTTGGTGCAAGCAGGTGCAGAATTAAACTGGGAGTCCAAGAAGACTACAAAGACGTCACTTACAACATATTTGATGTCCTCCATCTCATGTTGTTCACTTCCCTCGGGGATCGGTGTTGTGACGTCATCAGGGTCTGTTTGATCAACATCCATAAGTTCTTGCTTTATTCCTGGAAAATATAATATCAGCTGACATTAAATTATATTTGATTTAAATAAGTTTTGTGACATGCTTTGGGATAGGTGTATGTCTATCAGAGGATTGCTGCTGCTATAGTCTGATGAAGATCATGATCGAACATTCGTCTATACTTTCGGCAGAGAATATAAAGTACTTTCGGGTATAGTGCGATGAGCTTGCATGCTAAAACTTTGTATATACAATATACTGTATACTGTACTAGCTTTTGCCCGGAACTTCGCACGCGCGGATCAAACATTTACTTTTACCCCTCATGATAGAAATACATTTCTTTAGTTTTAACACGTGGAAATCCATCGCAAAAAGACACACATTAACATTATATCATTGTAGTATAGAATCGCAACAGGAAATGATGTTGTTTGTTGCTAATCTACCTGTGAGTGTGTAAGTTGGTAATCGTTGCAGGATCACCCGCCATGATTCTACTTGACTCTTTATCAGCTCCAAGTCAACTGACGGTTCTTGTTTGACGACACCACTGATCAGCGGGAGATTGTTGTCTTCTACAATAGTCTGAGGAATAATAAATAAACACAATTTAGAATATAATAGAATGACATTTATTTCGACCAACTTAAGGTCTTAAAAATAAATTGAAAGAGCATTTAAGAAATTATTGAGAAAATAATTTATTGATTTATTGACTATATATAAAGCTACAAAACGGTAACTGACTCACTCACTCATTGACATGGTTGTTTAGTTGGAAAGAGTGTTCTGACATTATAGTGTTGTATGTATGGAATGTCGGGTGTCTAATACTGAGTGGGGAAAAAATCAGACATTTGACATTTTTTGACATTTGACATGGTTTTTTGACGTTTTAGTGATGATCCAGCGGCTGACAACACTTCTGTGTGCATACCGGCGTACAGAGATTTTCTCTTCTGAACTCATTACTAGGATGTATAAGAAGCAAAAAAAACTTGGGTGGATGATCCCTACCCCCCACGTTTTCCCAGAATGACGTCATTCAAGATGGCCGCCATTACTCCGCTACCGTTCTGTTAAAGTAAGCGTTTTTTGCAAAAACGGTAATCTTTATCGAAAAAAAAATCACACATTAATGTTTGGCATGAAATTGTCTACAAGTTTGTTTATTAGGATTTTTTTGATACTTCAAAGCATTAGTCTAGAAAAAGCACTTTTCTATATTTTATGACATAAAATATTTGATTTCTTAATTTTAACACAACATTATTTATGTAATACCCAAGGGTAAGGGGTAACTCTGCAGAAGGGTATACAAAGACTATATATTATCTGATACGAACCTGACACACCTCTTTCACTTCTTCCACCTCCACCAATTTAGTCATATAAGCACTTCTATACCGGGTTATTTATTCATCAGTATGTCGCCATACGTAGGCAGCCAGGTCGAGCTTTACTTTCCACTTGCACACCAGTAATTTCTTTCGTTACACTACTTTTATTCATACTCTCTTCATGCTTAAACCAAAAAAGCATTCCTTTTCCAATTTTAGTCACTACATCTCTTTTCAGGCCGCAACAATATTTTTTTGAACTCTATCGTTCAATGTCTAACCACATACTCCGTAAGGAACGCATTTTCACTGCAATAACTCTACTTCGATGCTCTACCTACAAAGTGCTCAAAGAAAATCCGATCTTACGTCCATGGATGCCACGGATGCCAAACTCTTATTACAAGTTTTAACCACTTGGGACTTTGTGTTGGTTATGACGATGTTTTACGTCATCACAGTGCCCTTGCTCAGTTAGCTGTAAAACAAAGTGGAGATGTTCCTCTTCCTAGCCACTTTAGTCCAGATATGTACACTATTAGTGCATTTTACAATTTTGATCATATTGAAGCAACATTTTCTGGCCTTGGGAGTACACATAATACGGTGTGTGTACTCTTTCAAGACAAGGCCACAGCCTCCATAGAAAAGCCCCGTATTTCAGAATGTGATGTTGATAAAACACAAAAGAGGTTGCAGAGCACATTGCCATGCCAGAATTTACAGCCCTACATTAAGCCTGCAAAGCGACCAGGTCTAAGCGATGATTACAAAGTAGACACTGATTTATATTTTATGAATGAAAACGAATTGAAGAGCTATTATAAAAAAGATCACCTCTGGGAATTATCAAGGATTGCACATTGCACAACTGTAACAACGATGACTAATCTACAACAAGAGCAGCCCTCACCATCTTGGAGTGCTTTTAACTCACTTGTTTCCCGTGAAAACTTAACACTAAAGGTGTAAGATTCTTGCCAATTTTACCACATTCGGTAACAAAATATGAGACTGTTTACACAGTACTTTGTAACTTAAATAAACTGCTCATGGCTTTGAACCAGAAAAACCTTGCTGTAGCTTGCGATGAGGGCGTCTACTGTATTGCAAGAGAAATTCAAGTCGTAGCAAACAATTTGAAAATCTTGTATTGATAATGGGCTCATTTCACATGAGGTTTTTATTGGATGTCTGTTGCAAAACCAATACTTGCCATGGACAAATTTATGATAGAAGCAGATTTCCGAATTATGATTCATGCAGAGAATGCGGCAAGGAAAGGGTTTAAAAAAATTGTATTAGTAAGTGCTGATACTGACGTATTAGTCCTGGCACTATTTCACTGGAAAAGTTTTCGCTCCCTAAGAGTAAACGAAATGTGAATGAGAACTGGAGTCGGTGATACAACAAGACTTATACCTATTCACATGTTAGCTGAAAATGTCGGAAAAGATATGTGCCATGTACTACCAGCACTTCAGGCTCTTTCTGGTGGTGACTATACGAGCAAGTTCGGAACAAAAAAAGCTGCATTCGGCTGTAACCCTGAGCATTATTTGAAAGAGTTTAGTTCATCACCGCTATCTCCAGCTCACGACCAAATCATGGCACTTGCCGAAGAGTACTTAGTGCAATTGTTAAAGAAAGGCTCGTCTTGCAAGACCCTTGATGAGTTCCGGCTTTGGAAGTACCTCCATGGGAAAAATGTATCTCTTGATAACTTACCGCCAACAAGTTCCAGTTCACCTTCTTCGTGCTTTCTTCCACACCCATTTGATGATACACTGCCTCGATGAAGCGCAAGAAACACTGGATCCACTTAAGTTCGGATTTGAAAGGACATCATTTGTAAGAATATCTGTTACCAGACGACTTCATTGGGGCATGTACGTGTATTAAGTGCGCGACATCAAGTTGTGTGTGCAGAGATGCGGAAATTCCATGTTGTTTGTTTTGCAAATGCAACAGTGTAGACAGAGATCAAGTTAATTGGAGAAACCCATTCTCAACATAATCCCAATTAATATAAGGGGATGAAACAAGGTGTAAACTGTTTGATTGAAAATGCCTTTTCTTACATGTACAACGGACTGTTTATATCCTTAATCCACGAGAAGGAAGTCGTGGCCGCACTCTAGATTGGAATTGTCCATTTTGAAAAGTATTTAGCTCCTTTTTTGCCACTGCTGGGCAAAGGCAAATGTGCATACTATATTAAATATGTATATATATATGTATACGTGAGCCATAAAGCCATTATTAATAATAATTAGGTATGTATGTCGGCTCAAACGAGTCTTAATAAAAACATTTTTCCAATTTTCAAGGGCGTTTGTGTTAAATTTTACCAAAGAGAATATTTCGTCATTTCGATACAAAAAGATACATATTCTAGACTATAACTTTGAATTATCAAAAAAATGCTAATAAACAAACTTATCGATAATTTCATGCCATACTTTTTTGCCAGAAAAATTTTAAATAAAACTTACCGTTTTCGCAAAAAACGCTTACTTTAACAGAACGGTAGCGGAGTAATGGCGGCCATCTTGAATGACGTCATTCTGGGAAAACGTGGGGGGTAGGGATCATCCACCCAAGTTTTTTTTGCTTCTTATACATCCTAGTAATTAGTTCAGAAGAGAAAATCTCTGTACGCCGGTATGCACACAGAAGTGTTGTCAGGCGCAGGACTATGAGGCGGGTCGTTGTATGGGATTTTGTATGGGAGTTTTGCGAGTGAGTGGGCGAGCCCGAAGGGCGAGCCTACGAACGAGCACGCGAGCGCGAAGCGCGAGCGGGCGAAGTTCGTAGTGATGTACCTGGGTACTAGGGATGGGAAAAATTGTCATTTTTGACATTATTGACAGAAAGTTCGCCGGAACAAGCCCGCGAGCGCGAAGCGCGAGCGGGCGCAGTTCCTAGGGATGTCCCCGGTCACTAGGGATGGGTTTTTTTTTTTTTCTAAAATTTGTTACAAAAAAAATTTGTTTTGGCCATATCTTCCGAACGGAAGGTGGTACATCCCTAGGGGTCGGACCATAGGGTGACAAAAAAGTTTTTTTTTTTTTTCAAATGTCAAAACTTTAACGGCCCGTATCTCCCAAACGGCTGGAGCTAGACCCATGTTAATGGTACTCTAAGAAAAGGGCTCGACGAGATCTTTCTGAAAATAGAATTAAAAAAAAAAAAGTCTAAAAAAAAAATTTTTTTTGCCAGAACTTTGATCGGCCATTTCTCCCAAACCGTAAGTCCTAGCGAGTTGCGGTTTCGACTTTAGTGATCTGTCCTCCGAGCGCTACGCGACCGCATAAAAAAAATTTGACATTTGACAGAATTTGACATTTTTTTGACAGGTCCAAAAAAGTGCTCCGATTCGCTTGAAACTCGGTATCAAGGGGCAGGTGGGGTCGGTGATTACGAATCCACTGTCAAATTTGACACTTTTTGACAACCGACAGGGATTTTGACACTTTTTCGAAAAAAAAAATGGATTGGACATTTTATCGGATCTAATGGCGAGGCCGAAGGCCGAGCCTTCAAGTGTTTTTCGGCCAAGCACGACACCGCGGCCACCAGAGTCATATCTGATGTCATTCTAGGGAGGCCGAAGGCCGACCCCGGAGGACGATTCCGGAGGGATCGTCCGGAGGCCAAACAGTACCAAGCGGCGAGGCCGGAGGCCGAGTTCACATTACCCCGGGGGCATTACAATACTGTTTCACTTGGACATATCTCCCAAACCTTTGAGATTGGGCTTAGCGGGATTCGACTACGTTGAATTGGTTCAAGCACATTTCGACCGTTGACAGTTTGGACACTTGACAGATGTCAGAGGAAACATTTCGCGTAAAGGATCCCGGCGAGGCCGAAGGCCGAGCCTACAAGTGTCTTCATAGCGAGGCCGAAAAACGAGCATGTGAGGACGGAGAACGCGCCAGTGAGGCCGAAGGCCGAGCTGGCAGCGTTCGGAGTCCGAACATGCGAGTTTTTCGGCCGAGCACGACACCGCGGCCACCAGAGTCATATCTGATGTCATTCCAGGGAGGCCGAAGGCCGACCCCGGAGGATGATTCCGGAGGAATCGTCCGGAGGCCAAACAGTACCAAGCGGCGAGGCCGGAGGCTGAGCTTGTGAGGCCGAAGGCCGAACCGAGTATAAGCGAGGCCGATGAACGAACATACGAGGCCGAAGGCCGAGTATGTGAGTTCATGAGGTTGAGTTCACTTTACCCCGAGAGCAGTACAAGACTGTTTCATTTGGACCTATCTCGAAAACGTTTGAGATTGGGCTTAGCGGGATTCGACTCCGTTGAAAGTTTGTTCAAGCACATTTCGACCGTTAAGATTTTGGACTTTTAACAACTGTCAGAGTACACAATAGCAAAATATTTGTCCACTTCAATTGAATCAAAGTTACCACACGTATTTAAACGCGCTATTACGGTTACGACGATGACAATTTTGAAAACTGATCATGACCGATGACTTTTTTTCCCACCCGATCATGATCGATGACATTTCGTGATACAATTGACTTCTGCCCATTACTTGAATGTCGTCTGATAATTTGTTGCAACTCAATTTCAAACGTGTTTTTTACTCGATACCTTGGCCTGTCACGTTAACGAAAAAGTTACAACAACAACTAAATGCAACAACAAACAACAATGAATAGAGTACAACAAAGAACAATTACAACTCACGCGGGCTGCCTGCAGCCCGCGCACCACGCAAAACACTAGTTCATATATGTAATCATATTTATTTATATTGATAGGTGTAATTATCATGTGTATTTTATTCACTATTTATGAACATTGGTATTGTTGTCAGTTAAATTAGTGTGTTTTCGTTTATTATTTTGTTTGTACACATATTATTACTGTTTTTATTTTTCAAGGTATTCCCTGATCTTTTTATATATAAGCTCACCTCTGTACACTAATTTTAACTTTCACATGTATAATTAAATATTTTTGTATACAATAAAATGGACCACTCCCTAAACTCTCTCCGAAAAAACATGGCGACATGCATTTGAACTAAAATATTTAAAATACCAAATAGAACAACGATCATTACAATTTTTATTGACATATATATCAAAAATGTAATAATGTCAAAGACTAAAACTCGCGTGAGCTGACATACTAAATTATTATTACATACGGCTTGAACACTCACGTGTGATTGTTGTTGACTATATGCCAACCGTTTCACAGATACAATTTCGGCATTATCAAGGCGAGTGTCGTTTTTAGGACGATCGGCGGCTGCCAGTGCCCATTTGACAACGACGGTGAACGCCGCGTCGTCGTCCTGAGAACGACACTTGCCTTGATAATGCCGAAATTGTATCGGTGAAACGGTTGGCATATAGTCAACAACAATCACACGTGAGTGTTCAAGCCGTATGTAATAATAATTTAGATGTCAAAGATGTTTTATTTTCTTTTTTTTGCTGGACTCTCAATGTAATATTTTACCTACAGGTCATTACTTGTCACGGCTCCGATGGCCCAGCTATTCTTCAGTTAGAATGTGGATAGACAAACAATAAAGCTTGTCCAAGGATCCTGCTTGTGACGAACTCAAAAAATTGATATACAATCAGTAAATTACCTAGGTATCTGACTTACAAAAGATTTCATTTCAGTAGTAACTTCCATCATTTGAAAGTTTTCTTCACCTATTTTGGCTATTGATTCATCCATGGTATCTATTGAACAATCTGGAGGCTCCGAGTCTAACAGTTCTTGCTTGATATCTGAAAATATCACAAATATTGTTATTTCTCAACCTCAATATATTTAAATTAAATATTCTCTCTGTATTAAAAACCTGAGAGCCTGAGAGCTAGACAAATGAAATTAAAATTGATTATGTTTAATTGCACAGATTTTTGTCAATTGCAGCTTTCACTCTTATTTCTCAATGTAGGTTTATTTATACCCATATATTTTTTATACGCATCTTGCTTGCGCTTGTCCATCACCGTCTCTGATGACAAGCACCAATAAGACTTGCGCACGCACAGAAAGTAACAGAGTGGAAGCAGGTGAGACAATACTCAGTCTGTCCAGAGTACAGAGACTTCAGCAAAATATATGTAAGTCAGTAACAGACCAATGACTGAACTATCTAACTACCTGAAATATGGGATATAATGTCTTAATCTTTTTTTTCAGCCCGCTTAGAGTTTATGGTGGCACTCTTCTAAGAACTTGTGGTGGCAGATAAGATGAATAACCATTAATTTCTGTTTCAAAGGCAGGCGGAGAAACTGCAGTATTATGTTAGCATAGAAAAAAGCTATATTAATGGCTCTCCATACACTCCTTAATCGCTTACATTCTTCTATATCTCTTCTGCAATTTATAGTATGGAGACCACTTATTATGAAACATCATGAGAAGTGTAAGTGATAAAGAAGTGTATGAAGAGTGTTACATATACCTATCTTTCGATGCTAACATAATACTGCTCTTATTCTCCCTGTCTTTGAAACATATTTTGTTTGGAAAACATTCTAACTAAGCCACTTGGTGCTGGTTCTGAAACCCATAATAATATTTTAATAGTCTTAAGTCATTAATTATTGCTGAAGGTATCATTATCGTAAAGAGAGTGTCGTAAAGGTATTGTTACCATAATATTTAGTATGATATTGGAAAAACGGTCGGCGTGTCGATAATGGGGCGCGATACCCCCCTTGAAAATTATTCGCTTTTCGGCGCCGCCTACGTTTCCCTTAGGGTGTAGAAAAGGGGGCGGAAGAAAAAAAATAAAATAAAATAAATTTTTTGGTACTTGAAAAAAAAACAAAAAAAAAATTTTCGTGAATTTTTTTAACTTTTTTAAAGTTTTTTTTTTTTACGATTGTGTAACGTTTTTCCTAGCCATTAAATAATGTCTTATGCATTTTCTTCATACGACTTATATTTTTTGAGATATAAGCCCTTGAAAATTTTATTATAAGTCGTATGGAAAAAAGTCATAAGACATAAAATTACGACAAAAAGCAACTCAACGCGATGCGCTCATAAAAAAAAGTTTTTTTTTTTTTGGAGATTCGTCAGTCCCTTGCCACCTTACGTATCCTAGCACCGTCAACTGGGACAGAAAAAAATTACGATGAATTTTTAAATTTTCAAATTTTCATATTTTTGTTTAAATATCGTCTAGGGATTCTTCTGGCCATTATTTTTAGTCATTTAAGATTTTACCGTACATGTCACCGTAGTAGGTGTCGATTGGGCATTCTAAAACAGTTTTTCGTTTAAACAACTTCACTTCACTCCGAGTGAGCGTAGCGGAGCGGAGCAATCGACAAAGCTTTAGAACAGAATCCATGACGATAAAACACGTTAAAAACTAACTCTTTCACTCACTCGGAGTGGTGTGTAGTTGTTTAAGAGTCGGAGTTCCGAGATTGGGCAAAACAGGGTTCTGGGTTATGGCTTTTTTAAGATAGTAAAATATTAATTTCTGAACTGAATAAATACCACTTGTTACCTTACAAGATGAAGTACAGGTTCATTAAAAAAAATCTTGGCACTAATGTATAGTAACTTCAGAAAAAAAAACAAGATTTTCAAGTTCCGGTTACACCCGTAGCGCTGCAATGCTATTCAAGAGATTTTCTTGAAATTCCTGTTTTTTTTTTCCTGTAGTTACTATACATTATTGCCGTGATTTTTTTAATGAACCTGCACTTCATCTTGTAAGGTAACAAGTGGTATTTATTTTGTTCAGAAATTTGAATTTTTACCGTCTTAAAAAGTCATAACCCCGAACCCCGAATCTCGAAACACCGACCCTTAAACGAAACCTGTTTTAGAATGTTCAATCGACAAAGCTTTAGAACAGAACAGTTTTTAAAAAAAATATCGAATCGATGATAACTAAATATGATTTAGAACACAACAGAAAATAAAAAACTTACTCGTTAATTATGACTCACCTCCAGCTGTTTTTTGACTCTATTGATGTTTATATAGAAATTGAATCACAAACTACTAATCATATGAGGTAATTAATTAAGTACGTATTACATCTAAGAATTTAATTTTTCTTTAGTTCTAAAAAAAGTGGATCCTCTTCCACCGCAGTGGTGGTTGGTTGAGGTCTTTTTCTAGCTTACCAAAGAAAATTATACTCAGACAACAATACTGACTTAATAAATTTGAGAAAATTAGTAGAATAAGTTCATGTCACTCGAAGTAAGACACATATTTCATGATCTTCGACTTTGTTGGCCGAGGTCTTTTAGCTAGTCTAAACTGGATCCTCGTCTAGCACCCGCTAGCTGGTTGAGGCTTTAGCTAACCAAAAGTGGGTCCCCACAAAGGAAAACCTTGTGTCAATCGAAGACGCGTACTTACGCTATTAATTGTCAGATAAGTTTCTTGACTCTATCAATACTCACAAACATTTTTAAATTTAATTAAGCACGTATCACATCCGAGAATAGGTTACTGAAGCTCAAAAAAGTTGGATCCGCTTCCACAGTAGAGGTGGTTGGTTGAGGCCTTTTTTTAGCTTATCAGAATAATATATACTCAGATAACAATACTGTCTTAATAAGAGTTCATGTCACTCAAAGTACTAGACAGATATTTCAAGATCTTCAACTTAGTTGGCTGGGGTCTTTTAGATAGTTTAAAGTGGATCCTCGTCTAGCACCCGCTAGCTGGTTGAGGCTTTAGCTAACCAAAAGTGGGTCCCCACAAAGGAAAACCTTGTGTCATTCCCGGACATGAACTTACGCTATAAATTTTCACATAAAAATAAACCACCGTCTTGTTCACTAGAGCATTACAAAGTAACAAGTTTAATCAGTGTTACCGTTTTACAAGATTTAAAGTCTCCAGACCATTTTAACAATTCCGTTAGATATGGAAAAAAAAAGTATTTGCTAAAAATCCGCTGAATGTCGTTTAACTATTTTGTATCAACCAATAATATTATTCTTGTTATTTTTTTAGTCGTCTGGTGTATTTAAGTTTATTTTTATTTAATAATTCATCAATGTATAAATAACACATATTAAAAGACGTACATATTATGTAGTAGACAGACAGACCTTAATTAATTTTCCAGTTATAATAATCAATAAGTTTAATATAAAAATAAGATATTTTGTAGTCGTACCTAATTCTCAAAATCAAATACAAAGAACCGGTATCTTCAATTATAATGTCAGCAAAAGTTGATATATTAATCATTAGTATTTTGGTCACTTAGTCTTGATATCAAACATGTGTAAACTATATGTTTGTGAATGTTTTTATTTGTATTTGTAAAAACTTAATTATACAGTTCAATGGATATATATCTGTACTGCTGTATAAATAATAAATAAATAAATAAATCAATGAGCGATGAAGACAACAACCGAATGAACTAACTTTGGCTGTTTGTTTATAGTAGGGAATTCCTATTCAATCAATCTTCCAGCATGAGCAAGGAGAATCGAATAAACAAATGAGTCAATTTGCTTAAAATGTTTTACAAATTACGATTTTTTCTAAACAACCAAGGGTGACTTACGGGTAATAAAGACGTTAGAAATCATTAAACATTTTTTTCCCGCTACACATTGATAAATTCCCTATAACCATCGACTAAGTCGGTATAACAGCAACACTGCAAGTTTTGCTGAATGTCCATAATCATAACATGGAGAATGTTTACATGTCTAATACATAAGCAGAGCGATAAGCGGAACGAGATTTAGATGATTATTGTGAAAATACAATTTACTGATTTAAAAAGTTATGTAAGGGACAGAGAGGTCTAAATATCCACAGAACTAAAGTACACAAGACTGCCCAAGTACTTTCCTCGAATTCCAATGTTAAAAACGATGCCGGTTTCTCTAGCGACAGACCCCTCTGGCAGCTTCTGGGGGATTTAAAAAGTAATTTACCACGGGTTAAAAGAATTCCACGTGGCGCCCGTATTACAGTGGCAGCCTGTCTGACCCAGTGTATAAATAATGTTGTTTCGGAGAACAACGAAGATAGTTGGGAGCGTCTGCTGACTTTTGCATACCGGACGCTGCACGTCGGGAATGGCAAGGATGTGAAAGGTTCTTTAACTCAGAAGATTAAGAACAATTGCAAGCAATCGGATAACCCACATTTGTCGGCAGCATGTCTGCTTAAGAACAAAAAATATAACATGATAAATAAAATAGAGGGTAAAGTAAACGATGGGGACATCCGAGGAGCCGCACGCCTGCTTTTTTCCGACGATGCGATCGCTCCTGGCACACCAGACACCTTTTCGGCCCTGGCTTCAAAACATCCACCTGCAGCTGTGACGACCCAGTTGCCAGACCCACCTGGGCCTTCCGACCACACACCCGAGGCGACGGTTGAGGAGACGCTGGCCGCCTTGATGTCATTCCGGAACGGCTCGGCCGGGGGCCCAGACGGTCTCACGCCTTAACACTACAAGGACTTGGTGTGCGGGACCGTCGGGGAGACTGGCCGAGTTCTCGTGGGTGCAATCACGCGACTAGTGAACCTAATGCTCTCGGGCAAGGTATGTGAACAGATCTTGGACATCTTATATGGAGCGAGCTTATTTGCCCTAAACAAAAAAGATGGCGGTATCAGGCCAATCGCTGTCGGGAACACGATCCGTCGTGTGGTGTCCAAGATCTGTAATAAACATATTTTGCCTGACCTTGCCTCGGGGAGACTGGCCGAGTTCTCGTGGGTGCAATCACGTGACTAGTGAACCTAATGCTCCCGGGCAAGGTATGTGAACAGATCTTGGACATCTTATATGGAGCGAGCTTATTTGCCCTAAACAAAAAAGATGGCGGTATCAGGCCAATCGCTGTCGGGAACACGATCCGTCGTGTGGTGTCCAAGATCTGTAATAAACATATTTTGCCTGACCTTGCCTCAAAATTTCAACCTGTGCAACTGGGATTTGGCACTAGGGGGGGCTGTGAGGCGGCCGTTCACGCAACTCGCACATTTTTAGAAAACAACGCGGGGGAGGTACTCCTGAAGGTGGATGTTCGTAATGCCTTCAATTCGGTGGACAGAGGAATCCTGCTGACTGAGATTAAGGAACATATTCCCTCAATTTATAATTATCTTTTCCAATGCTATGGCAAACCTTCAAAATTACTTTTTCAAAATTCATTTATCAATTCCGCTGTCGGATGTCAACAAGGGGACCCACTTGGACCGGCAATCTTTAACCTGGCTATCCACCCAGCTATACTATCTTTGACGTCCAAGCTTAATGTATGGTATTTGGATGACGGGACTTTGGGAGGCGAAGCGACTACAGTGTATAACGATTTAGAAAAACTTATAGATAAATTTGGAAATCTTGGTCTCGAACTCAACTTTTCCAAATGCGAACTTTTTGTTTCGGATTTCTTATCACAAGCCGCAAAAGCAGATATTATTTCAAAATTTAATTCCTTAGCACCCAACATTAAAACAATAAATAGGGAGTCGCTCCGCCTCCTGGGGGCTCCAATCCTGGACGACGCAGTTCCTGGGTTTGTGAACGACCAAGCCGCTAAGTTTACAGAGTCATCCGAGCGCCTTTACAAAATAAACCCCCATATGGCCCTGTGCATCATACGACACTGCTTGTTCGTTCCCAAGCTCACTTACGTACTGCGCTGTTCACCTCTCTGGAAGTTCCAACATTTACTTGAGACGCTAGATAATGTACTACGCCAGTCTCTTACTTCGGTTTTGAACTGCTCATTTGACGACAGGAGCTGGAGCCAGGCTACACTCCCAGTTCGTTTTGGCGGCCTGGGTATACGCAAGATCTCGAGAATTGCCCTCCCGGCATTTCTGTCTTCCGTTCATAGCACGAAAATCCTCTTTGGTAATATAATATACCCGTCACTTGGTGACGTAGAGGTATCGTGCTTGGCGGAGGCTAGAAGTGCCTGGACGCTTGCCTGTCCAGGTCAGAATCTGCCCATCGTTCTTGAATCCCAAAAACTATGGGACGAGCCTCTTTGTGAACAAATCCAGAAGCATCTTCTGGATACTGCTTCTGATCTCGCAGACCGTGCTCGTCTTCTAGCTACCGGTGAGCGTGAATCTGGACTCTGGCTGCACGCTATTCCCTCCGCCAGTATTGGCACTCTTTTGGACAAGACAACTTTCAGTCTTGCCGTCAGTCTGCGACTTGGCACAAAGATTAATGAAAGTCATCACTGTCGCTGTGGTGCGAGCGTTGACCAGCTGGGTCATCACGGTCTCTCTTGTCGGCGCAGCGCTGGCCGTTGGTCCCGCCATGGCAACCTCAATGACGTCATTCGGCGGGCCCTTGCGACTGTCAACGTGCCGGCTATTTTAGAGCCAAACGCCATCGCACGTGACGATGGTAAGAGGCCCGACGGGATGACGCTCATACCATGGCAGAATGGCCGCTCACTGGTGTGGGACGCGACGTGTCTCGACACGCTCGCTGCGTCTCACGTCCAGGCAACCGCTGTCACGGCTGGTGCTGCGGCGGCAATGGCTGAGCGCAACAAGCGGCGCAAATATGCAGCTCTTGGTGAGGGTTACATGTTTGTGCCGTTTGGGGTCGAGACGTTTGGGCCGTGGGGACCTGATGCTCGGCAACTTTACAAGCAACTTGCATCGCGTCTGGTGGATGCCTCAGGGGACCCAAGGGCCGGAGCTTACCTCGGGCAACGAATCAGCCTTGCCATCCAACGAGGTAACGCCGCCAGTGTCCTGGGTACCCTGCCCGGCGATAGCGATGACTTAAATAATGTATTTTATTTGTTTTAAATTAATTTATTTTTTAGGCGTTTAGTTTGTTTAAGTTTTAAGTATTTTAGTTTAATAGTTTATTTGTTAATTTATAATCTTATAGTAATTAGATATTTGTAAAAATATTTAAATTTTAGATATACATAAATATGGAAAATTATAAATATTTTTAAATGTACAAGTCAAATTTAATGTTACTAAAACTAGTATGGTTTTTACGTAAATAACGTGAAATAGAAGTAAATAAGTTATATAGTAAACTAGATATATAAAAAAAAAAACATAATAATTAATTTTAATTTTGTTAAATTTTATTCTTTAGCAATGCTTTATTTAGTGTTTAGTTTTGATAAATAAAATTCAGATGATAAAATTAAAAAGATAAAAAATATTTTACTCATTGCTTTTTGTTTAACTTGGACCAAACCATATAATTTATCGTGATCGTTATATTATTATCTTGGGTTCTGTACTTACTTTTAATTATTTTATACGAATATATAGAGTTACCTAAGTATGAACTTGTACTTATTTAAAATTATGAAACTATATTATTTACCTTGTGCTACATACATAAACCTAATATATTATTAATTATTAATAACGAATGTTTGTATCTCATGTTTGAAAGTTTGAAACATGAATCCTCGAAGGGGTTTCTGTTGCAGTACTTAATTATATGGACCCACAGTTTAACGTGCCTTCCGAAGCACGCAGACCGAACACAAATGTGCTCCTACGGGATTTGAACCCGCGACCTCCGGTTTAGTGAGTAAGATGTTGGAACCACTAGACCACAGAGGCGGCCAAGTGAATGCTTATTTTGGTTAATACGTACAAAAGACGATATAGTTTTTAATACAAGTAAGAGGGTTCTTAAGTTACGTTCCCACGGTTTTAATGGATTCTACATGATAAATACGTATCCCTAAAATGATTTAGCAAATTAATTTCACAACAATAATATGAATGCTGACGATCGTTTTTCCTGTCCCAACACGATGGAACAAAGTAAGGAAGGTTATACACTAAGTTATTCGAGGATAGTGCAAGTTGTAACCTTGGCACTGACTACTAGTATAGATAGGTAGTGAACGTTTTACCATGTCAGCGGAAACGGAGACGATTCTGTAACAACATACGTTTCAATACCTAAGCATCTATCTAACAGTTTACTTTTTCACAACATTTACTAAACATTGCTATAAATATAGAGAAGATCATTGTTTTTACTTCGTCAATGAAATATCTGTACATCAAAATATATATATATATATATTATAGGTATATAAAGTAATATAATAAAAGTAATAAACCCTATTGAGTACACACCTTTATAGGTACTAAGCATATTATTTGGACAATGTCGGACACATGCAAACAATACTTCCTATATTATACAGGATGCGATAAAAATAAATCTTTTTATAAGTTTTACAAAAGAATAAGAAAAATTATGTATCCTTATAATTTCCTTACTGTACTAGTACTTTTAACTCATTTGCTTGTTGAACTATAATAAATATGAATTTAATATTAAACCCTTGAATAACTTTGTTTTTTTATGTTATAAAACAAAATATATTTTAACCCATTCATAACTAATAGTAGATATTACAAACATACGTACATACAGTCACGCAAGTCTCTCAGATGGGTAGTTAGTTTTCTATCTGCTACGATACTAATACACCTCTTTCACCTGTTCCACAACCACCAGTCAATTTATACAAGCTTTTGTATAATATTGTTCGTCGTATACTGCACAACATGAAATCCATTAGGTGTACCAATTTTGTAAAGGATACGAGTAATACGTCCGCGACCTCTAGATCACTAGTTGAGATGTAAACCACTAGACCGCAGAGGCATTCTGATATATAGATGTTATGAATTGGTTATATAAAATACGACCCTGTATATGTAACACGTGGATTTCATTTTGTCTTGAATCCGAGAATTATTACAAAATTGAAAACGGAAAACAATAAGTCTTTCAGGTATTCTCTAAAATTCAGGGGTAGAAAACTACATATATTTAAGTTTTTAACAAATTACTTGTAAATCATCACGACATAAATGTCTGAGGTGTCAGTGATCTTTCTGGGTATGGAAAGAAATGCAAGTGACAGATCACACTCGTACACCTATGTTACAACGACGATTTTACTACAATTATACGTTATGGGTGACGAGTCCTATCACTATACTTCAGACAACAATATAACCCTAGCCTATTTAGCTTCACGTACCTCCTAAAGTATGCAGACCGAACACTGATGTGTACGCCTCCGCATAATGAGTTGAAATGTTTGAACCATGGAGGTGGTATTTAACAACTACTTCATGAAATTTTAACTTAGTTGATCTTAAAATTAAAGTAATTCAATTTATAGTTTCATTTATTTTGATTGCTAATAAATTTACTTATGCAATTTTATTATTAAATTATACTCATCATGGTGTTCTTTACAAGACAACTAAAGGTTCGTTACCCCTGCTAAAATCATTGTTTGTCGAACATTTTTTTCCAATAAAAGCTTTGGAAAACTTAATTGATCACAACATTCGGAACATCAGTGCCCACAGTTGACACCTGTATCACAGCTACCTGCCTGCGGAAAGAATAAAAAATCAAGCTGAGGATAAAAGCAGTTGATATAATGTTCGTAAGTTGTTAAATAATGTTTCACTTTGCAGATATTTTTTCTTTGTTGCTCCCCTGTTTTTTTTTTTTTCACTTGTTTAAATTTATTTTGTCTTTAAATTAGAAAGCACTTCTTACTTTAATGATACTCATGTGTAATCATATGTAATATACTAATCATATAATTTATTTTCTTAGGTCTGAAAGTAATTACAACTCCAAGCGAGCCGCAAAGAAAACGAACAGCGAGGCTTTCTTTGATTCCGACGACGAAGGCCCAAGGTGAGTTTCTTGTGCATGTTTATAAGACAGTCTTTATAATATTTCTTGTTTCAGTGAAAATCTAATTATTCAACTTTTTTTTTTTTCCAATTTGATAATTCATTATCAGACTACCACTACTACTACTACGATTTCTACCGTGTCATAAACACTTTACTTGATATCATCCTTTACTTAAACCATATTTTAATTATATATTTTCATTTAAAATATAAAATTTTATCCCTACGGGTGTTAAGACTTCATTTATCAAATTTAAAAAGCACCACCAATCCACTTCATTCCCTTTCCCATTCAATCCATTCATTCCACGGGATCTCATTCACTCACCGATTCAAACTCACCATCCCTGCGGTCCGTAATAGAATTACGATGGATCATAAGCCATTCACTTCATACTTTCGTAATCGATTTTAGCGATATAATTCTATTTCGGAACGCAGGGCATGTCAAGACCTCGCTGCAATACAGCCTAAATATTATCATAAAATAATATATAATTTCGTGAACTATACGTGTACATAGCACCAGGATTGATCAGGGGGCCCCCAGCCAGCAGCAGAGATAACCAGGAACATCAACATCATCAACTACCTGTAAGTCCCTCCAATTTCCTTTGGTGCTCTCTTTTCACATATCAAAGCAAAGACACAACGATGCTCGATAAATTTAAATTGTAACCATCATACAGTCCACAACATAACATTTTGGTCCTATCGAGACGGATACCTTCACCAGTTTAATTTCCAATTTTTTTTGTCAAGCGTCGGCGTCGGCATCTATCTTTTTCCACACAAACAGTGCCCTTTTTGCCAGTTTATTACATTTTACAACATTTTGATACATAAACATACTCATTTGTAGTAAAAATTTACTTATTTCTATCATTTTTATCCATCATCATTGATGTTTTAACAAATTCAAGTCAAACAAAACTTGAAAAGTTTCATCAGCCATATTTTATTTGGTTTCGAATAGCGAGCGAACTTGCGCGGGAGTCGGATTTCGGGTTATAGTACGACCAACTAAAATTGTCGGATGTCATTTTATGCGTTAACAAATTACGTACATATATTAAACTGTTACTGCCATTGTGTCAGTCAGTCTCTATCATTTTAGCTGTTACTGCCTTTGTGTCAGTCAGTCTTTATCATTTAAACTGTTACTGACATTGTGTCAGTCAGTCTCTATCATTTTAGCTGTTACTGCCTTTGTGTCAGTCAGTCTTTATCATTTAAACTGTTACTGACATTGTGTCAGTCAGTCTCTATCATTTAAACTGTTACTGCCCTTGTGTCAGTCAGTCTTTATCATTTAGCTGTTACTGCCTTTGTGTCAGTCAGTCTTTATCATTTAAACTGTTACTGACATTGTGTCAGTCAGTCTCTATCATTTAAGCTGTTACTGCCATTGTGTCAGTCAGTCTCTATCATTTAAACTGTTACTGTCCTTGTGTCAGTCAGTCTTTATCATTTAAGCTGTTACCGTCATTGTGTCAGTCAGTCTATCAATTCAACTGTTACTGCCATAGTGTCAGTCAGTATTTTATCAATCCACTGTTACTGCCATAGCGTCAGTCAGTATTTTATCAATAAGTCAACATTTCATATTCTAAAGGTAACTGTTACTGTGTTTTGCCAGGCAGTACTTTTATAATAACATTTATTTTACTAACTTTCTTCGGAAAGTTGCATCAAATACAATTTTTCACTGTACCGCTAAATTAATTATCTCCCTGAGGTTTAATTTATGCACTAATTACATTACATTCAAGTCGAAATACATTGACTTGTCAATCACAAACAATAATAAATATTCAAAATTACGTTCTTATACTTTTGTTGGTCAGACTATATTTAAACACGCACATACAATTTTGAAATTTGAACCAATTGTTTTCAAGGCCTCATAGTTATTTTCGGTGTTGCCATTGTAAGGAAAACAGAGTTCTACTATCATTGTAAAACGGAAGAGACACTTCCAGAAAATAAATTGCGTTACGTTCACAGACATAACGATCTTTGAAATCTGTGGTTTCGTTTTGTTTTTTGACATTTGACATTTCTTTCGTTCAAAACAAACAAAATGAGTTCGAAAGTGGTAAAAAGATGCGAAATTGCTCGTAATCATGCATTAAAACGTATGAATGATGCTCTCACTTGTGCCCGCGGTTGTTTGGCTAACCCTGCAATTGTACCACGGTTTGTTACGTGGTTATCTCGTTTAGATTCATTGCTTGAAACTTTTACCAATGCTCAGTTGGAGTATATTTGTTAAATATCTATACTATGCTTTATATGGCAACATTACCATTACCATGTTTGACACTTGTCTATTAAAAACATTCGTCACTTTCTTCCCTTCTTCCGGTTCCCGTCTGGTCTAGTGCAGCTGTACTAATTAAAAGCTAAATTATAATCCTAAAATCCTAATTAATCCTGGAATTACAGTTATATAATAAATCAATAATTGTAATATTATATTCATACGAAATATAGTATACAATAAAGTGCATCTTTTATTTGACGCATCTTGGAGTTCATCACAACCTAACTGCGCACGACGCCATCTGCTACATTGGTTATTTGCCCAGGATTCGCATAGAAAATGCCTGGCGGCAGCATCGAGAGTAATCCCAGGACTGAAAACCCCGATGATGGTAAAAACACGATGTTTATGGGAGGTTTCAACATCGACAAACTCGAAGGCGTAAATAATTATTTAACATGGAAATTTTCCATCAAGATGGCACTTACGATGGAAGGATTATGGGATTGCGTCGAGGGCAGTGATGCCGACCCACAAAGGAATCAGCGAGCACTCGGACGGATATGTCTTTCACTCAAGCCATCATGCTTCCAACACGTCATCAACGCCAAAACGGCTAAGGAGGCGTGGACACAGTTACAAACGATATTCGAAGATAAGAGTTTATACAGACGGGTGGCTTTGCTCAGACAGCTACACAGATGTGTGTTTGTTAATTTCAATAACATGTCGGATTATGTCAATCAGATCATCATCTTAACCCAGCAGCTTGCTGAAATGGGTAGAAAAATGGAAGATGAGGAAATAGCTGAGTTATTGCTCAGTGGACTTCCGGCAGAGTATGAGGTAAAATTTTTGAATTGTGCGTCCTTAATTTGGGGGTGGGGGGAGGGGTAGGGGGGGCTCCCCTATTCCCCTAGTATATTTTATTTTGTGCGGAAATGTATAATTTTTGAGAAATTAATTATTTATATTATAAAATTTTGAGGTTATATTTACATTATTTTGTAAAATTAAACTGGTTGGGGTGGTTGGAGGGGGGGAGGAGGGCCCATTCCCCATCTGAACCTACCAGTGCAGAAGCCGATTTTAGGACCAATTCAACCTATCAGTACAGAAGTCAATTTTTGACAAAAATTCACTTCTGCATCGGCTCCGGCACTGCGGGAAGGGCAACCCCTTCGCCCTTGCGTAACAAAGTGCAGGCACCCATGCTCACCTCCGCAGCTTCGGCTTGTTGGTCGCCTTCGGCGACCAGCCTCAGCCGCTCCGGTTCGCAGGGTTGCCTGCACTTTGTTACGGCAGGCGAGGGTTGCCCTCCCTGCGTGCCTCCGGCTTTTTATATACACTCTAGGGGTAGTAGCCACAAGACTTTGAAGAGTCGAAGTGCACTAAGTCAGTTTTTGAACAGTTTGAACCTACCAGTATAGGAATCAGGGGGCGCTGAGTCAATTTTTAACAGTTTTAACCTACACATACAGGAGTCGGGGTGCGCTGAGTCGGTTTTTGAACAGTTTAAACCTATTGGTACAGAAAGTATATAAAATAGTTATTTTTACAGTATTATGTTTCGCCCGAAAATGAACCATAATGTCAATAATATTGACAATATCTGGTAAAATTGCGTGTGTACGGGTTATTTGACGTTTCGTTACGCCAATTCACTTTAATTTTTAGTATAACACTACGTTTCGTACACAAATATTTTCCAATTTTGATTATTGATTTTCATAAAAACTACGAATTTCCGCAGAAAAAGAAAAGCACTTTGTTATGAAAAGTGATAGCCAGCTATTGATTGCACACCTCATTACAATTAAATAAAGGACGCACGATATAAATACCAACCCGAGTATGATACACTTGTCACCAGTTTGGAAACTGCATGTATCACGAGTAAACTTTCAAGCGAACTTGTCAGAACGCGGCTCATTCAAGAAGAACATAGAAAAATGCTGACAGATTCAACCCCAGCTAATTCTGCATTTAGCTCAACTGCCAGAAAACCTATGATTTGCAGTTTTTGTAAGAAAAATGGTCACATCAAAGCGAAATGTTTTAAATTGAAAAGATTGAAAAAGAAATCTTATGAAAAAGACCAACACAAGCAACAAACACTTATAGCTTCAAGTTTCATAGCAGTTGATGCTTCAGCGGACTGGATTGTTGACAGCGGCTGTTCTTCCCATATGTGTAAAGATAAAGATATGTTTGACGAATTTAAGTCTTCTAAAAATGTGATAACTATTGCAAACAAATCTACTATAGAGAGCAGCGGTATTGGCAATGTAAGTATGACCTTTGATAATGGTGACGCTAGAAAGATTTTGGATGTGATGCATGTTCCTCAGTTATCTGGAAATCTATTGTCTGTGAGTAAAATGGCTGAGAAGGGAATGACAGTTGTATTTGATCGGAATGGTTGTTTGATTTTTGACAGTTGTAAAGTCATAGGTGTACCTGTATGCCATGCTGTACTACAGAAAGGCGTATACAAATTGACTGGGTACGTAGCACAAAAGAAGCAGCGTTCTTCAGCACTCCTACAATCAGTGCAGGAGGCAGGACAGAACGCACATGTTGCTGCACAAGGCGTGTCTACATTATTGTGGCACAGACGAATGGGGCACCTCAGTCTTTCGGGTATGTACAATCTTAGGAAGCATGCAATGCCTGATCTTGATTTACAGGAAGAAGATATCAAGAATTGTATCCCATGTCTTCAGGGGAAGCAAGCGGCAAAGCCTTTTCCAAAAGGCGAAGCGCTGAGAGCAGCGGCTAAGCTGAAGATTGTGCACTCTGATGTCTGCGGTCCTATGAGGACGTGCAGCTGGAATGGTGCACGCTACTTACCTTCACCGATGACTACTCAAGAAAATCTTTTGGATTCCTCATGAAGAACAAATCGGAGGTAATGTCTCATTTTATTAAATTCCAAAGATTAGTAGAAAAACAAACTGGTTTAAAAGTTAAATGCCTGAGATCTGATCGTGGTGGAGAGTATTGCAATGCTCAATTTTCTAATTACCTTAAAAATCAAGGAATAGTCCACCATACCACAGTTCCCTATACGCCACAACAGAATGGTGTTTCGGAACGATTGAACCGCACCATTATGGATAAGGTAAGATGTATGTTGCAAGAATCTGGCCTTAGTCAGCGATTTTGGGGTGAAGCTGTGATGACAGCTTTTTATCTTAAAAATAGAAGCCCCACGTCTGCTCTGACTGGCTGTTTGCCTGAAGAGGTTTGGTCTGGACGTAAGATAGGTCTCGGACATCTCAGGGTATTTGGATGTCTTGCATACTGTCTTTTACCTACCTGTAAGCGTAGCAAACTGGATGCTAAATCACAGTTATGCATTTTTGTGGGATATTGTGAAAACTCTAAAGGCTATAGATTCATACAACCATCCGATCCAACTAAAGTTTTAATATCAAGGAATGTGCAATTTTTAGAGGAAAATTTTTATAATAATTTTACTTCTGTTGACACATGCCAAAATAATAATAATTCTTATGATATTATTTTACAAAATGATGTTTCTAATATGAAATCAAATAATGAATTAAATTTAAATAATGAATTATCTATAAATTCCAATAACATTGAAAATAATTTAAGCTCTGATACTATTTCAGACGTCGAGGTCAACGAGGAGTTCCACACAGGTAGTAAAGAAGAGTCTTCTCCCGAGAAGTCACGAGGTGGCGTCTTTGCTGATGATCAGCAGTCGTCTAGCCCGTTGCCCAATGGCGAACCAACATCTAGTGCAGAAGTTCCTGTAACTGATTGTGGTGGTAGGCCTGTGAGGGCTACTCGAGGTAGAATTCCCTTGAGGTATGATGATTATGACCTATCTTTACTTACAAATTCATTGAATGTTGAGGACCCGCAATCTTATAAAGAGGCCATGTCTTCCTCTAATTGTCAAGAATGGCAATCAGCCATGGACTGTGAGTACAAGTCTTTTATAGATAACAATGTTTGGGAGTTGGTGGATAGACCTACAGATGCCAATATTATAAAATGTAAATGGATTTACCGAACCAAACATGATGCATCTGGTAATTTTCTCCGCTACAAAGCCCGCTTGGTTGCTCGTGGCTTTACTCAGCGTGAAGGTATTGATTACTATGACACCTTCTCTCCAGTGGTAAGGCACTCTACGATGAGAATTTTATTTAGTCTAGCCAACGAGATGAATATGTCAATTGAGCATGTTGACGTTGCGACTGCCTTCCTGAATGGAGATTTAAATGAGAGAATATACATGGAGCAGCCTGATGGTTTTGTGAGTGATGAAGGAAAGGTATGTTTGCTATTAAAAAGCATTTATGGGCTTAAGCAAGCGAGTAGGCAATGGAATATTAAGGTGCATGAACTACTTTCCAAAAGCGGTTATGTTCAGAGTAAGTGTGAACCGTGTGTGTACATACAGAAGAATGGCAAGGATCTTACCGTAGTAGCTCTATATGTAGATGATTTTTACATATTTTCTAGCTGTTCTACTGATAAATTGTTGAATTTATTAGAGAAAGCTTTCAGTGTAAAGCATCTTGGTTCTTTAAAGAGCTGTTTAGGTATTAATGTAATTCGTAATAAGGATTCTCTTATACTAGAACAGTCAGTTTACATCAAAAAGTTGTTATCACGCTTTGGTATGTCTCAGTGTAAAACCATTTCCACACCTATGATGCTCAATTGTAAATTATTTAAGCCTGAAAAATGTGAACAGAATGCTGATGAAAATGAATACCAATACAGGGAGCTAATTGGATGTCTGATGTACTTATCTGTGTGTACCAGGCCTGATATTGCATTTGCGTGTAGCCAGTTATCACAATTTAATAACAGCTATGACAAAAGTCACTGGTTAGCTGCCAAACGGATATTAAGATATTTGGCAGGTACTATAAATTATGGTCTCCATTTTTATAAAAGTAATAATTTTAATATAACTGCCTACACTGATGCAGATTGGGCAAATGACCCTAATGATAGGAAGTCATATACTGGTTTTGTTATAAAATTAGGAAATAACATTATTAACTGGGAATCCAGAGAGCAAAGATGTGTTGCGTTATCGAGCACAGAAGCAGAATATATAGCTATTAGTGATGTTTGTAAAGATATCTTATTTTTGCGAAATTTTTTGTCAGAAATTATAAGTCATAATTTGACTGTCACTGTATTTAACGATAATCAAAGTGCTCAAAAATTGTTAGAATTAAAGGAATATTGTCACAAAAGGACAAAGCACATCGACATCAGGTATCATTTCATAAAAGATTTAGTACACAAAAAGTTTTTAAGTATGAAGTATTTACCTACAGATAATATGATAGCAGATATCCTCACTAAGCCTTTATCAAAAGTTAAGCATTGTAATTTTATTCATGACTTGAATGTTAAGAATTATGAATTAATGTGAATAATAATATATTGTAAGATATGAACATTTTATTAAGTAATTGAATTTTATTGTATGACAATTTATTCTTAATTCAAGGCTGTGCATGTAGCATGAAATGTATTTATTTTTTATAGTTTTTGAATAAACGATTGCTGTACATTATGTATAATATGATGCATGTAGACTTGTATAGTCGATTTTTGTTTTTGCAATGTAGTAATTTTGTACTTGTATGTTTACGAGTTGCAATGTAAAGCATAAGGGGAAGTGTTAAATATCTATACTATGCTTTATATGGCAACATTACCATTACCATGTTTGACACTTGTCTATTAAAGACATTCGTCACTTTCTTCCCTTCTTCCGGTTCCCGTCTGGTCTAGTGCAGCTGTACTAATTAAAAGCTAAATTATAATCCTAAAATCCTAATTAATCCTGGAATCACAGTTATATAATAAATCAATAATTGTAATATTATATTCATACGAAATATAGTATACAATAAAGTGCATATTTTATTTGACGCATCTTGGAGTTCATCACAACCTAACTGCGCACGACGCCATCTGCTACAATATTTGCCAACTTCACGAGTGCGAAGAGGCGGCCGAGGAGACGATTGAGAAGGAGTCTGAAGTGCAAAGCCATGCAGATGATATTTATACGGAAATAAGAGAAATTGAGAGTAAAGTGATAATACCTGCACCGCCTCCTTCCCAACCAGTTTCTGCTGCTCCTCTTATTGGCACACCTGAAGTTAATGAAAATAATCAGGGGCGTAGGAATCCTAAACTCCCTGAGATAAAGTTGCCTATTTTTAATGGCCAATTAAAAGAGTTCTCCGCCTTCATTGATTTATATGATAGGTTGGTGCATAAAAATGATAATTTGAGCAATGTAGAGAAGTTTTAATACCTGATTACATCACTCTCTGCCAAACCCAAAGGTGCCCTTAGGGCTTATCCAATTACTGACCAAAATTATGAGGCGGCATACAACGCCCTAAGAAATAAATATAGCAACAAACGGTACCTAGCCTTTTTATGCTGGGAAGAATTAACCAACTCGAAACCATTAACCTCTGGCACGTCGGTACCTTTAAGAAATTTACTCGATACATATGAAGAAAATCTTTCCATTTTGGACACGTTAGGTCTTCCTACTTCTAACTGGGACTTTGTATTGTTCCACTCTTTGTTGACAAAGCTTGACAAGAGAACCCGTGAGGCGTTCGAGATTGCAAATCAAAAACTTGAGTTCCCTAAATTTGAAGTTTTACAAACATTCTTGTCTGAGCGTTGTGCTGCTCTAGAAAGGTCTTCCCCAAATGCAGGTGAAGAACTAAATAATCATAATAACAAGAAAAATGTTACAAACTCTCAACCCAAACCTCGAATGCAACCATATGCTCTGCTTGCTTCACAGGGTAGCTCGTGTCAGCTTTGCAATGAAAATCATGCACTTTACATGTGCCCTATATTTAAATCAAAAACGCCACAAGAGCGTTATCAAACGGTCAGACAGAACAATCTGTGCCCTAATTGTTTGCGTGGTAATCATAATTCTATCAACTGCACCTCTACTTACAGTTGTAGAATGTGTAATAAAAAACATAATAGTTTGCTACATTTCCCAACAAATTCACAACCTAATAGAAACTCTTCACAGAGAACTAATAGAAGAACCAATGTGAACAATCAGTCTGATTCTTCTTACAATCAAACAAATGAAGCAAGTACTTCAAACTCCACTACAAATATTGTTGTGCCACAAGATACTTCAGTCACCCCAGTGACATCATTGTCAAATGTTGTTCCAACATCGTCCCACTTTGTCCTTCTTGCTACTGCAGAAGTTGAAATTAAAAACCGATTCGGTACCTTTGAAAAGATTCGAATTTTGGTTGATCCAGGTAGCCAAGCAAATTTGATCTCCGAACGTTGTGTTCAACGTCTTGGCATTCCAAGATACAAAACAAATATTGTGATGTCAAGTATTGGTGATATGCCAGCCCAATCTTCTGGAAAAGTTGTACTGGAGATCCGTCCAACTGGCTCTTCAAAGTCTGTCTTTCATACAGAAGCATTGATTTTGAATAAAATTTGTGCTGATATGCCTACTCAGCCAATTGATCATAAACAATTTACTCATCTTTCCAATGTTACATTGGCAGATAATAAATTTCATGTTTCTCGTCCGGTGGACGTTTTAATTGGTGGTGAATTGTTCCCACAAATACTTTTGCCTGGAAAAATACAAGGTCCAGTGGACCTTGCATCCGCCATTAACACTGTGTTTGGCTGGATTTTAATGGGAAAGACTGTGTCTTCTCAGTCATCTACATTAATGACATCAATTTCCATCAACCATGTTGGTGTTGATCAAAACTTAAATGACACAGTTCAAAAGTTTTGGGCTGTTGAAAATGTCATTGGGGCAGACAAGGTCTTGTCTTCAGAAGATCTTCAGTGTGAAGAAATTTATGCCAAAACACATGAGCGTAATCCTACTGGCAGGTATTGCGTCAAATTGCCTTTCAAGGTTTCCCCAGAGCCTCAATTTAGTGGTTCTTATAACAAAGCACTATCCCGTTTCCTCCAGCTGGAGAGACGATTAAAAAATGATCAATCTTTTTATGAAGAATACAAAAATCACATTCGTGAATATTTGGCCGAGAGTCAACTTGAAGAAGTACCTTCAAATGATACCAAATCATCAGTGGCATATTACATTCCACACCATCCTGTCTATAAAGACTCTAGTAGTTCCACTCGTTTTCGTGTGGTGTATGATGCTTCGGCAAAAGATAATCAGAATAACTTGTCTTTAAATGACACTCTTTATGTTGGTTGCAAATTGCAAGCTGACATTGTTAATATTCTTCTGCGGTTCAGGCTACATCCAGTGGTATTTGCTTGTGACATTCGCCAAATTTACAGGCAAATTCTCATTCATCCTGATCATAGCGATTTTCAACGGATTTTATTCCGTTTTTCCTTTGATGAGCCGATTCGCGAATTTCGCATCGCTCGAGTGACTTTTGGAGTCTCATCTGCGCCCTTTTTGGCTATACGTACCATTCATCAACTCGCTGAAAACGAACAGAACTCGTACCCTCAAGCAGCCGACATACTGCGCTCCGACATATACGTAGATGACGTAGTAACAGGTAGCCCAAATACACAAGAAGCTATCGCTGTTCAAAAACAGCTGATTGATATTATGAATGCTGGCGGTTTTCAGTTACGGAAATGGGCGAGCAATAATGCCTCTGTACTTGAAAGTGTCCCAGAAGAGCACAGGGCTACACCAAATTTAACTTTTGACAATGATTCAAATGTAATTAAAGTACTAGGTTTAGCATGGAATTCTTCAGAAGATATGTTCATGTATCTAGCTAATCCTATTAAAACTAAATGTACCAAACGTTCAATGTTGTCTGAACTTGCGCGCATTTTTGACCCCATTGGGTTCTTAACTCCCATAACATTTATGGCAAAATTCTTGATTCAACGGATATGGCTCTTAGGCCTTTCTTGGGACGCAGTTGTACCTGAGGATATACAAATTATTTGGGAAAAATATTCTCAGCAGTTGCCCATCTTATCAAAGTTAAAAATTAATCGTCGTATCACTTACGATAATACGATTGAATATCAAATTCACGCGTTTGGTGATGCCAGTGAATCTGGCTACGCAACGTGCATTTTTCTAAGATGTACTATGCCTGATGGAACACATCATGTTTCTTTGGTCTTTGCAAAATCGAGAATTTCTCCTATAAAACGCATGACTCTGCCTCGTCTTGAACTGAGTGCCGCATCTCTACTAGCTGATGCAGTTCAGTATGTCTATAGCATATATTCAAATATAATAAATATTAAGAATGTCTACGCATGGTCTGATTCCATGATTGTTCTTTCCTGGATCAAGTCTCCATCATCGAATTTTAAAGTGTTCGTCGGTAATCGAATTTCAAATATTCAACGAAAAATCCCTACTACCTGTTGGGGCCATGTACCTGGCAGACAAAACCCGGCTGACTGTGCAAGTCGTGGTTTAACTCCAGATGAACTTGTCAATCATGATCTTTGGTGGGCAGGTCCCCAATGGTTATCATCAGAGCCAACAGAATGGCCATCTAACAATATTTCCTTACCGGACTCAAATGTGGATGAGTTAACTAAAGAACAGCGTACAACTGTTTTGCCTGCTACAGTTTCAGAGGCTCAAGTTCCTGCAAATCTTTTAGATTCATATCTTAAAAAATACTCATCTCTGAGAAAAATTCAACGCTTCATTGTTTATTGGCGACGATTCATCAATCATAAATTCAAAAAACTAAATTGTTTTGAACCCATTTCAGAAATGGAGCTTCATGAGGCCCTGCTGGTGCTAGTTAAACATGTACAGAAAACTGTATTTAAAACAGAAATCGAAAACTTAAATTCGCACAAACTTTCTAAGCCACTTAGGAAACTCAAACCATTCTTAGATAAAGATAATATTCTTCGCGTGGGGGGAAGGTTGAGTCAGTCAGATTTAGAATATGAAGCAAAGCATCCTGCCCTAGTTCCTCGCAAAAATCGTTTGACTGAACTTATAATAAAAACAATACACGATGAAAACTTGCACCCAGGTCCCCAAACATTACATTTCTTAATACTACAACATTTTTGGATTCTGTCACCTAAAAGGGCAATCCGATCGGTAATTTCTCAATGTTACCGTTTTCGTGTAAAGCCTGTAGCTTTACAACCTGAAATGGCTGATTTACCGAAAGCTCGTGTCACTCAAGTTAAAGCATTTCAAGTGTCTGGTTGTGACTACGCCGGACCATTCAACGTTACGTTTCATCGTTACCGTGGAGCTCGTACGACAAAAGCATATTTATGTCTTTTTGTTTGTTTTGCCACTAAGGCGCTTCATTTAGAATTGGCGTCTGACTTGTCTACCCAATCTTTTCTTGCTGCTTTGCGGCGTTTCATTGCACGTAGAGATCGGTGCAATATAATTCATAGTGACTGTGGTTCCAATTTCAAAGGTGCTCAGTCTCATCTCGCGAGTATCATGGAGTCAGCTTGTGCTGAAGAAAAAATCACTTTCAAATTCAATCCTCCAGCTGCACCGCATCAAGGTAGTCTCTGGGAAGCAGGGGTTAAATCCGTAAAGACACATATTCACAGAGTGATAGGAACTCAGATTTTAACATATGAAGAACTCAACACTTTGTTGGTTCAAATTGAATCTCTACTCAATTCGAGGCCTCTGTGCCCATTGAGCTCAGATCCCAATGATCCTGCAGTACTAACACCAGGTCATTTTCTCACGTTAGCTCCGCTAACTACTCTTCCTGACAAAGATTATACTGACACACCCATTAATAGACTGACAAGATGGCAGTTACTGCAAAGAATGAATCAAGATTTTTGGTGTCGTTGGCACAGAGAATATTTGACAACCCTAACACAACGTTTGAAGAGGACATCCAGCGATTCTGTAGAAATTGGTCGTGTTGTTCTTATTAAAGACGAACTAAAATCGCCCCTGTCTTGGCATTTTGGTAGAATAGTCAAATTACACGTAGGTAAGGATAGAGTACCTCGTTCTGCTACTGTAAAAACGTGTAATGGGTTTTTAGAGAGACCATTAGTTAAATTATGTCCCATCCCTAATGGATGCGATCTATGTTTTTAATTTTTCGAATAATAACTTAATTAAATAATAACTTCTAGTTCTTAAGTTTTATTTTGAATTAAACTAAACATTTCATTTAATTTTCATTTCATACTCACTACAAGTTATATCAGGTTCTTATATATTACTCAAGTTCACACACCATTTCAATTAAACATTACACTACATTTAGCAATTAAATTTTACCACTGTTTGTGTGAACAAAGATTGATTTGTCTGCGAATACTTCCTGGATATTCGCAGCGGGGGGGAGAATATTAAGACTTCATTTATCAAATTTAAAAAGCACCACCAATCCACTTCATTCCCTTTCCCATTCAATCCATTCATTCCACGGGATCTCATTCACTCACCGATTCAAACTCACCATGTCAAGACCTCGCTGCAATACAGCCTAAATATTATCATAAAATAATATATAATTTCGTGAACTATACGTGTACATAGCACCAGGATTGATCAGGGGGCCCCCAGCCAGCAGCAGAGATAACCAGGAACATCAACATCATCAACTACCTGTAAGTCCCTCCAATTTCCTTTGGTGCTCTCTTTTCACATATCAAAGCAAAGACACAACGATGCTCGATAAATTTAAATTGTAACCATCATACAGTCCACAACATAACAACGGGATTTGAATCCGCAACCTAGAGATTAATACTCGAGTACTCGAACGACTACACCACAGAGGAAGTTGTTTATAATATAGTTTTTTATTTTATAGCTCCAAGAAGAAGATCAAGCCAGTGGCGAAGCGTTCCACGAAGCCAGCACCCGCCCCACCTGCAAGCAACGTTGACCCGACGGACTGGCTATTCGGGTCCGACGACGAAGATACGGAGCAGGTTCGCCGCAAAGCTGCGCACACTTTGAGTGTGCTCTCGCGTAAAGTTCCGGGCGGGGTGCTACGTCGGACGGCACAACTGGAAGGAGCGCTGCTGGCGGAGCTGCGCTTGTATAACGTCGAGGGGTGCGGGACCTCGACGGTATCGAACGATGCGAGAAGGCTATCGTGTGGTTGCGCCTGCAGGGGGAAGCAGAATCCCCTGAATTCATCGCTTTAAAAAAGGAGATTAGTTTAAGCAAAAGGAAATTCACGGAGGAAGGGACTTTCTTCAGTGAGAAAAAGAAAAAAATGTTTAATTAATAATTTACATTTCTTTTCCACTCTTAAGTTTTTTTTTTTTCTTTTTGTCACTGAGTTTTGTTTTATTATGTTATTTGCACTTAATATTTAAGTTAAAATAAATATGTATTTCTTTACAGTAAAATAAATTATTTGTTATTTTTACCGTAATACCAAATCAAATCTGGGGGCACGGCAGTGCCCCCGCAAAGTCTCGCAGAAAAAACGCGGAACGGCCGTACCATCCTTTTCTCGAAGCAACTCACGGCACTTTCAACCCCCCTGTATCTTCGTTGTGGGTGAAGCTAGAAGTCTGAAATTTCAGGAACCAAGAGTACTTACTGATCCTATATCTGACCCCAAATTACAACTTTGTACCTATATTCGATTACGAAATATCTCAAGTCAAAGTTCCCTTATTTTGTCACTGACTGACTGACACATCATCAAAAGTCTAAAGGTGTTCTAGCAGGCCTACAAACTTGAAATTTTGCATGCGGTTAGTGTTAAGTGTACATTGAAACAAAAAAATATAAAAATGTTATTTGCGGTTGGTAATTTAATATTTCCATACAAAGTCTATACAAAATGTATGTTTCCAGCTGCATCTATAAATTTGTATGACACTAGATGACGTTGGTGGTATGCTGCTTTGCATTAAAGACGCCTAAAACGAAAAATTCTACGTTAAAGTTAAAGTGCGAAAACTAAAAAATAAAACCGGTAAAGTGCGAATCTGACTCGTGCATAAAGAGTTCCGTACCCCTACACAATACGGGTACGGAACCCTAAAAGTAAATAACAACAATAAAGATGCCATAGCAACATTAAGGCGACAAAAAACAAAGCGATAAAACGGTAGCGCCTGACAAACAATTCGGTACCTTTTTAGTACGGAACCCAAATTTTCATTATTTTACTTTAAAGTATTTACTACAGACTGCCCAAAGTTAAAACTTTTACTTGTATGTTGTATTACCGTTCTAAAGATAGAGCCTTTGTTATAATAATCTGTTCCTTGGGTAAGGCACCCTAAAAAGGGTGGTTTATAATGTTCCACACATTCACAATATTAGTCTATTTAAGAAGAACATATCAACATTTCGTAATTAAGTCACTAAAAAAACGGTAGTTTGCGAATCCGACTCGCGCATAAAGGGTTCCGTACCCCTACACAATACGGGTATGGAACCCTAAAAGTAAATTGCAACAACATAGATGCCATAGCACCATCAAGGCGACAAAAAACAAAGCGATAAAACGGTAGTGCCTGACAAACAATTCGGTACCTTTTTAGGAAGGAACCTTAATTTTTATTATTTCTTATTTTACTTTAAAGTAGTCTGCCTAAATTTTCAACTTGTATGTAAAACCGTTCTAACGATAGAGCCTTTGTTATAATAATTTGTGCTTTGGGTAAGGAACCCTAAAACACATTTAGTCTATTTAAGAAGATAAATATCAACATTTCGTAATTAAGTCGCTATTAAACCGGCTAAGTGCAATTCAGACTCGCTCACGAAGGATTCCGTACTACCGTCACACAATATGGGTACGAAACCCCAAATCATTATGGTAAATACTAACAATAAAGATGACATAGCAACATCAAGGCGACAAAAAACAAGGCGCTAAAATGGTAGCGCCTGACAAACAAATCAGCACCTTTTGAATACGGAACTCTAATATTTATATGCCCAAAATTGTTGTTTTATAAAGATAGAGCTGAAACAAATAACATCGAATAATAGGACCCTCCTTGAATTTCCATTTATTGAACTTTTTATGCTGTGATAGGGGCCATATTATTATTTGCCGTGATAGAGGACAATGTAACATATATTATGTGAAAATATTTACGCGCTACCTATAACGGCTGAAGCTGTAGACCCATGTGATAGATGGATAGACAGCGGAGGATTAGTAATAGGGTCACGGAACCTAATGATACGGAACACTAAAAATCAAGGTAAAAGGTTATTTATCAAGTAAAGCTTTAAATATATTAAAGGAAAAATAAAGCGGCTAATGTTGTTTTATTTGTATATGCATCCTCTATGATGTAGGTATATTGAAATGTCTATGTACTCGTGTGTCATTCAAAAAAGACCAGGTTTAGCTCATTATTCTGAGAGGTTTAGACATAATAATGTACTCTGTGGTTTAGACTGACAAGCCTGCCTTTCACTTCATGGTCAAAAGAAATTTTAACCTGCCTGTTGCATCTATTTGTGGATAATAGTAATAATAACTTACAGTAAAAATTAATATTGCAATGGAACCTGAAATATTGTACATAAATGAAAATCCTTGTCCACACCTAGTTGTCCCTATACCTGGAGATGGTTCATGTTTGTTCCATTCTTTGTCATTCTCTATGTATGGGAACATTGAGTCGTCATATGACATTAGGTGTGCGGTAGTCGAGTATGTGGTAGCGCATTGGGATGAAATGCAACTTTATACGTGTGACGAGCGTGGAGACACATGTACTCGACAGCAATGATGAAAACTACCACCTACGGTTCCGTATCCGAACTTATGGCAGCCACCGTTTTGTATCCATTTACGTTCGAGGTTTACGAAAATGGCCGTTTGAGAGGATCATTCGGTGGCGATCCTGGGATGCCAGTGAAACGTTTACGATTCTCTGGTAGTTTCTTAGGTGGTCATTATGAAATGCTCCTTCCCGATACTAGTTTCTCAGGAGTATGTCCTAATGATCAGTTAAAGGGAGTGGGTTTTAAGAAAATCCGCAGCTGACGTGCAAGAAATATTACCCGAGAAGAAAAAAAGGAGGACTACCTACAAAAAGAAATGAGATCCCATCAAAAACATAAAATGTACAAAAATGGCAAGTCTCGCAACGCAATCCTTCCACCGTAAAAAGTTGTGAGATCTTATGTAAAGCCAAGTCTGCTATTTTAGTTTTTATGGAAGCACCTTTTCATTTAAGTTAGTATGGGAGCACCTATTTAACAAATTTATCATTAATTGTTTCCTATTTAGTTACATACCAACATTAAGTGACTGTATCAATATTAGTCATCTTTATTTCCTAATAAAATATGGTGACTTTGCAATCGCAGAGCACAAATAAAGCACTGATGCGTAGAAATACGAGTATCTTCTCAAATTGCTACTAAATTGGTATTAGGTAGCTGATATGTTGTATATGTTGCTGTGCGATTGCGAAGTCACTATATTTTATTAGGAAATAAAGATGACTAATATTGATACAGTCACTTAATGTTGGTATGTAACTAAATAGGAAACAATTAATGATAAATTTGTTAAATAGGTGCTCCCATACTAACTTAAATGAAAAGGTGCTTCCATAAAAACTAAAATAGCAGACTTGGCTTTACATAAGATCTCACAACTTTTTACGGTGGAAGGATTGCGTTGCGAGACTTGCCATTTTTGTACATTTTATGTTTTTGATGGGATTTTTTATTGTCTAAATGCCAAACTAAAAATTAATTTTACTAAGTTTTAGAACTCCTTATCAATGATGAACACGGCATTCTAACTAGTCAAATATTTTGCCTGGTAGCGTGTCCTTATTCACTAAATTAGAATCTAAAATTACAAGGCAACATGGTTAATACTATTTTCTGTTCAGTTTGTGACACATCAGTTAAAAGTAAAAGCTTTTCTGCTCATTTAAAAAGCACTTTACATAAAGATAACAGTGCAATTACTGAGCAACACGGAATCGAGAAAATTCATAGCGCTTTCCGCAGTCGCATAGCGTCATACCGCATTCGCTGCGAGGCTGAAGGTTGGTACAGTAAAAGCCCCGAAGCCTGTGACGAGCGCGCGCGCCCGCCCGCCCATTTCTTATCACGCATGCAACGTCGCGTACGTGATCTGCTCTCAGCACGATTGCAAACTCATTCTAGCCTAAAGGTTAATTTTGAGCTGTTTTCTGAATTTTCTTTGCCTAAAAATGATTCATATTCTATTAAATCTTTTGCTACTGAAAACATTGTCTTGCATCAAAATTACAATTTTGAATACACTTTTTCAAGTATTATTCAGGCAATTACCAAAAAAATTGAAGTTTTTGAAGAAAGAGATAGTGGTTGGGCTTTTGTACGAAATTTGTATTTGGAAATAAACATAAACAAATATAACCCACTGCGAGCTTCAAGCTATATCGATTTACCAAAAGATATTAAATCAAAACGCGCTTGCATTAACATTCAAAATGCAGATAACTTTTGCTTTTTATGGTGTATCATGGCAGCGCTATTCCCGGCAAAAAATAATGCACATCGAACATCCGCTTACCCACATTTTGAAAGTGTCCTTAATGTTAAAAACATGACTTTTCCAGTAGGATTTTCGGATATCAGAATTTTTGAAAAAAATAATCCTGGCATAAGTGTAAATATTTATGGTCTTAAAAATAATACTAAAATTGTTGGACCATTGTATAAAACTGAATGTCGAAAACAACATCATGTTAATTTACTTTTCATTGAAAATGGTGAACGTACTCATTACTGTTTAATAAAAAAATTATCCAAATTACTTCGCCAACAACTTACTAAACATCATTCAAAAATATACTTCTGCGAGGATTGTATGATATTTTTTGATAACAATCATAAACTGGAAGCTCATGTTTGCAACGATGTTGCAACTATATTACCTAACGAAGGGACGCTCATTCAATTCAAAAATTATGAACGAATGCAAGATATGCCTTTTGTTATATACGCTGACTTCGAGTCATTATTAAAACCAGCTGAGAATGAGTCCGAACCTGGATCAAGTTTCACGACATCTCTGCAACAACACGTACCAGCTGCTTTTGCTTACTATATAGTATGTTCATACAATAGCGCACGTAACAAATACGTATCCTACCGAGGACATGATTGTGTAGAAAAGTTTTTAGAATCGCTACTGCTTGATATTACTGATATTTACAATATTTTTGAGTCCCCATTGCCAATACGTCTAACTGATGAAGATAGAGTTAATTTTGCTCAAGCAAAACTTTGTTTTCTTTGTGATAAAATATTATTTGATGACAAGGTGAGAGATCATTGCATCTTACTGGACGCTATAGAGGTGCAGCTCATTCATATTGCAACATTAAGTTTCGTCTGCCAAAGTTCGTTCCAGTTTTTTTTCATAATTTATCTGGTTATGACAGTCATCTCTTTATTCGACAATTAGGTAAATTATCTAGTAGGATAAAAGTTATAGCAAAAAAATAAAGAAAATTACATATCATTTACAAAATTTTTTCTCATTAATAATGAGGATTTCATGCCAGTCCGTTTTGTTGATTCGTTCAAGTTTATAAGCACTAGCTTAGAAAAACTTGCTGCAAACTTAAGTAATGATAGTTTTACACATTTATCAAGCTTTTTTCCCTCCCACGAAAATTTTGCCCTTATAAGACGGAAAGGAGTGTATCCTTATGACTACTTGGAATACCTATGAAGAAAATCAGCTCCCCCCTCAAGAACGTTTTTATAGTACATTAAATAACAGCAATATTTCAGATTTAGATTACGAACATGCAAAAAATGTTTGGCATCATTTTAATATACATAATTTAGGAGAATACACTGACTTATATATCAAGTCAGACGTCCTTTTACTTGCTGATGTATTTGAAAGTTTTCGACAAACTTGTAAGGCAACCTATAAACTTGATCCAAGTTTCTATCTGACAGCTTCTAGTTTAAGTTTTGCCGCAATGTTATTAAAAACAGGTGTAAAGTTAGAATTAATAAACGACTTGGAAATAATAAGAATGATCCAAAAAGGTATTCGTGGTGGAATATGTTTATGTTCCACTAGATACTCAAAAGCCAATAACAAATACTTGACAAGTTACGACCCGTCAGCTAAAACAATTTTTTAATTTACATTGATTGTAATAATCTCTATGGTTATGCAATGTGTGATTATTTACCTTTATCAGATTTTAAATTATTAAGTTAGTCGGAAATTGCTAAAATGAATTTTTACAGTCTACCCATTGACGGTGACGTTGGTTACATTCTGGAAGTTGATTTAGAATATCCGGAACATTTACATGATTACCATAACGACATTCCATTTTGTGCTCAGAAGTTCACTCCACCGGGTTCTAAAACTTCAAAATTAATTCCAAGTTTATACGATAAATTCCAATATGTCATCCATTTTGCTCATCTAAAAATATGCATTAAGCATGGATTGATATTAAAAAAAGTACGCAGAGTCATCCAGTTCAAACAAGGTCAATACTTAAAACAATACATTGACATGAATACTGAGTTACGAAAAAAGGCAAAATCTACATTTGAACAAGATTTTTCTAAACTACTTAATAATAGTATTTTTGGAAAGACATTGGAAGATGTCGAGAAAAGAGTTGATGTAAAGTTAGTCAACAAGTGGAACGATTCTAGGAATAAAACAAAGAAGACTGTATGTGCAGAATAATTGATCGCTAGGCCCAACTTTCATAGTGTTTCCATTTTCACAGAAGACTTTGTAGCGGTTCAAATGAAACCTGAAACAATTACTTTAGATAAACCTATATACATTGGATTTTCCGTATTAGAAATATCTAAGGCTCATATGTATGATTTTCACTATTCTATAATGAAACCTTTTTATGGAGAAAAGATAACTATGGCCTATTGTGACACCGACAGTTTTTTATATGCAATTGACTGTATCAATTTTTATGAAGATTTGAAATCTCATTTTATTTCTCACTTCGATACAAGTAATTATAAAGAAGATAATTGTTAGGGTATTCCAATTTTAAACAAAAAAGTGCCTGGCCTCTTTAAAGATGAACTAGGTGGACAGGTGATAACGGAGTTTGTCGGTTTGAGATCAAAATTGTACTGTATTAAAACAAGGAAAGATGAACTAAAAAAAGCAAAAGGAATTCAAAAGCATGTAACTCGGAATATAACTAAAAGGAAACTAAAAATTCCTAGAACAAAAAATGTATACGGCAAAAGAACCTCGGGCTGTATTTTACCTCAATTAATTAACAGTTTACCAAATAACCTCAGAGATTCAATTAACGAAAGTAATGTAAAAGAAAAATTAAAACGACATTTCTTAGAGCTTATTTAAGCAGCACTATGTATCTATTATGCACTGCATTTATCTATTAACATACCTATATAATTTCTACTACTATATACCTATTATTGTTTATTTACTTATAATTTCTATTATTGCATTCCTATTATTGTTTATTAAATATGTAAAAGTAATTGTATCAAACATAGTAGGCTAATAATGTATCATCCTGTATAGCAGTTAGCAGTGTAAATCCTTATCTCATATCTAATAAGGCAAACTTATTGTAATAAGCTGGTGTTAACCTCAACTAGTCCTTAAAATAGTAGCATTAAGAATGAATGTAATTGATATCTACGAACGTGCCTTATTTTGTTATTCTGCATTCCAAACAGTTTGCGACTGTGTTACTTAGTGGCGTGTAGTTCTACCCTCGATTTTGTTTCTGTGTTTTATAAGCTAAGTTGATCAATGTTATTTAAGTATCTAGGAGACAGTCAGTTGAAATAATAAATGACATAGGCAATAGCTTACTCAACTCCTGTCATCTTCTCTATGCAGACGATGCGAAACTTTTCAAAGTGATCTTATCAGAAAACGATTGTAAGGAATTGCAAGCTGACTTGGACAGACTAGCTACTTACTGTCAAAATAACCACTTACTCCTCAATCCAGATAAGTGCTATACTATTAGTTTTACCCGTAAACATAAACCTATCATTTCTAATTACAACTTCGAGGGCAATAGTATACATCGAGTTAATGAAATAAGGGATCTTGGTGTTACTCTCGATTCCAAGTTGAATTTCAATATTCATATTGATAATGTCATGAATAGGGCTTACAAAAAACTTGGTCTTATTCTTAGACTATCAAAGCCTTTTAAACGTGCAGAAACACTAAAATCTTTATACTTTGCCTATGTTCGCAGCACTCTGGAGTTTGGTAGTGTAGCTTGGAACCCACAATATACGTCGCACACTGCTAGAATTGAAAAGATCCAAAACAAATTCCTTAAATCATTAGATTACCGTACTGGCCATTATTTTCAAGACTACGCTAGCACTGCCAAGCGTCACAAGATTCCATCCTTAGAAAACAGAAGAAAATATCTTGATGTTCTATTTCTTTACAAAATTATAAACAACCAAATAGACTCCGAAGCACTTTTGGAGAAAGTAACACTTAAAACCCCTCGCATTTCTTCACGATCTAAAGATACGTTTTATACCCATTTATGTTCAACAAATATGGCAAAACATTCATTTTTCTGGCGAACCCTGTATCTCTACAATAAAGGCCTTAGTGATGTCGATATTTTTAATCTCTCCTTGGGCGCGTTTAAAAAAAAGGACTGGCGAAATATTGTTCAATCTTTAAGGTTTAATAATGTATCTCTATGTTATCAGTGTGTATTTAATGTTTATCGTACCTTTGTGTTATCAGTGTTTATTTAATGTTATCAAAACCGCCCCTGTTGTTTCCCACATTATTTTTGTAAACGATCTTTTAAGGAACTGTAGGTCTGTTTGTGTGTCTTGTATATTGTTATCTGTTATGTTTGTGACTGTGTGTTTCCTGAATAAAAAAAAAAAATAAATAAATAAAATAAAAATAATGTTATTAGACGAATGTTGAAACTGAGTGTACATAAAAACCTCAAAAGGTTTCCGATACACTGTTATGTATAATGTATATATATTTTTTAATAAAAATAAATAAATAAATAAAATAAATAACTAAAACTGTGAAATTTAACGATTACTATAAAGTATTAAAGAAAAATTATGTAATAAGAAAAAATAATATTGTATTCAAATCTCTTAAACATGAAATTTTTACACAACAACAAAACAAAATTGCATTATCAGCAAATGATGATAAACGTGTTATTTTAAAAGACAAAATGTCTACTTTATCATGGGGTCACTGGAACTCTCTTTTTTAGTTTATCTACTGAAGCAATGAGTGAAAGTTTCTTATTTGACTGTGTAGTATTAATGCGGATTTATTCTCACACTAATACTCACTCACTCACTCAGTGTGTTTAATGTTATCAAAACCACCCCTGTTGTTTCCCACATTATTTTTGTAAACGATCTTTTAAGGAACTGTAGGTCTGTGTGTCTTGTATATTGTTATCTGTTATGTTTGTGACTGTGTGTTTCCTGAATAAAAAAAAAATAAATAAAAAAAAATAAATAATAGTATAAAGATAAAAACAGGACTATGGGTTGAAGAAAATTTTAAGCCACAAGTTTATATTTTCAACGAAAATGAATATTTCTTTTTATCCTTGGAAGAATGGTACCTCATTTACCAAGAATTTAAGGAACTGCAACTCTTCCATGTATCTGTAAATAATACTTATGATAAGAACAAATTATTCCTTTTTGAACTAATGTATTGTGATAAACGTTGTTCCATAAATTTCATTAACATGGTTTTAGAGGCTTTGAATACTTTTGCATTGTGTACTAATTTAAGATTAGCAGAACTTGTAGCAGATTACGCTATAGCCTGTAAGTTTATTGATAAGGTTGAAAGTACTTTAAGAATGAAAAGAATATCATCATTACAAAATTTAATGTCTTTGTTAAACTGTCTGACCTCTCCTCGTATGTTAATTGAGCATGAAATTGTAAATATAGGCAGCGCATATTTTTTTAAATTTCTTTTGTAATCTCTTATCTACCTTAGTAATAAAAAAATATGCATTTAATAAAAATAAATTAACACTGGATTAATCTTTATTTTTTATTTTACTACTTCATCCTTTTTTAAATAAAATAAAATTAATATCAGTCACAAATCATCATCAAATATTCATATCGAATTACCTATGCGTTAAAACATTGATATATGTAAATAAAACAAAACGAGCTTGCTTGAACACAATTACACAATGAACCCAAAACTTGTTCAAACATGATTTTGCTGAGTAAGATTCCAAGTATGAATTGCTGCAGCGCGCGACACATTGAATATTCACTCACTTGACAACTAGTCTTCAAACAGTGCGCGCGTGATTTTTACTATGGCCAACTTCACGCGACCTTCCTATTTGTGCGTGTTGGGTGAACGTGAAAAGGCTAAGGAGGTACCCTTGTTCCAAGTGAACATAGAAATACCGGAGTACAGCACAGAAGACAACAACAGTGTGGCTGTGAGGACTGTTGTAAAAAGCGGGTACTGCGTGTACGACAGCGCTGATCCTGTGCTGAGACACGCGGCGCATACGCTCTTTCTCATTAGCAAAGAAATGGCTGAACGTTCGGATTTTACAACATCACAGCATGGACGAAATACTAGAGGACTGACAACCGCCCTACTTTGAAGCGTAATTCGATTTTTAGTTTCAAATTTGTAGCTAGATAGAGCTACTGGTTCAAAACAATCGAATTCAATCGGATTCACGGCTCAAGTGGAGATTACTTTCTTTCCTAGTAAAGGTAGGTTCGTAGTGGTTCCGCTTAATTTCGGAAAGATGGCGGTATAAGCGCGCGCGCCCTTCGGTTCACGCTCAGCCGCTGAGCCGCTGCCTATTCTTTCAAAATTACTAAATGTAATGTATCTACCACTTTTGACAATCAAGATTTTGTTTAAATCAATTTGATTTCCTAAGAACAAACAACTTGCTCACCGCGAGAGTGCCCGTTTTATCGTACCTCTCTTTCGGTAATCAAATATTTGAGAGTGAATGAAATGAAACTAACATCGCTCGAACGCGCCTACTCAATGGCGATAGGCATAGCTATGAGAAATGGCGCGTACTGTTCGGAACATCTAAAAAGGTAATATAATACTAGATCTGACCACACTGTCTTTGTTTATGAGGTCAGTGCTCATTTCCAATTGGATGTAATAACGATTGTATACAACTGAAATTGAATGTTATTTCGACGAAATAACGTCTTAATTTGATTGAATGCATTTTTGCTATCTATATACCTATGATAATGTAATGTAATAATACACCAACGAACATCATCGTTTTCGGATGGTTGATGAACTTTTCTTTGCGACAAGCGATTAACCGTGTGTTTTTCTAGTTGTTTATGAGAGGTCAGGTGCTTGTATTTGTGCTCGAACTTTTGATTCATAGTTAAGAGGATAGTTTCTGCAAAACCATAATTTATTCTTCCTGGTTTGAAGAATCTAGCAATACTAAATAAAAAAGAAGCAATATATATTTCTTTCAGGAATATAATACACACTCATATCGAAACAGAATCCTCAGAAGTCATTTCAATATTGAGACATAAAGTGCCAAAGATGGCTCTAAAAAAAGTTTTCATGTTGAATTTTAAATTTATTAAAGTAAAAACTCGTTCATATTATTTATGGATTAAATTCTGTATAAAGTTTATTAAACTCTTAACGGGACAGATACTCGTATTTTATAGCAACTTTGCTTTTTTTTTTAAATAATAAAACTAGTGAAAAAAGTTGTCATTTTGACTTTTTTCCAGAATCCGTCCTTCTCGCACTGCGGGTCTTTCCGCACGGAGTAACAGGGAAGTATGCAAGCGGAACCTATCCTCTTAATTTCCGACCGTGTAAAATGAGTTACGCAAAGTGCGCCTACTGTAAATGTAATAAAACAAGTAGAGAAGTATCGATGTTTCGCTTTCCTGTTAAGGCGATATACGAAAAAAATACGAGTGTTTCTTTTCTGTGTATTTCATGAAATACATGGAAAATTTTAATAAATTTCTGGTATATGCATTTTGACTATATAATCTAGAGTTTTGAAATTGAAATGAAAATGAAATTGGAAAACATGTTTGGATAAATTTTCCTCGATAGAAATAATTGTTGAAATGAGGTCTTCAAACACACTTTTTCTCTTCGTTTGACGAATAGGAACCATATACAGAAATCAAACGTATTTTATTAGGTGTGTTTTTACAATATCTAGAGATTTGATATTTGAAATTTTGCTAGCTATTTTAGTTTTTTTTAATAAAAATATAAAACTGACTTTTTTCCCTTTTGCCCTGAATCCACCCCTCTTGCAATGCGCGATTTTTCGCTTGGAGTGACAGTTACAAAAATAAAATTCACATAGCCTCTTAAAGACGACGGCTTCGGAACTCGGATAAGTACGTAATTTTTGTCAGAATTCAAAAACAGATGTTGGTAGGTACTAAGTTCGATGCGGCTCAACCAATTTGGTAGTTTACTTTATTCCCGAAGTAATCCCATGTACCTCAACTGGGTGAAGGAAGATCACAGTTTAAAAAAACCGGTAAAGTGCAAGTCAGACCCGCGTACCTAGCTAGGGTTCCGTATTGTGGATCATACATTTAATTTTGTCATTTTTTTTCGTGAATTTCTCAACCATTTTATTTTCCTGTAATCTTTACGTAAACACATATTACCATGACTTTTTTCATATTTTTCGGTCCACCAGTTTTGGAGATAAGGGGAGGGGGAACATAATATTTTTATGGATTTTCAAGGATTTCTCGAAAAAGGTGCAATAAAATATAGCCATACTATATCGTCACCTTAAAGGGAAAATTAAATAACCAACAAAAAAAAGTTCCGAGATAATCGCAATTGTGTGTTTTTTTTTCGGTAGAAAATTCATATCTCCGTTATTCAGAAAGCTAAAATTCTAATTTTTTTATATGTTGTGGCCTTTAGAAAGTTCTTAAGTTGTACATTTTATAATATTGGAAAATAATTTCCTATATCCATGATTTACCGTATATTCATTTTTGCCAAAATACTTTTCTAAAATTATGCCCAGTTGTTTAGTTTTACATGTTTGTTATTGAATTTTGCCGTACAATAAAGAAAAAATTGTGACTTTTAAGAAGCCTTATTTATGTTTGCCATTTTATAGTTCGCCATTTTTCATGGTTGTTGAATTTGCCAATGGACCTTTTCTGGTACTTAAAATGATTTTAAAATTAACTTCAAAGCAAATATTTTAATAAGAGCTGTTCTAAAATTTTAATCTATCACTAGGGAGCTAATTAACATGTATAAAGACTTTTTATAGTTTTATTTAAGAAGACGCAACAGCTAGCGCGACATTCCTATTCTTGCGCAACTGCGCCAGCAGCAAATTTAGCAGGAATGTCTTGCCTGCGTCTAAGAAATAAAGACTCCTTCTCCGCTCTTCACCCGGCTCACAATTTTATTGAAAATTTGCCTTTACTCTTGTAATAGCTGGGGCTCAGTTTGAGCGACTTGAGCCCCCAAGGCTACTACTTTCCTGTTTGTTGTGGGGTAGCCATGCCGAAATTAGGCATTGAGAAAACTTTGTCTTCAATCAATTTTAGCGCTTCGTTAAAATATATATCGTCGTTGGCCTGTGCTGTGCCTTAGTACTTGTGTGCAATATCTTCCGATATAGCAGTTTATACTTGTCCCAAAGTTGCAGAGGGTTTGAGAATCCGCAGGTGCTCAACATGATAGCAAAAAGCTCTCTCAACTTGGCCGCTGATCTACACAATACGGCGTCCTCCATCGTAGAGTTTCAGTGGCCGTCATCTTCCAAAAGTCCCATTGCCTCACACGCTTCTCGGAACGTAGTTTTTTCCTGTCCTTCGACTGTTTTGAGGGCCTGAAAACTGATGGGGCCTTGGACGCGGATCCGTTTCAACCGTAAGCAGTAACACTCAAAGTGTGTTAAGTGCACGGTACCAATTCCACCCAGGGCATCTGACGTCTTCACATCATGCCAGCCTTCGACGGGGTTGCCTTGCACACGACGCTTCCACGCTTTCCGTGAAGCGTTCCATGCGTTATATTTTGGCACTTCCGCATATGGCAAAGTTCTGGCAAACTCGTCCGTCTGGCACAGACGGAAAAACTCGGTGAGTGTGGTAGTGGGCGGTTCACTATTCAATCGCACAGGTGAGCGTCCGTGAAGTAAACGCGCTCGCCGTTGGGAAGGTGCACCGTAAGACGTGTCACTGTCGGGCGCCTCTCGTGAAGCGGCAAGCCCAATATCCGCCATGCCGCTTCGTTGCTGCTCACGTAATGACCAGCCGTAAATACTAGCATTTCGTCTCGTGGGTCAATATTAGCATTGCCTTGCTGCTGCAAAATAAATATCGCCGGGTAAGTGCCTTTGGTTATGCACTTACAAATATATTTATTTGCCTGAACCGCGTTACAGAACTCCACATTAATATGAGCATTAAAAATAGTCGAAAGGAGCGGTGAGTTCGGGACCACCCAGGTGTTGTCCACTACGATGTCTTGCGCGGTACCTTTCATTTTAATTGTGACCGTACGTCCTCCATCCTCGGGTGCCCTGCACCTGTACAACGGATAACCATTCTCGTTAGTTTCCGTCTCTTTTAACAGCGCCCGAGGATACGTTTTGGTGCATGCCCACATGTACAGGGGACGTAGGGTTCAGTGCTCCACAAGGACTCATGCTCTTAGTGATCGTGTCATATAGCTGTTTGTCCAAGTTAGGGTCGGGCAGCTCTGCTGATATCACTTCATCGATTTGGTTCGGACGCAATTTTTTTTTTAACCAGAGCAGATCCAATTAATAATGTAATTTCAGGGTTCCCTGCCCGGAAATTTGACCAACTTAGTATTGCAGCTTTGTTTTATAAAATTTAAATATTTTTGCGAAATTCTAACAAAAAGTTATTAATTACTTAAGCTCAAATATAATCTGCTTACTAAAATTAAATAAACACACGAAAAAAGCTCAATTGCACCTATCAAGATAACCTTTACAAGCGAAAAATAAATAAAAAGTGATCGTGTCACATAGCTGTTTGTCCAAGTTGGGGTCGGGCTGATATCACTTCATCGATTTAGTTCGGACGCAATTTTTTTTTTAAGCACAACAGCTCCAATTAATAATGTGATTTCAGGGTTCCCTGCCCAAAAACTTGACCAACTTAGTATTGCAGCTTTGTTTTATAAAATTTAAATATTTTTGCGAAATTCAATAAAAAAATATTAATTACTTAACCTTAAATATAATGTGCTTACTAAAATTAAATAAACACACAAAAAAAGCTCAATTGCATCTATCCAGATAACCTTTATAAGCGAAAAATAAATAAAAAGACTATTATTCGTTTTTTCCTTAAGGTACGGTTAACATCGATTTAAATATTCGTTTACACCATTTCAATAAGATGTATTTTTGCCTTTCGGTTATTATCATCAGTTCGAAATATTTTTATTGCCAAAATTCAATAAGGTGAGTTATTTTTTTTATCCTAATGAAAAAAACTACAGGTAGAGTCAATCTCTTTAATCCTTTTTGTATAAGTGATTTTAATATAGTTTTCCCAATCAGTTTTCTAGTAGTTTTTCGGATTAACCATTTGGCCACAAACAGCTATCACAGGAAATAAAGGGAGTAGGAAAACGATTCCCAGACCAAAAGCTGGAGAAAAAATCGGGCGTTTAGAAAATGCAATAAAACGTGTTTTGGAAAAATGTTACTTATTTAATTTTCCCTTTAAGGTGACGATATATTTTTACAATTAGCATTTTAATACCTATAATTTGATACCCGTATTGTATTTTATAGGTAAAATATTTCTTGTTAATATATTTTTCTTCTTTTTTTATATTTCTCATTTGTGCTCAACTTTTTTTAAGTGCTATAGTTTTCCTGTAATTGGTCAGTTATGAGCTATAATTGTAATTTTTTCCATATTACCAGTTTCGGAGATAAGGGGACAACATACATATTTTTGTGGTTTTTTAAAGATTTCTCGAAACCAGTGCCAGTAAATGTAGTAAAAGTATATATTTTTACAATAAGTTTTTTAATATAATAAAAAGCTATTTATATAGATATATAGATAATAGCTATTTAGATTATTTTTTTCTCACTTATGTTTTAGAAATATTTTGAACAATTTCATACCTATATGAGTAGGAGTAAATATGGTACAAATAAATAAATGTTAATAATTATAACTTCTTTAAGAGCAGTTTCGCAGCCAGACTGTGAAAAACCCGGCCTTTTCTAATTAATCAAAACAGAACACTTAAATTCAAAATTCACTCAATACTTATTCAAAAAGACCTTATTACCTATGTATTGTGTATGTTCCCGTAGCAAAGTTTCCATTGGTTTCTATAAATTGGAACTCTTGAAATTTTTGAAATTCTAAAATTCTGATTTAAGTACTTATGACTTCAAATATTCTGATTACAAATGGAAACTTTGCGTTGGCAACATACACAATAAATAGGTAATAAGGTTTTGTTGAATAACTATTGAGTGAATTTTGAATTTACGTGTTTCGTTTCGACTAATTAGAAAAGGGCGGGTTGTTCACAGTCCGGCTGCGAAACTGCTCTTAGTAACCCACATCGCTCTAGTACTGTAATTTTCAATTTCGAAGCCGTTCCAAAAGACATCCGGGAGAGTAATTTTTACCCTGACAACAAGATAGCGTATGGTAAATGTATAAAGTATGAAAGGGACAGACTCTTGTGAGGTAAATTTATATTAACTAGTTTTGGAACGTAACCTAGCTTTTCTTTTATCTTATCTCTATCCCATTCTCTTTGCGCGCGCATTTATACCTGTGATATTCCCTGCGGTCCGTAATAGAATTACAATGGATCATAAGCCATTCACTTCATACTTTCGTAATCGATTTTAGCGAAATAATTCTATTTCGGAACGCGGGGTATGTCTATGCTGCGATGCGACACTTGACGTGCACATGCATTTGTATTGTGTACTACACTTATGTGTGTGCGATGTTTCGCTCGTAAACAACAAAAGCGCCATCTCTGATTACTCGTGGATATTACGATGAATTATACTATGCCTTCTGCCTAAGTACCAAGCATCCATTGTATGTACAGCTAGCGGGCGAGATAGTAGTGACATCTAGGAATAATACAGGATTTTGGCTTTCTAGCAGAGTACGTTTTTTTGTATGGGGTTGTCAGTCTTCTCGTATTGTTCGTCTATGATCACAGTAAGTGATAACACTACTTTTTTTATTTTTTCTTTGTTATTTGTATGCGTTCCATTTTTATTTTTGCCTTGCAGTGAAACAAAAAATGTATTTAGTTTTATTTATTTTTAATTTATTTTTTATTTTTTCCCAGGTAATGCAAAATGACGGACAGCCTCGCCTTCTCAACATTTTGAAAAAATGAAATAAATAATTTAAATTGTTTTGTTAATTCTTAATTATGTAATATTTTTTAGAACAATGAAATATATTTTTTCATGTGTGATTCAACGTAAAG